>CM043008.1:14831753-16260920 GCA_023678885.1 Pogostemon cablin | reverse complement strand
CGAATATCTATCGAGGATTTGGCAAATTTTCCAGTTTGTGAAGTTTTGGCAAATATTGCCAATATCATTGTAATCTCTTTTGATAGGGAGAAGAAAAAAAGTTAATTAATACTTTGAAATTAATATTCATTCATTTTAAACAACCACAATAATAATAATAATAAACATAATACTAATAAATGTAAACTTAATCCTCGATAATAATAATAATTACTTCATACCATTATATAAATTTTCATTACTTCCTAAACATAATACTAATAAAATAAATTTAATTTAAAACTTCATAAACATAAGTGACACACGCTCACGGTCCAATAACATGTCATGGAGGCAGTGGCGGACCCAGGAATTTCGGTCAGGGGGTCATGATCACTTAAGAATTATTCCTCCATAACATGATAAACAACACACACATATATAAGTATTTTTACAATAACTTAATTGATTTTTAACAGTACGAAACCCCTATTTCACAATGGTATTTCACTACATGATTCGATTAAGAAGGATTCGATTCAGGGACTTTTCTTCTATCTTTTTTGTTTAAGATCTATTGAATTTTGTTTTATTAAGCTTTTATTATGGATATTGTGCAACCCATATTGTATTATGCAAGCAATCTCCAAGAAAAAATTAGGGCTTTGGGGTGGGGTGGGGTTGGGTAGAATGGAGATGGGAGAGACGGGAGAGAGTGGTGTGTGTGTCTGAGCGAAATGTCAGAGGATAGTACGTATGCATCCCGTTTTTTCATCCTGCCTATTTATTCCTCGTCCTGCCTACAAACAGATCATAATTCATAACAGAAGAGAGAGTGATCATAATTCATAACAGAAGAGAGAGTGAGGTATTGAGATATGGAGCCAAAGAAGAAATTTGGGGTGTTGGACTAGGAGTCCCGAAAATATTCATGAAGAGTGCACAGATTTTCAAGATCATGCTAGAAAGTGTCGAAGGTGTTTCTGTTGATATAACTCAACTCCTCTTCCCAACGCGTCTCTTCGTAATAAGAGACGAGGATTTTGGAAGGAAGATATTGGTGGAAATCAGTCCCTTAACGGGACTCCCGAAAATGAAGGAGGCATTGGCTACCATCCTCGGACAGGATCTGCTGGGAAAGGCGACTCCAAAAAGAAGAAGCACAGTCTCGTGATTTAATTGGGATGCCCCCACCACAACCGGTCGAGGATTTGGCTGAGAAAATACGAGTTTGTTTGATTTCTGATTACAACGCTGATATTATCCATGGAGGCGCATCAATCTACGAGGGGGCTCCCTACTGTGCAAGAACATCCAGGTAAGATATTCCTCAAACTTGCTCACATCAAATCCCCATACAAAAACCTTATCCAGAAGTCGTTTGCGACTTCATCAGGGATGGAATACGCTAGATGGATGGATGGATTACTGCTTTTATGCTTTTTATGCTTATCACTATGAGAGTGATTCAATTCAGGGACTTTTCTTCTATCTTTATTGTTTAAGATCTGTTGAATTTTGTTATGCTTATGACTATAAGATAAGAGGGATTCGGTTCAGATGGATTCGATTCAAGGACTTTCCTTCTATATTTTTTATTTAAAGATCTATTGAATTTTGTTTTATTAAGCTTTCATTATGGATGTTGTGCGGCCCATACTGTATTATGCAAGTAATCTCCAAGAAAAAATTAGGGTTTTAGGGTAGGGTGGGGTGGAGTGGGGGTGTGGGGAGACGGGAGAGAGTAGTGTGTGTGTGTGAGCGAAATGTCAGAGGATAGTGTGTACGCATCCCCCATTTTCGTCCTGCCTATTTATTCCTAGGTGTGGATAAAATTATCGAAATTTTGGTATACCGAAGTTATCGTATCGAAAAATACCAAAAATATCAAAAAAAATCAATATACTAAAAATTTCGGTACGGTATGGTGCCGTACCGAAATTTTTGGTACGGTATTGGTATATAAATTTTTTAAAATCGATATTTTGGTATATACCAGAATACCGAAAATATATCGGTATTTCGGTATATATCGTACTCAAATATCAAAATAATAATAATTTTTATATTTAATATAGATTATTTGATTAAAGTATTTTCAAAAATTATATAATAATTTCGGTATGAATCGGCATTTTAACAGTATGAATCGGTAATTATTGATAAAATATGATATTTTGGTATGAACGATATTGATCTATAATATACCGTAATTTTGGTATACCGATTTTCGGTATGATATCGGTATGATTTTTTTAATATCGATGATTTCAGTACGGTCTGCGGTATGAGTCGGTATTTTCGGTACGGTACGGTATGCCACCCCTATGCCTACAAACAAATCATAATTCACAACAGAAGAGGGAGTGATCATAATTCATAACAGAAAAGAGAGTGAGGTATTGAGAGATGGAGCCAAAGAAGAAATTTGGGCTTGATGTTGGACTAGGAGCCTCTGAAATATTCTTGAAGAGTGCATAGATTTTCAAAAGCATACTTGAAAGCGTGGAAGGTGTTTCTGTTGATATAACTCAACTCTCATTCCCAACGCGTCTCTTCGTAATAAGAGACGAGAATATGGTAAGAAAGATACTGGTGGAGATCAGTCCCTTTACGGGACTTCCGAAAATGGCGGAGGCATTGGCTTCCATTCTCGGATATATAGGATCTGTTTGGGAAAGACCACTATAAAAAGAAGATGCGCAGTCTCGTGATTTAACTGGGTTGCCCCCGCCACAATCGGTCGAGAATTTGGCTGTGAAAACACGAGTTTGTTTGATTTCTGATTGCAACGTTGATATCATCCATGGGGGTGCATCAATCCACTAGAGGGCATACCTGACTGTGCAAGAACATCCAGGTAAGATATTCCTCAAAATTGCTCACATCAAATCCCCATACAAAAACCTCATGAATCCAGAGGTTGTTTGCGACTTCATCAGGGATGGAATACGCTAGATGGATGGATGGATTACTACTTTTATGCGTTTTATGTTTATCACTATGAGAGAGATTCGATTCAGGGACTTTTCTTCTATCTTTTTTGTTTAAGATCTGTTGAATTTTGTTTTATTAAGCTTTCATTATGGATGTTGTGCAACCCATATTGTATTATGCAAGTAATCTCCAAGAAAAAAATTAGGGTTTTAGGGTGGGGTGGAGTGGGGGGAGACGGAAGAGAGTGGTGTGTGTGTGAGCGAAATGTCAGAGGATAGTGCTTACGCATCCCGTATTTTCATCCTGCCTATTTATTCATCGTCCTGCTTACAAACATATAATAATTCATAATAGAAGAGAGAGTGATCATAATTCATAACAGAAGAGAGAGTGAAGTATTGAGAGATGGAGCCAAAGAAGAATTTGGGGTTGATGTTGGATTAAGAGCCCTGGAAATATTCATGAATAGTGCACATATTTTCAAAACCATGCTTGAAAGCGTGGAAGGTGTTTCTGTTGATATAACTCAACTCCCCTTCCCAACGCGTCTCTTCTTAATAAGAAACGAGGATTTGGTAAGGAAAATACTGGTGGAAATCATTCCCTTTATGGGACTCCAAAAAATGGCGGAGGCATTGGCTTCCATCATCAGATAGGATCTGTTGGGGAAAGGCCACTCCAAAGAGAAGAAGCGCAGTCTCGTGATTTAACTGGGTTGCCCCCCGCCACAACCGATCGAGAATTTGGCTGAGAAAATACAAGTTTGTTTGATTTCTGATTGCAACGCTGATATCATCCATGGGGGACTCTAATGCCTGATTATTATGCCATGGAGTTCTTCTTTCTGATGGCAAAGATTCTGACATGGTGCCCCTTCTCTGTCTTCTAACACTTGTCCATCTCTCATGAAAATTCTCTCTCCTCTTTCGGCGGCTTTGACTCATGTCAATCCACGAGTAAGGATGGAAATTTGGCCCGGCCCACTCTCGCTCCGGCCCGGCCCGACCCGATTGGGGCAGGCCTGTCCCACCCCATACAGAGAATGGGGCGGGTCCACCCCGCCCAGTGTACGGGATAAGTATGGGACAGAGGGAGTATATCATTAAATATATAATGTAATAAAATAATTTTAAAAATGAAAATAAAGTTTAATTATTTAATTTAAAATTTAAATTTACTTCATTTTATTTTAATTTAAAATTTTCTATTCGAATCTATTATAATTTATAAAAAATGGGGCAGGGCGCCGGACCCGCCCAGCATAGAGGCGGGCCACGGGTCCTCAATAGCCGACCCGTAACGGGGCACGGTGCGGGAGGAAAGAAGTGCAGGGCGGGTGGGCCACTTAGATACCCGGCCTGCCCCGGCCCATTGCCATCCCTATCCACAAGGGGGCATCCCTGACTGTGCAAGAACTTCCAGGTAAGATATTCCTCAAAATTGCTCACATCAAATCCACATACAATGACCTCATGAATCCATAAGTCGTTTGCGACTTCATCAGGGATGGAATACGCTAGATGGATGGATGGATTACTGTTTTTATGCTTTTTATGCTTATCAATATAATAGGGATTCAATTCAGGGACTTTCTTCTATCTTTTTTGTTTAAGATCTGTTGAATTTTGTTTTATTAATCTTTCATTATGGATGATGTGCGACCCATATTGTATTATGCAAGTAATCTCCAAGAAAAAAATTAGGGTTTTGGGGTGGGGTGGAGTAGGGGTGGGGGGGAGACGGGAGAGAGTGTTGTGTGTGTGAGCGAAATGTCAGAGGATAGCGCTTACGCGTCCCGCGTTTCCGTCCTGCCTATTTATTCTTCGTCCTGCCTACAAACAGATCATAATTCATAACAGAAGAGAGAGTGAGGTATTAAGAGATGGAGCTAAAGAAGAATATGTGGTTGATGTTGGACTAGGAGCCCTGTAAATATTCATGAATAGTGCACATATTTTCAAGACCATGCTTGAAAGCGTGGAAGGTGTTTCTGTTGATATAACTCAACTCCCCTTCCCAACGCGTCTCTTCGTAATAAGAGACGAGGATTTGGTAAGGAAGATACTTGTGGAAATCAATCCCTTTATGGGACTCCCGAAAATGACGGAGGCATTGGCTTCCATACTCGGATAGGATCTGCTGGGGAAAGGCCACTCCAAAAAGAAGAAGCGCAGTCTCGTGATTTAACTGGGTTGCCCCCAGCCACAACCGATCGAGAATTTGGCTGAGAAAATACGAGTTTGTTTGATTTCTGATTGCAACACTAATATCATCCATGGGGGCGCATCAATCCACGAGGGGCATCCCTAACTGTGCAAGAACATCCAGTAAGATATTCCTCAAAATTGCTCATATCAAATCCCCATATAACAACCTCATGAATCTAGAAGTCGTTTGCGACTTCATCAGGGATGGAATATGCTAGATGGATGGATGGATTACTGCTTTTATGCTTTTTATGCTTATCACTATGAGAGGGATTCGATTCAGGAACTTTTCTTCTGAATTTTGTTATGCTTATGACTATGAGATAAGAGGAATTCGATTCAGGGACTTTTCTTCTATCTCTTTTGTTTAAGATCCGTTTAATTTTGTTTTACTTGAATTTTAAGTGGATTAAGCTTTCATTATGGATGGATTACTGTTTTTTATGACTTTTCTTCTATCCCACCTGTTTTTTTTTTCTTTTCTTTTCTTTTTTTAAGTGGATCTGAATTTTGTTTTACCTGTTTACTTTGAATATGTATAGATAATTAATTAACTAATCTTCAATCTTCAATCTTCAATCTTCAATCTTCAATCTTCAATCTTCAATCTATTGGGTCGTACGGAAGCAATGCATAGATAATTAATGAACTAATCTTCAATTTCTGAATGTCTATCTCTGAATTAAGTGGATATGTATGGATGAATCTCTGAATTAAGTGGATATGTATGGATGAATCTTCAATCTCTGAATGTCTATTCCTGAATTAAGTGGATATGTATGGATGAATCTCTGAATTAAGTGGATATCCTATTAATTATGTCATTTTACTTATTATCTCATTTGTTAATACTTAATAACAAACATAAAATAACTAATACCTAATTATCAACCATCTCATTTTTCCATAATACCAAACAATAATACAATTAATAACAAGTCAAACAACTCTCATTATACCCAATCTCTTTATATAATCTCTTTATATCCCATACCACTAACAAACTACCCCTTAGTATATAATATTGCATAATACAATGAGAAGGATCATTAGCTTGGCTCATTTAATATGAGTAAGACATGAATTCAACCTCAAGAAAATAAAATTCGATCTCGAGCTTCAAGATTTTCCAATGGAACTCGACCATGGCAGTGTATCAACTCAACTCGATAAGTAATACATTATCCAGTCTACACCATCGGAGTGTTCATTTGTTCAGCTTGAAACTGCCTCAGAAGCAGCATCGACTGATTGTAAAGGTTGATATCCAATCCATCTACATTTCGTCCCACTCGAGCCTTTAAAATCACCTGAGCAGAGGAACCGTTTCAGTAAACTAATCATAAACAAAGTAGCCTAATCGTCTTTGTTACCATCTACTCCATTCCAGATTCATACCAAGCATTGGATGATGCTCTGAGGAAGGGGATTCGTAGAATGCTCTCAGGAAAGAGTAAATCGGCATCTCAGATAAAGTATGAAAGATTTACCTGATCATTAGGTTCGATGTGGAGTTCTCCTATGAACTGATAGATAGAGCCAGGGCGAAGATTGAGCTTCAAGTGCTGTGTATCAACCCTTAAGCTAGCACAGCCGTCAACAATTTCAGCCAATGCAGTTTCCAATATATACTCGTCAAGTCTATCAATGAAAGAGAGAAACGATGATCACTAGCTATACCAATGTCAATATGCTCAAAGCATTAAGCAGAGACAAGTGATCAAATGAACGAGAAAGAAACCACGATTCTTTCAACTACCATAACAAGAAACCATGGGAAAGGCTACTAGTCTATTATCTACATGCATAACAACATTTAAACTGAATTATACAGTGAGCCATCGACCACAGATCACTTGGGGCAAATTCTGCGATTTACCTCTTATAGCATGAAGCTGTTTTCAGTTCGAATGCTCTACAATTTCTATTCCTTAATCACACTCTGATCTATGTCAATTGATTATGCTACAGAATCTTATAGGATTGCCTTAATTGTATATGGATTGAGAACACAATTCCAACCAAACAACCTTAATCAATATCTCACTATTAATCTGAAACACCTCTAAGACAAAACAGGTTATGCAAACAAGTCAGAAAGATATGTGTGGTCTTTCAACAATCTTGGATATCCACATTCACAAAACTGTCTTTATACCGAGAAAATGCTAAACAAAAACTGGTATCCAGATAAAAAAAGAACTAATAACAAAAAAGTGAAAGTTAATCAAAATGAACAAATCCAGACAATTTTGTGCCTAGCTAGGATCAGGGAAAAACAAAATAATTAAATTTAGGGAAAGAGAAAACCCACTTTCCAGTTACCCTAAATGAGGCACCTTCCTTGAAGCTTGGCAAAGACGGTTCAATTCTGGTAGAGTGACCAATTCACCGGAGCTAATAGAGGATGCAGCCATTCCGATCACCTCTACAATTCTAATCAAGAAGAAACATAAATTTAAAATAATAATTAAGAAGAAAAAAAAAAGTGCGACTGAAAAATTCTTCAAAATTCGAAACTAAGAAATTATGAATCACACTGAATTTAAATCGGAAATAGGTGTAGTAAACTGAAGGATTGAAGAAGAAGGGTTTGTTTACCTTCGGCTGTGGCGGGAAACCGAAAAGGTGGGGTGGGGTGGGGTGGGGAGGGGGGGGGGGAGTGGGTAAGATGGAGAGGGAGAGACAGGGGGAGAGAGCAGCCCAACTTCTGTTATACATATGGCCCAATTTGGACAGTTTTTATTTTGGATAATTGTGTATTTGATGGGCTTTTCAAACCTAAGTCCAAACTTTCTACTGTGGCCCAATTTGGCGTCCATTTTCTGCACGCGGAAATTTTGAATGGGACTAAATATTTCCTTCCACAATTTCAAAGCTTCTACTTTCGTCTTGCTCACGAAAAAATCTCCCTTGATTCCCCCCAATTCTCTCCGATTCCGAACCCTAAATTTCAAATTCACCACTAATACGATGGAAATCGCTGTAATTTCCGATACGTTATCATCGATCGCGTACTCTACGCAGTCTTTTGGCTTCTCGAATTTCGTCCTCAACCGCTCCCACGTTCATTCCCTTTCCGACACGTTATCAGATCAACCGTCGCAATCGCCGCCGCGATTTCACATCTCAGCTGCATCGCCGCCTACTAGAACGATAACCAGAAGGCGGCTCCGAAAAACCCGCCGTGTCAAGCGGAAAGTCGTACTCGACAACGACGGTGACAATAATGAATATTTTGCTTTTAGTGATGGAGGGGATTTCAATAGTGGTGATGGGTATTTTGGGAGAGGTGGTGGAGGTAAAGGGTGGAACTTTGGTGGCTATGGAGGAGCAAATTGGGAAGAGTTTTCGGATCATTCAATATCTGATCCTGCTTTTGATTTCGTCTTTGAGATTTTATGTTGGATCGCCATGTCGAATTGCTTGCATTTCGCTTTCAAGAGGGTTGTGAGGTTTGTTGCGGATGGTTTTGGTGATCGGGGGAAGGTTATGCGATTGACTCCCATTTGCTGAACTGTGAAGGTACACTTGCCCTGATACTGCATAAGTGTGGAGGATTTGGTAATTGTTTGTAAATAATGATGTATATATTCATCTGACTGACTGGAGATAGGGATTATTGAATCATATCTTCTGTAGTATATGCTATTTATTCATCATCATTACTATTCATGGTGCATATTATTTTAATTTTACTCTATGCTTTGAGAAAGCTTGAGTAAGGATGCAATTGTCTGTCTGAACGCATATTCAATAAATTAATGCAATTTGCCATTTGTAGAAGCCTATATTTATATGTGCCATTATGTTGATCTTGAATCCTATAAGTGTTATTGGATTTTATGATGCGATGATGATGATGCACTGCTAGATCCTTTGGTTCAGTCTGTTGATTCATACTCCTACATGATTCATGTATTGGTATGATGACGAAGACGATAATGCATTGATAGTTCAGTTGGTTTATCTGCTGATTATTTCATGATGGTAATGGAGAATGGTTGATTTACTTGTTGCATTAAGGTACAATTGAATTTGAACTTTTCTGCTGGGATGGGTTAGAAACCAGCGAAACCAGAGAATTGTGATCCCATATTTCAGGATTTAAGTTAAAAGTGTATTCTGATGGGCAGTGTAATAAATATACTTCTTGTGCAGAACATAGTCTGTAATTAGGCTTTGTCGATTTCGGCACTCCTCTTTGCATTTTCAATGGGATAATACTCCGCGAGTCGGTGTATGATGTATTGTGTATGCATCTTAAATTGCCATTGCAAGAGAGCAAATGCATCTACAATTTGGTACCACTTGCCTATGATTTAAGTCTTTATTTGTTTGGACTAGGATATTCTTTCGATTAGCGATAAAACTTCAGAAGAATAGTTGCTCATAACTTAGGATGGAGACTAGATCATTAAGGTGCACCTCAAGGCTAGTCAATATAGTTACTTCAATGTTCTCTTCACCAATAAATAATGGCTTCATGTGTAATTTTATTCATCTTGTTCATCAATTTTGGAGTTATATTTTCTCTGGCTAATTATTGTTAGATATTGTTTTTAATTATTTCAAAATCTTATGGTGTGGCATCTTGTTAAATTTATAGTCTAAACGGGTCAATCAGACAATCACACTCTTGAGTCTTTAATCATATACTGAGCCAGAGAGATTCTGAATTAGTTTACTATTAAATCTTATTATTCTACATTAATCAATCCGTCATTTTATTGTAAGAAACAAAACCTAATTGACTTAGATAGAGAATTGGGTAAAGGTTAATTCATTGTATAAGAGCATCCAACATAGTACTCTACTATTTTCTTCAATATTTAATTTGTATGTTTTTGGTTATACTAATGAATTAGGGCACGTTGGATAATTATGTGGAGCTAATTATGACTTTTATGAAGCTGTAGAATTTCTTGACTTCAAATTTGTATCATATGAGAGAGAGAGAGAGGGGGGATGCATTTTGTGGATATATAGAGGGGTTGGGTGGGGGTGGGGGTGGGGTGGGGTGTGGGGGAGGGGGACGGTTACGACTTATAATTAGCAAGGGGACAAAATGGGCAACAATTTGCAGCATTTTGGAGTTTTGTGATCTGACGGTGGAGAATGGCCGACGCGATTTTGATGGTTGGATCGAGAGGTGATCTTGGCCGTTGGGTCAGAAGTGTGATCGTGTGGCTTCTGCACTATGTTTGCAAGTTGGTACGAGGAGAGTTCAAGATGAAAGTTTCTTGGATTTATGTTCTTTTTAATATTCTTAGGGCGTGTTTGGCTAATTTTTAATTTGAAATGGAATTTATGTGGTTTTAGTAGGGTTGAAAAAGTAAAATTGAGTATGTTTCCCTTGATTAAACTTCAACTCTAAAAAAAAATAAAAATAAAAAAAGCACAATTTCAAGGGGAAAAAGTTAATTTTTAGGTGGTTGAAAAAATAAAGTAAGATACGAAGGCATTTCTAAAAACTAAAAAAATAATTCTGATAAAATTAAAGTGTATGACAATATGACTTACAAGTATAAAACTCTTTTACAATTTATCTTAATTTTCATTTTCTGTATTATAAGTATTTGGAATATTCTCTTGCAAAACAAATATATAAAAATAAGATTGTGAAATGAGTTTATTATTAATTAAAATATATTTGTAATAAATCATATTTTAATATATCATTTATTATATTTTAAAAAATATACTTTAATTATCAATAACTATATTTTATATAGATATAATACTCTATCAACTCATCTCACTAATAAGCTATATTTTACTGCTAGATTGATATGACGGAATGGAATATCAGTGGAATGGAATGAACTCATGAATAGAATGGTAATGAGAATGTATTTTTATCATGATTGGTATGTTCAGTAATAACTCAAGTAATAGAATTTGTATTCCTTAATTAATTCAATCTTATTAATAATTTTTTTATAATATTACATTAAAATTTTAGTGAAGATTTTATATATTTTAATAATTATAAAAAAATATTAAATTAAAAATGAAATAAAATATTAATATTTTTAAAATATAAATAATATTTAAAATACAATTAAAAAATGTATATATATTAAAAAATATTAGACTATGTATATAAAATTATATTTATATTTATATTACATGTTTATATTCAATTAAATTAATAATATATATTTTTTATATTTAATTTACTAATTTTTAAATATTAAAATAATTATAGAGTGAGGCTTGCGCCTTTAGGGTACATTGCTTTGGTCTAAAGGGTATACACTTTAATTAATAAAAGATACACCATTTTGTTCTAAAGGGTATACACTTTTCATTAATATTTTTTTCTTTAGAAAATAAAGGGTACACATTTTTATACTAAAGGGTATACAATTTAACACAAAATTCTAAAGGCGCACGGAGTGTTGTCCATGCGCCCAGATACACACAATAATTTTATTTAGAAAATAAATGGTACACATCTGTATACTAAAGGGTATACAATTTAACACAAAATTCTAAAGGCGCACGGAATGTGGTCCGTGCGCCCGGGTGCATAGGAGTTTTTGTCATAATTATATTCATCTATATTTAAAATTTTTAAGAATTAAATTTAATTTTATATTTTTTTACTAAGTTGAGTATATAAAAATATTTTATTTTTTATTTAGATTTTAAATAATTTAATACAAATATTTATAATAAATATTACTACATGTTAAAGTAGAAAAATAATAATATTTTTATAATTTTTATAAATATATAAATAGATGTTTTATAAATTTAAAAAAAATAAATAAATAAATAAATATATATATATATATATATATATATATATATATAGGGTAGGGTAGGATAGGGTGGGGTGGGGTGGGGTGGGGTGGGGTGGGGTGGGGGAATAGGAATGGAATGGATAATACCATGGAGTGGGAGGAATGTTCATTCCCACATATAAGGTAATACACATTCATTTGGAATCAATATTCCTATTCATAAAAATATACCAATCACACGAATGAGATTAGGAATTACAATTCCATTTCCACCTCATTCCATCGTACCAATCATGCCCTAAGTAATTCAATATTTGCTTGTCAAAATTATTATATAACTCATAAAATAGTAATAGTAAAAAGTAAAATACATAATTATGAAAATAAAAAGTAATGAAATATATACAAAATTAAAAATCCTTAGTAAAGGCGGAAAAAAAGAATTGTTGAGTGGTAAAAGAGTCATTTCGAAAATATAATGTGGCATTAAAAACGCGACCAAAAATGAAAACTGGCTTTAGGAAGCACGAAAACGGGGCAAAAGTTCGAGAACAGCGCTTTTATGTGTCGCTGTTCCAAAACACGCCTCACGAAAAATGCTGACGCTTTTTGTTAAGAATCCGTACAAATTGTCCACGTCAAGTTATGGCTCTCCAGAGACTGTCATGTTCCAAAAGCTGCGATCCTATCCAATTATCCACATTTTTTAATTAAATTTAAATAATTATAATTGTCATCCTTCCCTCATCGTCACATAAAATTTTTCACACTCCTCAAGAAAAGAAATATTACTCTCTCCATCTTATAAAACCGTTCACCTTAATTGTATCACATATACTAAAAAAATACTATTAATTTTTTACTAACTTTATTAATTTTTTGGGGTAATTTGATATTTTTAAGTACTCCATCCGTCCCATTGAAACGTACGCGCTTCCTTTATAATTTACAAAGGAAACACGTACGTTTCAATGGGACAGAGGGAGTACTTAAAAATATCAAATTACCCCAAAAAATTAATAAAGTTAGTAAAAAATTAATAGTATTTTTTTAATATCTGTGATAAAGGAAGCGCGTACGTTTCAATGAGACGGAGGTAGTAGTAAATAAAGTATATAGTGTGTGAAAAGATGGATGTCATTTTGAAATTAATATGTACATTAAAAGATTAGAATGATATTTTCTTTTTTGGGAAGTGAACGATTATGTAGGACGAAAAATAAAGAAATAATGAACAATTTTCAGGGACGGCGGGAATAACATTTTTCTACTATTTAATAATAATAAATTTAAATTAAGTTATTTTAATTTTATCATTTTTTTCTCACATTCATAACAATACTTCCGAATTTTTTTACTATCTAAAAATAGAAAATACACCATAAATTAATAGTATTGATATATATATATTTTTTAACAAAGTGGAAGAGTAAATTTAAATGGTTGTGTACTGTGGGACGAAGGAATTTTTTAATTTTTATTTAAAAAAAAAACACCACTTGATTTGTAATTTTTACGTTGACATATGTTTATAACTTAATAATTTAGGCATTATTTGTCTTTTTTCTTCAGTGTTACTTCTCTTTACTTGACGTTATTTTTAGGCATATTCTTATAAGTTATAACAGGACGATAATTACTTATAGAGCATTTTATTATTAATTTCATGAATTTTGTGGTTGTTTTCCAAACCTAAATTGAATTTCAATAGATTGATATATACATCATAATCATACTCAATGAAATCAAAATGCAATCATTCTGACAAAGAACTTTAATCCAAATATAAAGTACCAACTTGCATATAAGTAACCCTATTTTGATAGTATATGAGAAAAAGAATCCAAATTGGAATTCCCTTTATGGAATGGGTTATCTTCATCCCACATTTATTTTTACTTATTATTTATTTAATTAATTAATCCGTCACATTAAATTTCTTACCTTTATAAAATGTTAAAAATAATCAAAACAACATCTCCATACACTTTAATTTACAAATATGCTGCATATAATATATTGCTACATGTTTTATTATAATGTGGACAATTCAGAGTGATGGTAGAAAAATGATACGTACGTATAATAAAAAATTAAAATATGAGTATAATAACAAGTTGTTAGAGTGAATGATTTAATACTAATCAGATGGAGTATTTCTCTACCAACAACTTTTAAATGAAATTGTACTTTAATTAGATATGCACATTTTAATTGAAACCGGCAAAAATAGAATCGAAATCAAATATATTTCAGTTAGATTTTGGTTCCAAAGCGTGAGTTTTTTTTTTTAAATCACGATTTTGAAGATAAACCGAGAACCGACGATTCCAAACCGAAATTGAAACCGCCCTAGGACCGATTCGGTTCTGGTTCTTAATTTTCCGGAACCGTGGGAATGGGTGCATGCCTACCTTAACATTGGTAGATCTTTTTCGTTTTCGTTTTTTTTATCACGTCGTGTACGAACGATGTAATTGAACCTAGCTTGTGCAATAATGTAAATATAATAATTAAAATTTGAACCATACTTATATTAATTACTTCTTGGTAGCAACCATACTTAACTTCTTAATTTAATTACAATACAGGCCTTACATGCGCATGCAATCGAGTAATTCATTTCATCAATGTATTTATTTCTTGTATAAATAAAGAAGAGATTACAAACACAACAGCATTAGAAAAACATAACACACATATATTCTAACATATATATATATATATATATATATATATATATATATATATATATATATATATATATATATATATATATAAGTATATGTTAGAGCTATTACATTACAGGCTGTAGGTAGCTTACGTACGGTATTTTCTCCAACCCTCCATTATTAGGACACCCCCATATCTCTTAGCAGCTTGGTTGCAATCAATAACACTCTTTGGAGGGCCATAGCTTCTCCAAACTGAATACGAGGGGCTACTCTCGTGTGGCTGTCGTTCCATCCGCCTTATTTGACTGCACAACTCATCGAACAAGACGAACTCCTGAGCTACCTTGCTAAGATTGTGATCTTGATGTGCCATGTTAGTGATTGAAAGGTAAGAAATAGACAAGATGTTGTGTTTGTTTTGATGGGAATGTTGAGATATGTTAGTGTGTATTTATAGTGGTAAGAATTAAGCTTAACCATCATGGATAATTAATTAATTCATACAATATAAATTTTAGTCCTATTATTTTACTTGAATTCAATTTTAGCCCCCAATGTTTTTCTTTACTCCATTCGTCCACCCAAAAATATTCATATTGTCATTCTGGACATCCTGATTTATGTGGGTACTTAATTTTTTTTTTTTTAAAAAAAGGAATCAACATATAAATCAATAAAAATATTATCTGCGTACATTTAATAATAACACTTCTCAATATACGTGATATAAACAAATGTTACACTTAAATTTTGTTCATGTAATTTTAATTTTAATTTTTTCTGTTTTAGTGTTTTCAAAAAAGTGATAGAAATGAAATTTAAAACTATTGTTTGGCAAAATAATTAAAATTGAAAGAGTAAAATGTTGTAGTATTTGAGAAGTAAGACTTGAGATATGAAATCTCAACTTTTGTAAGAATATTACATCAATGGTTGTCTATTAGCATCAAAATAGTACAACATTATGCAAATATAACAATGCTGGATTTATTCTGTTTGCCTATTCAATTCTACATGTAGTAGATTCATTAATATAATGAATTAATTTAATATGTTCAAATTAATCTTCCAATATTGTCTTAAATTAACATTAAGAACGAAAATTATTGTTTTATTAAGAAATTATTATTAAGATGCATGGAGCTTCGTACCTAACCCACATCTAATTGCTCTTTAAGTCTTTAATTAAGCAATAATTTGAATAATTTGGAATTTTGAAAGCTGTAAAAGTTTATAATTGATTCATAGTGTTATATCACATTGTTTTGGAGAGAGAAATGAAAGCATTAATAATGGTGGACATTTTTTTCTTAAAGATTGTTCCTTTATTACAACCTTTTTCTTAGACTTTGATTTGTGTCTGTTTTGGGGGGTTATTCCTTTATTCTAGGGTGATTTTCTCAAGTTTTTAAGGAAGTTTTTACTTAGCTGTATTCAGTGTTGGAACACAGTTTTTTTTTATCATGCTAGACTAGATACATTTCATGTATTTAATTCAAGCTGTAAGTATATTCTTACAAGAGAGGGAATTGGGTTTTTTTAGAAGAAAAATCGAGTTTATATTAACATTGTTCGAAAATATGAGCTAACTCTGATTAACAAGAGAATGATGGGACATTCCATTAGGTGAAATTCAGAAAAATTGTTACATTATTTCACAAAATAAGCAAGAGAGTGGACAACAAAATTACGAGCACATAGAAAAAGACTTTCATTAGAGTTAATTAATATTACTTGATTAGAGGATCAAATTTATGATTTTCATAATTCTAAGTTATTATTTTTCTTATCAATAGATAGATGAGAGAGAATAAGTAGAAAAAAACAAAAGCATTATTTTGTATTATGATTTCAATAAAAGAAAATGTTAAAAAAAATTAAATAACTTAGATGAATTAGTCTTCTGCGAATCTGCTGTACGAGAAACTCTCTTTCTTATATGTTGAAAAAACACTAAAATTAAAGTTATAATAATGAGACATAAACATGATGGATCTGTTACAATAATATCTTTGATAAATTGGATTTATTCTCCATTAACTCTTTTTGACTGCATATTAATATTGACTGATTTTCTTGACCTACCCATGTTCATAAATCAAAATTATAGGTTTCAATATTCCATTGTTGAATGATTAAGCAAATTCTTGGAAACTTTAGGATCATAAATGTGAATTAATTGGAAAGAATCTTACTAATATAATGTTTTCGACAATCGTGAACAACATCATAGTACGTATGTCACTGATCTCCAAGTTGTTACTATTAATAATTTGAGCAGTCAATGAGACCGTTTTAAGCTGTGGGATCATTTTTATTTTTTAGTAATTAGTTTTATTTTTTATTAAAAATAATTGTATCATTTTTCTTTTAAATGTTATAACTTTTATTTATATATATTATAAATTGTTCTTAAAATATTTCACTACACTTATCATTTTTTATTAAATGAACTTTTTATTAAAAATGTTACTTTTTATCTGTCTTATAAAATGACTTTCATGAAACGATATCACATAAATATTTAATTTGCTTTTGATAATTTTAATATATATTCAGGTTATTGTATTTTTAAAAAAAGCTAATTATACAGTGCACCCGGGTGCACCCACTTTAAAAAATATTAACAGATATAAATAAAAATATATACAATTATGAACAAAAATGTATACAATTTAATTGTTAGTTTTTTTAATGAAAAATTGAGTGTAAAAAAAAATACAATTATTAAAAACATGTCTACACTATTGAATAAAAAATTATACACATATGAATCCAAGTTTTTTAAATGAAAAATTTAGTGTGAAAAAAATATACAATTATTAAAAAACACGTATACAAAATAGAATAACATGTATAAAATATAATAAAAAGTTATAGGTGTACCCTTCGGTGCACCTAATATCAACTCTTTTTAAAATTGGTCCAACCAATTTAAGTATAAGAATTTGATTTTTTATTTTTAAATTTTATCAGTAAATGATAATATGAAAAAAAAAAAAAAAAAAAAAAAAACTTAATTTTAAACAATACATAAAATTCATGTTTGTGTTCAACCTGAGGTGGCCCTCCACCTGCTCGACAGAATGCTTGAACGGGATGTGGCCGTTGATCGGTACTCCTTCACTATTGCAATTCCCTCCGTCATTAATCTCATCAAAGCCCTTTTGATGGTGTTTATAACACAAAAATTGACAGTCTATGCAGGGATGGAATGGATGATGCCCTCCAACTGTTCTCCAAATTGTCTGAAAATGGCATGCCACCTGATGTTGTGATGTATAGTTCAAATTAAATTATTCCCAAATGTTGTTTCTTTCACCATTTTGGTGGATGCTTATTGCAAGGAGGGTAATGCTGATGATCTTTTTAAATATTGATGATGGCTTTTTCTTGAAATTCCATGCAAAGTGCATAGAGCATAGAGTGGTTTCTTATAGCACAATGATACAAGGATTGTGTTGATAAGACAGATTTAGTCTGATTTTCTGATAGCTTTAAATTATTTACAGAAATGCAAGCTCTGAAAGTATATCCAAATATAATGAATTGCAGTATAGAATTGGAAGGGTTGTGGAGCTCGGCTCGTTCCTTGGCGTGATGGAAGCTAGCAGTTTATGCAAGGACATTATGTGTTGTAACATCATCCTGAGGGATTGTGCAAGTGTAATAAACTTGACATGGCAGTATCGATCTCTGTTTGACGATTATGTTTATAGTCCTTGTTGGTGCATTGTGTCATAAATGAAAAATGAAGGGGGCTAAGGATTTGCTTGTGAGAATGGATAAAATGGATGCTTGCCTAATATTTTCTAAAACGAAACGAGCCTCGTGATATGACTCCACTGTTGGAAGAAATGAACACAAGGGGATGGTATTCTTTTCAATAAGGTTAGGGAGCTAGGTTGTGCCAAAGAATAAATGTGTATTAACATTTTTATTGGAGTATCTGAAATTCTAACATACATAGCTTAAACAGTAGGTAATTAGAACCATACACAACTCACTGCTTCATAAGTGATACAAGAGCTATTACATATGCTATTTGGAGGCTAATTTTGCTACACATAAACAAATCAATAGGACTTCCTGTTGGAGTAGTCCATGATCAAGACATAAGCTTGTTTCTTCTGATGAACAACGCTCTAATTTGGCTGCCCACTGCCATGTTGAGCTGCAGCCCTTCGTCCTGTTACTTCTAGAATCCCTCCATATATCTTGGCAGCCTCACGGCTATCAATAATCTTTACCTGATTAGGATTCTCATGTGGCTGATGTTCCATCCTCCTCACTCGACTGTCCAACTCCTGTTCAACCTTGTTAAGCTTGTCCGGGTATGCCATGCTAGATATATATATTTGTGAGTGGAGTTGTGTTCTGTTTTGATGAATGCACATCAAATAAACCAAAGGTCCATTTATAGGCATTGGAAACCTCTTATTAAAATAATGCACAATAGCATTAATTACTAGCTACCTAGATTTATTCTCTAGTAAATCTTTAAACAAATCTATGTAGGCTGAATATTATAAGGGAAGCTTAATGATTATCATTCCTTAAACCTTTAATAAATACAATTATTAACTCAAAGATTCTACTATGATTCTCAAGAAAGATTAACTTATACTTGTAAGCATGCACATAAACTAAATCGAAAATGAACTATATTAGATCGACACGACAGATTTCTTAGACTTGATTAATGATCAGAATATATTGTCCTAAAGTTGGATAGGGTACTTACTTCTTGGGTTAAGCTAAAGATGTTCTTCAGATATTTTTATTAATAAATATAAAGGACTCGTACCTAGATTGGCCGGTTCAAAAGTGAACCGGAGAATATTAGAAGTAGAGAACGAAAATAGAAAACATGCAAAGCAAGTACTTTAAATCTTTAATTAAAAATGACTTTGAAAGTCTAACTTTGACTATAAATCTGCAGATCACGTATAATATTGAGAGTTTAAAATATAAATAGTCTTCTTTGTATTTTATTTGAAAAAGTTCCAAAATAATTAAAAAATTCAATTTTGTTTCAACAATTTCAAGTTTACTTTATCTCATTATTTTATAAAAATTAAGTCTTATTTCATGGAATTAGAAAAATTAAATATTTTAAAGTAAAAAGATAATTTTTGTGAGAGTTTAAAAATCATGGAATTATTTTGGAAAAATTAAATTTATTGAAACTATTTTGAATAAAGTAAATGATATGAGATGATTTTGATTTTAAACTTTAATATTGATTTGGCAGTTTTTATTAATTTTTTATAAAATATATATATATATATATATATATATATATATATATATATATATATATATATATATATATATATATATATATATATATATATATATATATATATATGTAGAAGTTCAATTTAAATGTTACAATTATGTCATAGGATGAAAATGAGCTCAGAAAAAAAAAAATCATATGAGTGAACTCAAACCAAAGAGAGAGCGACGACCTATTCTGGAATTATCCCTTATCCAGTAATCTTGAGTAAATTTATTTCACCGCCTTATGATTCCTTACTATCCAATACACCAATAATTGAAACATAAAATGTATTAAATTAAATATCTCTTAGATTTTTTGTAAATAGGCAAGATCGAAGCCCTTTAAATGTCTATTTTGTAAATTTTAAAATCTTGACATATGTCAACGCATTTGTAGTACATATTTCCACGTAATATGCAGATAAATTATTATAACTAATTAAAAAAATATAATTAAAGGTAATATTTAATTTATAAATATACATAATTTAAAGATATACATGAATAATAATAATAATAAATAAAAGTAGAAAGATTATATATGTGATATTAAAATAAAAAAATAAAATATATACGAAAATTAATAACAACACCTCATACTTTCAAAAAGTTATTTATTAGAGCGTATTCGTAATTAGTATATATAATAAGATGGGCATATTATATATATTTGAATTAATTCCACCCATTTAAATTTAAATATATATAATATTAAGTTTTAGCCGTTTTCAGACTAAATTAAACTCTCATTAAGTGAAGTCATGAATACTTGAGTTATATATTTCCATGGCTAATGGTGAGAATTTTTTTTTGTGGACATGATGAGTTGGTTGAGGAGGTGGAGATTTTTGTGGAGGGTAAGGTTTTGCGACTCTTGTCCCAAAATATTCGTCGATTATGGCGAACCCATCCATGCCAATCTTGACAAGATGATTAGGGAGATGAGCCATTTGATATTGTATGTAGATGTTGTAAGAATATTACAAGGTTTGTAGAGTAGTGTGTTTGTGTTTGAGAAGATGTAAGAGAAGACCATGGTTTATACAGAGGGAAAATTCCTTCAGATAACTTATATTATATTATATTATATTATGTTTCCTTTTGCATGGTAAGATTAAACACTTTAATTGTCTCAGTATAGAACATCTGATCTGATGAATATTTATTAGCTAATTAACAAATGATCCTTATCCAATTAATTAATTTAATTTTAAATTATCCATATTAACCTGATTACTCTAAATGAAAATGTGAATAAGATGAGATAGAATCTAAAGATACACAGAGTTAGGGGATGAAGTAAGATTATGACACGAAAAACGTTAACATTGCTGACAACACTATCCACATATCAGAATTTATTCTTTCTTGTTGTATGAAGGTGGATACGCCCACCCAGTCACCATCACCTGAGTAATTTGATTAAGGCGTTAAACGGTTTTCCTCTCTATCAACTTAAGTTTTTAGATGATGTGGTCATTTAACAGTAGTGCAGGGATAAATCATGGTAGTTTAACTGGTCAACCCCAACCCGACCCAATGGGGTGGAGGGAGATAAATCATAATAATTCAGCTGATAAACAGAGTGGTGAAGGGATAAATCATGGTAATTCAGTTGGTCAACAGAGGCTGGACCACTACCACTGTGCACAATGAGCCCTTCATTTTGAGAGATTGCTCCCACATTACCACTGGTGGGATTCGATCCTTGGCTCTTATTGCAAGCTATAATCATTTTTGCGACCAGTTGAGATCAATTTATTCTTTTTTCTTCTTTTTTTTTCCTCCTCTTTCAAGATTTGATGCAGATTAGATGCATCAAAAGTGGGACTGCATTCAGACAGAAGGTCATGAGAAATTTATTTGAATGATTTTTGCAGTATAGTCAAAAGGTGGGTTGTCAAGAAAAGTAGTTCTACTTTCGGTTATGAAGAAACGATCAAAAGGCCTTACTTGAAATAAATTTTGGTTCCATTCTAATTCCATTGGAATATGCAAATTTAATTTTCTGTTAAAAATGTGAAAGGAACAATTTTTAGTTACTTAATTAAATTAATAATTCTACCTATAATTTCTCGATAACTTTTTTTTTTGTACTAAAGTTGCTCGAATATTTTCATTTACTTTTAGTTCTTAAAACCAATTTTATTCTCGGTTGGGATCCATGACGCCGTACAATTTGACTCGATTCGACTTTAACTTGACTCAACTCAAGTGTTTTGAGGGACTCACCTTCAACTAAATTAACACTAAAAAAAAAAAAAAATTTATCAGAGGAATATTTCGTTGGTAAAAACCTTAATTTCATTGTTAAATTATCTTACTAACGGATTGACAACATAATCCGTTGGTAAAATTCTGTTGATAAAGTGGTGGTTGGTAAATTTTAGCAACGAAAAATCAATTCCGTTAGTAATTCGTTGCTAATAATTCCGTTGATAATTTATATAATAATTAATATCTTTGTAATTCGTTGGTAATTACCAACGAATTGTATTATGTTGCTAAAATAGAGAATAAATCTGTTGGCATTCCGTTGCTAAAACAAAAATGACATTTTTATTGTTAATCCATTGGTAATTACCACGGATTGAATTCCGTTGGTAAATTCGATTGCTAAAAAAATATTTTTTTTGTGCAGGTTGAAATGATTCATCAATTAATCATGGTTATTAATTCCTTTATTTATTTATTTTAAATTGAAACCCTTTTGCTTGATTAATCGCTTTAGTAGTATTGTTTTCAACCAGCTTAAATTCGTCAAATTCTTATTGATATGCATTCAAATTAATTCTACTCAACTCACAATTAGAGATCGAGTGTTTATTCAAAAGAACGGTGTTCAACCAACAATCTCTTTTGGCCATAAAAAAACATAATTACGTTAATTTTGGTTCTTATAATTATTATATACCAGTTGAATTCGATTTTAATCTTAAAATATTTTTTCGATTTTTATTTATTCAATTTGTGTCAATTTGAGTTCCATTATCACTACAAGAAAACTGTGAAATTCTAACAGAAAAATTCCAACGAAAAGCAAATTCGTTGGAAATTTTAGAGTTCCAACGAATTTTCTAATAAAACTTTAAACTGTTGGAAAATTTCAATAAAAATTCACATGGAAATTTAAATCGTTGGAAATTTCTAATGTTCTAATTCTAATAGCCTAAAAAACTATTGGAAATTTTCAACGAAAATTCCTATAAAATCTAAAACTATTGGAAAGTTTCAACGAAAATTCCTATAAATTTTAACCGCTGAAAAATTCCAATGATAATTCCAATAGCTTGATAAACCGTTGGAAATTTTTAATAGAAATTCCAATGAAACTTAAGTCGTTGGAAAATTCCATCAAAAAAAGAGATTTTAATAAATTTAAATGTGACTTTATAATATAAATTATGTACTCCCTCCGTCCCGGAGAAGTTGATATAATTTTTTTTGGGCACGGAGATTAAGGAGTATAATAATTTAATGTAAAGTGAAGTGAGAGAAATAATATTTAATGTGTAGTGGGTAGTTGTATTAGAGGTGATATGTGGGGTCCATGAGAATAAATTAATTATTTTTGTGTGGGTCCCATGTATTAAAAAGGAAATGTGTCAACTTTGGTGGGACAAACCAAAAAGAAAAGTGTGTCAACTTCTATGAGACGGAGGGGTTATTAATTAAGTTGGTAGATGATACATTGATACACTCAAGAGATCAAGGTTCGAATCCGAATAAATGCATTTTTATTTTCGTTGGATAATCTAGTATCTATAAGGACAAGAATATAAAAATATTCTTTAATGTAAACTTTTTAAGAAACTTCAGTTGGAAAAATGTTTGAATCACTTTTAGATAAAAAAAATTTCAACAAAAAAATGTCATTGGATTCACTGTTGAATTTTAAAAACTATTGGAAATGTTGTTGAAAAAATGATATTTCAACGTCCATTTTTCCAATAGAAAAAAATTGTTGGAACATCTATTGGAATCATGAATTCCAACGGTATTTTTACGTATTCCAACGGTTTTTCGCTGTTGGAATTTGACATTTTTCGTGAATTATATGTTTCCAATCTTTTGAAGAAAAATCTTAATTTTTTATTGCTCAAATATTCATTCATAGACAAGAAAAGTGTTACAAGCTTGAAATCAAGATATTTATACCTTAATCCTAGATCATATAAAACTAAGTTGATCCATATTAAGATCACATATAATATTCATACTTGAGAATTAAGATTGATGGATAAACACTTCTAATAACCCTTTTGATAAGGTCTTAAGTTAACTTCATCTTACGCGCCTGCAAGTGATGAATTTCAAGAACATCATCCATCTTCATTTTTCCAACGTCTGCGTAAACCGGCTTCACTGGATATTTTTTCTTCTGTCTCTCGTTCGATGTGTTCTTCGAGTATGGTAAACCCATCCATGGCTGCTTTGTAAAGATCTGAACAGGACGCCATTGTTTTGTAGGTATGTGCATGCAAGAAATTTAACAAGTTTGGTGGTGTTGGTTTGGTGTAATAATATTAGGTAAGGAACCCTTCATATAGATCTCAATGTTGAATGAAATTATTAACAGATCATTATATTTATACATAATTAATAGTTAATTATGTAAATTTGTGGCATATGGTTTCCCAAGTAGTCTAGATTCTTTCTTTCACACCAGAATATATTGACTGATTATTAATAAACGAAGGCAATATTTGACCTATTTTTCTATACAACAGATTATTACTGTTTTAAATAATCTGGTGTAATATATTTCATACATAAACTAATATTTATCTTTTATTTCAAAATAAAATAATAATCCAAAAAGAGTAATATTTTTAAAATAAGAAAGATAATTTATCCCAAAAAAAAAATTAAAAAATTCGAGTATTTCTAAAGGAGTCATCTACAATCAATTAAATGATAGTATGCCTGATCATAAATCAAAAGCATTTATGGGACCTAACTTTATTCTTGATGTGGAAACTTGACTTTGAACATATCCTAAAAATCTACGTGTAATAGTATGCAAATTAAGCTAAAATCGCACTAAAATCAGAGATTTTCAATAGTTGCTGAACTAAATTAAAAAAAAAAATTACTATATTTTTTTTGGATAGAAAACAAAGTTGTTATATTCATGTTATGAAAAAAAAAAAAACTCTTCTTAGTCTGACAAGAGAATTTCATGCTTTGATGTATAAATCAAAAGCTAGCACTAATTCCACAATATTATACTCTCTTTCTCAAGTTAAATTTTACAGTATATTTTTTCTTTTCGTCTGTTTCACATTAAATCTAACCTTAAAAGTATATTTAAATTATAAAAATTTATTAATTTTACCTAATACACATAACATTCTTTATTATTTATTTATTATTTAAAAGTACTACATTATCCTTTAAAAGTCTACTTGTCAATAAACAACTTTTAGGATTTTAGGACGAAAGATAACTTTCTGAAATTATGTGATAAGTACCTTTTTTAATAAGCTCTTGACCTAAAATGTGTTTATTCTTTTTTTAATAAAAAAAAAGGAAATCACAAATAATGTGTAGAACAACATAAATCTTAAGGGTAATTTTATCAAAATCCCCCTCAAGGTTTGTTCAAATTACCAAATAAATCCCGTGGTATAAAAAATTACCAATTACCCCTTAATTTTTTTTTAAAAATAGTGAAATTTAAAAATACAATGTTAAATATATGAATCTTGATGTCATTTCTATTCTTCTTTATTTTAAGAAAAATATATTTTTATTAATGTTCAAATAAAAAATAAGTTAAAGGGAGTAATTGATAATTTTTCAAACTACAGGATTTATTTGGTAGTTTGGACAAATCTCGATGGAGGTTTTGATAATTTACCCAAATCTTAAACCTAGTGTAAAAATTAATTAATAAAGTACACATAGGATTGAGATTATCCTTAATATAATCTTCTCCAAATACTTGGGATTCGAAGTTAATATCATCTTACTTTATTTAATTAAACGTGACGAATAAAGCTTAATATATTCACTAATTAAAATAGGCATTTATATTGGGCAAATCTTCTAAAAGTGCCACGTATATGGGTGTGGACGATATGTTTGAAATGTTTGCCGTTTTGCATCTCTAAAGGCTATATTCTTTGATAGATTAATTAACACACACTAACAATAATTTCTCTCTTCGAGTATTTTTAGTATCTCAATATATTATATGTATGCTATTATAAATAACATACTTTATTACCAATATAAGGGGTGCACGTGGAATAATATAAAAGATAAATGAATAATTATATTCCCCGACTTTTTATTAATTAAATATTTTGTTTATTTAGTTAATGATTAATTATACAAATAAAATAAATTCATTCATGCAATGAAAAACGAAATCATCTCATTAATTAAGATCTTTTAAAGCGACTAAAGAAAGTTATGTGGGCACTAGCTTTTAGAAAGTGTTGATTCCCTTTAATTATGGTTAATTAAATAAACAAAAGTTCATCTATCACTTCATCTTATAGTGATATATAGAATATTCTGTTTTATCAATAATTCATTCAAAAGGTAAATCAACAAAACTTTATTCTTTGTACAACAACACACAAATATTGAAATGAATTTTGATTTTTTTATTAAATTAAAAATTTTGAACAAATTGTTTTTAAATTATAAACTCCCGGACTGTTATACTCGTTTAAAAATAAAATCGTATAATACAAATTTACTTTATTCAAAATAATTTAAATTTTTTTTTTCAAAATGGTTTCATAACTTTTAAATTTCTCACCAATTTTTTTTTTCAAAATGATTTCATAACTTTTAAATTTCTCACCAAAAATGTTTTATTTACTTAAAATATTCAAAATTTCTAATTTTATATATGAGATGAGACTCAATCAATATTTTTACAAAATTATAGGACAAAATTATTAAAAAAATATTGTTTTGAAATGAATTTAGGAACAACTAAAAATTTTGGAACTTTTAATGAATATCCTAATTACAATTTCGCAACTTTTAAAATAAACTAAAATATACGTGACTACTTATATATGTTCTATTTTTATAGAGGTTTATAGTCGTGCCACTGCAGTACTAATCGGTGGCCCGATTAAAAGGGAGTCGGGACACGGTCCGTGTTCCATGTGAACACAATCATTCTCATCTTTATTTTATTTAAACCTATGTATTGATAAGAAGTTTAAATTATAAAGTGGTACGAAAGTTGTAAAGAGACACGAATCTAAATTCGTATGCCCCTCTCTCTGATTATTATTATATTGATAGAATTAACACAATTAATCGAATAGAGATTAATATAGTAAATGGATTACTTAATTATTTGATGTGGACCATTGGTGTGATTCTCATATTATTTTAAATAAAATTAATTGAATTGGTATTGATTAAAGTTAGATATTTGCCTCTCTAACTCAGAAAATATAATGTATTCAAGAAAAACATTTCTTTTTATTTATTCGAACTCTTATATTACAGCCTACGAGCCAAGACACATATATATACAGTATATACAAGTAACTACTTCGATGTTTGATCTTATGATTACAACATCCTTAACCTAAACAAAGCTAGGGTTTCTATTCTTGGCCGAGGCTCCTTCTATTCATCTACGTACATCAACGTACATACGTATATATGTATGTATGTACTATGTATAGTCTTATAAGAATGTTCTAGAAGAACGTGGTTGCAGAGTTCCTGTTAGAGTAATCCATTACTCGTTCATGATTACGATAATGAACAACCTCGTGTGTGTGCATCTTCTCGTTTGCATGAACTGGTTTTACCGTGTACAGAGGAGCCTTCTGAGGCAGGTATTGGCACAGCCTACTTTTCGTCTTTTTTTCGACGAATAGCTCTTCGACTAGTTTGAACCCTTCAGCTCCTATGGCACCAAGATCCTTCTTTGAACCCATGTGTGGTATAATGAGTGTGTGTGTGTAAGAATTTAAACTATATATGTTGATCAGATATTGTAAGAAATGAAGAGGAGGTTTAATTTGCTTGGTCCAGATTGTAATAAATTGAGCACCCTTTTATACTAGTGAAAGCTAAAGAAGAATGGGGTGGTGTAGGGTGGGGTGGGGAGGGGTAACCAAATATTCAAGAAAATCTGAAATTTTGGCCGCTGGCTTCTCTACAAGTGGTGATTCTTTTTGGATAGATATTCTTTATTAATTAAATCAGACTAAAGTTTGTTATTAATTGAAAAGAAAGAACGTTTTTAACCCATAACTTTCTTTCTTTTAATCTTGTGTTCTAATCCTTATTCAACTTGTTAGTGTGATTTTTGTGTTAACACTTATTATGTTTTGCATTTCTCATTTGTGTTTTACATATCATGTTATTACCGTTGTTGCTAACATTTCCGTGTAACATATAGTAGTTATTAGCGAATAAGTTTCAAGGGGAGTTTACAAAGTTAGCTGTCCAACGGTTACTTGAATGACGGCTAAAACAGATGACATGGATGAGAAACACGGGATGAAATTGAATTGAAGAATTGAATTCAAAATTTTGAATTCGAATTTACTCCTGCAGTTTGGAAGAGAATTTGAAGCCTATCTAAAGATGATTTGTTAGTGTTGTTATCCATATCCATTACATGAGAAGTTTATATAATTTCATAGACGGATATCGTATTCAATAGAGAATTAGACATAACATTTTCAAAAACTTATAGAGTTTCATATTTTAGAGAAATTAGTTTTTACGGAGTATTCATGCTCTTTTCTGTCATTCGTTGGTAGGTTTTATTCTCTCATTTTTGATCGTATCAATTTGATCAGTCTTGTATTTTAGGCTTCACTTTTCAAATATTATCTTATAACCTTTTCGTAATCCCTTCAATGGAGATTGTTTTGCCATGCGGCTCTGCAGGATTAAACCCCTGTAGAAAGTTTTGAAATTCCTATGTCAATTTCTCTCTATATGTCTTCCGCTATTTTATTTGTATGTTCTATTAGTATTCTACGTTTTGTTATTGTGAATATTTTAACATTTTACTTAACAGTAAACTTTTTCTGTCTTTTTCGTAAAAACTTGGGACAACCCAACACTTTCACAACTTAACTGAATTAAGAATGTGTTTATTCTGAATCAGAGTTAATATACACCTTTCTCAATTATGTGTTGAAAAAATAATCATGTCTATGAATATATTAACTCTAAATCTATGAATAAAATGAATAGATCGATTAAGACTGCAAGGCAATAAATATACTACTATCCCTTTCGTCCTACAAAAGTTGGCACATTTTCCTTTTTGAGTTGTTTCATTATAAAATAAAGTATTTATTTTTTAAGTACATGAAACCTACACAACTAATACAATTACTCAATACATATTATAATACTTATATTCTCAACTCAATTATATATTAAATCATTATACTTCTTAATTTCCGTGAAATGAAAGAAAAAAAGTGTTCCTTCTTCAGGACCGAGGGATTATAACAATATACCCATATAAATTTTTAGCTCTAAAACTCTAAAGATTTTGGATCTTCTCCATGCATTCAGATAAGTATGCATGCTTTTTTATAAAATTAATTATGCAAGTATTATTTTTGTTTGTACTAGGTGTCAATCTCTAAACTCTAAGATTTTGGATTTTGTCTTCCCTAGCATTCAGATAAGCATGCACGTTAGTTTCAAACAAAAGGCAGTTGGAATAAAGCTCATCTAGCCACTCCAATAGAATAGATTCTCCTTTTTTATCTACTAATAATATGTGGCACTTTGTTTGCACAAATAATTAGAGTATGTGGCACTTTGTAAAAATAAATAAATAAATAATATACCCAGTGTATACTCGATTGTATAGTATGGAACAGTTGTATATAGTATGCTAGGTTTAGTCGAAACAACGAACTTTACACCTATTGCAACAAACACTACTTTTAGTTATAAATTGGGTTTATTATGCAACAATACTTAAAGGTGGTGTTTTTTTTTTTTTTTGCAATTTCTCAAAAGTAAGGATTAATTTGCAATAGATGTAAAATTCGTGGTTTTTTTTTGTAATTAACCCTTAAAATAATTAATTGTTAGGAAATTTTAGGTGAATGGAAAAGTCAACTTAAAATGGTGTCTATTAGATTAAAGTATGTTTATGAGAAGATGTGATCATAGGTTGTGATTGTTGAATAATTGTATCTTTTCAAAGAAAGATATTTCAATTTGAATTCAAAATCAAATGCAATGGTCGCAACGATTCACGAAAAGAAGCCTTTAAATCTATAAATAGACTCTCTCTTTCCATAATCATTCACTCCGAACTCGATTGATTTGTACATTAAATTTCACTTGAGTCACTTGATCAGCATTTGTTATAAAGTCGTGGATGTCCGAAAAAGTTCAATAAAGTTGTGTTGTTGTAACTGATTCATAGTATATTCTCAAGTCGTCCTACTGCTAAGGTGAGTTTATAATATCGGTTGGTTCGTCGTATCTTGTGATTTGCAGAGCTACTATCACAAGATGTGAGTCGTTGTATCTTGGAGATGATTGTCATAGCATCGTTAGCGCCAAAGCGGGACAATTTCGTTTTAAGGAGAAAGAATGTAACTCTTGACTCGACTCAAATTCTATTCTTATTATTTTATGTCACATTTTCTAATCAACATATTATAGCGAAACCCAGATATGCCCAACATTGACTATATATTAATGTTGTAGTTCCAAAATGAATAAGGCAAAATAATTAATTATTATCAACTTTTTCTTACATCTAGATTATATTTGGACAAAAATTAAATGTTAAAATTGAATGAAATAAATTGACAAAATTGATAAAGTAGATAATGAAATGAGTGAATGTGGTTTCGCGCTAAGTTTAGTGAGCTTTTAACATATCTATATCATCAACTAATTGTTGAAAAAAACGAAATGAAATTAGTTAAGGGAATAGAATAAATTAAACATTTAACTAAAATTATTAGAACATTGCTAGTTTGTTACAACTTTTGAAAGTGTTGTAACATTTGCCAATCAATCCTTCATAACCTCGGAGAACATTAAGGATGAACTCTCACCTTCAACAGCTTTCAAATTTTACCATAGCCATCCACTCTCCAAACACAACTCTAATCTAATCTCTTTTCTTCCATTATTGAGCTCCACGCGCACAGCACGACATTGTCGTAGTGTACACGTGGCGCTCCAAATGCAAAAAAAATTGCAAATCTAAATATTTATACAAAGTAGGTTACAACCTCCATTTTTTCGCGACAATTTTTTTCACCACCGCGCGAAAGCGAAATTTTTTACTAAGATGGCTGCTTCGAGAAAAGCAGTCATCATCGCCTTCACCGCCACTTTGGCGGTGGTAGTCGTGGTCGTTGCCGCCCTGACATTCTCCCACGATGAACCGAAAGAAAAGAACGACAACGGCGGCCCCAACCGGTCCCACCAGAAGGCCATTCAAGACCTTTGTCAAAACACATATTACAAACAAACATGCATTGAAAGCCTCACCAAAGCCACCAACTCATCTGATTTCAAGACACTAATCCAAGCTGGATTCAAGGTTGTAGTAAAAGAGCTAGCCATGGTGAACCAACGCCTCCGTCCGCTGGAGATCGCCACCCACGATCCGGCGGCCGCGGCGGCGTACAGGACCTGCCAGAAGTTTCTAGACGATTCCATGAACGATTTGCAAAGAACATTCGACCGGTCCGACGGGTTGGACTTCGACAACTTTTGGGTCGTCATGGACGACCTCAAGACCTGGCTCACCGGCTCGCTGACGTACCAGGACACGTGCCTAGACCGATTCGACGACGTGTCCGGGGACGCCGGCTCGCGGGTGAAGCAGATCCTGAAGCCGGCGCGTGAGATCACGGTGAACAGCCTGGGCATGGCCAGCCTGTTTTCGACGATACTTGAACAGACGGGGCTCGGGCCGGGCCCGCGGGCGGAGGGGGGCGACTTCACGTGGCCCGATGGGGCGACGAAGACGCACGAGCTGCTGCGGGCGAACCGGATGTCGATAAAGGCGAATGTGACGGTAGCGAAAGACGGGTCGGGTAAATACGGGTCTATTAGTGAGGCGTTGAGGGAGGTTCCGAATCGGGGCAACGACACGTTCGTGATCCATGTTAAGGAAGGTGTGTACGAGGAGTATGTGAATATTACGAGCACGATGTCGTCGGTGATGTTGATCGGAGATGGGCCCACCAAAACTAAGATCACCGGAAATAAAAGCAAGGATTCGTTGGTTAATTTGGACACGTATTGGACAGCCACCGTTGGTAAGTTCATTCTTTCATTTCTCATCATTATTAATACTGCTATATACATTCAACAAACATTTCATTTATTTTACAGTCAGTATTCCTATTTCATAATCGTGTTTAATTCTACTAAAATATTACTCCCTCCGTCCGTCCAAGAGAAGTTGATATATTTCTTTTGGACGGAGATTAAGGAATATAATAATTTAATTAATGTAAAATGAAGTAAAGTAAAGTGAGATAAATAATATTTAATGTTAGTGGATAATTGTATTAGAGCTGATATGTAGGGTCCATGAGAATAAATTAATTATTTTTGTGTGGGTCCATGTATTAAAAAGGAAATGTATCAACTTTAATGAGACAAACTAAAAAGAAAAGTGTGTCAACTTCTATGGGATGGAGGGAGTATATCATAATTAAACACTATTAAATTCTTGCATACGTCACCCTAATTTAAACACTAATTATAACAAGTGAAAAACATTTGATAAGTGGAATGGGTGATCTCAATTTAAACATACTACACCTTGTTGGAAATAAGTCCATAAGACCTTAACCCTATTATGATAAATTGAGATCAAACTGTAATGCAGAAGCGTACCTGATCCAATGAGTCTCTAGGCGGAACACGAACTTAGGATCAATGGTTATATGGTCTTCCTCAACTAAGCCTCCTTATTCCTTATGGGGACCGTAGTAATCCCTCCCGATGGGGAGAAGGGAAGACCATGTGCGGCTTAGTATATTGGGGACCATAACCTGGGAGCCTTTATACACTACTTGACTCGACCACTCATTATCACTTAATCATGTAGTATTGAGTATCTACTCATTTAGCCCATATTAATTATTATTATAGCCCATGGACCAGTTGGAAATAGACCACCCATTAAATTGGGATTTTGGAATCCCTAATTAAGTAAAGGAGATCTTTCATCATTATAGGGTAATGAATCATCTAATATTCCTATTTGGTTAGAGGAATAAAATTAAACTAAAAATTAGGGAGACATTTTTAATGTCGTTTAATTAAATTAAATATTTTAATATTAATTTAATTAGTCTAGTAAACCTTCAATCTAGTCAATCGAAGCACCATGTTGCCACAGCAATATCGTGTGTGGAGAAAAGCTTTATTGAAATTACATAGATGGGTGTGATATTATTTATGTGTTCTGTGTTCGGCCCACAGGTAGGCACAGTTTGACAGAATAATAACACACATGTGATAATACGTATGTGATAATTATTTGGATTATTCATGTGAACATGAGTCGGTCCACAGATAGACTCTTGTTTGACAGAACTTATTGTCAATACTTGATTGTTACACCAAGATTACCCTTGCAGTTAATTTTTGTCCACAGATGAGGTTAATGTTGCACAAGGTGTCTTGTGATGGGTCCCTAATTAATAATATTGTGCGAGTGTATTTTCATGCGGGTATTGATCGGCCCATAGGTAGATTAATATTTGGCAGAAATACACAAGCACCTGTGGTGGTAAATATGTGACGATTATTTGTTTAACATGTGAGTAATAAGTCGGCCCAAATGAAGGCTATTGCTTGACAGTTTTATTGTCAGTATTTGACTACTACGTAGAGAGTGTCACTTACAAGTTGATATTGATACTAATGATGTGATAGATTCCTTGAGATGATTCTAAACTATTTAAATTTGAAAGATTATAAAGTTTAGTACAAGCATGATAATCATTTTGGATTAATTCTCTGTACAATTAAGAAGTCTGTTAATTAAGTTTAACCTATGTCAACAACAAAATTATACATGATGAGAACTTCAACAATAAGAATGAACCAATAAGTTTCTAACAAACTCTGTCTCAATAAAGTATAAGTGCAACAAAGAAAAACTCGTTTGGAAAGCTGTTAAAGTATAACCTTTCGTTTTCTCCTAAAAGCTTTTGGAATTGTTTTAAAATACACCACATTAAGATTCCTTAGTATGAATGGTGTTTTGGTGTAGTTAAAAGACAAAAATAGTACTCCACAATATATGGTTACTAATTGGAGAAATACTAAAGATTGCATCTTATGGTCTCAATAAAGTTCCAACCAAAGTAATTGTGAGAACTCTTTGAGTTTCACATATGATGATATCCAACTAAGGCTAGATCATTGGGATCTACTAAAGAAAATTAGATTCAAATAGATACAAGCTACTTTATTGGTATTAAATAAAGATAATAAGTTTATGATCCAATTGATCGGATCATATTTGAGACGGGTAATACGGTATTATGTGAGGATGTTGATTTTGGGGGAAAAATAATATTAGAGACATTGTCCTTAAGGGGAGTCGATTCGATCCCCACTTATACTTTAAAGAATTGGTGCAAATTCAGAATAACGATATGACAATGTCAATAATATTTAAGGAATAACAAATTCAACAACCTCAAGAATTAATGAGGACACTATGGAAATAATGGTAGAACATTCAAACAATGCTCATCAAACCATGAAAGGTCCAATTACTCCAAAGTGTGTTAATACTATAAGTTATGAGTATAAATCAATACAAGATGATTAGGTTTGCATCTTGATATAGAATTATACTCAAAAGGGAAGGAAGACATTATTATAAGATAATCGTGACATTAGTAGCACATTTTGATCTTGAATCATATTAGATGGATGTACAGATAAAGTTCCTTGATCGCAACACTGATGATACGATCTAAATGGTTTAAGAACTAATAGGAAATTCATCTATGCATTCAAGCAAAAAAATTTTTTTTCGTAAAGGAATCACAAGTATCATCATGAAGTAAGTGTCTCATTTGGTTTTGAGACAAATGTAGATGATTATGTGATTCAGTGGGAGGATGTTTAAGTTAAACTAAGGGAGACAAGTGCAGTCTCAATCAGGTGCCCTAAAGTTAAACTAAAGATTTAAGAAATGTAGAAACATTCTATATTCATTGGTTGTTGGAAGTTGTTGTATGATGAGGTCTCTACAAGACCTAATTTGACTTATGTTGTTGGTATATTAAGTAGACATTTAAGTAACTCTAGTATGGATCTTTATAAAGTATGTATAGAGAACTAAGAATAATATGCATGTACATCAGGGATCAGATTTGTTAGAGATCATGAGAAATTCTGATTCTGAGTTTGTTGGATGTCAATACAGTATAAGATTCACTTCAGGTTATATTTTCTGTTGGTCGGAGTGCTATACAAGTAAAAGTATTAAGCAAACACTTTAGCTCATTAACCATGACAACAGAATTAGTAGCACACTAAGGGCATTCAAACATTAAATAAAGGTTGCAAAGATTTGTCACATAAAGTTCATTGTGACAGTTAGTTTGCAGTAAAGTATTTATGACAAGAATACTTATAAGTCAAACAAATTGACATAGAATTCTTGGTTGTTAAAGAAAGTGTTTTGTGTAGATAAAATTTTAGAAGAGCATATTATGATAGACTCTAAATATGGATCCATCAATTATGTATTCAACGCCCTGCAATTTTATGAGCTAGCTATGTGGGTGTTATATGGTTTTAGAATACATTAGTTCAGTGGGAGTCTATATTTATTGCTCTTTAAAGTTTCAAGACACTTTGATTTGGATAATTCAGTTTTCTGCAGAATAAAGTTCATGACTTTGAATTCATTGTGAATTCACTTAAGTAATTTCATTTTGTAATATTTTACATTATAGATTGATCTCACTAAAATTTAAAGTTGGACCAGTTGGAAATAGACACATTTGACATGTAATTTCCATGCTACTCACCATATTTGATCTATGTCATTGAGTATATTGATATGATGATTGTTGGGGTTTAATCACGATTTATAATGTGGTGAATGTCGCGGTAGTTCCATATTAGTATATGAGATGGACCAGATTGTTAAGTATAGCCTGAAGAGAAATAGCATAAAGTTGCGCAACTAAGGACTCTTGATATAATTGCTAACGGAAAATATATAGCCCAAGTGAGAGATTGTTGGAAATTATTAATTTCCATTATAATCTAATTGTGGGCAATATATTATTATACAATTATATTAGCTATTCAATTATTTTATGGACTTAATTAAGTGATTCAATTAAGGTTAAAGGTCCATGGACTATAATAATAAATGATATGAGCTTATTGAGTAGATACTCAATACTACATGATTAGGTGATTATGGGTGGTCTAGTCAAGTAGTATATAAAGACTCCCAGGTTATGGTCCCCAATATACTAAGTCGCACATGGTTTTCCCTTCTCCCCATCGGGAGGGATTACTACGGTCCCCATAAAGGAATTAGGAGGGCTTAGTTGAGGAAGACCATAAGACCTCCAATCTTCTAGTTCGTATTCCGTCTAGAGAACTCAAGGTACGCTTCCGCTTTAAGGTTTAAATCTCTTTAATCATAATAGGGTTAAGGTTTCATGGATTTATTTCCAACACACCTTTTTCACTTTACAACAAAAAGTTCTAAAATAATTAAAATTTCCAATGTTTGACTTAAAACTTCTAGTTTTGCTGAAATTTCATTCCAAATAAATATTTAAATTAATTTCGTGCCCTAACTTCTAAAATGCATCGATTTGATCTCATTATTCAAATATTTTTGTTATGATCAAACCTTCATTTTTAAATAAACAGGACAATCTTGTTGTCAATTTAATAATTATAGAACTATTTCGAAAGAATTAAGTATTTCGTAACTAATTTAGTGAATTTATATACAAGTATTTATGTTTTAAACTCTTTATCTAATCATTATTAATTTAGTAAAGAGCACTATATATATAACATTGCAAGAAGTTAAAATGACATTTTACAACATATCTTAGGCTCATTTAGGGTCATTTTATAGGCTAAATTTAAAATGGGTAGTGTTCCATTTTTATTTTTATTTTCAAATACGGAGTACATTATAATTAAACGGTTTTTATAATAAAAACAACTTTATAGGATGAAAATGGGTACCACAAATTTATTCATATAATGTGATTGCATTGCATGCAGTTGTTGAAGGTGACAACTTCATCGGAAGAGACATAGGGTTCGAAAACTCCGCCGGCGGCGAAATGCACCAGGCCGTCGCCCTTCTCGTCGCCGGAGACAAAGCCATCTTCTACAACTGCCACATCCACGGCTACCAAGACACCCTCTGCACCCACGTCCACCGTCAATTCTACCGCGACTGCACCATCTCCGGCACCGTCGACTTCATCTTCGGCAACGCCCTTGCCGTCCTCCAGAACTGCACGCTCCTGGTTCGCAAGCCACTTGCAAACCAGCCGTGCATGGTGACGGCCCAGGGCCGACAGCTCGACAACGAGACGTCGGCCCTGGTCCTCCAGAACTGCCGGATAATTCCGGACACGGATTATCCGGTAGACGACAAGAGCTACAAAACCTACCTGGGCAGGCCGTGGAAGCCGTCGTCGAGGACGATTGTTATGGATTCGGAGATCGATTCGTTTATCGACCCGGCCGGGTGGGCCGAGTGGAGCATCGAATCGAATCGGCTTGACAGCTGTTGGTATGCTGAGGTGGACAACCGTGGGCCCGGTGCAGCTTTGGATGGGAGAGTGAAGGCTCGTGGGATAAAGAAGATTTCGAGTAATGATGCAGATCAATATACACCTGGCAAATTGCTTGCTGATTATTGGATTGGTGGGTTGGGTATACCGTATAATTCTGGGAGGATGAGCCATTGATTATTATTGTATTTTTTTTTTGTTGAGAGTTTTGGAAGAGTAGAATTTTCTTTGATTGTTTGCTTCGTGGGGATTAATGTTGTTTGTTTTTTTTTTTTTTGACAACGTTTGATTTGAAGAGGTTAGAAAGAAAGTTGAAAGTAATGGAGTATTTAGCACTGAGATTAATTGATTTGAGTTGATAAATTATATTGGAGAACTTATTATGTGTAAGTTTGTTAAATTAGGGTACCCAATTCTACTGCAGTGTTTCATCTAACGTTTTTATAGTATGCTCCATTATCTTTATACATATTCTCAAACCAAGCTTGAAAAATGAGTATTGAATTTCTTATTCCGTGTTTTATCGGTGTTTCACAATATAAAAAAATTATAGCCTATAAATAACCATTAAACTCTTTGAATATATGGTGAATTTTGAGCATTGATTATAAAACATGATAAAAATTTAATAAATAGAATATGAATCTAATGAATGGAATATAAGATGAAATATGGAAATAGAATATATAATCATTTGTGGTGAAAAAAATGTGTGATTGTTATTCTTTCCATTTTTAAACCTCGGGTAAATAAAAAGTTTAAGATTTTTTTTTCGGACTTTATTAATGTAATCATTTCTTAGATAAATTTAATACTCCCATGTGGTTTTGGTTTAAATCCCGTATTCCATAATTTTTAAAGAAGATTCACATACAATTCACACAACACTATCTTTACTTTTCAATTATAATGTTTACCCAGAACGGACAAAAACGGTCTATGATACAAATTCTGTTAGTGAATGTAGACATTGAAAATTACTTTGATTAGTGACATAATATATATTATTAAAAAAATCAAAATCAAAATTAGAAGCTAACTGCAAATTTTTAAAAAGTGACATAATTGATTTTTTTTTAAAGATGGCTGTGATTTTTTAAGAAATTAATTAACCCTTTTAATACTTTCTTGATTTTTAATAGTTGTAACACAATAAATAAATAAATAAATAAATAATCGAATTCAAACTATAATATTGTGTATTTTTCAAATAAATCGAATTCAAACTACTCTATCATTAATATTATATTCCCAAAATTTTGTATTTTATGTATTTTTGTGTGTGAAGTTTAAAAAAATAAATTTTTAAAATAGTATAATGTAAGAAATAAAAGAATATTGTAGATAATTTAATAAAAAATGTATAAAGTTATTGAGATTAATGTAAAAAGTGAGTATTGAGAAATATACTTTTATAAACTTACCTAAATACTGGGATGAATAAAATGAAAAAAAGTGTGGAAGGAGTAAATTAAATAACACAAAATTTGATCAGATTTTGTTGTGACTATCAAAATTGTTATCCACCACTAAATGATTTCATTAAAAAGGTTGAATTATATGTGTAACACCTAACAGTACATTGAATTATATATTTAATGAAAATTTCATTAAATATATAATTGCATTGTATATGTAACATACATCATTACATTTAGTGAAATTAATTTTCAGATACGTTAATAAATAATAAGATCTAAAGTTTGAATAATTAAGTATGTAATTATATTATTTATTTATTTATATATAAATAGTGAAATTTTCACTGGAACATAAATAAAATAGTAATGTTGGCATGGTCAAATAATTAAGCTGCCATGTCCATGAACTTGCACGCACAAACACCTCCCTACCCTACAATATCTACCACTCTTCCCTTTCATTAGTTATTTCCATGTTTAGAAATATAACCGACTCCAACGTTGTCATCTCCGAAGGTATAAATAGCTCATGTTTGACCCTTCAAAAAATTCATATTCATTTCTCCCTCCAAGGGAATTTTCTAATAAAATAAAATTTATATACACTATAAAATAAAAATTTTAAAAAATAAATGGCCGAAGGTGGCAAGAAGAAGGTGGTGGTGGCCGGATTGGCCTCCATCCTACTAGTGGCGGCCGTAGTGGCCGTCACGGTTAGTGTAAACAAGAAACAAGGTTCGTCCGGTGGGGTTTCTACCTCGACCAAGGCCGTTTCGGCCTTGTGCTCCCCCACCGACTACAAAGAATCCTGCGAGAAAAGTCTCGCAGGAGCTAATTCGTCTAACCCTAAGGATCTTGTCAAGGTGGCCTTTGAGGCCACCATGAAGGATCTAGGGGAAGCAATCAAAAGCTCGACCGCGTACAAAGACGCGGAGAGCGATCCGATGACGAAGGGGGCCTTAGATGTTTGTGATGAAGTGCTTCAAGACTCCATTGATGATCTCAGAAGATCATTTGATAAATTCAATGAGTTTGACCTCAGTGAGCTGCATGATTACATCCATGATATTAAGCTGTGGCTGAGTGCCGCCGTTAATTACCAGGATACCTGCCTTGACGCGTTCGAGAACACCACCGGATCGTCGGGGGAGAAGATGAAGAAGGTGCTGAAAAGCTCCAGCGAGCTGCTGAGTAATGGGCTGGCTATGGTGTCGGATTTCAGCTCGATTCTTGCCAATTTGCAGATCGGAGGTTTTAGTAGCAGGAGGTTGATGTCGTCGGAGGAGTCGGATTTCGTGGGGTCGCATGAGAGGAAGCTGATGGCCGCCAATGTGGCGACGTTGAAGCCGAATGCGGTGGTGGCGCAAGACGGCAGTGGGCAGTTTAAGACCATCGGAGATGCTGTTAAAACAATTCCACCCAAGAATAATCAGACTTTCGTCATTCATATCAAGGCCGGTGTGTATAAAGAGACCGTTTTGATTCCGAAGAAGGTTAATAACGTTGTTTTGATCGGAGATGGGCCGTTGAAAACCAGACTCTCCGGCAGCAAGAGCTTCGCCGGCGGTGTTCAAACTTTCCACACGGCTGTTCTCAGTGAGTCAAATCGTCGAACACTTTACCTGCATAAAAATAAGTAACTAAATTAACTCTGTTTAAATTCCCCTGCAGTAATCGAGGGTGAGGATTTCATGGCGAAAGACATCGGAATTGAGAACACCGCCGGCCCGGAAGGCCACCAGGCTGTGGCGGTGCGAGCCTCCGGCGATCGATCCATCTTCTACAACGTCCACATGGACGGCTACCAAGACACTCTGTACCACCACAATTACCGCCAATTCTACCGCGACTGCCGCATCAGCGGCACAATCGACTTCCTATTCGGCGACGCCACCGCCGTGTTCCAGAATTGCAGCTTTGTCGTACGGAAGCCGATGAAGAATCAGGCGTGTATGGTGACGGCGCAGGGGCGGAAGGAGCGGCGCAGCCAGGGGATCATTTTAATCCAGGACGGCGACATCTCGGCGGAGAAGGAGTGGCTGGACACGACGCCGCCGCTGAAGGCGTATCTAGGGCGGCCTTGGAAGGAATTCTCTCGGACAATCATAATGCAGTCGAACATAGGGGGGTTCATCGCGCCGGAGGGGTGGTCGCCATGGATGGGGAGCTTCGCGCTGGACACGTTGTACTACGGGGAGTGGGATAACCGTGGACCCGGGTCGGATCTGTCGAAGCGGGTCACGTGGAAGGGGATCCAGAAGATGACGGCGGAGCTTGCGAATAGCTTCACACCGGAGAAATTGTATCAAGGTGATCTCTGGGTTAAGAGCAGTGGTGTTCCTTATTCACCTGGAATGATGCCTAAACATTAGTTTTTTTAATTTTATTACAATCATTAATTTAATTGATTCTTGTAATAGTTTGTTAGTTTAATAAAGATCCATGTACTGCGTGTAGAGGAGTACATCGAGAGATTTTAAGATGGGGAGTTTGTGTGTAATATTTTCTTTCATTTTTTATTTTTAATGGATGTAAAATCACATTTTTCGAATTATTTATTTCCATGCATGTATAATTATATTTAAATTTATTAAATGGGATAAATTTTTGAAAAGTTATGATTAATTGATGACCAAACACTAGCTACTTGTTGTAATACAGAATTTAACCTCGACTAAGCATGTCATTGATGTTTCAATCTTTTTCTTTCTTATCAATAGTCATATCTCGTGTTGGACACGAATTTAACTTCATGTACTCATTCTTTGTTCGTAATTAATTGAATTAGTTTTTAATAAATGAGATAAGGTGGCAAGTTTTAACTGTATTTTGGATTTTATACACTTGTTGCTTTTAATAAATGAGATCGCATAGTTTATGTAAATTGATTATATTGATCAAGATTCAATTAATTTAGCCCATCGATGGCCTGATAAGAACCATACTGACTACCAACCTTCGAATTCAATCTTTTTTTTTTTTCTAAATGTTGTTATGAAAAATACATAAATATTTTATCAAACTTTAACACTATTGCAAACAACGACAAACATATTCGCCAATTTGATATTCTCATTATAATTGTCATTGCTTGAAGCTCCCATTGTCAATATTTCAAATTACTACTTGACCCTTAAAATATGTTGGATTAGGTTTCCAAATATGTGGAGAATCTCAATAGTTAACAAGATTGTAAAGCTCAAATAGGCACAATACTTGATTTTATCTTGCCCTATAAGGCATTAACAGAAGATGGAAGAAAAAGGGGCAAAACATTATTCACATTTATGAGAGTCCAAGAGCTCATAAATATTGCAAAGGTCATATCCAGAAGCTGAAATTTGAACAAAACATAGAGGTTTATTTTGAACAGTGGAGATCAGGTTCTTGGTTTATAATACCTATGAATTGAAAGACATCAAGTTTTAAATGTAATGAGTGTACATACATAGTGAGGTTCGATTACATTCGGGTTTTATTTACATTAGGTGGCACGTGTTGGCAGGGGCGGATCTTCCTTAGGGCAGCATCGGGGCTCAAGCCCGATGCTACCCACCAAGAACCCATTATAATATATATGAATAATTTTAATTTTATCAATAAAGCCTAATATAAAAAATTGTCAAGCTCACCCTAAGAAAGTTTAATTATAATTTTAGTCTTCAATTATATATTTCTTAGCTCAGTTATAATAAAAATGAAAATTTTATATAAAATATATTTCACAAAAAAATATATTTTGTAAAAATAATGCCCAATTTAATATAAAATATATTTTGTATATTCTCATAAAGTATTTCACATCTTTCTTTCATACCAATCTCATTATTCACACACGTTTCTAAAAATGAAAATTATTTATATCAATAATACTCACTTTTAACACTCATCCCAACAACTTTACATACCTTTTTCGTTAAAATATTTAAAATACCCACTTCTTATACATATTTTAATAATTTTATACACCTTTACACATAAAATTTTTTTTTTTTAAACTCAGCGCACAAAATACGTGCAATACTTCATGTACACGAATTTAACTGTATCAGATAAGGTTGCATATTTTATATTCATGTGGCAAAATTGCTATACAACGATCACGATCACGTCAAATATTGTACATATATAAATTATTGATGTCATTCATGTAGCTAGAAAATCATGCTAATTATTGGACAAACTTTAGTGTGCATTTATATTGTGCTTCATTCATTTATGTGACATAAAATAAAAGTGAAATCATTTCAATATTTTTTATAACATAAAAATGAGCATCACTTTTATAAGTATAATGAAATTGTTTATGAAATAATTCTACAAAGACAAATGTATTCTTCAGTAGAGCATTATCTTTTACTTGTATCTTAAAACTTATTCATGATAATTTCATGTAAGAATTGCTTAAAATTATAATGATAACATTCACTCATACTACAAATGACCTATAAATATAAGGTGGAAAATCCCGTTAGTTTGCATAAATAATAATGTTGAATTAGGCAATTAAAAGATCTTACAATTTCAGTGTATTTTCTATATATAGTAAGACTTAAATACTCAACATTAATTTGATTGTATTTTCTATATATAGTAAACGAGACATACTCATCCCCATCAATTTGATGGTATTTTCTATATATAGTAAATGAAACTTAAATCCTACTTGTTTGCTAAATTATAAGCATGCATGTGATTTGTTTGACATAATAATAACATGCTTAAAGCTAAATGAAGTTTATGCATGGTGGTTAAAAGTTAATCATAGAGCTCAAATTGGTATCAATGGGAAATATATATTGTCTACTCCCTCCGTCCCAGAAAAGTTTGCACACCATTTTCGGCACGGAGATTAAGAAAGTGATAACTTTTAGGGGTATTATGGTATTTTTTGTAATAAATAAATAATAAAGTATGTTAGATGTGTTAGATAGAGGTGGTTTTTTTTGTAAATAAAGTGTATGAGGATTGGTGATTGTGTTTGAATTTTTGCTTTTTGAGAAAGATGCAAACTTTTGTGGGACAATCCAAAATGGAAAACGTGCAAACTTTCCTGGGACGGAGAGAGTATATAAATGAGGCAATTTTTGGAGGGTGTCTAGAATGAGTAATGGGTTGATTTTTGTATCTGTTAACAAGTTGTTGGCTTCATTTCTTTCTTTAGGTCACATCTCCACTACCCTTCAAAACTAGTCTATTATCAAATGAGCATGCTACCAAACTACTTCTTCTTCTTCTTTTTCTTTTCTTGTGTTCTTATAAATCCACTATCCTTAATTTTATGTCTTGAAATATGTATAGGCTTGATTTACAGCCCTAGACTATATTGTTATTTTCTTTTTAACAGAAGGTATGATAAAATCTATATATTCTTGAGTTTGTATGTAAGTATATGTTTGTCTGTATATAATAATCACCTAATAATATTATGAGACAGTGTTGGGCGTAGCAGGTATGGGGTGCAATTATTTTTTTTAATTTTATACGTACCAATAGTATTAATTGAAGAAATATTAATTTTATACCCTCAATAACTTGTACCTATAAGATTAAAGAAATGATATCCCACTTGGACGCTGCTTTTCCCCCCACTCCATTTGGAAGTGCCTCTAAGCCTCACTAAATTCTAATTTCTTTTAATAATAATAGTAATAAAAAATAAATAAATAAAAGCGTGTAATTAAAAGAAAAAATATGAACTTTATTCTTGTTATAAACTAATTCCTATCTTAAAAAATTACAAAAATAACCACTTTCATCAAATTTTGTAAAAATTCTTAAATTTGGAGTTTTTTTTCTACAATTTGGAGATTAATAATTTTCTGTACAAGTAGTATTTGTTTTTTTTAATTAACTCTCTAAATAACAAAAAGAGACTGCTTATATGCATATATTGAATATAATATATTCCCTCTGGAAAAGTTTGAGCCCACTTTCCGGCACGCAGATTAAGAAAGTGATAATTTTTAGAAATATAATTGTATTTTTTTTGTAATAAATAAATAATAAAGTATGTTAGGTATATATAATTTTTTTTTGTAAATAATGTGTATGGGGAATGGTGATTGTTTTTTACTTTTTACCTTTTTTGGAAGATGCAAACATTTGTAGAACAATCCAAAATGAAAAGTGTGTCATCTGAAAAGAGATGGAGGGAGTAGATAATTAATCCATGGAATGCCACAATTATTAATTTGAAATAATAAAATAATTAATAATTAACAAAATAAAATTTCTGATAAATTCATCCACATTAATTCTATAAAGTTTGTACAGAAAATATCTACAGTCGTAAAACGGCTGCTGTGACTGCAAAGGTCCAAGGGATCTTATCCCTTCTCTCAGTACGCCACGTGTCCAAAACGCTTCGTTTTGGTGCTCCATAATTCGGATCCTTCCTCTCTTGTTGTTTTCCCCCAAAATACAAGGTTGCTTCCTCACGCTCGACTCGGCGACTCACTGATCCCACTCTCCAGATCCAACTCGTTTCCCACACGGCTCGTTCCCACCCCACACGGCGTTGTCGGCCCCACCACCGGAGATCTCCTCCCCATGCTCAGTATTCTCGTGAAAGACAGCAGCCGACTCACCGGAGAACTCTGAGTCAACTCGCTCTCCAATTCCACCAGCCTCCTCGGCGGCACCTGTATTCTCACCTCCACCGCCTTCCTCCGCCCCTCTAACGACGCCGTATTACTCCCCTCATCGTGCTGACACGCGGCACAAAGCGCCGCCCCCGAACTTGAACCCGGTTCACACACCAAAACCCCATTTGTCTCCTCCTCCACGGCCTCAATCGGGTCAACCGCCGGTACAGCCCGACCCACCACCCTCTCCACCGGCGACCGGCAGAGAGGACACGTGGAGTGAGAACGAAACCACATATCTATACACTCGATGTGAAAGGAGTGGTTGCATTTCGGCAACAGCCGTACGATTTCCTTCTCCTCGAACTCCGACAGACACACGGCGCACTCCGGCGGCTGCTCCGCCGCCTTCGCCGTGTGCAGAAACACCGGAAGCGATTTCAGAACCGCCAGCTCGAGGCCGCGGTCGACGACGGAGCTCGGCAAACCCCTGTCGGCGTACATCACGATTTGCGTCCGGCTCATGCGCCGCTGGTGGCGCCGCGCTATCTGACGGTGGCGCAGCCGGATGAGATACCACCGGGCGTATAAATGAAGACCCACCATGAAAACGACGACGGCGAAGAGGATAACAATGGCGCTGAGCATTATTTTCCCACTCAATGCGTACCCATTCCCTCCCTCCGCCTCCATTCGCAGGTCTGGATTGTCCGCCATAGCCATGCAAGAAATTTCTAGGAAGAAAAATAAATTGAGAACGATTGAACACGAAAGAAGTTGGAATTAAATACTAAAAAAGCAATTACAACAGGAATTCAGGAAATTTCCTGATAATTTCATTGAAATGAGGATTACAATAATACGTTATTTCCAGTCAAGAATTTGGTCCAACTCGAACTGATAAAGAACGCCATGGTTGACGCGGGATGGTTGAAATGACGGAAAAGGGCCTGTAAGCGAAACGGTTGGGAGTGGATTCGGTGGGATTAAGTTGGGAGTTATTAGACATTTGATGTAGAGATTAAAAGTGATCTAATTACAGGGGTCAATTGAGTGGAAACGAGAAGTCAAATGATCACTTTAGTATTTCAGTTATATTTTCCTTTTTTTAATTAAAGAATTAAAAAATAAATGATTTATATATATATATTTATTGTCTACGCAATGCGTGTCACAGGATTTAATTAGAGTCACCACCTATTTTCTTAATTATAGAAATCCCATATTAAATTGCAATAATTAATGTGTATTTTGGAGCAAGTATTAGCAATCCCACGCTTAATTATTAGGGTTGCTTTTTTATGAAGATTCCCTCGTTAGTTAGAAATTATAATCCCTTTATTTTTAATGTATTTGTGTTTAATGATGTTTCATTTGGTACTTTTAATGTATTAATTTTGCATGTGGATTAAGAAATATTATTATTTTATATATAGTGGAAGGTGTGAGCGCTATATCTTAATTGTATTAGTTGAGGGTGTGTGTCTCATATGTCTAAAAAGAGAAATTGATAGATTCTGTACTCGTTATTAGTGTATACTTATTACGGAGTATATACTGATAATTTAACATTCTAAAATCATATTTTAATTTAAATATTTTAAAAAATATTTCATATTTTAACTACTACGTCTCATGGAGATAACGAGACTTAATTTGTCATGTTTCACATACGCCGTATTAAATTAAAATATTGAATTTTAACGAAAATTGGACAAGAAGTTCACATGATGTTTAAAACACTAGTTATATTATCTTCACAGAAAATTTGTCATATTATCTTCACATTTATTTTCTTTTACACTTATCTTGAAAATTACTTTCTCCCTTCTAATCATTTCACATGTTACTTTTTTATTTTTGAAGGTGCCTAGCTTTTTATTATTATTTTATTATTATAAATAGTCAACTTTCATTTAAGACTACTCCCTCCGTCCCGCACCAAATGTCTCTTTTTTCCATTTTGGTCGTCCCACCCGAAGGGTATTCTTTCCTTTTTTATACACATGAGTCTCATACTCACCACTAATACAATTAAAATTTGGAGCTCACACTCCCAGTAATACAACTACCCACTACACATTAAATAATAATTTAATTATATTTATCCTTAGTAATCTTGATGGGTGACCAATTTTCAGTATAACTCTATTCTTGGACAATGATGGTTTTCAACATATGTAATTTTCTTTAATGGGGAGTTATTATTGTAAGTAATTAATTTTTTGCATAAAAATATAAGTAACAAAAAAAATAACTATAATACTAATAAATATATTTATTAATTTATGCCATCTCGTGAGATATATACACATGAAAACGGGTATATGTCGACCCGAGTCACAAGTAATTCAGAGAAGTTGTGGTTTACATTCTAATGGGCCATGTCAAATTTCATAAGTGGGCCTGATGGACTTTATGTTGGCCCATTTTGTGCCAGTTTAGCAAGTGGGTAAATAAACGGCCCGAGTGTAGGGTGCCTTGATAACTCATTCTCAATTATCACCTCAATAATAGAAAACCCAGTTGACTCGTTATAGATTCTAGACAGGAATTGCTTTCTTCGCTGCTAGTTTTCTTGTTTTTGAGAGTGAAAGATCAAGATAATGGCTTACAATCTACAGTCACTTATCATGATCCTTCGTCGAATCCTGAGCCCAGATAAAAACCACTCGATTCTTGATCACACCAAACCACAATTGGAATCCCTCCTCGAAAAAGCTTCTTCCTTGAAGCAGATTCTTGATCATTCTTCACCAGCAACTGAGAGCTTGGAGACAGAAATCCGAGATGCAGCTCTTAAAGCATAAGACAAAATTGAATCCCACATGCTCGACGAAATGCTGCTGAGACCACAAAGGGGGAGCTTCACTATTTCCCCACTTGATCTGCAGGATGTTATCGCAGAACTTGATTAAGCAATCGAAAAGGCGAAGAAAATCAGGGATGATGTGAATCAGACATCACAGGGTGTTTCGTTTTCTCTTTATTTAGTGAGTGGTAAGAACAATGTGGTGGGACTTGATGAAGATTTGATTCATCTGAAAGTCGTCTTACTGGGCCACTAAGCTCACTCGAGATCATCCCGATTGTCGGAATGGGTGGAATTGGTAAGACTACACTTGCTCAAACTCTTTATAATTCTTATGAATGCATGCAAAGTTGAGCTATACTTTGAACAATCTTGCACACGCTATCTTCCTCACTCTCTCTCTCTCTCTCACGTATTGAATCTAACAAAATTGAAATCAAACTGAAGAAAAGAGACAAGGATGTATAGTGGTTCGATCTTAAAGATCTACATCCACTTCTTAAGGAGAGAGATCACTAATATGATGGAATACAAGTTACAAATTCTTGGAGAAGATGATGAACTAAACTTCTAAGAAAACCCTAAACTTATGAACCCTAACTGATGATCATTCTTCTTCTGCTGTGCATGTGATATTTCTTTTATACCACACCGGTGGGTTTCAGCAAACTCAGCAACTTCCACGTGATCAGTTGCATTCAGTTACAACTGATGATTTAACCACCTAAAGAACTTGTCAAGTCATCAATCCATCAGCTCAACTTCTACTTCTGATACCTCTGATCCTATGGCTCTCATTATGCAGCAAACATGTTTCCATTTTGCTGCTTATATCGAACCATCACCTATTGAAGCCAGCTGGATCAGTAGTTATACAACTACTAACTAACTCAACAAAACCATCATCCACCTGCATGCATCAAGCCTTCATCCAACGGTTCTCTCTTACTGTGAATAGCATGATCACAACCGTTTGATCATGCTAATTACTTTCTTAATCATCACCCTAAACATGTATGTTGCTAACCTACACCATTCATACGTATGCATGCATGATCTATACACAACAATAATGATCCACTCATTGTTCCCCATTTCGACACTCGAGCATGGATCACTGTATCTCTTGAATATAATGTTCCAACTATGCTGTTAGGCCTTCTTGGTTGCATAATTGGAAAGCTTTGTGATGAACTACTTCAAGAAAAGAACAATCAGTTAGCAGTTATCTTGCATAAATGCTTAACTGGTAGAAGATATCTAGTTGTATTAGATGATATATGGAACACTAAGGCGTGGGACGACGTTAAGTTATTCTTTCCAAACGAGGGTAATAGAAGTCGGATCATGTTAACCACTAGGGACTCAAATGTGGCTAATTATGTTGATTCTCATAGTCGTCATCATCATCAAATGCATCTGCTGAATAAGTCTCAAAGTTGAAATCTGCTTCGTCAAAAAGTGTTTGGGAACGAGGATTGCCCTGTCGCGCTTGAAAGGCTCGGGAGAACCATATCTGGCGATTGTGGAGGGCTTCCTCTTGCCATCCTTGTGATCGGAGGAGTCCTGTCTAAGGCCAAGAGAACTGAAGGTTTTTGGGAGCATGTAGCTAAGAATGTGAGAGTAGCAATAGCTGAAAAAGAGGAGCAGTTTTATAATATTTTGTCCTTAAGTTATGCACACTTGCCATCTCACTTAAAACCATGTTTCCTCTACATGGGAGCTTTTCAAGAAGATTATGAGATTCGAGCCACCCGACTCATAAGGTTATGGGTAGCTGAGGGGTTCTTGAATTCAAATGTAGATAAATCTTGGAAGAAGTGGGCAAGGAGTGTTTAAAAGCTCTGGTTGACAGAAATCTTCTTTCAGTTCGACAATGAAAGACTAATGGGAAAGCGAAAATCTATGGCATGCATGATCTGATGAGGGATCTATGTGTAAAGAAAGCTGGTGAGGAGAAGTTTTTATATGTCAAGAACTGGAAAGTGGACAACTCATTGTGTAGTTTTCGTCGTGTGAGTGTGCATCCATCGTATCGCATTAGAGACATGTATGCTTCGATAGAATCCATGTCACTCGCGCGTTCCTTCCTATGCAATGGTCTCGCATCACGCGTGATTATATCTCCTGTCTTTTTCAGTTTGAGGCTGCTGAGGGTGTTGGATGTATATTCACATAGAATTCCATCAATTCCCTACAGAAATTCTGCAGCTGGTCTGCCTACGATTATTGGCTTTCTTCTGCAATGCTGATTTACCAAGTTGTATATCAAGGTTGTCGAATCTGCAAACATTAATCGTTCATTCTAATTTATTATATACTGATGTTCCATCTGAGCTCTGCGAGTTGTCTGATTTAAGGCATGTTAAGTTCAAGAATACTGTCATTTGGATTGAACCTCGTTACGTGTTTACTTGTATTCATGAGAAAATGCAAACTATTTCATCAGTAAACTTGTTAGAATTGATTGAGAGTGGTTTTCTTGAAAGCATTCCAAATGTTAAGAATCTAGGAATCTCTTGTGAGATCTTCCCACCTAATGTTGTGGATTTGAAGCATCTCCACAAACTCGAGACATTAAAATGATCTTCGTTTCCTTGGTTGGAAGCTCGTATGTTCTTGTCCACCCTCAGGTTCCCCCCTTCTGTAAGAAAGCTGGTTTTGAAGGCATGTCGAATCCCTTTAGGATTCATGGAAACCCTTTGTGCACTACCAAATCTTGAAGTGCTCAAGATACGTAAATGTGTGTTCGAAAGCGGGGGAGTCGAGACAAGAGACGAAGAATGGGAGGCAACGGAAATAGAGGAGTTCTCCTCGTTGAAGCTGCTACTGCTTGAGGACTTGAATCTGGTGCATTGGATTACTGATGAGACAAACTTCCCCACACTTCGTCACCTCATCATATGGGATTGCTCTTCGTTGCACGAAATCCCTTGTGGCGTTGGAGAAATTACGACGCTTAAAGTGATTGCAATGGATGAGTCTAGCCCCTCTGCAGTGGCTTCAGCTCGACGCATTCAGGCGAAGCAAACACCGTCATAGATATTGTTGAAAACAAACACCATCATAGATATATCGATCGATGTAATGTTTCATCTCGTATTTCACTTCACTTTTAATGCTCGTGTTGATTATAAGTATCTTGCTACAACAACGAGAGATGACACAAAGTTGGATCCAACACAAGAATCATGCCACATGTAGAGTGAATCCACCGTATAATTATTGAATAGTTGCAAAATGTAAGAGAGAAGAAAATCTAATTCATGGAGATTACACTTTTCTTTGAGAATTTAACATTGTCTGAAAATTGATACACCAAAGTATGAAATCCAGGCAGTGGGGTTTCTAGTTATGTTTTGTTCATAAACTATAGTATGATTTTTGGTTAGTAACGTAGAATACACATTTGATGAGTACAGAGAGGAAGTCATGAAAATTACATCACTTGCTCACATTATTTTTGGAGTATTATATACTCATGCCCAATTGCGATATCTAATTTCTATTAATTACCACACGTGACACTCTTATTAAATATACACACACAAATGCCCTTTTTTTTATTATTATTAGATATTTGGATGTCCTATATTGTGATTATAAAGACATTATATATTGATTTGAAAACATGATCATAACCTTCAATTGATCAAACAAAAATAGTATTGGTCGGGAAATTTTATGAATTTAAGATTATCTAACTTTTTTTCTTTTCTTTTTATCAAGCTATTTTATTTTAAACTTTTACTAATCGCAATTTTACAAATATTCAAATTTCAATTAACTAACTGTTATGTGACCACCCATAGCCATCTATAAGATTACAAATTCGATTTCAATATTTACTTTTTATAAAAACGTTACATTTTCTATCACATGTTATGCATTGAAACTTGTAACTCTCATTTTAATATTTTTAAAAAATTCCACATATATATTCACACATTTTATACACTAAAACTTGTAACTCTTATTTTAATATTTATTTTTAAAAATTCCATAAATGTATTCATTTATTTATTACTTTCTGAAAAAGTTATTAATAACATGAAAATTAAGAAAAGTGTAACTTTTAAAGAAAAATTATGTTTTTTTTAAATAAATACTAGATGATAATATAAAATATGAGGTATGTCTTGCGTGAGACCGTCTCAAGTAAAATTATTTTGTACTTTTTAAAATAGTTATCACATTCGTTATAAGTCGTTATCACTTTCGCTATAAAATGTTATTACTTTTTATTTATACTATAAATTATATATGAAAAAGTATTATCATTTTTTATTATTTTATTATTATTTTCCTTCATAAAAGCTATCTTCTGGCCATCTCTAGTAAACCTTTATGTGATACGATATCACATAAATCTTTGCCTAATTAAAAATGCTAAATTTTTTTTTTAAATAAAGCGTACTCATTCTTTCCCATTTCAACTTTTTACATATTTATATATAATTTCGGGTACCCACCTCATATTTTGCATTTCTCTTCCTAATATACGAAAAAACCCACTCAAATTAATTAATATATCTATATATATCACTCAAACCTAATACTAATGCTATTTCTTAATTTATATTAACAAAATATTATATACTTTCACTAATTATACATTAAAATATTATATTTCTTAGTAAAAGTGTAAATGTTTAAAAACATTGAATTAGGATGGGAAGAGTAAACAAAATGTTTGTTATTTTGATTATTATTATTTTTAAATGGACGAAATTAAAGGGTGAAATTTTTAGGGAAACAAGTGTAACGATTTTTTAATTATATTTTGGTTCAAGAATGTTAGTGAACACATATACTACTCTCTCTCTAGCGGCCATTCTCTCTCTCCTCAGCCCACGCTCTCTCTCTCTTCCATTTATATACATACATACTTTCACTCACCTCTAAACCACAGCAAACAAACATGGATACCTTCGCAACAAAATCCATGTCCATCAATACCCCCATTTTCTCCATTTCTTAACCTCAACACTTCTCTGATTATGGATTCGAACCTCAAATTGACTACTTTCAGGTCCTCCTTCTTCAAACTCATTAATCATCCAAAAATTGTTGATTCTTGATTCCATTTTCATGGTGTTTGCAGGTTCTTGAAGAAGCTCGGAAGCAGAGAGGGATTCATCCTCAAGATCCATGGATTTGCATTTCAAGCTCCCGGAAAATCAAGAAATCCAAGAAACGCTGGTAGCGTAACCTCTTCTTCAGGCTCCCCAAATGGCCGCCCGCCGCCCACCACCACCACCACAATCACCGCGCATTGCCTCCATATCGGGCCCTGTTTACATAACAGAGAGCAGGAGCGGATCCTCCACTCCGTACAGGACGGCCAGCAGGCCGGTCTCCGGCCCGCTGCCGTACCTTAGTCTCCGGGAGCTGAACGTGGAGGAGAACCACCGTGTCTCCGCGGCGGCGACGCCCATTTATTTGGTCACGTGATGGAGTCGCCAGCTTTTCTCTCTGGTTTGTTTTCAACACTTCTTTTTAGCTTTTCCATGCAACCTTTTTTTCACCCCCTTTAATTATTTATTTTTTTAATTTCATTTTGGGGGGGTTTTTCAAGAATGTGACTCTTTTTATTGCTGAGTACAATTAATTATCCTGGATTAGCTTAATCCTCTCTCTCATCATGTGACTCTTTCCATTGCTAGGTTTAACATCCAACATAAACGGGTGTATACATACTTGGTTCAAGGATAGTTGATAAAAATTGGACTTGCTAATTTTTACTATTTTTTTTAACAACAAATTTTGTTAAAATCTTGACATCATTACACTTGCGAAGAACTTTAAGACAATTATATCATTAAATCTATTTTTTTTAACTTGATTATTTCAGGCAATGATATCATTAAATCTATTTTTTTTAACTTGATTATTTGTAAAGGTTAGATCCGATGATATCATGTTACATTACATTCGACACTAAGGAACTTAAAATTTATTTTTGTACTTGATTATTTGTAAAGTTCAGTCCGATGTGATTTTGAACTCCCTTCTTGCACGAAAATATTTACAAATAGTATTCCACATTCTTATGAAACAAATGCAAATACTTGATGAAAATCACTCAAGAACTTGCACTCACTCAATTGTTTGATCACTCACGTTTCACACACGAATCGATTGATGAACGAAGAATGAAATAAAAGAGATCAACACAAAGATGTATAGTGGTTCGGTATAAGCCTACATTCACTTTGAAGGAACAATCAGTCACTAGGATGATTACAATATACAACTTAAGGAAGATGATGATGATCTTATGCACATATAAACCCTCATGTGCTTCTATTCTTGTAATTGATGTGTTGCTTGCTTGGATTGAATTTATCAGCTGCTCATTGTGCTTATATGCACACCAGCAACTCAACTGCTATACTGCAGGTTGGCACTTCACGTGGGAAGCTTGATTGTTAGCTCAACCAACTAACAAACTCAACTAACTAACAACCTAACTAACTTGATTTCATCTTCAATGCATGGTTGAGATGAATCTGATCTGACGACTTCTTGATCATACTCCAACCTCAGCAGCTTCTTTATTGTTGATCCTCATCAACCCTTCAACACCAATCATCACCCTCCACCTGTCTTGACTACATAACAACACACATACACACAAGTGCATGCATGCATGTTTATCACACAACACACATCATTTTATAAGTTTGATTTTATTGATTCAAAAAAATAATAATAAGTTTGATTTTATTGGGAGTGAGGAAATAGTATTTTTAGATAGAATATAAATGGTAAAATATATCATTTGGGGGTCTATGATCGATTATCTTTTTAGATGTGAAGAATTATGTAGTGTAAGGTTAGTATTATTAAGATTATATATGAGGAAAGTTGATTTTATATTTGGAAATTGGAATACATGATCATGAAGTTTTCCTTGTGGTACATAAAGTGCATTAATTGAGAGATAGGTTGCAATATGTCTTAATTTGGACAACGCTCCCAACCGTTCTAAATTAAAAACATTCTTGATTGTCTCTATCACCCAACTGGTTATTTAATTTTCCTATGATTTTGATTTGGTACTTAATGCTTCATTGCAACAAAGTCATAAGCCACACTTTCTCTTCTTGTAGGGTTATGGTCCCTTGTTGGGTCCACACAAGTCTCCAAGGGTAGTTCAACTGATTATAAGAATGACATCTTGTATTAATAATCAAAGATTGAATCTCAGTGTCGTATTGTGGAAGTAATCTCTCAAAATGAGGAGCTATTTGTTTTGTAGTAGCTAGGTAGTCATCTAACTCTTATTAATCAAATTATTATAATTTATCTCTCCATCAATTTGTCGGATCAGGATATAGGAGCATCTGGAGGTGGATGATTCCACCATTATCTACGGATAATTTTATAACATATCATGTTGTTATATGAAGTAGAAGCAATTTGGTGCTAATTGATTCCCTAAGATGTTTAACTTTAATGATGATGCCAAAATTGTTTTGATTGTACAACTTTTATGTTACCTTTAGTTTATAAATAGTAGTAATTAATATTATGATATGTATGATGAATAAAATATCATGTTAAGATCTTATCATTCTTTAAATAATAAAACTCTGAGATTATGGTTAAAATATAGTGGGTTGTATTATCAATCCACTTAGTATCAATCTAACGAATGTACTATTGAGGTTTGGAATAAATGAAATCATCCTTACCTATTGTGTTTTCTCTATCACTTCTTTAACATATTTATGGAGTTTTTATGTGATCTTGAAATGAACTTAATAGTGAATTTTTTAGTAGTGTATTTTACATGTATATACAGAGAGTTAAATCAATATTGAAGTTCATCATTCTAAATTGATGAATAAATTCATTAGGTATATATTGTTGAACTTCTAGTCTAAACATGGAGTTACTCTTTTGTATAATTCAACGTTGAGCTTCTTATGAAACCCAACAATTCATGTAAATAAGATTTACCTTATTAATTTATTATTTAATTTTTAATTAAACTTATCTCATTCATACACCGAACAAATTTCTCTCCACAAAAAACTACCATTATACATCTTTAAAAAACTATATATATGTGGAGAGAAATTTGTTAGGTGTATGAATGAGATAAGTTTAATTAAAAATTAAATAATAAATTAATAAGGTAAATCTTATTTACATGAATTTATATATATATATATATATATATATATATATATATATATATATATATATATATATATATATATATATATATATATATATATATATAAAGATGGATAGAACCAAAAAGTTTAGAACAAGTTGGCTCTATTATGTGATTGTCTCATTAGAACATAACATGGCTGTTAGATATTAAAGTACCAAAATGTAGGTATGAAGGACCATCTCACATGAAGACATTAATATTGATAATTAAAAGCATCGTTGCCTACCAACAAATTACATTTATTACTACCCCATTCATCATATATTATGGAGTACATAATCTCAAATGAAGGTAACTAAATAAAATCTTAATTTTTGCAAACTGATACAAAATTTCCATATGTGTTTTTTCAAGATTTTTTTCCTACAAACAATATTCAATACTATTCGGTCGGATCCCATGTTCCACAATGTATTCCACTTGGTGTTCCATAATCTGTATTCTATTTTGGATGCTTGTGGAGCAGCATTAGTCCTATCGTTGGGCAAGAACCCTTATCTACTGCCGTATTATACAATTAATGACTATTAAACTGTCCTGTTACAATAATTTAAATATTAATTATGACACATGATAAATATTTAATAAATGAAATATGAGAAGGGAATAGATGAAAATAATATTACACATAAATCATAAAAAATAAATTTAACTAATAAAGGAAGGAATCAAGAATTTTGAATCGTTTTGTTTGAACGGTAGTAGCTAGGATCCAAAACTGCAAACGGCAACGTTTCACATAATCACATAATGTTCTGAATTATAATACGTCCAATTTTTTGTTCCATTACTCGACGTTTACCTGACATGCTCGTGTCTTCAACTTCACAAATAATATATATATATATATATATATATATATATATATATATATATATATATATATATATAATATCGTTTTAACCTTTATTATTTATATAATATTTCACATTTTTAAATTCGTTTGAGTTCAATTCGGCTCAAATGGGCCGCAGATCTTAATGGGATTGGGCTTTCTTGAGAAACCATTCTAAATTCATGTCATCATCTGCTTCTTAAAATGGGCTGATATTTTAAATTGGGCCATACTGAAAAAATAAATTTCATTAGAAGGTATTACACTACTACAGTATTTTTTTAGATATTACTAAACCCTTTGAATTATTCTTACCTAGCGAGTATTCATGATGATATCATTTGATAAAAATAAAATAATAAAATAATCCTAATTTTTATTTAAAATTTATTAATGTATAATATAATATTGTTGTAATTTAGGCTTGAATTTGTAGTTAAATGATAGTCCTAAGTTGAGGGCCACATTGTCGGAGATATTATTTAACTTAAACCATGGCCACAAATTTCTTTATAACTTGCTTAAGCTTATGATGACTAACCTAATAAACTTCTCTCTTTTTCTTAATTTGTATATAAATTAATTGTAAAATAAAATTGTTCGATTTCACATTCATATATGCAAGCAAGTGATTTGATTTAAACTTGATCCCATTCTCCATTTTAGTGTTTTTTTTTAAACTCTAATGTTAATATTGTAATCCCTCACTTAAGTAACTTCTTCACATATATTAAGAAAATTTGTTATTCGTTAGTTTATTGTTAGTTTTAATATTTTTAGACAATAAATAAATATATATATTTGTGTTTTTTTGGATGTAAATGAAAATTTTATAATTTAAAAAAATAAATAAATAAATAAAAAGGATTGGAAAGATTCGATTCTTAACCGTGTACCCAAAGAATCCACAATTGTGGAGTATGCGTTGTATCCATTCCTCTCAACTTATTACTTCTACTCAAAGACACGAATCACCTTAATTAACAATGATTAATTAAGCTAATTAATGGTGATTAACTAACACTAATAACAGGATTATGCTAAGCCTTATCCACATATAAGATTACCGCAAACACACACTAACACACATCAAATGTATGAAATACAGCACCAAACCTTGAGCCTAAACGGGCTTACCGTCCACGTGGCGGAAACGGGTCAGGGTCCGATCATCCTCTTCCTCCACGGCTTCCCCGAATGCTGGTACACGTGGCGCCACCAGATGATCTTCTTCGCCGCCCACGGCTACCGGGCCGTGGCGCCCGACCTCCGCGGCTACGCCGACACCACCGGAGCTCCGGTGAGCGATCCGGCGAAATTCACGACGATCCACGTGGTCGGAGACTTGGTCGCGCTCATCGACGCGGTGGCGCCGCCGAATGAGAAGGTGTTTGTGGTGGGGCACGATTGGGGGGCGTTGATGGCGTGGGCTTTATGCTTGTACAGGCCCGATAAGGTTCGGGCTTTGGTGAATTTGAGCGTGGTTTTTAGCCGCAGAAGCCCTACTATGAAGCCCATTGAAACCCTGCATCGAGTTTATGGCGATGATTACTACATTTGCAGAATTCAGGTTTGCCTTTTATATTTATTTTCTTTTAAATAAAAAATCCATTCTTGTATTTTGTTAATAATACAATAAGTAAAATATTTTTTGTGTATTATGATCAATTCTTATATAATATAAGGGCACCTAATTATTTGACGGATCGTGAGATGCTATTACTCAAATATAATTTAATTGATTTTATTAATATTATATTAATTATATATGGTAAATGTCATTATAATATTCATTTAGGATTTTGGCTAGAGATCAATTTTTCATTTTTAATAAAAGGGTATAGACCTTTTCATTTTTAATAAAAGGGTATAGACATGACTCGTATGAGTATACATGATTTCATATAAAATAATATAATATTTTTGAGTAGTATAATATTAATCATTCTTAAAATATGATCTTTTTGGTGTTACTTCTATGTATATTCTTTGGAATGTGGATCTTACTGGAAAATGTTCATATTTGCATCTCTCTAATAAAAAAATAGAGCTATATCTTAAGTACATATAGTTGATCAATATATCTCTTATATCTTGATCATTAATTAGTTGTATAAATATCATAAACATGATCACTTTCTTTATCAATATAAATCTTGCATTTTTGTTTATAATGATCACAAATGTTTTGCAGGAACTAGGGCACATTGAAGATGAATTTACCCAAATAGGAACAAAAAATGTGCTGAAAAATCTTCTAACATATAGAAATCCAGGTCCATTGTATCTTCCCAAGGGTAAAGCATTTCCAGATACTCCAATCTCTTTACCACCATGGCTATCTGAACAAGATCTTGATTACTATACTGACAAATATGAGGCCTCTGGCTTCACTGGACCTTTCAATTACTATCGTGCCCTCGACACGTGAGTTTCGATTTCCCTCCCACTTCCATTTCTTATACCCTTGTCATCAAATCATTCAAAGAACAAATGCATGTTCACCTTTGATGGTTGGTAGTTATTCGACCAAGAGTTGATCTGTGCTAGTGATAATATTCGATTGATCATATCTTCTGTTTGTAGATGTAGCTAATATGTAGGATTTTGCGTTTGTAGTTGTTAAATGACCACCTTATCTAAAAGCTTAAGCTGGTAGATAGGAGAATCGTTTAATATTTAACCAGTACACTCTTACAGTAGTTACATGTTTTTCATTATCTTTCTTGCATCTGTTGCAACACTGGTGGGGAATCGTTTCATGTTCAATGCTCTGATAAGCTCTATTTGCATGGATTTGACTCGATTTTTGCCCATTTTTTGCAGGAATTGGGAGCTCACTGCAGCATGGACAGGATCAAAGATCCAAGTTCCGGTGAAATTCATGGTGGGAGATCTTGATCTTACCTACAACTCACCTGGAACAAAAGAATACATAGAGAAAGGTGGGTTCAAGAAAGATGTGCCTTTGTTGAAGGAAGTAGTTGTAATGGAAGGTGTTGCTCACTTTATCCATGAGGAGAATCCTACTGAAGTTAATCAGCACATTCTCTCCTTCTTCAAGTCCATCCCCTCTTCCACCTCCTCCTATTGTTCGGCATTGTAAAGCTTCATCGCCTCGTTCGTGCATTGTAAAGCTTGATCACCTCGTTCGTTTTTTTTTTCTATTGTTCATGTCGTTGCTCGTTGGGATTGATGAAATGAAATACGAGATTGAAAGTGTGTTTGAAATGGATGTCATGAACAATAGTAGTTGTTTTTGAATTGCTTCTTATAACTAAGTTGTGTTTCCTGTTATGCAAGAACTACATTGGAGAAGTTGTATCTGTGTTGATTTAATATATAATTATAATTAAGTTGTGTTTCTATTTCCCTCTTTTAATTCCCTTAATAATTTCAGAGCAATTTCTTTATTAATCCCTTGGTGATTGATTTATTCTTGAAAAAATATATATTCAAAATTCCCGAACAAAATATTCAGATTAATTGGGAGATCGATTATGTAGAGTTAAAATTGTAAAATGTAGTTATTAAGATATGTAAAAAAAAAAAAAAAAAAAAGAATGACTGCTTTGTTTTGGAGTTTCTTCCATGAGGCTGTTCATTAATCTAATGGAGTATAATGCTCCAATTCCATTTTAAAAAATGTGTGTTTAAATTATTGGGGGGAGAAATAATTTATTGCATCTACTTTACGAAAATTCAATGTTTGAACATCATTTGTCAAAGATAAAAGATCAATAAAAAATCCTACCTTTTAGATGGGTCTTAAAATGCATGAATGTTGATAAAAAGAGGGTGGGGAATTTTTCCATACATTTATACTTCACACTAAAGTGATTTTTAGTGTTATTTTTGTATAATATATTAATATTTTATATCATAAATGGTACTTCGTTCATTCATTAATTAGATAAGTACTTGTTTTTGCATTCATTAATTAGATGATATCCACCTTTTGCTTATTATTATTATTTTATAATAAGGTAAGTATTTATATTAATAGTGATAGTATATGGTTTGGATTTTTTTTGCCAAAAATAAAAATGAATATTTTCAAAATATACTACCAAAGAAATAAAATGAATATTTTATTTGCTACAAACAATTAAGAGATGAATAATCTAGCAATTGCCAATATAATTTGTATTCCCTCCGTCTCGTTTCAATATTTACTTTTTTATTTTGCGTGTCTCATTTCAATGTTTACGTTTTTCTTTTTGGAATATGAGACTCACCTAAAACAATTAATATATCATTCAACACTAATACACCTATCCACTTTACATTAAATATTATATTTTTCCACCCAATATCTATTAAAATATTATACTTCTTAATCAACGTGCAAAAAACAAATATAAACATTAAAACGGAACGGAGGAAGTACATATTTTTTGTTTAGGCATTTTAAATGAGCCCATTTTCTGTCTCTTAGGTGTTATCATTCAAGATTGAGGTTCTTGTGTCCGGACATCGTGCTCCTTTGTAATTTAAACACTTAATAATACATAAGGTTAAATAGAATATGTAGGAGGATTGTATTTTTATGGGGACACGGTGTCCTCGAGGCAGACATGTTTTTGCCATCATTCAATTTGAGAATGTATTTCCTCTTTTTTTGCATTTTAACTCCATAGTTTTAGTTGTAATTTCAACTTTATACTTCTACCACAAGAAAAAAAAATCTCAAGTACTATCCCTGGCCCATTTTCATTTTAAATTGGTCCAATTTAAGGTGGGTACAATAATGTCGGGAGAAGCTGTTGCCAAAAAAAAAAATTCAATTGACTAGTATTAGAGTTGTCGCGTGGCTGCTGTATATAATTGTAGAATAGAGAAGAAAATAGAGCATTAAACAATGGAGAAAATCCAGCACAGAACGGTGGCCGTTAATGGGCTCCAGATGCACGTGGCTGAGATCGGGGAAGGCCCCCTGGTGCTCTTCATCCACGGCTTCCCCGAGCTCTGGTACTCATGGCGCCACCAGATGCTGTTCATGGCGGCGCGTGGTTACCGTGCGGTGGCGCCGGACATGAGGGGCTTCGGCGAGACCACCGGAGTGCCGGTAGACGATTCTTCCAAGTTCTCGGTGGTCCACTTGGTGGGAGATCTGATTGCGCTGCTGGACGCCGTTGCTGGTAATGCAGACAAGGTGTTTGTTGTTGGGCATGACTGGGGTGCTTACGTTGCTTGGCATCTCTGTTTGTATAGACCTGATAGAGTCAAAGCTTTGGTGAATCTCAGTGTGCCTTTTACACCCAGGAGTCCTGAGATGAATCCAGTTGAGATGTTCCGGAAAGTGTATGGAGAGGATCACTACATCATAAGATTTCAGGTGCGATTCATTATCTTGTTTCTGTTCTTGGTTTCAAGTTTTTGCAGTGGATTAATGGTGTTTGACTTGGTAATTTTAGTGAAACATATTCCTTACTTTTGGATGATAAGGTTACATTGCTGGTGGTGTTGGATTTCTGTTGGAAAATAGAATAATTTCTAATCAAGAACCAAATTTGAACTTTTTTATTCCAAATCCAACCATGAAATCCTTAGACAGAATTCACAAATCTAACATCCTGACTAAAAGATGTTAGATTTGGGGATCAAAAAATGGAAATTCTGATAAGAAAGCTTTTAGAGTTGCTTGGTTGGGGGCAATGGGTGGGGTTAATGAGAATTGAGGTATGTTGATGCCCATTGTTGATACTTTTTTTTTTTTAATCTAATGGGAATGCATCATTCTTGATGCTTTTTGATCTAATGGGAATCAAAATTCTTCAATCATTTCATTGATTCAATAACTACTACTTACTCTTCAATCACTTTCAATTCCATTGTGGTTGTCCTCCTTAACAATAACCATAACCAAGCAACCCTTAGTCATGCTTCAAAGGACACCAGATTTCATGATCTGAATTCCTCTATATGAAGAAAGATGTAAAGACTGGTCATCAATGTTGTAGGAACCTGGTGAAATAGAAGCGAAGTTTGAAAAAGCTGGTGTGAAGGAAGTCCTGAAGCACTTTTTCGCCTTCCGTAATCCAGCTCCATTTTACTTCCCAAAGAATAAAGGAATTGATTCTGCTGATAGGCCTCCCTGGTTATCAGAAGAGGATCTTGATTACTATGTCACCAGATTCGAGCAAACTGGCTTCACCGGAGGCGTAAACTACTACCGCTGTTTTCCCATGTCAGTCTTCTGATCCCTGCACTAGGCAAACCTTGACTCTGTCCTTCTTGATGTATGTTACTTGTAACTCTGTGTTTTCCGATTGCAGAAACTGGGAGCTGAATGCGGCCTGGACGGGGGCTCAGGTGAACGTGCCAGCAAAGTTTATCGTTGGGGAACTAGACCTGGTGTACCACGTCCCAGGGACCAAAGAGTTTGTACACGGAGGGGGGTTCAAACATTTCGTGCCATTGTTGGATGAAGTGGTGGTTCTTGATGGTGCAGCTCACTTCTTCAATCAAGAAAGGCCCGATGAGATCAACGAGCACATCTACGCGTATCTTAAGCAGTTCTAGACCACCCCCAGTCCATCCATTGTAGCAGCACTGCTGCAACTCTGCTCATCAGATGACTATCAATGCTCTCTTTCTGTCCGTGGTGAATTGAACCAGTGTTGTACCACACTGATTGAGTTTATTCTCCCTTTAATTATAGCAAAAATAAATGATTTTATTTAAGTTTCACAACAATAAAAGCTACAAATGGAAGAATGGAGGTTTTCTTCATGCTCTTGTGATCAGGAAAATACTATGATTTCAGTCATGCTTCTTAGTTCTTGATATGAATTTACACTTTTTGTGGTAGCAATTCTTGATCCAGTAACTTACGCTCGCGCTTGCTCATTTGATAATCAATTAAACAAACATGTTTTATATTCTTTTGTCTGTCAATCTCACCAACCTTTCATGATTTGCAGTGTTACTATCATTGAAGGTAGTACTCCTTATTAAAAGACAACTACAATTTTAATATATAAAATTTTAGTGTAGTTATTTTAGGATTTATATTGATAATTCCATATTTTTCAGATCATTAATTGATAAAAGAAAATTTCAGATTCTTAATTAATAGTTAACCTATTTTTCCAATCCTAAAAAACTCCTAAATTTTAATAGTTGTGAACTCTCGTTTTTTAAAAATTATTCAAATGGTCGCGCGTGAGTACAAAAACTAGCTAGACAATCCTTTTTCTTTTCTCAAATGGCAACATAGCCGAAGCAGGAACAGAACAAGTCTGATATGAGAGATTTTGGAGCCTAATCGCTTCATAATACTTTTATTTTGGTCCTACAGCTTTGATGCTCCTCTGATATTGTTCAGTTTTTGGCATGCCTTATGCCTTTGATATTAATGCATTTCTTTTTTCTTTTTTTTTTTAAAAAAACTCCAAAATCATCAGGCCGAGCTTGGATATTATTAATGATTTGTTAACAATAACATAGAGTTGTTCTGTAAATATTGATATAACATATTTTTTATTCACATGATCTATCATCTCACTCAACCTTTTATTAGTAAAAATGGAATTATGTCCATTAATGATTAATTAATAATGTAGTCAACTACAACAATAACAAGTTGCTCCAAAAAAATATTGATTCTACTCATTAAGAATACCTTACCTAATTGTTTTTGGTAGAGTTTTTGCACTATAAATTAACTTCTTCCCTTACCCCTTCACTAAATTCATCCTCAAGAGCATGGAGAGCTACATCAATCCAAGAAGTTTATTCATTTTGGCCCTCCTCTTCCTCGACGCCTCTTCTATCATCGCCCGACCGGTAACTTACTCTTGTTCTTTCTTGCTTGTTTGATTATCGATCAAACAAACATGCATACATATTTTGTATTACTTTTTTCTTTCGTTTGTCAATCTCACCAAGCATGATTTGTAGTGTTACCATCATCGAAGGCGGTCGACCTAAAAACGGCCGTGATTAAGAGACAACTTTAAGACACGATACCATGTGGTGCACCTATATCATTATGTCCTTATGGCCATCCAGAAGACAGCTGCCCAGAAGAATGCCCTGTTTGCATCACACTTGATGTTGGTGCTGTTGGAGCGTGTCTTCCTTATGAGCCACCCAATTAATTAATTATGAGATAATCTCATCTAACACTTTCTTCTACTTCATTTATTTCATTATCTTATGTCAAACCCTTCCAAGTTGTTCAATAAATTATGACTTTGTATGTTGTAATTAATTTATGATTTTATTTATATATTGCAACATACATTATTCATGTTATAGAAAATTTTTGTTGGAAAATAAAGGTGTAAATTTAGTTTTAATTGGATGTTGGACATAAATTTGAAGCACAATGCATAACTTTAATGACAAAGTATATATGAGTATATGCCACCGGTGAAAGAGTAATTTCAAACAATTTTTTTAGGTAAAACTTTGTGTGAGCTAAATAAGAAGCGATAATATATTTAGTAAAAAATTATTTAAATTTTAGGGTATGTTTAGTTATAAGGATATTTATTTGACCATAATTAAGATATTTTAATTGAGTTGATCTATTGTACCTATATTTTTAGCGTACACCAGATTGAATAATTGAAAATAGATCATATATAAAAGAATATTTTGACCCATTTCTTCATTCTTACTTTCTCACGTGGGTTCTCCTCCTCTCCTCCCCCTTTCTCTCTCAAAAATCCTCTCTCGTCGCACTGGTCTCTCCATCTTTGCTCCCTCTCTCTCTCAATATGCTCATCTCATCTTTCACGCCACCACTCCACCTCCGCCACTTCACCACCGCGCCTCTCTATTTTCTCACTTCACCACCGCCGTCACTCCTGTTGGTCTTTCTCATCTTTGCACTGCCACTACGCCACCTCATAACCACGATGACAAAGACAATCTACCTCGTCACATCCTTATTTTGAGTGATTCGTCGAAGATATACTCTCATTGCTTCAGATCTACATTCTTCGTGACATTGACTTTTTAGGATCTTATTGGCTTTATTAAATCTTTATTGGTTACAACTATTACCTTTTTTCAGATCTTTGGTCATGATATTCGGGCCGGACATCGACGATGTTCAAATATCAACAACTAGTAACTATTCAGATCTCAATTAATCGTGTTTAGATCTGTTATGATGTTCAAGTTTCAGGAATTTAATTAATGCAAATTTGACATTATTCGATCATAATGTATTAGATATAGCTCAATAATGTACATTATTTTCTTAATAAATGTATTAAGTAGAATTTGATATGTGAGAGGCAACTATTAAATTCTCAATTGATCGTGTTTAGAACTGTTATGATGTTTAAGTTTCAGAAATTTAATTATTACAAATTTGATATTATTAAATCATAATGTATTGGATATAGCTCAATAATATATAATATTTTCTTAATAAATGTATTAACTAAAAATTGATATGTGAGAAGTTACCGTGGAGTTTGAATGGGTATAATCAGTAGGTTGTACGTTGGAGGATGTGTGATGAAACTGGAATGGATTGGAAGATGAAAGAATGTAAAACTAATAATTTTTTTTCTTTTAAAGTATACACTTATAAGAAAATTATATAAATTATAAAATTAAAATTAATACATCTTAGCCTAAAAAAAAAGAGAAAATCTTAAGGTAATATATTTATTAAAATAAAAATATATATTATAAAATTACATCTAATACAATTAGTTAGTAAACATTGAAATGTTCATATAAAATATTAGTAAACATTGAAATGTTCATATAAAATATAATGTAAATAAATTTTAGTAATTTAACAAACAATACATTTATAAAGTATAACATATACATTATAACATTATAAGTTATACGGTTGGTTATTAATATGTTTATTATAAATTTTATTATGATTAACACGATAAATCATCTTAGCATAAAAATTATCTGGGTGATGATGTGCATGTCACAATTAGAAGAAGATTGAGCACAATAAAAATAAGTTTTTGATGGTGAATTAAACAAACAATCTGGAATCTCCATAATCTTAATAGAGCATCACCACTGTTGACATCGTCCTACCACTTCTCTAACACAACTTTGATTTCCGAACGCCGATAACCATTTTTCTCATCTCAATTTCAATCCGATCTACAAAATTGCAACCCACTGTTGTCACACCATTCAATTCGATCTTCAAAATACAGAGCAATACATCTTAATCTCAATTATCGACATCCAAAATGTCATACCATCGCTGTCACACAATTCCCAAACAGCACTCACCATTTTCGAACGACGTTGTAAGTATACTGATGAGAGAGAGCAAGTTTTGATCGCCACTGTAAGCTTATCGATGAGAGAGAAAGTTGAAAGAGGAGAGAGAGAGATAAGCGATTGAATGATTCTCTTCGTTGAAAACCAGGAGGTTGAGCGGTATCGTGGATGCGATTTTGGAAGAGGCGGTTTTGGAAGAGGCGGTGGAGAGGCGATTTCAGAGGCGGTGGAGAGGTTGCAAGAGATGGGAGAAAGAGAGAGAACGTTTAAGGGGGAGAGAGAAAGTGAGGTAGGGAATGACCCATCAGATTCATTACCAATTTATATAGACATGCATGGCGGTTCCAAACCGGCGGTTTCGGTTTCAAAAAATGTGGAACCGGAATCGAACTGAGGGTACGACGGTTTCGGTTCGAACCGCCGGTTTCGATTTTTTTTTTCTTTTCAACCTAAAAAACGTAAAAAAAAATAAAAAAATTGAAAAACTGACGGTTCCAACCGGGAACCGCCGGTTTTAACCGGAACCGAACCGATATATAGCTGGTTTCGGTTCGATTTTCACCAGTTCCGAAACCGCCGATTCCGATTCCGATTGGAACAGACTATTCCCGTTAAAATATGCATGTATATATTTATATTCGGGTTATTGTATAAAAATTAATCCAATTGCATCTATAAAATTAGTGTACAATAGAAATTGCCATTTTAATTTAATATTTTATAACTACATTTAGCGATTTTGGTAGGAATAGGTGGTCTCTTAATGAAAATTGGAAGCAGTATAAATTGTTTCACAAACAATCTTATCCAAGTATATACTAATTACTAATGCAATTTCTTAAATAACTTATTGAATGTATAATATGTCACAACGTAGTTAATCATCATATTTTTTCATTAATTAAGTGTTAAATATATAATTTTTATATTTTATTAATTTTTTTTATTATGTCACTACTGTATATTAATTTACAAAATAATTATTTTATATTATAATTCATTAAATAAAGAAGAGTTGATATCTTGTGTATTGGGGTGCACACGTGTATCCATATGTGTATAATTTTTTATTCAATAGTGTATATATATTCTTTAATAATTGTATAAATTTTTTACATTTAATTTTTCATTAAAAAACTAATAAAAAAATTGCTAACAAAGTATATATATTTATGTTTTTTTCATCAATGCATAAGTTTATGAAAGGAGATGCACAATGCATTCGGGGTGCACAAAAAAATATGCTAATAAAGAATGAGATGCGCAAATATATTTTTTATATAATTTTAAAATTTTAAATTAAAATTAATGATAATTATATCATAAAAATAAGCACTAAATTCTAAAAAAAAATTATATGAAATGAAATGAATTAATAATTATTTAGGTTTTTATCACATTTCATTCATAATGTATCACTTTAATAAAATAGCATCACTTCTGTTTATAATTTTCACATAATGGGTTTCATGAGAAAATAATTTGACACGCATACACGTTGTATGCGTGACAGATTTAAGATTGGTATGAGTGATGCATGATGACAATAAGTAATAATGGAGTATAATATTTTTAAAAAAGATATTTTAGTGTGATTAAATTTTAATTAATAATGTTGGAAAATTATCAATTAATCGAATATTATATACTATCATTAATAACCAATATATAATTAATGTGTGCAATGATGAAGTGCAAGTTTTAGCTGTTTCCCATAAAACTTGTACTACTTCATAAAGATAATTGATTTTAATTACTAATTACATGACACATGCATCATCGACCTTACTCGACCCTTTAATTAATTTCTAATTGAATAATGGAGTAATTAATGTCACCACTGGCCAATGTTTAATTAATTTTGTCAACTATAATCAGAAGTTGCTCCATAAATAAAAAATATAATAATATCAGCAACGGATCCGGAATGAATTTTACTTAGTTGAGTACTCCCTTCATTCCAAATAAATTAAATTGCACTTTAGATATAGAATTTAAAAAAATTATATTTACAAACTTTGATTTAAGAAGGATAGTCTTGTAATTTTAAATAGCAAAAACTTGTGTGTGTCCGGGCACACGGGAACTCATTCCGTGCGTCTTTAGAATTTTGTGTTAAATTGTATACCCTTTAATATAAAGATGTGTATCATACCAAAAACTTATGTGTGCCCGGGCGCACGGGAGCACATTCCATGTGCCTTTGGAATTTTGTGTTAAATTGTATATCTTTTAGTATAAATATGTGTACCCTTTATTTTCTGAAGAAAAATAAAAAATATTAATAAAAGTGTACACCCTTTAGAACAAAATAATTTACATTTACTAATTAAAGTTATACCCTTAAAGGCGCACAGAATGTGTTCCCATACGCCCGGGCGCATGCAAGCCTCACTCTTTTTAAATAATAATTAAATTATAATGGATATTATATGTATTAGGTGAGATGACAAATTTATAATTAAAATGTATTTTTAAGGTGGGAGATTGATAAATTGCTATTTTTATTAGATAATATATAGTAAAGTTTATTCTTATTTATAGAAGTTTGAGGGACAGCTGTACTTATGAAGAACGAGGCTTTTATAATTTTGACACTATATATACTCGATCCTTGATGAAATTCATCCTAAAGAAGTATGTTGAGCTACAACACTAGAGGTTTATTCATTTTAGCCCTCTTCATCAACTTCACATCTTTCATCATGGCCAGATCGGGTAAGTTGTTTAATTATTTCTCTCTCGCAACAGGATAGGACACAGAGAATTCGAACAGGTCATACGAACGTTTTTATAATTAATTATCAAATTTTGTTGAAAATATTATCATTTTTCAAATTATTTATGGAAATAATTCACTTTATCATTTTTTATCTGCGTCACGTATTTTGACACAATTGTTTTTTCTTTTTTACAGTGGGAGTTGATGGGTCGAGGGTGGTAGATCTAAAGAGTGGTTTGCTTAGGAGAGAAATGTTGAAAGACGAAGTGTTTGTATGTGGTGCGGTGTCAGCGTGTAATTGGCACAGCGGGCCTCCCTGCCCAGAAGAATGTTCCAATTGCGTCCAAGACCCAGACGGCCAATTAGCAAAGTGTGTTGCCACATAATTACAACTCCATCTTATCCGATTCATTACAAATCTATTTGGGTCGAAAGGAAGACCCACCCGTTTCTTCTGTATATGGGCTGTCTTCAATTTGAGTGTAATGAATGAAGTTTTAATTTGGTTCCTCCTTTCCACGTTAAATTTCAAACTTCCGGTTTCGTTCGTTCCATATTAATCTTCATCATCCAAAAAATAAAATATTATTACATTAATTCTCTCAATCATAATTACAATTTTACCACGATCATCTAAAACACATAACATACTTTATAATTTATTTAATACCTAAAAAAACTATACTATCTTTCAAAAATTAATAAAATCGATCAAAAATTAATTTTTAAATTTCGTATTTACAGATGTGCAAATAAATGCGTGGCTGAGGGAGATATAGATATTAAAAAAATTAGTAATATATTGTCAACTGAAACAAGTTGGCATGAGAAGTTGTTCCATAAAATATTGATTAACATGTTTTTTATTCCAATAATCTATCATCTCACTCAACCTAGCTTATTAATAAAATGGAACGATATATGTCCAATTAATAATGTAGTCAACTACAATAGTAACAAGTTGCTCCAAAAATATTGACTATACTCATCAAGAATACCTAGCTAATTGTTTTGGTAGAGATTAATTTTGCCCTATATATTCTCCCTTATCTCCTTCACTAAATTCATCCTCAAGAACATGGAGAGGTACATCAATACAAGAATTTTATTCATTTTGGCCCTCCTCTCCCTCAACACCTCTTCTATTATCGCCCGACTCTAGTTCTTGTTCGTTTAACTATCGATCAAACAAACATGTTTTATATATTTTTCTTAGTTTGTTTGTCGGCCTCACATTAAAGTATGATTTGCAGTGTTACCCTCATCGAAGGCATTAGACCTAAAAACGATCGTGATTAAGAGACAGCTACAAGACACGATACCATGTGGTGCACCTATATCATTATGTACTTACGGCAATCCAGAAGACCGCTGCCCGGAAGAATGCCCCGTTTGCATCACCGTTGATGCTGGTTTTTTTGGAGCTTGTCTTCCTTATGAACCACCCAATTAATTCATTTTCAGATCTAACACTTTCTTCTACATTTATTTCATCATCTTATGTCAAACCCTGCTACTTGCTCAATAATTAAGCTTATTGTAGCAATATTGTCATGATGTTGCATGTTGTAATTAAATTATGGTGTTATTTATAAATTGCAACATAAATTATTCATGTGTACGCACGTTATAAAATCTTTTTTTGTTGGAAAATGAAGGTGTAAATTCTAGTTTTCTTTGGATGTTTGATGTCGAATATTTTTGAAATAAGAAACATATTTTAAGAGCTGTGTGGTTCAAATTTCAGATGGCAAAGGTAATCATATAAATGGTAATAGAAATTAAATTAAATTAATTAAAAGGTTGATATATACATTGAATCAAGTTAATAATTGAGGATTTCGAAATCTCATTACCTCTACCTCTACCAAACATGAATGAGAATTAATATTAATATTTGATTCTTATTATTTTAAGTATGATTGCAAAATACATTCAATTTTAAAAAAAAATGAACTCCACTTTTAAAATAACCAATGAGTGAGGCTTGCGTGCGCCCGGGCGCATGGAAACACATTTCGTGCACCTTTAGAAATTTAGTATTATGGATAAGGGTACATTACTTTGGTCTAAATGGCATACACTTTAATAAATAAAAGGTACCCATTTTGTTTCAAAGGGTATACATTTTTCATTAATATTTTTTTTCTTTAGAAATAAAGGGTACACATTTTTAAACTAAAGGGTATACAATTTAACACAAAATTCTAAAGGCGCACGGAGTGTTGTCTATGCGCCCAAATATACATAATAATTTTCTTTAGAAAATAAAGGGTACATATCTATATACTAAAAGGTATACAATTTAACACATATTTCTAAAGGCGCACGGAATATGGTCCGTGCGCCCGGGTGCACAAGAATTTTTGTCATAACCAATAGCAAACATACACATGTGCTATTTATTGGAAAACTAAACGTGTGTTATTTATTAGAGAAGTATTCCATTATCGTGACTTATAATATATTCCTAATTCTTATATTTTTTTTATTTTGGGTTATTTTAGGTTAAGATTTAAGTTTTTATTTTTGTCAAGTTGGATCATATAAAATAATTAATTATTTCATGTTGGACCCATACAAAATAATTAATTAGGGCTCACACACAACACTAATGCAACTACTCAGTTTACATTAAATATTATTTTTCTCACTTTACTACACATTTGAATATTATATTTTTTAATTTACGTGCAAAAAACAAACGTAAACATTAACTTGAGACGGATGGAGTATTTTTTTTCTTTTTTAATTCCTTATAAAGTTGACTTGTAATTAATTAAGTGTAAGCACAATTATTTATTAAAATTAGTTGCCGATATATGATTAAATCTGAAATTTTGTTGTTTGAATGCAAAAAAAAAAAAAAAATATATATATATATATATATATATATATATATATATATATATATATATATATATATATATATATATATATATAGTTTTCTACACCCATGTATGAATAGAGTTTGGTTAATTTGAAATCAGTTAATATAGAAATAATAACAATAAATAAATAAATATGAGAAAACAATAAAGTTTTAATAAGAACAAAAGTTTAAACGTTAAAAACAAAGCTGAAATCATGTACTGCATCCGTACGCTTTCAAGGGTTCCAATTTATTAGAGGGAAATTGAACCCTTGAAAGGGAGTATGCAAAATTAGTTAATTAGAAAAAAAATGATTTCTCAATGAGTAAATTACATTACATGCTATATTATGGTTCCAATTTTTTTTTCTTACAAGACACGTTATGTGCATGTGACGGATTGGTTCGAGAGTGATATCCTAATTAATACTACCTCCTGCCACTTACAAAGTAATAGTTTCATTATTTTTGGCGTCCGCTTTAAATGTATTAATTTAATCTATTTAGTAAAGAAAGTACACAATATGACTCACCACTTCACTCTAATACAACTACCCACTTTACCTATAATAATAATAATACTCCTTGATTCACGTGCAAAAAGCAAATAAAGACCTTAGAATTGTCCACGTGCAAACAGCAAATGGTTACCTTTCAAGTGGCCGGAGGGAGTATATAATCTTGGCTAATACTATTGTGCACTTAGGTCCATCTCAGGATACACTGCACTCACTTTCAGATCGTATACAATTATGAACAAAAATATATACAATTATGAACAAAAATATACAAAATTTATTTGTTAGTTTTTTTAATGAAAAATTGAGTGTAAAAAAATATACAACTATTAATAAATATATATACACTATTGAATAAAAAATTATGCACATATGGATGCTAGTTTTTTAATGAAAAATTGAGTGTGAAAAAAGTATACAATTAATAAGAAGTATGTATACAAAATAGAAAAACATATATATATAATAGAATAAAAAGTTATACACATATGAATGTACCCTTGCACCCGGTGCACCGAATAACTCTATAATTTTTTATTTTTTTAGTATGCTTAATTTATGTGTGAAAATTTTTTAATTAATCTTGGAAAAAATATTAATGTATCGTTAATCGAACATTATATTTTAATAATAACCAATAGTCACTATTAATTAATGTTGTCGACTACTTACATGAGCATCATCACATGACCACTCAATCTTTTTTCTAATTGAATAATTTCACGCGCTACTCATTAAAGATTAATTATTTTTGTCAACTACAACAAGTTGCTCCATATATAACATAATGACATATTGCAATTATCAATAACACTATTTAATTGCTAATTTGGGGGGGGGGGGGGGGGGATATTTAAAAATAAAAAAAAAAATTGTCTTTGGTTGAGTTTTTGCAGTACTATATATAACATGCTCCCTTATCCCTTGATGAATTCCATCCTGAAAGAGTGATTGAGGATGGAGAGGTACATTAACACTAGAGCTTTGTTCATCTTAGCCCTCTTCTTTGTCAACACGTCTAACTTTATCATGTCCCGACCCGGTAAGTTATTTATTTCTTCCCGTTCATCAATCAAACTCATTAATTTATAGAAAAATATCAAAATTGGTCCTTTTTGTTTGGTATAATTCAAATTCAATCTCAAAGTTTGCTAAATTCGCAATTTTGATCTTTTAATATTCGATTTTAGTCTTTTTGTTCAAATTTAGTTATTTATGTCAGAATTTGTCTAAATTTAGTTCTCTTTGTTAGAAATTTATCCAATTTTGATTCAAAATTATAGTAGAGAATTTGATAAAATGACTAAATTTGGATAAGAATGAGCAAAATCAGATACTAGATGATCAAAATTGCAAATTTAGTAAATTTGTGAACTGAATTTGGATTACGTCAAACATAAAGGACGAATTTTGATATTTTCCCTTAATTTACACGAGGCGAGTGAATGTGAATTGTTTGTTTGATCAAACTCACTAATCACCGTGCTAGTTAACTATCATGCGGTGTGGCGATTCTTACAATGTTGTCATCGTTGTCGACAGTACTGGGACGAGTCGATAAATCCATGGTGGTAGATCTAAAGACCAGTTTGCTTAAGAGACAATTACTACAAGAAATATGTGGTGTTCCTGTATCAAGGTGTCATCTGGAAGAAGGAGTTCCCTGCCCAGAAAGATGTCCAGTTTGCAAACCACTGGGTCCTTTAGCAGTTTGTGTTGGTTGAAAATGACATAAAACATCCAACATAGGACTTTATCTTACCCAATTGTATGTGATGTCTAATCTAAGTTGTCAATTTTCCATGAAATCATGTGTCATTCTTCTTATTGTAGCAATTTATTTTCTACTTGTTTGTGAACTCTGTGATTTGTTATGAATAATACACTGATCAAGTCCTGGTTTATTTTTTAATTTTTTATTTTTATGAACCACCAAATTAATTAATTCATTTTGATCTTCTCCTCCATTTATTTCATCATCTAATGTCAAACGCTGCGACTTGTGTAGCAATGTCATACTATGTCTTGTCCGTATACTCCAGCACAAAATGGTAGAGTTGAGCGAAAACACAGAATAGATTGCCTTCACCTATTTTGCAGAATAAATAGCCATTTAATTCTCCTCCGGCTTATGATAATCTGCATGTTTTTGGTTGTATGCATCAAACAAATTTTCTCCTCGAAGTATACCTTGTGTCTTCTTGGGATACAGTTCTAGGCATGCTCAATTTGATGAAGATCATTTTCCTTATAATAAATTGTCTGTTACTACAGCACTCAGAAATCTTGATTACTCTTCATTCTTGGAGCCAGAAATCTCAATTTTGTAGCTCCATCGCCTTCAGAACAAGTTACTCCAAAGCCTTGTTCAAATTGCATACTACCATCATTGCTGCCACATGAACCATCACTACCTCATTCACCTGCTCAATCTACACAGTAACTATCTCCATCACTTGCAGATTCTCCAGTCTCCACAGGATCGCCGAATTCTCCGGCGTCAACATTATTGCCGCAACTCTCCATTAGCTTAACCTTTTAGATGAGATGAGCTAGTCGTTTAACATGGTATCAGAGCCCATCATTAAAATCTCACCGCCACCCATTTATGAGAAAATTCCACATGCAAGGCTTGAGACAAAAATCTCCCGCATGTGAGGGGGCGTGTTAGAGTGTAACCTGATTAAGTATTAAATGATTCAACTCTCCATTAGCTTAAGTTTTTAGATGAGTTGCTCGTTTAACAACGTTGCTGCATGTTATGATGCTATTTATAAATTGCAACATAAACTATTCATGTGTATGCACGTTATAGAATCTTTTTGTTGGAAAATGATATGTAAATTCTACTCTTTCCGTCTCGGTACATATTTCAATTATTTTTTATTTGCTGAAATTTTTTTTAAAAAAATTGTTTTTTATGTATACAGTTAAATTGAGAAAAAATATTTTAGTTAATGTAATGGTAGAAGGTGGGTAAAGTTGTTAATGTGTGAAAAATTGGTATTATGTTAGATGTGTATAAAAAAAGGGTGTTATTATACTTTTCTGGCAAAAACTCCTGCGCCCCCGGGGATACGGTCTGTGTCCCCGTGTGAACACAATACTTCCCCTCCCTATTTTATTTAAACCTACGTATTGCTAGGGAGTTTAAATTATAAAGGGGCACGAAAATTGTAAAGGGGTACGGATCTAAATCCGTGTGCCCGGCGCACAAGAGATAGTTTTTTTTTTATTATTACTTTTACTAAATGGTAAGTGTGAAATACTCTATGGAACTGATTAATAAAAGAAAAATATGAAATATTTCGCTTAACAATTAACTTTATGATAAGCACAATGATTCTGATCCGGAACTCCATGCAGTACATTCAAGTTTCAACCACTAGCTTAGGCAGTTAACTACTGAGTCAAATAATCAAAACCTAGCTGGATCAATGGATCACAAACATTACATAACATAGATTTCTTGAATATTGAAACCTACATTCACTTCTATTCCTTAATATGAAGAAGAAAATTAAATTGAAGACACCAATTATGTCAGTTGATTCACTTCTATTCGGATTCCATTTCGAATTTGCACAAATTTGTTTTAAGTTTACGTGGGGTTCGAAACATGAATAAGGATAATTATCAATAAAATTGATTAAATTTATAATTAATCATGAAATGTGTGTTGATAGGGAAGAAGTATATATGTACATCATTAATCGAATATATGTATTAATAAATATTGTTGTCAACGTCTTCCATAAAATATTGATACTTGTTCTTAACTAATCTCGATCTATTCTTTTCTAACAGAATATTAGCATTACTCAAATGATAATGTAGTCAACTACAACAAGTTGCATCATAAAATATATTGATGCCCTTTTGTTTTTAGCAACAAGAATACCTAATTAATGTTTTGGTTGATTATTTGCACTACATGTATATACCCCCTTCACTTAATTCATTACTTCCATCCTGAAAAGTTGATAGATAGCAAGTGATGAGCATGGAGAGCTACAGCAACATTAGAGCTTTGTTCATTCTTGCCCTACTCTTCATCAACACATCTACTACCATTTCCCGACCCGGTAATCCGTATATACTCTCTCCGTCTCCTTTCAAATTGCACCCCTCTTTTTGTAAAATACAAAGGAGAGGAGCAAACATAAATGGGACGGAGGAAGTATATATTTTTCTTTCTTTCTTTTCATTCATTAATCTAACTCATTATTTTATACACTGCACCTTACAAGTGATCATTTCAAGCATATTTTTACAGTGTTGCCATCATCGAAATCCATGGTGGTAGATCTTAAGACAAGTTTGGTTAAGAGACAACTAGAAGACGAAATATGTGGGTATCCGATATCGACGTGTGTTTACGAAGGCGGCGAACCCTGCCCCAGTTCATGCCCCGTTTGTATCTTGCAAGGCGGTGGTGCTGTCGGAGCTTGTTTTCCATATGTACCATAAGTAATCCATCTCACATCATATTTTCTTCTATTTTATTTCATGTTGTCAAGCACAGTTGTTCAATGCATTATTATTTATAAAAAATAAAAATAAAAATTGCGTACAATTAATCATTGATGTTATTTATCAATTGCATCATAATTATTTTTGTGTTTTCAATTCAAGAATAAAGGGAGTGGAGTGTATATAAATCTTGATTCCCACAAGACAACCTCCAAAACTTAAATATAGTTAAGATATTATTACTCCACCTTCTGTTTCATACAGTCTAAACTAACTTTCTGAAGCTAACCGTTATTTCGTCATTATTCGCTGACTGCCCGTCTGTGGTTGACTTCCTGGTAAACTCCCTGGCGTGCATTCATAGTGATGAAAAACCAGGTCATCTCATGTGCAGCATCAGCAGCTCGGGTTTTTCGACCAACAGTTTCCACTCGTTGCAGAACTTGGCGACCATTGCCCCATCCAGAACTCGATGATCAGCACCTATGTTTATCTGAGAGATGCATATATAGCACATTAGCCAGGTCGAACGAGCTCATGCAAACTCGACTTGACTGATTCATATGGTAAAGGTAAGGTGAAGGGGCTTTTAGTTGCTTACTGTCATTATTGAGGCAGGATACACATTCCCATGTTTGTCGAACTGGGGTGTTTTCTGGATACGTCCCATGGCAATAATCGAGACTTCAGGGACGTTGATAAGAGGCGACCCGAACTTCCCGCCAATTGCACCAATGTTGCTCAGTGTAATGGTTCCACCAGATATGTCATCCGAGCTAAGCTTGTTAGCTAAAGCCAACTGTTGCAGACGAGACAGCTCCCGCATGATCTGAACAAATATCACCACAACTTGTGAATTTACGAAAAACACAACCAAATTTATAATAATGCGTCAAATTTCTTAAAACAACGGTTGTTATAACTGACCTCCGAGATTGAGAGCGACTGAACCTTCTTTATGTTAGGTACTACAAGGCCATGTGGAGTAGCCATCGCAATTCCAATATTGTGGGATCCTTTTGGCATAAAAAAGAAAATCTTTTAAGCACCCAATCAAGAATTAATTTAAATTTTTCTCCGAATGTATAATCAATCGACGTTTATAACATCAGCCACGAGATACATTGTGTCCCAGCAAGAAAACAAGCTTAAAAACAGACAGCATTAAATAGAGGCAAGTTCACATACCTTTGAGAGTGACCTCTTGCGAATCCTCACTAAAACAACTGTTTAGCAAAGGAAATTTTCCCATTGCCATCGAAAGAGACTTTATCAACACTGGAAGGAAAGTATACTTGACACCCGAATTGGAAGTCTCATTCTGGAATGATTCTTTAAGCCCAACAAGAGCATTGCAATTTATCTCGTCAACATAATGAAAATGTGGGATTTTTACAGCTAATGTCATTGATTTTACCATAGCACGTTGGAAACCTCTGCAAGAAGAAAGAAACGGAGAATTTCTGATCAGGCTAAATCAAGAACTATAGCCTGCTCACTTGAGCTATAAAAGACTGAATGAAACATTATCATGAGTAAAGGCAGATCATTTTATCTTCCTAGAGAAACAATGCACTTAATCAATTGAAAACTGAATTTTATATATATATATATATATATATATATATATATATATATATATATATATATATATATATATATATGCAAGCTAGCTTAGCTTAATTTAATTTTGCATCAGAATGTGTAATCATTAGTGCATGCAAGTAGCATAGTGATGAATTTACTCTAAATTCAAAGCATGCCAGAAAATGGAACATAACTGGAACTTTTATGCTACAAGTGGCAAAATTTAATTAATACCATGGTAATTATTATAGTTTTATTCAAAGAGGTTGACGCTAGGCGTGAATGTATGCATTTATATGATATATACCTCAGGGGGACTGTCCGATCTTCATATTCCCATATATATTTCGATGAGTTATCTGGGAACCTAAGATCTCCTTCGAGATGCCGCTCTGCAGAAGAAGAATGGAAAGATGCTGATCTCTCTTTCAGAATGCCTTCTCGGGCAGCATAATTTAGGATGTCTTCTTTCAATACTCTTCCATCCTTTCCAGATCCATGCACGTCTTCAATATTTACACCTAATTGTTTAGCAAAATTACGAACAGCAGGAGTGGAAAGCATTCCACTTATCTTTGGTTTTGTAAGTCCTGAATCAGCAGCTTCTGCTTCATTTATATTGGAATCTTGTACATTAGTAACTTCTGAAGCCTCCAAACTTTGATTAGCAAAAGCATTCTCATCAACAATCATCTTCAGAAGAGTTTCTCCGACCTATGAGATGAAGTGTGAGTTAATAGTATTTAATCAGGATATTACAAGACGATCAGAAGAAAAGAAAGCAATAATGTGCTTTCTAGTACATTCACATGGCATATGTTGAGAACAAGGAAAAGAGTTCCTCAAAAACATGTAAAGATTGATAGGATTTTGATTTTTCAGAAATATTAGTCTCTCAAATTCACCATTTATGAATTATGTCAAACTAAAGCTTCTAACTTTTTTGCACATTTTTAGTATGTAGTGGTAGAACCATTGACATGGGCATCTATACAATATCATTGAGCCATAAGTTGCCGCATTTTAACTGTACCATTTACTCTAAAAAACACTGCTACTATGAGCCTATCACTGAACATATACTGCCATTAAGGAGCTGCAGAAGTTTTTAAATCTAAGAGATAGATCTCGTTGTCCTAACAAAGTATATTTACCTTTACTATGTTGCCGGGAACATGAAGAACTTTGGAAACCTTTCCTCTGTAACGACTTGTTATCTCTATTGTTGCTTTGTCACTTTGAACCTCACATAGTGGCTGAAATTCTTCAACTTGGTCCCCCTGCCAGAAGTTCCAATTTCCTTTTATTCTATGCATAGTTAATAACTTGAACATATACATAATAATTTAAAAAAAAAAAAATGTAGTAACAACCAAGTAGAAAAGGGCACAACAAACGTAAAACCTTTAGTTGCAATTAACTTATAGATGAGTTGGATCATGAGAGAGAGATAAATTTCATCTGGAAAGGTAGAGAAGTGGCTGATTGATGTGGCTGAAAGTTCTGGATTAGAATTGCGCTTTTGATGGAGAAATTCAACGAAAGAACGAAGGGCTCATAGAAACATGTTGCCTCTCAGAGTTAACTATCAACAACGAAAATTGAACATGCCAAATCCATCCACAAAGGGAAAAGCAGTTGATTGTTCACCTGAAATATTAAAAGGATCATCCACTCACCTCCTGCACAAACCATTTAAGTAGCTCACATTCCGCAATGCCTTCACCAGTTTGAGCCAAAGGCACATCAACCACCCCATCAATCGGAAGAACACCCAACGTTTGAGCTGAAAATTTACACCCTTTAACCCCAAATGGTATGCTCCACTGAAACAATAAAGACCTCAATAGTATCAACACATCTAAGCAAAACCACCACAACTATGTTATCACTTCTTCTACACTCCACAACAATTTGCCCAAAACAACAGCATCTCCAACTAAATCACACACACAAACACACATTCTAACCTTCTTTACCCACAGGAAATTTCTAAAAGTTCTAACTAATGATCTTGTAAACACAATTAATTAACTAAAATATACACCAACAAAACTAAAACTCTGCATTTGCATTTATTTTAAAGCGAGAAAACAAATTAAATATAATCTTCCAAATTGACAAAATTATTGAACAAAGTAAGCTCATCGCATGAATCAATACTGAACCAACCAACTTACAGAATTTTTCTCCCAGCGATTTTTTGGCAAAAACAAACTTCTGGAAATAATAAAAGGGTTAGCTTGGGCTCGGAAGTTAGAACCCATTTCGGAACAGAGTCCTCCGGTGGCAGCGCCGGCAGCCATCGACGGCGGAACGGTGGCGGAGTGAACAAAGCGCCACCAGTAGCTTAACCTCCATGGATTTTTTGGATAAACTTTTCGACAAATCATTATTTACTGATTGCGTGATCTTCTTGTGATAAATTTGGGAAGAAATTAAACCGATTGTTTATAATTCATACACATTTTATTAATATCTAATTGCTCCTATATGTGAGCTATTTCCTCATTTCAGTTTGCTCCCTTATTTATTAGCTAACAAACTTTGGATTAATTAATGAATTAATTTGTAAGAAATATTTTAAAATGACAAGCTATTTCACTTCATTTTGGTTTTCTCCCTTATTTATTAGCTAATACTAAAACTTTGAGTAAATTTGAGTGAATTAAATATGATCAACACTTTTAATATTACTTTTTTTTAAAATATTTTTAATTATTTTCCTACTTACATCCTTTTAAATAAAGGGATTTAAGGCTTATCATCAATCTTTTTTTTGTTAAAATTTTATTATTTAGATATTCAAAATTAAATAGTTAACTCCCATGGGATATATATAGAAATATTGACATTATATGAAAGCAATTACCATAAATTGGTGACGATGAAATTGGTGGAGCTTATCATTAATCCACAAACTATATGCAAAAACTTTCTTTTTAAATAAATATTATTTTGCTTGTTATAATATATCTGTTCTTCCACGATGCTTAGTCAGAGGACTTATCTCATCTAGTCATCTTTACTTATGAATTTGGCATAGTGGAATTGGATAGAAATTTTGTTGAAGTTCGAAATTACTCAAATCAATTTTATCTTTATTATAATGAAAGTAATTTTCAGTTAATTCTTGAGTCAAGATTTTAGTACAATAACTGGGAATCCAACATGTGATCATTAACAAGCACGTTCTCTTGGGAAAAAAAAAAAGAAAAAAAAACTTGAATATTTATCTGATAAAGAAATATTGTCCACTAAGCTAATATCTATGGCATATATTCTCAATTTCTCATACACACAAAATTGATCAATTAAATTAAATTAATATAGAGTGTGTGAATAAATTCAGATAATTTGATAACAAGAATTTTCAAAAGGGGTTCTTAACCTAATTAAAAAAATCTTAATCTACTTTTAGGGTGTGAAATTAATTAAAGTTGACTGTAGCCCCCCTAAAATATTGAGTCTATATATCTAGTGGGCTGACAGAATCTCTCCTCATTAATTATTACAGTGGAGTTATTTAGGCTCAATTTTATCGATAAAGTACATTTTTAGGCCCAAGTTTACATTTAAATGGGCTTCATGTGGAAATGGAGGCCTATTCAGTCGACTTTGAGAAATACTGAGGCCCAACTACAAGTGGTCCAATTTTGGATAAACATTTAGATCCAATTCTTCAGTATTTAAAGAAGGAATGGTGGGGTAGTTTTCTCGTAATTTGCTTTTTTATTTTTTATTTTCCTTAAATTTATTATTTTATTAAAAAAAAGTCTCCTGAACATCGTCTCATAAGATGCCAAAGAAAAAAAAATTAATCCAATGAATACAAAATTTTCATTTTGAATGAAAGATGTAATTCTTGATTATTGCCTTGACGTTTAAATAATAATAATATTAATAATAATTTATTTTATTTTATTATTAAATATTTATTTTTCATTTGAGTGCATGTATAATCCATTTCAACGTTGTTGTTTAGAATTTATCATTCACCTCGAAATTTATTACATTATTTCTTTATAATTTTGTTGTCAATCCATTTAAAATTAAATATTTAATCTAATACGCGATATTATTATTTTATCCTTTACTATAATTTAAGGTTTATGAAGTTATATTTTTATCTTTATGATCTACATTATTATTTATTTAAAACTTTTATTGTCAATCTATGCAGAATTAAATAGATCAATCCAAACACACAATATATTATATATCACTCTTATTATTATATTATTATTATTATTATTATTATTATTAATAATAATTTGATGTTGTTACTGCTACATCACATGAAGTTAGGTATTCTCCCTGCCTAACTATTTTTTGTTTATTTGCTAAATAAATGGATGTAAGCTCATGCCTAATTATCAATCAACCAACTGGGTGTCTTTTGATCTAAATAAGGACTAGCAGGGTATAATTTTGTACCAAAAAAACAACAAGATATATTGTGCCCTTTATACAATTAAAATTCTTAAAATTAAATTTTATATCTGAATTAATCATAGACTTAATAGTTGCTCATTTTAAATTTATTAACTTTAATTTTAATTTTAATTTTGAAATTACAAAGGTAAAGCGTGGATGACAAATTGAATTGTTATAAAAACAAAAAATAAGAATTAGTTGGATAAAACTATCCTGATAATTTGAAAAGAAAAAATTAAACTTATTCTATTTCAATTAAAATAGTTTTTTTAATCTCCTATTACATTTTAATTAATATTATATCTTATGTTTTAAAGCGTTGATGCTTTACACAGAGAATATAATATAATCTGTTATCTAATAAGATTTTCCTTCCATGCATATAAAGATTTTTTTTTTTAATGTAAACAACAATGGGGCTCTTATTTCAACAACGGATTCTTCTTGGAGCTCAATTTCAACACAATGTACTTATACTCTAATAAAGTATTTTAATTTATGATGTAGTTGTATTTATAAAGAACAGAAATGGGGCTCTTATTAAAGTTTTAAGTATAAAAATAATATTAAGATCTTGATAAGTTAACAAGAATGAATGATTAAGGCAATAAAGAAAGTGGTCCAATGAACTAAGTTCCATATAAAAATGAAGCCACATGGTTGAGGTTGATGATATATTTCTTAATAATATCATACCTATCCATGGAGTTGATTGGTAACTAACATCACATGATTGTGGCCTCACCTTTTCCACTCTCTAATTATTCAAAAAAGAAATGAAGAAAATAATTGCCCCTCAAAATAAATATGACTCATGGTTTACCTCATTTGAGAAACCCTTTGTAATATGAAATTGAAATTAAAGTGAACTCTAATACAAAAAAGAAAACCTAATGTTTTCAACCATTTTGTATATATTTTTCCTTGACCATGGGGTAGTGAAAATTAGGATAATGTCATATCACCATACATATAAATGTTAACTATTGATAACACATACACCCCCACCCCACCTAACCTAGTCACATGATAATTCAACTTCCAACCCACCATTCCCAGGGTTAGTGCATGATGGGGTACATCACTGGAATTTATATACTAATGCACTAGATAAAGGAAAGAGTGGTGTTACAGTCTACAAAGAACCAAATCTAAAATAAAGAAATAGTAAATTATATTCAATTGTCACAAACATAAACTTTCTCAGATCTTCCATACATGTACATATTAATGTTGCTGTCATGAAGACCCATCTTAGGAAACAACCAGCCTCCTCAGGATTGGATTCCCTATTCCATAATTTGTGTTTCATTCGTGTTCTATAACATATAAAAATTATTCCTTACAAATGATCAGTAAACTCTTAAGACATGTGGCGTTAATTTAAGATGTTATTATGATATGTGTCATTAATTTAAAATGTAGAATACAAGATGAAACACGAAATTGGAATAAGTGATCCTATGCCATCCTCCTCATAATTATATATATCCAACCCCATCATGAGAATTAACGATGCTTTCTTTATCATAAAATAAAACCAAAATGGAAAACAAATTAAATGATAAAGATATTTACTAAAATATCTAGTAGTGGGACAACTCTTAAAATCTACCTTTTATTCCAACCAAGATATAGCACCTAACGAATTATATAGTCTAATTACTCCTTTCATAGAAATATAAAGTATGATAAACGTTGCGCCTAACAAAATATACTAATTATAGTGTATCATGTATGACACTTAATAATTAATCACATGTGTTTTTCTTGTAATAAATAACATTTTAATATGTTTTATAAAGAGGTCACATGTATAATACTCCATCAATCAACAAAAGAGCTTAAGTGTCAAGATCATAAGTTGGGTTGATGAAGAAAACCATGATCATCGAAGCCTTCAGTCAATGGTTTTCAAATTACCCTTTTGAGAAATCTAATGCAATTAAAACGTGATAACATACATGAATATCTTTGATCATGCAGACAGCCAATGTTTCACGTCAACAAAGATCCGACCCAATTTACAACAGGGTCTGAACCACGCCTCATTTCAAGATGGAGTCATGATCCGGGGTTTATCATGTTTCTTTGCAAGAAAGATCCCCTTGTCATGAAACCAAATTAAATGTACAAATTACTACCCCTTATTACGTTTAGACATTTTACCACCGAGTCAGTTATGATCGTAAAACTTACTTAGAAAAGTTGCTTTAGCTCACAACTTGACTTTTTCCAACCTCATCCACTATGTGCACCCTGAAATGAAGCAAAATCAACAAGGATAAGTAAAAGGACATGAAAATGATAATTTATTGATTGCTTTACTTTTGACTCCATGGATATGCCTCCAATGTTGGGAGAGATATTTTATGTTTAACTGTTCACATTTCATGAAGAAATGAGACCAAATATTGTGGGCAATCTAGCAATAATAGATTTTCTCTCCCACTATGCCATTTTCTTGCTACCTAAACCATAGTCAAGAGCTATGAGTTATTGAGAGTATTATTGACTATCTTAGAATTAGTACAGACATTTACAAGTGTTGAGTATATATCTTGTAAGCAATTTCAAGAACCAAGGCCCCACAAAGAAAGATCACTATTACTCTAATGTGCCCTGTAACTCTTTCATTACCTCACCTTAAATCAAGAATAGAAGCATGTGTACAAAACATAGCAAGCAAAGTGCAAGTGGGGTAAAGGCATTTCAATTTTCAAGTAGTGTCAACTTTGTGAAAGATGAGTTTTAGTTGCTTAAGCTGTCATGAGAGAAAATTGACAGCAGAATTACAATGTGACGATCCCAGAACTCAAGTCGCGCTGTATCAAGTGAAATACTCGTTTCTAAGAAAAGGGTTCATGATTTAAAAGATTCGAGCTTCTTCTGAGTCATTCTCAATCAAGACGTGAAAGATTCACTACTACTGTGGAGAGTTGATACTTGTTACTACACATTGTCTGAGACTTTGGGACAAAAAATAAATCATTTTGAGCAACAGCAAGAGATTGTGACATTTTAATGATAACACATCTTTTCTTCTCTTACAACCGTACCCGGTACCACCTTTCGGGTTTTGAAGGGATATGAGTGGGAGGGTGTGATATCCCATCCCATCTTTGAATGGTGAAAGGAAAAGTTGATGCTTGAAGTGCAATTTGCCCACAAGATTCTGAGAAGTGGGGATAATAATTATTATCCACACAGCCAGATTTGTCACTCATTTGGTTCAACAAAATGCACATGCATGGTTCCATATGAGTATGACAAGACTATATTTTTCATTATTCATATCTCAAATGAAATAAGGACTCAATGACACATGCACCCGACGCCAAGCTTTCACCCGTATTCAAAACTTTAGTGATGCTAGAGAAGCGTATTTGGATGAAGAGAACGTGTCTGGGAATATGATGGTTTTCACCGAGGAGTAGGAAAATTTTACAAACATGATGACACAACATTTCCCAAGACATGCACGAGTTTATTATGATTATGAAAAGACGGATAACAAATTAAACATACTATAGTTTCTTGCAACATTATTATGGTTTCCTAGTACAAATATAGAAAAAGATTCAAGATGCCAGAAATGTGTGTATACATAAATAAATATTGTTAGTGTTTAACAAACATGTAAAAGTGAATGAAGATGATGTTCTGTAATTTCGTTCTATGATTCCCATGGCATGTATATGTGTCCTGACAGAGACCATGAAATATGATGATGACTTGCAATATAACCCTAACAATGACATGTATATGTGCATGAAGATTATGTCTGTCAATTTAATATATGATGGGCATGGCATGTATGGCCTGATAGAATATGATGACAGCTGACGTAACTCCAAAAATAACTAACTCTAGGGTAGCATGTCTATGTGTGTGAGTGCACGCGGGGCATGTTTTTACTGCGGGAGATGTGGGAATTGATGTGTTTGTGTTTCTTTTCTTAGAGAACCTAACTAGCACAAAGAGGAAATGCAAAATGTTTACAGAAAAAGGAGTATATTTTATAGAAACTTTACAGAACAAAGTATATGATAGTTGACATGAAGATTTTCACTGGGATCTTGGGTACATCTTTCACACAAGTATACTGGCTAGAATGTGACATAAACTTGAGCCAGTTCTTTCCACCACTATAAATAGATTCATCCTATCATTAACATGACTATTATGTGACAGAGATATTTCGATCATACATATAAGATTTTTGTCAAGTTTCTTCATAATACCGAGGTATTAGGTGATGTTATAAAGATAAAGAGTATAAAACTGACCAATATATTAAGCAAAATGATAATTAAAGAAAATGAATTATTGAAATAACAAAGCTTAGACTACCTTAATTTCCTCCAATCACCGCAAGTGAAGTAAGAAAATATCTGATCCAAAAGGGTTGATCTGACTCTAATACCTAACAAAAGGGTAATTAGATCTTGTCAACACTAAAATTAATTGGCCAGCATACATTGGAAAAATAAGAAATTAATTCACATAGATTAAACCTCTACATGTGGATGTAAATCATAGATTTAGGTAATATAACTTTCTACAAGATTCTCTTAGTGGAGGAAGTAGATATGTTCTCATATATTTGGCAAAATGACAATTCAAAGGTTGAGGAGACCTTAATTATGAGAGATTAAAGCATATAACTGCCCTAACTTCTTGTTTAATGATTTAAGATAATTATTAAATAAAAAGATAAATGGAAAAAGAAATTTGAAGATCCACCACTTCAAGCCCCTATAAAATCTCTCATGTCTGGTAAAGTGCCACTCTCACTATAGTATAGGGAGTAAGCATGCATGGTGAAGTGCAGAAAAGAGCCTCTGTGTGACATATACAGCCAACAAAAATAAGGATGACAACGAATGAGGTAACACAACAGAAACTTGAAAACTCACATAAGATTATTCTATGCACCTATATTAAATTTTGATTCTGACATTAATTCTTGAATGCAAGGTGATAGAGGAACTCAAGAATGTAGTAGACATTGGATTACCAATATTGGTAATGGGCATATTAAGTTACCTGAAAAATATGATTTCTGTAGTATGCATGGGAAGGCTAGGCAGCTTGGATCTAGCAGGAGGTGCATTAGCCATCGGTTTCACCAACATTACAGGATACTCTGTGCTTTTTGGCCTCTCCATGGGAATGGAACCACTCTGTAGCCAAGCTTTTGGATCGAAAAACTTTACGATGGTGTCTCTCACTCTCAGAAGAACAATGTGGTTGCTACTTTTTGCATCTATACCCATTGGAATGCTTTGGATTTATCTCGAGCCTCTCCTGTTATGGCTCAACCAAGAACCTCAAGTTGTACGTATCGCAAGCCTTTACTGCAGATTTGCAGTCCCGGATCTTATGATCAACAGCCTACTTTATCCTTTACGTATCTATATACGTAGCATGGGATCAACATGGCCATTGTTGTGGAGCACTCTGGCAGCAACATTATTACATTTCCCTATCACCATTTTCTTTACCTTTCATCAATATCTTGGTATCCGTGGAATTGCAATTTCCGCATTTATTTCCAACCTTAACACCTTGCTTTTTCTTTTGGGCTATATAAAATGTGTTCATGATGAGAGAATTTCCATAACATCTTCAATCAAGCTAGGATTGGCATCTATCTTTGAGGAATGGGGAATGCTACTCGGGCTAGCACTTCCTAGTTGCCTCAGTGTTTGTTTGGAATGGTGGTGGTATGAACTGATGACACTCCTAGCAGGTTACCTCTACAAACCCCAAGTTGCACTGGCAACTTCAGCTATAGTCATACAAACTACATCTCTTATGTACACACTGCCTTCAGCACTTTGTGCATCTATTTCAACAAGAGTAGGCAATGAACTTGGAGCAGGGAGGCCTCAAAAGGCGCGTCTAGCAGCTGCAGTAGCCATAGCTCTGGCCTTTATATTATCATTATTTGGCTTTCTATTGACCACCTTAGGAAGAGGAGCATGGGGCAGGGTCTTCACCAATGACAATGAGGTTCTTGAGCTAACGATGGCAGTACTACCCATAATCGGACTTTGTGAGTTGGCCAATTGTCCACAGACCACATGTTGTGGGGTCCTCCGTGGAAGTGCAAGGCCAGGCATCGGTGCAGGAATAAACTTTTGTTCATTTTACATAATAGGAGCACCTGTAGCAGTAGTTTTGGCCTTTTTCTGGGAATTGGGATTCTTGGGCCTTTGTTATGGACTTTTAGCAGCTCAAGTGGCATGTGTGTTATCCATCTTAGCAGTAATCCGAACAACAGATTGGGAGAATCAATCGCTGCTTGCGAAAGACCTGGTTGGTGAGAGCAATGAATATGTAAACGCAGATTTATTACAAAAATGTGAGGATAGAGTAATTATCTGTTAACTATCAATTTATTCATAATGCAAAATGTACATGTAGATAAAAATAGTACAGAAAGATGGAGGTGATTATATATCATTTAGTTTGGTTTTAGAGCTATAAAGTAAAACAACTCTTTTGTACTCAAACTGTAGTACACACTAGTTGGAAGTTAAAACATCATCAATTATCATTTTATTGAATGGCATAGAAAATGTACCATACACAACTTTTCTAATATGCACACCACAAGTACCAAAAATTTCCATCTTTTCTGTCAGGGGAATCCACTATGAATTGCCATATGATAATAGACATTATATTTCATTGATATATAATAAGATAAACTTTTGAGTATTTCTGCCAAGTGAACAAAAAAATGATTCAAGTGTTTCAGCTTTTTTTTGTTATGGTGATACAGAAAATAAAGCCAGAGTACAGTTTAAAACTTGACATTGTCTTTACCTTAGAAGTTACCATATTGTAATTTAAGCATCAAATCATACAATACAGCCCAACTCAGGAATCTGGATACTAAGTGACATTTACTCCATTTTATATGACACCTTATTTCAAACCTTCTCTATCTTTTTTTAATTAATTTTAGTAAGAGATATTTTTTTTAGCATAGAGTATTAATGCATATCAGTGTTTGATTAATTATTCATCAATATTATTTGATCATAAGTAAATGGCATTTCACTTTGTCATTTTGTGCTGGGAAACTAAGGCAAAGCCAAAAACCAGTTTTGAAAATTAAATTTTAGAAATTCAAATAATGCCTCAAGAGAACAAGCAGAGACATTTTGCTACAACTGGAACAATGAAATCCGCATCCTCCTATCAAAAGTGAAGAGTCCTCCATCTCAAATCCCCCACCCCCACAAGCCATTTTTTACCAACCCACCCCCACCCCTACCAAACCTCATGAACTAATTAAGGTAATATGCTTCCACACCCCTCAGTCCCTAGGTTTAAAATTCTCCTCAGCCCAATCCACAATCAATCCCAATCTCCTCAAATCATCATTCAAAGAAAGTCAGAAAAAATATGAACACAATCATGATCAGTCAACCAACTAAAGACATTCTTGAGTTCCCATAAAAAGCGCATTAACAATTATCAAACACATCAGACACAAATTCATCATTTGAAAGTAAACCTTTGGGATACATAAATCAAATTTAAAAATAAAATACACAATTTTAATACCAAAATCAAAACCTATACAGCTCTCATTGCCATTAAATACATTTGCATACAAGTAAAACCAATAAACCAGAAAAAACAATTAGAAGAAAGCAGCTGTGTATGATTCACATATTCATCGCCACGACCACACTTCCATTAACGAAAATACAGAATTTGATCAAGGAATTACCTTAAATGACAAGCAGTGATCAGTAATCACGTCCAGCATATTTGAAATTCATGCAGAAAAAGAATAAGTAATTAGGGAAAAATATAATTAAATTAAATTAATTAGTGAAAAGTGTTCTTTTTCATCTTTTCATAATTTAATAAATGAACCCAATTTGGGCTTCAATTAGTGGACCTTAATATTTGGGCTCTAAAAGGCCAATTTAAATTATGTCTGGTGGCCCACCCCAAATAAATTTTGGTTATCAAATAACAACCCAAATTTTTCACCCCTAAATTTATACAGTATAATTTATTTACTATCGAAAAATGGTAAATTATAACTTCAGTAAAATCCTTTATTACGATTTACAATCCACGTCAGCAAAAATTAAATTTCGTATCCCTCCAACCAACCAAACGCATCCTTATCAAGATGGAATGGGCCAGAGTACTAGGTCTTTGTCGCCGTTAAACGTGGCCCAACATCACACAATAGTCCAAATTATGGTGAAAATAAATATGCCCTCCCACACTTTTGGGTCACTAAGTGGGGCCCACATATGATTCACGGAAAGGCCCAATTCATCTGTTTTTCCATTTTGATTCATTTGGGCCAACATTGGGGCCCATCTGAAAGCACACGTCCAAGTCGCACCTAATGTTTTCAGTATCACCCCCCATCTTTTACAATTTTCAAATTGTGCGCTCCAATGTTATACCTATTGGTTGTTCGTCCCCTAAAGGTCAGTATGTCTTCTTAACATTAGCTTTATTCTCTTTCAATGGAGAGAGATTTCGATTTTTTTTTTTTTTTTTATCGGACAAAGTTAGTAGTTAGTTCACCAAGTCTCCATACACCCTTTATTCTCCAAGTCTCCTTATAACTCCCCTCCTATTCGTTCCCAATGAGATTTCGATATTGTTAAATAGTACTCCCTCCGTCCTGGGCAAAGGGTTGTTTTTGTTTTTTGCACGTAGATTAATGAGTATTATTATTAATGTGTAATTGGTAGTTGTATTAGTGGGAGTGTAGGCTCATGTGTGTAAAAAAGAAAAGAGGATATTTTGGGTGGGACGTCCAAAATGGCAAAAATAGATTCTTTGGGTGGGACGGAAGGAGTATATTAATTTAAATTCAAGTCCGAGTCCAAAGTCATTCATATAATTATAAAATAAAATGAAAAACATTGGGCCATTAATTTAATTCTTCTCTCTGTCACCGTTTTAATTAGGGTTCACAAAAGAAAAGAAAACAAAGGGACTAATTTGCATAGTTACCCTTCTTTATTTGTTGTAAGATGGTTATAAATAGCTAAAATTGAAGTAATATTCACCAAATTTGATTACATCTTCTAACATTAGCTTAATTATTCTTCTTTCAATGTTGTATGTATCAATTGAGAGAGAAGAAAATTCAATTTTTTTTTATTTTTTTTAAGATGTAAGTGAATCATGGATGTTCTTATAAGGTGCTGTCCATTTCAAGTAAATTTATCAAATTCAAGAAATCAATAATTTATACCCAATCACGTATTCACACTTTTCATTATGTAATGTTTCAAGTATTTATAGATATGACATTAAAAGTAAAAATACACTATACATCTTATCTTTTATATTTTATTCATTAATCCCAATAATTTTTTCATTTTATTCATCATTCTCAATATCTTAATTTACTTTTTTTTTTTAAATTACCAAGTTACCTTTTTTTCTTACCATATATTAAAAAGAACAACATTTTTTTTATTTCCATGCTCTTACAAACGGACATAACTACGACAGAGGAAATAATAAACTCAATTAACAAAAAAAAAAAAAACTAGAGGTTGTAAGTGTTAAGGACAGTAGTTAGCATATGCATTATTTTATTTGAAAGTAGTTAGCACATACATTATTTTATTTGCATAGCGTGATTCGATTCTTAAATTAAGGATCTTCTTGTTGTAAATCTGTACTATATATATGGGCAATAATATCACTACTCATAAACGGTAAAACAATCTCCATCTCCCACTCTTTCAGTAAGGTGGTTATAAGTAGCTATAATTGAAGTAATATGCACCAAATTTGATTGAATATTATCAAGCATCCCATATGCAAAGTTGAAAGAAGAGTGTTAGTAAAAAGTAGTATATTAAAAAGAAAAAAGAAAAATTAAAGAGAAGGCATCCCTTGAGGTCCATAACCACATTACAATGTCACCCACTTTAAAAGCAAGATAACACACATTTCCTATATTTCAATTTTATTCAACTTGTGTTTTTCAAAGAATTTCATGATGAGAAGCAATATTAATTGGTCTTGCAAATCATGTCATATTGTCAACAAAAAGATGTGGAACTTAATTAATGTATCATTTTATTATTAATCATAATAATGTTTGTGCTGATAACACGTTTTAACATTCTACCAATCGATGTGATGTAAGTTATTAAATGATAATCCTAGAAAAGAACTAGATTATAATCAACAAGTAAACAAATAAATCTTGAATTACTTTAAACTGGTATTTTATTTTGAGATTAAATCAATTCAGTAAAATGCAACAGTGTTTGATAAAGCTATTATTTTTATTTTTTTCCAACCCCTTGAACGGTGAAAGGGTAATAAATATACGGAAAACATCAACTCTATAAGGATAGTTGACTATACAATTTAGGGTTAATTGAAAAAAAAAAATTATTAACTTTATTCCTATTACAAATTAATTATTACTTTTGAAAATTTGCAAAAAAAATAAATTACCTTTAAGTATTGTTGCAAAACGCACCCAATTTGTGACTAAAAGTAAGTTTTTTTTAGGCGCGTTTTGTAACAAAATTTAAAGGTGGTGATTTTTTTTACAATTTCTCAAAAATTATGGATTAATTTACAATAAAAGAAAAGTTCGTAATTTTTTTTTTCTATTAACCCTACAAACTTATAGAATATGGGTGGCATATCTTCAATGTTGACGCAAAATAAATGCATTTTGGTTATAGTTATTGGGGCGGCAAGAAAATGAGTACAAGATATATAAGTTTTCCAAATCAGACACCCAATCCCACAAAACAAAATAATAAATATTCTGAGAAATTACCAAACCCAACTCAAGTGAATTAATTACATTTATTTCTACTTTTTAGGGTGCATAAAATCTGCTCTTAAAATCAAATCATGTTTATCGCAATAGAGAAAGCCTCTATTTACCCGTAAAACAAAATTGTCATAAAAAAAGCTCAGTTAAATCAAAGAAATGTATCCATCAATCAAAATATATCTTGCAATTTATACCTTCATAATCATAGGATTCTTTATCAAATCATATTTTACGATTTACATTCTCGTTCAATCCTAAACTAACCTCCTAAAAAGAAAAAATACTATAAATTTATGTCAAAGACTTTTGCGAGATCGTTTCACGTAAGTCTTTACGTGAGATAAATAAAAAGTGATAATATCACTATAAAATTTTTATTGTACATAACGTAAATGATTGTGTGTAACATATGTAAGGGTAAAGTTGAAATATCACTATATATTTATGTTGTTAGTAGTAATATTTTTTTAAATTTATACCTTATAATAATTAAGGAGATTTCAATGTACCTAACAGCAAAAAAATCGTAAATGTTATGTGCAGCAAAAATAATGTTTTGTATGTGTAGCATAAAAGTTGTCAGGCCACATCAAGTTAAGGATATACTATTGGGTAATTGATCTTAATTTTTTGTATCTAGGAGTAAGAAAAGTTGTCAGGTCACATCAAGTTAAGAATATACTATTGGGTAATTGATTGTATCTAAGAGTAATTATCTTAAATTGATATATCTCATAGTAATTATTCCTTGTATGGGTTGAATATTATATTTTAGTAGTATTTATGATGTTTGTGAATTTTATGTTTAAAAAACAAAAAATAAGTACTCCACTTTGTAATATGACAAACAAAAATATGGAGTAATATAAATAAGTAGAGAGTACTAAAATTTTAATTTAAGAGTTAAAAAGAAATGATTTAGTTAAAGCAGGGTGTAAGTGATTAGCAGAAAGAGGATTAAGTGCATTAATTAAAATTAATGATATCATTGAAATGTGTGAAAAGGATTGATTAGGGCATTAATTAGAAGTACGTTAGTTTTTAAGTGATTTAGTAAATGCAGAGGTGGCGCTGCACTAGCCCGCCTTCTTTAGTACTATCCAATCCAATCTTAAAAACTGCCCACACTATTCATTATTCCTACTCACCTCCATTTCCCCCTAATTACTTCCTTTCTCATATTTCTTCAAATATCAAATTATAAATAAATAAATAAATCTACCTTTTATTATATCAAAAGGAAGTAAAACATGTTTCATGAAATAGATTCTTGAAAGAAAAAAAAAATCATTTTTAAAGAAATTAAAGTGATGAATGGGATAATTTTTCATGAAAAACATTTTATTTTATGTAAAAGAGATAGGATAATGCTATATAAAAGTTTCACATTTTGTTTTAATATATTAAATTAAATTTGAAAAGTATTACTTTCTTTTATTTGATGTGTTTTAATTTTTAGAATTTGTTATAGTTAAATCAAGAATGAAAAGAATGCAATATGTGATTGAAAGAGAAATAAGAAGCAAGTAATTTGCATGCTAATTTGGATTTTTCTTATAATTGAATTTATTGGGGCAAATATGCACCACATTGATGTTGCTCCTATTGGCACAAAATAATGGCTTTATTGACTTTAATTTTTTTTTTATAAGTGGGGATGAGTTTTTCTTTTGTTTTTATTATTGTTATTGAGTTGAACTATTTGTTACTAATTGAGTTTTTTTTTTCATGCATGAGAATATTTTTTGAGATGAAAATATGAAAGTTTTAAGAAAATAAATAAATAAAACTTACAAAAATAAATAAATAAAAACAACTCTCTCACATAAATTCTTATATCCATCCTATCAATAAACATGATACATCATGGAGTTCTTTTGTTAATTATTAATTAAATTTAGTCATCAAATGCAATTTTAGAGATTTTTTTTTTCAATTAAAGCATACATATCTACTTGCTAAAATTAATCTTATCCAAATATAGTTAAAATTGATAGATAATAGCAAGTTAATTTAGCATGTTATGAATTAATTGTTAATAAATATTATGAACAATGATAACATTAGCTAGCATATCATAAAAAAAGGGTCGAAAAAGTCACGCCAAAAAGTATATTTATGTTATCTTATCATAAATCATAATGCTTGTAATTGTCTTGAAAAAAAGGGAACCCACTTATCTTGGAATTTAATTAATTCACAGCTACTAGAGATTTATTGGAATTCCAGATTAGGGTTCTTAGAAACTAATCTTTATCTTATAGTATTATCATAAAAATAAAAAATAATTTTTTTTAAATGTTATAGTATTATAATATTTACATAATGATTAAACTATCTTAGTCAGATTAATTAACCGTGGTCTGATACAAATTTTCTTTTTCTTGTATTTCTAGAATCCAATTCAAATATATTAGTAGATTTTTTTTTACTTTTACTAATTATGACAAATTATACCTTGCAAATGCATGTATATTCGAATTTTACTTTTTAATCCGTACATAAAATATTACTTTTTTTTAAAGAAAATTAATGTTCAAATTTTGTCGTTATATGACATTTCAATTTAGATGAGTAATTTTTTTTATTTTAAAATAGTTTATTAAAATTTAATTTCTCTTTAGTTTTAGTATTTCTTATGTTTTGAGTATATTCATCTTCTAATCGATACATAAAATATTACTTTTTTTTAAAGAAAATTAATGTTCAAATTTTGACGTTATATTGACATTTCAATTTATATGAGTAATTTTTTTATTTTAAAATAGTTTATTAAAATTTAATTTCTCTCTTTAGTTTTAGTATTTCTTATGTTTTGAGTATATGTTAAAATTGAATTGGTCTCTTGTACATTAAATTCACAAAATGTTGAAGGATATAAAATACTATTATTTTAAAAAATATACACTTTAATTAATAAATATATTATTTTTTCAATAAAATTGTTGTTGAAATATAAAGAGCAATAAAATTTAACTAACTCACTCAAAAATTTTAAAAAAAAAATCTTAAATTAAGGCGTAAAATTTTACTAACATTCAGTCAAAAATTAAATTAACGCTCACGAAACTAGTTCTATGCACTTAATGCGAGCAAACTTTGCCGTGAAAATTTGAGTGAGTTAAAGGTATTAGTATTAAAAATAAAATTTAAGACACCATATTTATTTGCCTAGTCGAATTATAATTAATTTATAAATTTTATTCTGTATATTAAAATGAAAAAAAAATTACTATACTCCCTCCGTCCACTTCTAAGGTATCTATTTTTTATTTTTGGCGTCCGCTTCAAAGGTATTCATTTTACATATTTAGTAAAAAAATACACAATATGAATCACCACTTCCCTCTAATACAACTATTCACTTTATATGTAATAATAATACTCTTTAATCCACGTGCAAAAAGCAAATGGATACCTTATAACCGGACGAGAGTATTATTTTCATGCAATAATTTATAAATCACGTCAAATTAAGAAAGGTTGTCGGGTACAGTTTGGCTACAATATTTAGGGTATTAAATACACTCCCCTCCTTTTCGGATCATTTGACACTTTTTTTTGTTTTCTTTATACGAAAATTGAAAAAAAAAATGCATTTTATCAACTTTTCATCTTATTTTTAAAGTGTAGAATTGGAGTATTTAAATATTGTAATTAACTTCATGTATAACTTTTTAAGGATAGGATTGTCCCTTTATATAATAATAACGGTGGGTTATATTTTAGTTTTGATATAATATTGATTAGAAAAATATAAAAGAAAATTATATGAATAGAATTTAAGTAGAGGCAAGAGTTGTATTCTTTCTCTTTTCACTTTAAGATGAAATTGTCTCCGCTATGATGTTCACTGTTCGATAGCAATCATCTCCAAGATACATCAACTTACGTTTTGTGATAATAGCATTACAAATTACAAGGAACAGCGAACCAAACTGTATTATGAACTCACATTAGGAGTAGGACGATTTAGGATACACCATACTCCTTCCGTCCGCTTTCAAGGGTATCATTTTTCCATTTTGGGCATCAGCCCCCAAGGGTCTCTTTTTTTTTTATTTACACACAACCCACTAATACAACTAAAAAATGGGACTCACACATCTACTAATACAACTACCCACTACATATTAAATAACAATACTTCTTAATCTCTGTGCCCAAAAGCAAATGGCACCCTTGAATCCGGACGGAGGGAATATATTGTTAGGACAACTCGAATTCACTCAACTTGTGTGTTTGAGATCAAGACTCAAAGTATGGAAATGTTTCAAAAGTGTTCCAAAAGTGTTTTGAAATATGAAATTAGAGAGTCTATTTATATATTTCAAGGAATTTTTTCGAGAAGATGCAACAATTGAAATGATTTTTAAATTCAAATGCAAATAAATGCCTTTCCATAAAAAAACACAATTTATTTATTAATCATAGTCTTTAGTCATACCTTTTCATAAACAAATTTTAATCTAACAAACACCATTTTAAAATTACCATTTCATTCTCCTAAAATTACCAACAATAATTTTTTTATTATTTAAAATTTTGTCAAAACTTTTATGGGAGTAAATAAAATCTTACATCTCTTTTTGATTGCAAAACTATATACTAGATGTGAGATGTCATAATTCCTATCAGAATGTGACTAATGAACTGAAATTATTAATTTATTTATTTTTCGTATATATATAATTAAGTGCTTTTTTTATAATATGATTTCATTAATATATACACCAATGCATTTTTTAGTTCTCTCATATTAAAAAATTGTTGGTTGAGAAATTAGGTTCAAGATCATTAAAAATGAAATATTTCCACAAACAAAATAATTAATATAAAAATAGTTCCCAGAATAATTGAGTACTAGGCATGATGCCCTATGTGACAACATCGATATGCAACCTTCAAATAATGTAATTCGTTATTCACAAAATAATGCATTATTAAGCTCCTAATTTTAGGTTTTGATATTTTGTGTTATATCGCATTCAAAGGTTAGATCAAAATGAAGTCAAACAAGTGATTATGACTGATAAATAAAAGTTTGAAAGCTCCATTTTTTTTAAAAAAAAAAATCACTAGTACTAATAAAATCATAAAATAATAATTTTGTCAGACATACACAAAATAACATGAAGTGGCGGTTCGAACTGGGAAACCGGTGATTCCTCTATTTTAATTTTTTTTTATGGTTTAAGGCTAAAAATAAAAAAAATATAAAAAAAACCAAAACTAGCGGTTCCAAAACCAAATCGAAATCATCCTAGAACCGATTTGATTTCGATTCATAATTCCGAGAACCAGAACCGACGTGCATGTCTATTTTTGACCATGAAGTTTAAAACAAAAATCCTAGCCATATAATAATATAAATTAGAATACATAAATTTATCTATAATTAATTTTTTAGTACCCGAAACCTATTTGAAATCTCTTTTTAATAAAAGGAAAAATATCTAAAATGATGGAATGTCAACAAAGAATAAAACGAGTTTACTTAAATATATTTATATCTAATCATTAATTTGATCTTTTTTTTCTAATTAATTAATAAATTTTGATTCAACCTCAAAATAGGGTTATAAAAAAGACTAATAATGAAACTTCAAAATGAAATCATTCATTAAAATTAATATATACGTGGTATCCATTTATATTGACTCGATTTATAAATCTCAACAGACGAAGCTCAATCGAGCAAGAGTCAGACATCGATTCCTCTTTCCAGATAGCCCGCTAAGTCCATACTGTAGCTTATTATCATGACTCAACCTCGTCGTCTCGCATAGGTAGTTCAGTTAGCTTCGAGCTACCCTAAACGAGCCACATCTTAAAGGTCTAAGGATATAGGTTCCGCTAGGTGTGAGCATAAAATTTTTAAAACCGCTCAAACCGCCCGAGCCGCACCGAATTGCACCGCCACTAATGATATTTTTGTGTAAACCGCGGTTTATTTATATTAGACAAAATCGAACCATCATAACGATACAATTTCGATTATTTCTTAAAATTGCACCGCACCGCCTTATATATAATCCATTTATTTACATGTATATGTACAAATATTTATGTGATTTAAATTTATTTAAATTTTAGAATATCAACTTTTTATGCTCTTTAAATAGATATTCTTTGTAAATTTTATAATTGTCAAAATTTCTAACAAATAGTAACATTCATGATAATCTATCTTTCAAATATATAGTGACATTTCAATTTGTAATTAGAATGAGATACTATAAGTATAAAATAGCAAACAAGTTATTACTATTAGAAAATTATTTTTTTAGACTATTGTAGAATAATATATCATGTAATTATCATTATGGGCTACTAAAATAACATTATCTATAGGTTTTATGTTATTTGTATTGTTATACACTATGTTATTAGAAAAACCGCTAAATCGCCAACACCGACCGTCAAACCGCAAAAAATCGCATGATAAATTATAGTGGAAAAATAGTGATTTAAAATTAAACATAAAACCGAACCGCCTATAGCAAGACAATTTAAATTTTTTCGAAAAATCGCTTAAACCGCACTGTGATCACCCCTAGGTTTCGCTGGTAACTCGTCCTCAATCAGTCGGATCCATCAAATAGTTTTCATCCTCCCTGGAGGCTAATCGATCGAGCCTCAAAATCGGACCCAATAGAAACAAGGAAAACAAGAGTTACACACTCACCTCAAAGTTAGCACAATCATATAAAAAGATAAATAATTGATAGGTTTTTATTGGCCGACAGAAAACTGAATCATTTTAAAAATCACTGTCATGTCTTCCTTACCTAGGACCTGGATCCTCTCCAGTAAATTGAGTCAATTTATTCTCACTGTGGCTACAAAATTGAGTCAATTTACTCTCACTGTGGCCCTTTGTAGCCACAGTGAGACTAAATTGACTCAATTTACTGGAGAGGATCCAGGTCCTAGGTAAGGAAGACATGACACTGATTTTTAAAATGATTCACTTTTTTGTCGGCCAATAAAAACCTATCAATTATTTATCTTTTTATATGATTGTGCTAACTTTGAGGTGAGTGTGTATAAATTGATTCAATTTATTGGAGAGGATCTACTCCCTCTTTACCTAATACCAACAAGAATATTATAAGAGTACATCAATAACAACCGAGATATAACATTTAGTGTATTAAGGATGCGACTAAATTGTTCTTATGTATCATAAACACTCATTTACTCCCAAATATCCAATAATTGGGAGAAATCCTCCTCTTGCATTTATTCTCTTTCATTACCGGCAACATATATTTATGTTAGATTAATTCAATTCACACAATGTTAATAACCACGTTAAACATCAAACCCACCCATAAACTGACTATATTCTACAATATAATATTTATGTGTATTTAATTATATCAAACTTCTTATGATAAAAATTAAAGAGGTAATAAAAGGGAAAGCGACAAATGAATGTTCATCAATATGGCAATCAAATCCGCATGTCCCACAGTAAAACTCGCATTATATTTTCAAATTTCAATTTTCATCCATCTGATATTTTCTTACACTACGAAATTTGATATCATAATTTTACATTATATTTTAACTAATTTTAAAAGATTTATCTTTTGTCTTTATCATGCATAATAATATATTTCACACCTTATTTATTATTTAAAAAATAAATTAACCTCAAAGTCAATGAATTTTTTTTTTTTAAAAAAATATTAATATTCATATTTATATTGGACTACTACTATTTTAGTATCAGACCATGATCATTTGAGATTAAGATTACTTTACATAACTATATTTATACATGAATTGACTTGGTATAACTAATTAATCATGATCACGTTTTCTATTTAAAAAATAAATAAATGAATAATAATTCATCTATGATAGTAGTAAATATAGGTTATAGCTAGCATGAGTTGAAAGTTTTGACACATTAATTAATTTTATAATGACGGATATAGTATTTTATAGTGACGTTCTAGATGGTTTAATTACCTACGAAAAATTTACTAATTTACCCCCTTTTATGGTAATTCTTATCCCATTTTGATAAATTTTAACCTTTCTACATCTCAAAATGAGTAAAACCATTTTGTATCCTCAAATAGTTCTATCCCATTTGGTTTTACCACATCTTTTAATAATAAAAATAGGCAAAAGCTCTTGTGCTCCAGAATGGTCCGTGTCAATGTGAACACAACAATTTCCCTCTCTATTTTATTTAAATATATGTATTGTTAGGAAGTTTAAATTGTAAAGGGGCACGAAAATTGCAAAATGAATCTAAATTCGTGTACCACACCCATGAAAATATTCATTAAAATAACCTAGTTTACTTGTCAATTAACTTTTCAAAAATAAATGGCCCAAAATCACAAATTTTCACCTTTCCTTTATTACTATCAAACTAGTAATATAAAATATTCACTTTTCAGCAGTAAAGTTCCCACAAATCATCACAACAAAACGACAAAAAGAATAATTTAAATTAAAAAAATTAAAAAAAATTCAAGAATATTGATAGCTATAGAAGGGTACGTGGCAGTTAACAAGCACTACAGTTCACTGCCCTCTCTCTCTCTCTCTCGGTATGACCCCCACCCCACCCCCCACCACCCCCCACCCCCAACCCACCATGGGGTTCTATTTATTTTTGCCATCTTTTCATCACCCCTAAAAAAAATTTCCTCCATAACCCTCCTCCGGCGGAAGGGAACATGAGATGGTAGGCCTGAGTGTAATACTCGAAAATTACAGGGACCTTTCTGAAAATAGAAATCTTCAGATCATCAGCAAGGGAAGCATGATCAAATCACCCCCTTCTCCCACAACTCCTCCATCTCCCTCTGTTTTCTCGAGATCGACAAATCTCTCCTCTGTTTCCTCCTTTCTGGAAATCTGTTCCCTCTGCAAGCAGAAACTCTTGCCCGGAAACGACATCTACATGTACAAGTAATCTCTCTCTCTCCTTTCTCTCTCTCTCTCGATCGAAATGCTGTGCGACTGTATTTACGCGTGATTTGATGCAGAGGGGATAGAGCGTTCTGCAGTGTGGAGTGCAGATACAGGCAGATTTTCATGGATGAAGAGGAGAGCAGTGGTTGTACCATAGGGTACAACTGTTCGATGGCTGCCACGTCATCTTCGCCACCACCATCTTCACCGTCGCCGCGGCGGAGTGGGAAACCGGCGAGGAATGCGTTTGCGTACTGAAACTATTTTTGGGGTCCTGAAATTGCGTTTCTGCCCTTGCTAGATTTTGTATATGGCTCTAATGCCCCCCCTGATGCCAGGGACTGGTTCGTCATTTCCTATTGGCCCATGGGTTTTGGTTTTTTTTTTTTTGTTGGTGCTCTCAGACTGCTGGCGGAGAAATGGGAAAAAAGAAAAACATTATTATTAATTTTTTTCCTTTTTTTATTATTTTTTTTAGGAAGTTGAGAAAGGGTGTTTTTGGAAGTTCAGTTTTTTGTATATTGAACAAGTGATGAATTTCGAATTTTCTATATCGTGTGTTCTCAGTGAAACTATTGAAATATTGAAATTAATTCGATTATATTTATTAGTTTTTCGATTATATTGAAATATTATTTAAAAATATGGCTAATTTTTAGGCTTATATTTATTCAAGGGAATGAATGAAATTGGGTCAGAAGAAAATAGAGGGAGGTTTGTATAATTATATTTTTATTCGTATTAATATGTATAAATTATTATCTATAATTAATTATGCAAGATTATGAAATTCTGACTAAGTTTCTGTTATATGAGGTCAACAACATTAACTTTACATGCATAAATACACAAACAATACATATGATATTGTGTGTAAGGACACTTTTGTCTTCATCGAAAGCCATTAAATTATTTTATTATTAGGTTTAATATATTTGTTTCACAATTATATATTCATGCAACTATAATGTTTTAACCAATCCATATTTTCATCTCTAACGATTGAATAGTATAAATTTATAATGCTACACAGGTAATATGTTTCGATTGTAAATCTCTGTGTCCAAAGAAAAAAAAATTATTAGATAATTGTTTAATAATTTATTTCTTTAAAGTGTAATTTTTTTTCTAGTAATTTTACGAATAAGGATTCACATATTAATCGGGTTCCCACCTAATTTACTCATGCAAAAACAGGGTTCAATGAACCGAGTTTTCTTTTTCTTTTCTTTTTTTCCGATTTATGAATTAATTTTTTTTATGTAAGAAAAAATAATAATAATAACTCATTCTAAGCTCTTAAAAGACAAAGTTTCTATGTAAGTCCTCAACGAAGAAACCTTTAGTTGGAAATTTTGTACTTACCAAAATTGTGGGGGAACCAACTAATCAGACAAAGTTCTTGTGAGGAAAGGGCCTAAACTATAAATATTGATAAATTAAGGATTTCAAAATAAATTTAGCTTAGCTAATCGGGACATATTAGATTAGCTAAAGTGCTAAACCACTCTTGATTTTACTTTATTAGGAAATAAACAAGTTTTAGTTCACTTTTTTAATATAGTTCTAATTATTATAAATTTGAGAAAGTAAATTTATAGAGATTTCAACAGTTAAATTTAGGTAATGCAGAAAATGATATCTGCTTAATTCGAAAGTTGAGTAATACTAGATAATTGAACCAGTATACACAGAAATGGAAATTCGTGCAACCGTACCACTCTGCCAATCAGGGACGGATCAAGGAAAAATAATTTGGGAGTACGGCGTGTAATTATAAAAATATTACTCCCTCAATCCATCATCAATGTATCCATTTGGTTTTTGCACATGGATTAAGGAATATTATTATTTTATATGTATTAGGTAGTTGTATTAGTGGAGGGTGTAAGCCTCATATTTTATTTGTATTAGTGGTGGGTGTGGTAACACAGTCCAAAAAGGGAAATAGATAGATTAAGGATGAACAACCCAAAATGATAAAATAGATAGATTGACATTGGATGGAGGGAGTACTATTTATTTAATAAAATGAAAAAATTACAATTATTATTGTTGCCGTCTAATGTTTTTTAATGATGAAGCAATTTAAGACATTATTGCCATGAATTTATAACAAATTGAATTTAAATTTATGTTGCAATTAATTATTTAGGTAACAAACAAATGAAGAAAATTAAGTACAAAATAATAATAAAAAATATATAAAGAAAATGATTAAAATAAATGAATAAAAACATAAATTAAATTATAAAAATAATAAATAAAAGAACAAAAATATAAATGGAATTAATAGAACTCGAACCTATGATCATATCTGCCTAAAAGGCGGTACCCCCATGTACCTTCATTGGATCCGCCTCTGCTGCCAATAATAGACAAATATATTATTCCCTCCATCCCCGAAGAAAGAGAATAAATATTTTAATTAATTTAATATAAAGGGTGTGTAAAGTTATTGGAATGTGTGAAAAAAGTGAGTATTATGTTAGGATGTGTATAAAAAGTATGTATTGTTATAATGTATTTTTTACCACTTTTAGTAAATGTAAAGTGTGAAATACTTTGTGGGACTGATGAAAAAGGAAAATGTGAAATACTTTGGGGACAGAGAGACTATTTTATCAATGTATAATACTTTTAATTCATAATAAATTAATAATGAACGTATGAATTGAAATAAACTAACTACCCAAAGTTTGCACTTTGAACTTTATACTTTAAATAAATAAATCTATATATTTTTCCACACGATTTATGAAATCATATTAAAAAAAACATGGAAGTATATATACTACAATTATTATTATTTTTTTAATTAGTAAAATCCCAAGATAATTATGTCTTTACACAAATTTTTTAAGATAAAAATCTCCCATTTCAAGAGCTAAGCTAGTAATTTGGGTAATAAATGGATACACCCACCCGAACCCACACTCCCTGTTCGCCAAAGTGGTGAAGAGATAAATCATGATAATTCAACTAATTTATAGGGATAAATCACTATCCACTCACACAAAAAGTCCCCTCGTTTATCATAGGTTGCTAGCACATTGGGATAACGGGATTTCGGTCTTTTATTTTTTAGCAAGTTGTAACCCCTATTAATCAGTTGACCTTCCTGTCAACCAAAATAAGCTAATATACTATGTATACCATATGAATAAAAGAGAAGATGAGAAACTGGTCAAAAATTTAGAACTTCAAAGGTGGGGGGTGGGCCAAATTATAAAAATCACAGTAGCAGCTGCATATTCTCAGGCTGTCAAAACTCAAAAATTGGTGGAAAGAGAGGTGGAGGTGGGGGTGAGGGGGTGGGTGCCGTACTTTATTGAAATCATATGAGGTTTCTTGGCTTATGCACCCCCCACTCCCACCCCCACCCCCACACCCACACCCACACCCCTATCTCCCCTTGGAAATGGAAATTTTGGTTTTTGGACTATGTTTAGCTTAACCCTCTACCCCAAATGGACAATATCTTCACTCCTCCAAAAAAAACCTTGAAACACAGAGTATGTGTATTCTTGATCTCTCCTATAAGAAGTAGTGATTTAAAACAGTGAATTCAGGTAGTAAAACACAGTAATTAAACATGGAGAATAAATTGAAAATGTTTCACCACATGAAAAGTAGGCATTGAATTTCCAAAGAACATATGTGAGCATGATCAAGATATCACACAAATAGACTAACTGTAATTTGAGGTACACATGAAAAGTAGGCATTGAATTTCCAAAGAACAGGACACGATCTAGTGGCATAGTTTTCTATCTGTTTAGTCTTCATGTTGGTTCAAGAACAACAAGCAGACGAAAAAGAAAAAAAATGGAATCGGAGGTGATGAAACATTAGTGATGTAAAGAGTAAGATAAGTTCACACAAATTTACAAGAACAAGAGAGTCTTTCATAGATGAAGATTTTTTGATTAATAGCAATACATACAAAAAGCATGCGATGGCTATAACATCATCATCTTATCTTCTTTGTCATTCATCATTGTCCACCTCCGTCCAAGTCACAACACAGCTCAGCCAGATTTGAATAAAAGCACTGCTTTGGAGTCCAAATAGAAGTAGACAAAGTGATTTGTCTCATGAGTTACATAAGAACCTATAGAGACAACGGATGACAACAAATTAGATTGCATTTTCGATGATGTATACCTAACCCAAGAAGTCCATTTTGAGATAAAGGATAATTATTAAAAAAAAAAAAAAAGACTTTTAATCATCAGTAACCAACAAAGAAAAAAAAAACCCACTAAAAATTATTCTCACAAATTGCACCATTTGAGGGGATTGATTGTAAGGAACTGCATACCTATAGAATCACAAGGGGATGATCTATGCATCTCATGACATCTAAAAACATGCTTATAGGAAAGGTCTGTCATAGGAGTATTACTCTAACAGCAGGTTGTGCACGAATTCGAATCCCTCATGTTTTAATGATGCAAGTATATGATAGGCACTAGTAACACTTCTCCACAGCCTTCATTATGGGTAATTGAACAAAATAAATTGCTGAAGTAATCTACTGATATCTACTGAAGTAATCTTTCCCAAGTTACATCCAGTTAAGGGAATTAAGTAAAATAAATTGAGAATAATAAGATGAAAGATGAGAAGTCACTGACTTTTTTTCTGGGAACAAAATCTTGCCCTGTATTCTACATTCGTAAGCTTTTCCAGAGGAACAAAGAACTATTAACCAGCAATGTGTTCAACAAGTCAAGAAAACCTATACTAGTAGTGTGAGAGGACAATTCTACTTTAAAAAAAGTGAAAGGCAAAATTTTACATTAGCAAGTGGATAGAATATGAGATAGCAAAAGTTGCTCAATCCTAAGTTATAATAATAGCATTACACTAATGCAAATGTAAAGACAAGCATATATAAAGGTCATGCGCTTAAAACAACAAATACATAGTTGCTTTTCTGTTTCCCTTATCTTACATCACATATAAACATGAATTTCCAGGAATTCATGAATAGCTTGTGTGTTGAAGCTACAACATTGAAGACAGAATGAAACTCTTATCTACTTTAATATAAAAAGTAACACTATGCTAGCTCTCCTTCACTCATGCCTATCCATTAGTTGTTCTTCAGATTGTTAGAGAAGCATATACATATTGTTGGATTTGGTTAGACAATGCGTGAGAAAATACTAAAACAAGAACAACTTTGAAGCTTCCAAGTGACATTTCGAGCTACATGCTAAGAAAAATAGAGCTTAAAATGAATTGAGCAGGGAAATTATCAATTCAAGTAAAAGATTTCATTTCCATTGTCCCAGACATATTAAGAAATGTAAAGTAAATTGAGTGAGTCTAGTGTGAACCCTGTTTCATGTAAACCCTCCTTATTTAAAATTTGTAAAGACGGTTATACCCTTAAATATTCTAAACCCTAAGAATAAACATTGAACCCCAAGGGTATGATAGAACATAAACCATTAAGGTCACATAACTAACTATCTGAACCCAATTCGCATGTGTTTGCCAAGTAAATTAAGTTACATCTGAAATTTACAGTAGATATGCCTTAAGATATGGAAAATATAAGAAAGAACACCATTCACGCATAAGAGTCATACTGAAATTAATGAAACTTTTTTCGATGCATCAATACCCAATAATATAATATACTGCCTTCGTCCTAGACGTAATACAAAATACAGTGGAAAAGATCTTGAGTTTGATGAGTTACGCCAAAACAAAAAATAATGACAATCAAGGTAAGATGATGTATCTTTGTTCATCAAACAAATATTCAGAATAGACATCAATATGGTATTATAATACGTGATTCATTCCCAGATAATCCATTATATAGCAGGCAGGAATCTCATACAGGTAATCTAGTTTTTCCACAGACCACAACCTGAAATCCAAGTTATACCAAAACGCATTCTAATGCATGTAGCCATGCTTTTCTGGAGAAAGATATAAATGATAACGAACAAAACGTAAGTCTTTAACACCTAGTATGAAGCCCATTACCCCAGACTCCATACCACAAAGTAACAAGATGTAGTTGAGTGAATATCTTTTAATTAGCAGAATATCAATCCATAAAATGGTCTTCCTCAAGCTTCTTACTTTATCTTATGCAAGTAGAACGACCTTGACGTATCCAAATTTTAAAAGATTTGCTTGCGTTGAATTAATCAAATTTTCTACTCTCCCACATTCACTCTTAACAGCTCTTTGCCTATAAGAAGGTCTTAGTTGTAAACTCGTCTCCAAGCTTGAGCAACTTCCAGCCTCAAATTCCTATTCACCCAATCATCATTATGGGCCAATACATAACGGATTTAAAGTAATCACGAAGAACACCTACACCTTCATGCCCTTCAGAGAAATGGACCTCAGTACAGATTATTTTTAATTTACAGATTTTCCAACATACACCAGGATGGATAAACGAGCAGGGCAAAATAATTGCTTAATCCAATTACTGCAGACGAAAGTAGACACTCAAATCTAATGTGACCCTAAACTAGATCCATGAGTAAAAAAAAAAAATCAAGCATGAATAGACAGTGAATAAATCAAGACGAAGAAGACAATTATAACAGCTTTACTAATCACCAATAAAATGGGAGAGAAAAGTAACTCAGAAGTTGAATTACCAAAATTCTTTCCAACAATACAATGCCAAGTTGGGCCGTACTTGTTGTCAAACATCTTCTTTATGTGCTCCGCAACATCCTTCTCTACATTATACTTCTCAAACGCCTACAATTAAAGCACATGATCTTAAACTAATGTAAAAGCACACATAAGTCTAAAAAATTGACAAAAGTAGAAATATTCAAACGTAGAGAGAGAGAGAGATTACAGCGACGGCAATGTCGACGGCTTCTTTCTGAACGTCCTCCTTCATGTCAGCGCTCTTTATGATGACTTTTTTGCCAGGATTTGAGCCGGAGGATTTCCGATCGTCGGAGGACATAAGCGGCACCAGAGCGCCGCCGCCGCTCCTCTTCGTCTCCTCACTCATTTTCTCTTCCCCAGGTATGGATAATCTACCTTGATCTCTTCCTCAAAAATGATTCTCCAGCTAGAGAGAGAGGGAGAGAGGGAGAGAGAAAGAGGGGGGTGTGGTGTCTGATTTGTAAAGCTGGTTTTTCCTTATTCCGCTGACGGGGGTTTTGGAATTTCCTTGCCTTTTCACAGTCGGTAGGGATTTGGGTTTTTCAATATTTTTTTCAAAATTAATTTTACTTTTTACCTTTTTTCAAAATATTTTCTTTACAAAATTGAAGTTATACTATATGAACTGAATCCAATAGAAACGGATTATATGGACGTTAAAATTTATATACAATGAATTAATTTCTATTTTCAACATATACTTTTTCATTTACAGATTCATAAAATTGGATTGCATCACCAATCAAACCTGTTTGACCGATTTTGACCAATTAACCTTTTTGTTCCTTAATTGACCTATTAAATAATAATAATATATATTAGTATATAATTTCTAAATAAAAAATTTGCCCAAAAAGCCCCAGTAAAAGTTGGGATTCTACTAGAAAGTAGAAAGTAGAAACAATAAATTTATGCATACGGGCGGACCCGTTTGCTCAGCCACTACCCATATATATGAGTATAACTGCATGAAAGTGAAACAACAGCCAAGAGTAGACCTTTAGCATGATCATTCATTCCATTGAAAGATACGCCCATCATCCTTGCTATGCTTCTTCATCAGAATCTTGCACTACTCGACTCGTTTTCGCTCTCTTCGCTGGAGGGAGGGCTGGTTCGCCTTCGTCCTCAGTATCCTCTGCAGCCACAGGGCTGCCTGGTTTACGCAGGTGGCCACTTGCATTATCTTCACCTTCATCACCACTCTTTCCGGATGCAGTAGCATTGGATTGAGCACGGTCAGGTTCCTCGTTTGGGTTTTGTTCGTCTGCCATATCTTCACTTGGCTCCAAGATCTTGAAGTCCCTGGAAGTGCTGCGTTTGGCATGTCTCAACAGATTGATTTTGGTGATCTTGCTGAGCTGGATGAGGTACTTTTCGTAGTCTTCTATCTGGAAGATCAAGTCAGGTATGCATCTGTTTTCCCTCTTGATTTTATTGACTATCCCTCTAGTTGTATTGCTCTCTTGTTGGATCTGCGCAAGTAAGGTACATAACACATCAAAAGTTGATGCAATTCATGCAACAAGTGCTATACTACTTCAAGCAAATTACTATTTTATCCTTGTTATTTAGAGTATATTTTTCAGTGCATTTCTTGTTTCACATTCTTTTAAGATTATATAGTCAATTCATTTCAATTAAATGGTAGTAAGAATTTACGGTCAGTTTCATCTGGATGTGCAAAAGAACGACACTTTATGAAAATGCCAACTAGTTTTCCATCCTAATAAACAGGCCAAAATAACAATATTAATTGATAATTTTATAAAGAATTGACCAACCAAATTTTAGCAAATCTTTGGACTTTCTTGAGACTACCACTAGAAGAACAGACAGCAATGTGCAGATTCAGAATAAAGAAGCGATTCATACCTTTTGCATGTTAGAAACAAAGTTATAAATGGGTGTTGTTAATTGCTTGCTAGTTATTTCCACAAGCCTCTGGTACTTCGAACTAGGTATAACTTGCTTACAACCCTTGGGAGCAATTCGCAGTTTTGAAATCCAAGCTAGATTCTTGTAAAATTTTGCTGCTAATCTCAGCAAATGCTCAGCTTGAGGATCTGCATTTTTAAGAAATGATTAAAAGATGAAAATTATTCATAACAAGAGATGACAGTTAATAAGATGTATCATTTTCCGTACCGTTTAGATTCATAGCAACAAAATGCGATAGGACTTTAACAACAGCTTCTGCTCTCGAATACAGTATCTCTTCAATTACTAATTCAGGAGCTACCCTACCAGTTTGATTCAAGGAAATACCTTTCTGAGCAACCGTATAGTATGTTTTAAGCCTCATTGTGATCCATTCCATATCAACAGTGAATGATTCTATCAGCTGTAATATAGTGGAAGCTATAGAAGCTCCTGTTGATTTGTTTATAAGAGGAAAGGTTTCAGATTTATTTAGAGGGTTGACGCCATCAGACCCAACCACTCGTAGAAGTTCTTCAGCCATATTTTGTGCAATAACTAAATCTGTTGGAGGTGAGCTTAAAGTAACAGCTACAAAAATCAAACTTTTTGCAACCTTTGAGTTTGATACCTCACTGCTTTTGCAGATTTGAGTTGCCCAGAATCCAACCAGGTTTCTCCTTTCTTCAGGCAATTTTTTCCCGATCATCAGAACTATGTCACAGAGAATCTGAGAACACATGAATTTCTTTAGGCATAATGAGGTAACAGATGTAGCCTGTAGTTAACTGGAGAAGTATTCATTTTCTGAGGCAATAGGAGGAAGGACAACTTCATCTTAAATGAAAATGTCACATAAGCAAAAGTTTTGATTAAGTCAACTCAATTGCAATTTTTTTTACTGTAAAAATTGATGAAACTTTTGAACTACTAAATCTTCAGGCAAGGATGAAAAAATATAACATCGTTATTTTAGGTGATCTCATAAGTAAAATTAAGAGTTGATCAAGTCCTGAACTTATATCATTGATAGTTGGCACCTAAGAGTTTTATCTGTCTTTCATAAAAGTTCAATCCCACAATTATGGCTTCAACTGCTGATTCAGACAGGTCTGTACATGAACTTCTATTACATGTAATACTAATTTCTAAGATTTTCCAATAGACCAGATGCTTCCAATATAGAGATCTGCGCATTTCAATTTTATTTTAGCTTTCCTGACTTCCAATATACAGAATTAGATTCGACCATATCATTGAAATTGTTTGTAATAGCAAAAACTCCTTCTATGCTGTATAACAACAGAACTGAAGTTCTTTGGCCACTTGAAAACAAATGAGCCCTTTAGGTTGGATATTGATGTATAGCGATGTAGCATTCTAGACGGAGAAGATGAAAACACAAATATCAAAATATGATGTATTATAAATGTGAAAGCACAATTCATTTACCTCAGCTTCACGGAAGAAAGAGAAATCGAGAAACTCAATGAGTAATGATTTTATGCTCCTCTTGATAAATAACTCTTTGCTTCTTGTGCTCTGGTCAGGAATACCTCCAGTTAATTCACATTCATCTTGATCATCCACAGATTCTTCACCAATTTGGCAGGCTGAGACCAAGTCATCAATCAGGCCCCCATGCTTTGAAGTAAACAAGCTTATCTCAATTATTTTTTTCAGAGAAAGCTAGGCCAGAAAGATATGTTCCTTTCTATAGTCATCATCTTTCAGTCCCTTGGCTTCTTTGTTAGAATTATCCACCTTTGGCTTCAGAGACACAACTATATTCACCAATGGAGGACCGAGAAGCTTAATTTCACCATAAATCAAAGTCTTCAAAGGATCATCTTTTCCCATATTAGCAAAATAATTTAGTTGACGTAAGCACAGATTTAAAGTGCTAGAAAGAAATTTGGAAATTAAAGCTTGTGCCTTTCCAGAGGAAGATTGGCTGTTTTTCTATGAGGTTCCACCATTCTTATTATTATCAAGCTTCATTGTCCTGAGAGATGGAGAAACCAAAATAGGGCATTGAATTTGAAGGATGCTCAGATCTATTTTGTGGTTGAAAAAGAAGAATCAAAGCGACACAAAACAGAAGGGAGCCAAATGGCTCTTCAATTCCAAATTTTCCATTTTCTTGTTTCAAGCATTGATCAATGTCCAAGTGAATGTCTGCATTCTAGAAAGATAAATTTCAACAAGAACTGTTCAATCATGGGGGCATGCAAAAGTGATTTCTAGTAAATTGACTAAATTCGTGATGTGATAATACTCAAGGAATTTCTGCATCAATGTTAAATCTTGAGGATTACCTCTTTGTAAAATCGCTGGAAGTGGGGTAGGAGAAAGTCGAAAATGGTGCCAGCAGTAAGTGGATCCACCAATACCAGCTTCATCAAACCATGGTAAACATTCTCCCGGACATTTGCCTTGAAACCATAATAATGATGAAATTCAATTAAGCAATAAAGGATAAGACAGTGGCATTTGTCTTGAGTGTTATTGATAATTTGGTACATAATACTTTGATCTACAAAATTTTGGAGATTAGTTTCACTTAGAAATTGAACATCAATAATCAAAACAATTCAATTGGAATTTGTCTTGAGAATCTAAAGTCATAGCAGGCAAAATAAAGGAACTGTTGATTTCTGAATGTCAAATATCTGCTGGAATCTGTATCTCTAAATCTGTTTGGATACTACAATAGTTGAACTTAGAGTTAGTTTTAAACATCAAATTTAGAAGCAGGCAAAGAGAAGAATAAGTTTCAAAGTGATCACGCATTGGTTGCTGATAAAGGCATCTTTGCAGCAAACCACTGAACTCTTGGAAAAGATCAGCTCTAGTTGCTCGAAGTTCTACGGCTTGCTGGCTGCAACTGGCCTGGCTGCTTGATTCTTGAAAAGAAAAAAGCCCATCTGGCTTTAATTGTTTCTCTGCTAAAATCAGATCAAAGATCGCACTAGTTGCAGCTAGACGAACTGAGTTCTCTCGCCTAAACATAGCCTTCCGTAGAACCAAAATGGTGTAATCCTGCTTAGTCAAATTAAGGATGAAGGCTTAGTACTTCACAATTTAGGAACACTATAAATTTTTTTTTTTAAAAGACTACAGTTTTCACTAATCTATAACATTCACAAGGCATATTTGCAATTGCTAGTCTAAATAGAAATGTTGTGTTAAACCATCCGCTCAGCTGGTTGCCTTAACTAACAAAAGCTAAAATATGTCAATGTAACATGAATTGGCACAGCTGTATTTGCTGAACAAGATGTTGCAAATTGAGTACCTGAACGTCACAGATAAACTTGATGAGAGGGAGTAGAACAGTAACAAGATCATAGGCAATTCTGTCATCCATGAATACAAAATAATCCAGCATTTCTTTCAAATGAGACACATGGTCCAACATTGGGTGTGGATGAACCCGGATCAGATGCCCAAGCAATCTAGAGACAAAGTATTCAAATCTAAAATAAGCTCAAAAAATGGAGTGTGCAAAGTCAACACATACATTGAAGTTAAAGCTAACACAGCACCTTGTTATGGGGAAGCACTTCTCGGGCTTCAAAGAGAGAATTCGGAATTTACATTGCTCAACTATCTGCAATTATAATCAGCCAAGTTGCCTGTTAGACTGTACACATTGGCCTGTATAGTGTGAAATTTAGACACAGCTCAATGTTTCGTTCACATCAGAAATGTTTTTGAATTGAAGTTAACTAAAGATTCACCATCTGGTATGAGTCACTCTCCTATAATAGAGGTAGAAGTAGATACAACTCGTATTATGCAGTAAAAATACTAAATTACTAACCTCATTCCTCGCCATGTCATGAACTTCAAACAAACATTTCAGCACTTGAGCCAAAAGTTTCTCTGCACCCATCAGACCATCAGACTTTGATTTTTCTTTCTGAATTCCTTCTTCTACTCCTTCAAGTAATCCAAAACCTAATAGTACTATACTAGGTACAATGTGTGCTCTTCCATAATGGCTAGCGTTTACCTATAGAAAGATTACAAGATGAAAAAGAAAAAATAAAAGCACTGCATTGAGCTTTTAGAAAAATGTCACTGAAAATCAAGAATAAACCTAGGTGTGTTGCAATATATTCGAAATTTTTTTTCCAACATTACTGTAAATTAAAAACACTGAAAAACCTAGGTGTGTACAATCCATGACATTTTAGAAAAAAAAATAAAAAATAAAATAAAAAAGCAATACCATCAATCAGGTAAAGGCACATGAAAAACCCAAGGAATTCTTAAGCAGCTGAATATGGATGACAATAAGCTATGCAAAATATTATTGCTCTGCTCATCACTTGGTCCTCCACTATTCTCAGGGTTATCTATTTAACTATGCTCATAAAACTGACTTACATGCTGAGCCCAAGTTTTCCAAACTTATTGCAAAATAGAAAATAAAAACAGCTTACAGCTTTAAGAATGGCCTTTTCTATTGCTTGGACATTCTCCAGGTATTCCCTTTTCAGTTCATCTGATAGCCAACTGCAGGTTCTGAAGCAAAAGGATGGTTTACAAGATGATCATTCAGTACTGAGTATCATAAAAATATAAAGACCATGAAACATCATTCATGCACAACATTAATCACCATAGGTCTGAATTAGGTGAAAGCAGAACTTTATAAGATCATTGTCAGAAATGAAAACTAAGAGGAAAGCACTCACAGCTCCTACAATAATGGTATCCACTTAAATAATGGAGTAACATTTTCAGCTAGTACATTGACGTTTAAAGTTGATTGTAATCAGAACTTCAAACACGTAAAAGACTGTGTATATATATAGTCCAGAGAGGAAATAGCAGAAGTAAACTACTCACTTTGCAAAATGATAATCTTTGTACGCATTAAAATATGCTGTTTTCAGAACACCAATTGCATTCTCGCTGAACCCCTTATTCTTGCAATTGACAACAAAAAAGTAACTGTAAAATGATTAAAAGCCCTTGAATCCAATCTCACCAAAGCTAACACCTCCTGACCCAAAGATGGATCCTGCTTAACTGCAAAATTCACATGAAGCAAAACTGTCCCTTCTACTTGCTTCATCACTGAACCTCCCTTATTCATTACCCCAAAATGCAATACAATTCCTTCAACTACCTCTCTCTTCCCAAATCCCTTTGTAGCTAGTACCAACAACTGGTAAACTATCCCAGGTAAATCCTGCATTTCTACATCCTCCCTCATTTTTGTAAAAATCTTCTCCAAAAATTCCCTCTTCCTCATTTTATCGAGACAGAAAGAAAATTCCCGAACAATCTCCACCATTTTGATCAACAAAACATTGCTCCATTCACAATTAATTACAGTTTCTACAACCGAATTCAAGTATTCAGCAGGCTTATCGACTTCATTCGAGATTCTAATCACATGAAGACACTTTGGGAGGAGACTCAAAACATGAGCATCCTCTGAATCTTTAATCTCCGGAAGATATGATGTAATTAGATCAATAATTTTAGGTAACTCCTGGATTTCAATAGTATCAAGGTGCCCTACGAATTCATGGAGAATGGATAAGGAGTTGCGGTCATGAGGAATTTTATGGGAAGTGAAAAGAGAAAGATAAGCGTGGAGAAATGCCGATAGGAGAGAGGATAGGGCGGAGCAGGGGTGGCGCGAGATGAGGGAAAGGAGCGCCGAGACGTACTCAGCGACGGTGGAGGAGGAATTGAGAGCGGCGGAGGCGCGTGAGTGGAGAAATGAGATGAGAGTTTTGTGAGAGGATTCAGAGAGAAGGAATGACGGGAGTTGGGAAGAAATTGGATTTGACTGGTGATGGTTTTGTGCGAGGGAAATGATTTCGATGTCGGTTAGCTGCGACGTTCGTGGTGGAGTGAGGAGGTTGGTGGTAGAGTTTACCGGCTCCTTAGCGGCGGCGCGCATTGTGGTGGCGCGGCGGAAGCTCAAGTTGTGATTTCTGGTGGCTTTGGATTTGGGCGGGAAATGTCGCCCCAATGTTCAGGTTTCCAAATATTTTATTCGATTTGATAATGCCTTCAATTTTAGGGTGATTATGCACCTGGAGCTAAAGGGTTAAAAGTAGGATAGTGAGTAGTTATTTAAAAAAAATTATTTTATTTTATGGTGAAGATTGAATTAAAACTTAATATTATTTCCGTCCCGCGTTAACGTTGACTATTATCTCTGTCTCGCGTTAATGTTAACGTTTGTTTTTTGCTCGTAGATTAAGAGATATAATATTTTAATGTACAGTGAGACGAGAGAAATAATATTTAATGTAAAGTGGATAGTTGTATTAGTATATTATGTGAGACCTATGTGGAATAATTAATTATTTTGTGTAATATAATTAAAGAGTACTTCAAGTTACTATAACTTACCCCTACTTGGACGGGTGTATCCGACCTTTCCAACAAAAAAAAAACTATGGTATTACTCCCTCATCTTGAAGATATTGACACATTTTTTTTGCATAGAGATTAAGGAGTATAATATTTTAATGTAAAGTAAAGTGAGAGAAATAATGTTTAATGTGTTGTGGGTAATTGTATTAGTGGTAAGTGTGACGTGTGTCTGGGTCATGTAAATAAATAAATAAATGGTTTTTGTGTGGGACATATGTACTTAAAAAGAAAATATGTCAATTTGTATGGGACAATCCAAAAAAAAAGTGTGTTAATATATTTGGGACGGAAGAAATATATAATTGTTCTGTTGCTCATCTAGATCTACGTATTTAAAGGAATAACATTTTATTTTAAAATATACACAAAATATGATACACTTTCAAGATGCCTTAGTGGTGAAACGCGATACTCTCGTGCTAAATAGCGTGGAGGTTCAAAAAGAGTCTGCAAAGTGTGTAATATAGGGACTTTTACACAGAAGAAGACGGCAGGCGGTAAGGGATGTGAAAGCTAGTGATATGGCTCCTACAAGGGACCCAGATAGGGGCCGGTTGACTATTCTCTGATTTCATGTTCTTGGGTGGTTGCTTCGGCGAACCTTCCAATCATGCTAAATGGGATTTTGACATAATTTCAATATTTTCACGAAAACACTTGACAATATGATAAAAAGAAGGTTCCAGCGAACGAATAATTATTGAGTCCGGAAAGATTGAAGAATCAGCAAATGAGTTGTGGTTAGGGTGAAATGCCACTCGAATCCAAAACTAGCTGGTTCTCCCTGAAATGCGTTGAGGAGCAGCAGTTGACTGGACATCTAGAGATAAAGTATTGTTTCGGTGTAGGCCGCGAGAGCTGTACCAAATCGAGATAAACTCTGAATATTAGATATAATCTAAAAATAATAGGGATCAAAATCGATATTAAAATAATTAGTTGAAATATAAAGAGAAAAATATTACTGTTTGACAAAATATAATAATAATAGTAATGTTTACATAGTATTTCGTTACTATAAGCGTTCAACTTTTAAAAGTCGATATTTTCCCCCTCAACAGGCGTAACCATCTTACATGTAAAAATTATTCTTTCCGTCTGCTCAATAGGTATACATTTATTTTTTACACGTAAATTAAGGAGTATTATTTAATGTGTAGTAGGTAATTATATTAGTAAAGTTTGTTGGACTCATACACAGTATTAAATGTATTAGTTATGTATGTGAGTCCTATATTTTTAAAAAGAAAAATGTGTACTTTTGGTGTGGAACCCACCTTTTCAGCGGAAGGAGTGAGTAGTATTCTAAAAGTTATAAAATTACAAAAGTTGACATCAATTTAAATCAAAATTAAAGTAAAAAAAATTCTTTTAATTACTCGCTACATATTAAAATACATACGCGTTGCATAAATCTTTGGAAAATATCATATTCCTTGATATACATGCGAAAATAAAATATAAACATTTGAATGAGATGAAAAGAGTGAAGCGTTAGAAGATTATATAACTTTCAATAGTATTAAATTTGAATGCACGGTGGCGGTCAATTGCACGTGATACTTGGCAAAAAATTTTATACTTCTTTTATGTTGAATTTATATTTTATAAAAAAAAACCTTTTTATGTCTATAAATATTATTATCAACAACTTAAAAATTTTATTTTATTTTTAACTAAAACCCACCAAAAAAATCATTATATCCCTTCCCTAGAATAAAAAAAAAGTTAAGTCTAAAACCACTCACCCACACACTCCAATGCTGCCCGCGACCGCCGCAGCCGGCCGACTGTGTGGGTGACTCACACCGTCACCCACACCCACCGCCAACCACGTGGGTGACCCACACCGTACCCACATCCACCGTCGGCTGTGTGAGTCATCCACATCGGCGGCGGCCGGCGGTGGGTGTGGGTCACCCATACGGATGGTGGCCGGCGATGATGGTTGCCGGCCGCAGTGGATGTGTGGGTTAATGGGTTTAGACTTAGAATTTTTTTTAAATTTTGTGGGAGGGGTATATTGGTCCTCGTAGGTAAGTTTTGGTTTAAATAAAAAGAAATATATTGAGTTGTTGATAAAAATTTTGTATATTGAATTTAGTGCGTTATTTCAATTTTTCCAAATTTTTATCTACCTTTACTTTAGACACAATAATTTTATATAATTTTTCATTAAATTGTCTAAAATATCCTTCAATTATCTCAGTAGCACCTCAAAAACTTTGTAGCATAACGCCTCTTCTAGAAATCACATGTGAAAAGCAAGAAAGATGAGGAAAGACTCGTATGCTTGCTCCTTGTTTCGGGCTTATTGGTTGTTAATGGGTGGCCAAAGCGTATAGCGTGCTTTGCGTGAACATGAAATGCAGTGTTTTTTTTTTATAACATTTTTTTTATTCACAAATTTCAATAATTACATACATATATATATATAAATGAGATATTTAAATTTCAAAAAATTCATTCTACATGATAATTTCTTTATGCAATTAACTAAGAGTGAGACTCTGTGCTAATATTATGGTAATGGTATATTATTTTGTTTTAAAGGGTATATACTTTAATTAATAAGGGTACATTATTTTATTATAAAGGGTATATACTGGTATACACTTTAATTAATAAGAGTATATCATTTTATTGTAAAGTGTATACATTTTTTATTAATATTTTTTATTTTTCTTTAAAAAAAATTATTGTAAATTATTTATGTAATTTAAAACGCACAGGAGTGATGTATACATCTGTCTTTTAAAACTCTTTCACATTTTTTTATCTCATAATACAATTTTCATACCTTAAAAAAGTTAGTTAATTTGGTAAAATATAATAACCTTTAGAAATTACTTTCATAAGTACTCTTATGTTCACACCACGCAAACTAATAATTTTGGAATCTATCATGAGTTTACAATGTATGATTGCAATAAGATGCCAAATTTGAGAGCACTTTTTAAATTTCTGCAATATATTTGTTGGTATTACCAATGTTGACCATGGTGAAGTAAGCCTACAGAATTTAATTGGAGGAAATAATCTAATATTCTTCTTCTTCTTCTTATATCATTTATGCAGTATATGAATACTTAACTATATATTGTTGGAAGACCTGGAGACCTTGGTGAAGACTGAAATTTATTTGGTGGGCGTAAAAAAATAATTACATATGTATTCTAAATAAATTGATGTAATATTAGAGTGTGCTTGTAATTTCCTTTTAAAAGTCACCATCTTTTTGTTTTATTAAAATTTTAAGGTTAATTAAGAGTTAGAATTGATATTTAGTATTTTTTAAATAATAGATCAGGTGAAATAGTATAGTATACTACTAGATATATACTGCCTTAAATAAATTGAGTGAAATAATTATTTTTTTCACTAGTTATACTAGGTTGTATGATTGCTTTTTTGGTTCCATTGCCCTGCCTATAATTAGATGCTTTTTTATCCACATAATCATGAATCTCAACAAACTGTGAAAACTCCCAATTTTACATACTTTGTAGTACATAAAAATGGTATATCCACGGGTATTGTGGCATTACTCGTACCCATTCCAAACTTAAATGATATTTTTTACAATTACATGTACCCGTCTCGAACCTATTTACAACAATTCGTATCCTTCCCATTAGGGTTTGGGTAGGCCGGGTACCCGAAAATACCTGTCTCATTGTCATCCCTACTTCGAGTTATCATAACTTACCCCTCTATCACTCTATCGAATTAGAGTGTACGGTGCAGGGGTACTTGGATGGGTGTATTCACCATTTTCATCAAGAAAATAATACTCCCACCATCTCAAGAATACTTGCACATTTTTTATTTTGATGCCTCAAATATAATTGCTCATTCTGAAATTGGAAATAATACACAATATTAATAACCTTACAATACTAGTATATTACACTATTACAAAAATGACACATTTTTTTACACACAATTTAGTCAAAGTCAATTATACCACACACTTTATCTTTTTTAATTACCCAAAATACCCTTCTCTTTCTTACATCACTATAACAAAAAGTTACTTCTTTTTTTTTAATTTTGTCAAAGCCAAGTCAACTATAGCATATACTTTATTTTATTTAATTATCCAAAATATATCTTCTCTTTCTTACATTACTACAATAAAAAGTTACACTACTTTTTTTTTTAATTTTGTGCCACTAAATACGTGAATGTATTTTTGGAATGAGGGAGTACTATGTTGGTCTCTTGATCATCTAGAGACTAGATCTACATATTTAAAGGTATAATATTTTATTTTAATAAATATACATCTTAATTTATTAGAGTAATTATTGACATATAAAGTGAAGGCAAAGACTTGTGTGAGACCGTCTTACGTAAGGGCTTACGTGAGACGGAAGAAAAGTAATAACTTACATAACGAAAAGTAATAATGAATTAATGAAAAGTGATAATGCTATTTCATGACCAAATTATCGTATAAATGAAAAGTGATAACCTTTTATAACGAAAGTGATAACATTTTATAGCGAAAGTGATAACTATTTTAAAAAAATGTAAAATTGTCTCACATTAGACTGTCTCACGCAAGATCTACCCTAAAGTGAAAAGTATTAATGTTTGAAAAAAAATAGTAATAATAATCCAGAAAGGGTATAAATTTTTATATTCCCATTATTTCACGATTAAATATTCCCATTATAAGCGTTCAACTTAAAAGTTTATATATTCTCTCTTAACAGGTGTGTAAAAATTAGTATCCTAAAAGTTTTTAGGATATTACACAAGTTGACATCAATTAAAAAAAAAAAAAAAAAAAACAAAAACTCTTTAAATTTACTCACTAGTCACTACCCATTAAAATATGTGTAAAGTGTAAACGTAAATTTTTTAAAAGTACTCCCTCCTCCTTTGTCTATCAATTTTATTATTTTGAGCCGTCTACTCTTAATCTATCTATTTTCCATTTTAGACATATAGGACTCATACTCCCCTCACTAATGCAGTTAAAACATGAGACTCATACTTCCCTACTAATACAAGTTAAACATGAGACCCACGCTGCCCAATAATACAATTACCCACCACACATAAAATCTACGTGTAACTCCTTAATCTACATGTAAAAAATAAACGGATAAATTGACAATGGCCGGAGGCCCGGAGGGAATATCATATTCATCGCTATAAATGTAAATCGTTAATGGCCGGAAGGAATATCATATTCAATCATATAAATGAAAATCTTTGAATGAGACAAACGAAGAAGTTATAAGGAGCATAGAACATTCGATATTAAAAGGATATACTATAACATTAAATTTGAGTGTAAAGAAGCGAGATTGCATGTGAGACTTTGCAAAAAAAAAATCTATACTTTTTTATATTGAATTTATATTTTATAGAAAAATACTCTTTCTGGAATGACAAAAATAATATTTACAAATTATTAATTTATCGTTTATATGTGTTTATATTCATGTATTTTTATGTACTCTTTTAAAAAAATATACCAATTAAGATACTCTTTCCGTCATACGTTAACATTTGATTTTGCATATAAATTAAGAAATATAATATTTTAGTGTGTAGTGAGATAAGAAAAATAATATTTAACATAAAGTGAATAATTTTATTAGTATAATGAATGAGTCCTACATAAAATAATTAATTATTTTGGATGAACCCAATTTAAAAAAAAAAACGTAAATCTTAACTTTGGACAAACCATAATTTCTTATTAAATTATCTAAAGTATCCTTCTATTACCCTACATCATAATAGTGACACACTAATTAAAACCTTCATCAGTATCCTGCCTCTTCTAGAAATCACGAGCGAAAATCACCTTATCCTCATTAGCAGGCCAATCAGGTTCGCCATCAGGCTTAAGTCTTCGTCCTCAGGCATCTGACACACCATTGAAAGGAACGTCTTTGCAACAAAAAGTTAATAACCACATCAAGCTTAAGGGGACATCAACAACATTGTCAATTTTCACCACTTCGTAAGCTTCGCCTGTCTGAAAACAAATATAATTCATGCTCAACAGATGATACAAGAGCTCTTGATAAAAAGTTGATTAGGCACAAGGTGGAAGTGAATAGGAGATGAGGAGAAAGGAGTTATGATATTTAAAAGGTTGATGATCAAGTAGGAATGTTTGTACAGCTTAAGGAGCAAAAAAATTATGAAATCAGGAAGTTGAGCATTCGATTCGATTCAATTCGTAGCAAAAGAACACTGTAATTCAACAAAATGAATAGGCAAGAAGCAGATAAAAAAAAAAAAAAAAAAACAAGAAATCCATCCAAGAGAAAATAAATCGAAAAACCTACCTAATATTTAAATTAAATTAAATTAAAGAGGGACGAAACAAGAGTGTACCTTTTGGGAGACATGAGTAAGAGTTAGACTCGATTGCTTCTTTCACACATTCGTCCCGATTTCGTCAGATTTCTAAAAGACAAGTTGGGTCCAATTAACAATGAAATCACAAAAATAACATTCGAATAATCAGAATCAGAATCAGAAATTGAGGAATTGCATACCCACTTGATGAAGAAACTTCTTCGCCATGAGGAATTTATTCCGATCTACGATGCCATGCCGCTTGCACAAGTCGAACCAATCACCTTCCTTCTCTTCCTCCTCCCAAGAATACTTACCATCAAAACCGGTTTTATATTGCGGACATGTTCGCAATGGTGGCCATTCCTTTTCCATCACAGATACACAGACACAGGAATTGAGATTCAGAACCAAACCTAACCCCCAAAATCGATATAACTTAATATATGGATCCTTTCTGGTATATATTTTCTAATTTTAAAACTTTTTTTAAATTCTTTTATTAATTATAACTATTATATATTTTTAAAATTAACACTAAACCTTAAAAATAAATATTAAACATTTAATTCAAAACCTTAAACCCTTTATTAAATAAAATATACCATAAACTTTAAATCTAATCCTTAAAGTAAAATATATCATATAAAAGGTAAAATTACCATTATAATATTTAACCTTGAAGAAAAAATTTAAACTTTAAAAGAACAATAGACCTCTAGTAAAATATACATAATTTTAATTAATCATATTAATGGAAAAAATATAAAGAAAAAAAATAAAAAATAAAGAAAGAAAAGCAATGAACTAAACAATAAAATCTTTTAACCTATAACTAATAAAAAAAGTGACATTGCAAATTTCCACTCTTACATGCATACGATTTGAATGAAAAGAAACCTAAATGGAGAGAGAGGTTATATATACTATAGAAACTTAAAAAGAAAAGTTTAATACTTAATAGGAATATGGATATATTGGGGTTGGGCCGGTCCAGTAATAATTGGACTATGAACGAATAATATATTGGGCCAGTTCTTCTTTTGTATCATCACATTCCATTAAATTCATTGCGAAAGCTTATGCTGTAGAGGTATTTAACCGAATTGAATTACTTCAATTAACCCAACAAAATTTATAATTTTTTTAATTGTTATATTATTTTATTATCATTAATACTATTAATTTATAAGTGATTGCCAATTTTTTTTTTTTTAAATTGTGAGGTGGCGGCGCCACGTTGCTCCTTGAAAAATTTTGTGTATGTGGCGTCGCCACATTCGTTCTTGAAAAAATTGTGTATGTGTCGCTCCCACGTTGATCCTGTAATTAATGTTTATTAAATTTAAAATAATTAATATTTTGTAATCCTACCATTAATATATCTTAATTTATATATTTAGCAATCCTACCATTAATACATAATAATATTATTTTAAGCTTATATAAGTAATTTAATTTAATATTTCAAATATTTTTGGTTTAATCCGTAAATTTGGTGTTAATTTTAAATTATTTATTTCCATTGGATTTTAAATTATTTATTTCCTTTAATCTGTAAATTTGGTGTGGATTTTAAATTATTTATTTCTATATTTAGCATATAAAATTTTAATTAAGTCATAGTACAATCGATTAGTTATAAAGTTTCGGTAAATTTATAGTATTATGTAATAAAATTATTTTAAGTAATTTTCTTATAAAAGTTTATGTAAGTAATTTAATTTAATACTTTAAATATTTTTGATTTAATATGTAAATTTGAGGATTAATTACTAATAGATACACACTTTGTATCCCTAATTACTACTAGATACATTGATTTAAAATAATTATTATTTAGTACAAAATATTAAAGTAAAATACCAATTATAACCCTAAACCCATACACTTTTAAACCACAAACCCTAACCCCCCAACCACCGCCGGACCGCCGGCTGCCGGTTGCCGGAAAACTACCACCGCCAAAAAATCCGTACTGTCGGAAAATTCCGTACTGCCGACGGCCGGTCGCCAAAAATTCGGTACGGTTGTCGGAAAATTCCTTACCGCCGGCGGCCAGTCGCCGAAAAATTCAATACCGCGGGCGGCCGATCGCGCGGAAAATTTCGTACCATCGCCGCCGTCGGTGCTTCGCCGGACCACCACACTTTTTTGCTGCACACACTTATTTTTTACTGCACACACTTTGCTGCACACGAACTCTTGCTGCACACAATATTTATGTACAACACATTGTAGGGGTAATATTGGAATATCACTATATATTTTTGTAGTTAGTAGTAATAATTTTGTATGTTTGTATCTCATAGTAATTAAGAGTTTTTTTTTTGTATATAATAGTAATCCTCCCTAAATTTGGTGTGGATTTTAAATTATTTATTTTCATTTGATTTTAAATTATTTATTTTTATATTTAGCATATAAATTTAATTAAGGCATAGTACAATCGATTAGTTATAACGTTTCGGTAAATTTATGAAGAAACAAAAAACTTTTGTTGTTGTTTGATTATTTTAATTAAGTTTTAATAATTTTTAGAAAGATGGAGTATATTTTTAAAATTTAATATTTTTAAAGAAATTTTGGTGTTAATTTTAAATTATTTATTACCATATTTATGATATAAATTCATTGTATATAAGTATATGACATGATACAATCGATCAATATTCATCTATAGTTAATCTCCATTGCAATCTTTATACCGTTTCTCTTTTCCTTTATTAAATCATGTCATTCATTTATAATCATGTGTCTGAAATTAATATGCAAAAGGAGACTTGGCGAATTAAAGTTAAATGATTGAGACTTTGGATTTCATACTTTGATAATACAGACAAAAAAATATACATGGATATGATTATGATGCTTTGGATTTCATACCTTGATAATACAGACAAAAAAATATACATGGATATGATTATGATGGATAAAAAGGTAAATTTTAGTTGGTTTTAATGATTAAATATTCTTTACATGTATATGGTATATTTTATATTTCTACAACTTTTACGTTAATTAACATGATAAGATTTTCTATTTAATTATTGTTATATTATATGTGTAGGGTTCGAAGATTCAAGCAACAATCTGCCATAATCACATCTCAAAATTTGAGAAATTGTTAAGTGAGGGGGTAACATATATTATATTAAATTTTCGTGTTGCTAAAAATATTGGGTCGGTCCTTATTACAAATCATGAATTCAAGTAGAACATCCACAATTACACATTGGTACGATTGACTTCACAATTGGAAACTAATAAAACTGGCTTAAATTTTATTGATTTTGATACAATCAATTCTCAAGATAACACTAGAGATATAGTACTCATAGATATATTTTAAAAGTTTATTACTTATGTTTTAATTAATAGAAACTAATTATACTTTTAAAAAAATTGGTTCTATTTCTTCTTACAATGACAATATCCACAGACATAATTGCTTTGGTGGTAAAAATAGAAGATATAATTTGTGTTAGTGCAAGGGGCAAGCTTATAGATAAAATTGATATTGAGCTTGAAGATGAACGGTAACTTTCTTTTAAAATATTTATCTATATTTTTATTTTGTAACTCAATTTTTATGTTTAATATTTTTTGGATTAAAATTTTAACATCAATTTAAGACACATGATCATAAATTGTACATTATGGAGAGAATATTCTAGACAATTGATGCAATACAAGAAGAACAATCCAAACCAAAGACTTATTATTGTTCTTGAGTATGCCAAAATCAATAATAAATATAGATGTATATATTTTTTTTAAAAACTCATTTTATTTATGTATAATTCTGTATGTATTTAGATGTCATTAGATGTTTATTATAATATTTATCTATTAATAATATATTATTTATCTTCTAATTTCTTAGATATGTTTTAACAAGAATAATAATAATTATTATTATTATATAAAAATTTAAATCAAACTTCCTTTGAAATATGCAATAGAAAAAAACATATCAAATTCTTGGAATGCAACAAGGATAATAATTAATGAAGATATAAAAGAAGTTCATGATTTTCGAAAGAGGTACACATTCAATCTATACATTACATTCAGTGATTTTTCTTTTTAAAAAAATATACATACATACATATATATATATATATATATATATATATATATATATATATATATATATATATATATATTAATATTTATGCTTTTGGAAATGTAGCATGAGTTTAATAGGCCATGATAGATTGCCTTGACAATCTCATATAAATCATATTGGTAAAAGCTTCGTCTTTGAAGAATTTACACCAGATGTAGAAGTAATCTATCTTGCAGAAATTCAAGACATCAAGGATGTAAATATTTCATTATAATATTTTTGTTTTAAAATATTTTTACTACAAAGATTAAAATGCATTTCAATTATTGTATAACCTATGTTAATTTATATTTTCTTCATGAATTTTTAGAAAACCTATTGCATTGTTGTTGCAAATGCTCAAATGATCCAAACTCAATATAGATGGTACTATAATGGATGTAACAAATGCACCAATAAAGTTATTGTTAAATCTGGAGTCCCTTACTGTGAGAAATGTAAGCAGGACATACCATTACCTGTGCCACAGTAAATTTTATTTTTTCTTTGAAAGTTAATATTTTTTTTAAATTTACTATTTTCTTTTGAAAATGACAAATAAAATTTAATTAAGTTATTTTGCATTGCAACAGATATAAAATTTATCTCAAGGTTGCCGATGAAACTGTGAATACTTCATTTATAGTATTTGATAGAGAGATTAGGCCAATCATTGGAAAAACAGCAGCCGAACTCATTGAAAATCTTGAGAAGGTATTTCATAATTTTCATATACTGACATTTATAAAGAATAGAATTGCATTAATCAAATTTCACATACTACAAATTTTCACATGAAAGATATGACATAAATTAGAATTTAGTTTGCAAAATACAACATATCTGTTATACCTATCCTATGTTTTATTATAATTCTTTTTTTTTATTAGCTGGACTTGATTGAATCATTTCCTAAAGAGCTTGACACTCTTATTGGTTCGAAGTTCATCTTTAGATTCCATATCTCTGAAAGAAATAATAGAATGTATACACTGTGACGAAAATATCTTCAGATCCTACTATGATCAAGGCTATAACGAATAGATCAAAAGCGAAAAAGGTATTGAAGTTCAAAATTAGATATGCATTTATGGTGATTTGCTCCATCCATTTTCTAACTGTTATATTATACTGTTATTTTTATGTTTACATACAGCCTTTAGGATCTTCTATGAATGATGTTTTTTCAAATAAAATGAGTACTTCATAAAGGAAGCATAAATTGGTTGACATTGAGACTATTGATGATGATGAAGATAATGCTCTGGATCAGACTCAAATGCCGGTCACGAATAAAAGGATGGTTCAAGTAAAAGTTGAAGATAATCAATCTTAAGAAATAAAACCTATTGCTTTATGAAGAACTTATGATTTATCCATAAATTTTATTATAACTGCATGTTTATATTATTATAATTTTTATGAAACTATGAATGATTATTTTAATTCTATTATCAATTCTATCCTTCAAACTTTTATAAAATCAAGGAATAATGTTTATTTTGATACCATTACCAACTCTGTTTTTCATATCAAGTAGACATGCGCCACCACAAGAATAAGAATTTAGAATTTAAATTGTCTCATACAAAATTAATTTATTCAAAATAGTCTCAAAAAATTTAATTTTACCTACAAATAATCCCATAACTTTTAACTTTTCTCTAAAATGGTCATTTTAACCTAAAAATGATCAATTTTATTTATGAGTTTTGTAGAGATAAAAGATACTATTTTGAGACAAAATTACAAGAACTAAAAATTAATAATTAAAATTTTACTCTATTCAAAATAGTCCAAATATTTTTTTTGTCTTTTTAACTTAAAAATGATCAGACAATCATTATCGAGTGTTGGGGTTTTCCTAACGAAACATATTTTTACACATGATCAATTATATGTTGCGCTCTCCAAGGTTAAGAGTAGGACATGTCTAAAAATACTTTGTCTAGATGAAGAAGGAAAAACAAACAACAGCACATTTAATGTTGTGATTGGTGAGGTATTTACAAATTTACAGTAATTAATGTTACATATAATATAAATATGATTGTATTTAACTTTTAATTTATTTCAATTCAGTTACATAATATACCATTTAAAGGTTAACATCAGAATTATACTAAGTAAAGATAAATATATACAAACACGAAAAATAAAAGAATATAACATTACATCAAAACACATCGAAATTAACATAACAAAGTTCATATTATAAAGAATATAACCCGTGTAATACACGGGAAAACATACTAATTATTACTTAAAATTAAATACTGTAATATTATTTTAAATATGGAATGCTATACCTTTAAACACTATAATATTATAGTATTTTATATATATCGAGAAATTATTATATTTGATCATGTAAGTATGTCAAAATTCATATATGAATTGTGATCCTTTAATTATTGCAGTTTCAATTTTAGTTTTAGTTTTTTTTGTCTAATATTGATTTTTCAAAACCAAAATTGAATAAAAAGTGACTTAAATAAAAAAAAAAGTTAAAATGTGTATCTTATCATAATTTAACAACATACTTTAATGATCATATGTAATAATTTGACCAGAAAATATTATAGATTATATACAAGGGTGTGTGAAACGTATGTATGTGATGCGTGCGAAAGCATAATTGTTATATAAAAAATATATAAATAACAATAATAGTGAAAATAGAAAGATTAAAAATAATAGTAAAAATAAAAAAATTAATAAAATTGCAATAATTGATTGATTTCCTCAGCTTTCTATAAATAGGGCTTCCTCCATCTCTGTCATAAGTTCTCATTTGCTTTTTACATATGAATTAAGAAGTATTATTATTTTATCTGTAGTAGATAGTTATATTGATAGTGAGTGATGGGTCATATATGAATCTTTTATACTAAAAAAGAAAAAATTGCGACCTTTGAATGAGAAGTCCAATATAATAAAATAAGGACTAGTAAGACAAATGGAGTAATTGAAAATAATAAATGTGTAACAATAACATAAGATACTTAAATAAAATATAAATAGTAAATAATGAGTGTGTAACAATAACATAGATATTTAAATTAAATAATAATAAGAGTAAAAAAAGAAAGAAATAAACACACTCTTACAACGGCCGGCACGTTAAAAGAGACATATGTCAACCTATAAAAAAATATTGTATAGATGTTTTTAATTTTTATTTATTTTTATCAAATGCTTATTTAAATCATCAGAGATGATTAATTAAAAATTTGTATACGTATGTATATTGTGAACATAATTTTCACACGAGAAGGAAAGGACAAAACTGCAATTGAGATCCCCATGTTATTGGCAGATAATAAAATGTCATTACTCACTAATTATTAATAATTATAAATAAATAATGATGATGCTTCTCTCACTATATTTTTATTTTTTTACTTCTCTTTTTTTGCTGTATTCTTATGAGATTGATTATTATTTAAATAGAAGTAATGGGGAGAACGATGTCGCTCGGCAGTGTTAATTTTTTTTTATTCTTATTCAATTCTCATATAAGCTTATTAAAATGCATTAAGACTTTGTTAATTTAAGCTTAATTTTTTTAAACCAAGTCCTATACATGAATATACATTTAAAAAATCCTCAACTCGTCATAAATTCATTATTTATCTTCAATTAATTCCCACACTTCCTATTTTAAGGTGTTTCATATATTTATACACATTCATTAATTCTAAAAAAAAATACTATACATCTTTCCTATTTTTATATTTTTTCATAAATTCCAACAATTTGTATTTATTTTTTTAACAATTTATTTACTTCCTCCATGGTGTATTTTCACCCACTTTCCATTTTGGGTTATCCCATGTATTTTTACTCATTTCATAATACATAATATTTTATTATCTACATTTTTACTTTATTCATCAATCTCATTAACTTTACTTACTTTTTTATACTTTATTCATCATTTACAATAATTTTATTTACTTTTTCTTTTTAAATTAATAATTTATCCCTATTTTTTTCTTAAATTATATATTAAAAAAATAACACATCTTAATTTTCGAACCCGTAAAAATGGGTAAATATAGTCGGTACGGAGGGACTATTATTTTCAATAAAATTAGGAGTTATTAAAAATCCTTATCCATTTGAGAAATAATGAGGGAGGGGTGGGGTGGGGTTAGGGTAGTGATTAGACTAGACTAGACTAGACTAGACTAAACACCCATGAATTATTACACTGCTCATCTAATTGGAACAACGAAGAAAACAGAGAAATTCACATATGCTTGCTGCAGCCTTTTCTTTTCCAACATTTATTAATTAATTAAACATTTTTATTTTTTATTATTTAATATTTTTAATTCTACTCCGTATTTATTCCCTTCCCTGTGTAACAACAACTGTCACCATTAAGATTCTTTATTCTCCGCGTGAAAAAATATTACCATGGGGTGTGTTTGGCTACAACAGAGAATACATCGCTTGGAAATTCTATTGAGGAGTATTTTTTTTTATTTTTTTTTTTTGTAATTTGTAATTCAACTATCAAGAATTCAACTTACTGATCCCCTTGTATGTCGTGTTTTATTCAATTTTATGAGAAATCAAACAATTTTTATTTTAAAGTAGTACTCCATGGTCCCTGGTGACATCTGTTTTATTTACATAATATAAAGTAATAATATTTTAATATATAATGATGGAGAAATATATAATTTTAATATATAGTGGGTAAATAGTATTGTGTGTGAATATCGTAAAAATATATTCTCTTCATGCATTGTCAATCTATCTATTTTATCATTTTTGTCGTTCATTCTTAATCTATTAATTTCCCTTTTTGAACTATAGGACCTACACCCCCCTAATACAAATAAAATAGGGGACTCACACCCTCCACTAATACAACTACCTACTACACATAAAATAATACTCACTCCGTCCCATAGTTAAGTTCACCGACACTGTCGATACGTAGTTTAGAAAAGTTGCTTTTTGACCAACTTTATTAACTTTTTAGGGGTATTGTGTAGGGATGTAATTGAGCCGAGCCGAACATCTTCGGGCTCGAGCTCGGCTCGAATTTTTTTAAGGGGCTCGAGCTCCATTCGAATTTTGTTGTTCATGTCGAGCTCGGCTCGTGTGTAAAATATATAGCTGCGAATAGTTCGCGAGCTCGCCTCGAAATATTTTTTCTGAATTAAAAAATCAAACTCGAGCTCGAGCTAGAATGACTCGATAAAAACTAGTCATTAGTTCGAGCTCGAGCTCGTTAAGCAGAAAATTATTTATTTTTTAATTTTTTAATGTGGCAAAGACTTGAGTGAGATCGTCTCACGAATAATAAAATTTTATTAGAATAAAGATTTTGATAAAAAGAGGTATCTAGAGTTATTATTAATTTTTATTAATTATTAGAAGTGTTGATTATTAATTAAAATATATTTTAATAATATAACAAAATCTTTTTTTTATTAACATTTATAAGTATATGGAGTATATATTTACTTTAAAATTGAGTAAGTCTTGCATGAGACCGTCTCATGTGAGACCATTTTTCACTTTTAAAATAATTATCACTTTCGCTATAAATCATTGTCACTTTCGTTATAAAATGTTATCACTTTTTATTTATACTATAAAATTGTTCATGGAATAACATTATCACTTTTCATTAATTTATTATCACTTTCCTATATAAAAGTTATCACTTTTTGTCCGTCTCACGTAAACTCTTATGTGAGACGGTCTCACACAAGTCTTTGCCTTAAAATTTGGGGTAGTCTTGTGTGAGACCGTCTCACGTATATTAAAATAATTTAAAATTTTAAAATTATTATATTTATAATTTAAATTTATTTATGTAAAGTTTCTTAAACTCTAAAATCATTATAATTAAAATAAGTTATATTAAATAATAATAATAATAATGGAGTAATAATAATAAGAATGAGCCTATTGACTATATTATTCGAGCCTATTGACGAGCACTATTCGAGCCTACTACCGAACACGTTCGCAAGCCTACTACCGAATACGTTCGCGAGTCCTATAAACGTACACGTTTGCGAACGAATTGAGACTCGAATAGCTCACGAACGGTTTGGTTTGTTTACATCCCTAGTATTGTGGTATTTTAAGGTAATAAATAAATTATAAAGTATGTTATGTGTGTTAAGTAGGAGTGGTATTTTTAAAATTAAGATAACTTTTGAGGTTGTTAGTTAATGTGAAGTTTCCTTTATTGGGTGGTGAAGATAAGTGTAGGACGGCCAAAAATGAAAAGTGTGAACAAAAGTGTGGGACAGAGGAAGTAATACTCCTTAATCCACGTGCAAAAAACAATTGAATACATTGAGAATGGACGGAGGGAGTATTAGTTATATTGTATGAATCTCATCAATAAAAGAAAAATGAGTACTCCCATATCCCATTACAATATATATGCGTTTTGCCAAATTGGTTCATCCCAATAAAATGTATATTTTCCTTATTAGATAAATGAGACTCGTACAAATTAACTACTACTCTCTCCATGGGTCTATATATCATAATGGTACAACTACGCATTTTATATTAAAATATTATATTTCTCAACTCATTACACACTAAAATATTATACTCTTTTTGTCCCGCCACAAGAGCTGGTCTAAATACTCGTTATGTTATCGAGTCGAGCCAAACTCGACTCGATAAAGCTTGATAATAATATTAATATTAATAATAAATAGTATATAATGATAATTATATATACTAATATAAATATTATATTAAATATTAATTAAAATCTAACTCGATTAGGCTCGAAAGCTCGTCAAGGTTCGAAAGCTAAACTCGTTTTGTTTAATGAATCAGAGTCGAGATCGAGCTCGGCTGAGTAACTTTCGAGTTGAGTTTGAACTCACTCGTAGGCTCGTTATCAAATCGAGTCGAACTCGAGTATGCACTATCCAAACTTGCTCGGCTCACTTAACAATCCTACCCTTAAATTACGTGTAAAGTAAATGTTATCTTTCAATTGAATGAAGAGAGTAATATTTCAATGGAATGAAGAGAGTAATATGTGACTAATGTGATGAAAGGAATGGAGTACGTTATTACATTAAGAAAACTCACATAAGTAAAAACAAATTAACCAAACATGCATGTTAAATTATACAACAAATCATTTATAAAGAAGAAATAATAAAGAAAAACAAATTTAAAGGCACTCATGTGAATCGAGTTCACGTTAAATGATTAGTTTTTATTAGAATTAATCAATACTTCTTTAATAAAAAGTAACTATTATAGCACCTTCGTCCCGTTGCAATATACACATTTTTGTCATTTTAATCTGTCTCAATACAAAGTGTGCATTTCAATTTTTTGTAAACGAGACTCAATTTTTGGTAAACGACTCACATAAAATAATAATTATATTTTCATGGAGTTTACACTCAACACTTATACAAGTCTAGAGCCGCCAATGGGGGCCGGCGAGGCCATCCTAGGTGGGTACGGGTTAGAAATGTTAGGCCCAACCCATTTAAGGTGGGTTGTGGATTATGACGGGCAAACACGCCTTTTTTAATGATATTATTAAATTTATAATTACTTGAAAATAAAATATCAAAATGATGGAAGCTCTTACAAAATACTATAATGTCAATTAGATAGTTAAAATATAATATAAATCATATAAAATAGCCCCATGAACAATTAGTCATAATCAAAGATCACTAATCAAATAACATAAGTTTACTAATTATATATATTTATTAAGAATCTCAAATAATACAACATAAGTCTAATTATCTTCAAATAACACAAATTAATTAATCACAAAAAGTTTTCTAATTTTAAAGGCCAGACACAAAACTCAAAACATAATTATAAAATCTTTCAAAACTTATCCATTATAACATCATAATATAAATATCTCAATTTTCATATTGCTCAATTATATCCTCGCTAATCTTCAAATGATTAGATATCTTAAAGGTTTATAATTTACATTTTATTTGCTTCTAATTCTACATTTATATATAAAAAATTTAAGAATTAAAAATAATTTTAAAATCAAGCAAAGTAGGCTTAAAATTATATACGAATTTTGTATACTAATCTACGGTACAAAGTATTTAAAATATTCATCTTATAATTTAATTTATTATTTTGAAGATGAAAAAAAAAAGAAACAACAAATATTTGAGATATTAAACACTAAATCCTAAGCAAAAGCAAAAGAAAAAAAAATCAAGACGGGCCAAACGGTCCGCCCCAGTTTGGGCCAGTCTGGACCGTAAAATTTATAACCCAATCCACCCTTTTAAAAAGCAGGGGCGGTTCGGCCCGATAAGCGTAACCCATTTTGACGGCTTTACTATATATTAAAGTATTATACTCCATTCGTCCCGCCTAAAGGATTATTTTACTTTTTGACACATGGATTAAGGAGTATTATTATTTAATATGTAGTGGGTAGTTATATTAGTGGGAGTGTGGACTCCATATTTTAATTGTATTAGTGGGTTGGTGTGTGTGGATCCCATAAGTGTAAAAAAAAAAGAAGACTCTTTGGGTGAGACGCCTAAAATGATAAAATAAAACCTTTGGATGGGACGAAGGGAGTATCCCTTAGTTATACGTGAAAAAAAAATCCTACATTTTAATTAATGAGATAAATGGAGTAATATATTGTGCTTATTGAGATAATTACATATTTTTTCATTATAAGAATAAGAGTTTATTAATTATAGATACGTGTATTTACAATTTAATTATTAATAAATATATTAATCTAATATAATTACTGTAGGAAACATAAGATTTTTTTCTCCCAATATTATCCTTGTTCACAACGTTTAATATTCAACATTTACACAAAACAATAATTTCGTTGAACACTAATGTAGACTATATTAAATAAAAACAGCAAACCTGAATTTCTCTAACAGCAATAACCACTACATCTCTCTTAAACCTCAAGCGAGTAATTTTTTTTAAATAATTCAAATAAAAATAATAAACGCAAATTTCTCAATGTACACTATTATTATACTTATCACTCGAGATTTTAGGAGTGAGAGTTTAAGAAAAAATCGTTTTCCTAATTCTCCCTGCGATCGCTTTATTTTATTCCTCTCTCTCTAAATGCACGTTGATGTATAAATTTTGAAAGAAATAATTTAGGAAAAAAATTATTTTTCTAATTATCTCTGCATCACTTTCTTTATTCCTCCCTCTAGCATACAGATTTTGAAAGAAATAATTTTGAAAAAAATAGTTTTACTAATTCTCTCTGTGGTCACTTTCTATTATTTTTCTCGCTAAATGCACGCCAATGTATAGATTCGTCTTCGTTCTTTTAATTGTGACTTTATTCTTCATTTTGTGACAATTTTCCCATTAATTAATCAAAATTCAGATTTAATAAATACATTGTGCACACGTGCGTACAAATTAAGGTTTTATTCAATGACTCTATATTCGACAATTATTTATTTCACCTAAATGTACACTGATGTATATTAATATAAATAATTTATTCATTTTTTTCTTCCCAAAAAATATTTATATAAAATGAGTGCACAATGATATATACATATAAATACTTAATCGTGTTTTTTTTAATTTGCTTCACACGATTCACATTGATGTTCAGTAAGTATGGATAATATAGGAAAAAAATAAAATTAAATTTTGTATGTGTCCGTAAATTTTTATAGCGAATGTATGAATTAGTAATATCTAAATACGTTTTGTATATAATATTTATTGACTCTAAGAATAATATTTATTGACTCTAAGATTAATAATTTATTCATGGTGCGTAATTTTTTTTATATACTAGTATTAAAAAAATAATTTTATAAAATTAAAATGTGAAAAAAAAAATCAATAACTCATCTAATTACGAATATTCAATTATTTATTAAAAAAATTAAGGCAAAGGCGGGGCATTAATAGGGTTTTGCTTGTCTTGTTCTTCTTTGTCAATGTTTTCATTACATAAACATAAACAACTCTACTTTTCACGTGCTTCTGGGGACTCTCTCCCTCACTCTCCATTCCCCCCACTTACTTCAATGCCACCATATCTCCTCCATCTTCTTCACCTTTGACCTTCCCCCCTTTCTCTCTCCTCTCTCTCTCCCCCCATTGTCAAGCCATTTTCTCTGTTCTGCTCTGTTTTCAACCACCACATAACACTAAGGTCCACCCTTTCTTCCCCTGTTCTGTTCTGTTCTTTTCTCCACAGAACTCAGAATCTCTTGAAAACCTCATCAATGGTGATGGAGGTGGTGCATGAAGACATGGGTGGTGAAGGCACCATGCAATGTACAAACCATCCGTACAAGAACAGCACCCCAGGTGGGATCTGTGCTTTCTGTCTGCAAGAAAAGCTTGGCAATCTCGTTTCCTCTTCTTTCCCTGTTGCCATTTTCCCCTCTTCTTCATCTTCATCCTCCTCCCCTTCTTTTAGATCTGATTTTGGTGGCGGCAACACCACCGCCCCAGACGGCGGCCGCCACCACCACCTTGCTCCTCCCTCCTCTGTCAACAATGACTGCAGCAGCTACAACGGCTACTGCACCAGGAGATCAAGGCTGCCCTTCGTTTTGACTCAAAAGAAGAAGAAAAAGAAAGACGGGGGGGTGGTTATGGGTGGTACTACCCCTGATTCCACCACCATTGTTTTCAAGAGAAGCAAATCTACTGCAACTCCAAGAAGAGGTATGCATTTCTTGGATGGGAACTTCTCTGAGGATTACAGCCCTCATAGGAGGGGATTCTGGTCTTTTCTTTACATGTCAAAGCATTCCAACACTAGTACTAAGAAAAGTCATGACAAAGCCATGAAAGATTTGAGCTTTGCATCAGCTGCTACACCTAGTACTGTGTGTAGTAACATGGGGTCATCATCATCTATGAATGTGAATGTGAATGGGGGTGTTGCTACTACTACTACTGTTGGTGTTGTGATGAGATCAAGGGAGAAGAAAAGGGAGGATTTTGTGGTGGTTGATGAGAATGGTAGCCCAGATCAAGCATTTGATAGGAAGGTTTCAAGATCTAGATCTGTTGGCTGTGGGAGTAGAAGCTTCTCAGGGGATTTCTTTGAGAGGATCTCAACTGGCTTTGGTGATTGTACCTTGCGTAGGGTGGAGTCCCAGAGGGAGGGTAAGCTCAAGGTACAATCATCAGTCCATAGGAACAACAATGGTACTGTTAATGGCCAAGATTGCATCAAAGAAAGAGTTAGATGTGGTGGGATTTTCAGTGGATTTATGATCACTTCATCCTCCTCTTCCTCCTCATCGTCTTCGTATTGGGTTGCATCTTCGAACGAAGATAGCAACGCCAACACGAAGGCGATCTCATCGATGAGGCATCTCACCCATGGGAGGAGCAAGAGTTGGGGATGGGCACTTGCAAGTCCAATGAGAGCATTTGGTAAGCCCTCTTCTAGTAAAAGGGATGCTAAGAATGTCACTCCTAATTTGGCTGCAATTCCTTCTTTATTGGCTGTGAGTGGCTGAAGAAAAGAGAGAAGCTTTTAAAAAGGATTAGATTCAATCAATTAGATGATGATATTACTATACATTTTCACATTCTTGGTTGGTGTTTGATGTGCTTATTGCTATGTTCATCCATGTTTTGCACTTATAGAAACCATTGTTGTTTAATTACCAGTTGGGGGTGATGTTGATCCTACTTTGATTTGTTCTAGTTGCAATAATTTTGTTTGTATATTTGCATGATGTAAGTTTGAGCAATAAAATGGAGAATTTTTTCTTGAAATTCTTGATTATGAGTGAGAAATTAGCTATGCCTTTTCTTCCATGTATTTGCACTAAAGATAATTGATATGATTGTTGACTTTATGCATGGATTTGGAGCAACTTTACATGCAATAAAGATTGGGTTTTTGATCCAGTTGTTATGTCTCAATCAAGGAGTCTATTTTGTTAATGAAAATAAAAAAAGGAGGTTGAATCACATGTCACTAGGTGAGCATGTGCAAGGCCCCATTGGCTTTGTCTAATCATTGTTGAAACAAAACAGGGGAAATAAAAGAAATAGAGGAAGAAAGAATCACATCACAAAGTTTAGTTTAGAATTAGTCAAAAGTGTTGCACATGTTTGGTAGATAAAGACACATTTGAAAGGTCTTAATCTTAATTCAGGTGGAATCTTAGCTTATCTAGCCTTAGTTGTTTCCTCAATGCATGCATAGATGGAATCATCATGGACTTAAAAAAAGGGTGAAGAAAACCTTTTGGTTTCAGGGGTTTCCTATCCGATCGAGGCTGATACGTTGGGTCGACCCAATCGGGCACTCGATAATCTAGTGTGAAGGGAATTTTCGTGTTCCTATCCAACCGGACCCGATCAAGCATTCATTTGATAGTCAAGAGACGAGATGACACTTTTCCTAGGGTTATAGTCACTGGAGGGTTAAACTTGGTGCATCTACCACCTGTTAGACTCTTTAGTATTTAATGAGATTATGAGAGTGACTAGAGGGTTAAAGTTGCTTAGTGTGACAATAATTGCCAACTCTTTCAAAGAAGTATATGACCACTTTGGTATTATGGAGTATGATCCGAACCATAATCAGGATTTGGATCAGACTCTTATCATACACTATATCATACACTTTCACGGTGTTAGCAAGGGGTCTTGATAATTTAGGTGCATTTGGATATCTCTCCTCCATTGTTCTCCAAACAATTAATTAGGTAAGACGACACAATACTCGGGTTAGCAAAAATCATTGCAAACCCGAGAGTTGTTTTGGATTCAAGTTGGTTTTGTGTATAACAAGGTCCTCTGAATCTTGGATGAAAACATGTAAAGGTTCTGCAATAAATTACCAACATAAGTAGGGCCTTAATGCCCCTTGCCTTGGATTCAAGTACTTTGTCCATTCTCAAACGGGTTCGGGAAGTGGACCCCCATGTTATTCACAAAAGTCTTCCATCCGGGCTCCTCCTAATAGTACTTATGTTGGTTTTGTTGTTTGATAACTCAAGAGATACTTGAATTGATACGTTGAGTACTTATGTTGGTTTTGTTGTTTGATAACTCAAGAGATAATTGAATTGACACGTTTCACAACCCGTCTAACACAAGGGTCATTTGCCCTAGATTTTCTTCAAAATCAAACACTCTAGAGATGAGAGAAATTGGAAGGAGATTGAGACTTGTGAGGGTTGATAAGAAGACAAGTTCATGCAAAAAGACATGCAAGAAAAGACTGATGAAGTGAGAAAACTCCATTGGTGGAGCAGATGATTATTACACAACGGATTCTAAACGACAATACTTTTATGGAGCCCACAAATACATAGATATGATTCATATAGACTTGCAAATTTATTCTCCCCATTCCAGGAAAGATGACATACTTTTTATTTTGAATTGTCCTACAAAAATTTGCACATTCCTAAAAAAGCAAAAAGTCAAACATAACCACCTTTCTCCAAACACTTTATTTACAAAAAAACTAACCATACCTAACACACTTAATATATTTTATCATTTATTTATTACCAAAAAATATCGTAATACCCCTAAAAGTCACTATTCTATTAATCTCCATACCAAGAAAGAGGTGCAATTTTTAGATATTTTGATATTAGGGTCCCCTTGCCCTTGCCCATCATTTTTTTAGGGAAATTTTATCAACTAGTATTTCATCTTGTAAGAGAGAGAGAGAGGTCCTACGTGGCAGACGACCATTGGCCTTTCACACCATAGTTCTATGCACTTTTGGGGTGCTCTTATTAGGGTTACATTCTTCAATCGTAATTTAAAAAAATAATAATCTTTTGTATTTGTGATTTATAGAAATTTTGATGGGTGATTAATTTTATACTCTCTTGCTCCTATAATAAATTCCACATTTCAGTTTACGTTTGTCTCATAATAAATTCGGCCCCCTAATATAATCTCTGAAAAAATTACGTTTTGATACTCTAATAGGAAAAATTTTTCAAAAAAAAATTAGAATTTATTACTTGCTCTACCTTAGCCTCCATGCGATATAATAACATACATATATTTTTGTTCATGGAAAAAAAAAACACATTTCGTTAACACATAATATAGTTCATAGTAATAAACAATTAAACTAGTCAACACTAAAAAGTAATAAAATATAAAATGATATATATAAATATTTATTTAGTTAATCACTTAAATTATTCTTATAATATGTATGAATAAATTAATAAAATACTATATTAATCGAGCACTTGACGAGCTTATCGAGTCTATTTATGAGCTTTTAATAAAAGAGTTATCTAATGCTCAAGCTCCGTTCATTTATAGTACGAGCTTAAAAGATGATCAGTTTTATTAGTGTTCATTTAACTATTCAAATACATATAAACAGACTCTTATCAAATCGACCCATGAGCTATTCTCGAATGCTTTGTTTACCTACACCGATATTATATGTGCATCACAATATACCTTTAACAATTATAAATATTTTACTTTTGCAAAATAATTTTAATAAATATTAATTAAGTGGGTCTTGTAAAAGATTTAGGCCCATGGTATTAAATATTAGAAACCAAATTAAATTCCCATTTAAAATGGTCATTTACATATGTTGGTTGAGAAAATATTATTTTGGAAAAGCAATATCACTATTGTATTTGTACTTGCTTGTCTCCATATATTATCCTGAATTTATTTGCACGTGTCAATTCTCATTTATAATCTAAATATAAAAATTATGGAAAAGTAAAATAAAGCTTATTATTTATTTATTTTAACATTATTAATGTAACAAATCGTAATATAACCTAACAAAATTTACCATTCAGATAATAATGGATACTAGTGCATAAGAAAAAAAAAAGACTAAATTCGTACATTTGATACAAACTTTTTTTGAATAAATATAAATTAAATTAAATATACACACTCGTTCTACTTTTCTTTTTCCTCTCTTTATATATTATTTTTAAATACAAATCACACGTGCTGCGAGACAGCGAGTTTCCATTGAGATCTAAAATTCAGGATTTCGTTATCAAATATTTCTATTTGGGCCGAATAATTGGGCTGGGCTGTGCTAATCTCAAAGCTCAAACCCATTGGTTTTTGTCCATTAGGATGGTGTCAGTTGCTCGAGGAAAAGCCCACTTCAATCGTAATGAATTGTTTAACCATAAATAAATTTAATAATTCCAAAAAATATTTACTTTCTTACGATCTAATGCATGTATTAATGAAATTTATACAATTTAACTTAAAATTTAGACAATATAAAAATAAGAGTTGATGCATCATGTGAGTATAATTTTCATATTTGTATAACTTTTTATTCAATAGTGTATATATGTTCTTTAATAATTGTATAGTCTTTTTACATTAAGTTTTTTCATTAAAACAAACAAAAAATTCACTAACAAAATGTATATATTTTTATTCATCAGTATATATATTTTTATTTATAAACGTATAAGTTTCTGGAAGTATTGCACATGATAATTTGCCTAAAAATAATTACAATAAACAACATACAATTTGATTTTAAAAGTATACACTCACTTACTAAAAGTAATACACTTTCTATTAAAAAGAGCATTTAATTTCTGAAGAAGTAGCAAACTTATAAAGTGAAACATCAGTTATTAATGAAAAAAAATTAACGATTCAATGAAATGCCAAATTGACATCATCTAATGTCAATTTGAGATTGAAACTACAAGTCAAAGAATAAATTACATTATACTAATTAACATCATCCAATGTACCATCTGAGGTTGAAAATGTGAATTGAATAATCAAATTTAAAAAAATGCCACCTATAAAGTATAATATGAACAGTGCCGACGAGGAGAGAGACTCTGAAATGTAGTGGTGCTCCATCTCTGAGGAAGAAACGAAAATGAGCAGTAGAGGTGCAAAGCGGAGGTGCTTCACCTCTGATGGGAGCAACGAAGGAGCAATAAAAATATATATCTCTGAATCTAATCCGATGTCGAAGAACAAATTTGCTAAGATAGATAAAGAATATATCTGAAGTGATGCAAATGTTGAAGAGCAGGTCTAAAGTGTGAGATTGAGGAAGATGATTTGGGATGCAGGTGAGAAAAACTTAGAGAGGCCGTGATTTGTGAAGATGATTTGAGATGCGGTTAAGAGAGACCTAGAAAGAGAAAGAGGCTATGATGAGTAAAACATAATATGATGTAAATTACCTTATATATGACACATTTTATAATACGGATCCTGTTTTTAGTGTACACCAATTGCACACTAGATCAACTCATTTTAGAATTAAATTTCACACAATTATTGCTTGCAAAACCTTATTCCTCTATTTATTTACTCTCTCAATCCTCTGTACTCTTCTGATTTCTCTCGTCACATACACGTATTACATATTTGTTATGTGATTTGTTTCTTTAATATTATTATTTTTTCTACATGGAGTAATTTAGAAAAATGCATTTTCTTTTCCATATAATGTTGAATTATTTAAAAATATATCATATAATATTACAGTTAGTATATTTTATAAATTCTTGCTGATATTTTTAAAATGTAGTTTTTTATTATAAATATACATAAATACAATCAAAATATTATGATTACTAAATATTATTAAATTTAAATATTTGTTTTAAATTATTTGTATTTAATTGAGTTGAAGTTTAAAATTTGTGGAAAATAATATAAAATGAAAGAAAATGATCGATTAAGATGAAATTTAAAGATTTTATTTTCCGATTCTCTTATATTATAGATTTCTCTAGAACTCTTATGTTGATTCTTTGTTTTGGTATACCATTCATTTTCATAAAAAGCATTAAGCATCTCTTTAAAGAGTGATGAGTGAAATATTTTTTGCAATTTCAAAACGCCTTTTTTTTTGTCATAAGAAGTTGATGGAGTATTTAAGTTAAAATATAATTGTGTTTGATTACATTATTATATTATAACTTTTAAACTACTTAAGTTGAGCTAATGGTGCTAACACTGTGCATTATATCTTGTAGCAAATTTGTAACTGTCCAATTTGTGATGACGAGGCATTCACCATTTTGCTGTATCGTTATTCTTTCGTGCTTCATATTTGGTCAAAAATTGGTGCACCCTATTTATTATTTTAGCAAATTTATGTACATATATATGTATCGTTATCTTATTTTAGGAAGGAGTCTGGTTCTTCTGTGACATTCTGCTGTGATATCTCTTGTGACACTCTTGGATGAGTGACATATAAGAGAGAGAAGAGAAACTATACCCTAAGTCAATCAGTAAACCCTTGGGTAAGAGATTGAATTTATCCACCCTGACACGTGTCATTTCATAAGCAGGTGTTACAGGAGATATCACACCAATGTGTCATAGAACATCCCGTGCCTATCTTAAGTGGGAAGGAAATGAGAAACTTTTTTTTCCCTAATTTACCCCTCACTATTTATTCTTTTCCTTTCTAAACCTTATTTGTTAATGGGCCCGACTATTAACATTCCGCTTTCACTTTACACACCCCAATAGCTAAATACACCCCAAATTAATTCTTTTAATTCTAATTTTCTACTTTATACACCTCATAAAATACAATTTTACCCTTCTTACTAAATATCCCCTTTTGAGCCATAATCTCCAATCTTCACTTCATAAAATACATATCATTTCTCACTCCTTAAATACTTCAAGAGAATAATTATATATATGTATTTTAATTTAGGGTTAACTGCATTAAAATACACGATATTTTCCTCAATTTTCAATTTAATTACGAACTTATTTTTTTATTAAAAAAATACATGATCTTTATATCATTTCTTAATTTAATCACGAAATTTTTTTTAATCAATTGAAAACACATTCTTTTTATATTTTCTCAATTTAATCATAAATATTTTTTTTTAAAAAATATAATTTAAAATTATTAGAATTTAATCACAAATTATTTATTAAAAAAGTATAACTATCTTAATTAATAAAAATCAAGATACATTAAATATTTAAAATATAAATTCACAATAATTAATTTCTATTATAATAATTGTTTTAATTTTAAAATTAATAATTCTGCATCGCAACACAGTGTAGTTTAAATAAATTCACAATAATTAAAATAATAATAAATTCTGAAAAAATAAAAAAATTGAACACATTGTATGTTTAAACTTTAATTTATTTTATATAATTAAATTGCACAACGCCTTGCTAAAACAATTTTAATGAATTTTTTTAATATTTATATTGTAGTATTTTAACTATTTTTTATTTAATGAGTCTTAATTTTTATTAATTAAAATAGTTATATATTTTATTCATAAAAAAATGTGATTAATTAAAGAGTACAAGTTAACCCTTTAATTTATTATCACATAATATATATGTAAGGTTAAACTTGTCTTTTTGTCTAGGGATAACTTGGTCCATATTATTATTGGGGTGTGTATAGGAAAATCAGGGGTGTTAATAGCGGGGTCTTTGTTAATATAATTCTATTAATTTAATATGTATTTATGATTAATAATAAATGATTAGTAAGCCTTTCAAATTCAAATTCAAATCAAATTCTTGAGCTTACCTCGATAACCTGATTATTGCGTTCCTCCTCTCCGGCATCAAGAAGCCCATTTTAGCATGCCAGAGAAGAGAACAATTCATTCCCCAACAACACTAATTGAAAATTTGGGTTCGAAGAGAAGATCAAAGGATATCGATATCGTCATTTGATTACATGATGCCAAAGATTTGGATTTGGGAAGTGCATGGCAAATGCCAAAGATAATTAGAGAAGACAATAATTTTTTTCCAGATGAACAAGTAGGCTGGGCCTTTCAATTATTTGCAATTTTTTCAAGTGAACAAGTATGCTGGACCTTTCGACGAACTGCTGTGCATTGGCCAGTTCTTCCCCGATTCTCCAGAGTAGCTGGAAGAGTTCAATGGCTACATCCAAGGCCGCTTCTAGATCCCTATTCTCACTTGCTCAATCGGAAATTAAGGCGTTGGTGCTCCCAGATTTAAGCTGCCTTATTGTTTAATTTCATTCAATTGTGATTGATAAATTGATCAAAATTTTGTAATTTGTAACCGAGCAATAATTTTACATTTTTTTGTGATGATATTTGACTTTTATTTAGAAGTTAGCGGTGTTCAATATCATACTGTATAAATTTGAGTTTCTCATAGATAATCTTGAAGTCCAATATGCTTCGAATTAAGTTGCTTTACAATGAATTTACACTTATGAAAACATGTGATGCAGAAATGCCTGACAGCCTCTTTGAATTTGAATAGATCACCAATGAAGAAAAGATTATCTGAGAAATTTCTTTAGAAACCGACTTGGAATCAAGAGGCAAGTATTAGTAATCAGTATTTCCATTTTGTAAGTATTTCTGTATTTGACTTATGATTATTATATAGTATTTGGTTATTTACATGATGGTAGATTCAGTTGAAATTGTTTATGTGAGATGAATCTCCCGCTATATTTTGTGTAATTGCTGAAGACTCTGTGGAGATCAAGCTTCAATTTACTGAACTTCTGATTCGTGTATTTGCCATAATTGGTGATGTCGAGGTACTACCGTGTTACTGTTTCCATAGATTGATTATAATAGAAGTTCTCGGTTGTATTATGTTCTCAGTTAAATTGTGGTTTTTTAATTTTAATTTAAATATCGTCTTGCTTCTTAAGATTCGTTCCGTAGTTAATTCATCTGATGAAACCCTTTCTATGTCTGGATATTAATTTGGATTAGTTTCTGAACTATTTCACTAGGAATTCTGCATTTGATTTTTGACAGAGTTGCTTGGATTTGAGATAAGAAGCACTGAGTTTGAGAGAAGAAAGGTCCAGGGCTCACCCTTGGCTCCAAGTTAGTAGTGAAGAATAGCTCACATTCGTTGAACATTCACTTGAAAATGGATTTGATTCCATTGCAAATCAGGTCTTGGTTTTTCTGATGCAGGGGCAAAGAAGCATTGACTGATTAATTTGATATAAGCATTGAACTTGCTTAAAGTACTAGGTATAAGTTTGGGAAATAAACAATTCTTAAGTCATCTTATTCATCCCTCGCCATCTGCCTATTATCCCGAATCCAAAAGCACTCACCCCATTTTCTCTTTTTCCAGCTTTTACATCATCTCCGGAGGAGATAGTAGCAGCCGGTGATGTCACTGGAAGAATATTACTATGGAGGAGGTGTTGGGCGTAAAATATTTTCTAACAATGTGTTAGTTATGGACTGGTCAACAAGGATGCAGAGGACAAGCCAGGAGTGAGGGAAAAGGATAATGCAGATTCTTGTACCACATGGCATTGGCATTCAGCACAAGTAAATCTACTCTTCTTCTTTTCAGATGATGCCTATTTGTACTCAGGTATTTCAATTAAAGTTTTAGCTAATGTATTTCAAAATTGATGCGATGAATATGAATCTTATAAATGGTAAAATTAGAGATGTTGGAATTTTTATTCACTTTATGTGAGTTTAACTGGTTGCTTAATTCATTCCATCCATCTTTGATCTTACCTCTATGATGAGATTTTGGGGAATTCCTTTGGTACATTTTGTTATATGTTGTCTATGTTTAGTGAATAAGTATACTTGTTGGCATGTTCTGTGTAATCTGTTTTTTTTTTCTTAAGAAGTGTGGAATTCTTGGTCCAAAAGTTACATTCTCCTTTGGGTCATCTTATCCACTTTGAAGTCTTTGGGGCTTACTGTGAATATTTTTTCATCTCTTCTTGGTACATCGACATACAACAAGAGTTTACTCTGTAAATGTATCTATCTCTTTTTCTATTGGTGTCTAAAGTCTTATTTGCATACCAACTTGCATCGTCTCCATCATGCGATTTCATTGTTCAAGTGTTGATCTGCAGAAAAGAGGTTGAAAAGTGCTTGATAGAGAAACGTATAAATTTCATTGCATATAAATCTTAAGGTGAACTCTGTAAGCTGTTTTATTGATTCTTTCTATTTCATCAATATTGGGTATGCATCACCTCTACTCCCCGCCCATTGGAGATGTGAAATATCTTAATCTGATCTCTATTGTATGGCTAAACTAATTTTAAGAGTTCATTTAGGTTGTATTCCATAGCATTCACAGCTTGGAGAAGCTTTTTCTAATTAATTTATTCCAGATGTTGTTGTCGAATTTCTGACCTTTATAGAGTTTAACTCTTTAATCGAAGTAAAAAATTAAAATAGTTTTAATTCTCTACCCCAAATACACTTTTCTTTATCATTATAAATGGAACACAGCATGCTAAGTGTATTGACTGTCTTTAGCTTGGTTAAGCTTATGGATCCCTTTCCCAAAATTGATTCATAATATATTTATACTCCACTGATAGCCTTATTTAAAATGAAGGGAATCAACCATGGAGACAAGGATAATCATTGAGTTCTCTATTTATTTATTCGTATTCCTCGTAATTAGGTATATATTTTACTCATTCATATTCCTTAAAATGCCCATATAATTCCTCACATCTGAAATGTCTCGTTATCAAACTTTACAAAAGAAGTGGCACACTAGAATACGGAGATGATGACGGGGCGCTGTAGAGTAGTATGGAGTATTAACATTTAGGTGTTATATCAGCGAGGGCTTGGGTTTCAAGTTTGCCATTGCGGTAACAATACAACTCAGAAATTATTACTATAACATACTTTAAAAAATATATTTTAACAACCATTAAACATATTTTATCTAAATAATAGACATACTTTAATACGTCTCACAAACTGTTTCACTTGTCTCACAAGAGACTTTGTCCAATTTTTTTTATTTGTAATCATCGTTGGGACTTCTTTCTGATCTGTTCTATATTTATTTTTATCTTTCTATAAAATCAACAATTTTATTTATTTGTAATTATCCTCGGGACTTCTTTTGATCAATGATATATATATTTTTTTTCTTCCTTTTATATACAAAACTATATATTTTGTACAACTAACTGCATTACTAACTTGTTATTCCCAAGACTTCTTTCTAATTTTTTTTCCTTTCACTTTTTTGTTACTTCATTTTATATAAAAAACAATATATTTTGTAAAACGAACTACAATACCATATTCACGTATTTCCATTTCAAATACTAATGATATACCTTTTTTTTTCTTTTTATCAAATATTCACTTATTTCTTATAAGTTTCAACTAAATGATATGCTTTATTTTCTTTATATAGCGTTTTCTTTTTTCTTATATATACAAAATCTATACTCCCTCCGTCCCGTCCTTATGGTTACGTTTGCTTTTTGCACGTGGATTAATGAATATACTATTTTAATGTGTATTGAGGTGAGAGAAATAATATTTTAATGTAAAGTGGGTAGGTGTATTAGTTTGATGTGTGGACCCATGGAGAGAGGAGTAATTAATTTTTGTGGGTCTCATATACTAAAAAGGGAAATGTAATCATTAGAATGAGACGCCCAAAAAGGAAATATGCACTCCCTCCGTCCCATTCTTATGATTACGTTTGCTTTTTACACGAGGATTAATGAATATAGTATTTTAATGTGTATTGAGGTGAAAAAATTATAATTTAATGTAAAGTGCGTAGGTATATTTGTGGGATGTATGGGTCAATGGAGAGAAGTAATTAATTTATGTAGGTTCATATGCTAAAAAGGGAAATGTAACCATTAGGATGAGACGTTCAAAATGGAAATATGTAACCATTCAAATGAGAAGGAGGGAATATATATTTTCTCAATTGCTCAATAAAATAAACTACATTCATAGCGTATAATAATTAATGTAAATGAATTTCACTTATATACTCTATTACCCCTATAAACAGGCAAATCCACATTCAATTAGCTTATAATTAGCTTAATGTTGATGCAAAATGATTAGTTTCTATTCGAATTAGATAATGTCTCAAGATGTAATCCCAATTGATCCTCATTTTCATTAATTTTGCAGTCACAAATTAAGATCCTGCTTTTCTTCATCATAAAATTCTAAACTCTATCTTTCTCAACAACTCCCTCCGTCCCTAGGTAAGAGTCTCATTTTATCATTTTTGTTGTCCACCTAAAGGATCTTATTTCCTTTTTTGGACATATGGGACCCACCTACACATACTAATACAATTAAAACATAGGCCCACACACCCACTAATACAACTACTCACTACACATTAAATAATAATACTCCCGTCCAAAAGCAAATGAGACTCTTACCAAGAGACGGGAAGAGTATTTCTTATTGAGTTTTTCCTTATCATGAATTCAAAACATTTTTAAAGAGAAATAATTTCTTTCTTTTTAACATTAATTCTAACACGCCTGCCAATGATGAGACAGAGTATTTCTTATTGAGTTTTTCCTTATCATGAATTCAAAACATTTTTAAAGAGAAATAATTTCTTTCTTTTTAACATTAATTCTAACACGCCTGCCAATGAGGAGACAATGTCATGATATCAATCAAATAATCAAACCAAATAAAAAAATATTCAAGAACAATCTCCTTTGGTAGGCCCTCCAAACACATCGAGAAATCTATGTTATCAGAATTTCTATGACATATTCTTGATTCTTCATAAAAATACTACTAAATAATGATAATTGTATTATAACCAAACCGACTAAAAAAGAGCTTACGGGGATTGGACCCTTTGAACATCCCGTCGCACCACTGCTGCATCATCAGCACAGCGTTCGCCGGCGTCCCCATGCCCCTCGCGATGCCGCCTTGGGGCGTGGCTATCGACGATGACGCGCTCCATCGCCGTGACGCGCAGGCACCGACCTCCTTCGGGATGCGGGCTTTCTCAAGATTGACAATGTATTCCATCACGGAGTTTCTGCGCCAGGTCCTGCCACCGCCTCCGGCCACCACAATTTCCGATTGCAGTCTTTTTCCACAATTTTCGATTGCAGTCTCTCTCTTTTCTTTCAATTATTTTCATTGTATATTTTGTATTCCACCGCAGGTGGAGTATATTCTTACAATTGTGAGATTTACAACGAGAGGTACACAACAAACTTCCTTTGACACCATATTGAAGCACACAACTTCTTGGTTAATGAACAACATTTACTCCCTCCGTCCGCTTTTAAGGTATCCATTTCACTATTTCTGACGTCCGCTTCAAAGGTATCAATTTCATCTATTTAGTAAAAAAAATATTCACAATATGACCTACAACTTCCCTCTAATACAATTACCCACTTTACCTATAATAATAATACTCATTAATCCACGAGCAAAAAAAATAAATAAAGACATTAGAACTGTCCACGAGCAAAAAGCAAATAAAGACCTTAGAACTGTTCGCGTGCAAAAAGTAAAAGAATACCTTAAAACCGGATAGAGGTAGTATTATACAGTAAAATGATTTGGATGATTTAACTTTTCTATTACCATAAGCCTTACTGTTTTTTTCTGACTAATAAATATTTTTTAATGCATTTTACACAAGCTTACTGTCTTTTTTCAGACTAATAAATATCTTCTTAATACAAATTACACAAGTACCCTTATTTTGGGCGGAAACTTGACTATCCTCCTTTTATGAATACTAGAAATTCACCCGTGCTACGCACGGACATTTACATAAATAATATTTTTGAGAAATTTTTATAATTGTCCATTGACAAAAACAGAGTAATAAAATATTAGTTTAATTATAACTCATAAATAAATTGGTTGGTCTTGTGTGAAATCGTTTCACATGAGACCATTTTATATTTATTAAAATAATTATTATTTTCGCTATAAAATATTACTTTTCATTTATATTATAAACTGTTCATTGAATAACATTATTACTTTTTATTAATTTAGTATAACTTTTTATTATAAAAGTTGTCACTTTCTACTTATCTCAAATAAGTCCTTATATGAGACGGTCTTACACAAGTCTTTGCCTAAATAAAAATAATAAATTTTAAGTGTACATTATTATATTCAGTCTAAATTTGTTTATTTTCATGTAACAATAAGGTATGCATTTTGACCATGATTGAACACATGTTTCTCTACAAAAGACTAAAAATAGTTAACTACTATTGATAATATTTATCTATTTATAAAATTTAATTAATCATAACAAACGAAATTATTAATTTTAAAATTATTATACAAAAATTTATTACATTTCTAAGAACAAAAGAGGATTTTATTAATTAAGACTTAAAAATCAACCATTAATCTAGAGTGTGAAAAAAGTTTCCTATTATTTTAATACTCGAAATATACTAATATCAATTTAAAGTTTAAAATTATAATATTAGAATATTGAAGTAATTAATGAAGGCGGTGTGTGGTAATTCATGAAAAGGAACGCATAAATTGTTTGAAGAGATCGGTTTCAATGAAGATCCAATATTAGCTGCGGCTCAACTCTCTTTCAAATACTATATCGCACCTTTGAAGGTATTCAAAAACTAATGCAACATATTTGTAATTGCACATATAAGTTTTGTATTCAGGGTATTATTTATTTATAAATAGGAATTGGATCTCCTTTATAGAATACAAACTTAAAAAAAATATTATTACTAATTACATAAATATATAGTGACTCACACTTTTCATCCTACAATAAAATTCACACTTTCCGTTTTCTTTTGGTTCACAATAATTTGCAATATAAAAAAAAAATATTACACCAATTTATTGCCTCAAATGTTCATGTTAATTTATTTACATAAAATGTTTAGATTACCTCAACAAATTTATAAAATTAGTTAGAAAAACAACTTTTCTTAGATGGTGTATCTTGTGACTGTGGATGTGGGAGTATACAACAAATTCTAATCACATTTAATTTTTACTAATAATTTAAAATATTTAAGCCCCCATTCTCACATCTTCTCAAATGAGTTTGTATGACTTCAAAACATAAAAATCACTCTTTATTCTTTTCTATTCAGAAATGGATAATTCCTGAAGATTCTAGCATACTGCATAAGGCTACTAACGGTAGGCAGAAGAAGAATGCAAAGTCGAAGGGCAGTAGATCTAGTTCTAAAAGTCCAGGCTCCATTTTAGGTATTTCTACTTCCATTTGGGATTTCTGGTCTCGTTTCTTGTGTTTTATGAAAGTCCGTGTGTTTAGTATCGGTATTGTGGCCTCAAATTTAAGGCTTGAGGTCGAAAACCCAAAATCAAATTTCTGGACTTCCTGCTTCAGTTTTACTTTTACCCCATGTATACAACACATTTATATATGCATATTGCATCTGATAACCCTAGGTGGAATTGCTTTCTATTGTTTGATCTTTAATGCTATTTGGGTCAACTTGTAGATTACACATGCATTTAGTACTCTATATTGTTTTCCTAGTGTCATAGCTTAGTGCATCTTTATTACGGGGGAGGAATTCGTGGGTAGTGTTGAGGCATTAGTGGATAAGGGTTTTTTTTTTTTTTTTGATTTGCTTTACTCATTAGCTCTTATCGAGCATTACCAGCTAAAGTATCTTTTAATACTAATCAAAACTCATTGAACTATCTCAAAAAGCATTCTACTGATCTATAAATGCTTCCTATTTTCTCATCTATTTCCTATTTTCTATAATACTTTGTACTAAAACATGGAATCTCCACCTGCTCCTTTCCTGTATACTGGCTGGGTGGCATTATGAAGATGATGAAAATTAATTCTAACAGTTTCATCTATATTTATATCTGTTACACTTTATTTCTCTCTCTATAACTTTCTGCAGTTGTTGCTTTTCATAGATATAAAGAAAGACGTACATAATCAATATGATGTTATGTAGTTTTGGGATGCTAATTCTGTAGATCCTTGTTATGGTTACTTGTTCTTCTGTAAGTTCTTCATCAATAAATGTATCAATGAGTGTAGATTTTTTTCTTTGTAACATAAACGAATTTTGATTACTAACTTTAATTTGGGGTGGAGGGGGGAATAATCCTGATTTCTCGTAATAGGTGGTACTTGCGCTTAATGTGTTTAATTGTCTTTTGGGCTTGTGATTCCTTCAAGTTTGCAACTGCACCGTTATTATCACACTAAATTGTGATAACTTTGAGCAAACTCAGAATCACATCTAAGTCCATCATGAAGTCTCTAGAGTCATATAAGTACTTTGGTTGCCTCAGAGGCTCCAATTTATTATTTTTCCATGGTGAAGTCCGAAATATATTTCTATGCGACACTCTTCCATATTATGACTCAACTTCCAAAATTAAACACATAACCTTGAGGTGGATTTATTGTCGTCCCTATCTGATTTGAAAATTTTGAACCTATGTAACCCACAAGAAGCAATGAATCTGTCCGGTAAGTCCACATATAATTTCAGGTCCTTCTCAGGTACATAAGTATATGTCTTACCACAGTTTATTATTTTTATTTCTGGTTACCTTGATATTTACTGACCATGTTATTGGCAAAAAAGATATCCATTCTTGTGCATATCATTTTTAAAGTAAGTGGACTATTGCATCGACATATAAATAAATTATAAAACGCAATCATTTGATCAATGATTCTCATTTCAAATTCATTGTTAAAACATTGTTCATACTAAAGCTAGACTTTTAGTATACAATCCAACACACCCATGTTGGAACGATGATTATTGATACACCCCATTGAAAATCGACCCTTCAGGTTTGTCAGCAAATGAAACAAACAAAAGAAATGAACAGGTTGTTCAAAAACAACTGGGAATGCGGCCATTAGGCCTAAATTCCGATCAGAAATATAGAATATTTGTTTTTCATGCAGTATGTTGTCTCGTAACTTTTGTAGGAATCAAGTCCACTTATCTGCATTCTCAGCTGAAACGACTGCAAGGGCCACATGAAACAAACCTGTCGCAAAGAATTATTAAATGTACATACCTATCTTAAAAAAATTATTAAATGTATATAATGTATAGGGATGCATCTATAGTTTTATCCAATAGCATGATACTGTTAATTTTATTCGAATCCATGTTGTTCATTCTATAATTGACCATGTAAATTTCAAGATAAATATAAAGCATCGCCAGAATTGCATCGCAAAAATTGAAGAAGAATAAATCAATATGAGTCATTAAATACAAATTATAGAAAATATACCAATTTGAACACTTCAACAGTAGTACGATAATGAGAATTGAATATAAAGATTAGGTTGGATAATGAAGAAATGAAGAGTTATGTATAATACTGAACCGAATGTAGAATTTAGTTGAATACACACATATTAAACCAAAAATTCGTTTCAAAGAAAAATGAAAAACACGCTATAAAATCCAAACACAACGTTAAGATTAAAAATATAAGAAATAAGGCTTAATGGTACCATTATCACCATCCTTTGTAGTTGCAGCTAGCAAAGTACCCTTAGCCTGACCTTTCATGAAAGTTCCATCAACAAAAAGCATAGGCCGACAACTCTTAAAACCATCCACAGAAGCTCTAAAGGCTACAAATAGTCGTTCAAAGCGATGCGTTTTAGGATTATGCACCAAATCAACAATGCTGCCCGGGTTGGTGGATGAAATAGCATCACAATACCAACGGAGCTGATCATATGATTCTTCATATAATCCCCAGATTTGGTCTTTTGCTTTTTCTATTGTTCTCCACCCTTTTCAATATGGAATCTTAAAGCCATAAGTTTTCAAAACATCAAGCTTCATATCCATTCCCCCAATGTGGGGTTTATCTCTAATCTTCTCTAACATCAAGTCCGCAATGATCTGGCTCAGGCGTTTGGTTTTATTTACTCACACCAAAACATCACAGTTGTGTACCAAATTTAATTCATCCAATTGAAAATACAATGTGACCGGAACTCTCTTTGCTTTAATGAACCATTGACATCCACGTTTCGCTGGATCACTATAGATTGCATGAATGTATCTTGTATCATTCCTCTTATACGTGAAGCCGAAACCCTTTCGTGTGGTGTACTTAATAAGTTGTTGTCTGAATTCTTTTGCCCCACCATAAAACATGGTACCAACACCTCTCTTCATAATATCAACCCACGGGTCTGACAACAATGTTTTCTTTTGCAATCTAGGACAAATATCATAAAATAGTATGGTACCGTTCCAGGAAAACTCAATAGTCTGGCCATTATTAGATGACAAATTGTGAAATGTATCATTTTCATAACCTCTTCCCGAATCTTTTCCAGGCACAATCATTTCACAAATATGTGATGAACTTCTAACAACTAGAGCATTTTTTTCAGCAACTGATAATTCTGCTAAAGCAGTATTTAACAATGACCGATGACAGAGAGAGGCCACGTTCTTCACATCAACATCAAATGCCACACAAATTCTTCTATGTTTTCCAAAACTACAAAGACACTTGAATTCCTCATTTTACAAGTCAACCCAACATTCACGTATTTCACATTGAAATCAAACCAGGATTTGATTGGGGATATAGTTACTAATTTGCACTCGTCATTATGCAGAACACTGAGAATAAGGGAATGATCCATAAAGTTATGTCCCTAAACAACAATTTATATTGATTTAATTTTATTAGAAAAACAACCGTTGTTATTAGAAAAGCAACCATTAAAAAAATCAAAACCCCATAGGATGCGCCAATTAGAACAACAATGATATTCACAAAATATTATAATGGTTTTTTGAATAATTGTAAGAACATAAAGAACACACATCAAAAAAGAAACAGCTGGAATTCAGTTGAATACACACATTTTCGAAAAGGTGAATTGAACTCAAATTGTATCTCACATTGGATTCAAGTTTAACAAAATAAAACAAATCTTCAAAATTATACTAATACTTACAGGTTTGTGATTTCAAATTAAGATGATTGCCGCAGCCAAAAATCCGACTCTGATACGTGGAGGATGAATTCCAAAAATAAATTCAGAGGAGATATATAAAATAAAGCAGCCAAAAATCCAACTCTGATACGTGGAGCATGAATTCCAGAAATAGATTCAGAGGAGAGATAACATAAATAGACATATTTTGGAGAGTAAACTTGAGAATAAATTCCAGAAATAGATATCGAGGAGATAACATAAATAAACCTATTCTGGAGTTACATTCAATATTTTTTATTTAATAATAATTTAATTTATAAATTGTATCTAGAACTAATATTATCCTATAATAACTTGTACATATAAGTAATAATTTCAAAAAGGAAATATTAATTCTCCCTCTAAAAAACTCAAAATTTAAATTAAAAATACGAAATACCTATAATTTTCTTTAAGTAATAATTGATTAACACAAAGTTCACTAGCAATGGATAATACCAATCACGTAACATATATATCTAGTACAAAGTACAAACCTTAATAACTTGGAAATAAAACAAAACAAAATAAAAACATATGATAGTGATCAATGGTGTCACTTATTGAGGATGGAAGTTTCTAGAAGTTACTATAAATAGTAATGAGTAGGATATTAGTTGACGTTGGCATTGAACTGAAAACCGGTCGGAATCAAGTTTTGGACATTGGTGAGGCCGCCGACGAGAGAGGTTCCGATGAACTGCAAGTTGGAAATGAGGCCACCAACGAACGGTAAAGTCGCGTTGCATGAAGCAAGAGGCGTGTTTACCATCAGCCTACAGCCCGAGAGAAGCGTGGATAACACGAAGTTTAATGGGTCCAGAAGAATTAAGAAGAAATCCGACCCGTTTGTTGTTGCGGTGGATACCACATTTCCACCGCATTGCAGTTGCACAAATTCCTTCACAATTTAAAAATTGGATATCTACAAATATTTAACTTTTTTTTTAAATGAAAATATCAAAATTATGATTTTTTTTTATATTTAAAAAAAAATTCTACGATCTGATGATATATACCAACATCCGATATTAAATATACATCACATATTTCTTTAACAATTATAAATATTTTACTTTTGCAAAATAATTTTAATAAATATTAAATAAGTGGGTCTTGTTAAAGATTTAGCCCATGGTATTAAATACACCCTCCGTCACAGGAAAGATGACACACTTTTTATTTTGGGTTGTCCCACAAAAACTTGCACATTCCTAAAAAAGCAAAAAGTCAAACATAATCACCCTTCCTCATACACTTTATTTACAAAAAAATTACCTCTACTAACACACATAACATACTTTATCATTTATTTATTACAAAAAAATATCATAATACCCTTAAAAGTCACCACTTTATTAATTTCTGTGTCAAGAAAGGGGTGCAATTTTTCCTGTGACGGAGGGAGTATTAGAAACCAAATTAAATTCTCATTTAAAATGGTCATTTACATCTGTTGGATGAGAGGAGATTATTTTGGAAAAGCAATATCACTATTGTATTTGTACTTGCTTGTCTCCCTATATTATTTTGAATTTAGTTGCACGTGTGAATTCTCATTTATAATCTAAATATAAAAATCATGGAAAAGTAAAATAAAGCTTATTATTTATTTATTTTAACATTATTAATGTAACAAATCCTAATATAACCTAACAACATTTACCATTCAGATAATATATCGGATATCGGTACATTAAAAAAAAAACATGGATACTAAAGTACATATGGTACAAATTTAATTGTTTTCAAAAGAATAATTTCTATTTGGGCCGAATAATTGGGCTGGGCTTTGCTAGTCTCAAAGCTCAAACCCATTGGTTTTTTGTCCATTAGGTTGGGGTCAATTCCTCTGGGAAAGCCCACCTCAATTGTCATGAAATTGTTTAATCATAAACAAATTAATAAAAAGGAAATATTAATTCTTTAAAAAAATAAATTACTTAAAACTCGAATCAAAATTTAAATTAAAAATACGAAATTCCTATAATTTTCTTTAGGCAATTGATTAACACAAAGTTCACATAGCAATGGATAATACCATCCAATCACGTGACATATATGTCTAGTACAAAGTACAAACATTAATAACTTGGAAATAAAACAAAATAAAAACATATGATTATTTATTGATGATGGATGTTTGTAGAAGTTACTATAAATAGTAAGTAGGAGGTTAGTTGACGTTGGCGTTGAACTGAAAACCGGTCGGAATAAAGTTTTGGACGTTAGTGAGGCCGCCGAGGAGAGAGGTTCCGATGAACTGCAAGTTGGAAACGAGGCCACCGACGGACGGTAAAGTCGCGTTGCAGGAAGCAAGAGGCGTGTTTACTACAACCCTACAGCCGGAGAGAAGCGTGGACAACACGAAGTTTAACGGGTTAAGAAGAATTGAGAAGAAACCCGACCCGTTTGTTGTTGCGGTGGATACCACATTTCCACCGCATTGTAGCTGCACCAAAGCATCTGCACAAATTCCTTCACAATTTAGAAATTGGATATCTACAAATATTTAACTTTTTTTTTAAAAAATGAAAATATCAAAATTATTTTTTTATATTTAAAAAAAAAATCTACGATCTGATGATATATACCAACACTAAAACATTACAAAAGTGTAAAAGTGTTAATTTGTTAAAATAAATAAATAAATAAATAAACTCCATATAGAAGCGTTACAAATAGTGGAGCTTTGCATGTTTCAAGCTTTACATGCTCAAAATATACGTCGTTTCGATAATGTAGAGAAAGACATAATTATTTAATTTTATACTGCATCCGTCAGAAGAACGCTTCCCGTTTAACATTGTATAAGAAAAGTTATTCTTTTGACAAACTTTTATGACTTTGAAGTGTACTTATAGTATTTTTAGATAATAAAAAAATATAAAGTAATGATATGAGTGTGAAAAATTAGCAACAAATTTAAAATTAAGAAGAATTTTTGAGATTATTGGATAAAGTGATATATATATATATATTTTGTGCAAAAAGTTTTTGTGGGACAAACAAATAAGAAAATTGTGAAGGGTTCTATGGGACGAAACGAGTAGATTCATAATTAAAAATTTTTAACATGGAAAAGCTATATATATAGCAAGAGATTCTTTGTTCATCACTTTCTTGAAGTTGTGTAACATCTTACTAAACATATGGATGGTCAAATTTAGGGTTGAACTTACTAGGAAAAACAGGAGTGGAAGTGGTATTAACACCAATGCCTCCATTAGGAGTGCAATAGACAACTCCTTGAATTCTCAATAAATTTAAAAGTGGGCCAAGTATCCCTCCAAGATCAAGTTGTGCTTCACCAATTGGCAATGCAATGCCAATGAAAGCAATCAAGAACCCAAACATAACAACTGATTTTAAGCCCATCTTAGCTATGCCTTTCAAGTTATGTCTAGTCTGCAAAAGACGGGTGGTTTGCTGCCTATTTATAGAGAAAAAAACGAGAAGGTCTTCTCGTTTATCTCCACGCGTGCTCACTCAAGTTGTAAGGCCTGAAGATCTTCACCATAGATGCCAAGTTTTGTAGGTTTCCTCTATGAGCTAACCTACTAGATTTCCAGTGTATGAGGGAAAGCTTTTTTGAAAATCTTGCCATATTTTGAGAGCTATTTCTTGTTTTCTTCATCCAACATTCTAAATGGTCCAGGGAGTCGCAAGTAGAATTTGAATAAATGGTTACCACAACTTGTTTTACAATGTGAAGAGTTGAATTTTTTTAACATATAAATTAATATATACTAGTGTATTTGTTCATATCTCAAATTCAAATGTCAATTAAAAGGAACAAAAATCTATTTATGGAAATATAAGGCTTGCATTTGCCTTCTAAAGTCACAGGCCATTTACCAAGTTGCTACAATTAAAAAATAGAAAAGAAAAAGCACTCCCACAATTCCTATTCAATTTGAAATTTCATTATCTTTAATACGTTTTTGTTTATAATGGCACCCCAATTCTAATAAATAATATTTTTTAAATAATAAATAAAACTAATTATGACTTCAATTAAAATTTTAAATACACCCCAAATTCAAATTCAGTATCTTATCTCTATTCTCTTCCCACCTAAATCCAACTCCAACGCTTTTCTGCCATATCTTCTTCTTCCCAATTTGTAATCCAGCACTGCTTCTGTACATTTCAAACACCATTACCAGTTGTCCTCCATGCTCCACCCTGTTCACCACGCCGGATATCGCACCACATCCACTAGTCCCCTCCTACTTCATGAATGACCCTGGTCTGGAATATGAATCCAGGAAGGGCAATTGGCGGCGACATTTACAACTGCAGATGCGCTGCCGGAGAAACAAAGATTAGCCGAGCAACGGCATCAAAGCTGCGTCTGAAGTGGGAGTTCTACGCCGAAAAATACATCACCGCAACACGCGGACAAACAGCGCGGGTTGGATCACGGCGCATGGGTCCCACTCATGCTGATTGTCTGTCCAGACGAAAAGGGGAGGGCGTTGGCTTCGCTGAAGGACGACAACGTTTTGATCGTGGGTCCACGCACAACTTGAGATCTGGCGGCGTGGGCATCGGAGCTCGATGACTGGATTAAGGAGGCGCTGCTGGAAGGGATGTACGAACCAGTACGCGGTGAAACACCAAAAGTAAGCTCATCCACCATAGCTGGACACTTTTGTATGCTTCGTACAAGTTCAGCTGAATCACATTTTGACAAAGATAGCAAATCAACACTGAACATTCTTACACCAATTGGATGTGGTGCGATATCGATCATGGTGAATAGGTGGGAATGCTGTTCGAAATGTACAGAAATTGTTTCGATTATAATTCGGGAAGAACAGGATGACAGAAGAGGAGTTGGAGTTGGAGTTGGATTTGGGGGATTAGGGATTTAGTGTGCATTTAGAATTTTAGATGGGATCTACATAATAATTTCTTATAAATAATCTTATTCTATTATTTATAAAAGAATATTTATATCTTTTTATATAAATATATTTTAAAAATGGGGTTGAAATAGTAGAACCCATAGTGAAATCATATAATATAAGTTATAATTTAAAATTCAGAATATTAATAGGAACAGAAACATCAGGTATTTCATATTCTTAAAAGGGATCCAAACCAAAAACAAATAAATGACCGAACAAAATTTTGGAGTAATTCATTCCGCAACAATACAAATACATAAAATTTTTAAAACTCATTCTATCTAAAACACTTAAATTTTATTTATTTTTAAAAATATGCAACGCAAAAGTAATACCACCCCAAGAATACAAAAAAATCATTTTCAACCTTAAAATATTGCCCAATTAAGGAGAACATATACAAAACAATGGTTGCATCAAATTATTTATTTATGCTTACATAAATTCAGACATGATCTTGAAAAAGATAAAGATTTGGATGCAACAGAGAAGATGGATAAAAAAAGAATTCACAATTTGCTCAGATAACAAATCAAACATGCATGGAAGAACAACTCCAAAGATAAGAGTAACCCATAAAAGTCGTACAAACAATAAAAGTATCCAAAAATCAAAATAATCTTTTCTCCTCCAACGAACAAAAATTGTTCCCAGAAATGATCTGCTTTCCCACATCTCTCTCGCTCACTCGTTGCTGTGTGAATTCAGTCGATCACCTAGACTGGGCACAGTGGGATGTCAAGAGTAATACCAGCTTGAATTTGGCCCCACCCGATCAGACGCCAGTGCCTATCAATTCTTCGGCTCAGTGCAATTTTCTCTCCTTTGCTCGTACACACAGGAGACGTGAGTTGCAATTTTGCAAACACATTTTTGACTGCAACAACACGAGCCCCCGTGGACATAGATCCTATGTTCAACATTAGTATCTCCCCCTTGGTAAGCTTTGTGACCTTACCCTGCCTTTCTGTGTCCTTTGTCCTTACACCAAGCAGCCTCCGTAGCAAAAAGAAATTTACCTATGAATTTAGGAAACACATTACACAAGGACTTGTGTTGAATCGGCACTCTTAAACCAATTTATTCAATACCCGCAATTACATTGTCTATACTAAGTAAGAATAAGTTAAGAGCACCAAGAAAGCAGTAGACATCCTTACCTCTAGTTCAACATAGACATCAGGTAGGGAACCAACTTCCCCAAGAACCTGGCCAACCAACCTATCAGCACGTGTAAGAGTAGGGTCCATTGTTGTTCCTACACCAATAAGGCCTCCAGGCACAGCAAATTGTAAATCATTCGACTCAGCACACAAGGTAACTATCCTCGAATATATGGGAGTGCACTTAGTGTTATCATTTTCGTCTTTAACAACAATACCAGGACGCACCTCAATATTTTGATTTACCCTCAAAACACCCTGCACAATAATTAAATGATGACATAATCAAGTAGAGATCACAGAAAAAATAAAAAATTACAGGCAACTACATGGTCCTTCAGCTTCATGTGCATATTAAAATAAACAAGTCACTAACTTGGACTAGAAAAATATATCTGCAATTAGTCAGAGAAAAGGATAAGCAGACTTAGTTGCACATGTCAGACATCTACCTTCAGAATACTTCCACCAGCAACACCACCTTTTATCTCATCAACTTCAGAACCAGGCTTATTAACATCAAAAGATCTGATTACAATCATATTTGGTGAGGAGATGAAGTCTCTCACTGGAATGGGGATTTTCTTCACAATATATTCACATACAACATCAATGTTATACTTCAGCTGTGCAGAAATTGGAACCACTGGTGCACCATCTGCACAAGTTCCCTGCAGAGTAGATTAGACAAATAGTGTTATTTATTGCAGATACTAGAAGTATAAAAAAATGTCATAAAATGAACAAACTTACTTCAATGAACTTTTGAATGGCTTCGTGCTGGTTGATGGCAATGTTTTCCTGAACAAGGTCAACTTTGTTTTGAAGTATTATGATATGTTTAAGTTGCATTATTTCAACAGCAGCTAAATGTTCTGATGTCTGAGGTTGAGGACAACTCTCATTTGCAGCTATGAGCAACAGAGCCCCGTCCATAATGGCTGCCCCATTAAGCATTGTAGCCATGAGAATATCATGACCCTGTGAAGTGTGATATTTAAAATACATGAATCATAACTCTGAATATAAATTCAGTAAAGCCGAGGGAAATATTTTGGTTTAAGAAAAATTAAAAAAGGGAAATAGCTAAAAGAATCATATATATACATAGCACATCTATTACACATACACACAGGGAAAAAAAAAGACAAAACAGAAGTTTCAGCATCCTGACAGCATAATTCAGAAGCTAATGATAAAAGAGTTTAACAAAAGAAAGTTCCACCAAAAGCTTACAGGGCAATCAACAAAAGACACATGTCTAAGCAATTTCATCCTACAGTTCTGAAAACCAGGAACATCACACATTGGGCTATCTTCTTTCGAGCTTCCATATGCCCTGAGGAGAATAATCATAAATTTAGTGAGGAGCAGGATAATAATGTTACTCGTCAATTACCAGAAGCCGCAGTCAACAGCTTACTTGTAGCATGAGGGACGAGGGCATCGATCATCCTCACATTTATATACCTTGGCATTGGCATACCCAAGCTTGATGGTGATGTTTCGTTCCAACTCATTTTTGAAGCGCACAGTCTGAAAAAAAGTTCAAAATCAAAAGAAGGTCCATACAGTAAAAAGTATAATCAGCTTGAGTGCCCAGGAAAAGGTCTTAAAACTCAGCAAGGGCATCGTAGGGTATATGCATAATATAATCACATAAATTATAACTATTGAAGTTAAGTACCTGAACACCTGAGATAGCCTTCACAACTGTAGATTTTCCATGAGCCACATGACCAATTGTGCCTTAAGCCATACACAAGCTAGCGTTAGAGATGCTCAAAACCCAAATATATATTCAAAAGAGTAATCTAAACCAACCAATGTTTATGGTAGCCTGGCGAGATATAACCTCAGGTGAGAGTGGATTTAATTGCGTTACATCCAGTTTACTCAAGTCCTGCTCCATCAAACCCTTTCTCGACATTTTTGCAGATTTTGATAGGTAGATTCAGACAAAGAGAATGAAACTTAGAATAACAGTACAGTCTGAAAAAAAAATATTGGAACAATTAGCCACGAAATCAAGCTGAGTTTGCTTCAATACACAAAAGATGTATTAGGGCACATAATTACTGAGAATATCAGGAAACTAAACAACCAAGTCAATTAATAGTATTAGTGTACCAGATCCAAAAACATCATCATAATAAACCCTTAAACCTGAGTCCCCAAACTATAACACACATTACGCTATCGCGGCCCCATCTCCTCGAGTATAAAGATCAAAACCCATTCCCCTAATTCTAAAACCCTAATTCCGAATTTCGAAAATCACATCACATGCAATCAAAACCCAACTACACGAACTCATCTCCTCCCGTTCCCCTAAAACCCTAATCTCTCTAAAATCACATCCCGATACCACTGAAGAATCAGTTTCAAAGTATAACTTACATTCGAGTTCAAAAATTCGCTGTTGATTCTTTCTTGCCCCAATTAATTCGTATCATTTGGGCACCAAGATAAGAGTCGCAGAGAGAGAAGAAACGCAAAGTGTCAAATTGAATCTTTGCTTGCCCTAATTTTTGTGTACGTATAATTGAATGGTTGGGCCATAGGATATGGGCTTTATATTATTATCTTATGGGCCGTGCTCATAATTATACGGCAAAAGGCCCATGATAATTACTTGGGTATAAAAATTAAACACACCAAGCTTTATATCAAAATAAAAAATAATTAAAAAATTAAATAAAATACTTTAATTCAAGTAAGAATGTCTCTAAATTTTTTATTCATAAGAAGTTGGCAGCTTTGACATTATTCAAACAAAATTTTCAGTTTGTCCCGTTTCTTTTTCACAAATTCCGATTTTTACAGCTATTAGACCATATTTACTTAACTAATTCATTTAAATAAAATTGATATTATGAAGGGTATATGAGTGTATGATGAACTAACTATTAACTATACTAATAATAATTAACTTTGTCCGATAATTTTTTTAATTAAAAATGGAATAATTTATGGTATACCGTATATATAAAATTTAGGGGTTCACCGATGCACTTAAGTTGATAGGTTAGTTTTCAGGGCATAGTTATTTTTTTTATAAAAAAAATTATATTATTTTATTTAATTTAAGGGCGATGGTTAATCAGTTTGGTTCTTACTAACTAGTTGCATGGTATTGTAAACTTAAAACTTAGACAAATAGAATTTCTAAAGAAACTAAAGTTTTATATTAAATAAATTATGAGGTGTGTTTAGAGAAATATATATAGGCAAATCAAGAGAAAAAAATTTAGAGAAGAATAATCAAATAAAGTAGAATAAAGTTAAAAAGAATCCATTCCATTAATTGCATGATGAAAAAAGGAGATACCTTAAAAGGACTACTAAAGCAAATACTCATAGAGGATAAATGAAACTTATAAAACGAGCACATAATTTCAACTTTTCCATTAAAATTTTTGAATCCCAATATTGTAAACTATTGAGATTAATTTGACAAAATCTAGACCGAAAATACCTAACAACAAAAGGACAACACTATTGAAACTAAGAGTAGTTTTTGCCTCCCATTCTTGATACTCTTTTCTTAGCTATATATAACATTATTGTGACATACACGGTTATACATTGATGTATTTTTTAATACTCAAATAAAAGAGAAAAGAAAAAAAAGAACTATGCACTTGCATCAGTGATCACGGCATCTTTTTCATCACCAAATATACGTTGTCTGAAATCACTAACCATACGAGGAAGCCCTTCTTTCAAAGAAACCATAGGCTCCCATCCAAGAAAGCGCTTCGCCTTTGAAATGTCAGGTTTTCTCTTGTGAGGATCATCCGCCGTGTTTGGTCTGAATTCTATCTTTGCATTTGGATCAATACTGTCTTGTACTATCTACAAAATCGAACATTTTTAATGCATCGACAATTAAGATAGTCTATCTCGAGCTTCACATGCGTAAGATAGTGTGAAGAGAAATTAAAACTAAAATACTCTCTCCGTCCTATAATAATTTGCACCAGTACACTACCACATGTATTAAGAAAATTATTTTACCGACTATTGTATTGATTTTTAGGGGTAATATAGTCTTTCAAGTAATAAATCAAGCACAAAGTCTGTTACTTGTGTTAGATGAGATGTCAATTTTGAAACTAAGTGTATTTTAAGGTTAATGAATTGAGGGGCTATTTCTATTTTTCGATTGTGCAAACTATCATGAGATAAATAACAACGAAAAGTTTAAAAGATTATTATAGCACGAACGAAAAAAAAGTATATAGTCGTACCTTAGCAAGTTCGAGCATGGTGAACTCTCCAGGGTTACCGAGGTTGAAAGGCCCTACGTGATCGCCTTCCATCAATCGAATTAAGCCTTCCACCTGTTTAGAACAATGAATTGAAATACGAGATGAAACACGAAAAACATGAGTAAAAAACATAACTAGTTGTTATATTACCAAATCAGAAACATATTGGAAGCTCCTAGTTTGCTTTCCATCTCCATAAACAGTCAATGCCTCCTTCCTTAAAGCCTACACAATTTCATCAAGCTTGTAAATAACTAAACTCATTGGTTGATGCTAGAAAACGAGCTTTAATCAAGTCGAACATAAAGTTACCTGAGCAACAAAGTTACTAACTACTCTCCCATCATCAATGCACATTCGCGGCCCATAAGTGTTGAAAATTCGAGCAATTCGTACCTTAAAAGCCAACAACAAAAGCATGTTATGTGATCATATGCAGAAACAATAACATTGTCTAATCTTGATCATGCAATTGGTTTAAGACCTCCAAATGAAGTCCTCTGTGGTAATCCATGGTTAAGGTCTCAGCTGTACGTTTTCCCTCGTCGTAACAACTCCTTACGCCTATTCACAAATCAAGACAAATCAATCTAACCAAAGACGGATCCAAAATTTGCTTAAAACAGGACAGAATCATATAAACGAGGTTTGAATGAACTTTCTTCGAATGTATAGAGAGTGATTTTGTTTTCAAGAATTCAAACTCACCAATGGGATTGACATTGCCCCAATACGTCTCAACCTGTGGATGCTGCAGCGGATCGCCATACACTTCACTCGTGCTGGTGAGCAAAAATCGAGCACCAACCCTCTTAGCTAACCCTAGCATGTTCAATGTTCCCATCACATTTGTCTTGTGATCTAGAAAATAAAAGTCAAGGAGTCTTCCCAAATAGAATGCAATGAATCAATGATGAAGAATATGCAATATCAAGAAGAGAACAAGATTATTAAAAGGATATAATTGTCTTGACAGGGTTGTACTTATAATGAACAGGGGAAGCAGGGCAAGCCAAGTGGTAGATCTGGTCTACTTCAAGCAAAATAGGCTCGACCACATCGTGTCGTATGAGCTCAAGCCTCGGGTTTCTGAAGTGGTGCAAGAGATTCTCTTTTCGACCCGTGAAGAAGTTATCAACAACGATGACACTGTCGCCACGATCAATCAAACGATCCACCAAATGGCTCCCTACAAATCCAGCTCCCCCTGTCACAAGTATCCTTAAACTCTTGCCTTTCAACCCTAATGGAACCCTTCCACCTGACACAGACAATGATTCATTAGCTAACATAAACTTGAACGCCCAAAAAGAACATCTTCTTGTCTAATTAACCATGATATGTAAGAATTTCTTGAAAATTCATTTCTACAACAATTAGTCTATCAAACCTATCTTGATATGTAAGAATTTCTTGAAAATTCATTTTTGCAACAATTAGTCTTTCAAACCTATCTTGATATGCAAGAATTTCTTAAGAATAATCAAAGCAATTTCTTAAAGACATAATTAAAATAAGGCACAAAAAACATTAAAAAAAAAAAAGGTGATCATAATTATAGTCAATTAATCCATTCATCATAATGCTTTCATATGTGACATTGAAAATCAAAATTTGCACGTTAATTCCGGATCCACAAACTCATCAAAAAATTCAATGTAGAATATATGAAGGAGAAATAGTCAAATACTATAACACAATTTTTTTTTAAAAAATAAAAAGAATACCTGCAGTTAAATGACTAAATTCCTCTTCCAATCCGTCGGAAATTCGGCCGTGAACCCAAGTGGACTCACCGGAGGCGACGGTGGGGGCCTTTTCCGACGGATGGGACGACGGAATTGCACTGAAAACCAGCAACGAGATCACGACTCCAATGATAAGAAAAACATATCTTTGTTCTTGAAAAATGTAGTGAAAAGGGTAAGTCACAGAGAATTTCTCTTGATGTTTCATAATGTTGTTGTTCCTTCTATCACTGCCCATTTTCTCTCTTTTTTTTTATTTTTTTCCCCTTTTTTTTGGTTTTTTTTTTGTGGGGTGTGATGATGAAGATGAATTGTTGGTATGAAAAAAAGAGGATTAAATGGAGATGAGATGGAAATTAATTAAGGAAATGAAGAAAGAAAGGAAGAAAGCCATGAGATTGGAATTTCAAATCTGAGATGAATATTAGTGATAAATGCATGTGCATGTGATGAAAAATAGATACATATTGTTGTGTGTGTTTGTTTGCATGGGAGTGTGTGTTGTGTGTGAGAAACTCAAAGTGAGAGAGAGCGAGAGAAAGAAGAGAGAGAGAGAAGCTTTTGCATGAAATTTCGGCGTAAGATCGCTGTCCGTGGCGTGACTCTTGCAATTTTTCTAACAGTATTTTTATTTTCATCCCTTAATTAATTAATTTTTATTTTTGTAAGAAATATGTCTAAATGTAGTATGAGGTGGATTATTATTATGTAATAAAAACTTAGTGAAATGAAATAAATATATCATAGAATTATAAGTTAGTAAAAAAATAATACGCGGGTTTCCATAATTGGAAATGGTAAGAAATCAAGAAAGTATCGTATTCTTTTTGAAAAAATGATTTCTTACCCAATATAATTCTTTGCCAACGTACGACAGCTGTAATTTTATTAAGAGAATATTCATAATTAATTTAGCAAATTAATGAAGTGTTGTTTTTTCTTGCAAAACCACACGTTACGAACAAACATAGAAATTGATTAGCATTTTGTAGAATATATATAGATGTAATAATTAAATTTAAAAAAAAAAATTAGATCATCAAAAGTCACGAACATTGCACATGTAACATGTTATGCCTATATAGTTTCATTTGTTCTGTTACCATATTTTTAGGTTTAGAGATTACAATACATTTGATTTGTCTCATAAAAGTATTATAATTATTTTTTATATTTTTTTTAACATGAAGAATAACTATGTAAAAAAATTTATTGAAAACTTAATTCTTCTTTGTTTGGAAAGTATTATAAATTGAAAATTGTTATTTTTTCTAGTCATATGACAGACGTTGTTGTAGTGTATTCTACCCAAATAAATTAGATATCTTCTCCTTTTGGTGATTGATTTTTTTTTTCTTCTTCTTCTCCCTAAAAAAAACCCCTCGAAAAGTTCAATCAAAATTGGACTAATAGATGTCTTGTGTATTAATTTGAGAATATTTATTACTCTTTCCATCCCACATCTATTCATTCCATATTTACTTACATAGTTATGAAATTTAAGAAAAACGGTAAATATAGAGTTTAAGAAAATTTATTTTTTTTACATACTTTAATTTTTAGATGATAATGTAGTATTTTTAGGTATAATAATTTAATGTAAAGTGAAGTGAGAGAGAAATTTTATCAATTCAATGCCCGAATTATGAGTAAACTATCAATTAGGGACCTGAATTATTATTTCTATCAATCCAATGCCTGAAATATGTAAACATATTGATTCAATGTCTGAATTTATCAAATATTATCTCATATTTTATCAATTTAGGGCCTAAAGAATTGATAGTTTTACATAATTCAAGCCCCGAATTGATAGTTTACCTATTTTTCAGGTCCTGGATTGATAAAATTCCAGTTAAAGAAATAATATTTAATGTGTAGTGGGTAATTGTATTAGTAGTGAGTGTGATGTGTGTGTGAGTCCATGTAAATAAATAAATTATTTTTGTGTGGTCTCATATCATTAAAAATAAAATATGTCAATTTATGTGGGACAACCCAAAAAGAAAAATGTGTCAATATCTTTGGGAGGAGGGAGTATATACATGAAGATATAAGTAATTTAAATAATAATAATAAACATTATTATTCTTCTGATCGTTACAATTGATTTACACTATGAATGGCAAAGAATGTTTGCAGAAGATCAATCAGGATCCAGAAATCATCCCTGTCGTCAAGCGATTTCTAATGTATGATCGAGGACAGCATGTCGTTCAAAATGAATACGTTTAAGTTAATTCTACCTGTTGTATGTACTAATCTAGCTGTAAGATGTTTAAGTTGACATCAAGAAATTAAGCAGAAAAGGCTGTTGACTCGTTAGCACCAAGAAAGTGAGGTTCAGTTGTGTCGCTGGTCTTTCATGTCCAGAAACTTTGCGACTCGTTCTGCCTTTGCTCCTGATTTGTGGTCATAGTACTCGACAATGGCAGCCCCGCTTAAAGCAGCAAGAGTAAACGCTTGAGCGTGCAACCTGATATTCAAAATGAGACATCTTAACTACAACATGACTCATGTAATGACAAGTGATGTCAGTATGTAAAATCCAGTAAATCCAACTATACTAGCACAGTTGGTGCAAAAAACGACTATTTTGCTAATTCCAAGTTCATTATTTGTCCGATTTTGCACATTGGACTTACATTTTCCTTCTCTTGTACCCCCATGCTTTGTTAAGATGAGGCAAAAGCTAGTAGCAACAAATGTATAGGGTGCAAAACATTGCTGAACAATTCTTGTATGAGACCATCTCACAAGTGAGACGGATGAAGAGTGACATGTTTCTAAAGAAAAGTGATAGTATGTATACCCTTAAAAAGGAAAGTGATACCATGGTCTCACACTATATTTTGCCCATGGAGCAAGGGATCAGACCAAGTATGGAATCGAATGTGTGGGGGGAAGGGGGAAGACTGTATCTCATTTAATCAAAATCCCAGGTTTCATCTTCAATAAAATAGCGAAACAGGATGAGCCTTGGATTTATTTTGATGGAGCCTAAGAATTTAAAATTATCATTCGTACCATGTAGAAAGAAAATTCAGTTTTTGTCTACCTTGAATTAAAAATTATGATATGGTGTGGCACCAAAAAATTCTACCCCTAAAGTGAAATCAATCCATCCTTGAATGGAGAGTTAGTACAAGTCTTAAGAAAAATTGATTCGGTTTAGTGAATCGACATTCCCAACTCATCCTCACATACTCCTCCTTCCATCATAGAAGATGGATCAAGAACCAAAAAATAGATCACAATCTTACAGCATTTACACGAAAAGCTCTATAAATAGCACGCCGTAAAGCTATGAACCTATTAAGCTTTCAGTATCATCAAAAATGTACCATTCCAACCTCAATCAACAACAACATACACCAATGTTGATAATCAAAAACTCAAATTTCGAAAAGTAATCTTCAAACCAAAACAAGCACTCAGCAAAATACAGAGTTGTTCATGAACCATCATGAATCACAGATCATATCAATCATTACAACACCAGCAAAAGAATTGACATACAACACACAAAATCCCTAGTTTCCTAAAATTCCAGTTTCATTCAATAAAACACAAAACAAAAATCATACCTAGCGTGAATAATCTTGACGCTCGTTTTCATATTTGGCTGAGACCAATTATATGCCAATGAACCCACAATTCCACTCACCCATAAAGCCCCTTCAAATTTCAAAATACATAAAAAAAAAAAAATCACCATTGATTGTTGACATAAATAAAGCATCATAAAATAATCAATCAACAAAACATAATACCAATGGTACGAAGTTTGTGTTCCACAATCCATTCCTTGATAGATTGTTGCTCGCCTTTTTCTTCTCCCATGCTTTCGTTTTTTGTTTATGATTTGCTTTTCGCCGAAATTCTCTTCATATTTACAACATTTGTAAAACGGTGCCGTAAAATAGGAAGTTCAAGAGCGCATTACGTGTTTGGCATTGCCTATTCTTATTATCTCAAATTCCAGCCCAACATGTGATATTTTCTATTTTGGAGATATTTTTATTTTTATTTTTTTTGTAAGAAATAAATTCAAATTATTTAATAAATATTCAAGATCGTTTGAAAATCTCGATTGAATTGATATCAAATCAATTTGAACAGACTTTTGATAGAAAAAAACAAAAATATTTGTGTTCATCCGACTAAAGCTGAATTCCAATGCTTAAATCACCTGAAATAATAGTCTATTATGTAGTTTGATAATATTATATGCTACAAAAATTGTATATATTCTCAAATTTTGAATTGGTTTCTATACAGATAAACGGAAAAATAAACATTTATTCACTTTCAACCTTATATTTATGAAATTACATACAAACAATTTACATGGCCAAAAAAACTTGTAATACAATCAATTTACATCTCTATATTTACACAAAAATTGGAGAGAATTATTAATCTTTCTACAGAATCACCAAAAATGCAGCCACTTGTTGTTCATCTTCTTCTTCTAAAGAGGAATCCAGCCCTGTCATTGATCATCCATAAATGGAATTGGAATTATATAAACAATATTCAAACATCTATACATACACACATATGTATATACATACACACCTTGATCACTCCTTTCTCAGTGCCACAAAGAATCATGTCATTTGCTGAGATTATGCTTGTTATCTTGCTTCCTGCTGATAATCTTCCTACTTTCTGATGTGTCCCTCTCAACCATATCTGTGATATTATTACACAAACTTATGTAATCATGTTCTTTTTTAAAGGTTATGATGTATTAATTCTAAGTTGTACATGATCACCTGTATGCTGCTCATTGATGTGCTGCAATTTAAGTATATGAAATCCTCCACTACTTCCATAGCTAGAATGGTTGATCCCTTATCTGGCATTAGTGATATTTGAGGTCTGCTAAATCTTCTCCAATCCTGCAAAATGATTACATCTGCATTGATGATCACATGTTGTAATGTAATGAGACCGCGTGTAAGAACTGTTTTGTCACCTTCGTCGTTGAGCCCTCCACAACTAAGCTTGCAGCGTATAGCCAGTCTTTGTACGTGGAAATCGAGCTTATGGGCTTGCCCTGCATCCAGCTCCTCGCCGGTGCTTTGATCTCGTGTTGGCGGTTGTTTGTCATCATCAACTCTTGTATGCTTGAATCTGTGCATCCAATGTAGACCTTCCCGTGTGATACTCTCATGCACTTCACGCGTTTGTTCTTGAAAATGTCCCTTGTTTTTCTTGATGCATCGATGACCTTAAAAGACAACACATTTAGCAGTGAATCATCACTTTTGATAATATGTTGTAATAGATCACTTTGGTCATGTGTGTGTATGTATGCACCTTAAGTTTATGACTCTGAGTGGTGGCAAAAATCAGTTCACCCCAAGAATCTATGCTTCTTACTGATTCCTTTGTTGGTATTACTTCAATGCATTCGACGTTTCTCTGGAGCATCTGCCACATCTGCCACGGTCCCAACACGAACGAATGTTAAACGAGCTACTTCATTATGTTGTTTGAAGAGAGTTTACGACATGATCATCACCTTGATTGTTTTATCAGCAGAGCCACTGAGAAGGCAGTTCCCAGGTTCGTAGAAGGCGAAGCATGTTACCGCCTTTTTGTGTTCCTTCGTCTCGTGTACAAGTATAGCTGTCTGTCCCTTGATTTCCCAAGCCTACAACATTTAACACATCACAAACAATGTTGTAATAAAGGATCAAAACATCATGAAGTGATCAAAAAACCTTAATGGATCCATCTGTGTATCCACTGTACAGAAGACCCTTGTAGTATATGAGAGCAGTTACAGCTCCACTGGTCTTGTTTCCTGTTTCCAGAACTTGGCTATGAACGCAAGATATTCGCTGCGTTCGATGGAATCGTGTCAACATGGTACGGTATACAGTGTTGTACAAGATCATAGGATGATGATGTCTTATTATAAGTTACACTCACCCACTTATTTGGTTGGAAGTAATCAGCAACCTTGAGCAATTCTTCAGCCATCCAAGTAACACTCGATAAACGCCTCAGCGATTCTCTAACGCCCTCCGATAGATTGATGATCTTCTTCATGCCTACAAGACAAGAAAGATCATCCAAAGACATCCCTTTTCACAAATATAAGAATACATCTACAACAACAATTATTACATCTCCCCGAAGTGTAGTTATAGATGCACAGACAAGCTAAGAGTCTTTCTTCAAGCTCAAAACCGGGATGAACGAACTGTTCGACCGTATGTAATAACATCTCACAAGCAACATTTCTCAGTTCATCTGGACCCTTCACTAGTTCACATCCAATCCAAGCAGTAGCAATGAGGCTGTCTCTTGATACTCTCTTGATCTTGCTCTTAAGCCCCTTATCCAATGCCTCGAAGACACGCGTCCCGAGTTGCAGCATCCGTTGCCTGATCTTGCTGCACCATGAATCCACCCCAACATCCTTTAAGAAAAAAAGATCAATTTAATCAAACAGTTTTAGAGAAGTATCATGATTTTCTTGCATTACCTGGAGGCTTTGATCAAGAAAGTCATAGGTTTTGATCAGATTCCTATGTTGTGGTAAGGACAATCCAGATTTCTTCACCAACCATGCCACTGTGTATGGCTCCCCTGCCCAAGAGAAAGTCCCTCCAAGATTCGACAGGATGAACGACGAAAGAGCCTGTTCTTGTGGCGATTCTTCGCATGTCAATGACTCGAGTAGAGCCTCCATGGCTTGTTTCCTGTACGTGCATTTAGCCGATGTATCCTCCTGAAAACAAACACGTAAAAAGGGCGAAGATACTAACATGAATACATAGTTTTCTCAGAATGTTTTACTTACAAGAACTTCCAACTGGAGTAGCAGATTAGCTGCTAGAAGTTTGATCTCAGGTTCAGAATCCTGTGAGAGTAAAAATAGAGCACACATGTTGTTGGCACTTCCTTGTTTCTGTATCTGCTGTAATAAACCAACGGCTGATGATCTGATCAAGAAAAGAAATCATAAGAAAACATGATCTAGTTGTAATGAAAACAATGTGGAGATCAAATGAAGAACATCTCTAACACACCTTGGCATTCTAAGCAATTCATTAAAGAACTCTAAAGCAATAGACGAAGCGCGTTGTTGGTTGCTCCAGAGCAGCATTACAAAAGGCGAAACGGGAGAGAACTCCGCTATGTACTTCCTACATTTACCATCGAATCTCATGCATTTAATGAGGATAGAAGCTAATGAAACAAACTCTTCAAGGTTGTCCTTTCTAGGTACTTGTAGAAGGCCAGACAGCACTCTTGGTGAGCTGATCGAAGCTAAGTGCATGCTGTTCGTCTCATAGTCGAATGCGCTCACTAGTACTTCAATGATCATCAGAGATGCAGATGGTGGTGTGACAAGAAGTGAAGTGAGTTCAACTTTGTAAGAACTGTTTGATTGGCATACAACTTCCACCAAACAAGGCAGAAGTTCAAGTGTTTTGATTTCTAGAGGAGATGGATTGATCAAGTATATGAGGATCACGGCTTCATGCACGTTCCGTTTGAGGGCCGTTGCTAGGTCGTATAGCTGCAATCCTTTCCGTTTTATATCGTCCAAGACCGATCTATTCGCCGTCACAATGGTTGACAGAATGGCAACTGATGTTCTAACTACTCTCTCCTCTTTGGAAGATGAAATAGCTATGAGTAGTTGATCTAATATCATGTCCTTCAAGAGGGAGTATTTAAGCCCTGATTTACAATTTAGTAGCTCGTATATCGCCTTCATTTCAACCGTGTAGTCTTCGTCTCCACGCCCCGATTCCTCTGCAAAACATAGTTTCGAAATAATCCTCTCAATGAACACAACATCCTCTTGATGTTGAGTACCTCTGCAGCTCAATCCTTTTGTCATTCTTGAAAAGCTATCATGGTGGAACCGATAATCCTTGATGGAAATTGAGCCAATGTAGCCGTTCGTCTGAAGTTTCGCCTCTTCATCCACAGAACCATCCAAAAGAGCGTACTGATCTAGTTTTCTTAGGCCTAATGGTGATGGTGATACGTTTGTATCACAGTATGAAGTGGAGAAGCTTCTAGAAATGCATTCCATTGCCTTTGCTCGTTGCATCTGAAGCGATCCTCGTCTTTCTAGCTTCGACTGGCAAGAAACGGCTCGACTACTCCTGCTATAAGATTCAAAAACTTCTGCAGCATGATCTTCTTCATAGACCTAGTGACAAAAAGATTCAAACATGGTGTCGTTTTAGTTACATAAACGAACAACAATCGACACAACCGCGTTTTTTGTACATGTTCGACGCAGATTGTTCTGAGTCGAAGTACCTGAGGAAAAACATCTTCAACAGCAGAGCTACTAGTGTCTGAATGCAAAGAAACAGGTGAATCTGGTTCAGATTCTGTTAGCATTTCTTTAAGGCATTTAACTTTCGAACATCGTTTCACGTTTTCGTTTTCGTTACGCCTCTCGACATCATTAGCAATGGATTCTTGAGAACTAGGACAACGCATGTTCTCAGGCTGCAGATGAAAACTCTTCACAATGACAACACAAAAAAGACAACGAAACATGCGTTGTAGAAACTAATGATGATCAAACATCAATCAAATCAAGAACTCACATTAGAATAGGTTCTTAGTCCACTTCTCTTATCATATGACACCACAACGCTTCTTGATCTCTGAACCCTATTCCTGAAAACCACAACACCACACTCTTTAACAACATTAAGTTGAATTCAACATCAAACTGCACAAAACACATCTAAAAACATTGTTAATTGACCACCTCATCTAAAAATTTAAGCTCGTTTAATACTTAATCAGATCATTGTTAAATGACCTTTGCTAGGCTATGGCTAAGATATCATGTTAAATGACCACCTCAATCATTCGTTTAATACTTAATCGAGTCAGTCTAACAAACACTCACATTGAACATAAATCCCCAGTGGACATGATATGATAATACATCAACCAAGGCTTATAACTTGTAGCAACCCATCTCATCACATCATCCACAATGCCATCATCCAATGAATCAACGGCCACAGATTGGGCAACTCTGTGCCTGAGAAACAGAGGATAAAAGCTCTGGCAAACCCCAGGGCAGAATTCAGAGTACACAAGCTTAGGAGAGATGGAAACAGCCTGAAGGAAATGCATAGCAACTTGCCACTCATTCTTCCTCAAGAACTCAACAATGGAGAGGTAAAAGTAGGAACAGCAGGCTAAGTAACTGTTGGGAATCCCTAGGGTTACACCATTTTCATCCAGAGAAGCTGGAACCTGCAGCATCCTCTCAGAGTCTTCCAGCTTGGTTTCTCTCTCCTCATCCACTGCGGTAGCTGCAGCTGCTTCAGTGGTGTCGATGCCCCAGTAGAGATTGGACAGCACAGAGTGCTCTGAGAATTCGAAGAATTGTTGGGATTGAATCTTGAGGTTGGAGAAGCATCTGAGTTTTAGGGATTTGTGGGATTGGGTGTCTGCAAGAATGGCCTGCATGTGGTGGTTGATAATGGAGATGAGATTGCGTACGGATTGGATGTCGAGTTTTTGATTGTCGTCGGAGAAATTGAAAGGGGGTGGTGGTGGAGGGATTGGAGCCATTGGAATTGCTGTCATTTTGGCTTCATCAAGAACAGTGGATGATTAGTGATTCAGGGGAGAGAGAGAGAGAGATTAGCACACACAAATGTGTGTATATATATGTGTGTGTGTTAGTGTGTGTTTCTTGATGAATAATGGAGGTTGGATCAATGAAGGATCACCTCGTGAGTACTATAGACAGCTCCAAACTCCATTTTAGTGCATCTTCTCTCACTCAAAAAGTGAGACAGAGAAGAGGGGAGGGAAGGGAAGGGAAGGGGAGGGGAGGTGTGGGGTGGGGGTGTGGTGGGACCGTGGGAGGGGGTTTGGTTTCCAGAAAGAAAGGACAGTGGGGCTGCAAATTTGAGAAAATTTGAAAGTACGTTTATTATTTAGAAGAAAAATGTTTAATTACCGTTAAAATATATTTTTTAAAATATGCTGAATTATGTATTAAAGTATGATTTTAGCATGTTAAAATATAATTTATTATTAATATATTTTAACTATAAATAAATATATTTTAATTCTATAATAAGCATACTTTAGTGATGGGTTAATCCGTCTCTCAAATAATTTGTCTCACAAGAGAGTTTCTCAAAAAAATTATTATTTAATTATTTTTAAGTTTAATAATGAATTGTTTATAGTAACTTGTATGTTTAAGTATTAATAAACCAAAACAAACACCCTTAAATGAACTATGTTACCACGTATATTCTCACGTAAAATTATTTTTATATTTTCTTATATACTCCCTCCGTCCCAGGTTAAGAGGATAATTTTTTCATTTTGGTCGTCCCACCCAAAGAGTCTCATTTCTTTTTTTACACATATGAGACCCACACACCCCCTCTAATACAATTAAATGTTGGGACTCACGCTCCTACTAATACAACTACCCATTACACATTAAATAATAATACTCCTTAATATACGTACCAAAAAGCAAATGGTCCTCTTAATAAGGGACGGAGGGAGTAATTATTTTTTTTCTTTTTATTTATAATATTATAAATTATTAATAAAATAATTTATTGTACTATAATTACTTTTTATTAATTTGAATAATATTTTTTATTAAATTATTATAATATTTTATATGTTTAATGAAAATTTTTTGAAAACCGATCTCATATTTAATTCAATTCTCCTATTATATTTAATATTATATATTTTATTGTGCATTGTTGAATGATTGATACTTATGATATAATAAAATATATACTAAAAGAAAAGGTTAAATCATAAGCCAATGATTGTGATTAGTTTAAGATAATAGGAGATTGACACTTATTGCCCTTATTGACGCTTATGAGATAATAGGAGCTTTAAGGTAACAGGAGATCTCTCATTGCCCTTATTCACATTATGCATATTGTTGGATAATTGAAACTTATGATATTATAATAGCGTTTGATATTGTAATATACGTACTTCTTCATATCCTTGATATGTAATATACATTTATTTTTAATTTAAGGTAATAATTGTACAGTGGTGGACCCAGAAAATTAATTTTTGGGGTACGGTATACTCCCCGTCCTAAAGAGAACTTTACAGTTATTGTATATACGAAGTTTAAGAAAAATGTTGCTTTTTGTTTTACTTTTATAAGTAGTGAGATATTTTTATGTAAAAATAAATTATGAAGTAAGTTATGCTAAATAGGTGACAATTTTAAAATTAAAGTGTAGTATTTTCTTATTTGGAGGTGTGAACTTCTTTATGGGATATACAAAAATAGAAAATGTCAATTTATTTATGGGACGGGGGGAGAATAATCTTAAAAATATTATAGACGGACAAAAATATGAAATGTCAATTTGTTTATGAGACTCAGGGAGAATAATATTAAAAATATTATATATGATAAATAAATTAAATTTTAAAAATTATAATTATTATTGACACTCTCAATTTTGTAATAAAATTTTTTTAAGACATTATTATCAAATTTCTTTTTAAAAATAGTAGGAATTGATTGTTAATTTTGTGTTGGAATGAATAATTTAAGAATACGAACAAGTGAGAAACGAGTGAAAAAAATGTGATTGCTTTTGTGAAACATGAATATTAATATATTATGTGTATTATGTGAGTGTAGCATGAAGTAAGGTTTAAAATAAAAAAATATAATAAAGGAAAAGAAAATAAGAAAAAAAAGAAATAATATAAATATATTTTTTTGAAAAAAGTAGACATAGGGTGAATCGAAAATAAGAACAACAAAAAGAAATTAATATAAATATATATTGTTATTTAATAAAAAAATAATTGAGGTAGTGAATCGAACTCATGACCTGCTATTGAGTAACAAGAGGTTAAACCACTAATCTAAGAGGACTGTTATTTGACTACCATATATATATATACTCTTTAATTTTCATTTTGGGGTACAACCGCCTGGGTGCATTTTAAGATTTATAAATTATATTTAAAATATAATTGTAATAATACATTTTGCTATTAGTATTTTTATATTTAAATTTAAGGGTTATAAGTAGTTACATTGAAATCTAAAATCTAATGATTCAAGTTTGACAATTGCAACGGACTCAATAATTTGATGTGTACTAATTGAGTGATATTACAATAATTTATATGTAATGTATAATTATATAATTGTATTAGCGTTGTTTGTGAACTCTTACATAATTATTTTTATTGATCTTTTATTAAAAAGAAAAATGATTATTTTGTAACAGAATGAATTAAAGCGAAACAATAATATCTTTTAAGGAAAAGTATTGCTTGCACTGGTTTAATTTTTTGATCGTATGAGAATTGAGAATTTTGAGAGGATTTATAAAAGTATTACCTCCATTTCCTACCCCACCAACCCCTCTCCACTAAAATAAATGCAGATTATAAAAGTATCTATCTTTATTTAATTTGTAAAAATAAGAGTGGAGAACTTTCCATCATTAATTATTTTCATTAAATAGGAAAAAAACAAAAAGAAATTAAGGAAAATGTCTCCAAAGTGCTCAACGTCAACACTCTTAATAAATTAATATTTTGAAAAGTATTCTTATACTCATATAATTTTTTTATTATATTACTTTTTCAATAAATTATTAAAAGTCTCTTTGGCGTTCATATAACAAGATTATGAGAAGAATAAATTTTTGAATCAATAAATTAATCAATTATTAATAATATACTAAATTATTTTAATAATTAATATATAATTCTAATGTAATTAAAATATATTTACTAAATATAATGAATGACTTAACATATGATTTTAACCTGGTTATAGTGTGATTTACTAAGTATATTATGTAATTAATAATTAAATTATAATTTTAATATTGTTAAAGTATGATTTTCTAAATGATTTATATAATTATGACTTTTGAAATTCATACTAGTAATAAATTAAAATTATACTTTAAATATTTTAATTATATTAAACTTATATTTTAATTATATTTTAGTGAATTATAATTAATTAGTATATAATTATATTTTAGGGATTTAAAAATGTACTTTAATGATAGATAAAAGAACTTGTGTGAGACCGTCTCACGTAAGCCCTTATGTGAGACGGTCAGAAAGTGATAACTTCTATACGCGAAAGTGATAATAAATTAATGAAAAGTGATAATGTTATTTCATAAACATGCTAACATTTTATAACGAAAGTGATAACTATTTTAAAAAGTGAAAAATAGTTTCACGTGAGACGATCTCACGCAAGTGTCGATAAAATCCTAGATCTATCCATGTTATGTAAGCAAAATCTTGTTATGGGAGAGCGCCATATTTACAGATTTTTTAGAATGAGACAATTTAATCATCATTATTATTATTATTATTTTATTTAGGTTTTAATAATACAATTAATTAATAATATTTTTGGCCATCCTAGTACTGCATTTCTGCTGTGCCACCACAATTCAAATATGGCAAAAGAGACAAATATATAACCATTTTGCCCATCCATATATACCATTTACAGCAAAACACCTTTTGAAAAGCACACTATCCACTTTATCATTAATAAAATGATCAATTAATGATTTTTTAAAAAATAATCTTGTATCTATACAGACATGCATTTATTATCTTCTCAGAAATAATTCAGGGTTGAGACTAGAGAACCCTTTTATTGAATTTTTTATTAATTTAATAATTAAAAAAATATTTATGACATTAATTATCAAGAAAATAAGTAGGTGCATGGTAGTAAAGATAACATAATAATTATAAATCCTTTTCAAGTGACATAAGCTTAAAATGCTACACACACACATATAAACTGTTAATTTCAGCCATATTTTGGGTTATCTAGATATTTTTGTCCAATTTGTCATAAAAAAAATAGCAAAATTAATTTAGATGAAGCATACATATAAATTTTTGGAATTTAAATTACAATATAAATCATCTAATTAATCAACTGTTGTAAATCTATTTTTAATGGTAAGTAAACTATACGGTGTTGGAACTCAATATATTAAATTAAATCATTAAAAATTAAAATCTTTTGCTAAATTAGCAAAAAGTTGGGCATATATTGGATTTTTTGCTTTAGGGGTTTAATAGTTTATAGTCAGTCTCTTGTAAGACGGGTCATATAAAAGACGGATGTAAGACGGGTAAATCCAATACATTATCAATAATTTATTAATATTTATTAATATATTTATGGTTAGTTATTTCCATTATTTTAGAAAATTCCTAAATTTATGGTACCTATCATAATGTATTTCACGTTTGTCAACCCATTATTTTAGGAAATCCTAAATTCATGGGATCAATTCAAACCCTTAATCAAATATTAACACGTACAAATGTTATAGTATGTTGAAAGTATTATTTATAAGTATCATCAGTTTGTGTTATACTATAGCGTTAATCACCTATAGTATGTTTGACGTTACTATAAGTATCACAGTTTGACGATTTTCACTCAGATGAATCATCGTTGCAAAACATAAACCATCCTCATAAACGCTAGTGTACATTATATTGTTATAGTATGTCTTTGATGAGTTATAGTATGTAATTTTTGTGTTATTTTGTCTTACCTTGAAGAATATTTCGGTGGCATTTATAGTATGTCGTTTCAGTGTTATTATATGCAATATAAGTACTATAGTATGTCAGCTAAAAGTATATTTTATTTTTTTTAATATATCGAATACGCATTATAGGATAAGAGTTAAAAACGTTATATTTGTGTGTGCTTGAGCAGACTGATTATGCTCATAACCACCCTCCCCCTCACCTCATGCAATAAGACAACAACCAAATAAGTAATGCGAGTACAGGGAGTAGGCATCAAGGTACTCGTGACATAAGACGAGAGAAAATATACTTCATTACGATAGATCCAGATGTGTGAGGTATTTCCTGCGATAGATCTTCACGGCTTTGGCACGATGAATTGGGTTAGATCATGATTAACTACGAGACTTGAAACGGCAGAGGGTGTTTGACGGGATGGTGATGGATTCATGATTAATCTTCACATCTCAATGGAATGACTGACCGATGGAAAGAAAGTAATAAAAATGATTAGTGAAAAAAACATTAATAATTAATCCCTAAAATTTAGGAACTAATTAAGATAGTGGGTTAACTAACAATAATATTAATATATAATATAATATTAAATTATAGAAATAATGTGGGTTAAATTGTTTTTGACACGTCACATTTGTCATTTTCTTTATATATTAAATGTGAATTAGAAATAGAAATATAAATCTAGACCACACATGACCCCCTTCTTCAGCTTGACCTGTCAGAAGAGAATTATTCAGTTCTGCTGAGTTGGCCCATTCTAATAACAAAGAACCCTGCCACTACATTTTCTACTATTTCAACAATCACCCACACTTTTATCCCAATATTACACTGGAACCCACTGACTAATCATTAATTCCACAACCAACCACCCCATAATTTTTAATAATTTCAGAAAGGGTGCAAGATTTCCTCTCCCCCAACAAAAATAACTGTCATAATTTCTCCAAATTAATCCCATGAAAATGTGGGGCCTACTGCATTATCTAGATAAAATGTGTGATGGTTTGCAAAAAAAACATGGATACCTCTGACCCAATTTTAATTTTTTTTGTTTGGTTTGATGATTTCCAATTCTTAGAAATACCAATCGTGGCTGGATTGAAAATGACTTGACCCAAACAGCACCACAGCCCAATGCAGCTGGTTGAGCAATCCCCTTCTTGGACCCATTTGTAAGATGTGGAGCAACCGAGGGCAAATTTGTCATTTTGACACACAACGGAGTTAGAGTCGTTTCTCTTGATATATTTGAATTGGTGGAGCAATCGAATGTGAAAATGCATTTCTCAAATCCTCTGTAAGATAAAGAGGAAATAAACTTATTTTAAATTCTAGTTACGTTAGTCAATTCGAATGACAGTACTATATATATTTTCTTATAGAACCATTTATAAGATTGTGTCGGGTGAATTTGTCATTTTGAATCATTGATACGATATTCAAGTGATGCTCCAACTCGTTCAATTTATATTCTAAAAGTATTTCAATTGACGAAATGAGTAAATATCATGATCAAATATTACAAATTATAAAAAAATATATAATTCCTCACTTTCACTCCCATCACATACCTGATCTAGGGTCATTCAATCAATACTATTACAAATTATAAAAAAATATATATAATTCCTCACTTTCACTCCCATCAAATACCTGATCTAGTGTCATTCAATCAATACAGACATTAGTATTTATTAGGCCATAAATAATAATGATGTTAGAATTTAAATAATAATATTTTAGCAAATGATAGCAAAAAAGTGGGTCAAAAAACAGATTAGAATGTGATAAATAGGAAATTCTTGTCTGTCACGGGCACAAAAACAAGAAAATATTTTTGTCCAAAAAAAAGATTGTTTTATCTAATTTGTGGCATTTATGAATTATGAGTTCAAACTCACATGCAATATATACATATAGAGAATAATATATAACACTATTTCATTGATGGGTTTTCATAGTAGACTACAACCTAACTAAAGTTACCATAAATTTTGTCCAATATCAATGGAGGCCATCGGGCCAACCTTGTTGCCAATTATATAAGCTAATTTGGAAGGTATGGTAACATGTTAAATAACTAAATATATTTATTTATTAATTAAAAACAATGTGGGAGTAGTATTATTTTTTATTTGAGTTATTATTGATATATAGCATAAACATCTATTTATTTTAATTTTTTAATTTTGCTATCTGTCTTTTTTAATTATCATCCATCAAATTCAATTTTGATCAAATTAATAAAGTTGTTGATATAATTTATTCATACATGCACAAACAAAGTGTCAAATTGAAATATATATATATATATATATATATATATATATATATATATATATATATATATATATATATATATATATATATATATATATATATATATATATATATATATATATATATATATATATAATTAAATAAATAAGTGAAACGTGAAAGTAATACTAACATATTGAGTTGATTAATTTTGAAGATAATGAAGGACAAAGAATTGTCTACTTCTGGAAGATTATTACCTAATAATTATGGAAGAAGCTAAATGATTAAGTACTATTTTTTATTTTTTATTGGATGCCTGCCCCTATAACATTGCCCCACCATATTCACAAAACTTTAAAAAATCTAATTTTAAACTATTTATTGGCAATAATTAATGACTTTTATTCATTAATTGCAAATCAATCACAAAAAGAGAAACCTGTGAATTATAATAAGTAGGATAGTTTTCATCTTAATTAGGCAAAGCAGCCATCATCATCAAATAATTCAGGTAGAACTATCAATAGATGTGGTTAAGGTTTTTTTTAATTGGCCCGTATATTGTATTAAGGGTATAATTTTTTATTTTGGATAGAAGCTCCAGATCACTAATCAAAACTATTTTTTAACTCAGCGATTCTTGAAATTGAATATTAGAAGACAATAAATCAATTATGAGTAATATTTATTTATTATTATTATTTATTTTTATTTTTTTGGATTTAATTTCCCTAAACGTATTCTATTTTATAGTAAAAGAAAAGAAAAAATTATATAGATTTCATATGGAGACAACCTAAGCAGTTTAATGGATATATCGCAGAGAAAAAGCCCACATTTTAAGTATGACCATTGCCCATTGGGCTTAAAAGCTGGATCAACAGCTTAGCACATGGAGTAGTTTCTTTTGGTCCTTCTTTAGAAAAAATGGGCCCATATCCATAAACTTCCCGGCCCATTATCTACACCACCTAAATTATCCTATGAGCTGTTTTCTTGATTCCTTTTTTCTCCTAGTTAATTTACAATTAATTTGAATTCTTTTATTTAGATGAGTCATCATCATCATCCTCTCTCTCTCTCATGAGAGACTACTACTTCCATAGAAAATTGAGTAGTTATCAAATTGCATGCATGAAACCTTGAAAAGTGGTTATAAATCTAAGTCAAAAGATGCTCTCTTAAACTATATAATTATATTTCATAACTAATCATTACCTAATTGTTGAATACTACACTATGTTACTCTAACTAATAAGTATAGTGCAAATGAGAGAGAGAAGGGCGAAGAGAGAGAGAGTTCTTGATTGTTCTTGTGGTTTAGTAGTACCCTATAGTGATGCCATTCCATTCATCAAATTCTCCATGCTTGGAGCAACTATCAAACATCATTTCTCTCTCATCTTTTTCTTACACTTTGTTGCAATAACATCCCATGTAGTTCTTGCTAAAAAAAGCATCCCAAATAGGGATTTCCCCACACATTTTAACTTCTTAAGAGGAAGAAAAAAGGTGCTATGGTGTGGTGAGGATCCGAACGTGTGTTTGGATCGTGAAAAAAACCCGTGGGGCGGCTCCACGTGTTGTTTACGAAGGTTTTGCAAGGATATCTCGAACGACCCGAATCATTGCGGGTCGTGCGGCCGGGTCTGCGGGTTTGGGTTTGTTTGCTGTGGAGGATTTTGTGCAGATACAAGAAATGATCCTCAACATTGTGGGGCTTGCTTTGAGGAGTGCCCTAAGGGAAATAGGTGCACCTATTCAATGTGTGATTATGGTGGTTGATTAATTTCTATTTTTATATATTTTTTATTCAATATTTTTGTTGCTATTTCTATTTATATTTTGTTCCATGGTCATAAATTCATACTTATATGTTTCATGAAAAATGATGAATATTAACCCAGTTACTGGAGATTTAATAATTGATTGTTTGATTAATTAATTAATTAATCACATTCATACAACTTAATTTGACCTAATTAGAAGTAATTTATAAATACATGTGTACATGTAGTAACATATTTCAATCCTTTAATTTTGGTTGAATTTATTTTTAGTTCTATAACTTTTTCCTTTTCAATTTTAATCATTTATGTTAATTTTAGTGTTATAATTCTTTACTTTTTCACTTTTAGTCCTTTCACAAAAAACTTTGCGAGTCCCATAGATTCTCCAAGTCGGATAAATTTAGCAATTTTTTTTAAATGATATAAAAAATTAAAACCTTGATTAATTTTGGGCCTTACAACCGAAGTTGATATTGTGGATGATTCTTGTTATATAGTATAATTATTTTCAATTAACTTAAATAAAGGGTAAGAAAGGCAATACAACTCGTAAAATTTTCATATGAATACCACAAGTTCCCAATAATTATGAATTTTAGTCACACTCATTACCCTTCAATAATTGCCATTGATCCAGATTTCATAATAAATTATTAATAATGTTCTGACTATCAAAATAATACTCTGTTTTTAAAATATTTGATTAATTTGTCTTCAGTTTGAATGTCAAATCAGATACTACATCTTTTTTTAAAATTAAAACTAAGCATGATTCCATTTTTTTCTCATTTTGTATTTATAATTATTAATCACTGTTAAAGAGGTTTGATATGAATTAGATTCCATATAAATGTACAATTAATGGTTTAGATATGGTTATAAATTATTAAAGAAAATCAAAACCTTCGTTTTAGTATACACCTCAGTCCTCTCAACTAACTGACTATCCGGAAGTTTTCTATAATAGTCCACAATACGTTCATCCTTCTATCATTTTACATTTTATAATGTTTGATTTGCATAGTATTCATTTAAAACTTTTATGAATTTATTGTAATTTATAAAGTAATAATTAATTAATGCGAATCCAAAAAATTTGAATACTCTAAATAAATGCAAATAAGTAATTTATTTATAAATAATTAGCCTCTTTATACTCCATAATTATGATATTATAACATTGCAATATAATATAACAATATTAAAAGTACAAAGAAATTTCGTAAACACGCGTGGTATCCCATGTGAAAGAAGCTTCTCATTTTTTTAAAATAATAGGGTGGTTTTATTTATTATTTATTTATGCGTAATTCATAAGTGAAAATTTATATAATCTGATTTTACTAATATATATATAAAAAAAAGAATGTAATAGATAATTCTAAATATAGGCTACTAAAATACAAACCAAACCTAGAAGTTTCTCATATTCAACTGATATTTGATTTATAATTCTCCATGCAATTAGTTTTCGTATACTACATATATATTAGTTTTGTTTTTTAATTCACATGTTCATTAAAAAATAATAACAAGAAATTCGCTAAACTCTACAAGGTTTTATTAAATATATACTCACAACAGGAAATAAATTCGCTAAAGTGTAATAGTATAAATTTTTATTCAATTTTACTAATAAAAATGTTTTGAACGTTGGCAAAAGACTTACTAACTAGCCCGGATTCACACAATATTGTCTATATATTGAAGCGTGTTTACCAAGTACAAGAAACGTCATTGTATTTGTGGGAAGTTTATAATCACTTTCAAAGAGAAGCGCGTTTTAACCCAACCCACCCACTCCCCCACCCTAACCAACTCAAGTACTATTTTACTCTTCCAAAACGCCACACACACACACACACACACACACACAGAGAAAAGAAATCCATCCACATACCTAAATGATAGAAGAGCGACGCGCCGGACCACCACATGCCGCCATACTCGCCGCGGTGGTGGTGTTAGTGATGGTAGTGCCGACGTTACTCGGCGACCAAGGCGAAGCCGTGACAGAGTTCATCGCAGAGCTGCTCAGCCCCGTCGGACTGCTCCTCCTGCCCATAATCCTCCTCCTCACCATCCAATTCCTCTCCTCCGACAGCGGATCCTTCGTCGCCGGACTCTTCTCCTCCGGCGAGCCGAACTCCATCCACCGCGTCAGCGGATCGCCGGTCGGCGTCGCCCTGTTTCTCATCCTCGTACTGTTTCTTCTCTACAATAGAGTCTCCATTTTCGGAGGCGAAGATGATTCCGGCGACTGATTCTTCGATCTGATATCTCCATGGATTTTACTTCGATTCTGTGATCTTAATTTTTTAGTATTTTGTTTTATTTTGTGTATTGTTTTTCTGGAATTTTTTTGTTAATTTGAATTTTTTTTAGAATAGTTTACACGTAGAGCTGTACGGACGTAAAGCGAAAGTGTATGAACATGGAGTGGGGGTTTTGCTGAAATTACGTAACAGCCCTTATTGTTGACTTCTTGATAGTCGTGCTCCACGTTAAATTTCTTAATTTCAGTTCTATTTATATTATAATTACTCCATATTACATAAATTAATTTTATATAATCTCCCTCTATATACTTATTTTATTTTGAGGTATTCTAAATATTTATATATAATCAAGTGTTTCGGTTAAAAACTTGATTAGAAATTAGTGAATTATATAGGTGTGTAGGAAAATTATTTTTAAACAATTTAGTTAATATAGAGAATGTTAAAATATTAGTGTATTTGATAATATAAGATAGTAATAATGAAATATGGATCAAAAGTGAACCAAGTATTAAATTTAAAAAAAAACATTCATATTTTTATTTTTTATTTTCATTTGGGTCTGTATCAAAACTAATTTTACATTTAAAAATATGGGTCTGTATCAAAACTAATTTTACATTTAAAAATAAAGAAAATATAATCTTAACAGACAAAATATTTTACAATTATTTATTATATAAAAATATTAAAATACCCTCCAAAACTAACATGGCCAAAAAAGCACGTGTAAATTTCAGAATTTCTCTTCAGCAAAATATATGAAAAAAAGAAGGTTGGATATCTCATCTTATTAGCGAGTCCACTGGGCTGCATCAATTAATTCTGCATACATCTATAAACTGCTAAGATTCAGTGTCGCATTTCGGATAAATGTGATATATAATACAGACACACGTTTTTTTTATGCAAAAAAACCTCCCATAGACAGAGACTCCTCATCAAGTTGCAACAAGCACATGCTTCATGGATGAATCAGAATCTATGGTTAAAGCTACCTCGATTTCTTCTACTCCTCGTCGAGGATTTCCAGAGCAGATAACGTGTACGATAGTGTGTGGATTTCGTCTGGGAGGTACTCCGATTGGAGAATCTGCACACGTGACGACAAACTTCTTGGTTAGAGCTGTCCAGGAAGAGCAAAACATGCTCTGAGGGTTTTCTCAAAGCAAGCATGAGAATGCAGTTGAGTGTCATGGCAAGAAGACAGTGACAGTATGATTACGAATGATTTAACCACAAAAACAACGGGCCGGGACCCTGTTACCCTTCTATGAACAACCTATGATGGCAAGAATTAACTATGCTAGTTAAAAGAGAGCTTAAACCAAGGACCAAATAGCTTAAGTAAAAGAGAAAAGCTAGGACCATGCCAGCTGTATTCAAGGAGTATTGACCTAATCTATCATAATGCTGGCATAAGTTAAATTGCTAAATTTAAAATTTCCAAATTTCAAGCTAATAACAATCCAAAATAAAGGCTTCTCAATTAACAGAAAATCAGGCTGCAATTATAGCTAGACTATAGATGCATCTGTAGCATGTGATTCTATGTTCCAATAATCCACGGTAAATCTTTCGAAACTCCATCATATAAACTAGAGGCCAATTTATCACTTTAAGTTCTTCAGATCTATTAAAGTATTATACATATAAATATAATATTATATGGGAATATATAATTAAATAATCTTTAAAATAGACGTAAATTAAGAAGAAACTCGGGTTTACAAGATCATAAGATTAAACTTTTTTGGCTTCTAGAAATTCTCATCATGTTACAAACTTCAGGACACGCTAACAACATCACATGCTAAGTAGCTTACTACCACAAGTGCATAACTAAACGAACGTAGCAGGATTTAACTTAGATGTCAATGCACTTAAAGCAAAAACTTAAATTGATTGGGTGGATGTTGACCAAACTAAGATGAATCAACTTCCAGACAGGTCAAGTGGGAAGGCAAACCTGAAACCTCGACCAGGGAATACACAAAGTCTACACTCAGCCAAAAAGGCTTAATAAAATACTTCCTAGATCTCAAATTTTAAGAAATTAGTTCCCCTTTTAGTTCCAAGTTCATCTTAAGAGTACACTCTTTAGATTTATTTTCAATCTTTTTCAAATAAATATAAAATTATGATTTGTTAAGAAAAACCACAAACTTTACTCCTATTGCAATTTAATCCCCACCTTTGAAATATTGCAAAAAAGAACCCCACATTTAAGCATTGTTGTAAAACGCACCCATGTGAAAATTTTCTCAAATATGGGATTTAAAGGAGGGGTTTTTTATTAGAAATTTGGTGCGTTTTGTAACAATACTTAAAGATGGGATTCTTTTTTGCAATTTCCCAAAAGGTGGAATTAATTTGAATATGAGTAAAGTTCGTGGTTTTTCTTGCAATTAACCCTATTCTAAAACATAACAATTAACAAGAGTATTGTAAACAAATACAAAATTTTGAAACTTGGTTATAATTTGAAACTCTGCACCGAGTAAAACTAGATGTGTAGAATGAATGGAGGGAGCATAAACCATGTCATTCACAATGAAGAGAAGGGGACTCTCATAAATATTAACTTTTCCCTCGTTTGGTGCATATACTCTTTGTCCTGGACAAGACACATACTGAAGGATGTTTTGCATACTTTTTACAGATGATATACAGATTTAGCCATATTTCAAAGAATCTGGATAAATTACAGAATATCTTGCATATGAGTTAATGAAATAGATTTCCTGTCTCATTAATATCTAGTATTAAGTAGAAAACTAAACTGACTACATTTGACTCTGGTGTTTAACTCCATTAATTATCAAGTTGATAGAGACAGCCTCATCGGTCATTTCATATTCTCAGATGAGCAAGACAACTATTCACCTATGATGGTATAATTCCCCACCAATTGATGGAGAAAGAACCAATCCAATTCTCTAGTAAAAGACACCATTTGAAAGTAGCATGTTCAGCACATGTGAGTTGTTACATGACAATAAAACTAGTACGATGAGAAACCTGAGCTCACCTTCACGCCACAAAAGTTTGAAGCCTGTCGCAGTTTGGAGTCGGAACATGCCTGTTCCAATGACGCCTCTGCATTTCCATGTGACAGTACCGTCCGAGCATATGCTTGTAATCTTTGATCACATTCCCTTCGATTTCACGACGACCAGGACTTCCAATTGGATAATCCTGATCAAAATCGGGCGATTTAACAAAAAATTCTACTCCATGTTTCTCTGAAACTTGCTTAAACTGATAAGAATAGTTCTTCTGCAATGAGTACTCGGGCTCCGAAAATGGAAGATAAGCAAGCAGAATGATTACTAAAAATGGCAGCAGCTGAAGAAGCAGCAAGAAACTGGGGCCCCCCTCTTCCCTCTGATGAGCCCCTGGGTTATGTGCTCTGGTCCTGTAAATATGAGCATTTCTGAACACATCACGTTGGCCGAAGAATGCTCTGAATATCTCATCTGGATCAAACTCATCATCAAAGAAGTCATTTCCAGTTCTCCTCCTCCTCCTCCTAACATGATTCTGTTGATTATACTCAAAATCATCGATTAAACCCGTCTGATCATACTGCCTCCTCGACTCATCATCACTCAAGCACTTGAATGCCCTACTAACTATCTTAAACGCCTCCTCCGAACCCGGTGCCTTGTTCTTATCTGGATGAACTTTCAGTGACAACTTCCTATACGCCTTCCTAATCTCCTCTACCGAACAACTCTTTTCCAAACCAAGAATCGCATAATAATCCTTCTTAACCTTGATCTGTCTCACCAAATGCACATGCTCCTCCGTGTAATTCCTCTCCCCATTCGAAACCTCGTCACCATTCACAGAACGCTCACCATCAGCCTCCTTCTCCTTGGGGACACTTTTCACATCATCAGAAGGACCAGCAGAAGATGATGAATCAAGATTCTCACACGCAGCCAATAGATCATCCACGGGTAAAGTCTGATTAAGGCGACGAGCAATTCCAATAAATTTAAGGGCTCTGTGTTTATTACCTGCAGCAAGAGCCTCCTTGGCTATATTGACACATCTCAACGCCTCATCTTTGTTACTATCCATGATGATATCACTCTGACGGCTTGAGAAACACCCAATTAAATACACAAGAAACCCTAATCGACAAAAGTCCCAAATTCAATCTTGGGATTCAAAACCTACAAATTTTCAAACCCTACAAAACCATTAATTTCAAGAGTCGATCGATTTCCAGTACATGAACTGAAGCTTCAATCTCCAACAAAAATTCACATACCTAATAACAAATAAATAAACATTAAATCCCAAATCAGGATCTTAATCAGCATACAAGAGCTAAAAACAAAATAAGAACAGAACCACGAACAGGGTTCATCCCAAAGAAAAACCCCACATACAAGCCAAAATTATCAACAATTTAGCATCATATATCAAAGAATACCTTCTAAATTGAAAAATCAAAGGAATTACACACTGATTACTAGATCCGAAATGCCATGACCGACTCGGCGAGAGAGATATCAAGAGAGAATAACGTGTGCTAATATACACTAAGGCCTGAATGTCAGCCAATTGAATTCTGCCTAATCACTCTTTGACCAATCAGAATTTTACGTTTGTCCTATATTTATTTTCGTATTTCTATCTCTCATTTATTTAACTGTAAGAAAACCCATATTCTTCAGTCTTCTCTTAAAATAAACACAAAATTGCATTACCTTATTTTTTATTTTCAGATGTACTCTTAATTTTGATAAATCTCGAGTGATGGATAATAACATGAGACAAGTTTAAATTAAATAATTTTATTTTATCACTAATTTTTTATTTCAAATTTTAATTAATGAAAAAGTTTAAACTTACCTGGTGTCAACAACTTTTTTTTTCCCTAAATTTATTCAGTAATGTAGTAATTTTCAGGTCTTTAACAAGAATATATAGGTGATTAATGTTTGATTCTCATTCCTACTTTAAGAAAAAAATCATTACAACAAAGTGGTTATAAATGTTTCTCAACATTGTACTGTACACATGATCATCTCTATGTTAGAATGTAGTGAGACTATGAGAGTGAAGTATAATCAGTTTTCATCATCAGAATCAAAACATTGTCTTCTCCTGAGTGATTCTATAACCTCAGCTGGTCTGTCTCCACCCTTAACGGCCCCCACCGTACGAAACTTAAGTTTAGGCACGTTCATCGCACTGAGTGGCATTGAAGCGCCTGCATTCACTTCTCTAAGCACGGACCGTGCCATAACCTGTGCAACTGCATCAGCCACAGCTGCAGCCACCTTTGAGTCGCTTTGAAGTTTCTTGGATAACTTGCTCTTTAGCAGGGTGGAGCTCGGCTCCTTTCTGATCTGAGGCGATTGGAACGCCTCTGATCTCTGCATTGTTGCGACTGCATCAGCAGCTGTTGTTTTAGCTTTCATGGACTCGTATTTTTGGATGTCGTATATGAGTTCTTTCTGTAGCTGCCGGTCAGCGACTAGCATGTCATCAATCTCGTTCTTGTAGTCCTTGAGGAGGATTCGGAGGCAGTCCATTAAGGATCCCATGAGAGGGCTGTTTTTAGTCTCTAGGAGGCGTTTTAGCTCGATGAAGATAGGGATCGCGTTCTGGATGAGCCCTTTTCGTACTGCTTGAGTTATGGTTCTCTGTTTGGAGGCTAAAGAAGATGCTGCTCCTCCACTGTCCCCAGCATTTTCTTCGATATCTGCTGCCTCAGACGACGATGCGTGGTTGGCTTGTATTCGGATCTCTTTGCTCCAGAGAACAAGAAACGAGTCCTGTTCAACAGAGCAAGCCAAGATAACTAACTAAACTAGTAATAGTATAGTATTTTCTATGATCTTGTTAACATATAACCAGTCATTTGCAACTCCAAATTCAAGAAACCATGATTTGAATAATTACCTGTAGAACTGATTGTCCAGTAGAATCCTCTAGAGAGAGCACGCCATCAGAAGCAGCAGCAAGAATCTCAGAGCATACTTTTTCAAAGGTGGCAAGAAGGTGCTCTGGAGCCATTTGCTTAAGCAAAGTAGCCTTTGAGACCTTGAATGCTCGTCGTTTCCTCTGCGAACAACAATGATATATAGCATTTAATGTATTTCACCACAAGCGAGAGGGTGAAGCCATGCAAACCTAATTGAGAAAAGACGGTTTTCAGTTCGTGAGCCGTTGGAGTTACTGCGTCCAGTATGAGCATTGCAGTGATTCAAAACGAAAATAGATTCGACAAAGCTGTTGTAAGCTAAAAGAGGGGCCTTCGCTGCAGAGAGAGGTCACCGCGAAAAAATCAGCACATAAATGTAAAGAATCAGAAAATCAATATCCAAACTGCTAGCATATATGTTTGTAAATCTATAAACTTTTAAGATGTTGCCAAATAGAAAGTCAGCCAGTTGCCTGATTTGCTCTGAATCATCAACCAAACACAATAGGAATCTAAGGAAAAGCAGTCCTCTCCACTTCACATAGTCCCGCTTTACAAAAAGGAACCAACTTGTATAAGACAACATTGTATAACTGATATTCTATAACTTGCCTTTAGATATAGAGGTACCTGTAATAGCCTGGACAGTAGGATAAATGTTTGCCTTCTCACAAGTTCACACGGATCACGCAGACACTTTGTGATCTTCGACATACAACTGTTTGGTAATAAAGTCACTGGTTAAAAATCTTGAATAAATGCAAGTCACGAGTTATTTTCAGCAACGATTATACACCATATACTAGGTTTTACCAGTCAACCATAGCAGTGTATCGCACACAGAAGTCTGCCATCATTACCACAATGTTGTTTCGAATTGCAGCAGAATCACTCTTTTCTAGCTCCTGCACATAATTGAAAACCATGCATACATTTTAGCTTCCAGATACATAGCAGTATACTCCAGTTTTATTCCCATGTAAGTAGCATTCATGGTGCTATAAGTTGTTAGGACATAGGTTGTTAAGGATCACAGAAATGCCAGTCAAGTTTACCTGCACAAAGAGAGGAAGATAGCGCTTCGTAAGTTTCCCATCAGCTAAGCAAATCTTACCCATTGTCAGCCATGCATGCACGTACAAGGACGGGGCAATCTGTTTCACGGGTACCACAGGCCCAAGTAACTTAGATTTAGGATCAGAAGCCCCTGAGGTGATTATGGTGTGTACTGTTGGAACAAGATCTTTGATATTGGCTGAAGGACATATAATAACTAATGATCCAATGGTGTAGATGGCTGTGATGCCTCGTGCTAAATATTTTGAGCTAGAGTCAGCTGTCCATGGTTTTTTTCGAGTTACAGAGGTCTGTGGAGTAAGAAAACCACTTTCTTGATTATAATTCGAGATTTTTGAAATGCACTGTTCCAAAACTTCGGAGGCTTTAGATTGAATCTGGTTCACCCATCTCAGTATAAGGGAGTCAGCCTCTTCTTAATTTGAAGCCTTTCGTCTGCATAAGGTTCTGAGTGCTTTTATATGAGCATCAACCTGGTAAAAGCATAGAAAACAAATAAAGCATGTTGATCAGATGTGTCAAAATTATCATTTGCTACGATGCAATAGTCAGAATTTACTAGTAGTATAGTCGAACTCATTTATAGTTCGTGTAAACATCAATTGCAAAAGAAACTTCAACATGATCCACAGGTGGCAAGCAATATAAACCAAAACTCAGTACTACAAATTTTTATGACCATAATCACTGAGGCTTTCATTCCAGCAGGTCATGGTTAAGTAAAGGAAATCATTCGAACCGCCCTTTCAGATTTACTAAACTAGATGAAACTTTTGAGGTGGCCGTTTTCAACTTGGCTGCAACATGCCAACATCCAGAGGTTTCTCCAGAAACATGCAAAGAGGGCGGCGTAAACTTAAGAAAGCCAAATTTGATAAATGTGGCTTCATGTAATACATAGCTTATCTAATTCTCTTATCGAATTATCATGAATTTAGAATGCTGATCAACACTAAGAAAAATGTTTTCAAGTGAAGTTGCAAGACATTTATGCAAGATAAAGTATGCAAACACTATACTCAGTAAAAAGACAAACTCTGCATACCTCAGTGGAGTGCATATTAAATCCTTCTAGTCATATGAGGAAATCTTGTGCTAGATCTGCAGCAGGTTCCGGAGGTAGAGCTATGGAAACATTAGATATTGTCTACAAACGATATACTCGATCTCCCATCCACGCAATAGAATGTGGTTCTACATCAACCATTTCTTCATCCATCAATCCTTTTCCAGGAGGGCTTTGCAGTTCACTATCCGGGTTACGTTTATCAAGAAGCTTCCAATGATGAATGAGGAACTCCCAGTCAACTGCTTTTTGAAGGAATGCAGATACCTCGGATAACAAAAACCAGGTACCAGGGGGAGCTGTCCACTTCTCTATTGACATGGAACTCTTTAACCACCTGGCTTCAGAAGCCGTGATGATATTTTGAAGCGTTGTAGCGATTTGCGTCTTGAGTTTTTTTCTTTTTCCCTAAGCTAGAGCATATCTTTTTCACCCAAGGTGACACCTCTCCATCACACATCTGTTTCAGCAGTTCTTGAACTCCTTCTATAGATAGCAACTCATCTTCCACATTCAATTTATTCTTGCCTTTTGCATCACAAGCAACAGAGTTATACCCAGCCTTAGATATACGATCGATAACCAGTTCCAGGAAGAGATTCTCACATTCTTCCTGGATGCTAGTTTCATTATCACCTATCAAACGTGTAGTAGAGTGCAGCCACTCCCTGGCCACAAGACCATTCGAGTATTTCCTGAAGGCCTAAAGCAAAAAATAAATAAAATAAATTATACAAGAACAAACGCATACAATTATCTACAACTCCATTCCAGTGAAGACAGAGAAACTACAGAGCAGAGAAATAAGAAAAACATAAAGGAAATAACATGGCAACGGTGCTACATGCGTATATAAACCATATTTCCAATTCATATGCAAGAAAATAAGCATGAAAATGTGGTTAAAACACAGGTATTAACTTCACCTCAGATAGAGCTGAGATTGCCCCTTTCCGGATGCTAACAAGTGGATCAGAACAAGCCATGCCAACAGTTTTCAGCAGTTCATCAATTTCACCTTCAAAAAGTGCCATTGATTTTGATATCAGTAAAAGAGCTGCCTTTCGAACTGCAGCTTTCTCATCCATACAGCGTAACTTCAGAATTTTGCTGACTCCATCAATCCCCTCATGCCCAAATTCCATCATATCTTTCAACAATGCTCTACTTCTATGTCTCTGGTGGAAAATGAGGAGTTCCAGCACATTCTGTGTGTGCAGAATACAAACGTCGATGGTAAACAGAAGATCATGTTTAGTCTCTTGATTCTATTTTGATATAATTTTTTTTTCTTTGATGTTGAAGTTGTAATTCATGTAATCATATGATCTTTAACATGCAAGAGGTTAGGGAGTAGTATAATTCTTAAAGTGTTTAAAGGGAGTTAAATGACCTGATATATGTTCAGAGGTTTAGAGGCGTGAAGAGATAGAGATTTATTTATGGGGTAAAAAGAGAGCTTGGGGATAGCGCTGAGATTTACCAATAATCATAGGAGTATTATAATTTTTTTTTTATTCAACGAAATTAAAGGAAACAATTCACGCATGATGAGTAACAAATGAAGACAATTAAAAAGCGTGTTTATTTGTGGGAAAAAAATTGTTTATAGTTTGTGTATATTATTTATGCAGTAATTGTTTATAGTCATTATTGTTATTGAAATTGTAAATGACATTGTGTAAAAAAAATTATAAATAAAGAAAACTCTGTTATTCACATTTTTTGCTTTTAATTGAATAAAATTTGAAGAGTCCTTTTATCTCTCAATTGCTGCATAAGATTTACAAAAAAAATTACAGGATTCAAAATGTTCTAATAAATATTTTTTGGCCTTCAATTAAATAAACTTGAAAGGGCTTTCACCTTTTCATCTCCCAGTGTACTGATAGGATTTTACATATTACATTCGATAAATTTAAATGAAAGAAATCATGCAATTTTAATAAGTTAGTAATTAATACTCCTATACTCTAATTAGAATGATATATTTATTTATTTTATGTAGTAAAAATTGAAATGTTTATAATTATTATTTTAAATATGAATAATTTATTAGCTTGGTTAATCATTTTTTTTATATTAACTATATAATATAGATACTTTTTAATTTAGATGTAAATTTTTCTAATACTTACATTAAATATTATACTAATAAAGTTAGTTGTAGTGCATTTTTTTTGTATCATCAATCATGTACGTTTCCATTTTTGTTATCAAGTCTGGAATGTGTACTTAATAATCCAATTTATAGTTGAATTTTGTATCTCATTTTGAGGAATTTTGCTTCCTAAATGAAGAGTAGATGTCACTTGTATACTTCATAAATTACTCATAAGATTACATTATACAAAAATAAAAAATAATTACTTTTAATCATATTTATGTAAAAAATAAATACGATTAATCTTGAATTAGATTATTTTACATTTTTCAAAATAATTATTATTTTCGCTATAAAATGTTATTAATTTTGTTATAAAATATTATCATTTTTAATTAATACTATAATATACTATATATTAACTACCAACAAACATACTTTTTATTGGTAACAAAAATATTTAAATTCATCTCACATAAACATTGTTTTAAAAAAAATAATTATTTATCATTATTATTATTAATTATTATAAAACAATTTACATAGTATTTTCCCTTGCAGTTTTTATTTTTCGCGCATCGCTCCTGTGTATTACTAGTAAAAGTAATCTGCAAGGGTGTAAAAATAGAGTAGCAATTTTGAACTTACGGTAATCTTTGAGAGAGTTGAATTATATAATTTTTCCTTTTATGTGGCAAAAAAAGATTTTGCTGGAGCACTTAGGAGTCAAAATACACGATGATCTGAATAAAATAAAATCTAAAATAAAATACTATGACTATGACCAGTCATAAACACGGGGAATAATAACCTGGTAGTTATTTGATTAAAACATTAAAATACTAAACATGGTGTTCGAAGATTTATTACACCACATGCTCCAACGAGACATACTAGTTAAATCCTTCATCATCACTATCCTCAGCAGCACCTCTCTCCCATAACTCATAAAGCACCTTATCCTCATCAGCACCCCAATCAGCTTCGCCATCAGGCTTAAGTATGCACTCCTTCATAATTTGGCATGTGACACACCATTGAATAGAAGGTCTCTGGAACAGACTTGCGCTTCTTTGCAACAATAGTTAACAACAACATCATGTTTTCGGGGACATGAACAACATTCTTAATTTTCACCGGTTTGTAAGCTTTGCCTGTCTGAAAACAAAATATAATTCATACTCAACAGATTGATGCGAGCAAATATTGTTAAGCTTAACAATATCTATTATTCGGTCTTATCTTATGTTTCAATGATTCCTAGGATTACACGCTCCCACCATCACGTTCTGCAGTTTGATTCCAAATGGTAATAAATTGCTCCTGATTCATAAAATTCCCACATCAGCCAGCCTGGGCTTGGAGAAAAACAGCAGCAGTCTTTGTGTTTGTAGTATCAACTGTCAAGACAAATGAAGAAGGAAGGAAACATGCGATTGGGGAATATCTTAAGATTCAAAAGGTGTGGAGGGTGGTCATGTTAAGCCCAAGCATGATTATGTTAAGAACTTATGATGATAAGATTTGATAGTAGAAAAGATGTGGTGATTAAAGTTATAGTTAAATTATTCGCAAATCAAAGGTTAGTTATCGGAGGACTGCAAGGCTCTTAATAAATAGTTGATTAGGCAAAAGATGGAAGTGAATAGGAGATGAGGAGAAAGGAGTCATGATATTTCAAAGTTTGATGATGGGATGAGAGGAAGAGAAGCTGCAGATTTAGTGTGTTGAGATCAACAAGTAGGAATGTTTGTACAGGTGTAGTATCCATATAAGAGAGTCTCCAAGTTATATTGAAGGAGGGCCAGGGGTGGGGTGAACACATAACATGTTATACCAATACCAATTGATAATAACAAATGCAGAAACTCAAGGAGCAAAAAGCCACAAATTTGAAGGAAGTTGAGATTTATTCTAGAGAGCATTCGTAGCAAAAGAATGAAATTGAAAACTGTAATTCAACAAAAAATATATATATATATATATCAAATGAATAGGCAAACCTCAAGAATAGGCAGATTAAAAACTAGAAATCCAAGAGAAATCGAAAAACCTACATTAAAGGGGACGAAACAACATTTATAATGAGTGCAAGGAAATGCAGCACCTTTTGGGAGATATGAGTAAGAGTTTCCTCCATTGCTTCTTTCACACGTTTGTACTCATCCCATTCCGATTCCGGCAGTGGTGTAAAAGAGCAGTTGCGTAATGGAAAGTGGCATGTCACATTAACAATCAAATCACAAAAAATAACATTGGAACAAGAGAAATTGAGTAATTAAATAACCTGGTAGTACGGACTTGATGAAGAAACTTCTTCGCGATTCGGAGTTCATTCCTCATCCTCTCAACTTTTACGGGCCGCTTGTACATGTTGAACCAATTACCTTCGTTCCTTTCGTCCTCCCAAGGAAACTTACCATCAACAAAGCCTCTAATCATACAGGTTTCATACTGCGGACATGTTCGCAATGGTGGCCATTCTTTTTCCATCACAGATGCGTAATCTTTTTGCCGATGCTATAGATATATAAACTTAACAGAAAATATGGATAATTATTGGGGTTGGGCCGGTCCACCAACAATTGAACTATGAATATATAATATATTGGCCCACATCATTTTTTTATCATCACATTCCATTAAATTCATTCATTAAACCTACGAAATCTTTAATATAAGTTTAGTTTTGATAAGATATCATCAATAGAATTAATCTTAATTATTTTAATTTTTTTTAAAATTAAAAAATTTAATTATTAATTAAAATTTAATGTAGATAAATCCATACTATATTATTTTAAGACTCAAATTAGAAATCAAAGGTAACTACCCATAACTCTAATTTTTTTTTAAATTAAAAAGTTTAATTATTTTAATTATTAATTAAAATTTAATGTAGATAAATACATATATTATTTTAAGATTTAATATGATATTATCAAATTACTATTTAATTAAAATATAATATAGATAATTACTTATATTTACTATAAGATTTAGAAAATTTATCTCTCCTCCATCTATAAATAAGATTCTTTATTCATTCGTTCTACACACATAATTTATTTATCACGACGAACAAAATCTTTCTTCAAATTTTAAAGAAATGTATCCATTTATTATTTTTTTGCTTCTTTTATAGTTTTAAAATTATTTATTTATTATTTTGGTTTTATTTCTGTTTTTTTTTCATTTTTTTTTAAATTATTAGCACCTAATTTTATAATCTTTTGGTTTTTTTTACGTTATTAACTTAGTCTTTCATGGTTACTTTTACAATTTTTTAATTAATTTTTTTATGATTTCTTTGATTATATTTTACTTAGTTTTTTTATATTTTTTATATTCTCATTGATTATTTTTTTTTATTATTTTTTGTTTTAGTTTTATTTTTTTAATTGTTAGTATTAATATTTTGATTATATTTTTTATTTAATTATTTTTTTTGTTTTAATTTTTTTATTATTATCATTAGTATGTAATTTTTAAAAAAAAATTTACGTTATTGATTTCATTTTTTCATGATTTTGCAAATTTATTTAACTGATTTGGTTATGATTTCTTTTTATTTTCTTATTTCTTCGAATTTATTTATTCCCTCCGTCCCGGGTATTTTCACCTATTTGTACGGGCACGAAGATTAAAACGTGTTATTTTTTTAATATATAATGTAAAAAAAAGTAGGGATAAATTAGTTATTTAAAAAGAAAAAGTAAATAAAGTTGTTGGGAATGATGAATAAAATGTAAAAAAGTAATTAAAGTTATTGAGATTGTAAAAAATAGGTAATAAAATATTATGTATTTTTTTACGATTAATGGAATGAGTAAAAATACGTGGAATATCCCAAAATGGAAAGTGAGTAAAAATACATGGGACGTAGGGAGTATAATATTTTTATTTTTTAAAAATATATATTAATTTTATTATAATTTTTAATTCTTTTATATTTTTCTAAAGTTTTTATTAATTATCTTTCGTTTTTTTAATTTTATTTGTTTTAATTTTTTTATTTTTTAATATATTTTCACCAAAATTAAAATTTAATGATATATAAATAAGTTTATTCTAAGATTGAATATGGATGTGATATACATTTTTTTGCTGTTTTTTTATATTTTTTAAATTCTCTTTTGATTAATTTTTTTTTATTTTTTAATTTTATTATGTTGTTTTAAATTTTTTATTGGTATGTAATTTTTCAATCTTTTATTATTTTACGTTAATAATTTTTTTCTTGGCTACTTTTATTATTTTTTAAATTAATTTTTTATGATTTCTCTTTAGATTGTTTTTTTATTTTAATTCGCATTTTTATTATTAATAGTAATGTTTAATCTTTATTTTTTAACGTTATTAAATTTTTTCATGATTAAATTTATAAAAAATTTTAAATTTCAATGATGTGATACCACTTGAATTAATTTTAATTTAATAATTATTAATTAATATTTAGTGATAAATACATAAATTTTCTTAAAATTTTAATATTTATATGATTAGATCAAATAAAAATCAAATAAAAATCTTATTTATAAACATTAAAAATATTATCCCTCCCTACCTATTTAATAACACTCTTTATTAATTAGTTCATAATCTAATAAGTAGTAGTCTAATAATATAGGGCAATTATTCTGTTATTATCGAATTTATAGATAATAGGGGTGTATATGGGGTTGATCGTATTCTAAATGTCATTTTAGTACATCATATTTCGTGCTAAATTGTTGGATGAACGACATATAAGAGCAAATGAGAAATTATACCTTAAAAATAAAAGTTAAAACAAAGGGGCAACTATTAGATTCATGTCTCATCTTATGTGTCAATCATATAACATAACAGAGAATATGATGCACGAAAATGGAGCAAAATATTCGATATATGATTGATCCATTTAATTTAAATTAATTGACGATAAAATTGATTTGATCTCAAAATGTATTCCATGCATTTTTATTTTATTTATTTTGGCAAAATATCACAAAAATATTCTACGTAACTAGTTTATAATATAATCAATTACCTAGGTGTAATATGTATTGTTGAGTACTTTTGAGGAAATAAATAAAGAAACGTTGTAATTAACAAAACCAAAGTAAATATTTATTAGCTAGTGGTGTTAGAAGAGAAGATGAGAATTTGAATGTAGATACCTAAAAAATGGTGCCACAATCACACTTGTACTTCCTAGTCCAACATGTCTTGGAGTGGGCCTTCCAGTCGGAATGAACATCATAGCGTTTGAAGCACTAATGGCACTTCCACTTATTGTATGTTCTTATCACTCTATTAAAATAATTAGGTTACTCTTTGAAATTAGTTAGGTCACTCTTTGAAATTAATAAGGTCACTCTTAAATTTATTGGACCACTATTTGATTTGAAACTCTTCATATGCGTAGGTTACTCTTTGAAATTAATTAAGTCACTTTTTCAAATTAATTAGGTCACTCTTAAATTTATTGGACCACTCTTTGATTTAAAACTCTTAATATGCATAGGTTACTCTTAGGTCACTATTTGAAATTAATTAGGTCACTCTTAAATTTATTGGACTACTATTTAATTTGAGATTCTTAATATACATAGATTACTCTTTGAAATTAATTAGACCACTCTTTCGAATTAATTAGATCACTCTTAAATAGATTACTCTTTGATATCATTCCCAGATTTCACATAACCCCATTTTATGTTGTGTCGATGAACCATTTCAAGAGTTGTGTTATTATCCATGTAATTCACAATTTAAACTCCAGTATCCCCACCGTGACAATAATTAAGGTTTGAAGGTACAGAGATAATCTCGATACCATTAATTAAAGCATAATTATAATTCTATGGAGGAATTGAAGGAGTAAAAACTAGTTTGAAGGGTTGATTCTGTTGCATGATTACACAGAACTCCTTTATAACAGTATTCACAGCAAGAGCAACATCAATTATTCAAGCCCATCATCATCAGATCCAACACCACTCCATCCCTCGGATTGAAGCTGCTCTCCACCACATCGGGAATCTAGAACTATAGCTTGCATAGTGTTAAATCGCATGTATCTACTGAAATTCGGATTCCTCACCACGGCGAAGTAGAACGTGATGAAAACCAGAAAGCCGTTGAAAGATAAGCTCTTGAAGACCTTAATGGCGGGGACTATTATTTTCCTCTTTTATAATGTGGAATTGACGAATAAATGCGTTTACATTAGTTATGTATTTCTTTTCATTATAGAAAGAGATGGATTATAAATTACATAAATACTATTTTCCATTTATATAATATGGAATATTGTATTCATTGCGATTACAATAATTTATGCGTGTAAATGCATATTTCGAAAAGAAAATGAATCTATGTCAAAATTATAGCAATATTGTAACATTAATAAAAATGAATAAGCAAAATGATATATGGAATTTTTTTTATTATATATATAACCACCTAATATTTTTCCCCATCGTATGATATGAAATTTTGAAAAACATGTATAAAATTGATCTACCCTATTTTACTATTCAATATTACTAATAATAATAATAATTATTATTATTATTATTCTATATAATGGGTACTTTTGTACGCTGGTTTTTTTTTTTTTTGGTAGTGTAACACATAACAATTTGATTTTATTTTCTTCCTAAAAATGAAAACACAATTATACCTTTAAAAATTAAAAACATAATTATTATATCTTTAAAAATTAATATTACTCCATAAGAATAAACCTAGTCATGTGTGTTTTCGAGTGGTATAAAACTCAAGTTTCATATGATTTCTATTTATATTGTCTCCATCCCAAAATAATTTTCACCTTCTCCATTTCAAATCATTCCATAAAAGTTTCATATTCCTAAAATGGTAAAAAGAAAAATAATAACTAAGAACTCTAATCTCCCCCATAGACTTTATTTATAAGAAAAATCCACCCCTACCTAGTACACATCGTTTTTTTTTATTAAAAAGAAAAAACCAAAAAATAATCATTTTCTAATCTAAGAGCAAAATAAAATGTGAGACAGGGTCAATATATAGTTTTGAAACTTGCTTTGCAAAATCTTATAAATGGGTTGGAACAGGAGGAAAGGCCTTAAAACGAAACCAATGGGCTTAAATAATTTTACAAAAGAAGAGGCCCATATGAAGTCATTGGGCTAATTTGAGCCCATTTGGGCCCAAATTTAGAAAGAGACGAATAGTTGATAATGGAAGACGAATCCCTTTTGGATTGGATTACGTCATATACGAATCGATCTTGAATCTGATTTCTTCGTATAGCCCAAACCCTTGCCCTATATACCCTTCACCCTACTCATCCATCACCCCACTCTCGCTCTTTCCTTCTCTCTCATAAAGTAGCTTTATATTTTCTGGAGAAACGATCCGAGGAGCAATCATCATGTTGGTCTACCAGGATTTACTTACAGGTATGTGTCTATTTGATTCAATTTCAATTGTATTTCGTTGGATCTAATTGTCGAAGTATTTCCTGTCAATTCTGTTTCGTTTTCTTAATCGCTTTTAGTTGGATCTAATTGGGTCTTTGTTTCGTTTCCAACTGATTCTGTCGTTGATTTGCAGATCCCTCCCCTTTTGTACTCGATTTATTCTCACTTTTGTGAATTCCTTTATTTGTGTGAACTTACTTGACTTTAATTAATCTCACAAGTCTCTCGATGGATTAGTTGGTGCTTGAACGATTAGATTTTCTTTATTAAAGTTCGATGCTTTTCTGAGCTTCAACTGAATCTAAGGATTAACTTTTGTTGATTGATTTCTGCTGCATAACCCTTGATTTGATTTATCTCTTTTATGTTTGTTGGTATCAAAATTTAAACTTTCTCTAGTTAGGGTAATTCGATTAGGAGATTTTAGGGTTGGGTACTTTATTGAAAAGTCTTGATTTTTTTTGTTACAGGTGATGAGCTTCTCTCGGATTCTTTTCCCTACAAAGAAATTGAGAATGGAGCTCTATGGGAGGTTGCCGGAAAGGTTAGTGTTGATTTCAATCCTGAATTAGTTGTCTCGATATAATTCTGATTATAGTGCTTTAACTTTTCTTGTGTTTTATACTGGGTGGTGCTTTGTAGAAGCTGATGATTTTTCATGTGTTGTAGTGGGTTGTTAGGGGTGCTGTCGACGTAGATATTGGTGCTAACCCGTCCGCCGAAGGTGGCGATGAGGACGAAGGTTGTGACGACCAAGCTGTTAAAGTTGTCGACATTGTTGACACTTTTAGGCTCCAGGTTTGTTTGACTAAGTTGTGCATACGGTATTTGTGATTATAATGCATGCTGAATGTTGTTTGCTAACTTTGGGTTCTGAATGTTGTTCTCCAATTTCTGTATATACAGGAACAACCTACGTTCAACAAGAAGCAATTTGTTGCTTTCATTAAGAAATACATCAAATTGCTGACCCCTAAGCTCGATGCAGAACAGCAGGAGAATTTCAAGAAAACAATTGAGGGAGCGACCAAGTACTTGGTTTCCAAAATCAACGATCTCCAATTGTAAGAAGCAAGCAATAATCATATCACTTCATATCTTTAACCACAACTTTGTGATATACTTGTAAATAACATATTTTTATTATTTTTTGTGTGTAGTTTTGTGGGGGAGAGCATGCATGACGATAGCACTCTGGTCTTTGCTTACTACAAAGAAGGTGCTGTTGATCCAACGTTCCTCTACTTTGCTCATGGTTTGAAGGAAATCAAGTGCTAAGTCGACTGTGTAACATTAAGTTATGTTTTTGTATTGAGATTCTAAGTGTGGCTCGCTTTCGTTCTTCATTTTTTATCGAATTGTGGTGTTTTTAATTTAAAGACATGGTTATTCTACTGTTTGGTATCCTGTTATAGTGTTACTATATGAATGAATGAATTATTCCAGCTGCAAAGTTGTCAAAGTGGCATCTTTGTAATGTGAGATTCGCATTTCCATTAGAATTATACTTCTCTTTATACCACCTTTTTTTTCTTCTTTTTCCTTTTGTGTAATGGCGCAAGTGAATAATAATGTTGACCATTATTATACATGTGCAATTTGAGGGGCAACGGAAAAAAAAAATCGGTCCACTCTTTATTAATTTTCTAAATAAAAAATATTAATCAACTCAAAAAATATTAAAAAAAACTACATTGTTGCATTTTTGCACACACAAAAAAATGTGTAAAGTATTTATAATATTTTAATGTACAGTGGTGATGTGTGTGGCTCGTAAAGAAATATTAATTGATTTGTGTGAGTTTTATTTTAAAAAAAATAAAAATGCACATTTTATATTGTGACAAAAATATCAAAATATAATATCTAGTTTTTGTGTGAATTTAATACTAATTTTTGTCAAATATTAATATTTTATTCCTATGTTCCATGTCACACCTCACACCACAGGTGACCAACTCAATTATTAATTATGCAAACTCTTTTGATTAATATCTTATTTAAAGATATAATAATTATTTTTACAATTGATTTATGTCTTATTTAAAGATAGTAATTATCTTTACCATATATTATTTTATCTTTATAATTTTTAAATTTTTAAATAGAAAGAGTTGAGACACTATATTTAGAAACTAACAACCTAAAATTTTAATCCCATTAGGGCCGTAGAGACAACCAAGAAAAGCCCACTAAACCGTATAATATATATATATATATATATATATATATATATATATATATACTCCGTATTGTCTTCGCCTTTTCCAGATCTCTCTCCCCTCTCCTCGTGCTCTGCGTATCTCTCTTTGGATTTCAGACCAGAATAAAATAATTTACAATAATGTTGGTCTATCAAGATTTGTTGACAGGTAAATTAATTTTTTTTTATTAATTTGTACTCTCAGTTGCCTTTTTTTTATATTTATTGTTCCTTCTAATTGTGATATTTTTGTGTTTTTTTTGAAATTTTTATTGGATGATTCTGTCGAAGAATTTGAATTTTATATGTGGTAGTTTGACTTTGATATATAGTGAAGATTTAATTTTTTTTCGCATGTAGGTTTTTTTTTTTGGTGGGGGTGGGGGTGTAATTCATGGATTATATGAATATTGTGCTACTTTGATCGATATAATGCTAATTCGTAGGCTAATTGTTGATGTATTACTATTCTTTAGATTGATGGTTTCTATTAAAAAAAATTGTGTGCTTTAATACTCTATGCATTGCATGCTTTTGATGAGGGTATGTATTATAAACATACTCTGCTTTAGATTAATGGTTTCTATTGAAAAATATGAGTATTTTAATACTCTATGCATTGCTTTGATGGGGTGAATGTATGATAAATTACCTTTGTTAATATTCAAACATTACATTATAGGTGATGAACTTCTATCAGTCTTTTCCCTATAAGGAAATAGAAAATGGTGCTCTCTGGGAAGTTGCAGGAAAGGTTAGACCTGTGTTATATGTCAATTCTATTTATATTGTAACTATTGTGGATTAAATTTTGTGGGTTTTGTGGATTGTAGTGGGTAGTGAAGGGAGCCGTTGATGTGGATATTGGAGCGAACCCATCTGCTGAAGGAGGCGACGAAGATGAAGGCTGCGATGACCAAGCGGTTAAAGTGGTCGACATTGTCGACACATTTAGGCTGCAGGTTTGTTCTGCATAGTTATATGTGTTGCTATAGTAAGCATTGTTGATAATGAGTTCTGAATTGAATTGCTGCTATAAGTTATGTTGATACTTGATAGTGAGCTCTGAATTGTGATCTAATATCCCTATTTTTAGGAGCAACCACCATTCGACAAGAAGCAATTCATTGCTTACATAAAGAAATACATAAAGCTGCTGACAGCAAAGATCGAAGGGGAGCAGCAAGAGCAGTTCAAGAAAACAATCGAGGGTGCGACCAAGTTTTTGGTTTCTAAAATCAAAGATCTCCAATTGTAAGCACAAGTGGAATTCTATGTTCCTATTTACACTTACGCATGACAAACTGTTTAAAGTACTTATATTAGAATGACATGATGAACGTTGTTTTCGTTTTTTGATAGTTTCGTGGGAGAGAGAATGGCGGACGACAGCACTTTGGTGTTTGCTTACTACAAAGAAGGTGCGGTCGATCCTACATTTTTGTACTTTGCACATGGTTTGAAGGAAATCAAGTGCTAAGTTGCTGCAAATAGATTGTGATTGTGCCATAGATTTTTCAGCTGATATACTGTTTTATTATTTGGATGTTGAGGTAAATCTTTTTGCTATAATTGAAGGTTTGATGATGTTGATTCGTGATTTGAATTTAATTATAGCTTTTGTTTAAAGTATATGGTTGATTCCTTAAAGTTGTTTAATAGTGGTGGGCTTCTTTGGACCAAAAGATCATTTCTCCATATTTTGTGTGTTGGATTTGTCTACTTGGCTTTATATTTCGTGTGCATTGGCTTTATATTTAGGTTTAGAAATATCACTTTTTGTATTTTTTTAAATGAAAAAATTGATTTGGCTTTAATTAGGATTTCATCCCGTAAATATTAATACTAATCTCTTTTCGTTGTTAGAAACTATAAGTTGTAATGGGAAAAGAGCCCTATTAACTTTAGATTTTTATTAAGGGTATTTCTTTAGATGCTCAATTTTATAAAAATGATTTTGATCCGGTTAAAATAAATGACTTAAATTATCTATATTCCTGATTTGATTGTAAATATCTACTAATTGATTGTACATATTTTTATAATTCTGTTAGAATTTTGATCGTACATATCTAAGAATTGATTGTACGTATTTTTATAATTCGTTAGAATTTTGAGTTATGGATGTTTTTGTCATTTTGGAAATTTTAATATTTATCACTAAGAGATATTAAAAAGAAAAATAAATAAATAAATTGAGGCATTAAAAAATTTAACCCTGAAAACTAACAAAACTCACACCAAAATAGAAAACATAAAAGAAACAAAATACTACTAATAATTAAATAAACAAAAGATTTCCAAGAAAAGAAAAAAAATGTTAACCAAGCAATGAATACCTCCATCTTTCATAGATCATTATGTTTTTCCATAAAAAGTAAAGCCTTCCCAACATCTCTATTCAAATACTAAAGTTACATGTTCTCTTTCTTTTTGTTGATGATGATGAAATATTAACAAAATTGAGGAAATAATTCTAAGTTCTTCTACAAAATAAATTTCACAACCATAGTTTTCCCTTTTATTCGTACTAATTAAACAATAATTAATCATTAAGCACATAATTAATAGTGATTACTACTCCATGTGATTTGGTCAAAAGTTTTCTAGTTCAAATCAAATAAAGTTAAAATGCACTAGACATAACCATCTTAAATTGGTATAAGAAAATTAATAAGTGGATAAAGAAGTGAAAATCAAATTTCTTTTTCTACTAAATTTTTTATTTATCAGTTCAATATATTTAACATTATATATGTAACCAGTAATGAAAAATATTAATATCATACAATTAAAATGCTCGAGCAAATAATTGAGAGTTATAATTTCAAATCTTGTAATATGTAATTGTTGGATACTTTAAGCTAAAGCAAGAATTTTAATTGAAAATTAGAAGTGTGCTGAAAGGCATGACGAGTTAGGCTGCATTGAAGTGGGCATGACAACTTAATTTTTAAATATTACAAAATCTAACTCTTTTTATTATTATTATTTAAAATTAATTGGATTTTTATAGCTAGTTATGGAAATCTCACATACTTATTTTATTATAGAAATAATACTTACAATTCAGTTTTAAGAGAATTATACATGTAGAATATTATTCATATACAACTTATTATCTTAAATAATGATGTTCGTGATACAAATAAAAGTAATAATATTTTTAATAAAAAGTTATTCTTAATATATATAAAATGATCGTTTAATTGAATATATTATTAATAATTCATTGAATAAATAAAAAATTAATTATCTTTTAAACAATCCAACACAAAATTTGTTCATTGTATATATATAGTAGTATTAGAGAGTATATGGTATTAGATAATTGATGTATAATTTACATTAAAATACGAATAAATTGTCATTAAAATATAACGACTCACCCCTCATTAAAGAACTTTGTCATACAATATATAATTAATATAATATAATTAAGTCAATTACTTAGAAGAGATTTCTAGACATGGTGATGGGACCATAGAGGTTGGCTTTAATTAAGAGTTGAATTTAATAATAAGTACTTTATATTTTGAGGTTTGGAATATTAAAATGTGTATTTAAAGGTTTGAAAATGAAAATTTATTGACAAAAAACCAACTTAGAAATGAGTTGATTGTGTGCTTTTTAATAAATATATATTATTAACTTTTTATATTCAATATTTTATTAAAAATTAACAAAAAATTGGTTCTAAAAATCGCTAACAAAATATATAACTTCTTATTAATTAGTAGTATATATACTATGTTTTTAATCATTAGTGTATATATAAATAATATTAGTGGAGTATAAGTTTAAAATGTGAATTCGTGTATCAGAGGTATAATCGAATTTATCTTTTGAATTTGAATTTATATTTAAATACTTAGAATCAGATGACTATTTTAATCTTCAATTTAATAAGTTAAATAAATTAATAAATTCCTTATACACTGCCATAAAACTGACCAGCACCATCAACTTAATTATAATGTAGATTAAAAAAATAATAATTCAAAAAAATGCATTCAATCAAAATTGGGTGCAAAATGTAAATATCAATTAATCCAAAAAAACAAAAGATCAAAACATTTCAGGACATATGAATGTGTCTTAATCATAGCAGAATCCAATGTGGGTTTGGAGACATGGGAAGTGAGAGTAATAATCTGCTACAGCTTGGAAAAAGCAACTTTGTCTGCTCTCTACTTCTACTCCTTGGACTCTGTGCTGGAAATACCATCTATTTCAGGGACTAAATATTAATTAAATAATTCATTCAGGGTACATTTGTAATTTAAGAACATGGGCCTTCTGCCCTTTAGTCAGGCTAGGTCGGCTCCCACCTTTTTTTTTTTATATATATATATATATATATATATATATATTATTATTATTATTATTATTTTCCCTATCTTTAATCATGTTCACTTAAATTGCCGCCTAAGCACTATGCAAAAAGAAGCAATTAATTAATAAATAACTGGCGATTAATTAATTTAATGGAGTATAATAAAAAAGTTAACGTGATTTAAAAAGTATAACTAATTTATACTCCATGTTTAAATAATTGTATTAATATTTTGTAATTATGATTATTGATATTTGTAATTTTTTTAAAATAAAATTTGATTAATGAGGCGATATTTATGCATATAGATGCACGAATTATAATTCTGTGGACTTATTTACGTTTTATATGAATTCATAGTACAAATTAAGAGTAAAGATTTATATTACAAATAACAGCAATATTATTCATTTAATTAAGAATAAATTGACTATAATAATCATAAATAGAAAATATAGTACAATAAAAATCTTAAATTATAAAATTAAAATAGTATAACACATAGTTACGTAGAATATTTTTGTGATATTTTGCCAAAATAAATAAAATAAAAATGCATGGAATACATTTTGAGATCAGATCAATTTTATCGTCAATTAATTTAAATTAAATGGATCAATCATATATCAGATATTTTGTTCCATTTTCGTGCATCATCTTCTCTGTTATGTTATATGATTGACACATAAGATGACACATGAATGCCCCTTTGTTTTAACTTTTATTTTTAAGATATAATTTTTCATTTGCTCTTATGTGTCATTTATCCAACAATTTAGCATGAAATATGATGTACTAAAATGACATTTAGAATACGATCAACCCCATATACACCCCTATTATCTATAAATTCGATGTTAACAGAATAATTGCCCTATATTATTAGACTACTACTTATTAGATTAGACTAGAAATGTGGTTATTTATACAAATAGCGTTAATAACCTGGTTTATGGATATATATCTTAATAACGAATATGTAATTAATTGTGTAAAATTAATTGTCACATGTTTAAATTGGACCTCTCTAAGTTGACATTTAATGGTTTTTTCCAATTATTTAATGAAAAAAAAAGTTACCATATTTCAAAGAAAGGTGAGTTTGGTGGTGTCAATAATGAAGCCTATGTAATTTGGCTCCATTGTGGTGCATGATTGAATATTCATGTTCATTATATGATGATTAGCTAGTGGTTCTAATCCTACCATATATATATATATATAGTAAATGATTAAGTACAAATTTTATGATATTTTGACAAGATATTTAAAAGACCAAATATGACAATTTGACTATAAAAAAAATAGTGTTTCTCATATATTAAAAATCTCACAATTTCATAAAAGAGATGTTCAAGAATATTATATTTCCTTTGATTTTTTTAAACAAAAAAAATCAATGAGAAATTATTATATTAATAGTTTTTATATTTTAAACGAATCTCTTAATTAAAAATATTTTATTAATAAAATTACTCCTATTGCAATAAGTATTTTAAATTAGTGTTGTTATAATCAATCGAAGATTGAACTGATAAAAACAACAGGTTGAAGTTCAACAAAAAAATATTGAAATTTACATGTTTTTATTACTTACTCCGTCCCAAAAAAGTTTGCGCCCCTCTTTCCGGCACGTAGATTAAGAAAGTGATAACTTTTAGGGGTATAATAATATTTTTATGTAATATATAAATGATAAAGTATGTTAAGTAGAAATATTTTTTTTGTAAATAAAGTGTATGGAGAAGGGTGATTGTTTGTCATTTGAAAGGAGACGGAGAGAGTATATTTTATAGAATCGCTATTTTTAAAAAATATAATTAATAAAATTATTTTATAACATAAAATTTTCAAATTAAATAAAAAAATAATGAAAAATATTTATAATTCATACATAGTTGTACGTACACAATATCATAATTCATACCATTTTATTGTAATAGTTAAATATAATGTTCTAAAGTAAACTAAAAAAAGTTAAATATGTTCAACCTTAAAAAACTTTTTTTTTGTTTATTTCAGGCCGGTTTCGACTTTCAGTTAAATTAGCCTATTCAATCTAATGTTGAAAACATTATTATAAATATAATATTCTTAAACACTTTTTTTATGATATTGTGAGATTATAATATTTTTTCTAGTTAAATTATCATGTTTGATCGTTTAAGTATCTTGTTAGATTATCATAAAATTTGCAATTGATTTCTAATTAATGCAATTTTAGTATTTTTTTTTTTAAATTTGATCAAGAGGGATTGAAATTGAAAAAAAAAACTAAAATTAAAGACTACAATAGTTAAAGGATCAAGGACCAATTTTAATATATATATATATATATATATATATATATATATATATATAACCAAATGTGATACTCTATATGATATAATATTTTGTGAGACGAATATATATAAAATGGATTGTGAAACTGATCGATCCATTATTAAAGTAAGTTGTTATGTAAATAAAATATGTATATTATGTTATGTAAATAAAATATGTATATTAATAGTTAAAGTATGTTAATAATAAATCATATTATAATAATTTACAAATATAATTTAATTAATTATTCATCATATATACTCTAAAAAATAACATACTTTAATTACAAATTAACACAATCATACCTAATAATTACCTAACAACGCATGAATTAACAAACTTTGCGCATATATATATATATATATATATATATATATATATATATATATATATATATATATATATATATATATATATATATAACTTAACAACTTATCGTATAATTAATGTCACAAAGAGACTTTTTCTTTCTCTATATATATGCTAAATTATTTTCTTTAAAAAGTATTACTAATAAAAGTCCAATTTTGTTAATGTTAGTTCTCAGGTGAAAACATAAAAAAGAAAATGGAGGGAATTTAGTTTCATTTTAATTAATTAATTTTTTTAGATAAATTATTTCGGAAAATTACACCACTCAATATTGTGAGATACAACTGCAATATATACGTTTCATATACGTATATAAATGTAATTGTGTACATATATAATTATCTGTAAATGCAAAGATAAATTATTTCTGCATAAAAAGTAAAGCGAAAGAGAAATATGTAGATATAGATACATACATACACACACATATATAATCATCATCTATCTGACGCACCGTTCCACTCTTTGAAGCAATCTCGACAAAAATCTTGGGGAAAATTTCACCGATATATAGTTAATTGTTTTTTATTTTCCAACTATCAGATCTGTCCACATTTTTCGATTTCGATTGAGGTGAGAAGTGGATTTGTTTTTGTTGTTTCATTTTCTCAATTTTGTATAATTTTCCAATTGAAATGTGCATTTCTTGTCTGGATGATGATTTTTTTGGGGCGTCATTTTCATTTATAGGCATTGGGAATCCGGAAATCATCAGTGGAAAATTGAGGGATTCAATTGGATTGCGAATTGCTTGTGGCAGGCGCGTTGATGCGTTGCTCTGGGTTCCGTTTTCTCTCCTCTTTGTATGATTTTTAAATTCTGTCGTATTTTTGCTGTTTCATTGTTGAATTTTCCAGGAACACCGTTAAAATTTGGGTTTCTGAATAGTATTGGGGATTTCGATTGTTCTTCACGATTTGAAATTTTATTGCGTTTTTTCTTTTTTGAAGTGTGGACAAGTAGATCTTGAAAATTGGCTCCGCAAAAGAGATCGATGCGCCACGTGGGTGGCCAGATGCAGCAGAGCAGTGCGGCTGCGGCCACCGCTCTCTACGATAATGCGGCACCCGGGGTGTCCGGCGGAGATGCGGGAGATGCTGTGATGGCACGGTGGCTCCAATCTGCTGGATTACAGCATCTGGCCTCTCCAATGGCGTCCAATGCGGTGGATCATCGCCTGCTTCCTAACCTGTTGATGCAGGTAAAATGTTAGTGCATTCCTTTTTTTTCTTTGGGAGTATCGCAAGAATAAGAACCTCTCCTCCCCACCGTCTCTCCATTTTCTATAATTCCTGCTGTTGAATGAACCACTGTTTCCTTTGGATTGGTTGCGCTCTTGGCTTGAATTGCTTTATAGGATTTGGAAGAGAGTGCAGAAGTGTATTATGGATACACAGATCTTTGAGTATTATGGAAACATGTCCATTTGATTTCTTATCTCATTAAAGATACTTCTTGAGTGCTGCTTTCTTTGTGAAAATAGCTTATGTATAGATACTCTTTGAGTACATTGGCATTGTGAATTTGTTTATTAACTGGAAGAGTGGTGATATATGAAGGGCTATGGACCACAGTCCGCAGAAGAAAAACAGAGGCTTTTCAAATTGATGAGGAATCTCAACTTTAATGGTGAAAGTGTGTCTGAGCCTTATACCCCAAGTGCCCAAAGTTCAGGTGCATTTGCTCCATCAGAGGGATACTATTCTCCTGAGTTTAGGGGTGATTTTGGAGCTGGACTCTTGGATCTACATTCTATGGATGATACAGAGCTCTTATCTGATGTATGCTATACTTCATATCAACTTTGAGAAATATATTTTTCCAGATGTCCGGGCTAAGAAACAATTTTATTGTTTTCAGCATGTTATTTCAGAGCCATTTGAGCCATCACCTTTCATGCCTGCTGTTACCAAAGCTATAGAAAGTGATTTGGATGGGGTCCCCAGCAAGCAGCAGAGAGGGCAATCAGATGTAGAAGCTCCTGCTGCATCAACTGCTAATGAAAAAGAAATCAGCACAAGGGAAAACAATGTGGCTAAGATTAAAGTCGTGGTATGCTAAGTCTTTGTGTTGTTCTAGATTTACCTGAAAATTGTGTTTCTTGGTGTTCCAGATTTATTAACTATGAAGATAAAATTAAATGTATATATTTCTTTGAGTTCAGGTTCGCAAGAGGCCTCTAAACAAGAAGGAAACTGCGCGCAAAGAAGAAGATATTGTAACTGTGTATGATGATGCCTATTTAACAGTTCATGAACCCAAGTTAAAGGTCTGAAAATGCTTTCAACATCTTGACATTCTTAACTTTTGTTATGTTACATTCTTATACTTCTCTACTTATGTTAGATTTTCATTAGTATGTCCATGTGTTTATTTCATACACTAATCTGACATGGGAATTCACATTTGGGAATCATGCCAAAGGTTGACCTGACTGCGTATGTGGAAAAGCACGAGTTCTGTTTTGATGCTGTCCTAAATGAGGAAGTGACAAATGATGAGGTAATTGTTTTTCCAGTGATAATTCCATTCTTGAAATGAAGTGTTAAATATACTGTACCTAGGGTGGGTTTTGCTGTACCTAGGTTGGAGATGGTGTAGCTTTGGTTGGGGAGTCAGTTATTATATTTTGGATTTAATTTCTGTATATGTATGCGCGCTAAGATTCGTGTTACATGCCTAAGCAGGTATACCGCAAGACTGTGGAGCCAATTATACCCACCATTTTTCAACGCACCAAAGCAACGTGTTTTGCATACGGTCAGACAGGTGTGCATCTCTATCTTTTCTTGAATGTATGTCTTTGGTTTACAGTCTTATGTGCAGATCTAGAACATTTCAGGCACTATGGCCTCCATCAAGGACATGTGGATTTGTTAATTATATTCTCGGGCACCACATTTCTCTCTCATTCACCCTTGTGGGAGAATTTCCTTCCTTTGCTGGCTTAGGAATATCATAAACTAAATCTTCGAGTAACTTTTGATTGACATACATGTGACCATGAGTTTATTTTCTTGCATGTCTTTTTTATGTTCAATCAAGATAAGGGAGAGCTTATTTGCATTTGTATATAAGCCATATTGTTTTTGTAATATGCAGTTGTCCCATTCCCTCTTCTTGCTTGGTTCTGTGTGGACACAACTATCCATATAAAGACTAGTGATGCTATAGTTGATTGATTGTCACAGGCTTAACACAAATGATGACACTTTCTATGGTGCTAGTCAACAGTCTTCCTCTATCTGGGCTTGTGATTGGCTATTTCGCAGGCGGAGCTTATTACACTGTTGATTAGTAATTCCATTTTAAAATGTATTAACTAATCCCCTACACAGATAGTTATTAGGTGCTTTATTCTTGAGTTGTTGACTTGTTGCAGAATTAGTTGAATGATAAGTGATCCTAACTAAATATGTTCAGTAAGAAACTAAATGCTATTGACAGTGCGTGCCCTTGCATGTCACTAATGCCAAATGTACTAATCAAGGTGCTTTGGATGAGAGTTTGGATAAACATAATTTCTGTGTGATTGGGGGGATGGGAAATGATGCTTGGGTACTATCATGTGCAAATGCTTGGACGAATTGTTTTCATGTTCACGTTACTTTTATGGATGTCGTTCTTTATAAGATATGTTTAGTTAGGCTATCACATCAAGGTTTCTGTAGTTTTTAACAATTATTATAATAATATTAAGATAATAATGGCAAAACTTTTAGCGTTAATTAATTATGTGAAATAAATATTATTATTCTTAATAATTATATGTGTAAATTTTATTAAATTTAAATTAATGATTGAAGGTTACATGAAATTAATATAATAGTAGGATATTATATTCCTGGGAGGTGAACAAATGCTCTGCTAAGTGAGGCCAAAGTAGCCAACTTTTGAAGCTTTGCCCATGATGTAGAAAGCGAGTAACAATGTAATATTTTGTCAAGTGAACTTGTCGACAAGTATTCTTACTTCTTAGAGATCCTAGGTTCTTTTTTTTTTTTTTTGACATATATCCTAAGTTCTTAGAGATCCTAGGTTCAGGCAATGAGTGTGCAGGTTTTTGATGTCAACATGTCATTGAGAAACTCAACTGTGCTTATTTCTTTAACATTTATCCCTGGCTCTAATTCAGATCCCAGTGCTTTGGTTAACTGAATCTCTTGTCCTCTTTCATGTCAGGAAGTGGAAAAACCTACACCATGCAGCCATTACCTCTTAGAGCATCTGAACACCTGGTCAGATTGTTGCGGCAGCCAGTTTACCGCAACCAAAAATTCAAGTTGTGGCTGAGCTATTTTGAGATTTATGGTGGAAAACTCTTCGATCTTCTGAGTGACAGGAAGTTAATATTCTAACTTGGTATCCTCTTTCTTGTGTTGAAGTTCATAAATGATTTTCTTTTCAATTAATTGTTAGAGAATCTCCAAACTAATTTCCAAAAATAACTACCTTTTTGATGCATCTGTTGTATTTCAATATGATGTTTGTTTCTTTGTATCCTAGATATATGCAGAAAAGCTATTACTTAGACTTTTAAAAGGAATGTATATATATATTTCACATGGAAGAGACTCACAAATATGTTTAATGTCTGGATTTTTTCTTGTCTAGGAAATTATGCATGAGAGAAGATGGCAGACAACAAGTTTGTATTGTTGGACTGCAGGAGTTTGAAGTCTCAGATGTGGCTATTGTGAAAGAATACATTGAGAGGGGAAATGCAGCTAGAAGTACTGGTTCTACTGGTGCTAATGAAGAGTCTTCAAGATCCCATGCCATTTTACAACTGGTTGTAAAGAAGCACCCTGAGGTGAAAGAATCTAAGAGGAACATTAATAATAATGAAGCAAATGAATCTAGAGTCGGGAAGGTTGTTGGCAAGATTTCTTTTATTGATCTTGCTGGTAGTGAGAGGGGTGCTGACACTACTGATAATGATCGACAAACACGGTATTTATATTTTCTGTCATCTACAGGCTATGGCTTCTTTGCATTGCATTTCCCTTGATTTTGCCTGTCAAAGCGAATGATCTCTGCGTTGCTCCTGTTTTAAGACAACATGGGATTCTTGAGTTTAGTTTATGAAAAATGACAATTGTGTTCTTATTCTAGTACTGGGCTGTTGTTTACAAATGAAATAGTGCAAAGATTATTTTTTAGTCTCCTGAAGAAATGTTTCTGGTAGAAAAGAATTGAGTAGTAAGCAATTTTTTTTCCAGACTCTACATCCTTCCAAACTATCTTGAATAGAATATTGGATACTTGAGTACATGTCATTTTCTTTTTCTCCTTCCTAATTTTTGATTCGTAGTGCATAGTCTAAGTAGCTTCACATACTATGCTTTTGTTGTTGTACAGGATAGAAGGAGCTGAAATCAACAAAAGTCTATTGGCATTGAAGGAATGCATCCGTGCTCTTGACAATGACCAGATACACATTCCATTTCGTGGTAGCAAATTAACTGAGGTTCTTCGTGACTCCTTTGTGGGCAATTCAAGGACAGTTATGATCTCTTGCATTTCTCCAAATGCTGGATCGTGTGAGCATACTCTGAACACCTTGAGATATGCTGATAGGTGAATTTTTTTTATCTCTCAGTTTTTTCCTGTGGTTGTTTCTCCGTTGGGCTTAAGTTAAAAACGTCTTTACTTGACAGGGTTAAGAGTCTTTCTAAAAGTGGGAACCCAAGGAAGGATCAGGCTAGTTCATTACCACCTACCGGCAAGGAATCTTCAACAGCTGCAGCTTCATCTGCTATTGCTGATACTGATGATGTTTACGAGCAACATCAAGAATCTAAAGTAGTGGATACGAGTAGAAGGGTTTTAGAGAAGGAAACACCATCTTTCAATTTTTCTACTGATGATGAGAAACAACCACCGAGTATTTCGTCGAATTTCAATTTCAATGGCCGTGACGAGAGTGCAGTGGCTGCTGGTGTGGAAAGGGAACTGCCACTAGATATCAGAAGTTCTTTTAAGGCTTCTATAAGTCAGAAAACATCTTCAGTTGGATCTTCACAGGGTACAATTGACATAGAAGAGAAGGTGCAAAAAGTGTCTCCGCCTCGGCAAAAATCTTACAGGGATGAAAGGCTTGAAAAACAGGGACAGCGGCCAACAAAGGATTTAAATAATTTCGATGTCTCACCCGTCAGTCATAAGCAGCAAAATATGAGCAGTTCTAGTGCTAATACTATGGGTGCTAGACAGAATGAACCCGAACCGCCTCTTGATAGAAGCATCAATGAGATTCTTGAGGTTGGTATTAAACTCTTCTCTCATTAGTTAATGTAGTATGCTAATGATGTGCATGTCGATCAAGTACTTAAATCAGTTAAATGTTCTATGTAGGAAGAGGAAGCCCTCATTGCAGCCCACCGAAAAGAGATTGAAGATACCATGGAGATAGTTCGTGAGGTAATAATCCCCTTTCTTGTTGGTTTACTTGAAATGAACATTCTTTTGATTGAACAATTAGTTTAAATTCTTGTTTCTTCTGAATTAAATGTCATTATCATGTTAATGAATAGAATGACTTGAGAAAAAGTATACGTGAGGAAAGAAATTATATAGGGTTCCTGTACTTCTAAAATAATTCAAACTCAATAATTGAAATTCAAGATACCTAAGTATGCTTTTGTCTTCAGTTGAGCATTGGTGGTCGAAAAGTGATTTATTTACTTGTATATGCCAGGAAATGAAACTATTGGCAGAGGTGGATCAGCCAGGGAGCCATATTGATAATTACGTGACACAACTTAGTTTTGTGCTCTCGCGCAAAGCAGCTAGCCTGGTCAGCCTTCAAGCTCGGCTTGCTAGATTTCAGCATCGGCTGAGAGAGCAGGAAATACTGAGTCGAAAGAGGGTACTCCGCTAGAGCACACTTATTACAAAGCGGATGGAATGATGTTGTTTTTACTGTATCAACTATATACCCTCTACTCTTTTTTCTCAAGCACACACATACAATCAATCACCCAGTGAAGTTTGTAATTTGAAGAAGAATGGATAAATGATAAGAACTGTTGAAGGAATATTGTAAAGCTGAGACTGACTGATGATTTATTTGGGGGACTGAAGATTGCAACGATTGCACGTCTAATGCGAATGTGAAAGTGTTGCATCTACTACGTCGTGGTGGTGGTGGTGGTCGTGGGGGGTTCTGTTGCTGTACATTTCTAATCTCATGAGCTTGAACTACAATGTGTCTCAACTTTTTTATATTGGAGGTTGTACATTTGTTGTCAATCCTGAGCTTTAACTAATATCTGAAGCAAGTTTACTCTTCGCATGTTTGTAGTAGAATTGCATCCTAAATTTGGTTTAAAATTTGGGGCTTGAAATTCCCACTTCATATATATATATTTTTGCTATCGAGTTTTTGCAACCTGACAAATCTCACTAGTAAGTACATTATAATTGCTGCATTTGGGTGATTATGGTAATCATTGAACTAGCTATTTGGTCGTACGTGTAAAAATGACTTTTTCTTCAATACTAAAAGAAGTGTTCAATAAAAAATTGGTTTATATCTGAAAATTTCGAACGCGACCCAAAATTGTTTTTATATTTTCTATTATTTTTTGAGGTTTTCACTTTCTTAAAATAGTAAAAGAGTTAAAAGTAACCTCTCATACAATTTATTTAAAAAATAACATCTCAACCTAGTACAATTAACTCAAGTACTTTATCTGCTTTCCAAAAATAAAAAATTAAGTACTTTATCCTTTATTATTAAAAAAAAAAATACCATTAATTAAAAGTATAATAAAATCTAGGGTAAAATGCCTGAATCATAAATATGTACCACAAAAAAATACCATTAATTAAAAGTATAATAAAATCTAGGGTAAAATGCCTGAATCATAAATATGTACCACCGAGTCATCAATAGGTACAATTCGGTCATTTATATTAACTGAGTCAAGGTCATTTTTGTCAATTTGGCAATTAAAAAACTTATCACCATTAGTTGGGTCAAGTAACAATTTTTCTAAACTCTTTTGCACTCTGTCTTCAATTTCTCCAAAAATCAATGGCTTAATTTAGATCAACATGAACTCGACAAAGTCACAAAACGGTAATAAATCAAGGTATAATTAACATTTGCACAATTGCAGGGAAAAAAGACTCTGAATTTACATGGCATATATTTCTAACTTCTACGGACAAAAAGATTGGTATGAAAATAATCCCTCGAGCAGCTTTTTATAATCAAGTTCAAACCACTCAGCAAACTATTCATGTACAATCTAGGATAGATTACCTGCATCGCGCTTCTGTTTTTCTCGAAATTCACAACCAAGCAACTGCAGAGTGAATCTTGAAATAGTTTGCACCGACAGAAGTCACACATGTTAACAATTTTCATTAGTTGATGTACAGATGTATCTCCTCCTCCGCCTTTTGAGCCAATCAAAAGCATAGTAAGACCAAGTGAATCGGTAAGTTCTTCGTTCATCACTCAGCTCTCAGTTTCAAAATCTCCTTAGCTGTTCTCTTCCTAAAATATGGCATGTGTTCCTATTTCAGAGGAAACAGTAATTTTAGCCTCAGGCCAATCTAAAAAGATGCAATACTTTACTAAGTTTATTTCAACAAAAGGCTCTAAGTGAACAAACCAAGCACAAGGGACAGCAAAGGGAAAAGTTAAATTTCAAGACAGAAAAAAAAAAGATGACATATTTAAGGAAAGGGTTGCATTAATATGATGCACGTAGTAATAAATTGAGAACTTACAGATTTGCAGTAACATAAAACTACTCACAGTATTTTACATGTGATTAATTAATTGAATTGAATTTCTGAAATATAGAAAATCTAAGCATCAAGTTACTAGATATAAAATTGACCAGCAAAAAGTTCTTAAATGATGCAAAAAATCTTCGACGTTGGCATTAATTGTTTCTTTCTAGTAATATACTCATGGAAGAATCGCCTTACCTGGGTAAAACACAGTCCAATGTCTCTGCTATAGAAGTCAGCATATTTGATCATGAACACACCGCAATCATATCTGTTAAACATAGCTATATTAAAATAAAGAAAGAATTTAATTTTCAAGTAATCAATCCAAAAGATTAAGAGGAAAATAATCCTTTCTTCCATTTTTTGTTCTTTTCCTTTCATTCTTAATTTTTTCATTGCGCAGAAAACCACACATGTCAAACATTTTTACTGACACTATTGTGCAGAAAACCACACATGCCAGACATTTTTATACTGGCACTATGACATATGCAATCTAAAACCCTTAAACTAGATAGGTCAAGCAGTTAATACCGACATAGTATGACATATGCTTTTAAAACCTATTCATCTACATCGTTACAAATAAAATGTCATGACCAAGGACCAATCCAAACATAAGGTGCCTTGCTGACAAGAACTTCAAATTTGTGGAGATGGTATTGATAAAATCTATTAACGCTTTATGTGACCTTCAGAAAGTGAAAACTATTAGCAAAGTGTGAGGTAGGCATTTAAAGACCCAACACACTGAGTTTATTGAAAGCAACTTCATTAGATAAAACTGGAAATTTTCTCTCCTATAATTCTCACCTCATGACCATTTTATTTCATAATGCATAGTCGACTATGGTAATTCATATTTAATGCGCTTGCAGGAATGAATAGGTAGGTGAATAACTAGAAGAAATTTGGGAAGCTTGACATTAAGTTATCAAAGAAAATAAAACAGACACATTCTGTACCAAATGATAACACGTGAGTCTTTAATCAGAAAAGACTCTTAAGATGGCATTATGTCTCGGCTGCAAGTTCAATTCACCATAACAATAACTTGGCAAATGTTGTAATAATGCTCAGTAGATAAACAAATATTACAATTACCCATTTTCCTGCTCAGGAAGGTCTGTGACAAATTCGTGTTCCCATGAACTAACATCAATGTGCTGTCCACATTTGTCCTTTACCTCATCAACAAAGTATTTAGCCTGCATTTCAAAGTTATGTTCGATTCATGCATCAAAAGAAACCAACAGGCAAAAAGAGCATGAATCAACACATTAACTAGCACAGAATTAATGTGCACACTCACAGACTACTATGGGATCAGAGATCTAAGTGAAAAAAAATGTGCACATGGAAAATGTGATCTTGCTCATGAAACACATTCCTGAACCTTTATAAGAATCAAATATATGGAAAGATATTATACTAGTACAAATAATTAAAAAAGATCTTTGGGTGGCCTTACCAGGACATCCAAAACTCTAGAATCCGTTCCTCCAAGTGAATCAAGATACTGAAACTTTTTATCCCTCTTGTTGATAACTGCTAGACACCAATGTATTTCTCGGTGGATAGGCACAAAAATCTAAGGAAAAAGAGAGAAACATGAATAAGGTAAATTTTGAAGGATATAAGAGGATAAGTGGCAATAACTAAACTAAGAATGCCAAAAAGTTTAATTGCTTGAAACTGTACTTTGTCACACTCTAAAAGGCTATATCCGAGCTTTCTCTGTGTAGTCCATCTTCGAACTGAAGAAAAATTGTAGCCACCCTGACCACTAATTAGCTGAAAAAGAATAAGACAAAAATCAAAAGGTTTAAAATTAGAAGTGGATTACTTATTGTTAAGGATATAAAATTACTTCCTTGAGTGCAGAAATGATTTACGTTCAATGTTTATGAAGAATGTCAAGCTAACACTATGACGAAAATGAGAAACTCAGAAGCGTAGCTAGCATGCAAGAGATTTCCATTACATATTTGCAAGACAATGAATTAAAAATAATATATCTGAGAGCAATGAGCATACCTTCTTATAAAAGAAGGTGTTATGGAAATGGCATTTCAAAAACTTTTGTGGCTCCCTTCTTTCCCTTTCTTTTAATAATTCAAGATACACATTAATGACCTGAAAAGCAAGAAAGCGTAGCACAAACAAAATTCATCATTCATATTCATATTCATATTCATAATCTACCATAATTTGTAAGTTCATGTAATGCACACAAAGAAAAAAATTACCTCATCATTAAGCCATGCTCCAGGCCTCAAACACTGTAGTTTTTCTACAGTAATATCAACGTTTGAACCCTCATGAGTAACCAAAACATCTCTCCTGCAGATGAGCAAAGTTAAGATGCTTACATATAAGTATACAGTAAGAATTCAGTTTCAAAGAAGCTAAAATACAGTACCGTTTTTTATTGGACAAGGCACGAGAAACTAGGATGCTATCATCCTCACTAAGAGGCAGAAAACATTCCTTGGTCAAGTTCTGTAAAAAGAATGCAACCCAATTATCATACATAGTTAGATCATTGTGAAAAGTGATTAGACGACTAACAATAAACCTGCAACCATATGACTCTCAGAAGATCGACATAATCTCACCTTCTCTCTTAGCACTTCTTTCTTCTCAGAACGAAGATAATCCCAACGCTTATGATGTGCTTCTATTTTGGCATCTATGGTAGCAAGGTTACCATCACGTTGCTTTACCAAAGATAACTTCCTTTTATAAGCAACGTCCTGATCCGACGATAATTGGACGTTCTCCCCATCATCTACCTTTGCAACAGCATTACTTACATCACTAACCACAGAAGAATCTAACGAACGTACGTCTTTCTCGACCCTTCTGGCATTCAGTTCCTGCGAATTCTCCACATCCCATTGTTTCCCTCTACGTAAATTTCTTCCAGATTGCAAATTATCCACATGCTTGATGCTAGAATCATCAGAAACATCATCCTGATCCTCATCATCACTATCGACAACAATAACCTCTTTGTCCTTCTGTTTCTCAGGAAAGACGTGCTTGATGGTATTCAATGCCAAACTCCTCGCTGTTCTATAATTCAACCACCTAGGGACAAAACCAAATAAACCCATTTCATCAGCTTGACTCTCCGCAGAACTAGGAGTAGCTTCGGTACGCTTTGAAAATGAACAACGTCTCCTTACTGGACCTTGAACTTCTCGTCGGAGCCCCAATTTCGGCTCCGGATACTTAGAAACTATCGAAGCAACAGACTTGGAAAGCGTCGGCCGATTCCAATCCGGCGTTTTCTCGATCATATGAGATGAAAGCTTGGGTTTTTTGGCAATGCGGTCGAGTTCTTCAATTGGGTACGAATATGTTACAAAATCACCGTCCCTTCGCTTTCTGTTGCTGGTTAAAGCCCCCATAATGGAAGGCGCCGATGCGAAAACCCTAGCGGATACGGACGTCGATTCATCCAAAATATGAACTTGACGATTTTCGAATTTGGGGGCAAAAATGTCGGTGGGAGATGAGATTAATCGGAGGATTGTTGAGAAATCAGAAGGGTTCCTAGGGTTTTAGCGGAGAGTCGATTTGTAAACGGTGTTTGCGGAGGCGACAAAGATTTGAATTCGTAAATCAGAGAAATTGAAAATGGAAGTTCTTTCTTTCCTCTTTACTGCGTAATGAGTAATTGTATTAGTGAAAGTATGAATACCACATTAAAATTATATTATAGTGGGTGTTGGTGTATATAGGTCTCATGTGTGTAAAAAAAGAAAGGGTTCTTTATATAGATGCTCAAAATGAAAAAAAAAAAATTATTTGGGTGAGACAGAGGGAGTATACGTTTAATTTATCTATAGTCCCAAACCTGTTTAAAATACTAGCCAACACTTCTGATACAGTGTTACATAAATGCTTAGGTACGACGGATAAAAAGTGATGAAATCATAATTATTTTCATTATAAAATGTTGCTACTTTCGCTATAAAACAATACTCAACAACTAGGTGGCCAATAAGCTTCTCACTAAGGTGAAAGACACAAGTTCGATTCCCTTTGGGAACGAATAAGTGGGAGTTATAAGGAGTCTTGGAGAAATAAGGGTGTATGAAGACTTGATAAACTAACAACTAACTATACTAACAACTAACTTTGTCCGATAAAAAAAATTACTCAACTTTTTATTTATAATATAAATTATTTATAAAATAATTCACCGCATCATTATCATTTTTCATTAATAATATTATCAATTTTATGTGAACTTACGTAAGACGGTCTCATACAATACTTACCGTAAAATATTTTGCTATGCTCACTTAAATAAAAGAGTGTATTAGATAGACTCAAACTCACTCGTTTTGGACTTGAAATACTTGAGGTCTATTTATCCTGATATTATAATGTGGACATTTCGATGCCTAGGCCATTTGGGCCTATATTTCGATAGTCTAAAATCATGTATTGGGCCTTAGCATATGTGGGCCTAAATTTGGATTGTCTACAACCGCATCTTGGGCCTAAGAATATATAAGCCCGATCTTAATTTAATTGTGAATGTAGAGCTGAAGATAAAAGGTGAAATAAAAACATTGAAGGGTAAAAAGGTTCGAAAACAAAAAGGGATGTTTGCTTCTGCAATTATTAAATATAATATTGAGTGGAAAATGGGAAAAAATTGTTGCATTGTATTGCATTGCATTATTGCATCACAAACCATGTGATCTATTGGTGTACTCTTGAACTAATGCTCCAAACAAGGAGGGCCCTTCTAGAAGCTTCGACGGACTATCGAACTCCTTCGCCAATCCTGTCACAACACGTGGCACTCGTGAGAATCAAGAACAATGTGGACTCAAAGCTGTGTGTTAGGGAAAGAGAGAAGACTGACCGTCGTCTATGACCAAGACGCGGTCGCACTGAATTACGGTGGGGATGCGGTGAGCGATGGTGATGATGGTGCAGCTGGAGAAGTCCTGTCGGATGATGTTTTGTATCACTGCATCTGTCTGAGAATCCACTGATGCTGTCGCTTCGTCCATGAACAGAATCTTGCTCTGCTTCAGCAGCACTCGTCCCAAGCACAGAAGCTGCCGCTGTCCCACGCTCCAGTTGTCGCCCGAGTCGACAACTGTAACCAAGTCTTGTGTGAGATCGTTTCACCATAAATACATGTGTAGAGAGAATGATCACCTGATGAGTCGAGTTTTTCGGGTTTTGCTGACACGACGTCCTTCAGCTGGCATCGTTCGAGACTCTGCAGGGCAAGCATTGCATCAAATATCAATTAAACAAGTCGTGAATTGTTGGATGAATGAAATGCAGAACAAGTTGTTTGCTAATAGAAATGTGGTATAAAAAAATTAAGTATATTGAGATTTGTTTGAGTTGGTAGTTTGGTACTAAGAAAAAAATGAGATTGTTGGTAACTTAAATATTATTATATCCACGTAACATGAGTATTAACAAATAAGATAATAAAGAAATCGATCTAGGAATTTATCGTTGACATTGTGTATCCACCTGAAGTGGGAGATAAAAATACCATAGTGTGTTGCGGTTTGCAATTTTTTCCGGGCCCAATGTATTATGAATACATTGAGACAAACATGATATAAAGAGGGAAACTGCATCAATCCCGGCCTAATACACCCTAACAAACCCTAGCAAACGAGCTCTAAAACGAAAATATAAACTCAAGGGCTTACGTATCTAATGCATGTAATGAGAGAGATGTAACACTAATAACACGACATTCGGGTTTATGTAAGAGTGTGATGTACCTTCCATATTTGTTCATCAGAGTACAATCCAAGGGGGTCAATGTTACTTCTTACAGTCCCCTGAAACAGTACAGGCTCCTGTGGGATGATCCCAAAACGAGACCTGAGATCATGCAGACCAAGCTTGCATATGTCCACCCCATCGATTACAATCGTCCCAGAATAAGGTTCAACCAGCCTAAAGAACACCTGGATCAACGTCGACTTCCCACTTCCCGTCCGGCCAACGACACCGATCTTAGCGCCACCGCTGATGCTAAGTGACACTCCTTTCAACACTAGAGGTGTGTTGTGTCTGTACCTCACCTGCTCAATCACACAATTAAGCAATGTCCGTTTTTCTCAACGTTCGACGATTGATGATTGAAAGAAGCATGAATAGAGATTACCTTCAAGTCTTTGATCTGAATGTCCCCACGGTTAGGCCAATCTGGAGAGGCAGGGGAGTCGGCTCGCCTCCATGGCGCCTCCGATGGAATGTCTACAAATTGCTTTATTCTCTCGACGGATACCATCTTGTTCTCGAGCATGCACCCGAGGAAGATGGCGTAGAACAGCGTGGAGTTAAGTGCAATGCCGTACGAAAGAGACAATCCAACATACTCTATCATTCATTCAAAACACACTAAGCTAAGACCATAGTGATCATATGATTTAGTAGAGACTTGTCTGAACTCGGGGCGTACCTGGTTTGACAATGTTGCTCGGTAAGAAGATGATAAAGACGGTGGCGATGCAAAGGAAGAAACATCCGAGCATCTCGACTCGGAAACCCAACCACTCACTAGAAGCACTGTTGTGAAAACTCATCCTCAGATTGGAGTTCACCATGTCAAGGTTGCCCTGAAAGAACTGGTCTTGCTTTCGGAACGAACGTATAGTCATAGCACCGGATACTGTCTCGGAGAAGTTATGGATGATCGGGGCTTTGGTAATTTGATCAAGCCTCGTCAGTTCACGAGACGAAGCAATGAAGTATCGCTGCACGCACATAAAAGATCAAGAGAAATGCCACTAGTTCTATCATATCCATAGATTGAATCATTCATTACCTGATACCATATGTTGATCCAGATTAATGGAAGTATGACAAATATTGTCGGCCAAGCGTTTTGACATGTAATGATCAATATGCTAAGCAATCCAAAGTACATAGTGAGGTTTATGTTGATAAACAATGGAATCAAGAAATCAATGTTGGATTGATCAGATGATGCCTGTTGTGAAGAGGGGGAGGGGGGGGCATGGTCAAAATGCATAGCTTAAAACGACGCGTAAAGTACAAACAGACGTAGCGAAAGCTTACGCGGCTCAAGACTCTGCCAGAAGGAGTCGTGTCGAAGAAGGACATTGGAGCATGGAGAATGCTGTTCAATATTTGATCAAAGAAGACTTGAGCTGTTTTCAGACCCAAAGCAGTAAACATGATGGATCTTATGGTTAAGATCACACAAGAAACAACAACTATGCCCGAGTAGACTTGGATGAACAACGAGGGGACATAATTACGTGCGTCTGAAGTCTCGTACGCCAGCCAATAATCACTTGCCATCTGTGACAGCTGCCATAACAAAGTGGTGAACAGCACTGCACCCACACCCCACCAGCCATATGCCTCTGTGCAGTATTGCTTGTACACCTTTAGACTGACTCGACCGGTTTCCCTCTCTTCGTCTTCAACCAGCTTTGAACTACCCTTATCCGGCATTGATTCGCCATTAACTTCACTATTGCTGGCAACAAGCTGAGGTTTTTCTGCTTCTTGTTTTTCGTCAGTTGAATAGCCGTTGGCGTTGGTCTCAACTAGCTCTAGGGATGTCTCATGAGCTGCTACAAGCGCACTAAAATCGAGCTCTGATGCAAGAAGCTCTTCGTACTTCCCTGACTGCACAATCTTCCCCTCCCTCATAACCTGGTTAAAAACCATCACAATCAAATGATCAACAAGAAAAAAGATTTAGGTTGTCTAAAAAATGTGACATGCTTACCAATATCAGATCAGCATTGTGCAGGAAATCGACTTGATGAGTAACCAGTAGAACCGTTTTACCCTTCAAAGCTCCCCTAACGCATTCCTGTTTACATTCGCACGGTGTAAAGGTCTGATTTGAAGCATTATTAAACGAAGGACGAACATATATACAAACCTTGAATAACTCTGTTCCAGTATGAGCATCAACTGCACTGAAAACATCATCAAGTAGATAGATATCACAATCTTGATATACAGCTCTAGCAAGCTGTATCCGCTGCTTCTGGCCGCCACTAAGGTTTATTCCGCGCTCACCAATCTCAGTCTGGTCGCCATGTTCCATAACCTCCAGATCTTTCTCTAAAGAACATGCCTTTATTACATTCTTGTACCTTTCACTGTCCATTGGTGAACCAAAGAGGATGTTATCTTGGATGGTTGCATTCTGTATCCATGATGTTTGTGCTACATAAGCAGTAGTCCCACACACTCTAACCTGTAGAGAGTTATGCACCATCTTTAAGGATAACAATATGTGCTAATCTACGAGACAAACGAATAGAGGAAATGGAAAAGATTCATACCTTTCCTGAAATCTGATGAAGCTCACCTAAAACTGCAGCCAACAGAGAAGATTTCCCTGATCCAACTGTTCCAACAATGGCAGCAAGCTCGCCTTTCTTCACCTCGAAGCTTAAATCCTCGAGAACCTTCTCACTGCCTTGATCGTCCCATGCGAAAGTGCCTCCGCTCACCTCAACAGCAGTTACACCATCACATCCTTCCTCCCTCTCCACATTTTTTTCGTCCAACTCATGGCTCGTCAGATAGGCGTCCAACCTCCCCAACGATATGATGGCTTGTGAGACTGAGATAAGAGTTTGTGGGAAGCCCTGAATAGGCTCTTGCAAGATCTTGAAAACCGACGTAGCAGTGAAGACAGTGGCAGCATCAAGAGGGAATCGCAACAGAATCGCGACTCCAAATGTGAGTGCAGTTATTGCAAGAGGCATGCTCCATAGCAAGACCAAGTTCCCTGAGAGGTTGTAAAGAAACTTACTGAGCCAACTGTACTCGTTGCCACGAGCAGAGTTAACCTTCTTGTAGAAGTGTTCTTCCCAAGCTTGAAACTTAATCACGCGCATATTGTTAAGCAATTCTGTCGTAGCTTTCATCCTCGTGTCGCGGTTCATCATCAAGTTCAGTTGAAAAAAGTTGCTTCTCTTAGTGACCCAAAGAGTTAGGAACATAACACCGATGACTGCAACTAGCGAAACGAGTACGGATAGTCCTAAATAAGTGTATAGCAAAACTAAGGCAATGCCAACTTCAAATGGCATCATCCATAATGTATGCAACTGATAGACTAAATCAGACAGCTGTTGGCAATCAACAGCCATATAATTCACAATCTGTCCTACTCCATGAGCCTGTCTAGACGAGCTGGTTAACCGAAGGCCCTTCTTATAGAGAGCAGTAATCAGAGTCGAACGAATAAGCAATCCAAGCTTTTGAGACAGAAAATTGAACTGATGGCTACTAAGGACCTCAATGACTTTTGAAATAAACAGGATCAGTACTAGAATAACACCTGGAAGCAGATTGGTTCTATCCCCTGTGGCGAAAGTGACGAAACCTTGGATTAAGACAGGCCCAACGTACATGGTAACCAAACGCATTACAGCAAGGGAACCCGTGATTGCAAGATCCTTCCAGAAAGCTCGAAGCAGCATTGTTCTTACAGGATTCTTGCAGTTCTCACTAGGTGTAGGCCAATGCTGCTCAAAACGTTGGGCCATTGCATAAGCTTGATGATCAGGTGGAAGTTTAGGGACATCATCCATCTGTAGAGGCGACACGTAGCCTTTTTTCATGAGCGGGTTCATCCAATACCACACGGCTCTAGAAAGAAAGGAAGCTGTAGCATAGCCACTCAAATTATCCTCTGTAATCTCATCTACGTCTTCTTGAACGATTACACAAATCCCGGTTGATCCTCTAATGGAAACAATGGATAAGAACATGTATAGAGGGAAGCTTATCAAAGTGAATATGTCATCCACTTTCATATTTTGATCAATAGTTTTGGTAGTAGAGATTAAACGGGTAAGAGCCGCAGCAGTAAACAAACACACAAGAACGAAACTCAACGCCCAATACGTTCTAAGAGGCGATGGATGAGTAACAGCTCCAAATTTTCTCTCATGTATCAAAAGAACCAAAAGTACCACATTTGTGATTGCTTGTAGTAATTTGAACAAAAACTCTACCAAATTCCATTCAAAATTGACACCTTGACTCAAAGCCAGTATGCTGAGAACAGCATTAGCCAAGGCTAAGACAGCCACCACGACAAGCGAAACCTTATACCAAAGATTGGTTCTAAACCTAGGACTCTCATCAGCTCCAATCAGAGGCTTCTCAAGAAACGAGGACTCCGCATTTCGACCAACAATTAATCTAGTATACACCCTTTTGAGTGCTAATACTACAAGAGCTAACAGTAAAACAAGATTAACAGCTGAAAACAGAATCCTCTGAGGACATGGTGACAGAAAAATGAACTCCAACCAGTTCAGTACAACCGAAATCGAGCTCGATTTGTCGGAAGATTGATCAATGATGGAGGTGGAACACTTGAGTGAAGTAAGCCATGGCATAGATGATGCCATGGTTAATTCAACCTGAAAATTGCTTCTTCCTAGTTCTCCTGAATACATACATACACATATACATACATTAGCAGAAACCCCACAAAAGAATTAATCAAGAAACACAATTCAGCAAACCAGCAACAACTTACAACAACACTCAATAGACAACGGGCTAGGAAGTTAAAGTCAACAAAGAACCATTATAGCGACAGATTCAAACAGACATTGTAAAGAACAACATAAAATCATCGAAATCATCGAAATCGGACAAGAAAAAGAAGAGGGTTTTGATCAAGAAACGGGTGATTTTGGAGTTTATTGATGAAGGCATTAAATGCTGAGCAACTGCATATGTAAAACAAATGTGAAGATTTTAATTCATTAATGCAACAAACAAACAAGAAAATATCACATAAATTGTATTACCTTTCAGCCCTTTCTTTCTTGCAAAAATCTCTTGATGATCTGATCACTGATCACTGTTCACTAAGAAGTGAACAGCTTTTTTTTTAATCCACAAAAAGATATATTTTGATTTTCTTGATTTTGTTTTTATAAACTTTATGGATATGGGCGTATAATGTTTTTGATTATTTTCCAAAGTTATTGACTTGTTTAATTCTTCGTTGTCTTATTACAGCCTGATTGAACCACAAGCTGGAAGCAGAGAAATAAATGAATAAATAATTTCTTTTTTACATGATGGCAAAATTTAACTACCAGTTCACAAATTTTACTATTATAATATCTCAAAAAAAAGATTTTAGATCTTTTTACTTTTAATTATGTATGAGTTATACCTAGGCGTTGCTTCAAAATTTAATTACTAAAATTTTCACTTTTACTTAAATTCGATCTTTAAAAAAAAGTATTTTAATATATATAATCCAAACAAATTTGAAGAAGAATAGAAGATTATATGAAACAAAAAGAGAAAATTATAAAATCAGTGTCCATTGACCATGTGATAAAAAAAAATATCTTCCTTTTTCCAAAACATACTAATTAATTAAATCAAAATCAAAATCTTGAAGCAGTATTAATGATTTCACACGTGTACGGGAAAATCAATTGCCATTCTCATCATAAATTAATTAAAAATTCTGATATATAGCAATTAATTTCAAAACTCGAAATTAAGGTTAGATACTCCATTTCTTTATCATTTTCTCTTGGAAGGAAGGTTAGATCTCAACACACAAGTACTACCCACCAGTCAAACTGCACCTTGAACTAATGGAAGATTCACATATCAATTAATGCTTATAACGATTATTATGTCAAAAATATTTATTGTAGGTAGGGTTGGGTAGTCATATAACGACAAAATAGTCTTAATTCATTAGTCAATTACTCAATATACTAAGAATATAATCTCCTTGTACATTTTCAATTAATACGTTAACATATTAAAAATTTTAATATATGGGATAGTTTAATCATTTTACATTTTCTATTTATTATAATTTTTTATTAAAAATATTATATCCTCCGTTATATATTAAATATCATATTTTCTTTCTTCATTCGTTCCATGTTAAATTACTCAAAAAAAAAAAAACATTACATCAATTCATAACATTAAAAATATATCTTAATTATAAATTTACTATTTCATTCACGAAATATCTTTCCCCCCAACACATTTTATACACTCATCATTTATTTATTAAAAAAAATCCCAAAAATAACCAGTGTCTTAATACTGTCCATTAATTCTTATAGTAATTAGTATTAAAATAATACTTATTATGAAATAGTTTTCAATAAAAGACAACAAAAAATAAGTGGCGAGAGTCTTGACTACCTTGAAGTTTCTTATTGGACAAAATGTATCACCAAACCAAGTAAACCAAAATTAATTATTACTCCATAATTTTATAAATTAAATATTAGATTGAGATCATTGCTCCCCTCATGGCCTCCCATTAATCTAATCTTTTACAAGTAAAATACAGAAATACCCTTATTTGTGTAACAAATAGTTTGTATAGCCCTTTGAAAAATAAAAACTTGTTGAATGAGGTGTCGTGTTTCGAGCATCAAATAAGATTGATTTAAAAGACAAAGACGACATATGAAGAGTCGCATTTTGGGCCATTCATTGTTTGGCCCAAACAGGGAACTTTTCCCTAGGTCTCTTTCTAGAATTCTGGCTGTGGGCATGAAGCATCCACCACCACATGAAATTCTGACAGTAGGGGTTGGGGTTGGGGTTGGGGGTGGAGTGGGGTGGGGTGTTTGAGAAAGGTATTTAATAGCCCATTAAAATGCATTATGCACCAGCCTTAACCAACCCAAATAACATGCATTTATGGTGACAGCCTATTTTTGCATTCCCAATGTAAAGAGATCACAAAATCTTACATTATATACTAATAATTTCTATAACCTCAATAACACAACTGCAAAATTGTAAGAATTTTGGAAAATGGCAAAATTTACGTACACTGGGAGGAACGTAAGTCTACATCTGATACAAATATCATGGAGAGAATGAGAACGGAGTTCATCTGAAACCAGAAATAAACAATAATTAGAAGTAATGATAATAGTAGCAGTAGTTTTTTCTTGAGAATGTGGGAGTATTGTTGGGATTGCAATACCTGGAGAAGAATCAAATAAGCTGCACTACAGCAGCTACGCGTAGGGTGCCGTTTTGGAGGTGATCACCGAGCTCATCGAATAATAATGCTGTTCGCCAACCCCATCCCTTCGGAGCTTTCGGTAGAAGTGTTCCAGTTTGTTTATAGCTCCCGAAAACCATCACCTCTCTCTTTGAGGGGCATATCAACTGAAAGTCAAGGATTGAAGCGATTTGTTTAGAACACATTATGGACCTCAAACGGTCAGTATTCCAAAGATAGGGTAAGTGAGTTCACCTGATATCTAGCAGTAACCTTTTCCCTAGTATCAACGTACATATGGACCTGGGATCACAGAATGAAGAAAGTGCAGTATGAATTGGATAAGTTACGATCATCAATAAAGAAAAAATTTTCTCATCGTCATAAGTAAATGAACATTACTACAGAATTAAGATATTGGGAAAAAAAATTATACGGAACTTAATTTAAAATAGCACAAAGCATTTCACAACATTCCTAAAATAGCATGCGAGTTCGGTCATGAAGCTCTGGAGAATGAGTCAGCCTGTGTCCATGAGCATCAGAATTAATTTGTGGTGATTTGTGCTCAGGGCATTTAGGGAAATTCAAACTTTGAAGAATCAATGTTCTTCAAGCTGGTCAGAACGGACTCTCTTTTTTTTCTTTAGGATGTTGTATAAGATAAAATGTTTTAGCAGTTAAAACACCTCCATGATCTCAGCTGCAAACTGCAAACACCCTACAAGTTCGTGTTTGCAGCACAAAATGCATTATCCAAACATGATTCCAACTTCCAAGTACCTTTCTAAGAGGGCCAATGATCTCTGCTTTTCGCCGATGAAGAAATAGACCTGAATGAAATTTTAGGGGAAAACATTAGATGAACCTTTCAAAGGCACAGTTTAGTCAAGATACAAAGGTTTAAGACGAATACCAAGCGTACGGCGTCCTTGAGGATCTTCATCACTAAATGCCTGAACACTAACCTGTAATATCCAAGATGCCAAAAAGCTAAATATTAATTGTGCAATTAAGTATAAAGGTACAAAGCATATCAACAGAATCGAAAGAAAGAATGTTCTCGTCTTCATTTCAAACCTTCCACAAGGATCCTGCATAAAATGCTTCAGGGGAGTGCTTAACTTGGCCATCACAGAGTCTATGGACATCCTGAAACTCAACCCTGAAAATCATTGGATGATCAGGAACCATAAAAACTACTACGAAGCAATATTAAAAAAATAATTTAAAAAAATCACCTTATGCTAAAATTCTATTAACATGGTAAGTCAAACATAGAAGAATAAAAATTTCCTCTCATGTAGAGAGCATAGTTGCATCCTTTATTTCAAAAGGAAATTGATGGGAAGGATAGGCTTCATTTTTCATTAATTATATTTATTAAAGGAAAAGAAAGTGGTCTGGACCAATCAGACAACCTTCTTGGACAGACACAAGGCCAAAACAGATTCTATCCGGAGAACTTATACTAAGATATACTAGAAGTAAAAGTCTATGCTAGAAGGAAGTCTAACTTACGCAAAGCGAAAAGGGGGGAAGTGTGTCAAGGGTGTCTTCAGATCCAATGATATGCAACTATTTGCTTTCTCCCACCCAATCCCCATAGCATGCTCTGGTGAGGCTATCATTTGCATGGGAATGCCAACAGTACTAGTTTCAAATTCTCTTCCCATTTGCACCTCATGCACATTTGTGACATCATTGGTCCCCTGACTAAGCCCAACCAAAACAGTCAACCCATCACCAGCAACTTCTGCATTGTTGTCAGCTCTATTATCTGGACCATCATTAGCAAGAGGCTGTTGATTGCTTCGGTTGCCAATACCAAATGGAACACGAGAAAATACATAACGAGTTGGAGGCCAAGCAGCTGCAGGCACGAATGTAGTTCCACGTCCGATGCCTGCTAACCCATCAATGGGGCCCCGATCATGTACACGAACTGGCCTAAAGACGGTATTTCTTTCCCCTTGAGAATTGTTGATATAGACACGTCCTACTTCATTTGGGGGTAAATTGTTATGATCATGATCTTGCATGTAGTATCCGGATGCCGAACCTCCGGATGCACACCCAAATGGCTGTCTGCATGCACAAGAAACACTCATGCTACAGCACTTTTTGCATGTATCAGCACCAATTTCTTGCACCCTCTGGCTTAAGAGCATCTATAACAGACAATAACAAGAGTAATACAAATGAGATGTAATTGCAAAAAATAAATTTATATTTTTAAGAATTAGTAGCAAAGTAAAGCACAATGGAAAGTGAAACATAAGCAAACCTATTGAAAGAGGGAATCTAAGTGAGTGGCTTTAAGTTGCAGATACAAAAATTGTAATAAACATAGTTCACAGTCACATCATGCATCTGATTCACAAAATTTAGCTGACACAAGCTTACTATTATAAATAAGCAAGTCAACAAAAGTTTGGATAATTCATATTGTTAATTGAGTATGAAAATCTACTAAAGAAAATATATGTAAGAGTATTATACCTGCAACCACAAACCATCATTTACTGCTTTGCAGGGGAAGCCCATTTCTTCAAGATGCTTTCTTACATTTAAGAGTGCCTCAAAAGACATGTTGCAATATAAAAGAGAGCCACCTTCAAAAATGTTGACAAAAGCATCATAATCCTCTCTGCTCAGCCCACAGTGCCGCTTTAGGCAAGGCTTTACCTCTCTTCTGCCCACAACCCTACCACCCCATGGCAGAGGGGACATGTTACATCTTTCCCATTCATTGGGCATCATCATATTACAGGAAGAGTTTATTGACATGCAATGCATTTGATCTCCTGTAGGCCAGCAATTGTTTAATTGGTAGCACGAATCATCGTCTGATGGCCCTTCCAAGGCCAAAACACTGTCTGCTGACCTACTCATTCCAATATTAAGAAAAGAACAAGAGTCACTAATGTCATCTGTGTAAAATGTATTACTTGCTGATGGTCGCTGAGCACTGCAATCATAACTTGGCTCCAAATTAGGTTCATTATATTTCGTATGGACTTCACCAAAGTTGGCAATATGAGAGTGTGAATCCACAATGGAGTCAGCAATCTCAACTAAAATTTTACGAGCAGTGTTGCGGCCTTCAAGTTCATCTTTTGATTTTCTGTGCCCTTGTTCAATTTCTAGAAAATCATTTGTGCTTTCATCACCCACATGTTTAATGTTTCCTCTTGAAGAATCAGCACAGGCTACAACCTCACAACTTGCACTTCCCTGCTCATGATGATCAGCTTTGCATTGTTTACTTTTTGCAAGAAGAGTGTATAGCGCCAGTTCAAACCTACCCGAAATTTAAGAGAAAAAATGAATCAGACATATTAAGCCTCACTAAGGAGAGTTGGCAAAATATTGTGCTGCTGAAGAAGTGATTTAATTTAATGATGGAAAAACAAAAGGCATTAAAAGAAAATGTGGGTATTGTTCGTAAAATTTTCAAAAGGTAGGTGTAAAGTGTTTGGTAAAGACATTTCGCATGTGTGAATTATTAGAGTAGACATAGACTCAGAATAAAACACCCTCCCCTCAGCTTTTAAATTTTAGATTATGACTGAGCAAAAGAAATTCGTTCATAAAACCTCAATCTATTTTTAAAACAGAAACTAGAAGCCCTTTAAAAATAATAATAATCTTTAACTTATGACTGAATTTTTTCTCACCTTTTCTCTTCACTGGGAACCCATAATTCATCTGAGGTCAGTAATGCAAGTAATGTTTGAGAGGAAAGTTCGGGAAGCACCTGCCTCAGAAAAGATAATCTTAAGAAGGTGAGATCAACGAATTGCAATGTTCTGCCACCATTCAAAGGCAAAGAGAACTTTTGAAACTAATAGTCTAATAGCACTATAGTATCAGAAGACTTGCACACTTACCTCTTTCAATTCCTGCACACCACTTTGACAGAGATAGCCCCAACAAGCATTTCTGACGCGCTCCCCATGCGTGCCATAATCTTGGCTTTCAGCAAAGACCTACATTGAGGAGAATATACTTCAGCCTGAACATGTTTTATTAAGCTGAGTAATTACCATAACTAGAAATCAACATACCTGATAAGTTAAGAAGTTGGACAACCACAATTCAGCTATGATGAAATCTGTGCAAATTGCACATAAATCCTGCATGGTAAAGTGCATAGTCGTTAGGGGCAAGAGGAGCAAAGTTTACCTAATTAAAATAAATGAAGAAAGCAAGAGAGAAAAATTGCAAGTTATAGGATATATTTGCTTTGACTTGAATCAAGTAACAGCAGTTTGACCACAAAAAAGGGATAACATGGCCATATACAGCCATCAATTGAATATTCTTAGAGCAAGATCAAAGAAAACTTAAGGGACAAAGAGAGATTTAGGTTTGCATGAGTGTGATGTTCAGATTCTCAAAAAGAACGAATTGGGTTTGTACAGATAGACTGGCATCAGTGAAATTCCATGACCCAGACATAGTAAGTATATAATGGCAAAATGTTGCGTCAAGTGGTATTACTTAATAAGTAATTTCACAACTAAGGGGACCAAGAATGCAATGTATAACTATGCAGAAGGAGAGATGTCATCATCCAAGAGAAGCAAAAAAAATTTACTTAAATTCATAAGGAATAACGCAAATTGTGAAATTCGTATAAAGCATGCCAGATTTTGGTTACAGAAAAATAAAATCCAAGAGAAAAGGTTTAAAATTTTTAATTCAGATGGCAATCATACACACACATAACCTGCTTCCAGGAAATAACTAAAAAAAAAAAGAGCAGAACGACTGTCACTCTAAGCACTCACCAAGATAATTTGAGTCCTTAACCAGAGATGACATTTAACTTTGAGATTACAATTGGTTACCTGAAGGTCAAGAAAGGATGCAGCAGCAAGAACTCGAAATGCATTATCATCATTAAGCTTAGGGTGATGTCCATAGATGTATGCCAAAGCTATTTCAATTGCTTCACCATTTACATTTTTATCATCAACGTTTAACGTCAAGACTGGAGAGTTAGCTTCTTTCCATGGGCCCTGAAGCATGTTCCTGGAAACCAAAGTACAAATGAATGTTGTGAGCAACATTTCTTGATGAAGAAATAGCAAGACTTGGGGGTTGTAAGAGAACTAGTCTTAGAGTTGAAAAAAAAAATTTGTCCGTCAATTAATTCAATTTTCTAAGACATTCATTGATGCTTAAAAATTATAGAAGTGCTACACAGGCAAACATCCCCTTTAATATAGACAAGCTAAATGTCCAACACTTTCTCTTCAAAACATTTTAAGACATCCTTTGCTTCTTATTATCTAAAAATTCACAACGCAAACTGCATAACTCATGCAAATTTGCCTCGACCTCTTAAATACCAGAGAAAGCCACCATAGCAAAAGTGCAACTAGTTTAATTCACCCAATTCAAACTAATTCCGCATGTAATCATTCCATATGTACTACAGCAGGATACGTATGCTCATTGTTTTTACTAATAATGTTTCATCATCTCGTTTGAGTTGAACTTTAACGAAGCAATTGAGAATCACTGTTTTTAATTTTAATGCAATAAACTGCAATGGCAATTAGCTTGCGTTTCCCCTTTTTAATTTATAAGCAATAACCTGAAATGGCAATTAGCTTGCGTTTTCCATAACGTGTCTAATCATGTTCTCTGCTCATTGAAGAAGTTCAGTTCATAAGACAGAATCGACAATCATTCCATAAAGCAATTCATACACGATGGAATAATAAAAAAAAAAAGATATGCAATACTTGTTTAGAATTTAGATGCAGAATGCAACGAGAAAAGAGGAGATACCGAAAATATGAACTCCTGGATAGCATAAGGCGATGAAGATGATAAGTGGATCCCATCGCATTCAAAACGACGTCGGAGAAGACGCCATTGTTAAACCCTTCCAATTGAATGTGATCGCAGAGTGAGGCAAGGTTGCAATCCAACGCGGCGCGGCGCATCTCCCCTCCTCCGCGCTTCTCTCCTGAGGTACTAATCTCACAATTGTCCGAACGCGATGGCTCTTTCGTCATTTCCACCGGTCCGCCGCCCTCGCCGCGGTGCCTACGGTAATTGACCCAATTGACGGTACAGCGCCGCGCGCGTGATACCGATGATTGAGGAGGCGGCGATTCCATGGCGTATACATACAATCATGTACATAAATAGGCTAGAATTCAATGTAGATTTAGGACAAGGGGATGCATGCTATGATATGAGTGTGTGTGTTGAGGTGTCCGTGGATAGTGCGCATACTGCATTTTACAGTGTGATGATCAAAAAAATGAAAGAAATGGAGAACAAAAATGGAAATTTGCAAGATAGTCCCTGAGCGTGTAAAATTTTCAGAAATATCCCTTATTTCCTATTTATAACTCTTTTGACATGTAGTTTTCTTCAAATTTTCAAAGTACAGTCGTACGACCTTAAAATCCTTCATTTAATTTCAAAATGTTTCTAAAATAGTTTATGCATGGTAAAAAAATTTAAAAAAATGAATTCTCTTTCAAATAATTTTTTTAAAAGAATTTATTTGAGTAAAAAATGAATAATTAAAATATTTTAAGATGCATAAAATACGGCCCTATTTTAAATATCTTTAAGAAAAGGAACTGATTATTTTTTGTCTAAAATATTTTAAGAAATTAGTGTTGAATTTTATTTCATAATAAACAAAAGAAACGGAAGTTGTATAAACCAAAACGAAAATTAAAAAAATGGCCAATTAAAGCTCACATGTGATTTTTTTTTTTTTATGAAGGGACTCGTATATTTCGAAGTCATACTTGTATTTACCAAAAAAAAAATTATCAACAAACAAAACATTTGGGGAACATCTCACAACTCAAAACATTTGCATATATGAATTTCTTTAGTTAAATAAACATGAGAAATAAGTCACATTTTAAACATATTTTATTTACAAACATGAGTATTATGTATCTCATTTGTAAATTTGTTAACAAACTCAACTTTTTTTTATATAATAATGTGTTTAATTAAGACTCAATAAATATATACTTTATTTAATTTACTATTTTTTAATAATTAAATATTTTATATGGAGTTTACATATGATAATAATTTAAGTGAATGTTTAATTACTCTTTTTAAATTTTGTTATCATATTTTTGTTCATTTAATTTTTTAATATTTATAAATAATATTATGTATTCATGAAATTAATGTTTTTTTATTATTTACAAATGAAAATATATGTTTGTGAATAAGCTTTCATGAACATATTAACGAATTTGTTTGCGAATATAAACAATTCTCAATAAACCTCTTTACAACTTCGAGCTCAATATTATTTTTCTTACTAAAATACAATTGAACTCTATTCAATTATAATCTTACTAATATGGATAAAACATAACATTTTTATCATCCATAATTAAAATTATATATATATATATATATATATATATATATATATATATATATATATATATATATATATATATATATATATATATATAATTGGAGCTACATATCAATCATTATTGCAACATTAAACATGAGATAATATCATTTTTTGTCCTATATTTTTGTTAAATTCAATTTTAATCCTATAATTTTTTATTTTTTAATTTTAGTTCCTTTGCGAAATAAATTTAGAGCTTACAGTACTTGCAAACTTTAATCCGCGCATTTTTTTTTTTTAAAAAACGACTGAAGTTAGAAAAATAGAAAAGCTACAAATTAAAATTAAAAAGCTTAAAAAGTATATGAGTGAAACTAGATTTGCCATTTGCTCAAAGCTATGGGCTAAATTTGATATAAATTTTGGTTCTAAACTTTCAATGAATTCAATTTTAGGCATATAAATTTTTTATTCTTCAATTTAAGTTATTCTATTTCAGTTTTAGTTATGTAACTTCTTACTTTTTCAATTTTGATAATTTTTATATTAAATTTATTGGATTTAAAGAATTTATGAGACTTTGAAAACTTTAAAAGGACTAAACAAAAATATAAAAAATTATTGGATTAAAATTAAAAAAGAAAAAAAAATTAAGACTGAAAATGAATTAAATCAAGAATGAGTCTCTTGTGCGCCTGGGCACACGGATTTAGATACGTGTCCCTTTGCAATTTAAACCCTTAACAATACATGAGTTTAAATAGAATGTAGAGGGGAGGGCTGTGTTCACTTGGGGACCCGGTGACTAGGGGTTTAAATTGCAAAGGGACACGGTGTTCCCGGTCATAAGAGCCTCACTCTTTAATAATATCTCTAACAAACTACAATAAATTTTAAGGTTATTCTGTGGTGCACTTATTGCACTGGTACACCTGATAATTTATAAGTAAATGGAGTAGTTAGTGGGTGGTTATTGTTTTTAATTTTAATTAATTTATTTTATTTAGTGGTTTGAATTAAATATATTTGACAAATTCTCTTGTGAGACGCTATTTATATGAGACGTGAGAAATGTTAAAGTATGTCTATTTTTAGATAAAATATGTTTAATAGTTATTAAAGTATGTTTTCTAAAGTATGCTGAATTATGCATTAAAGTATAATTTCAGCATGTTATAATATAATTTATTATTGACATACTTTAACTACAAATAAACATACTTTATCTCTACAATAAGCATACTTTAATGATGGGTTGACCCGTCTCACACCCGTCTCACAAATAACCTTTCTTACAAGAGAGTTTCTCAATATATTTATTTATAATCTAATGACTTAGATTATCTAGGTGCATCGGTGTACCCGGTGCAGTGAAGTTGGACTCTAAATTTTAATAATATATAAAATGACTGTGTTTTAGCGTTTTATCAACATCTCAGAGCTAAAAACGTTTTCTACCCACTAACGCTCTCAATACCGATTACCGATTATTCAGAAGAATCAGAACAGTCTCTCTCCAACTCTTCTGCGTCGCCCCAATCTCGCAGCAGCTCTCTCAAGCATTCAAGAACGATGGCAATCTTTGTAAACCGAGGTAAATTGATTTTGAAAATGATTTTGTCGATCGAGAAGCATATTGTAGCAGTGACTTGTGACTTTAACATGATAAGTAATTCCATGTTTTTCCACGGAAAACGAGAAGTTGTCCTCCATTATCGTCCCTTTTAATGGATTGTGGTGGCGTTTTTTGAGTTGATTAATGCATAGATTTCCAGATAACTCGATTCATTAATGATTTCCGTTGTGAAGATGTATTATTGACGTTTCTTTTGTATTTATGTGTGTTTCTGCTTTCATTTGGTGCAGTGTTAAAACTTCAGATTGAGCAAAACCCCCTATTCCTGTGTAGATTCTGTCAAAATTTGTCATTTTCTGATGGTGGACCTTCTAGTAAGGATGTTCATAAGAAGAATGAAGAAATGATTAATGAGGGGAAGGAGATGGTTTCTCATACTAATGTGGGAGATGGTCAACATAGGAGACCATATGAAGTTGTTAGGAGAGGGGCCGAGAATGTATGCCGGGTGTTGGAAAGCGGTCCGTGGGGACCTACTTTGGAGAATGCCCTGTCTTCTTGTGATGATAAACCTCAGACAGATGTGGTGATTGGAGTGTTAAGGAGGTTGAAGGATGTTGGCTTGGCTATGAACTATTTTAGATGGGTTGAGAGGGCGACCGAACGATCTCATCCTCCAGAAACGTACAACTCACTTCTCATGTTAGTTGCAAGGTGCAGGAAATTTGATCGAATTGATGATATTTTGGAGGAAATGAGTCTTGCTGGATTTGGCCCTTCTTTTGAAACCAGCATTGAGTTAGTTTCCTGCTTTGTGAAAGTGCAAAGATTGAGAGAGGCATTTGACCTTATGCAGACAATGAGAAAATTCAAATTCCGTCCTGCATTTTCTGCTTATACAGCTCTTATAGGTGCATTGGCAGTGGTTCATAAGCCTGAGTATCCTAATCTCATGCTTTCTCTCTTTCATCAGATGCAGGAGTTGGGGTATGAAGTGAATGTACATTTATTCACAACTTTAATTCGCGTATTAGCTCGTGATGGCCAAGTTGATGCTGCTCTCTCGTTGCTAGATGAGATGAAGAGCAACTCATTTGAGGCTGACATTGTTCTCTATAATGTATGCGTTGACTGTTTTGGTAAGGTTGGTAAAGTTGACATGGCTTGGAAGTTCTTTCATGAAATAAAAGCCCATGGTCTTATGCCTGATGATGTGTCATATACCAGCATGATAGGAGTTCTATGCAAAGCTAATAGAATGCCTGAAGCTATTGAGTTGTTCGAACAGATGGAGCAGAGTAGATCGGTTCCCTGTGCATATGCTTATAACACAATGATAATGGGTTATGGGTCTGTTGGAAGGTTTGATGAAGCCTATAAATTGCTGGAGAGGCAAAGACTGAAAGGTTCCATACCTAGTGTGATTGCATACAACAGTCTTCTAACGTGCCTCAGTAAGAAAGGAAAAGCAGATGAGGCCTTAAATTTATTTAGTGAGATGAAAAAAGATGCGATGCCTAACCTCTCTACGTATAATATTATGATAGACATGCTATGTAGGGCAGGAAAACTTGATGCAGCTTTAGAAGTGCAAAATGACATGAAGGCAACTGGCTTGGGTCCGAATATAATGACAATTAACATTATGATAGACAGATTGTGTAAGGCTAACAAACTTGATGCAGCTTGTTCCATTTTTAATGGCATGGATCGTAAAGTTTGTGCCCCAAACAAATTTACGTATTGTTCGCTGATAGATGGTTTGGGTAGGCATGGGAGAGTAGATGATGCCTATAGATTATACGAGGAGATGCTCGATTCTAAAGAGGTACCTGACGCAATCGTCTACACTTCCCTCATCAGGAATTTTTTTAAGTCTGGTAGAAAGGAAGATGGACATAAGATTTACAAGGAAATGGTTCGTAGAGGTGTTTCTCCAGATCTTACGCTTCTGAACACATACATGGATTGTGTTTTTAAAGCTGGTGAAACAGAAAAAGGCAGGGCTATGTTTGAGGAGATCAAAGCTCGGTTTACCCCTGATGCACGTAGTTATTCCATTCTAATTCATGGCCTCATAAAGGCCGGGTTTCCTCGTGAGACGTATGAGCTATTCTATGCGATGAAGGAACAAGGTTGTGTTCTCGACACCCTTGCTTACAACACTGTAATTGATGGACTCTGTAAATCAGGAAAAGTGAATAAAGCTTACCAGCTGTTGGAGGAAATGAAGGCTAAAGGTCATCAACCAACAGTAGTTACATATGGCTGTGTCATTGATGGGCTGACCAAGATTGATCGGCTTGATGAAGCTTATATGCTGTTTGAAGAAGCAAAATCGATTGGCGTGGTATTAAACGTAGTGGTTTATAGTAGTCTTGTGGATGGATTCGGAAAAGTGGGCAGAATTGATGAAGCATATCTCATCATAGAGGAAATGATGCAAAATAATTTGACACCGAACATCCAAACATGGAATTGCTTGCTCGATGCACTTGTCAAGGCAGAAGAAATAAACGAAGCCCTCGTGTGCTGGAACTCTATCAAAGACTTGAAATGCACACCTAACATCGTATCCTACAGCATTCTCATAAACGGCCTGTGTAGGGTTCGTAAATTCAACAAAGCCTTTGTGTTTTGGCAGGAGATGCAGAAACAGGGGTTGAAACCTAATGCAGTCACCTATCTTTCGATGATCTCTGGCCTTGCCAAAGCTGGAAACATATTGGAGGCCGATAAACTCTTTGAGAGATTCAAAGCTAACGGAGGTATACCAGATTCAGCTTGCTATAACACTATGATAGAAGGGCTGAGCTTGTCTAACAAGGCAACGGAAGCGTACCAGCTGTTTGAAGAAACTAGGTTGAAGGGTTGTAGTATACACAACAAAACATGCGTGGTCCTTCTGGACGCACTGCATAAAGCCGAATGTCTCGAGCAGGCAGCCGTAGTGGGTGCTGTGCTACGGGAAACGGCTAAATCGCAGCATGCTTCCAGATCATGGTAATATTACATCAAAGGAATAACAGAACAGTAGTAGTTCAATGAAAACGATATTCATGTCCACTTAGAAACAATCACCACCAATCCAGATATGTATATTACTGCCCTTTGTGTTGGCTGAGTTAATTTTGCAGTGGGAGTATGTATGGTTTTAAGGTTATTGTACTATTATCAACACAGGAACTTGGGTGCACCATAAGATATACAGATAATTTTGGCTCTTTAAAATATTCTATGAAGTATTTGTTTCACTATGACGTTGTTCTATTTTCTAAACAAATTCAAGTCTTACCCAAATCATCATATGCCTTCAATTTTTTTTTTTTAAATTTGTCCCTTGTACAAATTAACATAGAAATCTTGAAAATTACAAGACTAATACACTCAAACTTTAAATTAAGTGATAGATAATCAACATTTAAAAAAAAAAAAAAAACTCTTATATTAATTGAATTTACTTGAGGATAAATGATAAATAAGTTATCACTCGAGTAATAGTTTTCAAAATAGAATGTATTAAGATATTATTTCTATTGAATTATTTTTTATTTTATAGAGGTGTAAAAAAATAATTACACCGGAAGGGGAATATACTTAATTAAGTTGTCCAGCGTTTGTATCAGTTCAAATATTCTAAGAAATTTCTATTTGTATTCCTATTAAAAAACCCATTAATTGCTTCGCAAAAGCGATTTCAGTATAAAAGGACCTAACTGGAGGAAAAAGAACCGTTGGGAATTTCACAACGGTCAAAAAGAACAGCAGGGAATTTCTGTATTTCACAAACAAATGACCGTTGGTGAAAAAACTTTCCTCCTCAAAAATTCAAATTCATGATGACCGTTGCCATTCCACTTTCCCCTTCCTTAATTACATCTCATCTCCACCATTTTCATCTTTATCAATCCTCTCTACCCTTTATTCTCTCTCTCTCTCTCTCTCTCTCTCTGAAAGGTGATATTCCTCCTGATTCAAAAAATGGCGTTGAGGTCACTTGACAATGCATTGCCGATCACTCCCGAAAGGCCGAAAAAGCAAGCAAAGATTGCAATCACAGCTCTCAAAGAGAAGCAATTGCCTGATCTCGGTGTCAACGATGAAAACAGAGCCCCTTTGCCACAACAATCGTCCTCTGATGCAACCATTGACTACATTCCCTCTGAAAATCTCCAACCATTTCAAGATCCCACTTCCAAGATTCAGGTTTGCATCGATCTTCTTTGAATCATATGTCATGTTTTGATGAATCCATGGAGTTTTTGGTAATGATGGTTGTGATTGAATTCAGGGTCTTGTTGGAGGGTTAGAATCGAAAGATTGGTTGAAGGTATGCGAATGCCTGAACGATGTTCGACGATTTGCCTTGTTTCATTCCTATCTCTTGCACCCTATTCTGTAAGTTATTGTTGCTCTCTCTCTCTCTCTCCCTCTTTGAGATATAAGAGTGAGTCTCCCCCAGACCCCATCTCTATCTATCTCTCTCCTCTCTTCCTCTTTTGAGGTTTAAGAGTGAGAAATCTGTGTTGGATTCAGGGAAAAAGTGGTGTTAGTGTTGGTGAAAGCAATGAAGAATCCAAGAAGTGCATTGTGCAAGACAGCCATAATGGCTTCTTCTGATATATTTCCATCTTTTGGTGAAAAGTTGCTTGAATTCACTTCTGATGCTTTTAACCAATTGGTATACCATCAACCTTTAAAATGATTAAATACTACTTCCTAGTACATGTTTAGTGTGGCTTATCTCTCTCTCTCTCTCTCTCTCTCTCTGTGCAGTTGTTGCAACTACTACTGAAAGCTTCCCAAGACAAGAAATTTGTGTGTGAAGAAGCAAGCAAGTCACTACTAACAATGGTGGAATCCATGCCTCCTCTTCCTCTGCTTCATAAGCTCAAGGCTTACGTTGGCCACACCAATCTCAGAGTGAGAGCAAAAGCTGCAGTTTCCATCTCTAACTGTGTCTCCAAGATGGTATGTCACAGAAACTACACATTCTTACAATTCAAGAATGCTAATACATACATTAGGACTTGAAATTTTTTTCATTTCAACTTTAAATGTGGTTTCATAGGATTCGAAAGTCTTTTAATCCATACATTAGGGCTTGAGATTATTTTCTTTACATCTTTAATGTGTGAAATGTAGATCTGAAATCCTTTAAATCCATACATTAGGGCTTGAGATTATTTTCTTTACATCTTTAATGTGTGAAATGTAGATCTGAAAGCCTTTAAATCCATACATTAGGACTTGAAATTATGTTCATTACATCTTTAATGTGTGAAATGTGGTTCATAGGATCTAAAAGTCTTAAATCCATGCAGTAGGACTTGATATTATTTTCATTACATCTTTAATATGTGAAATGTGGTTTCATAGGACCCGAAAGTCTTTGATCTCCATCATTAGGACTTGAATGTTTTTTTTTTTATTACAACTTTAATGAGTGAAGAAATGTGGTTTCATAGGATTTGAAAGCCTTTCATCCATAAATTAGGACTTGAAATTATTTTCATTACACCTTTAATGTGTGAAATTGTGGTTTCATTGGATTTGAAAGTCTATAATCCATGCATTAGGGTACTATATGGTAACGGACTTGAAATTATTTTCATTACATCTTTAATGTGTGAAATGTGGTTTCATAGGACCTGAATGCCTTCAATCCATACATTGGGACTTGTAATTTTTTAATCACATCTTTCTAATGTGTAAATTTTGTGGTTTCATAGAATGTGAAAGCCATGGAAGAATTTGGAGCGGATGTGTTGGTTCAAATGGCCGCAAATTTGTTGAACGATAAGCTCCCGGAGGCGCGAGAAGCTGCTCGGGGGATCGTCGTTTCGTTGTACGAAGCGACGACGGAAGGTGAAGAAGAGAAGTATGAGTTTTGGCAGAGGTTTTGCCACTCCAATTTGCTAGCAATTCATGCACAAGCTCTGGTAAAGCTTGTTGCTACTTCCCAGTAGGTATGGTATTTGATGCTCTTAACAACTAGTTGAAGTGGTCTTCTTACTTCTATTTATTTATTAATAGTTTTGATGTAGTCGTTAGTTTGGTTGGTTTTACATGAACAAGTAATTCTCTCCTGTAAAAAATTTTTTTAATGATATTTGGAATAATTCTTTTTATAAGTGTGTACAAATATATTATAACAAATGGAGTATAATACAATAATGTATTTATTTATTACAATACAAAAAAATAATCAGTATGAGTGATAAATATACTTCACAATACAACTTGATAGTTCTCAAAATATAAAAGTGATAAATAATACTATATTTATTAATAATTCTTTCTACTATAAGGTATGTTAGTGGTGTTTTAGTTTTTTTCATTTTAGTTATTTTGGTTGGTTTTTACATGAACAGGTATTTTACCTGCTTAACATTTTATTCAATGTTTTAGTTCTTTCTGTTCATTATTACTTTGGTTTTTACATGAATGGGTAAGTCTCATACGGAAAAATAGAACAATATATTATTATTAGTAATGTTATTATTATAATTATAATTATATATATAACAAATATTTTGTGATTAACTTTTTAGAAGTGATTTACTTTTAAGATTATTTATTTATATTATACTGTATTTATTTATCACAATACTTTTGATATGTATCTATAAGTTGGTATATATTTTGCAATTCTCAAATGATAGTTCCCTATTAAAAAAGTATAGAATGTATTAGAGACCTTAAATAATTTGATGTATAATAATATAGTACAAATAAATTTAAAATAAAAAACATAAACACTTAAAAGTAAATAAGTAAAAAAAAAATACTAGAGGATATTACCTAAATTTGAAATAGTTTAATTTTAGTTTGTGTTCTGTGAACTAAGAGTGAGATATCTCTGTCTTTTTTTTTTTATAAAAAGAAAAATATTCTATAAAAAAATATATATTAATCATAATATATATAATTTAATGATATTCAGATTCACTGATATTCTAGCCTTTCTTTATATGTTATTTTGATTTAGTGACAATCATAATTTTATGTATAATTTTATAATATCAATAAATCAAAATCATTCAAATACAATAAACAAAATATTATTTACTTGAGACAAACCCTAATAATCATTCCCAAAAGTTAATATCTATATCTTTAAATTCAAATATTTTTTAAAAAAATTAACGAATCTAATATTGCAAATTAATATCTACTATATCTTTAAATTCAAAATATTTTTTTAAAAAATTAACGAATCTAATATTACAATTAATTATAGATACAACCGAATACACTTACATTATAATTGAAATAATCTAGTTCCAACTCATGATTGGGGTTCAATCTTCATATTTTTATGGGTTTGTTTTTCGTCACCGTCCACGAGCACGATTCATGTCACCGCTCATGATCGAGTCAGTCGGAGCTGTGATTCACGCCACCGCTCATGATCGAGTCCGTCGGAGTTCCGTCACAAAATAAGACGGCACAAAGATGAACATAAAATGAACATTTGTAGTATTATGACAAGACGACACGAAAATGAACATAAAATGAACAATTGCAGTATTTTGAGTGTAGTAGACTCACAATATGCATAGGGTCGTGCGGTGGTAGATGCAACTCACTGTTATTGCACAATTGCAATTGCAAATCATATTATGTCACTGCAAATCCATTATCTTATCAAATAGCACATCACATCATGCAATAATAGAACTACGCTAAGTTCATGTCATACACTAAATTAAAAAATGTACTAGCATATGTTTTACTATTAAGTCACTTTATTTATAATATTTTAAATCTAAGTCTTAAATTAATAAGTGTTTATTGAAATTATAAAATACATTTATACATAAAAATTATTTAGAATACTTTACAATTTCAGATTAAGTTTTTATCTATTTTTTTTATATAAATTTTATTAATTTCATATTTTATTTTATTAAAGTCAATATTGATATTTTTATATATTCATAAAATATAAACCAAATATATTGTGATACATCATGTAAACTTATTATTAAGATATAATAAGAATATAACAACATAAGTATTATAAAATATGAATTAAATATGGAAAATAGAGTGGGCTCATAATCAAATAAATACAATAATACCCAAATTTTTAAATGAGGTCCAATTTTTAATATAAGTCTTAATTTTGGGCTAAATTATAGAAATGTTTCATATCAAGCCTCAAATTTAATCTATTTTTCTCAATTTAAGGATTGTCGTAATTTTATTTTTTTTCTAAATTCAGTATATATTATTCTTCATCCGTCCCGGAAAACTTTTCACGTTTATTGTTCCACGTTATTTAAGAAAGGTTGCACTTTTTGACCAACTTTATTGACTTTGTAGGGTATTGTAATATTTTTAGGTAATAAAAAAGTATAAAGTATGATATGTGTGTAAAAAATGAGTGACAAATTTGAAATTAAAATAACTTTTAAGGTTGTTGGATAAAATTATATTTCTTTTTTTGGGGGTGAAATGTTTTGTGGGACAAACAAATATTATAGTATAATACGAATTAACAATTAAAATAATATATTTTCGATGTTATTTTTAATTTGAAGGTGTATAATAATTTTTTTTCAATAACATGGAATAAAAAATAAATTTTATTACATGTCTTAAAATGAGAAAAAAAATAAAAATGAAAAGTTGGGTCCTAAATTGAGAAAAAAAATTAAAATTGAACCTTAAATTGGAACACTTTCAAATTTAGGTATTAAAGTGAAACTTAAACTAAAAATTGGATTTTGGTATGAAATTCTTCCACAAATAATATTGTGATATTCCGGATTAAAGGGAATTAATTTTTCAATTAAATGGTGAAATGAATAATAAGATTAGATAATATTGTAAGTAACTGAAATATACCCCTCCGTCCGAGGAAAGGAAGTTTGCATCCTTCTTTCCGGCACAGAGATTAAGAAAATGGATATTATGGTATTCTTTTGGTAATAAATAAATGATAAAATATGTTAGTGTGTTAGGTATGTGTTATTTTTCTATAAATAAAATGTATGGAAAAGTATAATTGTGTTTGACTTTTTACTTTTTAGGAAGGTGCAAATTTTTGTGGGACAACTCAAAATGAAAAGTGTAAAAATCAAACCCTCCAAAACACCTACATTCGACACTAACGTAAATAAACAGACCGTCCAAAACAGTTGATAGCAAGAACAGGGAAAAATGAGACGAACAATGCATAAACTGGATTTAATGTGCCTCCTTTAACCCTCTCCAAGGATCATTTCTTGAAGTCTCCAGCAAAAGTCGTTAAGTCGATGTTCAACGTTATGATGGTGATTCTTGATTGTCGTGCAATACTCAGCCCTTAACATTCAGCTGAATCATAGAACGTAACGCCTTCTCAGCCTCAGTAAGGGCTTGTCCTGCATAAAGCTTAAGTTGCCCTCTCCTCACAACTAGCACCTTATCGTCGAATAATATCAGTGCTTCGTTCAGTTCCTGAAAAATGGAGCTGAATAAACAATGCAAAACTGATCAAGAAAGTTAAAAACTCGATCAAGTCGCTCACTTTGATGGTTAATGGAACAACATAAGCTTTGAAGTCTTCCAATTCCAGCTCTTCGAAGAAAGATTGCAGGAGAGAACAGAAATTGGTGGCATCAGCATGGTCCTCAAAAGCAACCATATGAGATATCTGATCCTCTCTGCTAGAAATGCTTCTCAATGTATACAATCCTTCGCCTCCCTCGCCTCTTCGCATGACTATTGCCTGAATCAACAAGTATTATTAATGGCAGGGGAGATGTTAACAAATGATTCAATCATGATTATGATATCAAAGTCCGGAAATCGTTAAAGTCGATGGGCAAAACAATAATAGACGAATGTTCCTTCAAATCATTTAATAAGATAATCAAAGTAAGTAAATGTTATTAGTTGAATATCATTACTCATGATCTATCTTTTCTAATATCCGAGGTCTACCAAGAATTCATTGATTAATGACGATTTGCATCATCATTGCTAAACATCAATGACATCATACTAAAGAATTATATCAAAATTCTGAAAAACCACCAGGAAGAGATCCACACAAACAGCAAAGCACGGTAAAATCATAGCAACATACTAGAGCATAAGGAAGATTCAACCACCAATATTCACTTGATTTAGCATCCCCATGGCTTTCGCCACTTAAAGTTTTATTTCCTTTAGATGGGATGTCCGGAGTACTCGGTCTTCTTGATTTCATAGCCTCTCCATTTAATTTTCTCGGCCCAACGGCAGATTTCCCATTATCTTTCTCCACATCAATGTCTGAATATTCGGATTTAATGAGATCATTAGTAGTCATATTCACATGCAGAAATTCCTAACTACACATATAAGTTATATAACTCTCTGATGCAATGGATTAGATGATTTTTGGAATACAACAGGATGTATTTGAACTTGAAATGCAACATCCGGTATAACAATAGAGATATCACAATTCATAAACAATGATTCAACATTTACTATATAACCATAATAGCCATTGGCATTCAGGTAGTATAAGAGGTTCTAAGGGCACTACCATCTACCACCTACCACCTTTGGTTTTGCTAGTTCCTTTGTTGCTTGTCCCTCTTCTTGTTGCCACCTTCTTACTTGTGGATTCAGTCATTTCTGATCTCTCTTTCTTGCTATCCTCTTCCACCAAATGAAGAGCATCAATCCCCTTCTCATCAACATCCGATAGTTCTATATGTTTTTCTCCGTTATCACCATTTTCATTACTAGACAACTCGTTCTCCTTCTCCACATATCCATTTTTCACTCTTCTATCATCTGAACCAAAACCTTTTGGTTTCTCCATTGCTTCATTACCCGAAAGACCCCTGAATTTATACTTCTTAAATAACAATGCTTCATTACTTTCTCTAACATCTGATTTACCCTTCTCAACTGCGTCCCTTCTCTTCTCACTGTCCTTCCCCAAATACCCAACTGAAACCACTGGCATTTTAAGCTGAGCATTTCCCAACTTCTTTCTTAACATATCCAATCGATTGTCAACCTCCTCTTCTATACCACTTCTAAACTTACCCCCATCTGATTCCTCCTCACTATCATCCTCACTATCAAGATCATCTCTCTTCGACTCCAATCTTTCCTTTTCCCTCGCCTCCCTCGCCATGACCCGAATTTCCTCGATTTTCCTCTCCATTTCCAGCTCATCCACATAACCGGACGAGCCAATGGCACTGTTTTTCAACCCCATTTTCCCACTCCCATTTCCATTCAAAACAACACTCACCCTTGATTCACGACTCCCTTTCAAGATATCACTTTTATCATCAATGCCAGTTGAACCAAAATACCAAACAACACAGACAGTTTGGACTACAAAAGCCCCAACTAACCACAACACATATTTCAAGATTGAATTGTTAGCCAATACACCTGCATTTCCAGTAAAACCAACGGCAGATGGCACTGAACCCTCGTTTTCTCTCAATTCTACGAATTTTAGAATTCCAGAAGATTCCTGTATCTCCAGAGTAGTACGACTCTCTTTGATTTCTTGATCATTGGGGTGTATTGGGTTTGCAGGCGGTAATTTGGGGACAAGGGGTTTTCCGAGGGTTTTGAGGAGTTTTTGGCGGAGGTGGTTCTTTCTTGCAGTGCGTCTGGTCGTGAACGAAGCGGAGAAGCTGGAAATAAATAAAACTGGCTCAGTGCGATTGGTTCTTTCCGGCTTGAACTGGCGGCGGTCGAGGGCGGCGGAGGTAGTGCAGGCGGCGCCATGTCGCAAAGCAGCCATTTTGCCATGGAAAGATCAAATGTGACCATTTGGATTTTAGATTACTTTTTACCAGAAATAAAAAAAATGTAGGGATAATTACAAAAAAGGACAATAAAAATAGGGGCATGGGCTCAAATCTATTTCATCAATAAAAATTTTTTAAAACTTTGAAAAAAAAAACTTTTTTTTAATGAAAAATTAAAATTAGATCTTATCTTTTACAAGTACTCCATAACTTTTTGACAATCGATTATTATATAGATAAATTACTAAATAAAGTATTTTTTTTAAATACAATAAATAATGAATTTTAGAATTTTTTTTAAAGTATTTGACTATAATTCATTATATACATACTTTAATAATTACTAATTACTCCCTCCGTCCAACAACAAGAGTAGCAAAATTTTTTTGCACGTACATTAATAAATATAATATTTAATAGATAGTTTGAGGTAGTTGAAGTGAGAGAAATAATATTTTAATGTATAGTGAGTAGGTATATTAGTGTGAAGTGTGGAGTTATGGATAGAGAAAAAGTTAATTTGTGTGGGTTCCTTTTACTAAAAAGGGAAATACACTTCTTGTGTTGTGACGGACGAAAATGATAAAATGCATTCCTTGTTGTGGGACGAGGAAGTATACTTTATCCATATAATAATTACTAATTAAATACTCCATTCGTCCCAGAGAAATTGATTTTTTTGGTACAGAGATTTAGGAGTATTAATTTAATGTAAAGTGGAGTAAAGTGAAGTGAGAGAAATAATATTAATGTGTAGTGGGTAGTTGTATTAGTGGTGATATGTGGGGCCATCAGAAGGTTAATTGTTTTTGTGTGGGTCTCATGTATTAAAAAAAATATATGTGTCAATTTTAGTAGAACAAACAAAAAAGGAAAGTGTGTCAACTTTATGGGACGGATAGAGTAATAAATCCACCAAACTCACTTTTTAGTACTCCCTCCGTCCGCTTTTAAGATATCTATTTTACAATTTTTGGCGTTAGCTTTAAAGATATTCATTTTCCCTATTTAATATAAAAGTAAACAATATGACTCACCACTTCCATCTAATACAACTACATACTTTACATATAATAATAATATTTTTTAATTCATGTGTAAAAAATAAATGGATATCTTAGAACCGGACCGATGGAATATATTTTAATGACACAACTCCAGTGCACCCGGCGCACGGATCACATTCTGTGCGCCTTTAGAATTTTGAAGTAAATTGTATACTCTTTAGTATACAGATGTGTACTATTTATTTTCCAAAGAAAATTATTGTGTGTATCTGGGCGCATGGACAACACCCCGTGCGCTTTTAGAATTTTGTGTTTATATACCTTTAGTATAAAAATGTATACCCTTTATTTTCTAAAGAAAAAAATATATTAATGAAAAGTATATACCCTTTAGAACAAAATGATGTACCTTTTATTAATTAAATTATATACCCTTTAGACCAAAGCAATGTACCCTTACCCATAATACTAAATTTCTAAAGACGCACAAAATGTGTTCCATGTGCCCGGACGCACGCAAGCCTCACTCTATTTTAATAGCTCAAACTCAATAATTTTTTATTTATTTTTCATGAAAGGAATACATGAGATAGAGTGAGGAGGAGGACTGTTGCTTACAAGATTTAACATTAGATCCTACATTATTAAATGTTCAACCAACTTTTCTTCCTTGGTTAATGCTAAATCCATTCAAAGTTCTATCAATTGTATTTTTATTTTATTTTAGTCTGATCTAATTATTATTTAAAAAAAAGATTACATACAGCGTTTAAACTTTTAAGAAATTATTTTTAACCTTTTTATTATATATTTAAATAGTGATAATGGTAAAAAATAGTCACTCTTAGTTAAAAGTAATTTTTAGTAGCCACAAGTCTTAAAAACAATTTATTCTAGCCACTTTTAATGGAACAGACCAAAATGCCCTTGAGAGGGATCCACTGATCACATGTTTGAGGTCTCTTTTTGACCAAAAAATACAAAAGTACAATAATTTATTTTACAGTCTATTGAATGCATTAATTTGTTATTTTTATATGTCTTATGAATATATTTTTTATTAAAATACAAAAAGATACATTAATTTTATTCGTATGAATTTTTTTAATTTTTTCTGGAAAAAAAGTGTTGGACGAATAGAACAAAAAGTGTTGGCCGAATAGAACAAAATTGTTGGCCGAATAGAAGAAATATTTTTTTTGAATTTTTTTAAATTTTTTCTGTAAAAAAAAATATTGGCCGAATAGAACAAACAGTATTGACAGAATAGAACAAAATTGCTGGCCGAATAGGCCGAATAGAAGAAATTTTTTTTTTGAATTTTTTAATTTTTTCTAGAAAAAAATGTTTGGCTGAATAGAACAAATAGTGTTGGTCGAATAGAACAAATTGTTGGCCGAATAGGTTGAATAGAAGAAATATTTTTTTCGATTTTTTTTAATTTTTTTGGAAAACAAAGTGTTGGCCGAATAGAACAATTAGTGTTGGTCGAATAGAACAAAATTATTGGCCGAATAGGTCGAATAAAAGAAATATTTTTTCAATTTTTTTAAAATTTTTTCTTGAAAAAAAAGTTTTGGCCGAATAGAACAAAATTGTTGACCGAATAGTCCGAATAGAAGAAATATTTTTTTGAATTTTTTTTAATTTTTCTGGAAAAAAAATGTTGGCCGAATAGAACAGTTAGTGTTGGCTGAATAGAACAAAATTGTTGGTCAATAGGCCGAATAGAAAAAATATTTTTTTAATTTTTTTTTAATTTTTTCTGGGAATAAAATATTTCTTATAATTTTAAATGTGGTCTCACCCACCCTATTTAATGCAGTCAACACTGACATAATCATGCCCCTATTATTGTCGTCTGATAATTATGAGGGTAATTTGGGGAGTCCATCAAATAGTGACTAGTAAAAATTATATATAAGAGATGTGACTATTTAAAATTTTTATTTAGTGGATAGTGTCTGCTATAAATTTGGTCCATATTTAATATTTACAAACATATCATTAATAAATATTTTGAAATTACTTATTTCATACTCTTTAACAATTAAGTTAATTTATACTACTAATTAATCATTCATTAAAATTCAACATTAGAAGTACATAAATCACAATTTATTATATGGATCAGATTTAAACCGATTGCAAAAAAGTAGAACCACGAAATAATCTCCCAATAAAACAAGCAAAGGCATGTGTAATTTCATGTCACCACACCATTGTCCTCACCTAACACACAGCCACAACCTTAAACTGAACAAACACATCCAAGAACCCCAAAAGACAAACCCTAACACAACATTCCAAAAATTCCATCTCTTTCCCCACCACAATAAACATAAAAACACAAACATGCTTACAGAAACACTAAAAAAAAAGGCCTAAATTTTGAAGCTTTAATGGAGTCAAGATTCCATGGTGGTGTCCCCATTTCAGCTACAAAGATGGCCCCTGATGCTGCGCCTTCTATCAGAGGTATTAGAGCTCCTATAACTATTGATGAATCTGATTTTGAATACTCTGCTTCATCGAAAAGTCATATACATAGCACTACTAGTAGTTATTTCAGTGGGAGTGAGCTCGAGTTCGAGGGTTTTGAGAGTGGTGAAGATGAGTTGGGAAGTGAGTCTGATAGGGCTCATTTGGTTGAGAAAGATGAGGAGGAATTTGCACTTTCTGAGCCTTCTTTGAGGAGCCCAGATGAGGAAGTTGGTCAAGAAATTAGTGATGTTGGTAAAAATGACGTTTTTAGGCCTCTTGTAAGAATCCCAGATGGGAGAGTGTATAGAGGGAGTGATAATGTTGATGATTCTGATGATTCAGGATCTTTCTTGAGTGAGTCAGGTGATGAGAAGCTTGTTAATGATGAGGGTAATGTTGTAAATTACACTGATTCTAGTCCTGTTTTGGCTGTAATGGATGTCTTGAATGAGTCTGGTGATGAGCTAGCCAAAGATGAGAGTAATGCTGTCTATTACAGCGAATCTAGGCCTCTTGTGGCTGTAATGGATGCCTTGAGTGAGTCAGGTGACGAGCTAGCTAATGATGAGAGTAGTGTTGCAAAATACGACAACTCTACGCCTCTTGGGAATGCAATGGATGTCTTGAGTGAGTCGGGTGATGAGCTAGCTGAAGATGAGGGTAATGTTGGAAAAAACGGCGACCCTAGGCGTCTAGGAGATGCAATAGATGAGGATGTTTCAAGAAGTGGAACCTCACCGGTTGTAAATATCAGAATCCCTACGGTGCAAGTGAAGGTTCCTATTGCGCAGATATCCGCTGATAGTGACGATGACTCTCAGGGTAGTGGTGTTTCGGATGATGAAGGTTTACCAGGGATTGTTAGGGTCCCAAGCATTGAGATTCTGCGTAGAATTAACAGTACCCCTAAAGTTAGAATCTCTGAGTTTGATGACGGGAATGACAAGAAGTTGGAAGCTGAGAAAATCATAGAGATGGAGTATGTTGATGATTTGGTTATAACTAATGCTCTTTTAGGCTTTTCAGATGAGAAGGAGGTGAAGGTCCAAGTTAAAGGTCCTGATAACGATAAAGAAGCTACGACTGAGTCGTTAGTTGTGAATGAAGAGTTTGAACATGGGGACTCCACAAACCTTGTTGAGGACATTGTATTTCCAGATAATGTTTCCAATAATGGCAGTCAAAGCGACAAAGTGAAAAGTGAAAACGAGGTTGAGGTTGAGATTGATCCTGCAGTTGAGTCCTTCAGCTCTAATGCTGCTCACAGCATTGGCTCTTTTCATGACTGTGTTGACATAATGGAAGTGCCTACTGAAAGATCGCCGTTTGATGCTGTGGTGGTGGCTGAAATGAATGGGGACTCGGATTCACCTTCTTTCTCCAATGGAGAGATTTTATCAGATTATAAACAAGAGGTTGATGATCAGATTGTCACTGAGGCAACTGCAGATGGTGGAATAAGTGATTGGAGACGAGCATTTGATCCTGCTGCAGACAGAGGTGCTGTGTTGGATGCTGCCATTGTTCGACGTGGACCTATTATTGCAACTGGTGGTGAATCAAATGAAACGAAGATCAAGAAAGTACAACAAATACGAGCAAAATATTTGCACCTTCTACGCAGATTGGGTCGATCTCCTGAGGATGCTCTGGCTTCAAAGGTTTTGTATCAGCTGACACTTTCTGGGGAGAGCTGCTCTTCTCAAGCATTCCATCTTGATTCCCCCAAGAAGGCGACTACGGAGCTTGAAGCATCGAAAATGGATGATGATTTGGAATTTTCGTTGTCAATCCTTGTTATAGGAAAAACTGGAGTTGGTAAGAGTGCAACTATCAATTCCATTTTTGGAGAAAAGAAGGTTGCAGTTGATGCATTCGAGCCTGCAACGGCTCGTGTTAAAGAAATTGTTGGAACGATCGGTGGAGTCAAACTCAAGGTCTTTGACACACCAGGGCTTAGAATTTCTTCAATGGATCAATACATCAACAGAAAAATCCTGTCTTCGATTAAGAAACTGATGCAGAAGTGTCCACCTGATGTGATCCTGTACGTTGATCGCCTGGATAGTCGAACCGGCCTTGATGATTTACCTCTTCTGAAGTCACTCACTTCATATCTTGGTTCATCAATGTGGGGAAAATCAGTCATTGCTATCACCCATGGAGCTTCAATTCCTCCGGATGGATCAAACGGATATCCTTTAAGCTACAAGGCGTTCGTTGCTCAGCAATCACGGGCGGTTCAGCTGACTGCTGGTTCGACTGTGCCAGTGTGTGTGGTTGAGAATCATCCACTTGTGGACAATGGAGAAAGGTGGAAATCCGAGCTCATGCTCTTGTGTTGCTCGATCAAGATTTTGTCCGATGATCACAAGATTCATCCACCAGTTTTGAAGTACTTCTTGTCTGAGAATGTGGCCATGGATACAGAATTATGTAGTTCATCCGACTCTGATCTCGAAGAAGACCATCCTCTGTTTTTAGAACCCTATTCAGAGCATCTTACATGGCCAGCTACCGTCTCCAACGGATGTAACCATGATTGGTATTTCAACGGCTCTCTCGTTCAAGATAAAACCAACGTCGCAGTTGCAACCAGAGTCGAGGGCTTCAGCTTGAACGAAACAGGAGGTGGGGCTGTCGAGGTATGGGGGCTCAGACTCAAAGACAACGACCATCTAGCATTCGGATCATCAAAACGGCTAATCTTGGTGGGAAATGCTGGCTTCGTTCGATCACATGATGACAATGCAGCGTTCGGTGTGAAGCTGGAGCTACGTAGGAGAGACGAACGACATCCTTCGACTCAAGATCACAACTCAATGTGGCTCTCCATCACCAAACACACAAATGATGTCTTATGTGGATTCAACATGCATTATGTTGGTGGAAGATCTAAGCTGAACATCAAAGCTGCTGTCAACAACCACCAACACGGCCGGATTTCTATTGCCACGAGGTGCTCCGATCACCTTCTTATCGCTGCTCTGGCCCTCGTCCCGATAACCGGAGCCGTGTATGAGAAAATCCTTGGACGATCCATCAAAGGCTGCTCGAAGTAGGCTCTGTCATGATTCATGGAGGGAATAGGAGTTGATACAAAGTTTTTGTGAATCATCGTATGTATACATGGAATATGTTGTCTTAACTAGTTTGTATGTTCGTTAGATGTATTTGGATAACTGAAATATGAAGGGAGGACGTTGAGTTTATTGTGGTGGTTTAAATATAGTTGCTTTACATGTTCATGATTTCAATTCATTTGATGGTGCATGCTTTTTTTTTCTATTCTTTTTTTTTTCGCGATAAATATGTAAACTACTATAAGTGGGGTTTTATTTAAGACATTGGATTATTATTATTATTATGGTCAATATATCAGAAAGATGATAATGTTAGGAAATTTTGAATTTTCAATTAATCTAGGAAAATATTTTATTAATTATTCAAATAAATAAATATAAAAAGTGCATGGTTTATATATAATTGGTATTAATTAATTATGGGTATCCTAATTAGATAGTAAATAAAGGCCACTTAATTATGTCCCCAATATCCCTAAAAGAAAGGAGATTTAGTATCTAAATTCAATAGATAATTATAATAGAGTTTCAAACTTTATGTTTAGATCTTGGTTAATCGTAATAGAATTTCAAGATCTAGAATATACTATGAATATATCACTCCATTAATTTGCAAGACTTTGCCTAATCTAAATGACAAATTCTCTTATGAGACAGCTATTTATGTGAGACGGTTTGTGAGACGTGTTAAAGTATGTCTATTTTTAGATAAAGTATGTTTAATGGTTGTTAAAGTATATTTTTTAAATAAGCTAAATTATGCATTAAAATATAATTTCAGCGTGTTATAATATAATTTATTATTGGCATACTTTAACTATAAATAACTATATTTTATCTCTACAATAAGCATACTTTAATAATAGACTGGTCAGTCTCACACCCGTCTCACAAATAACAGAACAATGAATTCATATATGTTATCTGTTCGATTGCAACAACCGAACAGAACAAGATTTATAATTTTTTTAAATTCATATCAACATTACCGGATAGATAAAAAAACAGAAGTAAACAAGTTTTTGTTGATTCTATCAACGGAAGTGGCAGTAATATATAATTTATTATTGACATACTTTAATTACAAATAACCATATTTTATCTCTACAATAAGCATACTTTAATAATAGATTGACCCGTATTACACTCGTCTCACAAAAAGAGAATTTCTCAATCTAAATTATCATTACTCCGTTATTTTTTATTTTCTTTTTAATAAATAAATAGTGAATGCATTTAAATTAAATTAACATTTTAAAGCAATTGATAAAAGAAAAAACCGAACTTGTTGGTCCAAGTAGAGAGGTTAATCTCCTCCAGAGTCCAGACGCCACTGCTTCAGTTTATCCTAAAAAGAATTTCAAGAAACAAATGATACATAAAGAAGCTGAATCATTCAGTTTCTGAGTAGGCAAAAGAACCCCACCAATGAAAGTGAACGGAAATGGAGTCCACCCAATTTACTAAACCCACAAATTTCTACTCTCTCACCAGAATGGTGGTGCAGAATTCTTCTTACAGGGTAGGAATCTTGTTGCTTTCACTAAAATTCTGGCGTCTTGGTATGATTATTGGAAGATTATCGTAGCAAATAAGTTGTCGGATTCAAATGTAGTAGGTTTCTTGAAGATTAACAAACGAACTCTCTAAAAAGATGATGTCTTTGTGAGTTTAGTTGAGGGAAAGGAGACTTTGTGTACTTCAATGGATGAAACTAATGCTTTGTGAATTATTTCTGTAAGTGTGCGCAAATTAATTATGGATATAACTGAATATATAAAACAATTGCTTTTGTAATTATAAATCTGGTGCTATGTGCGTAAGGTGTTCGATAAATTGTTTCTTTGAACTGGTATTGTGATACAGTTGTTGTTATAGGAGTGCAATTCCATGTAGTTATCTCTGTAGTTGTAACGGAAATAGGCTCATTTTCTGTCTTATCAGTATTCTCTTCTTGAAAGAAAGATTTGGGATGTGAAAAAGACAGGTGGTGTTTCATAATGAAATATAATCCCTTGATGTTGTCCTTATAGTTGGAACATCTAATATGGATTCTCTAATTTTGCTCAGGCTCTGTCCCTGAAAAATTACTCATCTTTTAGGAATACAACATCTATCAGCCTGTCGCATTTACGCAGAAGTTCTTCGGCCAGAGTCTTATCCCTCTTACATGTGACGTGCTATTCTACTTGCTCGGGTCTAGAATATTGCTCATCCTCAAAGCGAAGATCTTGTGGGCCAGTCATGGCAGTTAAAGGGAAACTTGAAGGTTGTCAAGTATATGGGAATTGTGATTTTTCAAGCTGTTTTACATGTTGGATGATTAGCATCTAATTTCAGTTGTGTCGTAGAATGCTTCATATCTAATGATAGAATGCATAGTTTTTTCAGGGGAAAAACAGGAAGATGGAAAGTATAAGCACACAATTGATCTTCCTAAGACAGCATTTGGCTTAAGAGCAAACTCTGTTGTAAGGGAGCCTGAAATACAAAAATTATGGGATGATAATCAGGTGTATAAACGGGCAGCCAACAGGAATACTGGGGTAACTTCTTCAGTGGCCTTCTTTATTGAGCTTAACTTCTTAAAATACTGTGGTTTTCTATCATTGTTAAGGAAATTCAGTCTGATGCTAGTCATCTCGACAGGGAAGTTTTGTGCTCCATGATGGTCCTCCTTATGCTAATGGGGATCTACATATGGGACATGCCTTAAATAAGATTTTGAAGGATATTATTAACCGCTATAAGGTAATATTCTGGATTCCCCCCCCCCCCCCCCCACACAAGTTTATCCTATAGTTGTAGACCTTATTTTATGAAATGTCAATGTCCGATTAACAAGTGAAGTAGAGGTTCTATGAATCTTGTTGAACTATATATAAACATTAGTCCTAATGGATTTTATCATCAATACTTTTTCCTGTGGGCACATGTATGTCTGTACATGGCTACATGCATGCGATTGCTGCATATCTCTTCATATGCTATTTATTGTCCACGGCTAACTAATTTACTCACTTTGTTTCAGCTTCTTCAGAACTTTCAAGTACATTACGTGCCTGGATGGGATTGTCATGGCTTGCCTATTGAACTGAAAGGCAAGTGTTGGTTTTAGCTCTAATATGCTTGAATTTCTGAATGACTTTGCTTTGTTTCTAAATTGTGTGCATATATTTCCCTGAAAACTTCTCTGGGGTCGGTGTCTGATGAAAGACAAATAAGTCAGAACATAGGTAGTTTATGGTATGCATATGTTGTCATGCATGAAAAGAACAGCCATATAAAATAATGATATATCTCTCTTTTAAGGCAAACTAATTTGCTTTACTTCCACCCCCCTTGATAATTATTTATAATGCAAAATCTTAAATATGATGCAGTACATCACAAGTAGGGTTGAATTTTTGTTATTCTTTTTTCCAGTATTACAGTCACTGGATCAGGAAGCTAGAAAGGAGCTGACACCACTTAAATTGAGAGCAAAGGCTGCCAAATTTGCTAAATCGACTGTGAGAAATCAGATGGAAGCATTTAAGGTTATATTTCTGTTGTGTTATATTGGCAATAAATAAATCTTTTGTTGTAAGTACCACATGTCTGAATTTTATCTGTTAATATGTGTCCTGGTTTGAATATCCAAATACCATGAGCTAGTTGCTAAATTTATTTGAGTCCTGATGAATTATATGGCTACTGTGGCTTGGACTCCTAGTTTATGAGTTTTCATCTAAGACTAAATCTGTTCTCGGTATTAATTAGGTGTTCAGGAGGAAGATTCAAAATATGTGATGTCATCCTCTATTTATATACATATCCATCTTTGTTGATAGCTATGAGCATTTCATCCTTCTAGAAACAGAAGGTATTGAGAGGTATACCAATTGGGATGATAAATGTTCATTTTAATGTCTACAGCGGTATGGCATCTGGGCAGACTGGGATCATCCATATCTCACACTTGATCCAGAGTATGAATCTGCTCAGGTAGTTTGTCTCATTATTTAAAGTGTTACTTTGATGAGTTTTGGTAAATTATGACTTGTATGACTCTATACTGTATAGTTCAAATTTTAGCCACTGTGGGGAGGTAGCTCACTGTACACTTAGTTCATAATCTTATTGTTTTTTACACTTATCATCTTCACTTTTTGGTCTACATGAACTACTCTAGATTGAAGTGTTCGGCCAAATGGCATTGCAAGGGTATATATATAGAGGTAGGAAACCAGTACATTGGAGTCCCTCATCTCGAACTGCTCTTGCAGAGGCAGAATTGGAGGTACTAAATCTTTTGTCTGCTCGGTTATCTTCCTCAAAATTTTGGAATTTCTTGTACCATACATAAGAATGGATTAAGCATTACTTTTAGGTTTCAAGTTGAAGATTTTATTATTATTCTTATTTCTTGCAGTATCCTGAGGGACATGTTTCAAAGAGCATCTATGCTTTTTTCAGATTAGTTAGTACTGCTGGTTCATGTAAAATTCTAGATAATTTTATGCCTAATTTGGGCTTGGCTATTTGGACTACAACTCCGTGGACCATACCTGCTAATGCTGGTAATATTTTCATGTTTTCTTCATCAATAAGTGCTGATTATGATGCTTCTGCAGTTGTATTTGCTTACATGTGAATTTCATTATATTTGTTGCTCAAACTTGCTTTATGAATATTTAAGAAAAATAAATAAATAAATCTTTGCAGCTGTTGCTGTAAATTCAAAACTCCAGTATGCTGTTGTTGAAGTTCATTCCAATTCAGTGGACACAACTGCATCATCAGTCAATAAAGAGAAAAGACTTGGTAATGTCGTGAAGGAAAATGGCACTTTGTACTTAGTTGTTGCATTAGACCTTGTGTCAACTCTGGAAGCAAAATGGGGCTTGAAGCTTGTAGTGAAGTCAACACTGACTGGTGCAGAACTTGAGAATTGCAGGTTATCATAATGCATAACCATTGGAAATATAACTGAGCTGTTATAATTAAATTTTGCTATTGAGATTTGTATAGGTTACATGCCCTTCCCAATTTTATTTTATTTATTTATTATTTTAACTTTGACTGTAAGCCTCTAGGTATGGAAATATGGTCTTCACAAACCTCATCATTTCATATATTGCTTTGCAGATCATTAAGATAAAAAGAAAAGATGTTTGTGCTTCAATGCTAGCTAGTGCATAGGAGTTGAATACACATTTCCCAATTTTTTTGGTGTCTTGTGGTCTAACTGATTTAGCAATTGTTGTACTTCTATGTCTAGACTGTAGCTTGACAATTTTAGGTTATAAGGAAGTTGGAAACCCTGTTTATTCATTTTTTTTTTATTGTGATATCTTCCCCCGTTGATACGCATATAATACACTAAGTTTCTCTGAACCATTATCCTCCCACACCACCACCACCCCACATCCCCACAAAAAAGAAAAAAATGTGTTGTCTTTTATTAGTGCTGTCATCTTGAATTTGCACTTACCTCCATTCTTGGTTGGTTTCCAACACTTCAGATATGCTCATCCCATAGAGAGCAGAGAAGGCCTAGTTGTCATTGGTGGGGATTATATCACAACCGAGACAGGAACTGGACTGGTTCATACTGCTCCTGGCCATGGACAGGAAGATTACGTGACTGGCCTTAAATATGGCTTGCCAGTTTTCTCCCCTGTGGATGATGAAGGAAAATTTACTGAAGAAGCTGGACAATTTAATGGTCTTGATGTGCTTGGCGATGGTAATATTTCTGTTATTGAAAGTTTGGACAACAGCTTGTCGATGATCATGGTTGAGCCATACAGTAAGTTATAATCTCTTAATCATCCTTGTTATTATTAAAGTCTGTGGTTATGTCAGGAGTGAACTTGGTAGCATTTTCTCTATAACCAACACTTAATAAATGCAGAACACAAGTACCCTTATGATTGGCGAACAAAGAAACCTACAATTTTCAGGGCGACTGAACAATGGTTTGCTTCAGTGGAGGGATTTCGTCAGGCTGCGATGGACTCAATTACCCAAGTAACCTGGATTCCTCCTCAGGTATGTAATTGTCTGTCATCTTTATTCTGGATGATCATTCCCTTTAAATTTTGAGGGGGATGAAGACAGAAGAATCTATTCATTAATGTTATCAAACATTTAACAATTTTTGGTATTAGTAGGCAGAAAATCGGATTTCTTCCATGACTTCTGGTCGTTCTGATTGGTGCATCTCCCGGCAAAGAACTTGGGGTGTTCCCATCCCAGTTTTTTATCATGTGGAGTCAAAGGAGCCATTGATGAATGAAGAAACTATTGGTCATATCAAGTGTAAGGCCATCATTTTGGCACTGTTCCTGAAATCTCTTTGTTTCATTTTGGTGGTGGTTTGTGATGCAACATTATAGATAAAACCTTTCTTTGGATTTTACCTTGTTTAAAAATTTCATCTCTGCTATACCAATCCATGGACCCTCACTATACTTGTATACATATCCACTGACTGTTTACTTGATATATGTTAACATTGTTAATTGATTTTCCTTTTAGTAAATACAGTGAGCATGACCTATTATGATATTTTAATATTATTTCTTTTGGCAGCTATAATTTCACAAAAAGGAAGTGATGCGTGGTGGTATATGAAGGTAGAGGAATTGCTTCCTGAAAAATATCGCAATGAAGCATCAAGCTATGTAAAAGGAACAGACACAATGGATGTTTGGTTTGATTCAGGTATACAATGATTTTGGCATTTGCTTATTTGTTTCAGATAGGTGAATTGGCTTTTTTTTCTTTTCTTTTTTTTTTTCCTTGAATGCTAACCGTTTTCTTGAGGTTCACCATCCACATTATAAAATCAATTTGTTATTTTAGGTTCTTCATGGGCTGCAGTACTGGGGAAGAGAAGTGGCCTTAGTTATCCTGCCGATTTGTATCTCGAGGGTACAGATCAGCATCGTGGCTGGTTTCAAAGTTCGTTGTTGACAAGTATTGCTTCAAATGGTAAAATATTAAATTTCACTATTGATGGTTATTTCTGAAGCATTTAATTAGCTCAATATTTCTTGTCCTTTTTTTAATCCAAATAATATACTCCCTCCGTCCCATAGAAGTTGACACACTTTCCTTTTTGGTTTGTCCCACTAATGTTGACACATTTCCTTTTTAATACATGGGACCCACACAAAAACAACTAATATATTCTCATGGGCCCCATATATCACCTCTAATACAATTATCCACTACACATTAAATATTATTTCTCTCACTTCACTTTACTCCACTTTACATTATATTATTATACTCCTTAATCTCCGTGCCCAAAAAAAATTATACCAACTTCTATGGGACGGAGGGAGTACTTCATTGTACCTTAGTCTATAATGTTATAAACTTATAAACTTTTCAGACATAGTGACTTGTTATAGTCTTCTGTAGATCATAATTTATTTTCTAGCTATTAGTGCAAGTAATTTAAGTGGTGACCAGGTCACTAGACGTAGTCTTTCAAGGATTGAATTATTTTAGTGATTTCATTTCTTTTAATTCGTTCTTTCGTCCAAGATAGATTTTTCACTGAAATTTTATCCTGATACAGGAAAGGCTCCGTATCTTGGTGTTATAACACATGGATTTGTACTCGACGAGAAGGGCTTCAAGATGAGCAAGTCTCTTGGAAATGTTGTTGATCCAAGAACTGTGATTGAAGGAGGGAAAGACAAGAAGGTAGTAAATTGCATAACTAAAGTATATTGCAACAGGACTATATGTCATTGATCTACATTTTCTTAAAAAGATTCTAAACACTGTCCTGATTGTCTTCAACAGGACGCCTTTGGTGCAGATGTAATGCGGCTCTGGGTCTCCAGTGTCGACTATACTGGTGATGTCATGATTGGGACTCAAGTCCTTCGTCAAATGTCAGATGTATACAGGAAATTAAGAGGAACCCTACGATTTCTTCTTGGAAACCTGCATGATTGGAAAGTATGCATTCTCTTAGAACCTTATATCTAATGATTTCAAATTGCTGAGATTGTTGTAGTAGTGTATGAAATATAAACTCTACTGCATTTGAGTTGCTTCTCTGGCTAGTTACTAAGGTTTACAAAATTTCACGTTAGAGCATAGCTTATCATCAACTTTTTCTAATTGTTCTTGCATTTGTTGTTGATCTTTGCAGACTGAATACGCTGTTCCTTATAGCGAGCTTCCAATGATCGATCGATATGCGTTATATCAACTCGAAAGTGTTGTGGAGAATATCAGAGAGAACTATGACAGCTATCAGTTCTTCAAAATCTTTCAGGTATGTTCCTCCGATGGGATTGAGCGGTCCAAATTCGTTCTTAATCTATGGATTCTGTATTGAGTTAATATAGCCGACAAATAACATCAGATTAGATACTATAATAATCATTTCCACACTAGTCAACGAAAATCGACTGGAGAATAAATAGCACGGAATGGGAATTGGAAAATTGTCACATAGTTATAGTGATAGAATGGAAACGAGCTATATGTTAATGACTCAAACACTCATGAAATTCTATGTAGTAATTAGAATGAAAGGGAGGTGATAGTCATTGGTTATAACTGTCTTTTTACATTTTTTCCTTCGAGATTACAATGGGAAGAGCTTCATTTGGATTATGCTTAAATTTGGATAATATAGTCCTCATAATTCTACTTTCTTTTTCAACCTTGCAGATAATTCAGCGATTTGTCGTTGTTGATCTCTCGAATTTCTACTTGGATGTTGCCAAAGATCGACTCTATGTCGGGTAAACATTCATTTGACATCATCAAGTACACAGTTTTTCTCATTATCTCACATTAATATTCAAACTATGTATGCCCTATGAATTTCGAATTCTTGAATGTTTTGGTAATTGCTCAAACATCATTTTGAGATGTCAGCATATCAATTACTTACTACAGTCGAATTTCGGGTTTTCCAGGGGAACCACTAGCTCTACAAGGAGGAGTTGTCAAACAGTCCTTGCTGCACATTTGCTTTCTTTTGTGAGGGTCGTTGCTCCGATCTTGCCTCACTTGGCTGAGGATGTTTGGCAAAATCTTCCTTTTCCATTCACTACAGAAGATGAACAAGTAGCAAACTTTGTTTTTGAGTCGAGATGGCCTGCCTCGAATGAAAGACACCTCGCATTCCCAAAAGAAGACGTCGCCTTCTGGGGAACAATTCTTGAGGTGATTACATACAGCCTATTTTATAATGTTTGACATTCTGAGTTGCATTATTGCAAGAGTGAGGCTCTTGTGCACACGGGTGCATGGACTATAGGTACCTACACCCAGGTTGACCCATTAAATTTTGAATGAATCGACAATAAAAACCTTAAATAGAAATTATAATGATCCTACAGTTTTTGCCTTTTTAAAATCATTCGACCATCCCCCTCTCCGTCACTCTTTTTTGTCTGATTTAAGCTAAATATGGACAGCTGAGAACTGAGGTAAACAAAGTGCTCGAAATTGCTCGTACTAAGAAGCTGATTGGTTCGAGTTTAGAGGCGAAAGTCTACCTCCACACATCCGATGTTGATCTAGTTTCGCGATTGGCTGAAATGAGTGCATCAGACAACGATGCAGACTCGTTGCATCGTATCTTCCTGACATCTCAGGTACCTGACTTTCCATTTAGGTTACACTCTCCTTGTCTGAAATAAGAATCACAAACCAACTGAATATGCAGGTGGAGATCCTTCCCTCCTTAGAAAACACAAACGAAGACAATACACATTGCACAGGAGAGTATCTCATCAACAACGAACACAAGGTTTGGATCGGAGTGTCACGTGCAGATGGATCAAAATGTGAGCGGTGCTGGAATTTCTCACTTCAAGTCGGCAGTTACGATGATCACCCCTCACTCTGTGGCCGTTGTCACAGCGTTGTCAGCCAGCCGATTCCTGCCCTAGCAGCAGCAGCTAGTTGAGAACTCTACTGAGTTGTTTGCACAACGCATCTGTCGATGCGTTGTGATCGAAAACGAACCAGCGGCTTATACTGCATGAAAACGCTACCAGTTGCTTCAAATTGAAGCCTAATTTATGTTGCTACGTGATTTTTTTTTTATATATTTTATTGGAATTTTATACATGCAAAGAAGGGTGCCTTTTGTTTTCCTAATTTGGATTGTCTCAAACTCGACAGCAAACCAAAATGACGACTGTAAGCATTGGATATTCGTACTCATGTTTAATAAAATTACCAGTATAATTTAAACTATTAATTAAATTTTCATTTAATACTCACCACTAAATAAAATAAAATAAAATAATTAATAGGAGGATTACTACTAGGTACAAAAAAAATCTTTAATTATTATGAGATACAAACATACAAAAATATTACTGCTAACTACAAAAATATATAGTGATATTCAAATATTACCCCTACAATGTATTGTATATAAATGTTGTGTGCAGCAAAAGTTCGTGTGCAACAAAGTGTGTGCTGTACCAAAAGTGTGTAGTAAAAAAAAAGTGTGTGCAGCAAAAAAGTGTGGTGGTCCGGCGAAGCTCCGGGGGCGGCAGCAGTTCGGCAACTTTTCCGGCGGCAGGCCGGCGGTCCGGCGGTGCTCCGGTGAGATCAGTTTTCCGGCAGCGGCGACGGCAGTTTCCGGCTACTGGCGGTAGTTTTCCGGCGGTGGGTGGGAGTTAGGGTTTGTGGTTTAAAAGTGTACGGGTTTAGGGTTATATTTGGTATTTTACTTAAATATTTTGTATGTGATAATAATTATTTTAAATCAATGTATCTAGTAGTAATTAAGGGTACAAAGTGTGTATAGTAATTTTTCCATAATTTAAATTTAAACATTGGGTTCACCCAAAATACCGAGAATTTTATATTTTTATTTTAATTTTATATACATGAATTTTCTTCTTTGTACAATGAGTCAGTTAACTTGCTCTATCTCATACAAAATCAAATTGAACTAAGTTATAATGGATTGTTAGCTCTTATTTCACTGAAACATTTACATTATTCCTTATTCATATATTTTTTTTTTTTAATCACTTTGAAAATCTAATTTTGTACTCCAAAATTTAAGAGGAATCGTGTAGTGTATCAGGCATCTCATTCTTCGTTTTACAGGCTAGAAAAATGTATACTGATACTATCCCAAATCCTGATTTAAACGTAATTTTATTAATGTAGTATATATTTTTTTATTAGAGTAAGACTGTATTTTTAAGTAACATGTAGTGTAAAATGTACTATGTATTTAGATATGAATTATATTTATGAAAAATAAAGTGTATTATAAGCATAAAAACAAATAATATGATATTTAATTAATAAAATATTGAAAGTTCTCAAAAAATAAAACAAAAACTGAAAAATTTTAACCAACACTTTAGTCAATACAATGAAACAAACCCGAAAACCAAATTTACAATTCATTATAAAAATACCCAAATCACAATTATCAATGTCGACTCGACAGATTCAAGAAGTTGATGGATTTAAACTTTTTTCCCAATATTTTTTTAAGTAAAAGACATGCAAGCCCTTGACATGTTCGTAGTATGATCACCAAGAGACGCACATAAAGAACTATAAGATGAGGGTAAAAACGGTAAAAGGGCATCTTTTCTCAAAAGAGAATTGGGGTATAAATAAACCCACATTACCAGAAATAAAAATACTCAAAATTTCAACTTCATTCAAACCATTATTTAGCAGCTTGGATGAGGATTAGCTAAACAGAGTTCAAAGAGTGCAGCAAGCTGAAACAATTACACAGAGACACCAACAACGACCTTGTGTTTTCGATTATGCTAAAGCTGCCAAGGCTACGATAATATTACACGTACGATATAATTCCAGAGCAACTGGAAACTACCTTCATCAGATAGCTGAAGGTAGCCTCCAGCTCTAGATTCATACCGATTGTTGCAATAGATCCGTCCCATCTTCATCATGTGGTTGTATTTGTATGTCCTGTAACGAGCAATATAGTTTTTACGGTATCGTTCAACTCCAAGCAACATAAAGGTTATATTGATGAGGTAGATTATTATCTGCACTAGCTAAGGTGGATTGATTATAGGCAATGCAAATACATATAGACTGAACTTATTGGGTAACCTAAAACACAAAGTATTCTTAAATTCTTGAAGAAAACTGACAATATAGGCTCAGTTACACTAAGAAAGACTCGTTTTTTTTCGTCTGTACCACAATATAGACCCATTTCCTCGGTCAACACATTTATCAGGTGTAAATTGACTGATAGTGCCTAATTTATGATTTCTAGTTTGCAAAAGCTTATTTAAAATACTTTAAAGCCGGAAGGAGCTCATCTAATATTGCAATTCTTATAAAAATAAAAGTTTAGTCATATTCTATGTGAAGAATGGAGTGAGGCTATCACAGTGAAATGGAGGGGGTAGCATTTATCTAACATTGTCACAACTGTTACCTGTGATTGTAATAATTGATGTGGTTGTTGGTCTTGGGACATTGGATACGCCTGAGGTTGAGACATCCGATAATACGGCTCTTTGAGATCAAGTTTGCCGGATGATGTCTGGAGTATTCCTCCTTGTTCAGCACCAGGGCCCCACATTTTAGCTGTTTGAATTCCAGGCTAGTCAGGAAAACAAACTAAGTACCAAGGTTATGCGCTATATTGAAAACGGGATCAGCAAACCGAACCTGACAATGTTAGGCATAGGGTATAACTCTGAGCTTTATGGGCAACCATGCGAAGTCGACCAGTTATCTCTTGGCCAGGCATCACATAAATAGGTTGGGACAAGACACAGCGCAGCTGGTACCAGTGTGTTGTTGGGGCCCCAGGGGCAGTGGTTAACCATCTTTGCACGGAACTATCAACAATGTGAATCGACAAAATAAGCACACGTGGAAAGACATTAAAAATTGGGGACAGACATATAAAGAGATGTGGCATCGAATTAGTACCTCCCATTAAACAATACGTCAAACCAACAGGCCAAACCGTGTATTCTGGTACCAATGGAAGATACAAATCTCAGAGGTATGTCAATTTCATACAGTTCTTCCTCCTGTTGGATGATGTTTCGAAAAAGAATATTAGCAAATTACATCTGTTGAGGTGTTTGAGCTTCGTGTTAAAGTCAATAAGATTCTTTACTCAAGCTATAGATAAGATACTAACAGGAACGCAAGCTAGTAAAGAGATTATGAACAGCATATAATGTTAGTGTTCCTCCATAATCACTAAGGGACATAGTCATGTAAAAAGCTGCACGTAATATAAATCTTGATTCCCTGAGTTTAGAAGCAATGATCCTTTATTTTGATTATGATACTTTAAGACCGAGAATAGAATGATAAATTTAAGGCAGTGTTCATCATAGTTGTTAAAGGCTCGCCTAAGGCGCTCAGGCTCATGGGTCTGCGCCTAGATTGTTGATTTTTTGCTATTCCAGGCTCATTTATCAAAGGCGCGCGCCTTGGTGCGCCTAAGGCGCGCCTCTTCAACATCCTGTTTTTTTAAGTTTTTTGAAGTTGCTACTCAATTATTAAAGGGTTTACACGTTTTTAAGATAAAAATGGACAGCCCACTTATAAAATGAAACAAATAGAGAATTAGGGTTAGGGTTTTAGAACTTGAACTTTCAAACAAAGACAAAAAGGTGCGCTGCCTTCACCTCCACCGCCTACCTCCACCATCTGCCGCCTACTTGAACTTTATTTGTGTGTATGTTTTATGTGTTATAATGCTATTATGAGTTATTATGTATCATTATGTGATGTTATGTGATTTTTACCTTAGTTTAGTTAGGTAATATGATTGTAAGTAGGATATATTTGTGTATATACATTGAAAATTCAGTTTTGGGCAAAATGTAGCTCAGGCGCACCTAGGGGTCCGTGCGCCTAGGTGCGCCTCTCGCTTTTAACAACTATGGTGTTCATAATGATATGGATATGGTAATGAATTTGGAATTTGAAATAGCAAATCAATGTGATTGTTTTGACAAAGGATTTGAAATCCAGCCCAACTTGCAGATTTTAGATCCTTATATTTCAAATTCTTACATTTCAAATTCTTTAATCCAAACGTAGGAGATTTTACTTTATATTTCAAACTGTTGTAAGAATATTACACATTCTACAAAGATCCTGCAATCCTGTTATTTGACAATCATTTTAAAACAACAAAAAATATATAGAGAATCTCAAATCCATCAGGGGCAATCTGTTGCGAAATTTTCTACAACAATAAAATGGCAATATGGTCCTCAAATTGGATGTATGTGTAACAATTGATAGAAAATCCATTTTTTACCTTAACAGAAGTGAAATCTATCAAATGGGAGATTGCAGGAGCCACCAACAACCTGGGATCAAAAGCATCCACAACTGGCTGCAATGCACAGAGGGGGCGAAACGTAATATTATCAGTAACAGTTGTATGTCCAATTAGGTGAAGAAAGTGGGATATGGGGAAAAGAAATAAGAAAATGTCATGGTAAAGGTTAATACACTTGGCTGAATCACATCATCGACTTGTACACGTCAAGCAATAGCATAGCATCTTATGAATTTTATATAAAAAGATAATGGACTTGTGATAAGAACACAAGTACGAACCGACCTGTGAGAAGTATCCTTGAAAGGCAGTACCATGTAAAGGTGTCAAGTTAACACCATAATAATTTTGTTGTTGCCAAAACAAAGCCTGGATTAAAAACAGAAAAAATGGTTTAATCAAATTTAAATACAGATGAAATATGGATGCAGAAATCAGGGGAATAAGCTATTGAAAAATTTTTAAGTATTCGAGTCAGTTTCGCTTGAGCAGTGCATATAACATCAATGGATGATTGAAAAATCCTTCCCTAGATTACCAGTTAGAAAATATAGACAACTATGATATGGTGAAATGCATGCTTACCTTATTTGCTATTTCTATATATAAGTATTCATCACTGAATGGGGCCATGTGTATCCTACATGAGCAAACAATAACAAACATCAACAGCAGGATTGGTAAATCAACACTAAGACATAAATTTCCCATCCAAATGGGTTACAATTCAAAAGAATTAAATTATGATAAGCCAACTTATGCTGCAGAAAGTTAACAAAGAACGAGCAGATAGTAATACAGGATAACGAGCAGATAGTAATACAGGATAATGGAGTCATGAACTACATTGACAATTGGAAAACTAGGTCCACTTGAAAGATGAAAGAAAATTGAATGTCTACGAGTCTTTCAAAATGATTCCAAATATACTGGAGTATCCTGGGGTGTATTAGCTTAAGTTGTTGGTTTAAGAAGCTTGACACTGCAAGGTAAGATAAGTGCATCATGAATAGAACAAACAGCCTGTCTGCCCTTACATTTTAATGCTTCTAGGGAATTCCAGATAGATACAGAGATATCTTGCCAAAGAAATGAACAATTCCGTACCACGTCGAAGAAATAGGAAGAGCAATACATATAATTTGAAACAAGTCACACCAATGCACATTATGTAGGCAAAAAAGAAACTGAAGCAACATTTACCTTCCTGTGGTAGGAAACATTTTTCCATTAGGAACAAGGAATCTATCTCTGGCGATAATGTATGACTCGAGCATCCTCTCATTGACTAGCAAAGTACCTGCAAATCAAAATCAGTTAGGTAAATGCTTCCAGATTGCATTCAGAATATGTGAGTAAAAGAATTAAGCATACCCATTGGTTCAGAGATCAAAATATCTGCTTTCTCAGGTAATTCAACCTCTTCAACTTTTCCCTTAATAACCTACAACATAACAGATGGTATGACACTCACAACAGAAGTGTGAAATGATTAACCCCACAAACAGGCAAAAGAAGGAAAATACTGACTGTTATTCTTTCACTAAGTAATGGATTCCCAGATATAAGTTTGCGTGCATAATCAGCCATTTCAGATGCTTCCACAGCATAGACATGCCTTGCACCAGCCTGAGATAAAGAATTGAAATCAAATATTGTTGAGTGAAAAACAAATCAGCTTATTCCATGGAAAGTGTCAAAATGAATCATGTGCCTTTCAGAACCTGAGCAGCAAACAAAGACAAGATGCCACTACCAGCACCAACATCAACTACTACACGATCCATGAAATCAACACGATTCTCAAGAACTGCAGCATAGTAAGTTCCTGAAAGCAATTTCCCATGTCAGAAATCCATAGGGAAGGTTATAAGTTAACCTTAGGCGTAAAAGAACATAATAAGCTCTTGAATACAAAATTAATATGATGGGCAAAGAGCAGGCCAATAATTTTCGAACTTCAAGGTATTAAAGGAAATCTGAAAATGGATAAGAACTTAGGGAAAATTAGTATCTATTTTCAGCTCAGAGATGTAACCTGTCCTCACATAGTCTTGCAACATATTTTGCTGGTGAAGAAGCTGACCATAATAATGGAAGTACATTTTGGCAGAAGCTGCCTCTATTTTGTCATCAAACTTGCATGAAGATGATGGCATAGTTCCATTAGGCAAAGATGATCCTGAAATAAAAAATTCACACGAGTTTGTCTTGTGCCTGAGCCATTATAATTAATTAATATAATACAAAAACAAAGGATACACAATGGCGCGTGGATAAATGCACACTCCAATGACCATTCTTGCACCACCAACTAATACAAAGTGCAGGACAACAATAACATAAATCACCAATCAAAGACCATCCGCAAGACCAGCAAACGTACTCATTCACTGAAGGCTTACCAAATCACATGCTCAGCAAGCAACTTGAGATGGGTTTAAATCTTTTTACAACATAAAACTAATTCAACCTTAATACGAGTTACCAAATCAGCCCATGCTATCATTTACATAAATTCAACATTTCAAATACCAAACCAAAGCAGCACAAGCAAGATTCTCAGAGACGCAGCTCTCATACGGAGAGGGCAGCAAGTTTTAGAAAAAAATAATGATAAGTTAAATGTAACCACATCTGCCATGACAGGCCAACAAAAATATTAGAACACCAACCTTGAATAACCACGTCCTTCTTCCATTGCTCAAATGCACTATGGAAGGCTCTACTTTCCTCTTCGTTTCTAAACTGTATGGTTATTCCATTGGAATAGCTTTTCTGATCCACAAATAAAGACAACCGTAAAACACTTTTATTCAATAAATGATGAAGGGGGGGGGGGGGGGACCTCCTGATTCAGCAAGTACCAGTATACCATGAGATTTATTATCTTAATTCACTTGAAGGTAAGATAATTATCAGCAACCTCCTATTGTTAATTTCATCTTTCATAAACACTAAATATATAGACTGAAATTAAACAATATGATAAGATAGCACAGATACAGAGCAGCCAAGCAGGCATAAGAGTTTTCATTGCATGATTCAGGAGGCAAAAGGGAATCGAAAGTCAAAGCCTCAACGGGCAAGAAAGAGGGCTATATATTATTACAGAGACATGGACGCACTAAGCCTTTTCTCCATCGTCTCCAGCAACTAAGGCAACAGTCCAACCCCCATAACATGTCTTTATTATCATTTTAAGTTGTTTATACATTTTGATACAAACTGAAATTTTATATACTAACACCTTTACATAGTTAAACTAATGAAAATTAGAAGAGTCCAACGGGTAATCGATAAATATCAATTGAAATATCGAAGAGTATATGTCATTACCTGATTGATTGTGTCTCTTACATTAGCTTGACTGATTCTAGCATTATTTGAGATAAACATAATTTTAGTTATTACTCTATTTTTGTGGCTGTTGTGTAAAAGAGGCGGGTACTTCAGGTTCCAAGGAGCCCTTTTGTGTCTCTAACAACTATGCTCAGAAGAGAAGAAACTAGGTTCTGCCTCCATTGACATATATACCGATCACCACAGAGATTGAAATATGATACACAAGCAAGAAATAATGGCATACCTCTTTATTTACTTCAGAAGCTTCAGCTATACACAATGATTGAAATGGACCTAGCTTGAAAAGCTGGAACAAAAACCAGAATAAGATAAAACAAATCATCCAACAGAATAGAGGAAGATACAAAGTTCAATAGAAACACTACGATTAAACTACTAGTGAATTCAATAGACATGTAAATTAAATAAACGAATGACCCAAAGGAGACTCTCAAATAACACCCCAATATCAAAATCAATGATTCTCCATTTTATAGTAGCATTGCAAATATTATTCCAATATCAACATTCAATTATCATCAAGAGCAAGTACTAGCACTAAAGTCCAGAATCCAATTCTTCACAAAGCTTAAATAAAAAAGTTTATCTTAATTCCTAGTCTTCAACTAGCTGTTAATGATAAACCAACAATCTTCCCCAGGTCTCTCCCCCCCACCCCCCTATTTTCTTTATCTTTATTCCCATGAGTATCAACATTTTAACGTTTCAGTTAAAACAACTCAACCACACACGTAAAGACAAGTAAAAACACCATAAAAAATCCAGAAAGCAAAGAATGTTATTCGTTAACCATTATAAGAACACCAAACAACCACCCCCCACCCACACACGCACAATCCCCTCGTTTCAGTAGGCTTAACACTAACCAGCCCAGCATCAAACTAGACAACAAAAGGGCAAACCTTCGAATAAAAAGCACAATCCAAAAAAAATCCAGAACCTGGCAGTTGCTGAGATCGAACAGAACAGTGTCACTCGAATCGGAGTCAGCACCAAATAAAAGCGATTCGGAGCGAAATCGCGCCACTACCGGCGGAGACGAACTGCCGGAGATCGACAGCCGCGAAATTGAAGCCACCAAAAAATCCTGCTCTCTCAGCTTATTATCCTCCATTTCTCAAGAATAGTACAATAAACTAATTCTACCAAAAAAGAATAAGGAATAAGAATTGAGGTGTATGCAGAGGAGATAGCTAGGGTTTGCAGTGGGGAGTGTGAACAAGATGTCTTTAGTGCGCTTTTTTTGCTGCACTGGTTTTTTGTTTGGAGGCGCTGGTGATGAGGGGTTCAATGATCCAGTGTTTCGCGAGCATTAACTTACTCTAGTACAGTCGGTGACGTGGCGGATTCGCATTGGGCAACTTTACTTGTTTGTTGGTAGGTTTTGGATTCGGATTCAGGAGGACAAAAGTACGAAACATGATCTGATTGATGTGTAGTCGTGAATTTTAAGATTTGTAGAACGATTTAACCTAAGATTACTACAAATATCTTTAATTCGTTGTAGTAACAATAATACGCTCGTTAATAATTACCATTAAATGGTTTAAAACATTCTAAGATCTAGTTAAGCTAAATTTATACTCTCAGTTTCCTTCAAAATATTTTACACTTTTTTTTTTCCAATTTCCCCCAAAATATTTTACACTTTACTTTTACTAAACATAATAAAAAAAATATACTATAATACTTCCTCCGTCAACTGTCAATCTATTCATTTTACCATTTTGGGTCATTCATTCTTAATCTATTCATTTTCCTTTTTGGACTATAGAACTCACACCCTCCATTAATACAAATAAAATATGGACCCACACGCTCCACTAATACAACCACCTACCACACATAAAATAATAATACTCATTAATCCACGTGCAAAAAGCAAATTAATACATTGAGGATGGACGAAGGGAGTAATACTTAATTTTTACACATGTGACAACATAAGACCTACTTTTTCACACATCTAACAACTTTACATATTTTTTTATTAAATTAACTAAAATATTTTTTTTCTTACTTAATACATGAAAAAACAAATTTTGGTTTTTATATAAAAAAATACAATGTGGGGGAGGGAGTAAAATATTAAGCGCTAACTACTTTTGGTTTTTCTAAAAATAAATACTAGTAAATTTCCAAATTAAAAAATTCTTTAATTTTAAAAGCAGCAACGTAAATTGTGTGAGTGAAGCTATGCAAAAGAAAAAGCTTGTGCTTCCAGCCTTTGCTTTAATTTTATTTTTTTCCTACAACAAAGTACCAAAAATAAGATGCTCGATTCAACTTTCCAGTTGCTCAACATATGTTATCACATCGTGTTAGAAAATCAATCATATCCTAATGATATTCGATTAAGATTGTTAATTACTAAAAATCTAGCTAATAAGTAGCTGGAATTCAAAAACAAAACTAGACCACAGGCATACTAGATTTTGGAAATTGAACGATTTTGAAAAGCATGAATAATGATACTTATATAGGTTTTGGGTTTAGTATATGAGAAATGAGAGAGAAAAGTGTAAGGAATGTAAGGACTAATTGAATTCGACCTGAGTTTTGAAAACTAAAATCGATTTTCAAAATTCAAAACAAACATAGATTGAATGTTGTGCATAGTTGGTCAACCATTGATCCACTTGGAGCATTGATGTCCTAGAAGTTAGTACGATTAGGAGTTAATCAGATGTTTAGCATGGTTTATTGTTCAATTGCAGGGCAATTAATCAGTTAAAAAGTTGAATAATTTAGCTGATTATGAAGGTAAGGGAAACAGACTCTAATATAGTTTTCAAGGGTGGTTTGGTTGATCATTTCTTATCCATTTTAGCTGATTATTTCCCGCCTTGGTATGAAAGCTACATTTGTTAACTAATGGAAGTTATTTTGAACTTGAATCGGAGACCATATATACGCACAAGTTGGTCAATTGGCATCAATATCAAGTTCAGCAGCTTTTAGTTTCTTATTTTTTAAGTGTATTATTGCTTATATATAATAGAATCTCTCTCAAACAAGCTGGTGGAAGTAAATCTTTTAAGATTGAACAACTATAATCCATGTGTTCATTGTTCTTTCTTCCTTTGTTCATCAATATGCTATTCTGTGATTTTATATTCGTTTATGGTGGAATATATCACAACTTTAAGAACACTCAATCTCAATAGGCAAACGACGCTAAAACAACGTCAATAGACGAAGAACATGTAGGAAGGATGTATTGATTAGCAATGCCAACTCAAGAACCATAAATGAGAAAAATGTAATTAGTTTGATCTTTATATCTGTAAAATTTAAGGTAATTAAGAAGGGTATTATACTATCCATCTATTGGAATGTATTGTATCATTGTTCGTATATATGCATTTATGAAGATTTTGCTAACTTAAGTGCTTTAAAGGAGGGGTGAAGCAAACCGAGCTCATCCCTCACTCCGAGAGGATTGCTCGTCTCATTTCTTATCCGTCTCACTTTCCTACTAGACAACGATTTATGAATGAATCCGTACATCTGTAAAATCTGATTATCGGCAAAGTTAAACGCTCGTTCCATTTGCTTCAAACACCTCTCGACCGGATAATCCCCAAACTTGCCACAAGGCTTACACCCCACAAAGTGAGTCACTAGTGGCCACCTATGATCACCAAGCCCTGGATGATAGTTCTCGATCATTTCCTCGTACCGATCGACCAATATTCCCCAATATCCGTGCAAATAGTACGAACTCTCCAAATACACCTTACCACCCCACTTCTCCCTGTGTGTAGCAAGTATATACACCATAGCGGACTGATCATCCGCTTCAAAAACCGGCCTGTCTTTGAGCTCCCTCGTTAGGATCGCCCCCGCCTCGTCTCTCACCTTACCCTTCGGCCCCATTGGAGCCCACGTGTCGAGAATGTCCAACGACCATTGACAGTTCCTTAACAAGAAACTCCCTGTATTCAAACCAATCCAATTCTTCTCATCATACACCATTTCCTTCCATCCATGAAGTACTAGGTTGTGATCCTTGTACCTCTCCCACGGTAACTCGAACGCCATGTCAGTAAACATGGCATCACTGTCCATCCACCATAAGAACTCCACCTCAGGATGAGAAAGAAGAAGCTTGCGAATCAGAGGCAACTTTGCCCAAAAACCAGCCATCTCTGCATCCAACAATGCCATGTTGTAAAAAATTTCAATCCCATGAAGCCTGCAATAATCAATCTTGTTTTTAATCGCCTTCAACAAGTAATGATCGCCCACTGGATTCTCACACGGTTTGGGCGACGACCCGGTTACCAACAAGACCCGAGGTTTGTTCTCTGCAATGTAGTTCTTGAAACCCGGATTCTTTCTCAGCCATTCGGATCTCTGCTCGTCCCAATTCGATATCTTCGGACCAAGAACGTACGGCTGCGATGGATCACGCTTGAATTGATCAACGACTGATTCCTCCTCGTCATTCAAAATCTTTCTTACATCGAGCCCTGCATAATTATTACTCCCACTACTCGAACTCGATTTCTGCTGAGCCATTGAAACCTCTTCCAGAACACGCCGCGGTTCGGCCCGTTTACGGATGTAAGAAAAGGTTTGCCGGATCTCATCCAGATCCTTCTTCGGCGTTCCGAATTTTCCGGCGCCGAGATTCGCACGTAAGACGAGCACTGTAAGAAAAAGACAGAAGACTGTAAGCTTACCGTTGCGGATGAACCGCTGGAACTGCCGCTTGCGTTGCGGGCTGAAAACCCGATCCATTGTCGCGATTCGGATCCTCTCGCCGGAAGGCCCGATCCGGGAAACCACAAATCCCTGGATTGTGCGTTTTCTTTTATCAGCTTCCGAATCTGATTTTCATTGGAAATTCGTCAAATGTAGGAAGATGAAATTATGTTTGATTCTGATTTCAAAATTGTGAATAATTATGGAAAGGATTTGGATTAACGATAGAGGGGGAAGAAGAAACGAGGAGGCGTGATATTCGGGTGTCCGATTCAGACAAAGAATGTTCCAAGTATCAAATTAGTTACTAGTAGTTAATTATTTATTACTTCTTATAAACAGATTTTGTTTAAATTGCACCACTTACTTATTTACACGTGGCAAACAATGGTGATTAATTGAGTGGGCCCATATTTGGGCTTTCTGTATTCGGACAAGTTAAGATTTCTCGGGCGTGAGCGTGAGATATATCAATAAATTACTAAATCTAATTTGAATATAAAAAGGATAAATATCAAAATTAATCCTGTAAATTTATTGTATTTTTTAATTTTAGTCTTTTTTTATTATGTTTCTCACTTTTGGTCCTCCGAATTTATTTTTGGTCTTTTTAGTCCAAATTCAGTCCTTTTTCACCGGAAGTTCATAAAATTCGTCGAAAAATTATGTGCATTGCACACGCTCTTAAAATATTACCGGAAACAAACGCGCGTACATGGGAGGTAACAATAAGCCCCCTCTCTCTCTCTCACAGTAAGACACACTTTAACTACACATATATACATCAATGCACCATTCTCACTTCACTCTCACACCTCCAAATAATGAAAAAAAAACCACCAAGTAAAGGCGCACAATTAAGCCATTCCAACTCCAATTTTCTCTCTCATCAAAACCACTCTTCCTCTCTCTCTCCTCGCATCCCTTTTTGACTAGAATGAGTGAAGATGGAATCCCACCAATCATTGTTCGAAGCTCTCTACTGTGAGGAAGAGCATTGGGACAATGTCAATGGCTGTTTGGTGGAAGGAGAAGGAGACAGCGAATTAGCCACTAGTTTAGAGCATAGGTGTGATTTGTGGGAGTTTGATAAAGAGTTGAAATGTTTACTGCAGAAAAAGCAGGAATTGGAATCGTACAGTAGTAGTGGGTGTGAGGAGAAGGCATGTGTGTGTAAGGATGAGGCTGTAGAGTGGATGATTAGGGTACATGGTGCAAACAAGGGGTAGGCCATTGCTGTAATAATCAAGCTTTGGAATGTACTGCGACATGGTCCCAGTAACAATAACACCGAAGTCCTTAGTGTTCGGCCACAACCTGGTAATGATCCCCTGCCATGAATCCTTACCGCCAACTTCGGGTCGGGTTTCACGACCCGTGACATCGCCTCGCAGACGGATGAGTTGGTGATGAGCGGGTTGACGGCGCCGGTGCAGATGTCGTGGGCGAGGAGGGACCAGTACTTCTCGAGGAAACAAATGGCCCAAATAAAGCCAGAGGTGAAGACCGCCCCGACCAGGAGGACCTGGTGTTCTGAGTGTTAGGAATTTTGGACACACACACACGAAAACACGAGATTTGTTTACCCAGTTCGTCTTTCGACTACATCTGGGGGCGATACCAAGCCAGGATTTTTCTTACCTTGTTGGACAAGTCAACTACAATGAGAAAACATCTTGATCTAGATAACACAATAGATAACTTCTTGATCAAGATAACACAATGGATAACTTCTTGATCAAGATAACACAACGGATAACTTCTTGATCAAGATAACTTGCCCTAATTCTAAGCAAGGATCAACTGGGCCAAAAGAAATACGGGCCCAAAGAATTTAGGCTCCATACTCCAACAATCTCCCACTTGGAGACTAAATCCTCCATGTAGCATATCTTCTAGTTCTCTTCCCGTATCCGCCTGGCATCGCCTAGCCTTTTCTTCAAGTTTCAAGGCCAATTGAAGCTATGCATAGCTTCAATTTCTCTAAGGTCACCACCTTAGTAAACATGTCCGCTGGATTCTCATTTCCAAGAATCTTTATAAGCTGTAATACCTTCTTCTCCAAAAGGTGACGGATGTAGTGATACTTCAATTCAACATGCTTTGTTCTTGAGTGAAATTTTGGATTCTTTGCAAGAAATATAGCACTTTGACTATCACTGAAAAGAGTACTATTTTCATGCTCCTTTCCAAGTTCCCCCAAGAAATTCTGTCACCACACCATCTCCTTACTTGCCTCTGTCACAGCTATATACTCTGCCTCCGTGGTGGACAATGCAACAACCTTCTGCAACTTAGAAGTCCAAGATATAGCAGTACCACCATAAGTAAAGACATACCCAGTTGTACTTCTTCTCCCATCAAGGTCATTAGATGCCAAGTCTGCATCCACATAACCCACCAGCGCCACACGCTTGCCTTTGAAACACAAAGCATTGTATGTGGTACCTCTCAAGTATTGCATGACCCACTTTACTGCTTCCCAATGTTGCTTGCCCGGATCACTCATGAACCGGCTTACTACTCCCACTGCATGAGCAATATCTGGTCTTGTACACACCATGGCATACATGATGCTACCAATTGCTGAAGCATATGGAACACTCATCATTTTTGCATGTTCCTCCTTGTTCTTTGGTGATTCCTTCTTTGAAAGTTTGAATTGACTTCCCAGTGGAACACTCACAGGCTTCAACTCTGACATGTTGAATATTTCCAGGACCTTCTGAATATAACTCGCCTGCGAAAGATATACATATCCCGTCGCCTTATCACGTTCAATCCTCATGCCCAAAATCTAATTTGCCTCTCCAAGATCCTTAATGGAGAACCGTTCTGACAACTGTTTCTTCAACTTATATACTTCTCTTGCATCGACTCCTATGATCAACATATCATCAACATATAGCAAGAGAATAAGGAAGCTTTTGTCAAACCTCTTGTAGTAGCAACAATGATCAGCGTGACATCTATGGTAATCAATCTCCATCATGAAGCTGTCAAACTTCTTATACCACTGCTTTGGGGCTTGTTTTAGGCCATACAAACTTTTCTTTAATTTGCATACAAGTGGCTCATTTCCCTTCTCTACGAAACCCTCAGGCTGTGTCATGTACAACTCTTCCACCAATTCACCATGGAGAAATGTCGTCTTCACATCCATCTGATGCAATATCAAGTTTTCTGCAGCTACCATACTCAACGTCATTCGAATAGTGGTCAGTTTCACAACTGGAGTAAAGACATCAGTATAGTCAATACCGTGTCGCTGCTCAAACCCCTTGACAACCAATCGGGCTTTGTAGCGTCTGCTACCATCAGCTTCATTCTTGATTCGGTAGACCCACTTGCAGTACAAAGCCTTTTTACCCTTTGAGAGCTCAACAAGATCCCAAGTGTCATTCAACAGAAGAGATGCTAACTCATCATCCATAGCACCTCTCCATTTTCGTCTATCTTCACTCTGCTCTGCCTCTGCATAACACTCAGGCTCACCACCATCAGTAAGTAACAAGTAGTAGTTAGAGGGCGAATACCTATCAGATGCATGTCGCTCTCTAGCTGGTCTCTGCAACGGATCCTCCAATGGTGGTGGTGGTGTCCTTGGTTCTCCAATGAGAACCTCTTCCTAATTCTGACTCTCCTTGCTCCCACTCGAGTTTGAGATGTCTAACTCGACTTCTTGGGTATTAGTCTTGTCAGAATTTGATGCCTCCAATCTGTTCTTGTACATAACCTGTTCATTGAAAACCACATCTCTACTGCGAATAATATTTCGATTGTTCTCATCCCAGAGTCTATAACCGAACTCATCACTACCATAATCAATGAACGTATACTTAACAGATTTAGCATCTAACTTGCTTCTATCATTAGAACTAATATGAGCATATGCAACACAACCAAAGACACGCAAGTAAGACATATTTACCTCTTTTCCTGTTTATTCTTCCTCTGGTATTCCTTTTCCAACTGAAATGATGGACCTCTGTTAATTAGGTATGCTGCTGTGTTTACTGCATCTGCCCAAAACATCTTAGGCAGTCCACTCTTCAATCTCATGCATCTAGCTCGCTCATTCAAAGTTCTGTTCATTCGTTCTGCCACTCCATTCTGCTGGGGAGTTCCTCTCACGGTCTTCTCCATGCGAATCCCATTCTCAGCACAATATTCCTTGAACTTACAGAGTTCATATTCACCTCCATTGTCAGAACGAAGACACTTTACTTTCAGCCCCGTTTCATTCTCTACAAGGGCTTTCCATTTCATGAAAATATCAAATGCATCAATTTTATTTTTCAGAAAATAAACCCATACCTTTCGAGTGGAGTCATCGATGAAGGTCATGTAGTACTCCGAACCACCAAGGGACTTCGTGGGCGCTGGTCCTCATAGATCGCTATGCACAAACTCTAACTTTTCTGCCTTCAAGGTTCTGCCACCTCTCGAGAAATTTACTCTTCTCTGTTTCCCGAAAACACAGTCCTCGCATAGGCCAACTTCAACAGATTTCAGCCCTGGAAGTCTCCCTTTCGAACACATTACCTTCATCCCTTTCTCGCTCATGTGACCCATCCGACAGTGCCACAAATCAACATTGGTCGTAGCTCCTGCAAGATCAATGCAGTCTTTGGAGTTAGTTGTAGTATACAACGTCCCCTCTTTCTTCCCTCGCGCTACTATCATTACTCCTTTACTGATCTTCCAATTGTTACTTCCAAAAGTCACTGAGTATCCTTCTACATCAAGCTGTCCAATTGTAAGCAAATTTCTTTTCAATCCTGGAATGTGCCTAACACCATTCAGCTTTAATATCAATCCGTTTGGTGTGGATATCCGAACATCTCCTTTCCCCACGATCTTCAAGGGCTCATCATCAGCAAGGTAGACTTGTCCGAATTCACCAGACACATAGTTCTTCATTATTTTAGCATCACTGCATGAGTGAAATGATGTTCCAGAATCCAACACCCATGATTCCAGCGGACTACTGACACTCAAGACCAACGCATCTCCAATATCATTTATGGTTGCGTTTGCTGTCTTCTCCTCATTCTGTTCCTTCTTGTTTTTCTTGGGCGCTGTACACTGATTCTTGTAGTGACCAAACTCATCACAATTCCAGCACTGGATTGAGTCTTTATCTTTCTTGGATTGACTCTTTCCTCTGGATTTTGATCTGCCATGATTCTGCCTACCCTTTGATCTGCCCTATCCTCCATGTTCAGCACTGACCCTGAAGTAGATCCGGACTCTTTTCTGCGAACCTCCTCGCTAATCATCAGATCTCTCACTTCGTCAAGCTTCAATTTATCTTTCGCGGATGAAACACTAATTGCAGTTACTGTGGCAGCCCAACTATCTGGCAAAGAAGATAACAAAACTAAAACAAGTACCTCGTCAGTGAATTCGATTTCGACTGAACACAACTGCCCAATGATCATGTTGAACTCGTTCAGATATTGCTACACAAGTATGCTCTCCTACATTCTGAGGTTGAACAATTGTCTGATCAAATGAACCTTGTTCGCAGTTGTGGGCTTTTAGTACATCTCCTCCAGGATTTGCAGCATCTCCCTTGCGGACTTGACTTTAGTTGTGTGGTAGGCTACGTTCATGGACAATGATAAACGTATCGCACTCATCGCCTTTCTGTTCAACAGATTCCACTCCTTCAGATCCATCTTTTCGGGTTTCACCTTCTCTTCTAAGGGCACATACAGATCTTTGTCGTAGAGATAATCCTCGATCTGCATCTTCCAGAACCCGAAATTTGATCCGTCAAACTGTTTGATTGAAATCTTCACATCGCTCATCATGACTGTTCCCTTCGAACCCGAGGCTCTTGATACCAGTTGTTAGGAATTTTGGACACACACGCAAACGATGACACGAATAACACGAGATTTGTTTACCCAGTTCATCTTTTGACTACATCTGGGGACAATACCAAGCCAGGATTTTTCTTACCTTGTTGGACAAGTCAACTACAATGAGAAAACATCTTGATCTAGATAACACAATGGATAACTTCTTGATCAAGATAACACAATGGATAACTTCTTGATCAAGATAACACAATGAATAACTTCTTGATCAATATAACTTGCCCTAATCCTAAGCCCATTAGGATCAACTGGGCCAAAAGAAATACGGGCCCAAAGAATTTAGGCTCCATACTCCAACACTGAGATAGGCCGCAGAACCAGAACATCTGGGAGTACATGCTTTGGTAGGAATCGTGGCTGAGAATGGCTTCGTTGGGGCTGGTATAGTTGGTGTAAGGATCGTAAGGTCTGTCCTTGAAATGGGAGGACTTGTAGTAGCTGGTGAGAACGGGTCGGGCGAGGAGGCCGCTGGGCATACGGGTTTCGGATTTGATGAACAGGAAGTACATCTCTCTGCCCTTATTCAACACAGCGCGTGCAATGCGCACACAATTTTCCAACGAATTTTATGAACTTCCGGCGAAAAATGACTGAATTTGGACCAAAAACGGACCTTGGAGGACCAAAAGTGAGAAATGCAATAAAAAATGGACTAAAGTTGGAAAATGTCATACTTACATGATCAATTTTAATATTTACCCAAAACAAATGATACTCCCCCATTTCATGCAATACAATCACTCTTATATCTATATCTATATATCTATATCTATATATATAACAACACCTAAAGTCAACCTAAGTTTTACCGCTCAAAATTTTGGGTTAATTTCTCCTCAATTTCTCTTCAATTTCTCCTCAAATTTTTGCAATTTAATTTATTATGATTTTTCTTTTTTATTATGCTTAATTAATACGGTTGTAATTATTTCCTTTTATGCATACTTTATTATAAATTAATAAGTAGTGTGAATATTTTAGTTGTACTTTTTTTTCCATGAACTTTAATTTGAATTGATAATAAATGTACTAATATTATAAGTCTTTCAAAAGTGTAGTATTGTATGTCATTTTTTTATGCGGGATCCACATACAAAAAGATAAATGTATATTTTAAGGTTGAATTGTAATTTATTTTTTAGGGTAGAATTGTAATTTATTTTTGTCTTTAAAATTTGAAGATACGGTAAACTTAAAAAATATTTGAAGATATGATAACCTTAAAAAGTTTAATATATGAACAAAACATTTATTGTTATATGAGCTGAATAGTGATAATCTAATACTAAGAATTACATATTAAATTTGTTGCTTTTTTTTTGTAATTATTGGGTGAAAGTGTTGTTTCTACAACATATAATTTCATATAAAAATTATTTAGGTTCTAAATTTAGAAGAATTTCTTAGGTTGGAAGAATATATCCTTCTTTTGACCTTTCAAAAAATCTCTTACACTTTGCGAGAATTATGTAGAAGTCGGATTTGGTATTTGGATATTATATACCTTAAAATTAAATCATTAATCAAATATATGTTGTTTTTATTGATATTTTTTATTATTCTATAATATATATTGAATTTGGAAATAAAATTAAAATAAATCTTATTTAAAAAAAAAAGTAAAATGTGAACCCTTAAATGAGACACTTTTAAAATTGTGCCCAACTTGAGACGTACATTAAAAATTGAGACTTCATTTGAAAATTTTAATTTGTTTTATTTAGCAAGAAGATTTTAAATAGTTTAATTTAAGATAATATCGTAATTTGTCGTTTCACTTTATTACTGTTTTATTTGCAATTCTCTAAGTTGATTTTTTTGTTTGTTCAATTTTAATTATTTATGTTCAATTTTGATTTTTTTTCTAATTTAGTTACTTTCTTTTCTAAGTTTTAAAATATTGGACCAAGAATGTAGAAAATTGACATAAATGAATAACTAATGTAATTTTTTACTATTTAATTTTTTTAACTATATATAGATTTTATTTTATGTTTAATTAATAATAATTTAATTTTTATTATTATATTTATTTAAACAATAAATATATAAAAATATATATAATAAATGAATATTAAATGGGTATAGGTACCCGCGAGTATTGATAAATGAGTATGGGGACGGATACGGGTATCATAATAAATTGTTTATATAGGACGAGTAGGGGTATGAATAGTTGTTTTTTAATCGGATAAGAGTACGAATACCCCAAAATAAGCGGGTATCCTGTCCGTTTTCATCCCTATGTACGAGTCTCACGTATGTAAAACGAAAAATCAAATTTGAGACCCCTAGGGCGGATGCTCAATGGAAAAATGAGACTCTTTAATGTGGACAAATGGAGTAATATCTAATATCGGCTCGGATTCTCTGTGTGATTTGATACATCATCTCTTGTATCACACTGTTAGATGAATGACACGTAGGAAAGAGAAATTATACCCTAAACATTAAACCCTTAGGGCAACGGTTGGATTTATTTTCCCCTCTTACGTATCAATCATTTAACTTGTGACACGAAAAATGATGCATAAAAATAGCGCAGAAGATCCGATGTGATCAATTTTATTATACTCTATATTACACGGCTAGAAGTTTAAATGAAAAGGGGACCATAAGGTTTATACCATAAACCCAGTTCACAGGATACTAACTCTCCATGCAAAATGTTGTTTTTACTTTTTGCATCTAGATTAAGGAGTATTATTATTTAATGGATAGTGAGTAGTTATATTAATGAGTGTGTCTGGTCTCATTTGTATAAAAAAGGAAAGTGAATTTTTTGGGTGGAACGCATAAAATGAATTTTTTTTTGAAGGGGATGAAAAGAGTATATTTTATTTATGAGAGTGACTAGGGTATGACCGGTCCTACCAAATTTTGGTGGAATACATCACAGCACTAGTAAATCTCGCGGTCAATGAGTTTAGCCGGATCCTTTCCATATTTTTCTAATATATGATTTCTCGCTCATCTCTTCCCTCTCTCACTCTTCCTCGTTTCTTCATTCAGAGTTGAAATATATCTCCTCATGTCCTTCGATTCTTTTATGGACATTCTCCACCCGAAGAGATTCTCTTCCCGCTACTAGAGCTTGTGGAGGAGAAAATGGTTGGGGCTCCGCGAGATCTGTCAGCGGCGAAATTCAGTTTTCAGTGGTGCTCTTCCTATGTGGGGTCTCGATGATATGAGTTTCCGCCATTGATTACGAAGAAATTAAGTTTCAAAAGGAATTATGGAAAGATGAATTGGATTTAAGATTTTTGTAGATGGAGAATTGCAGATGGATTTGAGATTTGGCAGGGTTGAAACCATCTATGGCGGCGTCGATCTCCATTAGTGGGTAAGAGGTCGCAACCCAATTTTGTTGTGAACCACCCCCAAGACCTTGCCAAACACTCCTTGTCGGGCCTCAGCCTTATGCTCGTCATTTAGATATCCAGTTTTGTTTCTAATAGGGATTTAAGTTTTTTCTTGAAATTGGGAATTTTAATGTGTTCATTTCTATGGTTACTAATTATAATTTACTTTGGTTGATTCCTTAGTTTTATTTGCCGAAGAGTACATGAATTGCAACATTTGACGAAGGTGGCGTTGTCTTCTCCCCAAGAGACGATGTGGTCAGTGGCGAGATAGTCGACCAGCTGGTAGGTTTTGGTCAGAAAGGGTGCCGGAACGGATTTGTGGGAGTCTAAGGATAACAAAATGACTTCACAGTTGTCCAGCATCAGAGCCATGGATATCAGGGTTTTGTTTTCAGAGGGTTTAATTTGCAGAAGAAGGTGAGGAGAGAGAGTATTTAGAGAGAGAGATGTTGTTTCACTCCATCTCGGGTCTGTGTACGTGTGAGTAGTGGTGAGAGAGGAGAAGAGGGGAATATGTCTCTCTCTCTCTAAAACTGTGAAATAAGGGCATTTCAAGACAAACCCGTGACAATCCACGCGCTCTTTATTCATTACTATTACTATTGCTCTATCTTCCATTTTTATTTTTGTTTTTATTTTAAACTTCATTAAAAATTTGATAAACTAAGCTGATTAATAGATTATCATAACATTTTCTTTAAATCTAATGGATTACCATAAGTTGGTGGCGGCTGCTTGTCCCTGTTAAGTGGCACTGCTATTTCTATCGTTTGATTTCTACAGGCTGAAACTGAGGAACTAGCTGTCAAAGTTCAAGGGCTAGTATGTTCGTGACGAACTTGCATTAGTTGGGATATTAATGGAAAGCTCTGAGAAACTTAAGCTTGAAATTAATGGAATTTTATGTTTTATTTTTATTTTTATACAATTGCTAGTATGCATTATCAAGAATCAAATAGTTGTCAAATAAATTTAAGAGTCCTCTAATTAATTTTAAAGAGTAATCTATTTAATTACAAAGAGTAACATATGTCTGTATATTAAGAGTCTCAAATTGAAGAGTGATCCAATAAATTTTAGAGTGACCTAATTAATTCCAAAGAGTAATCTATTTAATTCTAAAGAGTAACCTGTATATATTAAGAATCTCAAATTAAAAAGTGGTCCAATAAATTTAAGTGTCACCTAATTAATTTCAAAGAGTGACATATATATATTAAGAGTGTTAAATCAAAGAGTGGTCCAATAAATTTAAGAGTGACCTAATTAATTTCAAAGAGTAACCTAATTAATTCCAAAAAGTAACCTATTTAATTCCAAGGAGTAACATATGTATATTAAGAGTCTCAAATCAAATAGTTGTCCAATAAACTTAAGAGTGACCTAATTAATTTCAAAGAATAATCTAATTAATTCCAAAGAGTAACCTAATTATTTTCATAGAGTGATCTAAAAACGTACAAGAAGTGGAAGTTCCATTAGTACTCCAAACGCTATGCTGTTCATTCCAACTGGAAGGCCCACCCAAAACTTGTAGGACTAGGGAGTACAAGTGAGATTATGGCACCATTTTTTTTAGGTATCTACATTCAAATTCTTATTTTCATCTTCTAACATCACTAGCTAATAACTGTTTGCTTTGGTTTTGTTAATCATAATGATTCATTCATTTATTTCCTCAAAAGTACTCAACAATACAAAATGCAATAATTTCTCTTCTTTATAATTAACAAAGGTGATTGTGTTTGGTCTGCATCTTGTGTACTAAAATTGTGTAATATCTTCAATGTGACCCATACAAGATAGATGAATAAATTTCTGTAAAAAAAAGGATGAATAAATTAAAGAAAAAGGAAGAATAGTTAATTTATTCCTTTCAAGGTATGATATATTTTATAATGTCAAAAAACGTGTAGAAAAATTGGTAGAATTTTGAATTAGGTAGCAATTAATATAATGAAGAGAAGTTAATTTGCAGATTGATTTTGTTGGAGATATCTCTGGTTTATTATCAGCTCACCCACTGTCCCCACTGTTGTCCCTCCACCACTTCGACTCGGTGGACCCCATATTCCCCACCAAGGATCGCTTGGAATCCACGCGCCACCTCATGATGGCGGTGGCAGCCGACCAATCCAGGATGCTGCAGCAAACCATCTGCCATTTCCGCCAAAAAAACTGGACGTTCTCGATACCGTGGATCAAGTCATTGCCATCGCAAGAGTTCCCTAAAAAATTGTTAGACGAAATTAGAATAAAACATTCACAAATTAAAATAAAGAGTAATCCAAAAGAATGTTCATAGGAACCTAATTTATTATAAAAAGTAACACAATTCAAAGAAAAGAGTAACCTAGAAAATTGTTGATGAATAAAAATAAAACAGTAACAAATCAAAATAAAGAGTAATTCAAAAGATGGTTCATAGTAACCTAATTTATTACAAAGAGTAACCCAATTAAAAAAAAAGTAACCTAGAAAATTGTTGATGAATCAGAATATAACATTAACAAATCAAAATAAAGAGTAATCCAAAAAATTATTCATAGTAACCCAATTCATTATAAAAAAATAACCAAATTAATAGACTAAGATGATTTAACCAAACTCCAAAACAACAAATAAGTGGGAGGGGAAGAGACGTCGAACACTCAGTATTCATCAAATACCAGCTGGTTGCATTTACAAAACTGAAAAAAAAAATGATATTTTGGAATGATATTTGAATCATAAAAAGAGTGGGATGACATAACAGCAGAAGACAAACTATGTAAAATGCCCTGTCTCACCACTTCAGAAAAGGTCAGAATTTTTAATCCCCAAGTCCACCAGAATACAATTCTCTTTCCACTAGTTTCCAAGTTGCTATATTATTTCCTGTTCAAAAGCTAGTTGCATAAACAAAAGCCAACAATCGTCTTCGACGAAGATAGAGGGGGAATGTGATATCTACAACTTTTCTTACACGTGTGGTGACAATAATACTTTTTAGCCTGAACCAATCTTCTTAATTGTCGTTCCAAAAATCATCCGACAATTCTAATATTGCTATGAGAGTATCCTTCAAATTAAAATCATCGGACACACAAACCGCAATCATCGTACACATGAAGGCTAATGAAATTAAATGAATAAGATGAATGATAATGGACAATTACATTCTAAGCCTACACATCACTCAAATCTAATCCCCAAATTGATAGAACCCAAATCTAATCTTCAATCACCTCAATCTCCTTTCTTAAAATATTCATGTCGATTCAACATATAAACATAAAATAAGTCAACTCTTCATGGTGGTTATGGCTCTGCTTGCCCGCTGGAAAAATCGAGGGTGGATGTGCGTTTGGAAGGAGAAATAGAAGGTGCAGCGGCCGCTGATTTTTGACCCAAGATGGTACTTCACGGAGACGATGATGGCAGCGGTGGCAGACGATGATGACAAGGTTTAGCATAGGAATAGGTGAGATCTCAAGTAAGGGGTGAAAAGAAAATCCAATTCAAATCTGACCTATTTACTTTAAAAGATCCGTTGTATCAGTTTTAAGAAAAAGACAGGTCCTACTCTAGTCTTTGCCTTTATTTATTATCTAAAAATATCATATTATTTTTAAGAGTAAGTCTTGTGTAAATCGGGTTTACATGTAGATCCTATTTTTTAAAATGACTCTTTAGTATATAAGAAATTACTCTTTGAAGAGTAACCATTTTTATAAAGAAGAAAAACAATTCATGTCTCTAAAAAGTAATCAATAAATTATGATATACAAAAATATGAAGAGTAATTTTTTAATTTAAAAGAGTAATAATTTTATGTATGAAAAATAATTTTTATGTACTAAAAAGTAATAGGGCTTACCTATTGATTTAAACAAGTGTTTGTGTACATTAAAAGTGAATGAACTTAGTAAAAAAAATATTTTTTTCTTAATATTTTAATATAGTAAATTGAATAATTTTAGGGACAAAGAAATTACTCCCATTTATGAAATTTTGTCAAACCTAAATTGTGTGCGAGTTTAAAGATGAGATTATTGTGTCGTGAAATAACAAATTTAATTTAGATCCGTAATTATAATAGTTTGTAGCTGTTAATTGTACTCTTTGAATTAATTTTGATATCATGTACTATTTTTATATAAGACGGATAAAAAATACTCCTTCCGTCCGCTCTCAAGGATATCATTTTTTTCATTTTGGGCGTCCGCCCCAATGATCTCATTTCTTTTTTTATCCACACACACCCACTAATACAACTTCCCACTACGCAATAAATAATAATACTCCTTAATCTCCGTGCCAAAAACTAATGACACCCTTGAATTTAGACGGAGGGAGTATAACATTATTAATAATAATGGCGCAGTGAACTATTATGCAATGTTTGGGTTTAATCTTTCGATTTTAGATTTAATAAATTATCTTAAATCTCTTTTTTATATATATATATATATATATATATATATATATATATATATATATATATATATATCTACAAACCCTATTAATACTTACTCACTTACCATACATTATCTCTCTTGAATTAATATTTTCTCTTTATTTTTCTCTCTTACTTTTATTCTTTATCTCATCTCAATATAAAGTTTAAATCAATCCTACTTAAACCCAAACAAACCTAACAAACATAGAACAACAAATGAATTATCATTCTTTTAAATTAAAAACATTACTCATCTAAAAAATAATAATATCACAATATAAAAAAAATTGAGAAATAATATTTGTTATTCAAATTATAATAATTAATCAACCTTCATGTAATTAAAGAATAACTTTCATAAAATCAGCATGCAAGGTGAAGCGATGCACGAATTAATCGCAACTGTTTGTCATAAAATAGATTAATTATAAGAATTAAAATATAATTATACCATAAGAATTAATTCTATATAATTTTTCATGTATTTATATGTAATCACACTCACGTTGTTAAATTTTATATTCTTCCCATTATCATAAATAATTTCATTTTATCAATTTTTATATTAAAAATTTTAAAAATAAAAATAAGGCAAGTGATTAGAAATAGAACTTTCTTTTAGCGGGAAAACAGAAAACTCCAAAATTTTGATTCCGATCGAAACAACAGAGAGCGGCCCATTTCATGAAACCCGACCCGGCCCACGTGATAGCTCCATCATATATTTCAAATATTTGAGCTCAATTGCAGTTCATAACTACTCGCACAAAACGTCACAACGTTTTCATTTGGATCTCTCTCTCTCGGGCATTTTGAGCAAAGATTAAACTCCGTAATAATGGTAAACACCTCTCCAAGCATTCCGTCTTAAAATTTCCTTGTTTAATCGCGTTTCCGATGGTATTTTTTTTGGCAATTGGTCTGTTACTGGTCGATCAGATTTGAATTTAGTTGCGTTTTACATTTGATTGTTAAGTTAATTGCGGATATACGGAAGCAATGAAGTTCAGCACCTGTAATCGCGATGAATGTTGAATGTTCTGATTGATCTTCTCTGCTAATGCTCGTGAATGTTTTTATGTTCTAATTTCGATTTCGGTTCTGTAATTCGTATAAAAATGTAAATGTAACTGTGTTGGTTATGCTGCTTCAGTGAGTTGGTAATTATCAGAGAGTTCAATTAGTGCATTTTTTTTCACCCACAAATCATGCTATTATGCTTTTAAATGATATCATTGTTATTTTTTACATCTTATTTTGATCTCACATTGGAGATGTAGTTACCTGGTTGATAATATTTTTACCCTGAATATGTTGTTGGTAAGGATAGATGTTTATATGTTATCGTCTTGCCAATTGAAGTTCCTATTATTTTCTTTTGGATGTTCTTCATACTCTTCATACTCTGGCTACAGGATGGGATTGATGGGGATAATACAAAACAAACCACTGCTGACATGACTGAATTTGTAAGTCTTGCTAACTCGAATACTGCTGATTTCTTGTTCTGTTTGTATGTTTGCGTCTCAATTGTTTAGCACCTTTTCTTGTTTGGTCATTTATTCATGTATGTATATGAATATGATGATTTGTAATACTTGTGCTAACATCACCTCTTTCAACTATATATTTGCAAAATCTTCTCCAGCAAATGGTGAGTACTAGTGGTATTAAGCTGAGTATTCATCAATTCTGTTTTGCTTTCACTGGCTCTTATATTTTTATCTTCGTTTGCAGCAATCTAGGTTTCAAACAATGTCAGAATCCATTATTGGTAAGAATATCCTTAAGCACTAAACATATACTGATGCAAATGTTGGGTGGTTATATGCAGTGGAGAAAACAGGCATAGTTTATGCTAATGAATTTACACTTCTTATGATATTCAAGTGTTTTTCCTATTATTTATCTTGTGCAATGCACGCAGTATACATATGGAAAAATCCCCCAAACGGTTAACTCAAAATTCAGGATAATAGGATATAATCAACTCATCATTTTTATGTAATGGATGCATATAAAAAACTTGGATTCCTTGACTATACTGCACTTGATGAGATGGAGCTGAGCATCAATGATCTGAGAGCTGATATGGGTCAAGAAGGCTCTCCGTCTCCTTCAGTTCCGACAAAGGCAAGAGAAGAACCCAAATCTGCTGATGAGAATCCTTGAAACGAGCATATGGTAGAGTCGTAGAGCAACTTTTCGAGCAAAGTATGGTTGATATTCAACCATGCTGCTTGGGTTACAACTCCTTGCTTGACTTGTTGCTTAAAGTTGTGGACTGGTGTTACATTTCATATTCTATTTTCAAATTACTATCACATATCATCTGTGTATTAAATGATACTCCCTACTAATGCACATTGTGATGTTGAAAATCTAAAATGTATGATAAAACCTTATTAGTCTTAATGAGGATGACAGTTTGCTTATAATATGATGTAGGATTCAGTTGCTCTATCAGACTGAGAGTATGCTGACTGGATCTGATTAAAGAAAAAGGTAAGTCACTCTTTTTTAAATATTTTTTCTTTATAAAATTAATATGTACTACAGTTCTAGTATATAGTATACGGGTAGTATATTTTTTACATCAAATTGGAAATCCGAGTAGTTTATGGGCCTAAAACGCCCAAGCCCATTCACTCTTAATGCAAGGCCATACGCCATATAATGTGACTTGGTTACTTAACCTAACATAACATTTAAAAATTAAGATAACCTCAAATCAAACATACTTTCAAAAATAAAAAAATGTGATGTGTGAACTGTGAAGTAGCTGTGTGTTGGAACACCATATGGGACGCACAAGTGGATTAGGCAATCCACTCTCCTCTATTTGCTTCTGTTTGTGTGTTTATATTTATATATCCAATTGTAAATATAATTGACGTAAATAAAGATATAGAATTTGATTTACAGAATCACGTGTTTTTTGATGTCATGTTTCCGAAACACCCATTTTGATCGACGCCTCAATTTTAGTTTTCCGTTTGAATTGGGTTTTAAATTTTGTTTGGACAGTTCAATTTGGAAGTCTAATGTTTTCATTGAATTTTTAAAAGTCCCCCCTTTTTATTTTAAGTTTTTTAAATTTTTTAAAAACCCTAATTTAAAGGGTATTTAATAAAATGTTCAATTTTACAAAAATAATTTTGATTGAATTGTTGACATGATTAAAATAAATAACTTAGATTGCATGTTTTATGAGATACTCAAAAGTAATACTTTTATGACTTCATTAAAACTTTTAAATGGAGACACAAATCAAGTTGATATAATTTCATCACTTTTGAGTATTTTAACAAGGATAGGTCATTAAAAAAAATTGTTATGCTATATATATTGGGCATATAAAAATTTTACCCAGACATTAACTGCAAGATATCAAATTTGGAGTAAAAGATTTTAGTGGGCATTAATAGCGATTTTAATGTTTCCACCAAAGATGTTGGTTCTTGTTTTTTAGCTTCATATAAGCTGTCACCTTTTCTTTGCCACCTCAATTAATGAATCTACCCTCTTGAGAAAGTTCGTATGTTTTTTTTCTAGTTAAGTAGTAGTATACGGAGTATTTATCTAAAGAAAAAACATGACAACATCTTCCTCAGATTTTACAGAATAATAAGAAATGAGGAGAAAATATCAATTTTGCTCCTATATCTTTTTCAAAATCCAATTTTAGTCCTGTAACTTTTGTTATTTTCAATTTTAGTCCTTTTAGTTTCAATTTTGGTCCTATAACTTTTAAATTTTCAATTTTATTCCTATAAATTTCAAATTTAGTCCTGTATCTTTTTAAATTATCAAAATTAGTCATGTATCTTTTGAAATATAATATAATTTATAATAGGATTAATTTTGAAATTAAAAAAAATACAGGACTAAATTTGAAACTTATAGAACTAAAATTGAAATTTTAAAAGTTACAGGACCAAAATTAAAACTAAAAGGACTAAAATTAAAAATACTAAAAGTTATAGAACTAAAATTGAATTTCGTAAAAGATATAGGACCAAAATTGATATTTAGTATCAAGTATATATATAGGCAGACCTGATATTAGGAAGCAAACCTAGTATTAGGACGGGATCGAGAGATTATTAAAATCACAATAAAAGATTCCCTGCATCAGTAAATTACTTATGATTAATTTTGTATTCTTCAATATATATTGGATGAATTAAGTAAATTTATTATGGCAAAAGCTCTTGAGCCCCAGGAACATACCGTGTTCCCATATGAACACAATCCTCCATATTCTATTTAAATCTATATATTGATAGGGGTTTAAATTGCAAAGGGGTACAGTGTGTTCCAGGCAGTAAATTTATTATGTCAAAAGATCATGCGCCCCAGGGACACATCGTGTCCCCATGTGAACACAATCCTCCCCTCCATATTTTATTTAAATCTATATATTACAATGAGTTTAAATTACAAAGAAGTACGGTGTGTTCCCGGGCACAAAAGTCTCACTCCTCTATTAAAATTTTGAGCCATATTTTCTTGTAACTTAAGACTCTTATTCAAATTCAAACTTCTACAAAAAAAAAAAAAATTATGCCAAAAAAGACTTAGAAAAGATAAAGTCGTTCAAAGTAATAAAAGATAACAATAAAAATATTAAAATAATAAAAATGCTAGTATTACATTAATTTGCAATCTTGAAACCATATATTTTTAGGTCAAATCTTCTTTTGACTTCTTTTTGCGTGAAACTTTACACTTCTTAGTTCTCTATCAAAACTAGAGTCACCCGAATATGACAATGCACGCATTTTTTTCCTTTTATTTTGAATTTATTTTATGTAAAAAAAAAATTATTTATTCCTAAAATAAAAAGATTACTAAATCTAATCACCGACATAAAGAAAAGTGTAACCGATCTTAAATCTCACTGTAGGTCGAGCTCCTTGATTCATTTAATTGCTAACATTTAATTATTTTTTAATAAATTTATAATATTAGCGAGAGAGATGTATGAACCCAGATATAAACCTAGTCTCAGTCTCCAGATAGATTTTTTCAAAGAGAGAGATTTGCATCATAAATCATAAGGGAATATTTCAGTCCTCTATGCGCGTTTTCAATTTTTTTCAAAATTTCCAATTCTTAATTATTATTTATTTGCTAATTATAATTTATTAGCTAATTATAATGTAGGATGAACCTTAATATAGAATGCAATCACTTTAAAAATAGCATTCAATTATGAACAAATATATATATAATTTAATTATTATACACATATAAATGTTAATTAGAAAAACTTAATGCGAAAAAGATATACAATTATTAATAAACACGTATACAAAATAAAATAAAAATTTATACATAATATCAACTCTTATTTATTTCCCAAATTTGATCCTTTTTATCTAATAGTAATATTTATTTCAAATTTAATCTTTTTTTATATAAAATTTGAATTAAATTTGAACTTGATATATAAAAGTTAAAGTTTGATAAAAATATTAAATTTGGAAACAAATAAAAAAATCAAAATTGAGAATTTGCAAATAAAAGAACACTAAAATTGAATTCAAACATTTTGCGGTACCAATTGTAATATTTTCTCTTAATTATAATGACTCTTAGATCGTAATGACGCAAGTTTAATAAGTGCAAATTAATCTCAATAATACAAGTCCATCTCTCCGAAATATTAAATCAACCGTCGCTAATTCGACACTAATTTAATATTAAATCAACCGACACTAACCCTTCAATTATTCATCATTAAAATCTAAATTAAATATTAATCATCATAATTAAAAACAGCAATCTCCTCTAGATTTGTATTTACATAGAAAATTCTAAACCCTACAGCCCAAATCAACCAATCTTTATCGCCTCAAGTAAATCTGTTCCATATAAAATCGACTATAAAATCCTTAATTATTACTCCTATAAGATATAAATATTCTACTTCAAAGTAACATTTTATTTTATTGAAAGCAAGATATTGCATTGATACTTCAAAATAACAATTGGTTACGGAAAAATCATACTTCTTGATCAGAGAAGAGTTTATAAAATAAAATCCTAGAAGAAGAGTTAGATACAATCTTTAATTCATAAATTAATCAATTTTTTCTGTAATAATTTTTCATATAAAAAAAAAATAATTAATCAAAAACAGATGCCAAGTAATCCAAAACTAGTGTAAAATTGCATTCATAAATCACATTAAATTCCAAAAAAACAAGAACAGTAGAATAGGAACCTGTGAACATAATGTGATCAAGAAGATGATTCAATCTCCACACCCTTAAACACAGGATGACCCAACCCATACCCATCTGTCACCTCAGTCGGGTTACCCGACTCATTCCGGATCCTCTTAATCCCCCTCCGATCATCCAACGACTTGTGAGCAAAACCATAGATCTGCAGAATCTGATCATCTGCAAAGTTGAAAGCTCTATCCATGGCTTTCAAACACTTCTCAACAGAGTAATCCACCCCAAATTTCCCACAAGGCTTGCAACCCACAAAATGTGTCACCAATGGCCATCGATGATCCCCAAATCCAGGATGGAAATTCTCTATCATCTCCTCAAATCCATCCACGATGATCCCCCAATAACCATGGAGGAAATAAAAACTTTCTAGATACACCTTGTTTGCCCACTTCTCCTTCTGTGTTATCAGAATGTAAACCATGGCTGACTGGTCGTCGGCTTCGAACACCGGCCGTTCCTTCAGCGCCGCCGTCAGGACTTTTCCGGCGTCCTCCCGATTCTTCCCTTTTGGACCCATCGGAGCTAGGGTATCCAGAAGGTCCAACGACCATTGGCAGTTTCGGATCAAGAAACTACCCGTGTTCAACCCGACCCATCGCTTCAAATCGTATACATCCGCGTTCCAGCCGTGCATAACCAGGTTGTGATCCTTGTACCTCTCCCATGGAATCTCGAATCCCATATCTGTAAACATGGCGTCACTGTCCATCCACCATAGGAACTCCATTTCTGGATGAGAGAGAAGAAGCTTTCGAAGTAATGGCAATTTCGCCCAGAAATTCGACATCTCTGCATCCAACAAAGCCATGTTGTAGTACACTTCGATTCGATGAAGCCTGCAGTAATCCACCTTGTTCTTAATCGATTTCACGAGATAATGATCCCCAACCGGATTCTCACACGGTTTGGGCGACGATCCGGTTACCAGCATGACCCGGGGTTTGTTCTTGCCTAAAAAATTGAGGAAACCCGGATTCTTCTTCAGCCATTCGGATCTCTGCTCGTCCCAATCGGATATCTTCGGCCCTAGAGTGTACGGCTGCGATGGATCCCGCTTGAATTCTTCACTTCCGTCGTCTTCATCCTTGAAAACCTTCATTATGTCGAAATCGGCGTAGCTGTACTTTCCGTACTCTGTGCTTCTTCTCAAGACTTCCTCCGGCGCCGTCGTGGCGGTCAAGGACCGGCCGTGCCTTCTGGTGGTGGAAAAAGCTTCGTCGGAGTGTTTTTCCGGTGCGGCGGACTTTGTATCTCCGATGACACCATTTAGGACTACGAGAAGTAGAAAAAGGCAGAGGAGTAGAAGCTTACGCTCTCTGACGATGGCGGTGACCCGACCCAGCATCCCGTTTAGCTTCCGAAGCTAGATCTTCGGGTTGGAGGTGGGATTTGAGGGTAGGAAAGCTTTTTTAGTGAAAGAAATGGGTTTTTTTGGGGAAAGGTGAAAAGGAAGACGATTTTTGTGAAGAAATAATTGAGTGGGAAACGAAATATTTTTGGCTAGATTTTTACTTGACCAGTGTCTGTATATATTTATCGGTTTTTAATCAAATTTTAATCAAATTAGTATTATTCTAAAATCATATTAGGAGTCAAGCTTTATATGAGTAATTAAAAACCCCGAGTATATATAATTGAAAGTGAGCCCAGCACTTCACAATTTTTTTTAAGTACCAAATTATTTCAAAAATAAAATAATTTTTATTAATATTCCTGCAACCAATAAATATTTGAATACGAATTTTATATGAGACAGGAGTATAATCATTGAAATATTAAGTCGTGATATCATTATATTATGTTGTAGGGTTAATGGATAAAAAAGTCACCAAATTTATTTCTATTGTAATTCAATTCTTATTTTTAAAAAATTGCATTATCTTTAAAATTATTACAAAATGTACCAAACATGTGATATATTACTCAAATAAGAAATTAAAAGTGGATTTTTTTTACAATTTCTCAAAGAACATAATTAATTTGCAATAGAAGTAAAGCTCGTGATTTTTCTTACAATTAATAAATCTTTTATTTAATATTAATTTTATTCTTAATATTAATTAAATTCTTTATATTTTGTTTTCAATCCATTTAAAAATAAAATTAGTGTATTTGTTTGAAATTTATGTATATTTTTGAAAATATGAATTAAGTAGAGATGAGAGAAGAAATAGAAAGAAAAAAATAATTTTAATAAAGAAGAGAATTTATCATGACAGGTAATTTATGATTAATAGGATCTTAAAATCCTTATTACTTAATATAATAGAGTATAGTAGTATAGATTTACATAATGTTACACTCATAAATTTGAAGAGTGAGGCTGTTGTGTATTCTGGGCACATCGTGTACATTTAAAATTTAGTATTATGGGTAAGAGTATATTATTTTGTTCTAAAGGGTATATACTTTAATTAATAAGAATATACAATTTTGTTGTAAAGGGTATACACTTTGGCTAATTATAGTGTGTACCCGGGTGCATCCTAAGATATGTTGCACCATATACAAATATAAACAAAAACATATACAATTATGAACAAAAATATATAGTACAATTTAATTGTTAGTTTTTTAAGTAAAAAAAATAATACATGTATATACTATTGAATAAAAAATTATACATATATGAATGTTAGTTTTTTTAATGAAAAACTTAGAGTGAAAAAATTATACAATTATTACAAAACATGTATACAAAATAGAATAAAAAGTCATACTAGGTGCACCCAATATACACTTATACATTTTTCGTTAATATTTTTTATTTTTCTTTAAAAAATAAAGGATACACATCTTTATACTAAAGATTATACAATTTAACACAAAATTTTAAAGTCACACGGCTCCCGTGCATACAAGTTTTTGCCAAATTTGAAATATTATGAAAGTGAATGCGGGATTTAATTGTTTAGACCAAGGAAAATGTGTAATATTCAGCACTGTACCTATTGAATTTATATTACTCTTATTAGATAAATTAATTACTCCTAATAAACTAAATTTTTACAGAGACGGTGGATTGTGTATTTATTTAATTAAAAAAATGGTGGGCTCCTCTTAGATGTGAATTGTCGTTTTTGTCCCATTTATTTGTGTTTTAAAACTGTGGACGGCATGTGATCACAACCTGACACCTTACATTCAATTAAAGTCATTAAAGAAAAAAAATACTACTCCCTCTATCACGGGTATTTTTACCCGTTTATACAGACATAAAGATTAAGACGTTTTATTTTTTAATATATAATGTAAGAGAAAATAGGGATAAATTAGTAATTTAAAAAAAAAAAAATAAAGTTATTGTGAATGATGAATAAAGTGTAAAAAAGTAATTAAAATTGTTGGGATTGTAAAAAGTATGTAATAAAATATTATGTATTTTTATCAAAAATAAAATGAGTAAAAATACTTGAGACATTCTAAAATGAAAAGTGTTAGGGTAAAAATACGTGAGACTGATGGATGGAGTACATAAACTAGTATATCATATATGTATAAGAATTACTCAGAATTAGTTTCATGATATTTTTAACAAGTATTTCAATTAAAAAAAACTATGTAATTAATGTAAAACGAGAATCAATTTATGAATTATCTCAAGATAATATAAATGAAAAGTTTTAACATATTTAATAAATAATAAAAATAATATAATTAATTAAAAATAAAAGGGTCTCGTGCTATGCTATTACTATTAGTCCATAATATATATATATATATATATCGTTTAAATGTATACGACCCTGTGTTTGACTTGCATTTAATCACGGCGAGATGATTACGATTTTTTTAAAAATAAAAAATATACTCTTTAAGTATGAGTATATCTGGATCCAGATCCTTGCTTTGAATAAAACAATAGACGGGGTGCTGTGTACTAGGTATGCTGTTATTCTAAATTTTCTAAATTGCACACACATGATATTATGTGTTCTTAATTTTTGACTAATAAAATATGAAATATTGGCAAATACTTGTGGATGAACATCTCATAAAATTGTTTTTTAGACAGATAAAAAATATACTCTCGTCCCACTTTACTTGTCATATTTAAATTATTCGTTCTTTCCTCACCAACCTGTACACCTCAAAAAAAAAAAAATTATTTTATCTAATAATTTTAAAGGTTACTTTAATTTCAAATTTTATCACTCTTTTTTCACGCGCATATCAATACTTTATATTTTTATATTACCTAAAAAATACTACAATACTCTTTAAAATCAACAAATTTGGTAAAAAAATGCAACCTTTCTTAAATAAGGCAAAAACTCATGCGCCCCTGGGGACACGGTCCGTGTCCCTATGTGAACACAATCTTCCCCTCTCTATCCTATTTAAACATATGTATTGCTAGAGAGTTTAAATTCTAAAGGGGCACAGATCTAAATCCGTGTGCCCGGGCGCACAAGAGACTCACTTCTTAAATAATAGTATGATATAGTAAATGGAAAGAGTGATTCGGGACATACGAAGTAATGTTTTAATGAAAAATTAATTAAACTAATAATAATGATACAACAAATTAGTATTTCATAAATAATTTATAAATATAAATAAAAAGTGATTAATATTTATAAAATGTTCTCATACTATATGCCATTTATTGTTTATTATATAATAATTGAATAAGGATTAGAAATTTATTTTTAGTTATATCTTTAACAACAATTTATATCGGTATTGACGTTTAAATTTTTAGTATGTAAAATAAACAGGATTTGCGATAAATAAATAAATAATAATCCATGATAAAAGGCTCTAAAATAATAGTAACAAGAATTGATGAACTAAATCCTCTAAAATATTGAATAAGATTCGTATGCGCCTTTTTTTGGGTATTTCGTGGGCCAGTTCAATTCTAGAGTATTCCTTTTATTTTAATTGCATAATTTGTGGCCAAATATTAATTATATTGGGCTTTTTCAGCAGTAAATTGGTCCTTCTTCTTCAACATATTGAGAGCTTGTGGGCTTTGCAGACCATAAGATGAAAATCAAGTTTACAATAAAATTTTAAGTCTGTAATTTTAGCCAATTGTTTTCTAGTAATGAAATCATAACTAAAATTTTCAGAATTCATCCAAAAATGAATAAATTAAAATACATAAAAAAATCACCCTTCTAAAAAGTAATCACTTACTCCTTCCGTCCTGGGCAAACAACACATTTTCTTTTTACACGTAGATTAAAGAGTATTATTATTTTATATAAAGTGTGTAGGTATATTAGAGAGATGTGATGGGTAGTGGTGGGCCATCAGTGAGCCATTTTTACTAAAACAGGAAAATTGTGCAGTTTAGACGGGACGCCTAATATAGTAAAATTGTGCTATTTGGACGGGACGGAGTGAGTACTACATAAATTATACATGCATTTAACGTAGTTTAGAAGTAATTTTTTTATTATTTTTTATTGAGGGATGAAATTAAAAAATAATAATAATAAATTTTATTAGTTTCTTGTATGAATTAATTAACTTGATTAATATGGTAAATTATAGACATAAAAAATTACCTAGCCATATCTTAAGAAGGTTGGGCCTGAAATAAGAAGCCCAATACTTGTTAAGGGAATGGACCCTCGAGCCTATTTTATTGGCAGAAGCCCAACCCAACTCGAAGTGGATCGACTAACTAACCCTGGAATTAGGGATTTCCGTCATTTTTATTTCATCTTTTCAATAACCTATTTTTATTAAAAATTAAATAGCTGGTTATTATAAATAAATAAATTCCAGGAGGTATATCATTGTATACCATTTAAAAAGTTCTTGCAATTTTTTTTAAAAATTTAAATTGTTGTTCTTAAGTGATTTTTTACCATATACAACAAAATAGAAACCAATATATATATAGTTCTTCATTAAATTATATTTTGAAAGGATTTGATTTTTTATTTTGCCTCTTAATTCATAAATTAATCAAGGTCTTTAAGAATTCATATCATAATTTTAAGAGACAAGACAAGAATGAAAGTGGAATGTAAGGTGTTCATAATGTACATCAAGTATTGAAGTACGTAAAAGAATATTCATGATACTTCATCAAATTAGGCTCCTTAAAAAAATTTAAATTTTATTTTATTATTTCATATGTTGTACTCAAACTAAACGAATATTTTTTAGACTAAAATTCCAAATCATGCCAAAATTATACATGTAATGTCACAACTCACAAGTAAAAAAGAAAATAAATTAGAAAATAATCAAGGGTAAAATTAGAATTGCATGAGACTTTGATAGTTCAATTCTATTAACGTAAAAAATAAATGGGGAATATAACGTGGTGGTTTCAACTTTCAATTAAAATGAAAAGCAATTTTAATATATCTAGTATCATTCTTTTTCCATCTTTAGATTCATCTCTTTAAACAGTCAACACAAGAATTTTTCGAGAGTGATCATCATTATCAAGCAACAAAATGTAGATTATGACATGAGTCATGAAGTAAAAGCAGCCTTAGTACGCTCTTTCTCTATCTCAAAGAAACCACGTTAGACGATCTCACACCAGTATTGTTCGAATAAAAGATACTACATCAAATGAAACTAACCTCAAAGTATTGAAATCAAGAAGATGATGATGATGATTCATCAAAAGGAATAGCCCTAAACAAAGGGTGACGCAATCCATACGCATCACTTTCTTGAAGAGGATTAGTGGATTCATTCCTAATCCTCTTAACCCTAATCCTATCATCAAGAGACTCATGATTAAACCCATAAATCTGCAATATCTGATTATCCCCAAAATTAAAAGCTCTATCCATCTTCTTCAAACACTTCCCCATTGAACTATTCTCCTCAAACTTCCCACAAGGCTTACACCCCACAAAGTGAGTAATCAATGGCCATCTATGATCACCATAACCAGGGTGAAAATTCTCCATCAACTCCTCATATGCATCCACCACAATCTCCCAATATCCATGCAAGAAATACTCACTCTCCAAAAAAACCTTCTCACCCCACTTCTCCCTCTCCTTCACCAACAAATACACCATCGCCGACTGATCGTCCGCCTCGAATACAGGCCTCTCGTTCAGCTCCCGCGTCAGCACCGCCCCCGCCTCGTCCCTCACCTTCCCCTTGGGCCCCATCGGAGCCAAAGCATCAAAAATGTCCAAAGCCCACTGACAATTCCGGATAATGAACACACCCGCATTCAACCCGACCCATCTCTTCAAATCGTACACGTCAGAATTCCATCCATGCATGACCATGTTGTGATCCTTGTACTTCTCCCATGGAATCTCGAACCCCATGTCTGTAAACATGGCATCACTATCCATCCACCAGAAGAACTCCACTTCCGGGTGGGTCAGAATCAGCTTTCGGACCAATGGGAGCTTGGCCCAAAAGCTGTTCATTTCCGGATCCAACAAAGCCATGCTGTAGTAAATCTGGATCCGATGTAGTCTGCAGTAGTCGATCTTGTTCTTGATCGACTTCATTAGGTAATGATCGCCAACCGGATTTTCACACGGTTTGGGCGATGACCCGGTTACCAGCATGACCCGGGGTTTGTTCTCGCCTATGTAGTTGGGTTTATCCGGGTTCCGTTTTAGCCATTCGGATCTTTGCTCGTCCCAATCGGATATCTTCGGACCGAGGGTGTACGGCTTCGACGGATCTCGACGGAATTCGTCAAATCCGTCGTTGTCGTCGTCTTTTAGAATTGTGGATATGTCGAAACCGGCGTAGCTGTACTTTCCGTACTCTTTGCTCCTGCGGAGTATCTCCTCGTGGGCCCCACCAGCCGCCGTGGAAGCTTCCATTATAGATCGGCCGTGCTTTCTGATGTGTGGGGTCTGTTCCATGTTGTTTTCCGGTGCGGCGGAGTTTCTCCTTCTTCCGGTGATGCCATGTAAGAGTAGTATGGTGGCGAGGAAAAGGCAGACGGAAGTTAGCTTGCGCTTTCGGACAGCGGCGAGGATCCGACCCGCCGCCATTGATGTTCGAAATGGGAGCTCTTGGATTTGGAGATATGAATGAATGGTGTTAGTGAAATCAAATGGGTTATTTTTAAGGAGATTAGAAACAGTGGAATGTGAGAGAAATAAACACGCAAATTGAAGGTCAATGAAGTAAATGGTGATTTTTATTATTCTTGTAAGTTAACGATCTTTCACACACGAGTTCTATTTTCACTTATTAATCTTTTAAATCATTAATTAAAAAAAATTACTTTTTAGGAAAATAAACTACTATCACTTTTTTAAATAAAAAAATTATACTTCACAATTTTGTATATCTTGATTTATTTATTACTCTTAGTACATAAAAAATTACTCTAGAAATGATATATTACTTTTTTAATATAAATACTCCATTACTCCTCAAAAAGTAATTTCTTATTTACTCCCTAAAAAGTAGTTTTTTTAAAAAAATGATTCCAACAAACTCACTCTTAGAACAAATATTATATTTGTATGAGAACTTCATTTACATAAGACGAAAAAAAATTAAGAAAATGATATAATAGTGTAATAAATTATATCATATATAATTCATAATAGAAATAAAATATGATAATATTTTTTTTATATTAGTATTTTATGGAGTATATAAAATGATAATTATTTAAGAAAATATAAAGAGTGTTACTTAAATTTAGATATCTTGTTTACAAGTAACTGCTTATGTAATTAAGACTTCAAATCATGAAATTACTAATATTTTTATTCGATGATTTTTTTATTATTTCATTTGGAAGCTTATTATTAAATAATTTACTTTGATTTCAAATGATTCTCATGTCGAGAACTTGCAAGCACGACAGAAATTCACATAGGAATTTTGGAGTTATATTTCTTATACCCAATGTCGCACGGTTTGAATGTACTACGTAATCACTATAAAAAACTGTTATTTAGGAATGAATTATTTTGTTGGTAAAAGTCTTAATTCCATAATTAAATTGGCTTACCAACGGATTAGCAACGGAATCCGTTGGTAAATTGGTGGTTGGTAAATTTATAGCAACGAAAAAAATTACGTTGGTAGTCCGTTGCTAATAATTCCATTGATAATTTATATAATGATTCATTTGGTAATCCGTAGGTAATTACCAATGAATTGAATTTTGTTGCTAAAATAGATAATAAATCCGTTGGCATTCCATTGCTAAAACAAAAATATCATTTTTGTTGCTAATCCATTGGTAATTACCAACGGATTGAATTCCGTTGGTAAACTCGATTGCTAAAAAATATTTTTTTTTGTAGTGAATGGTGTATTATTTTTTATATCACGAAAAATATTAATAACACATGAAGAAGTGACAAATTTGAAATTAAAGTAACTTTTGATGTTGTTAGATAAAATAATATTTCATTTTTTTTGGTGTGAAAAGTTTTGTGGGACAAATAAATGAGAAAAATATAAAAGTTTTATGGGATTGAGAGAATACAATTTATTTATTTATTAAGTATATATACATTTTTAATATTTTGCTTTTAATTATCATGAGTTAGTCTCTTATAAATCAGGTTTACATTATAAATTCTTGTAAACTCTGTGTTTCCCTTTAAATTAAACATCCTATCAATACATATAGTATATAGAATTAAAAGGGGATCACAGAGTTTACACCGTAAATCCGATTTACATAAAGTTTTTTTTTGTGTTTAATTATATAGTAGTATGTTAGAGGAAGTCACGCTAGCTCATACTCCTAGTTGATATTTCATTGTCTTTCTTTGTTTTAACGTACAATCTTCATATTACAACTAGTATCATTTTATATCTTCATCATTAAATGTGCTATTTGACTTTATAATAATTTTTTCTTAATTTAGTAAGTTAGATATTGGGATCATGAGTGTGCATAGATAGTAGTATATATTTTATTATTAGAATTAATTAACAAAATACACGAACTTAATCATATTTTAATTATATTTTATGTGTAAGGAATGTATTTGGGGTGGTAGTTGAAACAACGTGTTGAAGGAAACGAGAAGGGAGTGGGATTTTTTGTATTTTTTATTTAATATTTTAACTATTTGTCAACTATCAAATTACTAAACTTTAATTAAATATTTAACATTAGCTTGTTTCTTGACTTTTCAACCATTTCTAGTGGTCGACTCCGTTAAAAAAGGGCTGTTACTTGGCCCTTTACTACAACACGTAATTTATTTATTTATTTCGTCATCTATTTTTTTTTTCAAATTTAAATAATGATAATTTTTACATGTTTAAAAATTGGATATCCATTTTCGACGGTCTCTAAAAATTATATATTTTAATATTAAATGTCATATTTTTTAATATAAAAATTTATATTTTAATTTTTTTTAGAAAAAATTTCAGTCAAAATATTTCAATCAATTCTTTTATTAAAAAAATAATATTCTTAAGAAATAAAATATATACTCCCTCCATCTCATCTGGTAATAAAGTGATACATTTGAATGTTATGTGTGTCGTTTGGGCATTTCTAACGAGTTGGGCCTGTTGCAAGTCATGAACCGAGATACAAATGACTAGGCCTACGTTGTTAGGCCCAATAAGATGCCGTATGATAGAATAATATATTATTTACAATTCAACCGAAAATATATGATAACGGTATAGAGTATTATTTAGGTTGGATTGCCCACCTCTTTTTCTTGACAACCAAAATAAATAAACAACAAATTTATTAGTAAACAAGTCATGTATACATATAATTTTAATAAAATTTATCTCATAACTTAATATTTACTAAATTGTCTAATATTTTCCTATACTTTTTGCTATGCATTCATCGAGGCCACAACCACTAGAGAGGGTGTCGAATTTGGGACAAACATTTATATATCTTATTAATATAATATAATATTAATATGATAATGTGAGACAAACTTAAATAAAATATATATTACATTAAAATAAATAATTAAAAATATTGAGAATAAATAGGGAAATTACATATTTTTTTAAAAAAAAAATATATATATATATTAATGAAATTGAATATAATTCTGAAAACAGCGCCTCATAAAAAAATCCATTTAGTATATTGAAAAATACATTTTAATTTTTCTAAAAACATTACAGTGTTACTCTGTGTTAGTTTTCTTACAAAAATGGATAGAAAAAAGAAAAATTCAATGCTTTAAAGTTTGGACATGGTCCAACTCAAATATTGGGCTGGGCCTACATTATTTTTGAGATGGGCTATTTTCTTCCTGCACATCTGGCCCAAAAATAATGCCCCTATTAACATAATCGAAGAACAAATTAAACTTCACTGAGGTAAAATGTTAATTAAAATGATTAGAGTTTGATAAATATTTTTGCAGTTAAATTTTACTTGTATACATTTAAATAATAAGGGTATCATATTTAATAATTTTATTCTTCTACTATTAAACAATTTGGGTAATGTTTTTAAAACAGTTTAAGTGTTTAACCCCACCCCAGAAGAAAAAAAAAGTTGATTTACTACTAATTAAGTCCACATGAGTTTATAGATGGATTATAGTTTGGTGCAGCCCTTTAATTTGAATGAATTAACAGTAATTTAGGGGAATGTAATAAAACCCTAAGATAATGAATAGGTCATATTAAGGTTTAAGACTTAATAAGTCTTAAACTCTAAGATAAAAGTGGGGGAAAAAAAGTAATAGAATGAAGTTGAGGGGACTGTTAGAAAGTTTGGTATGTGTCTCCACTTATAATAAAGCTAAAAACAGGCTTATCATATTTACATATCAAATCACACAAAATTAAATTTGGTGAAAAGAGATAATTGAAGTTGAGTAGCTATCACTATCATTATGTTAAAAATGAATGGCTTAAGAATAACAACATTGTTTGGCTTAAATTGTTTTTCTTATCTTCAACATCCTGGCCACCCAATTCACTTGAACAAGATGGTCCACATTTAGAGTGAATGTACATACATTATATATACATACAATTTAGGGATCCTGTTTTCTTGATTGTCTTCATGTTAGAGTCAAAGAAATGGACAATTGGGCAAGTTGTGCATCAATTATGCTCTAACAGTGATTAAAATCAAATCAAATTGTTTGATTTGAAATAAAGGTTGCATGTTTTTGGAGCCTCTTATATAAGTTTTTCTTGAAGCCCTGTTCAAATGCATGTTTTGTTCATGTAAGACACCATTGGGTGGTCTATCTATTTTGGAGGGGAATCCAGAAAAATTAAAAGTTTTTAAACAAGATAGGTAGTTAATAAAATGGAGAATTATTTAATAGAACAAACACACTTGTGTGAGAAGTTTTGTTAATTACTCATCAATCCTCAACAAATATGTTATCACTTATAATTTATATTATAAATGGTTTATAAAATAGTCTATTGAATGATTATCACTTTACAAACATGTACTCCATTATTTTTTTTTATCAAATGCTATCGCTTCTTATCAGTCGAACTAATTACATGAGGACCATTTCACATCATTTTAACATTGTATGTATGATTAAAAAGATTATTAAAATAAAGGAATGTTTTCCATTCAAATTTTAAAAAATGAGTAAATTATAAATTTGAGTTACTTTTTTCTTGTCAATTAGGGGTTTTGAATATATAAAATTACCAATCATGGGCCTATAAATTTGGCACATATTAAAATATTATTTTAGTACTAATAAATTATTTTAAAACATTTAAAACATATTAAATATATGAAGTATAATGTTATTGTAATAATATTTTTATAATTTTCAGATCAGATAGCTTGGATAGAATAAATAATACAGTATCAAATTAATAATTTATCGAATTTTCATGTCTGAAAAAAATCCTAAAATAAAATAGAATAAATAGATAATGTGTTTATAACTAAAATAGGGATTCCTTATATATCTAAGGTGAATTTTTTTAAGGTAAATATAAAATATAGCAAATTATACTATGCACTCGGGTGCACCCTAAGATAGCGTGCACCAACTTTAAAAAAATGTATATAAATATATACAATTATGAACAAAAATATATACAATTATGAACAAAAATGTATACAATTTAATTGTTAGTTTTTTAAATAAAAAATTGAGTGTAAAAATATACAATTATTAAAAAAATATGTATACACTGTTAAATAAAACGTTATACACATATGAATAATAATTTTCTTAGTGAAAAACTTAATGTGAAAAAAATATACAATTATTAAGAAACACGTATATAAAATAGAATAATATATATACAAAATAAAATAAAAAATTATACATATATGGATGCACTTAATATTAACTCATAAAATATTAATTGAGTGTATATTATATTTGGATTTTTAATAGATGGGACCTCAGCCCTGTATGATAGTTGATAGCGAAACATAATGACGCAAGCCCAGTGCATTGAATTTAATTAAAATATATGGCCCACCCATCTCTTAATTAAATCTATCCCCCTCCAATTATAAATCATTTAAATATTGGAAAAAATAAGTACGAAATGAAATGAATTTGTTAAATATAAATATAAAAGTAAATCTTTAAGTATCTCATTTTATGAAATGAGTATCTTTTGATAAAATATTTTATTATTTATAAAATATAAAATATTTACTTATAGTGATAAATATAAAGTGATAATATTTTTAATTAAGAAAATTATATTGAGTTGATCTCCGTGTGCCGTGTTCCAATTTTGCCAATTATATTTGAGTTATAGGTGATCGATTTAATCGATTTTGTAAAATACTACTCCATAAAATGTCAATTAATGGCCATTTGAAGAAACAAAACCATATATTTTTATTGAGCAAGTATGCTAAGGAAAATGACTTAATTGTTTTATAGTGGCTAATATGACGAAACAATAAATTTTGTTTTATCATGCAGAAATAATAAATCATTCCACTACCATAAAATTAAAAAATATTTGTTTCATCTATCATGATTATTGGTTTTCCGCTATTAATTATTACTTTGAGCCTGATATGAAATTAAAGCTGACTTCTAGTTTTATATTTACAACCCTAATTATTTCCCCTCCTCCGTAATTAATACTATATATGAATATGGGTATTAAAAAAATACATTAATGTAAAATAATTCATAAAATACACGATTTTTTTTATTAATAATACATAAATTTATGTAACCAAAAGCAACTTACCAAAAATTAAAATTACTCCATTTGTAAATTATGGAATCTTATAGGGTGTAGCTGAATTAGTTAGATTAAAATTTTAAAAAAATCGTAATTTGATTTTTAAATTAAATTATATGGAATATATAAATAACTATTCAACACATTCTAAATTTTATTTATATATCCTGGAGTGCATGCAAAAAATGACGAATTCTTATGTGAGATAGTAATTATCTAAGATGAGTAGTGGTTGTTAAAATATCTTTATTATTATATAGTAAATAAAGTATAGTAATATTAATTTGTAGTTAAAGTAGAAGTATCTTTTTTAAGTATGATAAATTAAAGTATATTTTTAGAATGTTATAATAAAATTCACTATAAACATATTTTAAATAAAAGTAATAAGTATTTATATAACAACTATATTTTAATAATAAATCTACTCATCTCACAAATATTCAAAGAATGACTCTAATGCAATTAGAATAAAGTTTAACTTAAAAAATAACTATTATTAATAATTTCAGACTATGGTTTTGTGCGTTCAATTAATAATTAATAATCTTTTAAATTCTTAATGAAAAAAATCGATTAGAACCTTCTTATTTATTCGAAAGTAGTTTATAGATTTATGATATTTTTAAAAAATGTTGGGTTATCAATAGTGAATTGTTAACACTATATTTTAGTAACTTAATTTTTCGTCACATTTTCTCGTATTTTTGTAATTTTATATAGCGCATGTTTAATTAATAATTATTATTATTAACCATTTATTATGTGAAAATGAAACCAACCACGATATAAAAATGGAGGATCAGATGTGCGAGAGATCCTGTTAACAGTTGGAAGAAAAAGTTGGAGAGGGAAAAGTGTGGCGAATGTTAACAAGCATCTGCAAAAGGAGGAATTCTTGAATTCCATCCATAGATTTCTTTGAAAGAAGTAGGAGAGAAGGAGAGAGAAATTCATTGCTGAATTGGAAATCAGAAGCCAATCACATTGCTATACGATACCCACAAACCTAAATCGATTCTCAATAAAGTCGCTGGTGAATCGCAACCCCTATCATCCATTGAATTACTCCATATTTAGCGATCTCCCTTCTTTCTCTCTCTTGATTAACACCACTCAATCTGATAAAGCGTTTTCTTTGCACTTTCTTCCACTTTTGCCTCAGTGTGTGTGTTGCTTCTCAGTTTACATACCCATCAATTGATTCCCTTTTCACCTTTTCTGGTTTGGTTCTCTGGACGTGTTTATTTGCGCATGAGTTGGCTTTACGAGGTTTGAAGTTTTCTTTCCCTGTGGATTCTTCGTTACGAACAGGAAGGTGAGTTGGGTTTTATTTATAAAGTGGATTTCTTGCCATCTTGATTTGTGTTAATTTTAGGTTTCTGGTAGTTATGAGATTGTTGCATTTTTTGTTTGTCGCTTTTCCTCCTTCCCTTTGTGGAGTCGAATTCATTGCTAAAAGATGCCTGCAAATCTTTAAGATGTTTTTCATAAATTGTTTAGGTCGACATTAATGTGATCACTAGTGTGTTATATTCTGACAGTAACTAGATCGTTTTGTTTTTTGTCTCTCTGGAGAGTTTATGAATATTTTTAAGTGAACGGTAGGATCTTCTATGGGGGTGGGGGGCGGTTGGAGGGGGTGTTCTTGAAGGTGTTTATATCTTCCAGTCATGGTCTCTGTTTGTCAAGTTTTAAAGATAAGATAATTATTTATCCTCTTTTGATTTACTTTTGTCGTTAATGTGTCTACCTACACATCTGTTTTTATAGACTAACTGGATAAATTGCTTCTCTAGTGTTTTTGGAATCAAGATTGTTTTTACTTTGACTGTTAAGTAGTTCTTTACGATTTCGTATTGTCTTTCCTAAATGATCATGATTCATGTGACTTTATTAAGCACAAGTGTTTTGGTTTTCAAGCATCACATTGTCACCATGTCAATGCGCTCAATAATTGACTGATTGTGCTCATTTGTGTATCTGTTTATATCAGCCATGATGATGCATGGGGAAACCATAAATGATTCTGGAGAGATTAAAGTTAGTTTTGGCTATCATTGCAATGGCATGAACGATGATTCTTGGGATAGACCAAACTATATCGATATCCCATCTTCTGGTGGTCTTCGAAGAGCCAACAGCTCATTCTCTTGCCTCTCCGGTGCTGCGTTGAGTGCGAATGCTACGCTAGCTAACACAAATATTTGCAATGGAGTGATTGCCTCTGAAATATTGCCTACTCTGGACTCTCCCAATTCATTCAGGAGGATTCCATCTTCAACCAAGATGGACTTATTGTCGACTTCTCTCCAGAGCAGCATGTCAAACTTGAGTTTTAGTCCATCCTCACCGTGTGAGGCGCTTGATTACGATTCTTTTTCACTCAAGTCCATGAGCGCTCCTTCACGAAGCGAAAGCTTTCTTAATGCAATGGAAGTACAAATTGCTGGAGGCGCAGCTGGTGAAGATAGAGTCCAAGCTGTTTGCTCCGAAGAGAATGGTTGGCTTTTCTGTGCTATCTATGATGGCTTCAATGGGAGAGATGCAGCTGATTTTCTTGCTGGCACGTTGTATGAAATGATCACATTTCACCTTAACTTACTCGACTGGGACCTTGAGCAGGATTCAGTAAAATCCTCTGATTGCTTGCCCATGAGTACAAATACGGAGAGATCATTCAAACAGAGCGTTCTTAACAGCCTTCAACATGCTCTCACTCAAGCAGAAAATGATTTTCTTCATATGGTTGAACAGGAAATGGATGATCGACCCGATTTAGTATCTATAGGATCCTGTGTATTGCTTGTTCTACTACATGGGAAGAATTTGTACTTGCTCAATCTTGGTGATAGTCGAGCTGTATTAGCTACCTATGATAATGGGAGCAAGGGGTTGAAAGCAGTCCAGCTCACTGATAGTCATACTGTTGACAATGATGACGAAAGAATCCGACTCCTGAATGATCATCCTGACGATCCTAGTATAATTGTGGGTGGGAAAGTCAAAGGAAAGTTAAAGGTTACAAGGGCTTTTGGAGTTGGTTACTTGAAAAAGGTACAACTATTCAATGAGCTTGTTGTGCGTGTAAGAATCTATGAGTTTTAATGATTTATGCTAATCAGTGTCCACTAACATTCTTTACTATTTTGGATCACTCTATTTTTGTTCTGCAGAAAGACATGAATGATGCTCTGATGGGTATTCTTCGAGTTCGTAATCTCATAAGTCCTCCATATGTATCCCTGCAACCATCACTTGGTGCACACGAGGTTTCAAACTCGGATCACTTTGTTGTAGTTGGGAGCGATGGCTTGTTTGACTTCTTCAGCAATGATGAAGTCGTAAAACTTGTACATTCGTACATATCAAGAAACCCTTTTGGTGATCCGGCTAAATTTCTCGTTGAGCGACTTGCTGCTAGAGCAGCTGATTCAGCCGGTACACCACCCTCTCTCCCTCCCTCTCTTAATTATTCTTCATTTGTTGTGATTGAGGTTGTGGAGTCCTGAAGATGCTTAATCCGAGTGGTTTACTTTCATATACGTTCATTTACATCAGAATGCTTTCACCATTCGATACTAATTATACGATATCTAGCATATTATACTATTCTGTTAGTTTTTCTTAATGACCCACTTGAATTGCATATGTCACCAAGACTATTCAAAGCTAGTTGTCTAACTTAAATAAACTTCCTTGCTCTCGTTTTCGAGTAATGACTTCCTGCTTATTAAATTCATTGTAGGGCTCTAGGCCAGCAAATGCTTACATGGTAAACCAGATTATTTAACCTTAAATAAATTAATCATTCAACTAACCACTTGCATGATCAGTTTGTAATGATTAGTTAGTTGCCTCCTGTTTTGAAAGCATAGGCAAAGTATTCCTTGCATTGAGTTCACCTTGCACCCTAATAAAAGGTTTAATGTCGGATTTAGAATATTTAAGGGTATAATTGTCTTTTCAACCCATAAATAAGAAGGGTTCACCATACACATTGATTTTCAGGAGGCTAGCTCTCTGATGTAATATCGTACTATTAATCTATGGAGGTCATCTAAACTATTTAACTTTGCAAAAACTTTGAAATGGCCGCCTAGTAAAATTATCATATACGTCGTTTTCAGGTTTTAGTATGGAAGAGCTGATGAGTATCCCTGCTGGAAGAAGGCGTAAATATCATGATGATGTTACAGTGATCGTGATTGTTCTGGGAACGAACAAACGCACCTCAAAGGCATCAACGTGCCTATGAAGTATGCGATTCCAGCCATACGAGTACCCACATCTTTTTTGCAGTCTATTAGCTTAAAATTCTTGCATAAGATAAAGTTTGCTTTTGTCAAGTGTTATATCTGTCGACGACATGAATGTGTCCCCATATGTTTACACATTTATCGCTCTTTCGTTTGGTGGAATGAATCTATATACTTATCTCTATCTCCAAATTGCGATGAAAAGTGATGGTCGTCCCTGTTACGTTTCCGTTGTGGATTCAATCTGTGGTGATGGATGAATGTTAACAGTCAAGAAGCTTGATGATCAAGCTCATAGCATTCTTGGAATCTTTCGACAGGATAAACTACACTAGTTATTTTTTGGAAAGTTGGTTCTCTGTTTCTTCATGAATTCATCACATTTTAGTATGCTGATCGAACTTTGGATTCGATATTTTGATTCTTTGTGATGATGCTCATTCATCTTTACACCCTCTCCGTTGTTCAAGATTTGGCAAGATAGAAAAATCACTCAATGTGGCTTTAGTATTTATGCTCTCTCAGTTCCACTGGATCATTACCTATTTTTTCTCTCATCAAAGATATCAGCACTTGATTGTACGGAAAATGCTTCATCATAGACCACATTAAACCCACCCACCAAAAAAAAAACTTGAAATGATTCTTTAATTTCATCTAAAATTTAATACTACATATGATGAGAATCTATGGATACAATTATTCAATCACTACATAATTTGGAGATTAGAATCTTGACTCGGACCAAGATTGTATGACTCGGGTCGTGACCTTAATAAATGGACTCGAATACAAGGGTACTTATGACATTTTAACAGGGTATAATACATAGTTTTTATTTAATTATTTTATTATTGGGCAAAGATACTTGAGCAACTAGATTTGGAATGTCAAATAAGCTTGGGAGAATATAATTAATCTACGCAACCTTAACTCTATGGAATTGTATTTTTGGGTACAGTATGATTAAGTAGGCAATTTTATGTGATTACGCTTTAAAAATAATAATTAAATAAATTTTGTAAGAAAATTGAAATCAAGTACCCATTAATTAAAAATAAGATATTTTGGGTGAAGGTTTAAAATGTTAAAAGCATACTATATTAAATCGTATTAACCTTTTTCTGTAAACAAGAGTTTAATCTGGCAAAGTATATTTATAAACAAGTAAAAAAAAACTTTTTTATCGATTAAATTAAATAATAATTTTTAATTGATGATTTTCTTTTCTCAAAATAAAGGGTTTCAATTTTATATTATTTTTAAACATCAAACTTTTAATTTTCCAACAAAAAAATATGATTTATATTTGCATAAATCCAGCAAATGAAGTAAAAAAGTTTGAATGAGGATCTGCCAACCAGTTGTCATGTTAATGATGTTTTAAAGGTGTTTGTATAATTTTTTAGTATAACATTTGCGATAATTAAATGGGGTGGAGATTAAGAACTATTAATATTTGTGAATATTCTATATTGATTGGTGAGGCTCAATTATTCCACCCCCATAATCAAGTGTCTGTATAAGTTCTCTTCACTTTCTATGGAGATATTATAATTCTTCTTTGAATAATAAGCAGTCCAAATGCTACTCTATAAATTAATATAGTAGGAGTATATATATTTATTTTTCTTCGAAAATTTGATGTTTTATTTTCATTTTTATTTTTGTTGAAGTGGAGGGTGGAGATTAATAGACAATAAAAACAATGGATCACATACGAGTTTTAATTAGTTTGATTATTATTTAACCTTGGTGTGCCTAATTAGGCATGGATGAACTAATTAAGGTTGAGAATAGACGTGCTCGTCCTCTTAAAAAAAATAATAAGAAAATTATATCCTTAATAATTTATTAATGTTTAAATATTTTATTTTCCTTGATGGAAATTTAGACTACGTATATATTATTAATTTAGTTTAATTTTACTTATGGAATTTCGCAGTTTTTTTTCTCATTTTATTCACTAATTTACTCTCAGTTATCTTAGTTTCTATTACAAAACAATGTAGCATATATATTTTGTTATGCATAATTAACCATTAGACAACAACTATAAACAAGTGAAGTGTCACGTTTTCTATCACTAATTTACTCACATGCAACACAAATTTTTGTCCAATTTTTTTCGATTTTTCTTTTTAATTAGACATATATTTTGTTGGAAGATTAATACTAAGAGCACATAAAGAGGAGGATTATGTGATCAATAGTTGTTGTCCCTGTCTGAATAATCATATTTGAAGATAGATTAGTTATATAATCGATGTTATTGTGTATGGAATATAGCGAAGCAATATGAATTGGATTGGCAAAAAGTTGGATGTCGCTGCTTCATCAAATTAGTGAATCAAATATGAAGAGTCATCTAGTGGATTGCACTGTTCACCAAGTTTCCCTATTTTTCAGTGACAAGAAAAATAATTCTTAAATTATTTTTTATTGTAATCTCAATGTCTAAATCCATTGAAAATTTCTGAATATTCCACTAATTTTCTGCATAATTCCATGCATAAATATTGACATGTTAAATTACAACATAGCAATGAAATTATTTTACAATCCTAATACTCCATAATCATCACAAGTAAATTATCATTAATAGGGAGTACCATTTAATTATAACATTGTCAACTATCAAATTAAGTAGCTCATCAAAATTTCCCCCACATATGTACATTGTGACAAGGTGCCATGTCATCACATGACGTGGCATCCATTTGGGTTCTCATCACTCAAAATCTCGAACGAACCCAACGGCTCAGATCGCAACTGGTAATCCTCATAGGATACACACGTGTACGGCGATGGAGGCATGTAATAACCAGGAGCACCTGTTACGGTAGGGTACGCCGCATTGTAACTCATCACATACGCTTGTTGAGGCGTTGGATAGTGGTACTCATTTGTTGGAGGGCTCAGATTGATTTGATCAACGGTCTGGATGAAACCCACTTTAGGAACCTCCAATCCAGTGTTACCCGGTGCACCGGTATTGTTGCTGTTATTCCTTTTTCGCCCTTTCTTTTTCTTCTTTTTACCACCCTGCCCTCCACCGCCGCCGCCGTTACTCTTCTCCGCACCGCCTTTAAGCTCCACCGGCTTAGGCCTCTCCTCGCCGGAACCATTTACCGGCGGCTCTACGCCGATGAACTTAACCGTCAGTCCGTCGTTTCCGCCATTGATTCTCGGAGAACTGATCTTCGCTTGAAGATTATCACCACCACCGTTGTTGTTCTCGCCGGAATTCTCCTCCTCTTCTTCCTCACTGTTTTCGCCGTCATTTTCTCTGTCATTGCCTTTTCCGGCCTTCTTCTTCTTGCCGGCGGCGGGTTTTTCCGGCCACAATTCTGCATGCTTTCCGGTTTTCACCAGCTTCTTGATCAGAGTCTGAGCGTCGACGTTGCCGGTGACGGTGACTTTCTGCTGTTGGGAATCAATATTCGTCGTGTAAACACCTGAAAATCAAAACAAATTAAATTAAATTATTATTACAAGAAATTATTGAGAGCATGAAAAAGATTGTACTACCTTCAATGGTTTGAAGTACTTTCTTTACTTTCCTTTTGCAGCCTTGACAGTGAATGGAAACTTTCAGAACCCACGTCTGAAAAGCAGAGAGAAACAGAGAGAGCGAGGTTTACATATAAAATCTAGAGAAACTAGAGAGTAAAGATTATCTGAAATTGAAAAACATGAAGATCCCAGTATACCTGGTACTGAAGAGGTGGCTGTAAAGGCTCTTCTGGTTGTTCTGAAGCCATGAGTGAGTGAGAGAGATAGAGAGAGAGATATGAAGGTGGAGATACTGAGAGCTAAGAGTTGAAGAACTAATTTGAATGTGACATTAGATGCCCTCCTTCCTCCTCTTTAAACCAAAAATAGATTATAGTGTTGATAGAATCTAAATTTATATATAAATTACTTGGATCATAATTAAATATCATAAAATTGTTAAAATATCACAGGAAAAATGACCCGTGATTAGATTTAGATTCTTCTTGAAAGTATCTCAATGTTTACTCATTTGGGACTTCTTCTACAATTTAAGGTAATTTCGATTTTGATTTTTTTTTTTTCAATTTCGATTTTGAATTATCCTTATCTAATTGTAGTTGTTTTGTTTTATTTTAATTGTACAGAATGAATGGAAAAATATGGAGTATTTAATAAAGTTTCAAAATTGAAAATATTTACGGAATAATCATCTTATTATCACGTTTAAGTAAATATTTCCTTAAAATGAAGTATCAGAAAAGGTTCATGTTTAAGGTTGTGTTTAGTTTAGCCTTCATCTTTGGCATTGTTATAAGCGAACAGTAAAAATGCGACTTTACTAATAAAAAGTAATGAAATTTAAAATATTATAACACTGCTGCAATGATTGAATAATTAAAAAAATATATAAAAATAGATGAGATGATATCAAAAAATAGAAAAAGAAAAAATATATCACAAACACTCATGTAAATCGAATTTACATAGATTTATATGTAAACCCTATTTCTATCCATTACTCTTTAGTACATGAAAAATTATTCTCTAAAGACATGAGTTATTACTCTTTTATATAAAAATTATTATTCTTCAAAAAATAAATTTTTATATACTAAAAGTAGTAATTTTTAAAAATTGGATTTATATATAAATTTGATTTACATGAGATTAATCCGAAAAAAAATATGAATGATAAATGTGTTTTTGAATTTTAAAAAATAAAAAAGGAAGAATTTACTAATTTGAAATTCAATTTTATAATTCTATCAAATGAAGCTTAAAACAAAGATAATTAGTAAATTGGTATGTTGGGTCTACGAGACCTATGAAAAGAATTGAGTTGACCAACTTACACAGATGGCATTTATAGAATTGATGATCAACTCAATAATGAAAATCTATTTTGGGTTAACATAATCGGTTGTGACCCTATTCTATTATTTTAATATAATTTTTGCTGTTAAAAAAAATCGGTTTTGACCCTTTATTTTCACTCCTTTGAGTGATTAAAATTTACACCATAGGATCAATTACGTACGATTATGGATACTCCTACCACCCAATTTATAAGCCTTTTATGAAAACCAACCAAACTCATGAATTAATATTATTGCAACTTTATATTTTAAACTTTTGGTGGAGACAAGACATACTAGGCTGTCCCTTCACAAATTACTCTATACAAGAGACTATGCTAATAACCTAAGATTGTCCCTTTCAAGATTTGAATGTCATTATTATTTAATATGCTATAATTGCCTTTGTAATGTGTGAAACCATTCTAGAGCTTATAAATGAAATCCTTAGTTTATAATTATACTCAGCTATCTTCCACATTTGAAAATTTGAAATTAGGCCATCCAGTTTCTTATGATTCAAAATTTATTATTTATTCATTCGTCCCATGATTACTTAAGCGGATATTAAAGAATATAAGTACTATTTTAATATGTGATGGATGTATGTATTAATATTTTGTGTTAGCGTCACTTTCTCCATCCATACGAAAGGTACCCATTTGTTTTTGTTCTTTAATTAAATGATTTTTTTATGTGTATTAGGTATTTGTATTATTAGTGAGTGATAAGACATATGTAAATTTTTTTTATTAAAAATGGGAAATGAGTTTCTTTTGAAAGGACAATCAAAATAATAAAATGAGAACATTTAAAGTGAACGGAAAGATTATTAATTGTTTCGTATACATCTCATTTAAAAAAATAGAATATAATTATTAAAGTGAGAAATTTAAGCTGAAAAATATTTAATCACTATCACGGAAGGAATATTATATAGTGTACTCATCTTTCTTAATTCACATGAAATAAGCAAACAATTATGCTGAGAGGGAGTAATATTTTTCATATCACTCGGTTAAATAAAAAATGATATAGAAAATTATACACAACTATACATATCTTGATAACTGTGTATTTAATTAGCCCAAATAATTGTAAAAAATATAGCTGTGAAGACTGAAGAGTCAATTTTAATAACAATTCCAGTAACACCTATTATCGATATACTAGCATCATGGAGTAATTTTTTTTATTTTTTTCAATTACAAAGTCATTTTCTATGCCTAGTTAATAAATTACAAAAATTACATTTTTATAATTCAACCTTTTAAAGTCTCTATCGTAGACTACTATTATATATAAATATGATTTTGCACATTGCCTATCCCAAAGATAAAGACAAAACAGCTCTTATCAAATTGACATGATTGAATTCTCAATATTTAGACAACAAAATCTAGTGAAAAAATTAGCATCAATAACAGAAAAGAAATTGAAATAAAAGAAATCAACAGATCAGCATCACTATTAGTGATCCTGAGCAAATGTCACATGATGAAAATTTGAGATGTGAGATTCAGACAAAATGTCCAGGAAAGAGGTCCCATTTAAATACAGGAAATATTGAAGATAAACTTCAATCTGCTAATGAGCTTCTTTACCAGGGATGTCTTGTTCAATCTCTTTGTTCTCTATATCTTTCAGGGCTTCAGTCTCTTTTGTTTCGCTCGGAACATCCTGCAGCTATAACCAGTTTAAACAGAACGGATTGAACATTTTAACTAATGCAATAAAGATCAAGAAAGTAGCGAATGAGCCATGGCATGATGAGAAATCAAGAACTGAAACTGACCCCTAAGTTTTTAAGGCTGGCCGCAACGTCTTCCTGCTGCTGTTGGAGGATGGTTCTCAGGTCTTGAAATTCCTTCATTCATTAATCGAACAAGGCACATTGTAATCATAGAATTTACATTGCAAGTTGCAAGTGTGAATCGTGATGTATTGGAGAAATACTCACAGTTCGGAGTTGCTCCACTTCAGTGTTAAGTGATGTCTTAAGCTCTGAGAGCTCCTGCAGGATGAAAACAGAAACTGAATGACATGGAGGGTCAAATTATTGTTATGTTTATAGTATAATCTTTTAGGGGCTTTGTTAAGGTTGCATACAAATGGCATAGCCCCAAAACTCAGAAGATAAAAACCAGCTGACTCTCAACTTTCAAGTTCAACACCAAGAACACTTGCAGGTCATTTGATCATTTATACGCGGCATTATTGTTGTAAAATGCTTCACAGTCCCAAACTACTCAAACAATAGAACTACTTCAAATTAATGTAAATAGTACCCAATACTCAATATAACACTGATGTAAATTAGACCATTTTTTGTTTGTACTTGGAAGTTTAGATTGGATGTAGTTAAACATGGTGCCAAACAATAAACATCCTAGTGTATTTCATAACACAACCATCTGGTCACTTTAGTTGTTCAGTATTGGAATCTTACCTTTAATAGTCCATTAAGCAATGTATAGACCTCCATAAAACTATCATCAATTTACTACATATATCCTCTTGTTTGAACTACACAAATTAAATTAATTCAGACCTTCATTCCACTACTCAATTCGATGGAATTGTTTGATCTTAATGTTGGGTTGGGTTTCCAAATATGTGGAGAGCCCAAATCAATTCTGGCCCAACATCACATTCTAGCCCACCATCATCACATTCTGGCCCATCATCACTTGGCAGTAGAAATAGGCTGTGTGTGTTCGGGTGAAGGTAACACTCCAACTCCGAGAGCAAAACAAAAACGAGGGCAAAAAGAGGAGAGAACATCAGAACAGTGCAGAAGCAATAACCGGAGTTTCAACCGTCGGATCGAGCTGAAATTTTGTCAGCACGTTCGGAACTCGTGGAGGTACATTCTGAACGGTGGAGATCGTGTTTGGAGCTTTGGGTTGACGGGAATACGCCGAAGACAGAAGCAGATTTCTGGGCGATTCTGTTCTGCGCAGTCGAGGAGAAAGGGTCGTTTCTCACAAACTAACCGTTGGATCGAGCTGTAACTTGGACAGCACGTTCAGGACTCATAGAGGTTGATTCTGGACGGTGGAGATCGGATTCTGAGGGTTCTACAGTTGCGAACTCAGAACGTCAGTTTGCGTAGTTTGGTGAGGTCTTTCTAATCTCGTTGTTTGTTATCAAGTATTAATTGTCTTGATACGTTTGTGGTAGTTCGTCTGTGGTGGCAGATTGTAACTCTTGAACTTTGTCTCATAGTGAAGTTTTTGGTGGGCTTCGGTCCCGTGGTTTTTTACCTTCTCACATTGAGGAGGTTTTCCACGTTAAATTGATTGTGTCGTGCATTGTTGATTGCTTGCTTTATCGTGCATATTATTATTAGGATTGTTTCCTGCTAGATTCACACAAGAGAGGGATAATTGATCATTCCGCTGCGTAGACGAATAGTTTATTGTTTGATTATTCGTGTGTTTATCCCAACAAAGTGGTATCAGAGCGAGGTTTCTGCTCTGTGCCTTGTGGTGAATATGGAAACCAATACTAATAGAATGGTGAATCTCAATGGTTCTAATTATCATGTGTGGAAAGGCAAGATGGAGGATCTTCTTTATGTGAAAGATTATTATTTGCCTGTATTTGAAACTAAAAAGCCTAATGATAAAACGGATGAGCAATGGGCAATATTGCATCGTCAAGTATGTGGTTACATTAGGCAGTGGGTGGATGATAATGTATTGAACCATGTGAGTGGAGAAACACATGCACGATCATTGTGGAAAAAGTTGGAGGAACTGTATGCTAGAAAAACTGGGAACAATAAGTTATTTCTAATCAAGCAGTTGATGAATCTGAAATTCAAAGATAGCACTCCTATGACGGATCACTTGAATTCATTTCAGGGCATTATCAATCAATTGTCGGAAATGAATATCAAGTTTGAGGATGAAGTACAGGGCTTATGGCTTCTTGGTACATTGCCGGATTCATGGGAGACATTCAGGACATCTTTGTCTAATTCAGCCCCCAATGGTACCATTACAATGGATTTGGTTAAGGGCAGCGTTTTGAATGAGGAAACGAGGAGAAAATCGCAGGGCCCTTCACAGCAATCAGAGGTTTTGGTTACAGAGAAGAGGGGGAGAAGTAATAGTAGAGGTCCAACAGGCAAGCAAAAAGGCAGGAGGAGTAAATCCAACAGATACAGCAAGGTTGAGTGTTGGAATTGTAAAACTCCAGGACACATAGCAAAGTATTGCAGAAAACCCAAGCAAGATGACAAGAAAGAAAATGGGAAAGAAAGGAAGAATGAAGAAACGAAAGATAATGATCGAGTGTCTGCTGCAACAGGTGATTTTCTTATCTTTCGTGATTATGAAGTGGTCAATCTTGCATATGGTGAAAGCAGTTGGGTGATTGATAGTGGGGCATCCATACATGCAACATCTCGTAGAGAGATGTTCACATCCTACATGTCAGGTGACTATGGTAATGTTAGGATGGGTGATGATGGCTTAGCTAAAGCCATTGGCGTTGGAGATGTATGTTTGCGGACTAGTAATGGTGCTACACTAGTTTTGAGAAATGTGAAGCACGTGCCTGATCTTCGGTTGAACTTGATATCTGTTGGGAGACTTGATGATGAAGGTTTCTGCAGTGTGTTCTTCGATGGTCAGTGGAAGCTTACAAGAGGTTCTTTAGTTGTTGCTAGAGGTCAAAAACATTCTTCGTTGTATTTGATGCAAGCAAAGTTACTTGATGGCTCTATTAATGCAGTTAAGAATGAGGGGATAGTTGAGTTGTGGCATAGCAGACTCAGTCATATCAGTGAAAAGGGATTGAAGATTTTAGAGAAGAGAAATCTCATTCCAGACTTGAAGAATGCATCTTTAAAGAAGTGCTCTCACTGTTTGGCGGGAAAGCAGACTCGAGTTGCTTTCAAGACCTCAACTCCTACTAGAGCATCAGGTATACTCGATTTAATTTATTCTGATGTTTGTGGTCCTATGAAAACTAGAACTCTTGGTGGTGCTTTATATTTTGTTACTTTTATAGATGATCACTCAAGAAAGACCTGGATCTACACGTTGAAGACGAAAGATCAGGTGCTCGATGCATTCAAGCAGTTTCATGCCTTAGTTGAGAGACAGACTGGGAAGAAGTTGAAATGCATCAGATCGGATAATGGAGGGGAATACATTGGTCCTTTTGATGAGTATTGCAGAGAGCATGGTATCCGACATCAAAAGACTCCTCCAAAGACACCTCAGTTGAATGGTCTTTCAGAAAGGATGAACAGAACATTGGTCGAGAGAGTAAGATGTCTGCTATCAGAAGCAGGATTGTCTTCATCATTTTGGGGTGAGGCTCTGAGTACTGTGGTACATGTTTTAAATCTTACTCCATGTGTTCCTTTAGACTTTGATGTTCCAGATAGAGTCTGGTCAGGAAAAGATGTTTCCTATAATCATTTGCGGGTCTTTGGATGTAAGACATTTGTGCATATTCCCAAAGATGAGAGGTCTAAGTTGGATATGAAGACTCGACAGTGTGTGTTTCTTGGTTATGGCCAAGATGAGTTTGGTTACAGACTTTATGATCCCGTAGAGAAGAAGCTTATCAGAAGTCGGGATGTTGTGTTTGTTGAGGATCAAACTATAAGAGATATTGAGAAGACGGATAGCTCAGTTTCTACACCTGGTGATGACTTGATTGACTTGGAAATTGTTCCTCATGGTCAAGATCAAGTAGAAGTTGAAGAGGAGAATCAAGATCAGCCTGATTTTGGTAATGATGAGCATGTCGATCATCCTTTGCATGATGAAGAGGATATCGATCAGCCGCAACCACCTGATGTTCCAGAACAGGAGGTTCAAGAACCACCTAGAAGAAGCAGTAGAGCTCGTGTACCTTCTAGGATGTATCCTCCTGATCAGTATGTGCTCTTGACCGATGGGGGAGAGCCTGAATGCTATGGAGAAGCAGTTCATGGAGAACACAGGAATGAATGGTTGGAAGGAATGCAAGATGAGATGAAATCCTTGCATGAAAATGACACATTTGATCTGGTGAAACTACCAAAGGGGAAGCATGCTTTGAAGAACAAGTGGGTGTACAGGCTAAAACAAGATGAACACACCTCAAAGCCTCGATTCAAAGCTAGATTGGTTGTTAAAGGTTTCAGTCAGAAAGAGGGAGTTGATTTTGAAGAAATTTTCTCTCCTGTTGTCAAAATGTCTTCTATCCGTTTTGTGCTTGGTTTGGCTGCTAGTCTTGACTTGGAGATTGAGCAGATGGATGTCAAAACCGCTTTTCTTCATGGTAAGCTAGATAAAGAGATATACATGGTGCAACCTGAAGGTTTCAAGGTGAAGGGAAAAGAAGACCATGTATGCAAATTGAAGAAGAGTCTATACGGTTTGAAACAAGCACCTAGATTGTGGTATCAGAAATTTGAGTCAGTTATGGGGGAGCAAGGCTACCAAAAGACTATTTCTGATCATTGTGTGTTTGTTCAGAAGTTCTCGGATGATGATTTTATTATATTATTGCTATATGTTGATGATATATTGATTGTTGGCAGGAATGTTTCAAGAATTGACAGGTTGAAGAAACAGTTGAGCAAATCCTTTGACATGAAGGATTTGGGGCCAGCAAAGAAAATCCTTGGTATCAACATCACCCGAGATAGAGCAAACAAGAAGCTGCACTTGTCACAGGAGAAGTATATTGAGAAAGTGCTTGAGAAATTCAATATGAGCAAAGCTAAAGTGGTTAGTTCTCCTGCTGCCACTCATTTTAAGCTTGGTGCTCATCATAGTCCTTCAACCGATGAAGAGAAGGAAGCAATGAGAAGAGTCCCATATGCTTCAGCTGTGGGAAGCTTGATGTATGCAATGGTGTGTACGAGGCCTGACATAGCTCATGCAGTTGGTGTTGTTAGCCGTTATTTGTCTAATCCGGGAAAGGAGCATTGGAATGCTGTGAAGTGGATAATGAGGTATCTACGAGGTACGTCTAGTTTGAGACTCACCTTTGGAGGTGGGAAGCCCGAGTTAGTTGGCTACACAGACTCAGATATGGGAACAGATGTGGACACCAGAAAGTCAATTTCTGCTTACCTAGTGACATTCGCAGGTGGCGCTGTGTCATGGCAATCAAGATTGCAAAAGTGTGTTGCACTCTCCACAACAGAATCAGAGTACATTGCTGCAACGGAAGCATGTAAAGAGGTGTTATGGTTCAAAAGGTTTATGGAGGAGATTGGATTGAAGCAACAGAGGTATGTAGTATTTTGTGATAGTCAGAGTGCTATCCATCTCAGCAAGAATGCTGCATTTCATTCAAGATCGAAGCATATTCACGTGAGATATCATTGGATGAGGGATGTCATCAATGATAAGTTGCTTGAACTTGAAAAGATTCATACAGATGATAATGGTGCTGACATGATGACGAAGGCATTGCCTAGAGAGAAGTTAGAGGTATGTCGTGTGATAGCCGGAATGGCTAGTCTCTCCACATAATCGGAAAGGGGGAGATTTGTTGGGTTGGGTTTCCAAATATGTGGAGAGCCCAAATCAATTCTGGCCCAACATCACATTCTAGCCCACCATCATCACATTCTGGCCCATCATCACTTGGCAGTAGAAATAGGCTGTGTGTGTTCGGGTGAAGGTAACACTCCAACTCCGAGAGCAAAACAAAAACGAGGGCAAAAAGAGGAGAGAACATCAGAACAGTGCAGAAGCAATAACCGGAGTTTCAACCGTCGGATCGAGCTGAAATTTTGTCAGCACGTTCGGAACTCGTGGAGGTACATTCTGAACGGTGGAGATCGTGTTTGGAGCTTTGGGTTGACGGGAATACGCCGAAGACAGAAGCAGATTTCTGGGCGATTCTGTTCTGCGCAGTCGAGGAGAAAGGGTCGTTTCTCACAAACTAACCGTTGGATCGAGCTGTAACTTGGACAGCACGTTCAGGACTCATAGAGGTTGATTCTGGACGGTGGAGATCGGATTCTGAGGGTTCTACAGTTGCGAACTCAGAACGTCAGTTTGCGTAGTTTGGTGAGGTCTTTCTAATCTCGTTGTTTGTTATCAAGTATTAATTGTCTTGATACGTTTGTGGTAGTTCGTCTGTGGTGGCAGATTGTAACTCTTGAACTTTGTCTCATAGTGAAGTTTTTGGTGGGCTTCGGTCCCGTGGTTTTTTACCTTCTCACATTGAGGAGGTTTTCCACGTTAAATTGATTGTGTCGTGCATTGTTGATTGCTTGCTTTATCGTGCATATTATTATTAGGATTGTTTCCTGCTAGATTCACACAAGAGAGGGATAATTGATCATTCCGCTGCGTAGACGAATAGTTTATTGTTTGATTATTCGTGTGTTTATCCCAACACTTAAAGGAGATCTTCTGTGTTAACAACTTGACAAGCACCTCAATAAAGGCTTAGACAAAATATCGACTTCGCCAACAAGTAGAAGGCAGGTTTAATCACTATGATGCAAATATCATCTGATTTCTCATAGAATCACAGCACTAGCAACTCTGAAGAAGGATACTCTTACGATTAAGGTGACAAGAATTAACCTAATGCCATAAGATCATATTTCATTATACAAACTAACAAACACTTACTTCACTGTAAACCTTAACTTGAGTGTCCAACTTTGTTCTCCAACTTTGCAGGTCCTGATGATTATGAAAGAACCAAAGAAATGAAGAAATTAACAAAAGAAACTGCATAACTCTGAGCTCTCTACTGCAGCTAGCAATTTTTTCCAATAATTCTCCAAAAACTACACCAATAACTAAATCAAACCCTAAAATGCAATTATTAAAAATGAGTAAACCTGTTTCAAATTCTGTATCCTGCTAAGAAGCTCCTGCCGCGATTCAGCTAATGCCTGCGAAACCCAATTTCACTCACAAACTTCGAATCAGAACAGAACTCAAAATTAATTGAAAATAACGCACAACCGGGTAAAAACGCACCGCAATCTTAGGATTAATCGGCGTTAAATCCTCTTTATTCTGCAAAAATGTTAAATTACAGGATCACAAGCTAAAACAAAATGCTAAAATGAAAAAAATAGATTAAACTACTACTCCATACTGTAGATAGAGGAGCTGGAGGAGGAATCGAGGACTCCAATTCCGGATTTTCCATCGGAGAAAATTTGAATTGATTTGGATCTGAGAAATTTTTTTATTTATTTGGAAAAAAGAAAAATCGTGGGGGGAATGTTTGATTTTAGCGAGGTTTTGGAACTATTTGAAATAAGCTGTCGTAATAATCAAAGTAGTAAAATCAGTGACTTTCAAATTGAATTCGAGTTCGATACGAAGGCGGGCGAATTTATGATGCTGAATTTATTATATTTTATTTATTTTAATATTTTAAATTCTAAATTCCAATTACTAAGGTAAGAGAAAGTGTCAATAATTTATTGGAAAAATTACATTTTTGGTCCCGTAAAAATTATTCAATGGCAAAAAAGTTTCAAAACTGATAGATTTAGTTCCATTGGAATTTTTGGCTGATTTTCCTCAACAATTTATGTTATATACGAAATACTCAAGCACTTATTGATATTTGAGTTGACATTGGGTGGAACATTTGTATAACTTTTTATTCTATTTTTTATACATGTTTTTAAATAATTATATACTTTTTTCAAATATAATTTTTCATTAAATTAAAAAAACTAGTATATTCATATATGTATAACTTTTTATTTAATATTGTATACATATTTTTTAATAGTTGTAAATTTTTTTACATTCTATTCTTCATTAAAAAATTAACAAATAAATTATATACATTTTTGTTTATAATTGTATAAATTTTTTAAAGTGTGGGCATTGTATCTTGGAGTGCACCGGATGCATAGTATAATTGTCCTTTATATTTTGTAGTTCAACTTGTAAAAATCCAAGTAATCGTTTTTTAAAAAGATGAAAATGATGAAATTACTAATCAAAGTATATCAAAAAGAAAAGAAATTATGTGATACTCCATATTGTCCAAAATGAAAAGATTAAAACCACTAAATAATTAAGGGCCGTGAGAATGCACTTGGACTTATATTTGGGCCCTTTTGGACCTTGATCGTAATTGGCCCAATGAAATCATTCGATGATTCGAACAAATTAATAAGAATTAATTATTTGTATTATTTTCTTATCCTCATATCAAGCCTAATATTATTGAGGATGTATTTTTATTTGAATTATAGCATTTTGAAATTAAAAATTAAAAATAAGAAATTATCGTATTTATTTTTGGGTTTTATGTTCGGTCTTATTTTCCTTTTTTGTTTCTCTAGCAATCCGTACATATTTTGTTTAAATTTTGTCATTTAATTTATGATTTTAATTTTTTATTATTTGTGACTTGTGATGACGTTTTTTCTTTGTTATATCAATTGTTTAGATCAGGATGAGTTACCACATATGGTCCACTAAATACTAGTAAACCCACAAATATAATGATTGGAGGGTAGGAATCGAGACTACTTTCGATGATACCTGCAATTTAGTCATCTGGGCCAGATGGGCATTTTTTAGTGAGTCTCACTCGTTTGAATCACTACAGCGTCTTGGCCATGGCAGTGCTCAAGAGAGTATATTAATTAATAACTTCATAAACCCAGATATAATTATCCTTTTAACCCCATTGATAGGGAGGTTACTTGGGGTGATCATGGTGCAATTTGGGCGGTTTTCGTCAAAATTTAAATTGTCTTGCTATAGGCAATTCAGTTTTATCTTTAATTTTAAATCACGATTTTTCCACTATAATTTATTATGCAGTTTTTTATGGTTAGGCGGTCGGTGTTGGTGGTTTAGCAATTTTTCTAATAACATAGTGTATAACAATAAATAACATAAAACCTAAATGTTATTTTAGTAGTACATGATATATTATTCTATAATAGTCTTAAAAAAATAATTTTCTAATATTAATAACTTGTTTGCTATTTTATACTCATAGTATCTCATTCAAATTACAAATTGAAATATCACTATGTATTTGAAGATAAATTATCATGAATGTTTTTTAAAACAATCACTATTTGTTAGAAAATTCGACAATTATAAAATTTACAGATAATATATATTTAAAGAGTATTACAAGTTGAGATTCTAAAATTTAAATAAGTTTAAATCATATACATATTTGTACATATACATGTAAATATATGGATTATATATAAGACGGTGCGGTGAGGTGCAATTTTAAGAATAAATCGAAATTGCGCCATTATAGCAATTCGATTTTGTCTAATATAAATAAATCGCGGTTTATACATAGATATCATTAGCGACACTGCAATTTGGTGCGGGTGGTCTTAGCAGTTTTAAAAATTTTATGCTCACCCCTTACACATTTTTTTACATAGTATACTCTTCCATAAAAAGAATATTTTTATCTAATATAAAAGTGAAGTGTTATTTTATGGATGGACCAAATTTTGAAGTTATCATATTTCCCACATTTAAAAGGTGTTCCAAAATTATATGTATTCTATAACTATAATAACAATGAGACAAATGTTCCCACAATCTGTCTGGTCAACAAAAACTTCACCATTTATGGAGTATTAATTTATTGTTAAGTTTTTTCTTCATGATGACCTATTCTATCATACGACGCCGTAACGAGTATTTTAGTTAATCCTTTACCCATGTTTCTCAACCTAATTAAAGAATCACAATTCTTTTGGCTGCCTTAGTTGCAAAGCAAAAGATATATTTCCATTGTTTCCATTGGAAAATTCAAATGAAATAATTTAGAATTACTCATTTTAAATAAACACAACAAACTACCTGTAATAAAATTTTGTATTCAATAATTTTCAATAATTTGTTATAGTTTGAATTTTTAAAACTTAATAAATAGATTTTGGACACCACAATTCAACTAAAAAAATCATGCACATGCGCAATCATGAATGGATTTGATGCTCAATAAATTGATTAATGATTTTTAAAAAAATTCATTTTAAATAGGAAAAAAACATTACAAACAAAGTCAATTAGTAAAAAAAAAAATTAAGGTTTAACAAAATCAATTAACAAACCTTTTACATTTAATTTTCCTGCTATTTCCCCAAAATATAAAAAAAGGATAAGAAGAAATTGCTATGAAAAACCTTTTCTTTCTAGAATTAACTTGACTGCATCTCAAGTCATGTAAGAATGATCAATTTTCAATTTCAAACCTATTTACTCGGTTATATTAAATGTAAATATATTATTTAATATAATAATAATTAATTAATATTAATAGTATTATAAAGGAAAGTTTAAAGGGCGAAAATAGAAAGCATAATTAAAGAGGTAATAACTAACAATCAAAGAACAACAGCTGCTAAGCTTTCTCATTATTACAATCGTAAAAATAAAATAAAAAAAATTAAAAATTCAGAGAAATCAACCGGAAAAAAGCTGCCAACGTTAAAGAAGGCAAATTTCGATTATTGCGGTGGTGGGTTTTGCAAATTGTGCCTCGAAATTTGCCGTTAAGATAGTGAGTCGCCTCAGTATGGGTCAAGAATCGTTTATTTACAGCTTTGTGGCACGTGGCACGGTGGTATTGGCGGAATACACCGAGTTCACCGGCAACTTCCCGGCGATTGCAGCTCAGTGCTTGCAGAGGTTGCCGTCGGCGAATAACAAGTTCACCTACAATTGTGATCACCACATTTTTAACTTTTTAGTTGAAGATGGATATGGTAATTTTGCTTAATTACTTCTTTACTCATTTTCGTTTTTTAGTGTTTGAATCTTTGATCTAGTTGTAGCTTGTATTGATGGGTTGGAGTTTTGGGGGATGCAGGGTGAATTTTGAGATGGGGTTTTATTGGATCTGCTGTAGATAGCTAAAAGATTGAGGATTACTGTTTTCTTTAGCTAGAAGTTGCAGTTCAAGCAAGTTAGTAGATTTATTTATTTATTTTTTCTGGAATTTTTTTGGTTAGGTCCTAGAATCTGTTAAGGTTTTGGTTTCAAGAAGATGAAATTTAAATATGCATGATAGTACTATGTTTATGTTTTCTTGATTATTTTCTATCAGCAGCTTAAAGTTATGATGTGTGAAATAAAAAGAAGTGCTTGTTTCATAGAAGTAATTGATTGTAGATACTTTCTATAAGGGATACTTGAGAAATATTACATAAAGGCTATGTTTTAGGGCTGAATTTCGCGAAAACATTAAGCTTTTTCAGTGAAGAATCTGTGTTTGAACTTTTTGGAATCTGAAATAAGATGTTTATTGAGGGGATGGATTGATTGCAGTTGTCTATATAGATTATAGTTGGATTTTGAGAATTATTATTGTTGAATAAAAAGTATATATTACTGAACTCCTAGGATAATACGTTAATCATTTCAAGTTGTTGTGTTTGAGCTGTCGATTGGGACAAGTGAAACTAAGTCGAGATGTTTCCAGAGTTGAAGAGACATAAACACTAGTGTTTTGTGTTCATTGCTGTATGGAAACTTGTATTGGGTATCTTGCAAACTTCTAAAATCTCATTTAGGCCTCGTAATCTTGTTGGATTGTACACTGTTCGACTTGATTGTAGTTCATTTCAGCAAAAAAACATCTAGACGTTCTTAAATCCTAATTCAGGGGTCCTGGTGCACCACAGTATTGGAATGTAAAATGGAAATAGTAAACTGCTGATGTTATAGATTATGTCGGTTTCCTGCTCGATCTCAGTTCCTGTCCAGAATCTTGAGCCAAGGCCTCTCCGGCATCCATTGGTTTCCTTGGGCTTATGACCAAACCTTGATGAAAAATAGTGCATATTAAGTTGATTCTATTATGTATATAGGTCAATGAATTACCCCATTGTCTCAAAAGCTGTGTGCCTTATAAGTTTCAGTTTTTTGGATACAAAACCATCTATAACCTCTGAAAGTTGGACATGTTGGTGTCCAAATGATGAAAAAAACACCTCATACCATCTCAAACTGTAAAATCTTACCTATCGTCGAAATAATTGGCTGATGTTCAAGAATATTGTATAGAGTTGTCCAAAATTGATATTAATCTTAATAAAACGAAGTTACCCAATCATATGAACTTCATGATTCATCTCTCTCTTGCACACTCAATTCACATTTTAAAGCACTTTCCCGGTTTTGCACCCACTTGACACTGTTTACTAATGATGCAGCTTATTGCGTTGTCGCCAAAGAATCTGTTGGAAAACAGATCTCAATAGCATTTCTGGAACGCATAAAAGCTGATTTCAAGAAAAGATATGGTGGTGGTAAAGCAGATACAGCTGTTGCAAAAAGTCTCAACAAAGAATTCGGGTATGTATCAGCCTCAGAAATGGAAGATTGTTCGTTATATATGTCATTCGATTGTGGATAAATAAACAAATGTAACGAAAAGCTTTGGAATGCAGGCCTCTAATGAAAGAGCACATGCAATACATTATCGATCACGCTGATGAGATCGAGAAACTGTTGAAAGTTAAGGCCCAAGTTTCAGAAGTCAAAAGTATTATGCTTGAAAATATAGACAAGGTATACATAGCTTGATTGCTTCTCTTTTACTTCTATATATACTTGAATTCATAGTACCATTGTCTTGAATCATCATACCGAATCATCATTTCGTGTCAAAATGCTTTTGGTTGCCAAAGTCGAGGCGAAGAGAGTTACCAAATGATTGTATACATATTTAGGATGCAACAAGATGATATAAATAAACCTTCTTCGTGTGTGTAGACTGTTTTCTCTGTCTCTATTTGACCCTGCATGCATTGTTCAGACTATCGAACGAGGCGAAAACATAACCAATCTTAATAACAAGGCTGAAGACCTGCGAAATTCGGTAGGTGTTCTGTCTCTCTCTCTCTCAATTACATGCATTCACGTTCTTGAGCTCGATTGCTTCCATTTATATGCAGGCTCAAGAATACAAGAGAAAGGGGGAACAAATTCGACGAAAGATGTGGTATCAAAACATGAAAATAAAGTTAGTCGTGCTCGGAATCCTCCTCCTCCTCGCCCTCATCATCTGGCTTTCTATTTGCCACGGTTTTAACTGCGCCAACTAGGTTGTTCCATTTTAGAGCTTGAAAGCCTTCTTCTTCTCCTTCTTGGAAGATGACGAGGTTGTCTGATTCACATGTAATTGGTGCAACTGGTTTGTTCTAAATCTTGATGTGAAAATAGACATTTATTTTTCTATGAGTTACATAAGCAGATAGAATATTCGATTAATGCCATGTTGCTTTTTTCTTTTCTTTCCCATTATTCAATTGGATCAAATTATGATTTTGTAAATCTATTATTATTGTCCCACATCGTTTGCTCAGCAGAACAAAGTTGTTGAACAGTACTATAAAATGGGCATGGCTTGCAAATTTTTTCTCATACCTTTCTCGGCCTTTTGGCTAAGATCAAGTGTAGTATCTGTTCTTATCAGTTTAATATCTGATAAAAGGGCCAATGGCCCACACGATATTAAATTAATTTCTAAAGGGGGGCCCGTCAAGGTAGCTTGCTATCTGGGCCTTTTGAGTGTCGCCCAAGCTTTGCACTACAGCTAGGGCCTGGCGCACCCCCACCAAATAAGTCTAAATTTAGTAACAATTAAAGCCCATTAAGCGTATTTGGTTCATAGGGCGGCCCAATTCTAAAGAGCTCGGTTAACAAATTTATTGAAGCACATTATCAATATTTAGTTTTTTATGGGGTCCCACTTCGAATGAGGCTTGGTATAAAATTACAGCCATGATGCTGCTTTCAAATTCTATTCTTTATAGTGGCCCAACAAAAATTAATATAACTTTGTCAATCCTAGTGGACTAATCGGTTAAAAATTTATTATAAAAAAAAATGCTGCAATTAATATTTTTGTATGAATATTAAATATTGTTCAATTAAATATGCTACAATAAGTATTTTCAAAGCTTATTATGCTTCGTGAAAGAAGAACAAGAGAGTTCAATTTAATACCAACAATTACTTGCATCAATTTCAATTTGACACAAGAAGGAAGTTTATTGTGTATACAATTTGAGTGTGTTAATTTAGGTATAGTCTAATCTAAGTACGAAAGACCATTGTAATCTTGTATGCCTTGTAAGAAGCCTAACTGTCGGATTGTGGCCTATAAAATATGGGCCAACTCCAAAATTCAACCGGGCCTTAATTCTCCAACTTTATTTTGTTATTTATCTTCTTCTTCTTGGAAGCTGAAGAGGTTGTCTGATGGTGCAACTGGTTTGTTCTAAATTTTGTTGTGAAAATAGACAATTTATTTTTCTTTTTGTTACATAAGAAATGATAGAATATTCGATTGATGTCATGTTGCTTTTTTGTTGTTTCTTCTTATTCTTTCCCATAATACAAGAAAACAAACAAATAAAATAGAGTGAGGCTTGCGTGTGCCCGGGTGCACACCGTGCGCCTTTAGAATTTAGTATTATGGGTAAATATATTGTTATGTTCTAAATGATATACACTTTAATTAATAAGGGCACACCATTTTGTTCTAAAGGGTTTATACGTTTCATTAATATTTTTTATTTTTCTTCAAAAAATAAAGGGTACATATCTTTATATTAAAGTGTATATAATTTAACACAAAATTTTAAAGGCCCACGGAGTGTGCCCGTGCTTCCGGGTGCACACAAGTTTTTGCCAATAAAATATAGTTAATAAATGGTACCCCACCTATTTTAAAAATATTTTGATGAATTAGACCATATGTTTACATCTCTATTTATTCTAATTTGATTTGAAACAGATCTTACCACTAATATTTAACATCAATTAAAAATCAAATTAATTTTACATTTCCACAGTACTCAATCTTAAAAGCACAAATACCATATGCAAATTTAGATAATGATCTATAGGAATGGATAAAATGAATCGATAATTATTAATTTAAGAACAACGAGAGATGCATGAAATTGTCTTTTCGATTATTCTATCAAAGTAGTTTTTTGAAAATTTAAATAAGACAAAATAAATAAGTTCCATGACATTAGAGAGAAGAGAAGTTTAGTTAAGGTTCAATAGGATCTCAGTAATATAATTTTGTAGGAGAGTTTTAATCTATTTAGTATTGTCCCACATCGTTTGCTCAGCTGAACAAAGCTGTTGAACGATAATATAAAATGGCGTGGCTTGCAATCAAAAGCTCATACCTTTCTCGGCCTTTTGGCTAAGATCAAGTGTAGTATCTGTTCTTATCAGTTTAATATCTGATATGTGGGCCAATGGTCCACACGATATTAAATTAATTTTTAATGGGGAAGGCCCATTAAGGTAGCTTGCTATCTGGGCCTTCAAGTGTCGCCCAAGCGTTGCACTACAGCTAGGGCCTGGCTCACCCCACAAATTAAGTCTTTAAGTTTTTGTAACAATCAAAGCCCATTAAGCATGGTTGGTTCACAACGCGGCCCATTTCTATTGAGATAACGAATTTATTGTTAGCCCAGTTTGTATATTTAATTACATATGGAAACCAAGACTAATGAGACCCGGTTTCCAAATTATGAGCCATAAAGCTGCTTTTCAAATTCTTCTTTGTGTTTGAGTTTCAGCTAAAATTAATTTACAATTTTCAATCCAAGTCGACTTATTGTTTAAAATTGATTATAAAAAAAAATAAATAAATGCTGCAATTAATATTTATTTATGATTCTATGAATATTAAACATTTAAATAGTATTGATCAATTTAAATATGCATAAGTATTTTCAAAGCTACTATGCTTCGTGAAAGAAGAGAGTTAAATTTAATACCAACAATTATTTACATCAAGTTCAATTTGACACTAAATTTGGTTACTTAACTTATTATCTTGAAAAAGAAAGAAAGATAGGAAGTTTATTGTGTATACAATGTGAGTGTGTTAATTTATGTTACTTTTGCATGATTGAATATTTTTCCATCTCTTGATTATTGGGCTATTGGCTGGTATAGTCTAGTCTAAGTTTCGATTAATAGCCAACACTGATTTTGATAATGTGAGAAAAGAAGGCCATTGTAATCTTGTAGGCCTTGTAAGAAGCCAAACTGTTATATTATGGCCCATAAAATTTGGGCCAACTCCATAATTAAACTGGGCCTTCAATCTCCAACTTTATTTTTGTTATTTGTTATTTTCTTCTTCTTGGAAGAAGCTGAAGAGGTGGTCTGATTCACATGTTATTGGTGCAACTGGTTTGTTCTAAATCTTGATGTGAAAATAGACATTTATTTTTCTTTGAGTTACATAAGAAATGATAGAATTCGACTGATGCCATGTCTTTTTTTTTTCTTTTCTTTCCAATAATACAAAAAGTAAACAAATAAAATACCGTTAATAAAATGGTACCCCCACCTATTTATAAAATATTTTAATGAATAAAGGCCCGGCTATTAATACCACCAATTTCACTATACACACCCCAATAATAATATGTACTAAGTTATCCCTAGAGAATAAGACAAGTTTAACCTTACATATACATTATATGTAATAATAAATTAAAGAGTTAACTTGTACTTTTTAATTAATCACAATTTTTTATGAATAAAATATATAACTATTTTAATTAATAAAAATTAAGACTCATTAAATAAAGAATATTTAAAATACTACAATATAAATATTAAAAAATTCATTAAAATTGTTTTAGCAAGGCTACACAATTCAATTATATGACATAAATTAAATGTTATACTTACAGTGTGTTCATTTTTTTTTTTCAGAAGTTATTATTAATTTCAAAATTAAAACAATTATTATAATAGAGTTGCTTTAATTTTAAAGCACAATGAATTTTTATGAATTGTTGTATAATTTTTTAATATTTATATTATGTAGATTTATATATTATATTTTAAATATTTGATATTTCTTGATTTTTATTAAGTAAGATAGTTATACTTTTTTAATAAATAATTCGTGATTAAATTCTAAAATTTTTAAAAAATATATTTTTTTTAAAAAATATTTATGATTAAATTGAGAAAATATATAAAGAATGTGTTTTTAATTGATAAAAAAAATTCGTGATTAAATTAAGAAATGATAGAAAGATCATATATTTTTTTTGATAAAAAAATAAGTACATAATTAAATTAAAAATTGAGGAAAATGTCATGTATTTTAATACAATTAATCCTAAATTAAAAAATATATATATAGTATATAATTCTTTTCTTGAAATAAGAAGTGAGAAATTGTACGTATTTTATGAAGTGAATATTGGAGATTAGAGCTCTAAAAGGGATATTTAGTAAGAATGGTAAGATTGCATTTTATGGGGGTGTATAAAGTGGAAAATTAGAATTAAAAGAATTAATTTGGGGTGTATTTAACTATCGGGGTGTATATAATGGAAGTGGGTGTGTTAATAGCCAAGCCATGAATAAATCCATATGTTTACATCTCTATTTAGTCTAATTTGATTTGAAACATACCTTACCTCTAATCTTTAACATCAAATTTCTTGAATCTTTAAAAACACTATTAAAAATCAAATTAATTTTACATTTCTACAAGACTCAATCTTAAAAGCATTCATGCCAAATACCATATGGAAACTTAGATAATGCTCAATAATACCGCATCAGATGAAGACAAAGTTGCTTGTGAGACGTTACTTATATGAGACGATTTGTGAAACATATTAAAGTATGTTTAATTGTTATTAAATTATGTTTTTCTAAAATATGTTGGATTATGTATTAAAGTATGATTTTAGCATGTTATAATATGATTTATTATTGACATATTTTAACTACAAATAAACATACTTTATCTATACAATAATCATACTTTAATTATGAGTCGACCCGTCTCACAAGAAAATATCTCTATAATGAATCGATGATTATTAATTTAAGAAGATTGAGAGACACATGAAATTGTCTTTTCGATTATCCAATCAAAGTAGTTTTTTGAAAATTTAAAATAAATAAATAAATATAAATTATGGTATTGATTGATGAATAAATAAATAAGTTCCATAACATTATAAGAGAGAAGAGAAGTTTAGTTAAGAATCAATCGGATCTAATATAATTTTGTAAGAGTTTAAATCTATTAGCATTGTCCCACGTCGTTTGCTCAGATGAACAAAGTTGTTGAACAGTAATATAAAAAAGGCGTGCCTTGCACCTTGTATCTAATGCCTATCTCGTTCTATGGCTAAGATCAAACTTGGGTGATTTGGGTTCAATCCTCGGCAATGGCGCCAAAAATTTGTTCATCATCGTTTATGCACTTGAGTTATTATTCATGTGAGTAAAGAATGCACTTGAGTTATTATTCATGTGAGTACATAAAAGTAGTGGATAAGTTTTTTGTCCCATTGTCGGGAATTAAACCCTCAGCTAGGGCCTGGCACACCCCCACCAAAAAAGTCTAAATTTTTGAGGTTTGAACCCTGAAAGATCATGACTCTGATATAATGTTAAATGATCACCTCGATAGAAAGAAAAGTCATTTAAATCACACTAAAGCCTTTGTCAATTTTGGTAGACAATTTGTTTTAAATTTTATTTTTTAAGTAGTACTTCCTCCATCTCATCCTTATGGTTACGAATAAATGTTTAAATTTAAATATTGTTCAAGAATTCTCAAAATCCTTATAGTTACGAATAAATGTTTAAATTTAAATATTGTTCAAGAATTCTCAAAGCATCGTAGAAGTAGAACAAGAGAGTTCAATTAAATACAAAACAAATATTTACATCAAGTTCAATTTGACACAAAATTTGATTACTTAACAATTTTATTATCTTGAAAAAAACAAAAGAAATTTCATTGTGTACAGTGTGAGTGTGTTAATTTATGTTGTTTTAATTTATTATTATGTCATTTTTGCATAATTGAATATTTTTCCTCTCTTAATTATTGGGCCATTGGCTGGTTAATCTAAGTTTCCATTAATAGCCAACACTGATTTTCATAATGTGAGAAAAGAAAGGTCATTGTAATCTTGTAGGCCTTGTAAGAAGCCCAAACTGTAGATAATGGCCCATAAATTTGGGCAGCTCTAATTTATTCAAAGAAAATTAAGTCTCTTGTCTAATTGGAATTACTTCTTTGCGTTAACATTTATTTTTCCACTACATCATGCAGCGTAAGAAAAATAAATAACATACATATATAAATTATAAATTCAAATTTATTCATTTTAAATTGAAATGAATTGGGTAAATCCACTGAGTGAGCTGTGATTATAAGGGTGATTTTTCAGTATCTATCCGTGTTATTTAAATTTAATTTAAATGTGATAGAAAACTACATACTAATGAATGATCAACATTAGGATGAGTGTTAGTGTGTCTAAAGGTTGAAGCTGATAATGGTGCATGAGTGAAACGGATGCACCAGAATCAGCAGAATCAAGAAACGCACAAACATATCAGCAAAGCTGCACCGGGTGCATCAGTCGTGAGCAGGGTGACTTGTGGCCGTTGTACAGTTCGCATACGAACGATTTCTGGAAAGTTCTAAACGCAAATAGATAGCTGGCCATGCAGGGTGTGTGATGGAGTTGGTTATAACCGTCGAGATTCGTTTTAACCAACTGAGAATCCAGCTGGAAGTTGGTTACACGCGTTGGTCCTATAACTTTCTGTGCAAGCATATGATGTATATATTGCTGTGATGCTTGTGTATACGCATTGTAATCCGTTTGCTCTCTCAATCAATAATAAGATCTCTCTCTCACAGTGGATGTAAGCTTGTGCAAACAAGCTGAACCACTATAAACGTCTTCTTCTTCATACAATCACACATACACACACAAGTTGAAGTTATTATCATATGTGATCCAATTTCTTGTATTCAATTCATTGCTTGTTTGTGTATTCTACAAGATTAGGTTAGTTATTGATCTGATATATCATCATCTACAACAAAGTGGCGCCGTCTGTGGGAATCGAACCCACGACCACATGGATGTGACTAATATATCTATTAGGATATTGTTAGCATTAGTAACTCAGTTTAATCTGGAATTGCACCAGATGGATGTGACTACAGCCTTTCTTCATGGAAATTTGGAGGAAAAGATCTATATGACTATTCCAGAAGGAGTTTCAGTTCAAAACTCAACTGATAAGGCTTGTTTACTTCTAAAGTCACTATATGGATTGAAACAAAGTCCTAGGAGATGGTATCTGAGATTTGATGAATACATTATCAAATGTGGTTTTGAAAGAAGCAAGTTTGACAGTTGTGTATATATCAAACAAGATAGTGACTGGTATGTTTTCTTGTTACTATATGTTGATGACATTTTAATTGCTTGTAAGTCTATGGAAGGCATTACAACTGTGAAGGAAATGTTGAAATCTGAGTTTGATATGAAAGATTTGGGTGAAGCTACTGTTATATTAGGAATGGAAATCAAAAGAGATAGATCAGTTGGTTCTATTGTGTTACATCAGAGCTCATACTTAGAAAAGGTTCTCAAAAGATATAATATGGATCAAAGTAAAGCTGTGTCTACTCCTGTAAAGCAGGGATTGGCTTTAACAGCTCAACAATCAGCTAGAACTAGTGAAGAAGTATCAGAAATGGAGAAGGTTCCCTATGCCAATGCAGTTGGTAGTCTCATGTATGCTATGGTATGTTGCAGACCAGACTTGGCTCATGCAATGAGTTTAGTAAGCAGGTTCATGGGAAGTCCAGGAAGAAATCACTGGGAAGCTGTTAAGTGGATTCAGAGATATATCAGAGGCAGCTTAACAACAGGTTTGCATTTCAATAAATTTACCTCTAACATTGATTTTCTTGCAGGTTTTGTAGATGCTGATTATGCTGCAAACTTAGACACAAGGAAGTCACTATCAGGCTATGTCTTCTGCGTGCTTGGTACAGCTATCAGTTGGAGATCAACACATCAGTCAGTGGTTGCATTGTCTACAACTGAAGCTGAGTTTATCTCACTCACAGAAGCAGTAAAGGAAGGTTTGTGGTTGCAAGGAATTTTGTCTGAGTTTGGTGTAGTACAAGAATCAGTACTAATACATTGTGATAACTCTAGTGCTATACATTTATCAAGACATCAGGGTTTTCATGAAAGGACAAAACACATAGATGTAAGAATGTATTTTGTTAGAGACTTAGTTGAAGGAGGAAAGGTTGTGGTTAAAAAGGTTGAAACAGCCAAGAATCCAGCTGATTTCCTCACTAAGGCATTGCCTAGTTCAAAGTTTGAGCTATGCAAGAGTCTTGTCAATGTATGCTGAACATATCAGTGGTGAGTTCAGCTGCTCTCTTCAAAAGCAGTGTGCAAGTTGGCTGTCTTGGTAAAAAAAAAAAAAAAAAACAGTGAAGTGAAGGAGTGATTGAGTATTGGTTGAGTATGAAGTTTTAGGTGGAGAATTGTGATAGAAAACTACATACTAATGAATGATCAACATTAGGATGAGTGTTAGTGTGTCTAAAGGTTGAAGCTGATAATGGTGCATGAGTGAAACGGATGCACCAGAATCAGCAGAATCAAGAAACGCACAAACATATCAGCAAAGCTGCACCGGGTGCATCAGTCGTGAGCAGGGTGACTTGTGGCCGTTGTACAGTTCGCATACGAACGATTTCTGGAAAGTTCTAAATGCAAATAGATAGCTGGCCATGCAGGGTGTGTGATGGAGTTGGTTATAACCGTCGAGATTCGTTTTAACCAACTGAGAATCCAGCTGGAAGTTGGTTACACGCGTTGGTCCTATAACTTTCTGTGCAAGCATATGATGTATATATTGCTGTGATGCTTGTGTATACGCATTGTAATCCGTTTGCTCTCTCAATCAATAATAAGATCTCTCTCTCACAGTGGATGTAAGCTTGTGCAAACAAGCTGAACCACTATAAACGTCTTCTTCTTCATACAATCACACATACACACACAAGTTGAAGTTATTATCATATGTGATCCAATTTCTTGTATTCAATTCATTGCTTGTTTGTGTATTCTACAAGATTAGGTTAGTTATTGATCTGATATATCATCATCTACAATATTAAAAATTCAAATTAATATTAATTAATCCGTTAATGTTAAGATATTGTAACTTATTTGAATTAATATCACAATTCATATTATACTTGAGTAATTTGAAATTATTCTTTCAAAGGGCTTTTAAAATGTGCATAAAAGTCCCTAATTTGTAGCACTGAGGTGGAAAAGATACCCCCCCCCCCCCCCCCCAACTAGTCTAATAATTCCAGAAAACATGGTGGGAAATTAAAAAAAAAAATCACTGTCTCCCTCCATCCAATACACAATTTAGAAATTGTTGTACCATTATTTTTTAAGAATACATAATTTGTTACATAACTTTATTGATTGAAATATAGTATTTTCTTAAAAAATAAATACTCTCTTAAGTAATTTATGTGTGTATTTGAGAGTTATATTGTTTTTTAAAAAATAAATTGTGTTATGAAGTTTTTTTTTTGAGTGTATATTCTTTTAGTTATAAAAATTGTTTCGCGACAAATAAATAAAAAGATGTAAAATGTATAATAAGACGGGTACATATATATTTTTCTAAAATTGTTTGGATTAGAAAAATGTTATTCATTTTATAATTCTTATTGAGACTATAATACACTATGTGATTGTGGTGGGAATTTAATTTTTTTTTTTTTAATATTTTGAAGCATCTTTGTCACAAATGTGGAGTTTTAAAGTAAGAATATGCCCAAACAAGTCATTAGTTTATGCAACAATGTCCCGTCAATCTGGAGTATCGACCAAAATGTGTTGAAATTTTGTGATCCCTCCGACCTAACCTAACCAATAAAATAAAGTAAAATAATAAGATGAAAAAATATTTTATGTTCAAATACTATTTTTTTAGGGCTACTCAACTGAGAGATGGATACATGTGAGACAGATAATGAGATCGATATATACATATTAAAGTATGTCAATTATATAGTATATATAAAGTATGTTTATTGATCATTAAAATATATTTGTAGTAAATCATATTATACTCCATTTATACCACCTTAAAATCATGTTTTAATATATTATTACAATCATACTTTAGAAAAAATATACTTTAACTATCAATAAACATATTTTACTTATGTAACAATCATACTTTAACACATCTTATGAATCGTCTCACATAAACTGTCTAAGAGATTTTATCTCTCTCTCTTTTTTTTTCTCACAATAGATAGAAAATTTTATGCATTTCCTCATTTCATTAATAATAATTGCTATATGCATTGCATCGATAATATACAATACAGTTAATTAATAACATTACATTTGAATCATAACTTGTGTTCTGCTAATGCCTAATACTGTTTTTTATTATATTTTTTTAACAAAAAAATTGGTTGATTAATTAACTTATTTTAATTGAATTGTATCAAGAAAAATCTGATCCAGAGTTTTATTATGGGACTTGATAATTTATATAGTAGCAAATCTTAATTAATTTATTCATATATTTAATTATAACAATAAAAAATACTACATATGTGGAATATAATTTTAATCTAATGGTCTTTCAGAAAATTGAATTATTCTTCTTCTTCGAAGCTGCTACTGAATTTGATCACCACTCACTCACTCAGACTATTGCAATTTTATTTGATGTATGAATGCCTTAATTCTAATTATAAAAATATAATGATTTTTAATTAATACAAATATTCAATTTTTGAGAAATAGTAGATGTTATATCAAAATCTTTGTATTATATGAATTAATGTACAAGGCCAGGAGGAAACATCTTAAACCCCTCTACTAAGGCCGTTTAAATTTCATCTTTCCTACTTACTACTCGTTAAATTATTTAAAATAGAAATATAATATCAAAAAATAATAAGGAGTGAGGACCAAAATTCATAATTGGTCTGATTTTTGGATTTTCTATGTCATTTAGTATGTCATAATTTAATTTATATAGTTGGATAAACTGACTCATATAATAAAAGATGATATTAAATCCTATAAAAGATAAGTAGGAACATAATAGTTAGATTTTCTCTACTGTCTCTCATATAACAAGACATAGAAAATGTTATGCAGATGAAACCACAAGCACATGACAAATTAATTCAGAGAATATAGCAAAAAATTAAACACCACTCTTTAATTTTAGAAAAATTAAAACAAGATCTCACCATCTTCTATAAGTACACACCTAATTTCCTAGACAAATGACCCTTATTCCATTTTTTCCTTACAACCCATTCATGTCCAAAAAACATAACCTAAAAACTACCATCAAACACTTTATGATCATCACAATTTCTAGGCCCTCTCAACTAGGTCTAAAAAAGGGCCTTACAAAATTAATAACAACAACATGCACCCTCAAACCACAACCTAAATCACAACAAACACAAATTACATGACCAAAGCTAGTTAACTAGTGAACATCCCGAATCGATCACTGCACACCCCTGACTTCAAACTCATTTCGATTCTTGACGACGATGTCGTACATGTGCATGGACTTGAACTTGCTAAAGTCCTTAGGAAGGGAGATGAGATGAACTGTTGATCTCTTGTGAAACTGCAGCAGCTCAGGATCATCATAGTACCTCTCCCACCCGAGCGACGAAAGCTTCGACTCGAGCACCAAATAAGACGTGATCACCTCATTGGAGGCTACATGGACCAACATTTTCTTGCTGTGGCACTCTCCTGCATTCTCCACCAGCCGAACGACGCCGTTTTTGAACACCCAAACACCAGACATTGTTAGCTAGCTAGGGTGTGTATGTGGTGATTTAATTTCTTAAGTAATAAGTAGGTGAACATGGAGACATATATATAGTGGATGTAGATATATGCTATGGGGGGGGGGGGGGGTGGGTTAATTATTTAATTTAAATTTAATTGCCCCCCTTTTTCTTTTTAAAAGAGCAACAATAACAAAAAAAATTTAAGCAACCTATATATGGCATTGGATTTTTCTCTTTTTTATAGATTAGAACTAGGTTCTTTCTTATTAAATAAAAAGATTGCAAGAATCACTATTTTATTAATGATCATATAAAGTGACCTAATATATTTTATACACTTGATTTTGTCTTAATGGGTTCTCAAGAACCTTCTCTGATTCCTATTCTTCCAAGAGAGAGTGGTGGGAGAGAGAGAGAGAGATAAACACAAACATGTATATAATAGTATTGATCAACTTTCACAATGGATCTATTCCAACTAATGTATTCATTCATAAGAACTTACCAAGATTGCTTTTTGAGCAAATGGCAACCTCAAAGAGAGTATTCTCTCCAAATTAGTAATAACCTTTTTGTGTGTGTATGGTGGGGTGGGATGGGGGTGGTGAAAAAATCAGAGCATCATCTTATGAGATAGGGGGAAATGATCTTAATGTACCAATATTTCCAGCAATGAAATGACAATAAATATTTTTGTAGCTGTGATAGAAAATTAATTATAATAAATATAAAAGTTTTTTTTCATGCAAATGGGAAATTCATGCATGGCATGAGTGTGACAAAAGCTGTAAGCAGTCAAAATCAAACTCATGAGGGCCAAATGGAGAACTCTCTTTCCCCATACTTTATGGATAGGATAAGAAATAAAACACCAAAATACACACACACACACAAAAATATATACATATCTCTATTTTGTCCATCATCACTTATTATTCAACCATATATTATATTTTCCCTCTGTACTGATTACTGGAAAGGAGAGGGAAATGTCACAGAAGCCCATTCAAGAGAGGAGTGGGGTTTTATTTTTATTTTTATTTTTTTGTAAGAATTATATATACATTATCTTCATATATAAGTCAATGGCTCAATGATATTTTTCATATTTATGACAAGAATCTCAAAATAGTTAGCAAGATATATCTGCATAGATCTTGTACAGCTTGTGTTCTTCGTCTCGTCTTGATTTTTTTAATGTATATGTCTCTTTCTTTCTGTAATGACATCATCATGTATTGATCATATGCTTGAATTAATGCATGATATGTAACATATTATTGTTTGAGTTATGAATTATAGTAATGTAATTAGCACGTTCGATTCAACTAATTGTTAGCTAAAATAAACGAGTACTATCGCTCTTTTATGCATTTAAACGCTCGTGAATACATAAAAGAGCGAAGCACAAAGACGTACGCGTCGATATCCTTATATTTGTTTCGTCAAAATCAGTTGATTCCAACATCAAATCTAGTCGATTAGGACATAAGAGATTGTCATTTCTTGTACAGCTTTATAGGTACATAATCTTTTAATTACTTCATTAATAATCAAGCAACAAGATTGGAGATAGCAATTAACAGATGTTAAGGTTTTAGAGGCCAAGTGGTGTAAAAAAAATGTCATCTTAAGTTAGAATCTTCTCTTCTCATTAAGGACAAAGTTGCTATTTTGGTCAGAACAAATACTAATTCACTTGGACAAGAAAATAACCTTATTGGGAATCAGAGAATTCTAGACTGCTTTTGGGGGGCCAATCTTTGATCCATTTTCCAAATGACGCGTGTCATCATCATGGTGCTTTTACTGAAACAAAGTTTGGATATTTATTTTCTTTCAATCACTTGATGATGATTTTTCCTAATGTGACCCCCCCCTCCATATGAAACATCTTACTATATATTTGTTAATCAATCCCATATTGACACTTGGAACTAAGTAATTGGCCAATGTCAACTCCTAAAACACGAAATCGTGTCGTCGCATCAAACATCAGATCGAAACTAGCTCTGATACCAATTCAATTAAAACCAACGCTTTAAAGAAGTGAAAAACGAACATAGTTGGTCTTCCATTGCATTAATCACACAATTTACAAGAATTGATAAAGTACATACACATAATTCACAACCCTTAATTTGTACAATGATATTATACATATTTATACATACATACATACATATACCTTCTTCTTCATCATCATCAAGAACTCTATAGAATGATCATCATCATCATCATGCATGCATGATGATGATCAAATACTCATGATCACACTCTTCACATGTCTCTCACTTCGAACTCGTTTCGATTCTTGACAACGATGTCGAACATGTGAATGGATTTGAACTTGGAGAAGTCCCTTGGGAGGGAAATGAGATGAACTGTGGATCTCTTGTGGAACTGCAGCAGATCTGGATCATCATAGTACCTCTCCCAACCTAGTGAAAACAAAATCCTCTCCAAAACTGCATACGATGTAATTGCCTCGTTCGAGGGCAAGTGGACTAGAAGCTTCCGACGAGGGCAGTCGCCCGGGTTCTCCAACCGAACGACGCCGTTCTTGAACACCCACACCCCAGACATTGTAATGCAACACTCTTGAAAAGAGAATAGATATGAGACTTTTTTTTTTTAATGATATTTTTATTTTTGGATTTTTTGTTGGATATGGAATTCAAGAATGGGTGAATGAGGTGTTTATATAGGACTGTGGCATCTATAGATTCTTTGTGATGATAGGAGAATAAGATTTTGTCCCTCTAAATATATCTTACGTAGTTTAATTGAACTACTCATGATGTAGTTTTTTATACACACATGTTGTCTTAGAATAGATGAGCACTATACATTTATAAGACGATAATTAATTTGGGTTAATTTTTATTAATTATTTTATTAAATGGGTTGTTTAAGTTTATAAGGATGAGTTTAAATTTGAGATACGTGGATTAGAATATATAAATAAGCTTTAATAAAAGCATAAAATAGTAGACAATGTGATCATGATTTAGGGTGTTTGCTTTATTTGTTGTTCACGTGGGTGTATAACCTCATTTTCTTGTGAAGAAAGGTCCCCTAGTATGGGATATATAGGCTAGTGGCAAGTCGATGGATACCTTGTGGATCCCACATGCTACTATATTGTCAAATAATTAATAATTAAAAAAAAAGACACACATGTATATAAACCTAATTATATGGATAATTAAACTCTACGAGTAATCCAACATTGAATTCCTTGAAATTTTAGTTGGTCTCAAATTAATCACTCTATATAAGACATACATTTAACAATCATATAATAAATATGATTTTATTTAGATTGTTATGAATGTTGTTGAATAATCTTGATTAGAACATTTATGATTGAGATGATAGTTGCACCGATATCATATCAAAACGATTCGCATCAAAACTTAAAATGGAATTCATTGGAAATTTTTATAAGGTGGTGGCTCGATTCCGATTGCACAAGGTACATGTACATTCTTTGAGTGAGCTAATTAAGTAAGTTCGCTTCCTTGCTTTCTTGATCATTACAATCCGAACAAAAGGACAAAATTAACTTACATCAAGTACAGACGATTACTCAGATCTTTTGTATTTGGGTTTTGATTTAAATTACTTTTAAAGTTGGGTTCCAAATACATAATTAAACACTCAATTATATCAAAAGTGTGTGAACTCTTGTTGTTGTTCATATTAAGTTGCATTAAACAAAGAGTTTGGATTGAGAAGAATCAAACTTAAAGTGATTCTTCTCTGTAAAACCCCACCCCATATGGAAGAATCTTTCTTGTAAATTCTTGGCAATCCTTATCAGACTTTTACAGAGAAAAGGGTTTGGATTTTGGATAAATAGATTTGTCTTAGAGTAGCATCACCAAATCTTGCAAGAAAGCAATTCATATTTCATATCTCATTACTGTCATGAAAATTGTCCTACCTAAGCTAAAAATGAAGCAATTATTCTAAGTTTTATGCATATTAAAATGAATTTCGATTATTAGTTTTTTTTTCTCGCGAAACGAGTAAGATATTAAATATCGATTCAGACCTTAAATTTAGCAGTTAATTAAAAATTATTTGACGAAAACCATAAATTTACATCAACATTAATGAATATAAATCATATAATTATATGTGTAAAAAAAAATCATATATAAAAGACATGTCAGTCGTGTAAAGTAGTAGTGTATTAAATTATTATTTATAACTAACTTTCAATCGATGGTTTTATTTCTTGAATTGATACAAATTTCTTTTCAATAATTAATTAACACTTTTTTTAAAAAAAAATTAAAATTTATTTTTACAAAAGCTCTTAATTAGCTGATAAACATTCACACATGTATATTAGTAGATATCCAAAAGAAACATTGAATCAAGTATAGCATAAGTTATCAAGAATCTAGGAAGTTTGTAAAGTGGGAGGAGAAAAATTGAAAAATGTGTGAATAGGGTGGATTCATAGTTTAAGAAATTGGGGGGCATGGGCTGGTTGGACCAAAACCAAAGGGAGATTCTTCATTTCACTCACCTTTATACTAGATTTGACCTTTGCATGCCCTTCATTGTTGACCATTCAAATTAAACCAACCCCCACCTTAAATTTATTAATTAATTAAATTAAATTAAAGTAAAGTTTCACTTAAGCCTATTAAACGAATCGGGCAAGTTAGAATATCGAATAGTCAAGCTCGGCTCGACTCAATAAGTAAAATGAGTTGAGTGCATTTTTCGAACTTATTGAGCTTTATTGAACCTTCTCTAACCCTAATTTAGTTAATTTATTTATTATTATATTTAATAATAATTATTATTATTATTATTGTCGAGCTTTATTGAATCAAGCTCGACTCTACTCGTAAACAAAACGAGCATAAAGTGAGCTTAAATTTGAGCTCGAATACTCATGAATTGAGCCGAACTCAGAACCTTAATGAGCGAACAAAGCTCTCGAATAATTTGTTTATTTGTTAAACACATTCCTCCAGTTCGTTCTAATTTTTTTCCCTTTATTTATGAATTCACACCCAAGTTTATTAATTTGCTAATGCATAGTATATTGTATTTCAAATTCCAATGAAATCTAATGGCTTAATGTCTATAATATGTACTCCATATATTTTCAATTTTATGCACACTTTGTACGCATGTGTTTTATTTACTCATTTGTTTTTGGAAATTTGATATTTATTGAGTTTTATCGTCTTTTTCAAGTTTTTGTTTTTGTTATTTAATTCACTCCATTATGTACTCCTAAATTTTTAGAGTTTAATCATAATCTTAAAATTTATTATTTGACAAACATTGATCATCTTACAAAAATAATCCTTCTATGAGATGGATAATAAACTATTCAATTGTTTAATAGTTCAAGTAAACTATTTTATGAATAATTCTTAATTAAATAAAAGTTCTTTTAACATTTTTATTATATAGAAAAAAAAAGGTAAAATGTATAAGATAACTAATTTTCTAATCAACAATGTTACAACAAGAGTCTCTCACATTTGCACTTATTATTTAGGCATAATATATTCTTTTCTTTTAAAAAATTCAATATATATATATATATATTCTTTTTCTTTATGGAATAACAAAAATATTGGAAAATTGATTTACTTGTCGTGGTGAGCCGGTGGTCCTGGCTATGACCCGAACTTACCCGACCATCACCCAACACTGCCCTTTTCAACACTAACATTTTGAATTTTATTTTTATTTTTAAAGAAATTATTTTATCCGAATCCGATTAAAAATGGACTCTTACGTCCACTCTCTCGTCATATGTAATTATTAATTAATTTATTTTACCGACGTCCTTTTAATTAAATAAAAAATAAAAAATGTAAATATCTTTAAAGAATTAATATACATGAGTTTTATTATCAATAAATAATAATAAAAATTCAATATGATCTTCAAATTAAGCTCGATGACACTTGTAATTAATGCGCTAAAAGTATAGATTGCTGCAGATGTCTTACAAATACATAAATAGAAAAACAAATTATGAAACAAATGAATGTTAGTATTTTTTTTATTACTTTTTTTTTCTTTTGAAAATATGTTAAATTCTAACAATATTCTCAAAATATATGAGTTATATTTACAATATTTTCGATTATGTATTCATGTAACAGTACTCGCGAATGAGGAGCCATATTTATCATCCCATTTCCTTCTAATAAAACCTCATGTATAATGTAATGACATATATGTAAAGAAAAGTATATTAAGAATATTTTTCAAATTTTAAGATATAATTTTCATTTCAACCTATTGTTTAAATAATATTTTATTATTGTTGTTGATGATGGGCTAGCTATTTGATCTCTCGATTCATTAAACTAATTTATAATTCATGTATATATAAACTACTTTATTCATAACATGTAATCTTAATATTTAAAATTATGAGTAATTTTAGGATGATTATACGGTGCACCACCTTAGGATTAATAGATTTAAATAGGGTAGTAATGGATAGTTACTTTTAATAATTTTATTTAATTTAATAATGAAGATTAATTTAAATTTAATAGATTGTAACTGTGCCATTCTAATTGAACTCATAATTAATTTTAATGATATTAATTTCAAAAATATTGTTTATGATCTACTTTACTTATTAATTTAGAATATCTCATAAAGATATAATATAAATATTTAAGGTGTAATTTTTCTTTCCATCCATAATAATTTTATAAAGTTTGTGAAACTACTTCCACAACACATATATTCCATAGTATAATTACATTAGTGATGATTGAGACGTAATGTAAATTTGTTATCGAAAAGCTGAGCATTTTTATTGATACAAAACATAAACTCTAAAACTTTATCCAACACTCTTTAGTCTATGTTGGGTCAAATTTGAAAACTATGGGGTTTTTAGATTTAGGGGATTTGTAGTGTTAGAAATCATTTTACACTTTTATAATTAATTTTTTTATTAAAAATAAAATAAAATTCAAATTTCCCCATTAACATAATTTATAGAAAAAAAAGGTATGTTAAATATATAGTTAGTCTTACGTGACGAATTAATAAATCCGAATCAATTTGAATTCTAGGTGAAAAAAAAAACTCTTTTTTAGTAATAAAATTTATCAACTATATTCAATTTGTCGGTAATTATTAATGAATTACCAATAAAAATTACATTTGTCTTTTAGCAATAAAATGCTAACAGATTTATAATGTTTTTACTAACGAAATATATAATATCTGTTGTTATTTACAACCAAATTTATTATATAAAATGCCGACATAATTATTAGCCACGAAAACCAACATAATTGCATTTTCGTTGATAAAAATTTACCAACCTCCACTTTATCAACGAATTTTGTTTTTAATCCGTTGATAATTCAATTTAACTTTTTTTTTCTTTGCAGTGGTTTTAAGCATAATGCTCGTAAGTGAGTGTATTAGAATTCATTTGGAGATATAAAAGCCTTGAAATGGCTTAATGATGAGTATTTGTAGACGGGAATAAATTATTTAAGATAGGATATTTATGAGTACTTCAATTTTTCGAAATGTATATATTAGAAGGTTATCATAACTACAAATTTTATCACAAAAATAACTTTTTGCTCTATTGTTAAATGATTCCATACGTTAAAAATAAATAAATAAAATCTAATTCACATTGAATTAATAATATTTAATGGGTCTTAAAATTTTATTAGAAATTACTTAAAGCATCACTTCAAGTTTTATTAACTCATCTAATAATTTTAACTAACTAATACTCTCTCTAGATCATATGAGTAAAAAAAAACCTAAGAAGGAATTACTAAAAAAAATTGTTTTTTAACAACAGAATATTCCGTTTTTAAAAGTCTTAATTCCATTGTTAAATTGACTTACCAATGGATTAGCAACGGAATCCGTTGGTAAAGTGGTGGTTGGTAAATTTTTAGCAACGAAAAATCAATTTCGTTGGTAAATAATTCCGTTGGTAATCGTTGCTAATAATTCCATTGGTAATTTATATAGTGATTCCCTTGGTAATCCATTGGTAATTATCAACGGAATGAATTCCGTCTCTAAAATAGATAATAAATCCATTGACATTCCATTGCTAAAACAAAAAATGTCATTTTTGTTGCTAAATCATTTCTAATTACCAACGGATTGAATTCCGTTGCTAAAAAATTTTTTTTTTGTAGTGGAAATAGACACGAGAAGGCAATAAATCTAAAAAACCAACGTTTAACTCTTAAGAACATTGCCTATATCTATACAAATGAATTTGACTACTAATTTTAGTTAATATTTTCATTATTTCAAATAAATCATGAATAATTAATTCGATCTTATGATAGAGTAATTTATCTCTCGACAACATGGAGACATGTACACGATCAAAGGAAAGAAATGAAAACAATTGATTGGGATTGAAAATAACATGAATAAAACTTTATGCTTGAACATGTCGTACGCTAAGTGTAGATTCTTAACATGATAAATAGTTGATTTAACATGTTTTTGAATTGAGAATATTGATTGAGAAAGATGATTTTGTTTCTAAAGAAAAGGGACAATAAAAATTATGATTTTGTTTTCTATTTTTAGAGCATTCTTTAGGTTTTATTGCAATAGGGTTGTGAAAAAAGTAGTGGTGATATGAGAAACAATATTTCTTGTATATATATAATCTTTAATTAGTAGGTCACAATGGATCATACATATACTTACTCTCATATATATAATTTATTACGAAATTTATACATATAAAAAAATTGAGGAAAAAAAAGATTAACATTATAATCATGAAGAAAAGAAAATGAATGCGATTGATCTACAACAATTTTTAACTAATCGAATGGAATTTCTCTCACAAAAGGGACATAGAAAGATTATTAAAATGAGAATTACATCTTCAAGTTACTTTAAAATTTTGTGCAAGAATGGATTCTCCAATGATCCAAGAAATTAAACAACCCAAAACCTAATTGGTGAGAAAAAAGTGAGCACTTGGTTTACAAAGCAATTTGTTTTGTTAGTTAGGTTAATTTCTCTCTATCATTCTCGTATTTTATCTCATATTATATTACATTTTTATCTTTATCTTGTATCATCGGTGACGATTGATGATATCATTTAATATAAGATCGTGCAGTGATTAATAACAATCTTCTCATAAGAGAGATTGTATTTTTTTGGTATAAAAGGAATATCAAAGATTAAAAAGAGTGATTAAAATTTTCTATCATTTAGGTTATGCTTATACTTTAGAATAAAAATGATGAATTAAATCAATTACATAGAATAAGCGAATAAAGCTAATAACTTTAGAGTTAAGGACTTATTCCATTTTTTATATAAAGAAATGACTCATACTTAGAATAATTTTCTTGAAATCATCTCATAATCCTTAGATAATGACTTTTATAAGTATATTATATGTATCAATTGTAGTTAGGAATTTGAATACGTAAATGTTAAGAACTATAACTTTATTCCTTCTCTTGATATGGAGTTTAGAATCATGTTTATTTAATTTAATTTTCATTATCTCTATCATTTTATATATATTGGGGCTTTTTTTTGGGTACTTAACTATATTTAAACTAGTAAGTGGGATGTGATGATTTGGGCCTTTGGTAGAAAACTCCTTTTGGTCTATTCATTTTAGTGGGGCTTTCATAAGAATATCATTTGAATGGCCATAAAACTTGTTCTAACAAAAATTTTTGTCTTATGTATATTTAGCAAATTTTAATATGATAATGTCATAGATAATATTTGGTAGAAATGAATCGATCTTGTAAATCTGGACATAATAAGACTTCTAGAATGCTAATAAACAAAGAAAATACATAAATAAAATATTGAATCCATATCACATTAATAATATATAGGATTAGTAATGAACACCTCTCACATGATAAATACTTTGTTTGAATCACATCTTGATTTTAATATGTTTTAAAACACATTATATACCATTAACTCATACTGTGAATTAATGAACTAAATATTTCCTAATATTATAAATTACTATTACTTATTTGTGTATATGGTATAACAATGTTCAAATCATACAGATGCCATCATAAAATATAAGTCCATTTGTCGCTTTATAATTTCATATCTTTTTTTTTTTCTTGTTTTATTAAATTTCTTGCATTAAATAAATTCTAGTAAAATTATTAACAGGAAGGAAGAGCCTAATTCTAAATATTCTTATACTATAAAATAAAAAAATAATATACTGACATATCAGCGCATCTTGTGTAGTGGTATCATAGTACCCTCCCACGGTACTGACCGGGTTCGATTCCCGGATGAGCATACGATTCCGCATGAAAGTTGCCCAATAATATTATGTTCATATTGTTTGATTATTTTTTATTTTTTATTTTTTATTGAGCCCAAAAAAAAAAGTCAGCCTATATATTTTAAAAAAAATAAAATTAGAGGAGAGATCATAGATAATTAGATACCACCTTAATTATTACACCACTTTTGAATTTTAAAATTCATGATTGTAAAATGCATTTCAAAATAAATACAAATCCCACTGATGATAAAAGAACTTGAAATGTAATAAACAAAAAAGCAAAAACAGTTCCAATTGTTGTTGCCTAGCTGAAAAACATTCTTTAAAGATATACAGATTACAGCAAAGGAGTTACACTTCATCAAACTCAGTGGAAGATAATTCCCATGATCTTATTACAAGCAACAAGGAACATTGCTTTACCAGCAAGTTCAATGATGCCCACATGAATATCTTAGATGCAAACACTAGCAATAATTAGAGTAAACTAACAAGAGAATTCTTTCTTTCTCTTTTGGGGTGTGGGGGAGGTTAAGGTGTTCATAGAAAAATTGAGGTACCTTCTACAGTGTAAATGATGATGGAAATCCCAAAGAATCATTAAGATTGATGATAAGCATTCAAGTAGAAACAACTTTACTTTCATATTAGTTGCATTGATCAACCAAATCAAGATTACACAAAAGAAACTCATAACAGACAATAGATCTTAAAAATCATCATATTCCACCAGCATAACACAACCATAGTCCAAAACTCCAAGAAATTTTACTTCACAGCTCATAAACAGCTCACTGAAAAACAAGTTACAATGTCTCCTTTAATCACATCAATAGACCCAATTTTAAATTAAAAAGAAGCAAGTAAAAATTTGAAACATTAATCATTCCCAAAATTAGACATAGATATTTCAATAACACCAACATTCACCATTGATATCAAGATCCCATTATCAATACAGTGTTCTTTTTTCTTTCACAAATGGAGTATTCAAAATGCATCACAAAAACATTACCAAAATCTCAAGCTACAGCTCATCCTCCATCCTCAAATACTCCCCAATATCAGCATGTCGATGAACAACAATCCCATTGGGATCCATTTTCCGGCAATCCACAGTACTCTTCGCTGCATCCCCAAATCCCAATGGCACATCAGACATAGAAAAAACAACCACCCCATCATTCACCTGTATGTTCTCAGTAATCCTACCCAACCCACCTTTCAACACACTATTTCCATACAAAAAGCTCATCTCAGAAGTGGGCTTAAGCCACACTTTGTGCTTCGCATTCGCAGCTAACAAATTCAAGCACTGTATCGTGAGGTGAAAGTTTCCAGATTTCGTAAATTTACCGATTTGAGTTCCGAGGGAGACCAGTTTCTCGCGCTTGATGTTGGTGGCCCGTTTCACCAGCGATTCGGATACGTAGTAAACCCGATTCTTCTGCATTCGGAAGCAGTACCGGCCCGGGTTCGGTTCGGGCCCTTCGTGAGCTTGCGATTCGAGGGCGATTTTCTGGAGGTTGTTTCCAACGAATTTGTGGAGCTTGTTGAAGACGAGAGTTGTTTCATTCTCGTCGAGAGGTCTCATGGCGTTGATTTGTTAGGGTTTTGAGAATTGGGGATTTGGACGTAGGGCTTATATAGCAAACCTTATTATTGTTATCTGGACTTTGGGCCTTACTTGTATTGGGCTTGTCATTTTATGAAGTGTTTGGGCTATACTAGGCTCGGTTCGGACTTATTTTTTCGGACTCATTTACCATACTGGGCTCGAGTTTTTTTATTGTTTTGACTTCAACCAGTGTTTAAAATTCAGGGACTTTGGGCCTTAAAGGGCTTGGGCTTTAGATTTCATGAAGTATTTGAGCTCATCTTGGGCTTATTTAAACGGACTCATTAACCATATTGGGCTGGGATTTTTTTATGGCTTGAGTTTAACAATATTGTGTTTTAATTTTTAATGAAAATATTACTCCTATTTCATATTTTTTCCATGCTCATTTTATTCTAATTAACTTATTTTTATGCTTTTGCAGTTCTATTTTTACTTATAAATTACGTTACTTTTTTTTTTTTTTTGGAATTTTCTTCTTTTTTGGATTTACTAGAATATTCTCATATTTAAACTATAATCTTTTCTCTACTTACAAAATTCAAATTAATTTAACTAATTAATAATCTCAATGAATTAGTCAAGTGTTAAGTCACATCACATACTTCCAATGTCAACATTTTCAACAAATTTTCCAAGATTAAAACTTGATTAGGTTTAGACTTTTCATGTTAGAAGCATCCAGAAGAATGGATTTAGTAATTGCTTACGAGTTTAGACTCTAGAAGGTCAATTATAACTTAATTAAATTTATTATTGAAATTTTATTTTATTTAAGAGTTTTACTAGGAATTTATTGAGTACCAATGTGTCTACATTATTTAAATCGTTAGATCAAATTATTGTTATCACCCATCATTAAATCAACTAAATAATTATTAAAGAACTATTTATAATTTATACATTCTATTTTATTTTAGAGTTTCACAAGGAAAATATTGAGTATTAGTGTGTCTATATAATTTAAATCATCAAATTAAATTATTTATTATTATCCATCATTAAATAAAATAAATAATTATAAAAGAACTACTTGCTACATTTTAAAATGGATTTATAAATTCTAATACATGTTTTAATAAAAAGTGAGTAATTGTATTTATGTAGTGGGTGAGTTTCATGAAGATTTATTAATCATTTTGCATGGAATTATTTTCCAAAAAATAGTAAAAGATTAAAATAAAACAGAGGATTATATTATCAATTTCTGAAAATTTTATTTAAAAAATAACATACAATCACTTTAAATTTGAAAGTGAACACAAAATGATAAAATAACATTACTACTCTTTAGTTCATGTGAAATTAGGGATGTAATCGAGCCGAGCCGAGCCGAACATCTCCGGGCTCGAAGCTCGGCTCGAATTTTTTTAAAGGGCTCGAGCTCGGCTCGAGCTCGATTCGAATTTTATTTTTTAAACTCGAGTTCGGCTCGTGTGTAAAATATAGAGCTCGCGAACAGTTCGCGAGCTCGGCTCGAAATATTTTTACTGAATAAAAAAAATAAACTCGAGCTCGAATTCGGCTCGATAAAAACTAGTCATTTGTTCGAGCTCGGGCTCGTTCGGCTCGTTAAGCTGAAAATAATTTATTTTTTAGTTTTTTAATGTATAAAGGTTTGAGTGATGTCTCATGAATAATAAAATTTTATTAATAATTTTTTTTATAAAAAGTAGAATCTAGAGCTATTATAAATTTTTATTAATTATTAGAAGTATTAATTATTAATTAAAATATATATTAATAATATAACAAAAGATTTTTTAATTAACATTTATAAGTATATGAAGTATGTATTTAATTTAAATTTTGGAGTAGGTCTTGTGTGAAACCGTCTCACGTAAATATTTACATGAGACGAATAAAAAATGATAATATTATTAAAAAAAATTATATTCAATCGATAAAAAGTAATAATAGTGTAGTGAACTATTTTATAAACAATTTATAATATAAACAAAAGTAACATTTTATATGGAATATAGCGAAAGTGCTAATATTTTATAAACTTTTTATTCGTCTCACGTAAGACCTTATGTAAGACGGTGTCACACAAGTATTTGCCTAAAATTTGAATGTATCCTTATGTTATCCCATTAACTATAATAATAATAATAATAATATTAAAAGGCAAATCCTCAAAAAAGAATGAGTCGACCAGCCTCGCAAGCATTGATGCTCTGATGATCAAGCTCATCATCGACGGTCATCAGCTCTTGATTGACTGATTTATCTGAGTTCTCTTGCAAAGTTTTGTTCAAAGGACGGGCCTTTATCTTAAAAGAAACGAGCTAACAGACGGGTGTATATAAATTCAAAATTTCTCCTTCTAATAAAATTATATTATTAAAATATAAATAAATAATTATGTTAAATTAATTTATTTTTACATATATATACATATATATATACATATATATATAATATATACATATATATATGTATTAATGAGGTGTCGACTTTAAAATACTTACAATTTTATTAATTACAACTCCTTCCGTCCTATAATATTTTTCTCACTTTTCTCATTTGTTTGCCCCACAAAACCTTTCACCCCCTACAAAGTAAACATCACTTTATCCAAAAACTTCAAAAGTTACTTTAATTTCAAATTTGTCACTCTTTTTTCACACACACACCATTACTTTATACTTTTTTATTACCTAAAAATACTATAATACCCTCCAAAGTCAATAAAGTTGGTCAAAAAGTGTAACTTTTCTTAAACAACGTGGAACAGTAAAGGTGAAAAGTTTTTCGGAACGGAGGGAGTATTAGTTAAAATTTAATGTATATAAATACATATATTTATTCAAATTTAAGTATAAATAAATCAAAACTAAATCTTATATAGAAATAAAAAATAAAAAATTTAGATCTTTAAACTCATTATAAATATGACTTTCAATTCATTATTTAGAATTAATAAAATGCACTCTCTTTTTAATTTTATTTTTATTAATTACGTTTTAATAATTTCATTATTTTCATTGTCATACTTTAAAATTTTTCTTTAATTTAAAGTATACTATATTTGTAAAATTATAAATTTATATTCCTTATATATATATATATATATATATATATATATATATATATATATAAGTTTATTTATTTATGTAAAAAATTTTAAACTCTAAAATTACCATATTAATATGTTATAATAAATAATAACAATAATAATAATAATAATAATGGAGTAATAATATGAAGAATGAACATATTGACCACTATTCGAGCCTATTATCGAACACGTTCACGAGCCTATAAACGAACACGTTCGCGAACTTAATAAACGAACATGTTCGTGAGCCTATAAACGAACATGTTCGCGAGCTTTTAAACGAACATGTTCGCGAACACGTTCGCGAGCCTGTAAACGAACACGTTCGCGAGCTTTCGAGCCAAACACCCTCGGGCTCGAGTTCGGCTCGAAAAAATAATCGAGCTCGAAAATCGAGCTCGGCTCGGCTCGTTTTTTTCTACGAACGAACTCGAACGAATTTTTTTTCGAATCGAGTCTCGAATAGTTTACGAGCGGCTTGGTTCGTTTACATCCCTATGTGAAATAAAACAAAAATGGTGCATAACCATACATCTCTAGTTTATGTCATTATGTACATAACCACACATCTCGCACCTATCAACTTTAATTACTAGTGATTTAATATTCATAAGTTAAACTATAATACGCTTAATATAAAATAAGGTAGATAAATACCGTAATTTAATATTCCATCCGTCCTACAAATATTTGTATTTTGCATGTCTCTTTTATGGTAAAAGTTAATTGTATTTTACTTTTTATTTTTTTTAGGGATTTGCATTTTGCATGCCTCTTCTATAGTAAAGGTTAATTGTATTTTACTTTTTGCTTTTTTTAAAGGTGCAAACTTTCATGAAACAACTCAAAATGGAAAGTGTGCTGTTTGAAATGAGACGGAAGGAGTATTTTGTTAATTTTAAAGTGAACCCAAAGAAATTGATAATATAATCCAAAGAATCCAAAGAATCATATCATATCCACAAAAAAATAATAATGAAATAAAATAAAAAAAATGAAGACATTGATATATTAAACAAACCAATACTATATTAAACTAATAAAACTTGCAAATTACGAAAATAAAACATCAAATAAAATTATTAAACTTGATTAAATATATCAAAAATCAAATCCACCATCAAAATCAGAAGCATCGGAGATCATATCTCCGACCAATAGTCCACCAATTGCACCACCGAGGAGCCCCGCCCCTAATCCCATCCCAAACTTATTCTTCTTCGGCGGTTGAGGTTGCGTCACCGGCGGCGGCGGGTACCCGTAACCGGGTTGCGGAGGATACCCGTACCCTGGCGGAGGTGGAGGCGGATACCCATACCCTGCCGGAGGAGGCGGCGGATACCCGTATGCGGTTGGAGGTGGAGCGGAGGTAGATGGTGGGTACCCTGCCGGCGGTGGATAGGCTCCACTCCCGGTAGCCGCAGGGTACGGGGCCGGCGGCAGCGGATAGTGCCCGCTTCCCTCCACAGCAGGATACGCGGCGGCGGTCGGTGGGTAAACCCCTGGCGGTGGATAAGCCGAGCTGGATCCAGGGCCAGCAGGGTACGCCGTGACGGGTTCCGAATCGGCTTTACCCGACGGTGGTGCTGCGTAATGACTCCCCGCCGACGGTGGTGCTGCGTAATGACTCCCCGCCGACGGTGGTGCTGCGTAATGACTCCCCGCCGACGCCGCCGACGCATACGGCGGCGCTACGGTGGCGGTCAGGGTTTTTTCACCGAAATTATACGAAAAAGTGAGCTGACCTTTGGGCTTTCCACTGGGCTTTCTGACTTGGTAGCTCACGAATTGCTTGCCGTCGGAGGCAGGTTTCACCGGAGTATCGAGAAGCTCTTTAACGGGGACGCTGACTTCGCCGACGTCTTTATCCCCCAAAGCTCGTTCGCAAACGAGCTTGAAATTCAGAGTAAGGCGGTTCATCTGAAGAGCCGCCTCATCCAGCGTGAATTTCATCGAGAAATTCCAGGTAGGGTTAGCGTCGCCGTCGTGATCCACGGGCGTTTTGGTCTTCTGCTTGGAGCGATCGTCGCCGCCGGAGATCGAAACGACGGCGTAGACATCCATCTTCGTAAACAGATTTACATTGGTTAAATCCTGGGCGTATTGAAGCGCGATTTCTAGAGTGCGAGACTCCATTGATGAATTCTGAGATCCAAAAATGGGGAAAACGGATTGCAGCGGAGTTTTAGAGAGAGAAGAGGAAGAGATCTAGAGAGAGAGAGAATGGAAATAGGGAGTTGTAAATGGTGATGAGAGAGTATAAGTATAAAATGGAAGACACGTGTAGCAACTCCTGAACTTGAAGTCAACGACGATACACGTTTTATGGCGTTATTACTTGGTAGCTACTTCAAAGGGTTTAAGGGTAATTTTACATTAGCAGTTATTTAGTTCCTACGCTTCGTGTATATAATATACGTAATAATTGACTTGTTTATATTTAAATTATGTTTTGTTGAGTTAAAATAATCCAATTTGTTTTAGTCTTTTGATCAATAATAATTGATTAACACTGAAAAAATCTCAGCTTTGTAACTCATGACATCATCTCACAATTTAATTTAAGTAAGTAAGTAAAGAACTTGTCTTGATGAAACCGTTCTACATGCCATTTGGATTTTTATGGTATTAAATAATTTAAATAAAAATGTAATACTATATACACAATATAACAAAACTTATAGATGAGTATTATCTTAAAAAGTAATATTCCATTTCATTTCATGCAATTAGAAGTAAAATTTAGATATAAATACATTGATTGTCATGAATAATTTGCCTAAAAATGATACACACTCCATTTTCTCCTAATAGTAAATTTTAGGGAGAATTGAAAAAATACACAAATTTCATAATGTCAAAATCTTTACCAACACTTTGTTTTGTTTGTTATATTTTTATACAAAATTGTATTTTTTTGGACTTCTTTACCCTTACTAGTCAAAATTAATACCCAATATATCCCTTGTGTAGGTCATCCACACGGGTCCATCCACATCGATTTCGGTGTGGGTCACAGTGTGGATGACGGTGTGAGTCACCCACATGGCTGGCAGCGGCCGGCAGTAGGAGTGGGTCACCCACATGACCGGCGGCGGCTGGCGGTGGGTGTGGTTGACGGTGTGGGTCACCCACATGGCCGGTGGTGGGTGTGAGTGACGGTGTGGTCACCCACATTGCCGGCACCAGCCGGCGGTTGTTGCCGACGGCAGTGGGGTGAGTGGGTGGGTACTTGAAATTTTTTGTATTTTGGTGGAATGGGTATAACCGTATAAGGGTCCATTTTTGATAAATTAGTTAAAAAAAATAATGTAAAAGAGTTGTTGGTATTGATATTTGATGGGCGAGGCTCCTGTGCACTCGGGCGCAAGGAGCACATTATGTGCGTCTTTGTAATTTGCATGCCCCTTTTAATTTAAACATCTAGCAATATATAAGTTTAAATAGAATTGAAAGGGGAATGTTGTGTTCACATGTGGACACAGAGTATCCCTCCGTGTCCCAGGGGCGCAGGAGCTTTTGTCATATTTGATACTAAGTGAGAGTGTGTATTTTGCGTATTGGCACTAAATTTTATTATTTTGAATGTCCGATTTAAAATATTTCATTTCCTCTTTTGAAAAAAAATAATGTTCATGAACCACCACTATTTTCTAATACAAGTATTATTATGTATAAATAATAATATTTTTGTTATTCATATGAAAAAGTAAATATTAATATTTGGACTAGCTGAAGGAGTGCTAAAAATTAATTTTATTTACAATGCATTCGTCCTGTTCTAATAGTTAAGTTTATAAAAAATGAAAGTCGATATAGAAATTCTAGGCCACATTTTTTCGATCCTTCAGGCCGTAATTACCCGATTAAAGAGGGAGGAGGAGCCGATGAATTCTTTCGGAGTTCTTCCCATCCTGTTCTAATAGTTAAGTTTGCTTTTTGTAAGGGAATTGCTTTTTGAAGGAGATTAAGAAATATTTTGTTTTAATATAAATTAAGGTGAAAAAAATAATATTTTAATATATAGTAGTTAGTTGTTGGTGGGTCACATGAAGATATTTTATTTGTTTTGTGTGATTTCCATATATCAAAAAGGAAAATGTAACATTAGAATGAGTACCGAATTGAAAATATATAACTAATTAGGGGATGGAGGAAATATATAATTTGGATATAACTTGCATAATCCAAGTACACCCACGCGCTCAAATTTATTGGCCTCAAGAAAATTATAGTATCTTTTAATATTAAATATCATATCATTTAGTATAAAAATTTATACTATTAAGTATTCGATTTTTTTCCTTATTCAAAATTAATATATTGATCAAAATGAGTATTTCATAAAAAGAATAATATCCTTTAAAATTAAAGTATATATCCATTAAAATTAAATGTTATGCTCTTCAAGTTTTATGTGTGCACAAAAGATATCAATTCTAATAATTTTCCAACGAGTTGATATTAGGTGCACCCATATATTTGTATAACTTTTTATTCTATTTTATATACATGTTATTCTATTCTGTATACGTGTTTCTTAATAATTTTAATAAATGTATATTTTTTTCACACTAAGTTTTTCATTAAAAAAACTAGCATCCATATATGTATGACTTTTTTATTCAATAGTGTATAAGAATACATGTTTTTTAATAATTTTATATTTTTTTACTCAATTTTTCATTAAAAAACTAACAATTAAATTGTATACATTTTTGTTTATAATTGTATATATATTTTATTTATAAATTGTAATATACATTTTTTAAAGTAGGTGTATCATTGGGTGCACTCGAGTACACAGTATAATTAGCTTTTTCCAACCATGCATCAATATATATTGTGATATTTTTCTCATGTTAACTTTATCACATAAGACTAACTTTATTCTAAATAGATAATTATCTATATCATTGCAAATATAATGATTCTTTAAGTTAAATTTACGAAAAAAAAAATTTCCTGTAAAATCCATAATACTACCTAAAGAAAAGAATGAAGTAACGAGGATTAATTTTTTAACTAATAAGTAGATTGAAAATTAACACTTAATTAATTTTTTCTACATTACCTTATTCTATTTCAAAATTAATTTTTCCCGTGCAAGATTATTGTTTGTGATTTTTTTGGGGTGTTGTGTACACAGTTATGGTTTGACCATTTCCTTGAAAGTTAAGTAAATACTTATATTCATTAATTTAATAATAGTATATTCATTATATTCACAATTATTTATTGCCAACTCCTAGGCCATTTATTTGCAAGAGTGTACAATGACGTATATGTCCTTTAGTGGCACTAGAATCCTGAATTCTAGATAACTACCTTCCAATATTTTATTTAGACTTTGCTGCTTATAATAATAATAATAATTATTATTATTATTATTATTATCAATTCATTATCAAAACAAGTTTAAATTACTCCGTAAACACGTACTATAACGGATTAATTTAAACTTTAAATTTTAGTAAATAAATACACAATTTTAATAAGTGATTTCAATTCCAACTATAGATCAAGCTTCACTTGCCCGAATGATGTGGAAATAAAAAAAAAGTTAAGTTTATAATCACTGAGTATAATTTGAGGAGCCGATTGCTTCAAATTGTGTGAGAATTATTAATTTGGATAATGGTAAATATGCAAATGAGTGTAATTACATCTCTTAGAGCAGTTTTTATAAATTGGGCTGAAACTGTGCTTTTTATGGAAAAAAAAAACACTTTGTATCTATGAAATTACATGTAATTCTCAATCGAAATTCATTATGTTGTTGTTTCCTTCCTTTTAAATGAATATAGTTTATTAAAAAAAAAACACTGTATGCAGAATTTAAAAAATGATTATAAAAAATGCAGCTATATATATTTATTTAGATTTTGGGAAGTAGAGTGGCCATGGTTCGTCATTAATAGATTAATTAATTCTTATAATTTAAATATAATTGCAATCATAATAATATCCTTTGCATTGTAATTAATCATATAATATATTATTAATTATGTGCGTTGGTTGTTTCATAATTTTATTTTTTCGAAATTAATAGCACCAGATAACAATTTTAATTGTGATGACAATGTGCAAATTATGTGCATTTATAGTGTAATATATAAGACCATTAGTATTAATATTACTTTTATATTAATTAATTAATTAATATCATTGTGGCTTACCTTCGTTATGCATATTTAAAGAGATGTAATTCCTAGTGCATTAATCTTATGTGTGTTGATGTATATCTTCAAATAAAACCGAAGATATAACTGATTCTTGTAAAGTGCTTGGGTTGTAGAAGACAAGAGACAGACATTCTCGTAAAATCTGTTATTCTTGATAAATAAATAAATAAAAAAATAAAAAAAAATAAAAAAAAAAACGAAAAAGAAAAGCCTCTTTACCATTAGAGAGTGGTTGTGAGTATAGGCAGGGAAACAACGGGGTGCAATTTAATGAGAAATTATTTAAATAAAGCTAAGAGAATATACAAAGACTTGTCTGATTTGTGTTGTGTTAACAATATTTAATTAATGGACATTTTGAATATCGTTAAAAACAAGATGAATCACACATTTATTATGATTATAAACTTTTTTTTCTTTTCCAATATATTATTTAAAACTAATTTATTTATGAGTTAGTCTCTTGTAAATGAAAGATTTTACATCGTGAACTCGATTTATATATGTGTTTGTGTTAATCTATTTGGATTTAGCCCATGTAATTTGTATTGAGAACAATAATAATTCTTAAATTAACTATAAATCAATACAATGTACATTTACATATATTATTCTAAATTAACTAATAAATCAATACAATGTAAATATACATATACTATCTATACTAATTAGTATTTATTTTACATTAAAAGTTTGATTAAAATACGTATTTTTTTAATCGGATCATACATACTGATAATTAGTTATATTACATTTAATATACATATATACATGTATTGCACGAGTTGCACTTAATATACACATATGTATGTGTATCGCACGTGTTGCTGTCAAATTTCAATCAATTTAATTGATATCAGGATTATAATAAATGGTTTAAAATTTTGTATTTATTTAATTTAAAGTAATTAAATATGATTTTTGCACATTAAACTGATTATTATTGATAAATCAATCCATGTTCTAATGTGAATTATTGCTTTGCATGTTTAATTATATAAACTTTACTTTTTGGGTTAATCAAAGATTTTAGTTTAGATTGAAAACACTAAAATCACACGAATACGACACATAATAAATCACAATGATAAAATAACCAAGATCGTTGGTAAACCTTTATATTTTATCTAAAATAAAATGTTAAGAGACAATTCTTTGAAAATCCATAAATGGAAGACAATAATTGGGCATCCATGTAGTCCGTGTTTGGCCCATTTATTTAGTTATTAATACCCTTGTGGATCATACTGGATTCATTGCCACACCTCTTTAATTGGGTCTCCCTTAATTGATATTTTCATAGTCTTATATTCTTAATAATAATAATAATAATAATAATAATAATCTCCTGGTTTCGATTTATCGTATTTTAATTTATTTAAATAATATAATAACAAAATATTTAATACTCCAATATAATATTAAGTTTTCGTAGAAAATTGTCAAATGATATTGATTAGGATGCTGATATTTTGGTACTCGAACACAAGTTTTTTCATTTTTTTATTTTTTTTAATAATTTAAGTTTTTTTAATCTTTTATTTTTTTTAATAATTTAATTAGTAAGATATTAAATACTACTCTCTCCGTCCCAGAGAAGTTATTACATTTTTTTAGTACATAGATTAAGGAGTATAATAATTTAATATAAAGTGAAGTGAGAAAAATAATATTTAATATGTAGTGAGTAATTGTATTAGAAGTATAATATGTGAGTCACATGAGAATAAATTAATTATTTTTGTATGGGTCCCATGTACTAAAAATGAAATGTGTCAACTTTTATGAGACAAAAAAAAAGTGTATCAACTTTTGTGGGTCGGAGAAAGTAGTATAACAATAAGTGTTTGTAGCTAATTGTCAAATCATATTGATTAGTATGCTGGTCTTCTAAGTTGATTCTATCAGCTATCACAAGTTTTTTATTTTGTATAATTTAATTAGCAATACATTAAATATAATACAACAATATATGTTTGTAACTAATTGTCAAATCATTATTAATTAGGATGATTGTCTCCTGAATTCGATTCGCGACTAATTGTCAAATCATTATTGATTAGAATGCTGCTCTCTTGGGTTCGATTCTCAATGAATACAAATTTTTTTATTTTGTATAATTTAACTAGCAAGATATTTTAGTAATAATTTAATTAGCAAGATATTAAATATTATATATAATATGATAATAAGTGTTCGTAGTTAATTGTCAAATCATATCGATTAGGATGTTGGTCTCTTAGCTTCGATTCCCAACAAACACAAAATTTTTATTTTGTAATAATTTAATTAGCAAGATATTATATATGATATGATATTAAGTGTTTGTAGCTAATTGTTAATTGATATTGATTAGGTTGTTGGCTCTTGGGTTCGATTCCCAACTAACACAAAATTTTTATTTTGTAATAATTTAATTAGCAAGATATTATATATGATATGATATTAAGTGTTTGTAACTAATTGTTAATTGATATTGATTAGGTTGTTGGCTCTTGGGTTCGATTCCCAACTGACATAAATTTTTTTCTTTCTATTTTTTTTTATAATTAATTAGCAAGATATATATTTTTTTATTTATTTTTAATTATTTAATTACTATAATAATAAGTATGTATGATAGATTGTTAGCTTCATGTGTCAATTCCTTAGTTTTCTAAATTTAAAATTAGATTTTCTCATTTTTTGTAACTGTAATATTGAATGTCGTGATTATAACACTTTTCCCTAATTTTCTTTTCTCATATTTTGCCAGCGCTTGCCAACGGCTCTTCCTCTTCTCTCTCACGCACTATCTGTCCTGTGCCGTTTTAATCTCCCACCCACTCCAGATGCTACCTCCACGACAAGCTTCAGTCCAATGTCTAATGGCGCCTTCCCGATCTCTGCCTCTTTGGCATCTGACCTACCCGATGATTAAACTCCGAACCGTGGGAATTACTTTGCAATTAAAATTTTTTCCAAAGGGAGAACTTTTTTATTTGCCCATTTCACATCTATGCGTTTTTCTCTCAATTATTATTGAGCTTTCTATCATCTTTCATGGGACTCTCCATGAGTTCATGTTTTTTGGAACTCAATTTCTCCGCGAGTATTTTTGTCATCTGTTTCTTACATGCATTTTGGAGTTGTCGTTTTTGAAGTAACAATCAGCTTTCTTATTGTAGTTTTCAGTGCAGAAATTGTGCAAATTACAGGAGAACAATCAGCGAGATATTTTTTGGAATTATTGATTTTTTATAATTGAAGTATCTTTTACAAATGATATATATAAGCTAAGTTTCTTTCAGATATGGTTCAAGCAAGAATCCTTGGATGCTAATTAAACAGTTTGCCAGTTTGTTGACTAGAGATCATCAATCAGGTAAATTTCTCTGGTAACTCATGTGTAGGCTGCAAATAATAAGGATTTGATATCCAATATATTATTCCTTATGATTTTCTTCTTTTTCCTATTGACCAAAAACTTGCATGACATTGAAAAAAGTGATGCTTTTGTGAGAGCTTCAGCAATGTAAAAAAAAGTAATTTTTCCCCCACAATTTCAGGGAGTACATAGATATTCTCAAAGCTAGGTGAAAGTTGTTTAAATATTTCAATCTAAGAGAGTCGGAATTAAAACGGTAGTTGGTTTGAATTGGAAATGGGAAGTGATATTAAAGAATATTAGTTGTAGCAGTCCTCTAGATTTGATACATAGTTAAATTTGAAACTTGGATTTGTGCATTAAAGAATATTAGTTTAGCAGTCCTCTAGATTTGATACATAATTAAATTTGAAATTTGGATTTGTGCTGAGATTTCACAATTAACGAGGATCATATTCTAGGCTCTTAAAGAGATTTCAACTCCATGCAATTTGTTTGCTCATCACTTGGTAGAAAATTATTCTGTGCATTTTTTAGTACATTGCATTTGATGCGACTGAAGGTTACGATCATGCATATTGAACAACCTAAAACTTATAAATCTCATTTGGTTGATTAGTTCTCATCATATGAGGTGTGTGGTCTATATTACGTCGTAATTTGGGTTGTCTATTTGTGTTTTTATTTGCTTTTGTATTTTGGTTTTTGGAATTGCTTCGAATTATTACCATTTTATTGTAATTTATTGGATGTTGTGTTGATTGCATTATTTGTATAATAGAAAGGCCTTAGACAGGTTCAGTATCTTGCGAGGATGGAGTTGTAGAAAATTCAGGATTATATTAAGAGTCGAAGAAATAATTTTTTTTTGCAAATAAGGAGGTTAGTATTCGACAAAAGATTGGAGAATTTTTTAATAATTTCATAATTTATATAAATAGTATCTTACTGACACGATTTTATGTTTAATAGGTTCATTTGAGAAAACAAGCCTATTAATATACGATGACGTGTAAACAATAGTAATAGTAAGAGATCTTCGGAATGAAGGGTTTAGTATTCAGTTATTGTTTTCATCATTGTTAATCTTCCAATGTTGAATCATAAGTAGTATGCACAAATGAAAATTTAATCATTAGCTATAAGCCTATAAATGCGGTTTTGGAGTTGAGCGTGGAGTTCTTAATGAAGTTGACAAATTGTATTTGCTCAAATTGGTTGGAGATTTGAATAATGCTTTTCCGTCAAAGGAGGAAACATATTTTCATATCTACAATATTAAGTGCATTACTGTCAAAACATTATTTCCCTTTTAAGATTTATAGATTGGTATAGTTGATTCAACTTAGAAACGATGAGGATTTATTAAGGCATGAGTTGTATTGAGACTCTCTCACACCTAGTCATTTGGGATGGTCACTACGGAACTTTACCTGCGTGAATGGTTTTTAGAGGTGGAAGAATCTTTAACAATATCTGCCTGGATGCATTAAATAAAAGAAATGTTTAAATCTGTATTTACTCTAATGCAAATAGGTAGAGGCAAATGATGCTGTGACAATTGCACGTATGATTTGGCTGAAAAAATTGCCAGATGAGAAGCAAATTATAAAAATCATATATAAGTTATTTACGCTTGGAATTCATCGAACTGATAAGTTTTATACTTTTGCAGCTCCAGCTCATCAGTTGTGGCAATACTATAAGGTTGGTTTCGTTGGCAACTGTTCAAGAACGTAGAGTGTTTTGCATGATTTCTTACATCTCAAATCAAGAAGGATTCTGAAGTAGAGGTGAGTTTCTAGAAATTTTATATATTTACTCTAATGCAAATAGGTAGAGGCAAATTATGCTGTGACAATTGCTCGCGTGATTCAATATAAAAATCATATTATATGTAAGTTATTTACGCTTGGAATTCATCAAACTTATGAGTTTATACTTTTGCAGCTCCATTTCATCAGTTGTGGCAATACTATCAGGTTCGTTTCGTTGGCAACTGTTCAAGAACGTTGAGTGCTTTGCATGATTTCTTACATATCAAATCAAGAAGGGTTCTGAAGTAGAGGTGAGTTTCTAGAAATTTCTTGGTCATTTGGCTTTCTTTTATTATTATGTCTTGTGCTATTTAGAATGGAGGATGGCTATATAATTTTTTATGTTACATACTTTCTGTTCAATAATAGTTTAGCAGGTATGGTATGATTCATGGCTTTTATGTTGGAGTTGCAATTCTACCTGTAGACTTTTTTTTCCCCTTATTATTGTATCTTGACTACAAACTACTATCATGCGATTTGGTTATTATGATTAAATGATCATGTCATTTGACAATTATGAAGAGAAGGTAGAATAGCATGTGAAATTGTTATGGGATCTTAAAATTTAGATTCACTACCCTGCTCTAGGATGAAATCAGAAACTTCCTACTGTAAATAAAAGTTAAATAGTCAAAAACTAAAAAAACAAGTGAATGGATGAAATGGAAACATGGTTGCAACAGTTTTTTTATTCTAAATTTTAACTTTGAGAAGAAAGAAAATTCACTTCAATCTATAACATAAATCTAAATGCTCCAACTCACAAACTAATTAAAATAATGATTGTTCTACTCTTAATGGCGTTCTCTTGCTGACATGACAAATCATGTTTTATTAGATCTGGAAGTAAGTAAATATCTGTTATTGTTGCATCTTTATGATGGTGTGTGTCTTTGTTATTAAGATTCTATATGTCCCATGTGCTCTTCCTTTATGTATTGCTGCATTTCAATATTACTCATTAGACTTCTGAGCATCACAGTGCAAATTCCGTGTACCTGCTTAAGAGTTGCAATAAATTGACTAGATTTTTTTAAACATACTCACCGATGCTATTGATAATATTAATATGGATTTTGTGTCTGATGCTGTACGGTTCTTTTTTTTTTTTGGAATAAAAATAAAGAGGCCTCATTGGTATTTATTTGATATTAGTTGTATGTGTTCTTTAACTATCTTGGCTTAATTGATATGAAGGCTTGAGGTTGCAGATATCTTCATCCAAAAAAAATTGCTGAGTGTCGAATTGTATACATAGAAGATCAAGCATGCATGGAAGCGAACTATTATACATAATTAGATCTTGGTGATTGCTTTATTGCTGAAAATTTTCGTGGCAATTGACCCAGATGCACTTTCTTTCCCCTATATTGCAGATTTCTCTCTTTGGTTCAATTTTACTCTCCGTTATTTGATTTTTAATTAAGAGGTAACATTGACATATATATTCATACATATATATGTATAGATTTATCATGTATAACTTTACAATAACTGTCTTTTATATTTACACGGATTAATACATTTTGAGTGTATTTTGTGAATTATTTTTAAGCTAAAAAGAAAATCATATTATATGAATTAACACCATAATCAATAGAGAAATAATAAATTCTGAATGTGCGTAAACAATAAGGTAAAACATTATATACTTATGACTAAATCACTAATAGGAATGTGTATTAAGTCATAAATAAACAATAAGGTAAAACATTATAACTTAATGACTACAACAGAAAATTATAATTATAGCCATTGATTATAAGGATTAAATTTTAGTGGTATATTACTCATTTGATGTGCAACTTTCTTGCACAAATTATTATCATGTAGAATTTTTAAAGAATTTATTTTATTTATATAGATTTTCCATTTTAAAAAAAAAATCTAATGTATTTAAAATGTCTGTAATCATTTAATTCGTCGTATCTTTTTGCATTTTTTACAATTATTTGTTCCAACTATTTTTTCTCTCACACAAAAAAAAATCAATGAAAACAATGCTTAAATATATATTATTTTTAAAATGTTATAAATTTATAACAACCAAACACATAATTTATTTTATATATTATTTAATATGTATAAATAATATATTAATCTCAAAGCCTTCAAAAAGTTACTTTTCCCCTTTTTTATCGATAATGAAATTTAAAAATACTATAAGGATGAATTAAATTTCTTTTTAAATAGTGATTTTTCTAAAAAAAAATGTATTTCACGTTGTTAATAGTGAATTAATATTTGATAGAGATTCAGGGAAAGAAAAACACTCTTGAAAATTCAACTCTATACTATTAGAATTAGAAGAAATAAATAAATATTGTATTGCCTCGATTAATGTCTTTTAATACATTTAACATTTTCGATCTATAAAATATATTATGGAGTAGTACTTATATCAACATGATTTTAAAACTTAATATTATTATAGTAAAATAATATTTAAAATAAGAACAACTAAATATCCCGCGTATTACGCGGGTTCATACTAGTATAATACTAACATTAAGTGTTTGTAGCTATTTGTTAATTCATATTGATTAGGATGCTGGTTTCCTGGGTTCGATTCCCAGCGAACACAAGTTTTTTCTTTTTATTTTTTTTATAATTTAATTAGCAAGATATTTTTTTAAAATTTTAATTATTAAATTATTTTTTTTATAATTTAATTAGCAGGATATTTTTTTAAATTTTTAATTATTAAATTACTATAATAACAATTATTTATGATAAATTGTTAGCTTTAAATATAAAAATATCATAAATAATATAACATTAAGTGTTCGTAGCTAATTATCAATTCATATTGATTAGGATGCTGGTTTCCTTTTTTAGGCAAAGACTTAGGTGAGACCGTCTTACGGATCTCATAGTTTTTTTCGTCTTAGGTGAGATCGTCTTACGGATCTTTTTTTTAGGCAAAGACTTAGGTGAGACCGTCTTACGGATCTCATAGTTTTTTTCGTCTTACGGATCTTTTTTTCTAGGCAAAGGCTTGGATGAGATCGTCTTACGGATCTCATAGTTTTTTTTTAGACAAAAATTTATGTAAGACCGTCTTAAAGATCTCATTTCGTGAGACGAGTAGGATCTCTACCCAAGCGGCAATTAAAAGGCAACCCAATTATTAACAATTTGATTGCGCACTTTTAATTAATATGTCCAACGCATCAGCATATATATATTGCTTTCTTAATTCATGCGTGCCGTCTTTTTTTTTTTAAAATACTTTTATAATTAACCTAGATTTATTAAATTTCAAATTTAATATTTTTTATAAGCAATATTAATATAATTTTTCACATATAATCTTTCTCATCTCTTTTATAATATATTAATAAAAATTTGAATAAACATTTTTATTTTTATAATTAGTACTCCATCTTACGGATCTCATAGTTTTTTTCTTTTTATTTTTAGACAAAGACTTAGGTGAGACCGTTTTACAGATCTCATTTCGTGAGACGGGTAGGGTCTCAACCCGGCAATTAAAAGGCAACCCAATTATTAACAATTTGATTGCGCACTTTTAATTAATATGTCCAACGCATCAGCATATATATATTGCTTTCTTAATTCATGCGTGCCGTCCTTTTTTTTTAAATACTTTTATAATTAACCTAGATTTATTAAATTTCAAATTTAATATTTTTTATAAGCAATATTAATATAATTTTTCACATATAATCTTTCTCGTCTCTTTTATAATATATTAATAAAAATTTGAATAAACATTTTTATTTTTATAATTAGTACTCCCTCCGTCCCGGAACAAGAATATGTTTGCTTTTTGCACGTACATTACGGAGTATAATATTTAAATGTGTAATGAAGAGAAATAATATTTTAATATGTAATTGGTAGTTGTATTAGTGCAGTAGGTGGGCCACATGTGAATATTATAATAATTGTTTTGTGTAGATCTCATATACCAAAAAGGGAAATGTATGCTTTGTTTTGGGACGAACCAAAATGGAAAAATGTATACCTAGTTGTGGGACGGAGGAAGTATATTAAATAAAAAATGATAATATTTTTAATAAAAAATGACATATAATAAAAAAAGTGATAATATATTTTGCAAAAAAATTTATAAGACGAATAAAATAATTTTGGATTAACAAAAAATGATAATTAATTTTAATTGAATTATTTCATGAATAATTAATAGAACGAATAAAACACGATATTTTTAATCAAAAGTGATACATGAAATGGAAAGTGATAACCATTAAACTCTTTCATATATTATAATTTATATTGTGAATAAAAAATGATAATATTTTTAATAAAAAGTGATATCTAATCAAGAAAAAATTATAGTCAAATTTATTTAACTAATATATGAACAATTTGCATAAAGGATGAGAAGTGATACATATAAAGGAAAAGTGATAATCATTAGTTGAATTATTTCATAAATTAACAATTTACAGTAGGACAAATATAAAGTGATAACAACTTTAATAAAAAGTTATATATTATTATAGATAAGTGATAATAATCAACTAAATTATTTTGTGCACGTATTATTATTAGGACGAATAAAAAGTGATATATATTTTGTTTTAAAAAATCAATTAAATAAATTAACTTATTACAATAATATATTAAATTTAGGCAAAGACTTGTGTGAGGCCGTCTCATGTAAGGGCTTACGTGAGACTGTCAGAAATTGATAACTTTTGTACTGAAAAATGATACTAAATTAGTGAAAAGTGATAATGTTATTTCATGAACAATTTGTAGTATAAATGAAAAGTAATAATATTTTATAGTGAAAGTGATGACTATTTTAAAAAGTATAAAATGCTCTTACGTGAGACGGTCTCACGCAAGACCTACCCTTAAATTTATTAACATTAATTTTTATTCAATTTTTTTTAAATATTTTTTAGTGAAAAATTGAAATATAAAGAATGCAAAGACTTGTGTGAGACCGTCTCACATAATAGCTTAAGTGAGACGACCATAAAGTGATAACTTTTATATAGGAAAGTGATAATAAATTTATGAAAAGTGATAATGTTATTTCATAAACATTTATATTATAAATAAAAAGTGATAAAATTTTATAGCGAAAGTGATAACTATTTTAAATAGTGAAAAATGATCTCACGTGAGACAGTCTCATGTAAGACCTATTCTAAAAAGAATTAATATACATAATCAAAACATAATAATAGAAAATTAATAAAAGAAAAGAAATTTTAGAAAAAACATTAAGCATGTCTGATCGGTTGTTTTCAAAATAGTTTAACGGTTATGAGTTGAATGAATCAATCAGCGCTAATTCAACTGAAGGCGCGCATTAAAAAAAAATTAAAAAAACTAATGGGTTTGAGGAGGATCCTCTCACGTAATAGGATCCGTGAGACGGTCTCATACAAGACCTACCCCTATTTTTTTTAAAATTTAATTAGCAAGATATTTTTTTTATTTTTAATTATTTAATCTATATATACATAAAAACACATTAGTGCTATAAATAGTAAGTTTCCGTAAAAAAAAGTTGCTAAAAAAGAAAACTTGTTGAAAAGTTGATATTGTTGTTTACAACTCATTATTTAATAATAAAGTAAAATATATGTATAGACAACTAGCTGTTCTAATAATTAATGGAGTTGGTACAGCGTGCATAATTAGCAGTAGCGTGTGGCAAGTTTATTATTCATTTACAAGAAATTCAAATAATTATTTTATTGAAATATGTGAAGCTTGCAGTGAAAGAGTAAAACATGTGTGTTTTTTATAAACAAGCACATTATTGAGAGTGCTTGTGAGAGTGGCTGAAATGGACTATCAGAATCCATTTTCAATATCTTCTTTACTGACCCCCACCGTGGGGCGTCGCTTCAGGTGTCATGCAATGGAGGAGGACGGCGTGGATCGATGGCGCACGGCCGCCCCTGCACTAAGGATTGGTGGAGGAGGTAAATCACAGGATGTGCATCAAGTGGCTTATAGGGAGGACTCACTGTTAAACTTGTGCTTGAAGGGGCCAAATCCATGCCAAAGGCATGATTCGAACCCCCACTCTGCAGCAACCAAGCTCAGGTTCCACCCTCCCCTCTCTCTACCACTTGAGCTATGCCCTAGGTCACTATGCTTAATTCATGTACACAGTTACGAGTGCATTACTCTCACAAACTGATCTATCCTAATGTGGTTCGTGTTAGAGTTTACTTTCAGGTTCAATAGGAAGATTTAATCTTTATTTTTATAATCAGCCGGACAGGAACCTCTTCAATCATATCCTTGGTAAGTTATCTCTCTAATTACTCATTTTAAACTTATTCTTCATTAAAGTAGCTCAATGTGTTTGTTGAGGGAAGTGACCCATATTTTTGATTGATTTAGGACTATGTGCACATTGTTTATCCTCTCCTAACAAACTGCATTTCTATGAGAGCAATTAGAGCTCTGTCTGCCAGATGTAGATGTTTGCTGACAGACCATGAGTGTAGAGAACTGGATCTTCTTTTCGAGGTTACTGACGAGAATTTCCGCTAAGCAGCTTCATACTAGGTAGATCTGAAACTGGGAAGACAGCATTGTTTCACGAGAATCTTCGGTTGTTGATAATAGTGAGGATGATCAGCAACGAAGTTGAATCTAGGGAGGCTACCAGCTATTTGTCACTGTTAGTTCAAAACTCTGTTATGCTATCAGGAAGCATGTTTCTGAGCTCAAAAGGTGTGTTCTTCCACTTTATCACTGCATTCTTCTTTCAATATCATTGGCTTCATAGTGGAAAATGTCTCTGCAACATTTGTTGTCCAATCTTTTGAATATATGCAGCTTTTTGCTACTGAAAATTTCTATGGATGATGGTGATGAGCATCTTCTCTTTTGCCAAATTAATTCTTTCTTGCTTATTTTATCTTTTATGCAGTATTTTAAGATGATGTAGGGCATCACGGCAACCTCATATTCCATTGGTGATGAGTTTTACATGACCCAATCCATGCCAAGTTATGATTAAGAAAATAGTGACGAGTGATGGAAATTAGGAAAAACTATGAATTATTGTTAGAATGGGGAGATTGGTGTAACACGTTGATTTAGAAATGTAATCTATATTGTTTGGTATTGATAGAAAAAGAGTAAATTATTTAGGTTAGAAGATTAGGTTGGATTATTATAAAAGAATAGGATATTATTACCATCTGAGATTGGAAAAATAATCTATGCTAGGTTAGCTTTTAATACATGTCGGTGGCACTCTCATTCTGGGGTTGGGTGGGGTGGGGTGGGGTGAGGTGGGGTGGGTAGTGTTTTCTTCTAAGCCACATCTAAAGCTAGAAACAAGTTATCTATTTGAAGGAGGTCCATTTACAGCATCACAGTGGATGGAACTTGAGCATCAAGCCTTGACCTATAGATACATCACTGCTAATATGGCGGAGGAACTATGAGTACAGTAGCTCAAAATGTATGGATATGTTTGCAAGCCATAAATCATTCTCTACTTACGCGTATGATACTCATCTTCTATTGAAAAACTCTTTCTCATTCCCTCTATTTACACTTATTTTCATTGATCCCAACTCAAATTTGCACTCTTATAAAAAAATAGTTATTTACCAGTAATATTATAATACTTCAATAATTCAGAATTACACCCGTATAAAATAATGATTATCACTTAACAATAATATTATAAGCGCATCGCGCGTGTGTATAAATATTCAGTCATATTCCCAAATAATGGCAATCATTTATCTTTCCCAACAAGTTTTTTTTATTTGTCATCCTATATAAATAATCATAAGAACAAAACTCTATCACCTCTTTAAAAATATTGTTAGACACTAAAAAAATTTGAAGTTACTCTTTAATTCATTTGGAATACATGAATTAGGTAATTGCAAAATAATACTTTATTCTTTTATGAATTATCCACACAAATATTTTATATAATTTTTTTCTAAATAAAAAATAATATTATATTTCAATAAAAATTTTATATTATTCCGTGAATCGCCCGGTGTTTTACTTATAATAATAATAATAATAAAATTTTGGACGTCATGAATGAAAATACTGAACACATTATATTTATTTAAAAAAAACAAAAGTATTCTGCATTCAAATTCAAATATATTAAGACGATTGACATTTTATATTAATTTTTATAATTATTTAACATTATTTTATTTATTTATATATTTTTTTAAAATTTTCATAGCTTGACCTACAGTTAAAACTTCAATTAAAGTGAACTCCATGACTTTTACTAAGAGAGTATTTTGGTCTTTTAAGCAAGTTTGTAGACAAAAATAAAGTAATATATTTCAAAGTGTAAAAAAAGATTTTCCCTTAAAGTAAATTAAGTATTTTTAAGCATTAAATACATTATAGAGTATTATACTTATGGTAGGGTATGTGATTTTTTTTTTTAAAAAATGATCTGAAAGAATGTATTTCTACTTTATTAATTAACCAATACCATAAAATTATACTTTAATATTATATATATATATATATTAATCATCAATAAACATATTTTATATATGTAAATATTAATTATATTTAAATTAAATCCGTTTCACATAATTATTGTTTTACAAGAGATTTTTTCATTTATTTATTTATTTATTTTATTATTAATTTTAATATAATAATTTACATAATATTTGTCTGTGCAATTATTCCGCGTATCGTGCGGGCATTACTAGTTACTATAATAACAATTATGTATGATAAATTGTTAGCTTTAAATATAAAGATATTATAAATAATATAACATTAAGTGTTTGTAGCTAATTGTCAATTCATATTGATTAGAATGTTGGTCTCCTGTTCGATTCCCAGCGAACACAAGTAATTTTTTTCTTTTTATTTTTTTTTATAATTTAATTAGCAAGATATTTTTTTATTTAATTACTATAATAACAATTATGTATGATAAATTGTTAGCTTTAAATATAAAGATATTATAAATAATATATCATTAAGTGTTTGTAGCTAATTGTCAATTCATATTGATTAGGATGCTGGTCTTCTGGTTCGATTCCCTTTGATATCGTTCCCCTTTAAAAAAAAAAAAAAAAAAAAATCAACAAACATCGTCGAAATACCTAAATTTGTCAAAGTGGGGCGGTGAGCATGAGCACACAAACGTGGACGGTACCACTCCAACCCTCCAAATCCAATTAAATTGGGTATTTTTGATTATCCAGAATCTCTCTCTCCCCTTCATCTTCTTTCGCTCTCTAAGACAAACCCCCTCCAAACACGGTGCAAATCTTTACATTGCGCATAATATGTATGGCGGTTTGAGGGTCTTTTTTTAAATTTGATTTTGAACACCTCGAGAAATTGTAGATGAATAATTCCTCTCCTCCTCCATTCTCTTCAGGTCGGTTAATCTTCTCTTCATAAGCTATGTTTTTACCTACTGTTGCTTTCTTGATATGTGGATGCTATTTAGTCAAAAACCCATATTTGTATTGACCCCTTTTTGCTTTAGAATCATTGTGTTTTGATATAATTAATTATTTGCTTAATTTTTTTTTGGGTAAAACCCTTCATTTTCTTGATATTTATAAGACAGTTGACAACTTGCAGCATTCTTATGCTTTTTTTTTTTTTTTTTTTTTTAACTGTTATTCTTGGTTGTGGTGAAGGTGTCAATTTCCGTTTTCTGATTAGTTGGAAAGATGGGGTTTTGGAAGATGTGAGTTTACATTGGTAAAAATTTTTCTTTTTGCAGGATTTTGAAGTTTGAGAATTAAAGGGGGGGAATGGAAGAACCAGGGGGGCAACTGAAAAGGGCTTTGATTGATGCCTCTGCTGGTGCTATTTCGGGTGCTATTTCAAGAACTTTGACGTCACCACTTGATGTGATCAAAATTAGATTTCAGGTTTAAAGACTTTCTCTTTTAATTTTGTTGAACATCTCTGTCTTGATCCAGGAAGGTGGCTATTTCAGAGTGGTTGTGGAGTTCATTTCTTAAATTTCCTAGTGCTGGCTGCTTGCTCGCATTCTTTTGATTTGTTCTGAGATAAATTGTCTCATGGGATGATTTTCTTGATGATGTGATTCTTGTTTGGATGATATGTGGCTCTTCTGAAGTTATCCGAATTTTGATTCTTAATTTTTCTGAATGGTGCTTTTGCAATTACTGCACTGTTATGTGATGAGTAGTGGGCATATTTAATTGTATTTCCCGTTGCAGGTTCAACTCGAACCCACGACACAATGGGCTTTGCTTCGGAGGGAAGCATATGCTCCATCAAAATATACTGGTATGCTGCAAGCAACCAAGGACATTTTCAGGGAGGAAGGCTGGCCGGTATGTAGTTAATTATGACTTAGACTATTTAGCTTTGTTATGACTTAGACTATTTATCTTTGTTTCCATTTAATCTTGGTGAGTTGGAAAAATTTGGATTTCTGTCCTTATTTTCCAGTTTTTGAGTTCAGTATGGTATCCCAAGTAATGTTCTTGACTTCTTGCCATTAGTTCATTGTGCATAACGGAGTCGGAATCCATATCCAGGATAGAAATTCTCACGATACATGAATACTATCGGGACATATTTGTAGAGTTGATAAATGTGGTTATTCCCACTTTGGGCTTGAGGTTAGGATCAGTTCATGTGAAGATGAGAAAAACACATGGTATAGCATCCGACGCATGGTTGCGCAATTAGAAACATGTGCTAGCTGTTTTTTTCTAAATATCAATTGTGGTGTGAATTGGAATGTACAACTAGGGAGTCTTAGAACAGCATGCTGTTGATACATAATATCGAAAGGATGTTATTTTGAGAACTTGAATAATGCTGTCGAATTACTTACTTTTGGTGTCCTTAGAATGTTCCAAAATATCTCTGGAAAATTAAGAGAAGATTAGATGCAGGAATGTCTTGTACTTCCTTTCATTTTAATTAATTTATCTGACGTTGGAAAAGATATTATTATAGCAGAAAAGTGAATAGCAAAGAACAACAACAAAAGGAATAGAGAAGATAATAGATGGGTTACTAGAACAAATCAGGAAGGAAGAGACAGGAAAAAGAATTTTGTGAGGGAGAGAAAAGGGTATGAAACATAGTATCAGAAATTGTAAATGTCATGACATCAGGTGCAATGTATATAGGGCTGGCTTCTCATCTGGGTGTGCATTCTCGAAAAAGAAATAGATGGCAATGAAAGTAATTTATGCATGTTATATTTTGATGTTGGAGATCTCTGTGATGAGAAAGGTACTTAGTGGTGCATCATAAACAAATTTCTCTATATTAGCTCCACATGGTGCTAATGTTAGATGTACTATTTAAGTTCTCATCGTGTGATATTATAATTATTGAACTTCCATTGTATCCACTGTGGTTCTGCTTCCTACTCATTTCGTTTCGTGTTATATCTTAACAGGGTTTTTGGAGGGGTAATGTTCCTGCCCTGCTTATGGTTATGCCGTACACAGCAATACAATTCACAGTTTTGCACAAACTGAAATCATTAGCATCTGGCTCTTCCAAGTCAGGTTGGAATGTTTACTCTTCCATTCCAAGTTTGCAGTTCTTGAAGTTTCTTTGCTGATATTAGATTGAATAAATTCTATATTAGCTTTGCAGAATTGAATCAAATGATTTTATGTTGATTGAATCACTAGTTGAAAAAACTTAGATGGTCATCATGTGCACATACTTTATCTCATTAGCTTACACATTTTGGTTCTTGATTTTTCGACCTTACCCTCTTTATCGTTATGAAGCGTATCCTTTCAGATTTTTATCCTCAAATTGTGTTTTTTTCTGCTAAATTATTTATATATTCTTTTGTTCTAAATGAATGAAGTTCTCATACAAATGTTTGACTCATTTCTCGTATTCTAACATATTGTTCCCTCATTTTCCTTATGCAGAAGACCACATAAATATAAGTCCATATCTTTCTTATATTAGTGGGGCATTATCAGGTTGTGCTGCCACTGTCGGATCTTATCCATTCGATCTTCTAAGAACTATTTTAGCTTCACAGGGGGAACCAAAGGTATTGATTTTTGTTCACCATCCTTAAAGTAAAGGACCATTACATGTTTAAAATAATTGATGCATGAAAAGAAAAAATGCGATTTAACCTTGTGAAGTTTGTCTCGGTTAATGTAGTTCATGATCATACAATTGGTGATTTTCTTAGGTATAGTTATCCTATGAGAATTTGGGACTAAAGATTGAAAATCCCTGTTGAAGTTTTATTCTGCTTAGATGGTGTAGCTTATGATATTCTTTTCGATATGTGTTATGCTCTGTTATCTAAACTACAGACGCATCATTTGTGCTCCATTATTTGATAATTCGCGAAACAAAGTCTTAAAGTTGGGTGCTGTATCCTTGATCAGATCTATCCCAATATGAGGTCTGCATTCACAGACATACTTGAAACAAGAGGCTTTCGGGGTCTATATGCTGGATTAACACCTACTCTGATTGAGATTGTTCCTTATGCTGGATTGCAGTTCGGAACGTACGACACATTCAAACGTTGGGGAATGGTGATCCTCCTTCCGACCCCCACCCCATCCCCCTATTTATGCATCTGGGTTGAATTTGAATTGGTTTATTGCTCATTTAGGCCTGGAATCGTTACTTATATCCTCATGACGCCCAAGTCAATGATTCTCTCTCAAACATACAGCTTTTCTTATGTGGATTGGGTGCTGGAACGTGTGCTAAAGTCGTATGTCATCCACTCGATGTGGTGAAGAAGAGGTTTCAGGTACATCTCGTCCCTCTAGAAAGTTTAGAGTTGTTTCTCTCACCCAGCGCTATCTTACTCAAGTATTTATTTGCTTGTAGGTTGAAGGACTACAACGTGATCCAAGATATGGAGCTCGTGTACAACACGATGCTTACAGAAATATGTACAACGCCCTACGCCAAATCCTGCGTTCAGAGGGTTGGCATGGTCTTTACAAGGGCATTGTCCCGTCTGTTGTCAAAGCTGCACCCGCCGGTGCTGTAACCTTCGTTGCTTATGAATTCACATCGGACTGGTTAGAGTCCATCTTGACTTGATTAACCAGTCCTTGACTCGATTTTATCCTTTTCTTTTTCTTCGTTTCGCCTTTTGAGATTCATTTCTTTTAGTCCTTCATTCTTTCTGCATCATAGCAATATAGCTAAAGTTTGATTTTGCAATCTGCCCACCTAAAGGAGGGTATTATTGACTGTTCATAGGCGTAGCTTTAGCATGAAATAGCAAGAATTAGAACAACTTTAGGTTCTTATGACAACAATATGCGACAACTGTATTATATATTTTTGTTCTGTTTTTTGTTTTAATCATAAAGTCATATTTTGATAATTTTTTTTTAATATTGAGTGAATAATATCTGATGAATTTATTTTAAATTTTTTGGCTGTATGTTTTAATTATATGTATACTACCTACAGCAACAAAATAAACATATGTATATTAGACTATATAAAATATATGTACTTGTGGATGAAGGTCTAAAATCATCTAATCAATTGTTTAATTAAAATAAATTGTATTCATGATATAAAATTAAAACTATATACTACGTATGCACAATTCATGTTTAATTTTACATCTAACAATGTTTTAATCAATTATATAAAAAAGAAAAACTACTAATAATCGAAATTCATGCAGAATGATGAAACTATTATATGCATATGTTCTTAGTATACATCTAGATTCAGTATCATATGCAGAAAATATCAAAATTTACAGAAAAAATTGATTCTCATTGTTTTGAATATTCTGATCCCTAATTTGGCCCTGGTGGAAATTGAACCTGAGGGTTGATGGGCATATTGCCATTGCCATTGTCATTGTCATTGTCCCTTCCGGTAGTCGAGACGCTGGCCGTCTCAGCCACGACACGGGGACGTCGAGGCGAAGATGTCGATTGGTTGTCATCAGAGCTAGCTTCGTTCCTTCTCCTCCTCCGGCTCTCCAATGAGTATCCATGAGCTGCAGCCTCGATTAATCTACTCGTGGGAGGCCTGGTCCTCGTGCTGTATCTCCTCTCACCTGGAGCTTTTGAACGGCGGTGATCCTCCGACTGCTGTGGAGTGTTGTCGTCTTGCTCCTCCACGACAACGACGACATCCAAAGACTCCGAGTAGGGCAAGTTGAGGTCAATTAATACACGGGGAATATTTCCCGTTGACCTCTCTTGAAATGATGAATGCTCGGGAATGGTTAGTACTTCCCGAGCATTTGAGGAGTCCAATAGGATATCTTCCGTTGGAGGCATTGATGAAGATGGTAATTCTTCATCAACGTTTTTCTCCAACGAAGTAGTCCTAACTTGTTGTGCACTTGCATTTGAGGAGTACTCCAATGTGATATCTTCCGTTGGAGGCATTGATGAAGATTGTAATTCTTCATCAATGTTTTCCTCCAACGGAAGAGTCCTAACTTCTTGTGCACTTGTATCTAGGAGGCTCGTATCCACAGGTACCGTAGTCGTCTCGACAACATTATTTCCGCCAATAGGCTGAAGATACAACTCACCATCTCCAACCCTAACATCATAATCAGAACCGGGACCAAAAAGTCCCGATTCATTACGAACTCTACTCAAGACATCGGTTATAGAGTCGAAACACTTGTCTCCTTTCTCCGCTTTTCTCCGGGGGTATGTCTTGGCCCCTGGCATGATAAAGAACAAACAGTCCCTCCCAAATTGCTTCCCCACCTCCGGCCGCCACCCCCTTGCCACCAAGAGCGGCCACACCGTGTTCCAAAACAAGTCGCTCGACCGAGCCTTGCCTATCCGGAAACCTCCAGATAAGAGCTTCGTTTTAACCTCCAAAGTCAAAGGCTGGGGAGACACTCTCGTAAGATCTTGTCCCCCCCCTTCACCTAGGCCAACAGATTCTACGAGAATGTCTATCCCAGCTATCGCCTTCAACGAGGCCACATAATCTACAACCGACATCCTACCTCCCTTAAACCTTTCAGAAACCTTAACATAAAGATCAATCAAACTATCAGCACAAGTTGATAATCAAACAACACACAATCAATCACAAGATATTACCTCAGACAGATCTCTTTGACATTTTTCGGACACTTTCCGAAGCATCCTAGACAGCAGAATCTGCTGCTTCGATCCAGAAAAAACCCTCCAACAGAACACCCCTTTACTACTCATGATCTTCCTGTTATAATTCCATCTTAGAAACTCAGATGTAGAGTAAAACTTCCCATAGTACTGCGACAGAATCGCGCCCATTCGTTTCGTCTCAACGAACCGCCTAACACGAAGAAAATCCCTCTCGTGCACGTACAGCCCCAGAAGGAAGCACTTCTTCACATCCTCATTCCACTTTTGGTCATCCAAACCAGGCACTAAGCTGGTTCTTGAGACACCTTGACATGTCAGCATGGTTGGAATTATAGGCATTGGCAATCCATGGAGAAAGTCAGGGTTATAATCAGCTGCAGCGCGGGGTACAAGCTGAGGAAGTTGAGCTTGATACTTGTCACCTACACGTGGCTTGATCTTAGGGTTTCCAAATGTATCAGCTGGTGTGATGATCAACTCAGGAATTTCAGCTTGGTATTCGGGCCCGATTTGGGGTCCCTCTGACCCGGGTTGTCTTTCAAACTCCTGATCAAATGCGACTTCATTCGAGTCGGATGACTCGAATGAAGCTCGAACGGCCTCTCTACGATCTCCACGAGTAATAGCCATCTGCTGAAGAAATATATCAACACATTTTAACAAAAGATTAATTCACTAGTAATTAAATAAACATGCAAATTAATAACAACCTCAAAAAAAAAAAAACTTGAAAAATGTTAGGTTTTCTTTTAGGAAGATAAAACCCAAACAATTAAAATTGATCATTCACCTATAAAATTAATTAAAACCCCCTACTGATCCAATCGATAACCCCATTAGTGGGTTCATCAAAATTCAATGTGATCCATCTCTTTAGAATTAAATAGCATGATTCTTTTGTGTAAAAAAAAAACACATCAAGAAAGCTATAAATATACATATACATATACATATACAAATAGACATACATAGCAAGAAGCTATACATACAGATTTATATATGCAGGTATTTGTACCAAGAAAAAAGAGTCGAAGGGCAGGTGTGGAGGGAGTCTTGAATGCTGTAAAGAAACTGTTGGAATACAAACAAATAAAGAAATGTATAGGGAAGAAATGACATGTAGACATAAGAGATACAAAAAGCGTATATACACCTATGAATATATGCATACAAAAGTTGTATATATAAACACAACAAAGAGATAAAATCGAACCAGGGTTTTCTTGAATAAGAGCACGTGGTGAATAAATTGATTCGGAGAAAAAATGAAATAGCAACGACGGTTGAAAATAGGAGAAATTATCACTATTGGTTGAGTAAGTATGTTAAAACCAATTTTAGTCCTTTAAATATTACATTTCTCAATTTCAATCCTTTTTTTTATTCAATTTTAGTCCTTTCTTATCGGAAAATACTAATTCCCACCCCAATATGCACATGTGTCTCAACGGTTGACAAGCGTTTGGGAATTTTGAAAAAAAAAAAAAGCTTAGGTGGCGGTACAATTATTTTATATTTTCCCAACTAAGCATGCCACTTCCCTTTCTCTCCAATTACCCGACCCGACCCAGTTACTCACTGCTCCAATCCATACTGCAATTTCCAACTCTCTCTCCTCCTCCCCTCTGATTGTTCAACCTTCCCCCGCCGCCAACGCCGACCTACCCTCTATCTCTTCCGCTCCATTCTATTATTCATCACAAATCGATTGCAAATCCTTATAACTACAAATACCTTAAATATAAAAACTTAACAGCAACAAGAACCCCTTTAATATAAGATTTTAAATTCAGATCTAATGTCAAGCACTACTAAAATTCACACAAACTCTATCAATTCACAGTAAAGAAATTTAAGAGAGAGTGCAGGTAGTAAAAGCTAGAGAAGACTGCGGACAGGGGTAGCGGCGAATCGAGTGCCGTGGACGACATTTGTTTGGAGGGGAGAGAAATAGGGTTTAGGGGCTGCAACGATGGAGCTGTGATGACTGGGACGCTGGATTTTGGAGCAGAGGGTTTCGATATTGGAGCAGTAGAGGGTTTGGATGGATATTAAATTATTTACTCTTTAATTATTAGTCAAAGGACTTGCAACTTAGCCTCTCATATCAAAAATTTCAAGATTCCCTCTTTTATTATTATTATTATTACTTCCTCCTTCCCACATTTTTTACACACTTTTCATTTTGGGGATGTCCCACTTATTTTTACTCATTCCATTTTTGGCAAAAATGCATAATATTTTGTTACCTACTTTTTACAATCTCAACAACTTTAATTACTTTTTTACGCTTTATTCATAATTCTCAATAACTTTTATTCACTTTTTTTAATTACTAATTTATCCATACTTTCTCTTACATTATATATTAAAAAAAATAAAACGTCTTAATCTCCGTGCCCGTACAAACGGGTAAAAATATCCGGGACTAAGGGAGTATTATTTTTTGATGCATCCGATCCGTAGACCAACTAATTTGGGAGAGGCCAGAACACACCGTCCACTAGTGGAAACCCCCTTTCAAGCCAGAGCTTTGCGCTCTATATGGACTGACCCCTCAGTGGTTGATCGCACTTGCGGGTTTTGAACTGAGACCTTTGGGAATTGCGGGTTTTGAACTGAGACCTTTGAGAATTTCACCCTTAGGCACCGCTAGGCTACCTCCGTTCTATTCTAAGGTATCCATTTATTTTTTGCACGTGAATTAAGGAGTATTATTATTATATGTAAAGTGTGTAGTTGTATTAGAGGGAAGTGGTGGGCCATATTGTGTACTTTTTTATTAAATATAAGAAATTGATACCTTTGAAGAGGACGCCAAAAATAGTAAAATTGATACCTTAGAAGCGGACAGAGGGAGTAGTATTTTTTCCTATAAAAAAGACTAAAATTAAATATAAAAGGCTAAAATTAAGAAATGAAATATTAAAAAAAAAACACCAAATATAATACTCCCTCCGTCTCTTGGTAAGAGTCTCATTTGCTTTTGGCCACATGGATTAAGGAGTATTGTTATTTAATGTATAATGAATAGTTGTATTAGTAGGTGTGTGAGTCCCATATTTTAATGATATTAGTGGGTGTTAGTGAATTTCATATATAAAAAAAATTGGATTATTTGGGTGGGACAATAGGTTGCACATATAGTTGCACACGATATGCTCGTGTGTGTATATGGTAGCACGAAAAATCAAGTATAAAATCTCACATCTAGCTTGGGATTTTTTTATTTTTATTTTTTTAAAACAGCTTGGATTTTTCTTTTTATATATATATATATATATATATATATACTGCCCATGAATTCATAAATTGAAATGGTGTAACCAATTAATCAATGATTAATGAATGCCTCACAAAATAGAGTTGAGAGTTGATATCAGTTACATCAGGGTGTAAGGGTACACAAATATGTATAATTTTTTATTCTATTTTGTATATTTGTTTTTTAATAATTGTATATTTTTTTCATACTAAGTTTTTCATTAAAAAAACTAGCATCCATATGTGTATAACTTTTTATTCGTATACATATTTTTTTACACTCAAATCTTAATAAAAAAACTAACAATTAAATTATATACATTTTTATTCATAATTATATATATTTTTATTTATATTTGTATTCTATTAAAAAAGTAAAGAGTAGTTTGATATAAGTAAAGAAATTTTACAATGGATGCTTTAAAAATACATTTTTCGTCGTTAAATAGAAGGGCATCTTTAGGGCTTTTGCATCAATTGTCGATCCCCAAAATCATTTTTAGTTTAAAAATTGTGAGCGTGAATCGATTACAAACTCCGTCAAATGGCAAACTTCACATAAAGAAGGTAATATTGTCGTTTTAAATCACGAAAAATAAAGTGCTCTGACACGGGGTAAACATAACGGTTTATATATAGAGTGAGGCTTGCGTGCGCTCAGGCGCATGAGAACATATTCTGTGCGCCTTTAGGATTTAGTATTATGGGTAATAGTACATTATTTTGGTCTAAAGAGTATATACTTTAATTAATAAATGGTACACCATTTTGTTCTAAAGAGTATACACTTTTTATTAATATTTTTTTCTTTAAAAAATAAAGGGTACACATTTTTATACTAAATGATATACAATTTAACACAAAATTTTAAAGGCCTACGGAGTGTTGTCCATGCGCCCGGATACACACAATAATTTTCTTTAGAAAATAAAGGGTACATATCTTTACACTAAAGGGTATACAATTTAACACAAAATTCTAAAGGCCGTGTGTGCACAGAAGTTTTTGCCTTTTATATATATATATATATATATATATATATATATATATATATATATATATATATATATATATATATATATATATATATATATATATATATATATATATATATATATATATATGCTTTAAGAATACATTTTTGTAGTTTTTTTTTTGAAAGCATTTTGTAGTTAAATTAAATAGAAAGGTATCTTTGGAGTTTTGCAATTAATTGTCATTGTCATAATCATTATTAATTTAAGAAAAATGTGAGTGTGAACTCTATTAAATAGCAAACTTTGCATAAAGGTGCTAAATCTAATGTTGTCATTTTATATCTCGAATAATAAAGTGGGCTCATTGGGTCCACATAACCGATTTGAAAGATAGTATTCTTTAAAAATACATTTATTGTCGTTAAATAAGATGGTATTTTTAGGGTTTTTACAATCAATTATCGCTAGAATCACTTTTAATTTAAAACAGTTGTCAGTGTATATCGATTACAAACACTATTAAATGACTCGCATAAATGAGGTAATGTAGTTGTTTTAAATCTCGAATAATAAAGTGTGCGCTTTCACGTAACCAATTCACAAGGATATACATACTTTTAAAATACTACATTTTTTTCAAGAATATTTTTTGGGTTTTTTTAGGAGTTTCACTTTTAATTTTATTAGTTATTTTGACTTGTGTTAGCACTAACAAGCACACCATACTTTGTAATATGATTTTATATAATTTTTTTCTAATACTTTTTAATTGAAAAATTTTAACTTAACAATAGGTAATTTAAGTATATTATTTATTTATTTATTAAATACTCAATAAATCTTTTTATATATAATATTTTGTTTTTATTGTTCATCTAATCTTAAAATAGTTTCATAAAAACTCCAATGACAACAAATAATTGCAGGATGTAATATTACTATTCATCTCTCAACAATAACGTTTAGGCCTGAAATATGTTACTATTTATTACTAGAGTGAAATTATAAAATATAATAATTATATTTTAAGAATTAAGGTAAATGTTGGTATATATTCTTATAAATTAAACTGAATTAAAAAAAATCCTAAAATTGAAAAGGTGATAATAAAAGGATTGAAGTAAATTATAGGAATTTGATGGTATTTTCTCGTATGACTATAATTAATGCCGAAAAAAAAAAAGAAAAAAAGAATTGAAGTGTGTGGCGGCGGCGAGATGGACTCTGTGAGTTGGCTGACTCGTTAATTCTGGTTATTCTTTTTTTTTTTTTGATATTGAGGTTCCGGCTTACACCCGACTAGTCCTCGAGGAAACAACCCTGACCCCTCAGAACTGCCTCCAGTAAACCGCGGTAGCCACATAATGGATCCCAAGTTTCTAATATCCTCAACTACTGCGCACAAGGAATCGATCCCCATCATGCTGATCCCTCCAGCTCAGCCGCAGGTTCCCACCGAGTTCCAGCCTCCCACACTGCGCCTTGCAGCCCTCAATATTAATTGTTCCACCATTGCGCTCCGGGGGGCTTGAACCACTAACCTTTCAATCAGGGCACCTCAATGTTGGTTTCTCAATGTTGGTTATTCTTGTTCCTACATTACATCCTTTTGTTTCCAAACGTTGCAAGTAATTTCCATAATGCAATTAAACAAATTTGAAAATAAGCAAAGATTTGAGTGTATAGTAAGACGAATAAGAAGTAATAATATTTTACTTATTTTAATGAACAGTGCTAATAGTGTACGTAGCGAATTATTTCATAAACAATTTATAGTCAAAATAAAAAGTCACAACATTTTTTAAAAAACAAAGTTATAATATTCTTAATAGATAACTCTGACTAATTAAGAAAATATAAAATAATCTCATTGCGAGATGATCTCACGCAAGACAAATGACTCGGAAAGACAGGAAAAAGTCAAAGTCAAAGTTTATATGCAGTATAGTGGTCTAGCCTCACTTAATTAATTGAGTTATCATAATTTAACCAGCACTCTATCGGGTCAGGATATGAGGCGTTTGGGATGGGCATATTCACAATTTTGCTTTCTTTCCAACCATCCAACATTTTGAAAAATTCACATTAACTGGAAACTAATAAAGTTGGACCCAGGTCCAAATAAAGTTGGAACTAATGGGCCTAAAGAAGACACTTATTTTGTCAACGGTAGGCCTAACTTTTTGGGCCAGTTTTTATGACCAATTGTAAAAACCAACTACTATAATTTAAACTTTCTAATTTATTTAAAATAATACTAATATTTATTTATTTTCTTCATTTTATGGTCAGGAATGCAAATTTTATCTGTACATAAATGATAAAACTTTACTTTATAATGAACTTTCTCACGAATAAAGTGATTGTTATTTGTTAGTACTATTATTTAGTAATGGTTTTTTTAAGATTTTTTTATAAATGCAGTATCCTTCAATGTTATATATATACACACACACAGAGAAGGCATTGTATAGAACCTATTTCATATATATAGAACTAAATTCCAAGAATCACTCTCTATTGTGAAAAATGCATTTTAATTGGCAGTACAAAAAGATTTATTTAAAAAAAAAAAGGAGCCTATAATAATTACAAATTGGTCTTACACGTACACTTACACAAAATTTAAAATTAAAAAAAAACATTTTTAATAATAAATTTACTAATGAAATTCAATTAATTGATAATTACTAACCGATTACCAACAAAAAAAAATACATTTGTCATTTAGCAACAGAATGTCAACACTGATTTAATGAAAGAGTCCGTTAAAATATGAATGATATAAAAATTTTTTTAACAATTTTTTTCCCAAAAAAAAGTACAAGATCTTATATTAATGGATACATATTTAATATTAAGGAATACAACTTTTTGAGATAGACTTTAAGATAGTCTATGGCGCACGGCCGCTTGGTATAGAGTAAACTACATGCTTAATTTCTACTATAGTTTAATGTATGGTTGAGTACAAAATAAGAAATTTGTTTATATAACTATTTAAAGTCGTGAATAATTATTTTTTTAAAACTTTAAAACAAATTAAAGAAATTCATATTTATAGTGTACTATATTGAATTTGTACTATACATAAATATTGAGTCATTTTAAGATGCAACCTATGATTTATACTTTCTTCTTAAAGTGTACGTAGGGAATAGTTATTAATTTTTTAAAAAATTATTTTTATTTAATTCAATATATATTATTTAACTGTAATTTAACAATTGAGATCATCTAAATACACCACCATAATATCCAAAATTGTATTCAATAAAACTAATTCCCATATATATTGTGGCCGCATCATGCCAAGAAAGGCATTATAATTTAAATTTAGGCTATAGTTTATAATAATAATTAGTTGAAAACTTCCAAGATCATTCAAATTTTAAATATAATTAATCATCAATAGTACTATATGCATGAAGGGAAGTGAAATGGAATCTTCACAAAATATGGAGTTGTGGGACAGCAGAATATTCTTGTGGTCCTATTCTAATTATCATTATTATTATTATTATTATTTAGAATAAATTTCTCTATTGCATGTAAAGACTTAATTAATTCTTGTCCTTTTCAAATCTTGAAATTCATTTTTTAAAATTTTAATATTTATATTTAAATTATATTGTGAAAACGGACAAAAGGGTCTACAAAGGAATCCCTAATGTAAACCAGATATTTAGGGTTGGATTCACTCAAAAAGAGGAAAATGGTTTTAGTTTATTGTGAACATGACACCTGTAATCAAGCTGTGAATACACACACTTTAGAGACAACAAGTCATTGAGAAACATAAGTATGTCTTATCTTTTGATCTGATTTTTGTGTTAATAATCCAAATTAAAAACCCTAATCCAATCAGATTCCTCTGTCCCACAACCTTGGAACATGCAAATACATTCATTAAAATGATATTAAGTTTGTTTAATCAATGACACTTGTCCACTTGCAACTTTACAAATTAATTTAAGTGTGTGTGTTATTTGACTTCATTATCAATCATAATCACCATGTCCTTCAAAAGAATATCCATGATGATGATTTGGATGCCATCTAGGTGATTGAGAAAAGCATCCATCTTAGTAATTAACATGTTGGATTCACATAAATCCAATTTGCTCTAATAAGATATTGCCTATGTCATATGTTTTATCACTACCACCATCTAGCAAATCAATTGGTTGAAGTTGAAAGGGATGACAATAGGGCGGAGCAGATCCAGTTAGCTTGTAAACCCCGAACATGTTTCCAATTGAGCAATAATTTTTATATGGCAAAAATAATGGAGAGGTGCTAGGGTGCAACTGGATGTATGATATCGTCTTTTGAAGATTGTTGTTTAGAATGTTGAGTGTTGCTCCTTCAATTTGAATATCTACTTTTTCCAAAAAAATTCATGCACAGCAGTAATATTACTCTTTATGCAGGTTGTCCATTATATAAACATTTGGTACATAGTTGTACAAATTTTGATGTAAGCACAAAATCCCACTTATTAATTAAAAATAATGTCTCCAAAACACAAACTATATAAATATATAGGTGAAATCATGTTAGGTCACGAAGTGGTAACACTTATATGTCTTAATATTTGTGATAAAGTTTGATGTTGTGGAAAAACAGTCCAATATCCATTTTTCTAGGGTCTAAAAGAGACAGAATTATAGCAAAAACAAGTGGGTTTACATTGATCACAATATCGTGCCAATCAATTGTTACGTCACGTGATCAAGATTATCATCATCTAATTGTAATTTATTTATGAGTTTCTCAATTATACTTGTAAATTCAATGGGAAAAGATTAATATATATAAAAAAATTTAATTTACACTAGATCTTAAAAGATAAAATAAAAAAACATTAAGTTTTAAAAATAAAACAGGAGACTTCGTAGGCATGGTCGCAGGAGGTTACATGTAAAAATTGTGTATGGATCGCAATCGTTTATGGTCGAGATTTAATTATAGGCGTAGTTGCAGAAGGAATCGCAGACTAGAGTTATATGCTCAAAATTAAAAAAAAAATGGCATTTTTCTATTAAAAAAAAAGTGGGTAACATTTTATTTAAATAAACAATTAAAAGGGAATGATGCCCTAAAATTATATACGACTACTATATATATATATATATATATATATATATATATATATATATATATATATATATATATATATATATATATATATATATATTTACAAATGGTTGCATAGCCTTTATTTATTTATTTATTTTTAAATCTTTAATCATATTACGTACGTACATATAGTTAGTACTTGTGAGTTTGGAATTCTAAATCTCAAACAATACAATTCATAAAATGATATCGCACGACATTTAATAAAATGGAATAATAAATAAGCAAGTATATGTTTGTGGTGTGTAACAACGTTTGCATCAAGAAAATTCGTCAAGAAAAAAATTATTATTGTTATTATTTCGAATCCTATGATGAGTTTACTAATTATGTAGAATAGTTAAACACATACACATGCAATAAATATTATTATTTTTGTACCTCTAGTAGACAAGCAATATTCAAATCCATTATTAAAATGATGAGATACATTTATTTTGACTTTTTAATAGTAACATATATATGCTTGTTTAATATTTTGCCAACTTAATTTAATTATAAGAAAATGAAATAGCTAGGTTCAACAAAAAATAGTGATAACATTTTTAAACTAATATACATTGTTATAATACACGTGTCGACCATATATTGGTCTAAATAGATCCGTAGTTGATTCAACTTCTTAATTACCAGCCAATAAAATAAATTAATTAAGATTAATGTCCACTTAGAGGTAGTGGAGAGATTTATTGCATAAATAAAAATGGAGCAAAATCCATTGCAGAATCATATCATATAAATCCAATAAAAAGATACCAAGAAATTTGATATAATCAACCCTCATCGAATCATCTCAAAAGAAATCCATGTCAGATTCCATTGCAGCACCATTAATATTATATTGCATATATTATATATAAGTGGTGTAACATATTATTTTGTTAAATTATATATATATATATATATATATATATATATATATATATATATATTAATTAAGGATTTATAATTTAGAATGATGTATATAATGCTGCATATAAACTGCATCAACAACAAAAGAGTTTAGTTTTGGATATTGTCGAAATTCATAATTAAACAATTACATAAACGGGTTTTGAAACTAAATAAATACTTTAATTGGTCAAAATTCATAATTAATACGTGCAAATTTGAGGTAAATATATAAAGTCGTATTTTCTCTTCAACTTCTCAAATAGTTTACAGTAATAGACCTAATTTTAGAGTTAATTAATTCTTCTTCTTTTATTGGTTTAAGATTTATAAGTAGTCAATTAATGACCTAAGAAAGATAATAAAATTAACCATAAATAATGTCACTAATTAGCCGTCACTAGTAGTCTAGTATTAACATTATAAAAATTTTATTTTACGTTTGAAATATTTTATTTAATAAATACAAATGTATTTTATATTATTAGCCAATTTTACATCTTTAATAAAAATAAAAAAAATTATATACATATTATATATTTTATTTTGTTTAGTACATTCTTCTAATTTATATTACTTCATCAGTACTGCTGAAATAAACGTATTTTGTCATTTTGGTTTTTCACAATATAAAGTGTATATTTTTTTAGCAGAGGAACTCAAATAAAATTATTAATATATATTCATGGGACATACACAATAATAATACAACTATCAACTTCATATTACTCCCTCCGTCCTCTAGAAAAGTATACATTTTTGTATTTTGAGCGTCCGCACAAAATATATACATTTTTTTTACACACATGTGACTCATACACATCATTAATACATTTAGAGTGTGTTTGGTTCACTTTGAATTAATAATACTCATTGAGCCTTGAAATTTTCTAAAAATTAGAGAATTTATATACTAATGGGACTTATGCGGGCTTAATTTTCATCTAAGCCCATTAATAAAAAGTAAGGGGCCCGGTGAAATACAACCTTGATGGGAAGTGTGTTATAATATCCCATAAAACTAATATGGAATTAAGGGAATTCTAATACTCATCTAGTGCTTAACCCACCTATTAATCTTAGTGAACCAAACACACCCTTAATATATGGGACCACACACTCCACTAATATAACTACCTACCACTACACATTAAATAATAATATTACTTTTCTGTTTATAATTTAATTAGACATATATATATTTTTTAATATATTACCCACTCCGCCGACCATACACATGATTTCACGATAATTTAAGATATGTTAAAATAGATGTATTAAGATGTTATTAGTTTTACTATATATATGTTTTGGTATAAACGTGCAATAAAATTGTGAAACAAACATATGATAAAATATAAAATATAAATTAATAGTCTGATATTACTAGCATCACTCTACAAAAATATTAACACTCTTCGTTTAAATACAGTTCATACATTATAAAACAATCATATAAATTGGGTATCTCTAAATTTCATTTTAACATCACCTTTTTTTCTTTTTAAACAATGAATGTGCTTACCAAGACTTGCTCTAATAATTAATTTACCCTCTATTCCCATTCTATTTTTACCTTCTTCAATTTTGATCCTCCCATAAAAAATTTTCATCTTTTTAAAAATAGTAAAACACTTAAAAACAACTAATTTTCCTATAATTTACAAAAAAAATATTACATCTACATAATATATTTTATCATTTATTTATTAAAAAACATAATACTCCCAAAAAATGATAATAATTTCTTTAATTTATTGGAAAAAAATGTGAGAACAGAATCAAAATGGGGGATCGATAAAAACCAATTCAATTCTATAATTTTGCTTATATTCATTTTTCGTCCGAAAATAATACTATTTTCAATTTAGTATCATTGGTTTTAAAATAGAGCAAAAAATTGCCCCCATTTTCATTTTCACCTGTATTTAGCCCTAATTCGGTGATTTTAGCATTTTTCTTGCAAAAAGGGATATTTTTGGCTTTATTTTAGAATCGGTGATAATAAATTAGAAAAAGAAATTCGAGACAAAATAAACATGATAAAAGTTATGAGACTGTATTGATTTTTATCCTAAAAACGAAGTCAGTATTTAAAAAGAAACTAGAAAGTCGTTTATAAATCAACTTAACTTTAATTTATATTAATAATTAAAATTCTATTTCCAATCAAGCACCTCTCATACTCATAAATAAAATTTGGCTTTAAAAAAAAAAAAAAAACTCTAGTAATAGTTTGAGTGTTCATATAGTATATATATAGTGATGAAAAAGTATAAACACATGGGATAAGTTAACAATAAAGACACATGAAACATGATGTCATGGAGTATATGCACACACATATAAATATAAACATAAACATTCACATATATACACATATGATGCAACCTACACACACATTAAAAACACACACACATAGCACCTTATAGTTTGACCAAGATTATCTATCTCATCATCATCATCATATCATGTCTACCTCAAACAACAACTCCAAAGCCACAATATTCAGTTTGGACATGGTGGATAATTCAGACACCAAGGAGCAAGAAAGGCTACTACCAATAGCCAACGTTGGAAGGATCATGAAGCAGATTCTTCCCCCCAATGCTAAGATCTCCAAAGAGGCCAAAGAAACGATGCAGGAATGCGTCTCCGAGTTCATCGGCTTCGTCACCGGAGAAGCGTCGGAGAAGTGCCGGAAGGAGAGGAGGAAGACGGTGAACGGTGACGACGTCTGCTGGGCGTTGGGGACTCTGGGGTTTGATGACTATGCTGCCCCCTTGAAGAGGTATTTGGAGAGATATAGAGAGATGGAAGGAGAGAGATCAAGTAATCAAAATAGGGCTACTAAGAGTGATGAAGATAGTTTTTCTTTGTATAATACTACTTCAAGTTCTTGTAAACCTCCTAAGGAGTAATGAGAGTTTAATTCTTTTGTGATGATATATAGATTTGCAAAACTTAACAAAAAAGGTGTTGTAATTTAATTTGAGGTTTTTTATTTGATTTGTAGTGAATTAGGGTTCTTGTTGATTTTGTGAATTGGTCTAATTTCTCTTGATTAATGTGTGAACTCCAAAAGGAGGAGTTTCTTGAACAAAAAACAGTGACCAATTATAAGATGAAAAAGAGGGATCTAGTTAGAAAAATGTTGAAAATTTTAAACAATTAATACGTACAGATGTTCACTACAAGAAATAAAAAATTCGTTTTTGTTGTTGAAATTGCGACGATGTATGCTACTATATATATACCAAAATTCATATGTGAAGAACTTCAAAATCCATGGTTAATTTATGGAGTAATTAATATGGAGTTCTTGTAGATTCGTAAATATAACTTTGTTATTAACATCTTAATTATAATCTTGTGTTAATTATATTAATGATGATGAATATTCTTAAGTTGACTATATTTCTAATGTATAGATACCTTAAATTTTTTCCCATGCTTACATTTGTAAATTGTAAACTGAAATCTAAAATTTTGAAATGGCTATAAGATTAAATTGAAAATTTTAAATAATTTAGAGCAAAAATAGAATTTAACAAAAGACATGGGACTGAAAGTTCATTTAACTGCATGCATTAAATTGTATTGGTTTCATTTAAACCATGCAAGTATATAAATACTTTGTTTTTGAAAAAAAATAAAATTTTATTAATGTTGAATATGAGATTTACCCCCAAATTATACATAACATATACAAATAATTAGAGTGCCACATCTAACAAAACAATAGTAGCTAATAACTTGTGATAAATAATCGGTAGAATTTTCACTCTACATGGAAAATCTAATATTTTTTTTTCAATCCTCTCTTTTTCAACTTTCATCAACTTCATATAATCTAATATCTTTTTTCAATCCTCTCTTTTTCAACTTTCATTAACTTCATATACGTTATTTAATCTCCTCTAAAGTTTTTTATAGGCTCCAAATTTCCTATTTAAAGGCAATATTGTTCTTAGATTTTCATACTACTCAGATAAGCAACACATCCATAACAAGCTTATTCTCAATCTTAAGTTCAAGAGGATTTTCAAATTGAATGAGACAAACTTTTAGGTCTTCATGTAACGACATTTGAATTCTCAACCATCTTTTGCATTTAGCTGGGTTATCATGTGATTTCCTCATTATCGCATGGATGCACATTTTTTTGACTCGGCTTTAGGGAGATTGTTTCGCTATAGAGCACCAATGCTGTCGGGATGTTCTTATTGATCATCCTCCATGCGTGAATTTTGATCTTCATTTGCTTCACTGTCCCAAATCATCCTAGAAATCTCACTTACCCAAATATATTAATTATATTGTGGTACTTAGATTTGTTTTTCTTTTTCTCTTTGTACTAAGTGAAGTTTTAGTAATGTTAGAATCAAATAAATATAGTTTTTTTTATTTTTTAATCATAAATGAAAGTAATTTAGTTTCATTATTTTTTACTCTTATGTTAGTGCAAACCTAATTCTCATTTATAAAAATTACAACTTATGTCATAATTTATTTTAATATAATAAATTTAAATAAACAACCATCCATTATATATAAATATAAAAATTTTATAAAAGAAATTAAATATATACTTTAGAGATACACGAGGGAGTAATTTAATATACAAATAACTTGTAATCCCTCTATCCAGTTCTAAGGTATCCATTTGTTTTTTGCACTTGAACAGTTCTAAAATCTTTATTTGCTTTTTGCACGTGGATTAAGGAGTATTATTATAATAGGTAAAGTGAGTAGTTGTATTAGAGAGAAGTAGTGTGTGTACTTTTTTTACTAAATAGAGAAAATTGATACTTTTGAAGTGGATACTAGGAATAGTGAAATTGATACCGGTGAGAGTATAAATTTTTGTATTAGAAAGAAAAAAAATATTGGAGATGAAATTTATAAAAATGCAGTTTCTATCTATTACTATTGAACTGGTTTGTGGCCAGTTTCAAGCCGGTTGCCAGTAATTCCAAATACCTTTCTACGTGGCATGATTTCACTCATTTCAGTTTCTACGCGGCGTGCTTTTTGTTGTTCCTCCACCATCTCATTCTTCTTCTCACTCAAACAAGAAATGCAATTCAGTTCTTCTTCTGTGTTTGCCTACCGTCCCACCTCTTCCTCACAATACCTCTATCTGGCTACAATATCTCGGCTTTCAAGTCGTGTTGGGCGTCCACTCGGCCTCAACAGGTGAGAATTTTCCACGCGTAAGAGCTTCTCATTCGTGCATACCTTGCTAGAGTGCAAATGCCTCTCCAGCTCTCTGATCTCTTCCCCCTTTACCTACTGTTTCAGCCGGCTCCGCTTTACGACTACCGTTTGATTCTCGCGGCTACCGCTCCGACTTTTTCCACGGCCTGCTCTACCTCTTTCCCCTCTCAGGACAATCGCGCATTTTATCAATCAAGGTAGGTCCCTATTTGAAAACTGTTTATTGTGTTAATTAATAATTACTTGCGAAATTCTATTGCATGTCGTCCTCTTTAATTTATTATTGTCATTTTATCTCAGTTTCTTGGGCCATTTGATTTCGCACAAATATAGCTGGGTTAGTTTACTCTAACAACAAAAATGGATATTACATGTATAGATTGTTTTATGATGGATTAGAAAGTTTATGAAACTAACCAAAATGATTTATCAATTCATTCAGGATAAAGTTGATTGTCGATATTAATTGGAAAATTGGTGGTTGCTTTAGCGGAAATGGTAATTGGTAGTAATTGTTATGATCTGTTAAGAGTTTGTCTGTTTTAAGTCATGCCCATGAGCTGCTTGATAAAATGTCTAAGCATAAATTGTTTTGTCTAAGGAGCTTGTATGCTAATCTTGAACTGCTTGTTTCTCTGATGATGAAGTTCTTGCTGAGTAATGTAGAGGTTTAAGGGATTGATGATGATAGGGAGGTCATTGGCTTCATTGGTTTCATTGGAAATCACTTGAAATTAATTACCATTTTCTCTAGGGATGCTGAAGAAACACATGTAGGAAGAAAAGATCATGCTCCAACTTTGAATGCAAATTCAGTTAGCCTTAAGTTATTGATTGAGTAAATATATGTGGTCTCAAAGCATGATAAGTAGATGCAAAGTCTTTCTATGAGTTGGATACAAGTAGAAGATTTCTGAAATTTTCAATATAAACTGACAGGGATCCTATTCCATTTAAGTCTCTAATATTTTTAGAATGCATTAGGTTGTGCTTTTAATTTCTAAAGTGGTGAAGTTGTGAAAGTAAGCCAAAAAATTATGCTCTTCCTAGATTTTCAATTAAGCGCCACAAATATTGTATCTTTAATTTTTAAGTAAGCTTTAACATTTTTCTCCCCTTGTTTGCTTCGATCAATACCACGGCTTTGAACATATATACCTGTGAGTCTGCTCTGCTCTATTATGTACTCATATATTGATTGGTTCTGTTAACTGACTTGCTTAAATATAGTATGAACAAAAAATATTGATTTGTTGAATATACATAAAATAAATTACCATAAAAAATTGAGTGAGAGAGCTACAGAGGTATATGATCAAATACAACAAAATATAACGTCGTCTCAGAATTTGGTATTTTTAGGTTTTGTTAGACGGCGGGTGGCTGAGTTATGAACACCATGGAATAGTTGAGGATGAACAAAATTTCCTGCTTTTGTTATTATTTCACCTTAATATAAGGCTTCATATTTCAGATTCCAAAACTTGTATTTTATGATGTAGAGCATATAATTTCTTTATGTTGATAATCATTTTAATTTTGTTCAATGCTTTGGACAGACTTAAGCAGGAGCAATAGATAGAAATTGAAGCATTGGCAGCAATTCTTATGGATGCATGGTTTTTCAATGTCTGTATGTTCAGCTTTATTTATCTTTAGTTTCTTTGATGTGTATCGACTGAACCTAAACAATGCAACTTAAATTAATTGTTTGGATCTCCTTACCAGAAATTCAATCTAATGAAAGTGGTCTAAGCACTTCAAATTGCTGCTTCCATATAAGTTTATAACCCTTAATCTCCAAGTTAAAAAATGCCCCCGATAACTCAATTTGTCTTTCAAAAAAAAAAAAAAAAACATCTCTCATTGCATTGATTTGTTGTCAGTTATCACTAGCAGAATGGTGATCAAACCTGGCTATGGATATATGTTGAGACATGTGGGAAGCTGATATAAAGCTACAACAGTACCAAACAAAAATGCTTAAGACAAAAGATCTCATTTCAAGAGTTCTGCATCTTGGTGAAGTAAGTGACACTATAGTATATTAGATACAACATACAAATTATGTATATGTTCATATGAATACTGCATTCTGTGATATATTACACACATTAGCTGATTCTGATCATTGCTACGTTAATCAAGTTTCTTTTTGAATTTGTATGGGACTTTCCTAGATTATAAATTGTAAGAATTGCATATTAAGCAATACACAAGTATTTTTATCTGAACCGGTCATTCATGCTTTTTGTTTCTATCTCTGCTCTGAAATAAAATTTCTCGGTGTGAAGCAACTCCAAAAGATTTGTTTAGTTGATATTTTGCCCTTTTATCTCTCTCTATCAGCTGCATTGCTGCTTTACTGGGAGCTCATGTAACTCTGCCCAACCTACCTGATAGACTCAAGCTATTAAAAAAGAATGTTGACGTGACTCGTTATGGGAAAGTAAGAGGGTCTACATTGGATGAATTAACATGGGGAGATCATCTGGACAGAGGTTTAATTGACCAATTTCCTGATTTTGGTAAGAACACCATTTACTGATCTTGTAATATAGCAATTTGCAAGAGTCTAATGCCTAGGAGATCATCTCTGTGTAGTATAAATCAGTTCTTAATGTGTTGAGTCATATATGTTGCTCATTCTTGAAATTTTTTATTACAGTGCTTGGTTCAGATGTTATATACAGCGAAGGGGCTGTAGTGGATCTGATAGAAACAGTGGTAAAACTCTGTGGGAAACAGACAACTGTTGATTTGGCTGGAGAGCTTCGCAATGGTATGGAAATTAAACTGTTCTTATGATTACCTAACAGATTTAAGTCATCCTCATTCAATTAAAGATGTAACAGATGCCATCCTCGAGTACTTCCTAGAAGCTGCAACTAAAGAGTTCATTGTTGGCCGAGTAGATCAAGAGCAACGGCATCCAGATTATTGCAGTTCACATGTTGTGATATATGCTTTGGTGAAGAAGTAGATAAATTGTCCAAATCATATTTGAGAAACTCTTGAATCTTTTATGGTCAATATGGATTTTCATTGTTTTTGCGAAGAGCAGAATATATATCAAAATTTCTGGGAAGACATTAGAGCTTGAATGCTGCCGAACTTATGTCGTCCAGAGGGGCCTTGGATCTATTAGTTATCCTTTTTTTTGCAAGGTGATAAGGCAGTCTGCTTCCCCAATGGTGGTGGCCAGGTGCACATCAGCTTGGGTGAATGCATATGTAAGTGATAAATCAGTTACATACTTCACCACCATATCTTTAATTTTTTGGTTAAAAGAAAAATTGAAGCTTAATGTGTGCTTCTTGTATTCGATTGCAGACCCCAACATTAGCTTTTACTCTTGATAACAATCTTCCTAGGAGACGGTCTCATTTGGTCAATATAGGATGAGCTATCCTCTCTCTCATTGATGCTGGGTAGGTCAAATTTATGAGGCAAACTAAGTCTTAAGGCATGTTTTCTTATTCCCTCACTGTACTGCATGCAAGCTGGGCAAGATTCGTAGCCACTGCTGCAGCAAATGTTCTAATAAATTCTTAATGTGAAAATGAAGATTTCCCCCAACAGGTAACTTGGAAATGTGGATAGTTTTTTCTTGTTTTATCATTTCCCTTAGCCTCATTTTTTTTTATTAACATTCTAAAGAGTGCATAGGGTTGGCGTGGATTGATTGTAAGCTTTACAAGTGGTTTCGTTATATTATGTAATGTGTTAATTGTATGAGACGATAGGAGAGATGTTCATATGCGTTGATTATTGTTTAGGTGAAGTAAGCTATGTACAATGTGTTTTACAAGAGATTATAGGAGTGCTCAAAAGTATTATATCCTATCAGATAAATATGGAAGAAATGATCTAATCGCTCTTATACTGTCCGACGTATAAATGTATTTCCACATTGTAATAGCTGAATAAAGGATGCATGCAGTAACATAGAAGAATGATTTAGCTGGGACATGAGAAATAAAACATGCCTTCTTTGCATTACTTTTTCTATTTTGCACAGATTCAGATAACAGTTAAAGGAACAAATTAAGTTAAACCATTCTGTATTTTGGTTTTAGAATTTCGTTATATTCATTCTGAAATTTTGAATTGATAATATAGCATTGCAACCTTGTACTGTATAGTCTGTAATGTTACTACTACTTGCCAAATATTGTTCACGTTACTTGAGCATTTGTCTTTCACTTTGCCCAATATAATGCGTTCCTTTTTTTTTTTGTATCAGCTTTGTTCATTGGTGCCCTTGCAGCTCTCCACAAAAGCTCTTTCGACCTTACAACAATTATCATGCCAAGCGTTTCTTGAAAGCTTGTGGTGTTTCTATTGGAGGTAACTTTACTCAGCTTGAAAGGCATGTGCTGCAACTCTTAAGGTTGGTTTTAAGACATGGGGAAGATCACTTATACAGATAATGGAAACCTATGGTTATGCAACACCAGTATATGTCATGACTGGTAAGCGCCACTCTTTTGATTGCAATTTTGTGCAATAGTGATCCTTAAAGGATCACTGTATCGGCAAGAACATCTACCGTGAAATGAGCTTTACATTTCTTGTAGTATAACAAGATAATAGTTAGCCAAGGTTGAAATTGGTGACAAAATATTAAATTGGTGTTTGGTTATGAAAAAATAAAGAGATGATTACAGTTCAAGCGGTTCTTTTTTTTACAACTAGAGTAATTGAATATGAAAATCTTTTACTTTGTTTCTTGTTGCAAGGCACCTTACATCAAAAAGTGATGCCTATAGGTTTGGCGTTGCCCTTTTGGAGATGATTATAGGTAGAAGATCGATGGACGAACATCGGTTTAATGGTTACCATAACCTTTTGGAACGGGCTATGCCTCACTTGCTCGAAAGGAGACGTTTCTGTCGCTCGATAGATCCTTGGCCCTAAGGTCACTTTTCCATAAAAGGTGCCCAACAAACTGCACAGTTGGCAGCTCTCTACCTCAACCGCAATGCTTAAGTAAGGCCTCTAATGAGTGAAGGTGTTGAAGCTTTGAAGTATAATAATACTTCAAAATGGTGGTGTCGTTGCCCCATGAATAAGAGAAAATGCAAAATAAATTGCATTGATGAAAGCAAAGGTGAAAAAAAATTGTGTGACCTGTTGCATGAGGTATGTTAACTATATCTATTCTGACTCAAACATTCCCTTACCCTTTTATGTGTATTGCTTCTTGAGTTTCTATCGCAGCTCTTATTTTCACACTTTTGTATTTTTTTCTGGTATATTTCTATTTGTCTTCTATGCTATAGAAAGACTTTATACCTTTTAGCAATACTGATTCTACTTCTCTTGTTTCTTGATAACTACAAACTACTGTACGCACAAAGAAAATATCGAAAAGAAACAAGGCTCTTGACATATGATTGAGTTTTACAAGAACACAAAGAGATACTACTTTCAACCTCTCTTGACTAGCATTCAGAAAATAACACAAGAACATGTATATGTATAGTGATCGTGGGAATTCTTGGGATCCAAGTTGGGGCGAAATAGGATACATTAGGGTGCAATGTGGCAATTGAAAGCACATTAAGATTGATTGAAAGTCCCAACATTTTCTTGCACGTTTTGTACAGAAAGCCATGAACATCCTTTTACACCATTTGCACGATGTTTCAGCAACCAGTAATGATATGCTGGATTCTTTCTTTCTTTTGAATGATTTCGTTGTTTTATAATTGATGTATACAAAGACTTGGTCACAGAGCTTGTATACTGATTCTTACCCTGCATTTTGTTAGGTGATACATATACAACATGAGTACAATACTATACTATACTCAGCAATGAGGTGCGCCTTTCACTAGTATTAATATAAATAATTCTTAAACCTAGATCCCGTATATATTTGTTTCTCTATATATGCATGAGAAAACTCACTAAAGAGTTATAATTACTAGATTAAGAAAAAAACAAACTTTTTAGAGTTTTTGTATTTTTTCTTAAAAAGAGTGATAAAGTAAGTTAGACGTGATATTTTTGTAAATAAAGGGAAAAAAAAAGATTAGGTTTTTTTTTTTTTTTTTTTACTATTTTAAGAATATATAAATTTACAAAGAACTGACAAAAAATGAAGGTACGAATATATATACTAGTTTCACCACTTTTATGTTCCTAGTTTAACAATGTGCCATTTACATGTAATTTTAAATTATATATCCCGACCCGTGACCCAAGAATCACCCAATTATTTGATATTCAAATAACATGCAAAAGTGTTTATATCAAAAAAATAATAATAACGATATAATATTATTACTATTATTATTAAATTGATGTTACTAATCTCATAAATAATCTATATAATTTTCATGCACGTATAAATTTTTATAACTGCATTTTATGAATAACTAATATTGTTTCCAATGATACATGAAGGTTGCTAGTACTTTTGGAAAGCCTAAAGTTAACAAGTGTTGGAGCATTGATAATTTGTTTGTTTTTTAACAGGATAGCGAGTGTGTATAATTTTTTTAATTAACAGTGTGTTGATAGTTGAATTAGCCTTAAATATGAATAAAAGTGGGATTTTCTTACACAGCCAAAACAATTGTATTAAACCCTTTCATTTGGATCAAATTATACCCTACACACAAATCTTCCAAGAATCACAGTACAACAAAAACCCTTCAACCATTACAGAATCCAGCAAAATAGTGGATAAAAACTCGATTACCTAACCCTAACCCAGCACAGCCAAGGCTTGCAAGTGCTCTATGAACACTTGCAGGCTTACATCATCGGTGAATATAATCTCCGAACCCTCGGTATCACTCGAATTTTGAGTAACGGATGGATTTAACTTGGCAAGGAGAAATCTTGCCTGGCTACTATGCTGATCACACTTAACAAGCTTAGGCACCAGAATCCTATCGGCCACCAGTTGCTCAGCATCGATCTCTGGTGCTTCCAGCAGTTTCCGGAAACTTTCATGGCTAGGGTCACGATCATACCCGAGCTTCCTCCACTGTGCAATCTTGGAACCATAGTGAATCAGAACATAAAAGTAGGAATCGAAAAGTAAAATTACATCTGGGGTTACAGAGCATATATCTAAAACGACAGGGACTGGTGGCCCATCGAATGAGTATAGGGAAAGAGTTGGTTGAACCATGATAAGAGAATTCACCACCCCCTCACGGTTTAACATCAGACGGAAGTAAGCCGTCTCATCTGGGGTGCTATTGAAGACGTCGATAAACTGTGATCTCCTCAAGTAATACATAAACTGAGGGTATAAGGAAAAGTTTGATGCAAGACGAAAGGTGGATGGGTCTTCCTGCACATAATCACCAAATTTGGATGCAAAGCGTATCAGCATCTTATCCAACCACTTAGTGACAACATGAGCATAATTAGTTTCCATTCTAAGGATGGCAAGCCTAGCCATAACCGAAGCTGCTGCCTCCTGATCGAATCCTAAAGTAATCTCCGGTGAGTGTTTGCCCACCCATCTTCTAGCAACTGTGGTCACCCTTTTACGAATACCCATGTTGCTGTATCTGTAATGTGTTATGAACTGAACAAAGAATGCGGAGCTTGGTTGAGCTTTCTGTTCTTTACTAACTTCAAAGAAAAAAGTTTGCTGGGCATTGTACCTAGTTTCCACACACCTTCACCGATCGCCTTGTCACTCACAGAGTCCTTCTTTTTCTAATGGAATCACCAAGATCTGAGTCAACAATTATTCCTGGGCCAATAGTTGCAGGTCCTGTTGTGAAGACCATCACACGAGAACCTGTATTTATCGAGTATCCCTCTATAAGTCCAACAGCAACTGATATTGCAACCCCCGTAAGGGACGATGCCCTGGCTTGATCAAAGGTGAAGAACTGATATCTTCAATAGCTGTCATGATGTTGAACTCGCATTCAGACAGGGGAACTAAATACCCTTGCTTTTGCACTTCTGAAGTCTTTCCAAGAGACTGCTTCATCTGATGGAGCCCCAAATGCTGTTCTGCCTGACAAAAAAAAGTGAGCATACATTTGATTAAGAAAACAAGCTAAAAGAGGAGCAACTGAAGAAAAAAATGTGGGTAAAATCAAAATAAAAAATGCATATACAATGAGTGAAAGCGTCAGCTTGTTAAAAATTTAAGCCTCCTTTTGGTAATGTCATGCCTTAAAAAGAGAAAATGTAAGCTCCTCTGTAGTTCTCAAATCACCACCCACTCTAGGCCTTAATTTGTCACTCTCATCATCCCAAATTTTTTAAACATATATAACACGAAAACTTGCCACCACTCGTGCAACTCGTGTGTATTTTCAAAGAGTTTCAATAGTTTCACTAAAATGTATTAGTTGGATTTAATAAACAAATAGTACTCAACAAATACTATTTAGTAAAATGACTAACACTATTAAACATAGACATGAATTGCTTAGTGCAACTGATGTGCATTAGTCTTTAGATTAAATAAAGGCTGAGGCCCAATCAGTTACACTTTTGCAATAACAAAAACCAGTTCTCATAGTTCAATTAATTAGGATAGCTTATTATATCACAAACAATACCGCCCCATTCAAATTATTACTAAAAGCTATCAAGCCACTAGAAAGTAAATAATTGCAGCAACCTCCAGATAAACAATTACAGTCATCACCTATAATGCTCTCTAATAAATCACCAAATACAAACTCATCAAAATTAGTCATAGGAAATACTGACAGCCAATATGACACTCTAACCTGTAACTTTGTCAGGAAAAAAAGTAATCTTTAGATGTAATTGGAAGCAGCATCAGTTCAATTATTAAGAAAGATCATAGGCTACATTCAGATTTTTCTATGGAAATAAAATTCTTGAATATCCTTTCATATAAGACAAGGCAATACTTTTTGTTTTCCAACCAACGAAAGCAAATAGAATGACAACTGCAGAAATACAAAATATTCAGCATCCAGATTTGTTTGCTCAGAACATTAACATGATTATTTCGAGATACCGTTTAGGTCAGGTTTTTAAAAGGAGCATATGAAGAACATAATGCCACTCTAATTGAGCTTGGGTGTACTTAATCAATCATAAGAAGTAGTAGAATAGAACTATGATCATGGATGTGTATGTGCAGGCAATCGTGACAAAACAAACTAGCTTCAATTTTATAAAGAATACAGCAATTCAATTTGTATCCTACTAAGAAAAGGTCTTTGAACATCACCAATGAAGCATGAACTGGGTAAAAAGCCTAACATATCACTTCCACTCCACAAACTAAATGCGAAAAAGATGAATAAATCTCTAGTTTCCAAACAACATTACTCATCATTGAAATTTAGATATGGAGCCTAAAGAGACAAGAAATGTACCAATATTATAACAATAGTGTCATCTCCAGTAAGTTAATCACAGAATTGTAACTGCTACCTTGAGGATATGAGAATGCTGCATTCAATTGAACTTCCATAAAAGGAATCAAAAGAATATAAGGCACAATCTTGATTCAGTATGGACTTAAACATGTTAGTTTCTGTTACCCTTTCAATTCTTACTCTGTATGGAATTAATGAAACTTATGCACATACTTCTTCAAGCTCCGTAAATGACCATAAAAACCATACTGAACTTCATTCTACAAGATGAACATAGAGTACCTTTTCTGAAGAAACCTTAGGCTCACCATGGAAAACTACAACCCTTAAACACTCTGTGTATCCCAAGTCATACACTCTAATCATGGCATCAAAAACAACCAAGCCAAACAAATTAAATTATATTATTACATAAATAGGAAAAATTCTCGGGTATTACACCCACACCATCTAACAAAACACATATTTTTAATCCCTTTCCCATTACATACCTCAAACACCTTCAAACAAACAAGCCCTTAATATGGAGACTTTATATACTAGGAAAAAAGAAATTAAAAAAAGAGTTGATATTAGGTACACCCGGGTGCAAGGGTGCACCCATATGTTTATAACTTTTTATTCTATTTTGTATACATGTTATTCTATTTTGTATACGTGTTTCTTAATAATTGTATATTTTTTTCACAATATGTTTTTTATTAAAAAACTAGCATCCATATGTATATAACGTTTTATTCAATAGTATATACATGTTTTTTAATAATTATATATTTTTTACACTCAATTTTTCATTAAAATAACTAACAATTAAAATATACTATACATTTTTATTCATAATTATATATATTTTTATTTATATTTATATATGTTTTTTAAAGTAAATACATATAATTATCCTTAAAAAAACTCCTATAAACAACTAATTCTGTAGCAGTTAGCATAACTAAAATAAATAAATAAAAAAGAAAAGAAAAAGGAAATAAAGAATAGAATACTATAGCCGTTTTAATCACGTAACTCATCACTTGATCAACATAGACACGACTTTTTCTCCAGTTTGTTTTATTCATATTTCATGGCGGCCGGCCATTATCAAATTCAAACTCGAATTTTTATTTGAATTCTGAACCTACCAACGCATTTATTATTTGTTGGCAATTAACTTTACTCCATATGATTTATTTTTCATCCATCCATTTTAATGAACAGTATTCGAGATCTCTTCTCACTTAGGATTAGGTATGGAGTTAGGGCAAAATTCTCTCTCTTCGATTCCTCTTTCTTTCCTCGTGACGCTAGCAATGTGCAACTCCTAATTACTCTAATGGCGGCAAAAAATGTTGAAGCTATCAGAGTCGTTGGGGGTCCTGTTTTTACATAGAAATCATCTTTCTCGATTTACCTTCATGGCGGCTATCGACCGACTACCGACATGAGGATTAGGAGCGCACAGTTGCAGTGCCCATTCTAGATGTGCTACAGGTAGGAATCATTCTTCGTTTGCGGAATTTGATTTTTTTCTCCCTATTTTTAATTCTCCCCTCTACCCACCGCAAATTGTATGTCTCATCCTATACTTAGGAACCTCCTGATTTTTGTTTCGTGAAGTGAAAGCAAAAAAAAATTGATTCCTAATTATAAGTGGAGTTATGATATTGTGAGAAATGAGTGTTTTATGTAGGTTGATTCCATGTATGATTTATACGTATGAGGTACAATTTTGTGACTAAATGATTCCCAATTTCACCATTATATTCCGGTGATTCTGATACACCTTTATGTTTTTGGATTAGTATTTTCATTCAACTCTTTAAGGAATCTCAAACCCGTTTTGACATAATTGCAGGGTTGTAGCTGGCAAGAAAGAAGCATGGGAATTTTCAGCTCGTCAAATACTTGTCCTTGCGATACTAAATGAAGCAAGGTACTCTTAAAAGTTACTGGCTATATGAGATTTTAGGGATATAACTGCCTTAAGAGTGGTACTTCTTTACAGACCACATAAAAGTTACTTTATGATTTTTGGGATATAAGCTTGAATAGATATTGGAATTGAAATGTTACATGCATTGCACAATAGACTATGCTGGTTTACTTCTTAAGTTAGTTCTTTACACTTTGTAGTTCATATAGATTCTTAGGTTGACTGAAAGAGTTGAAGCAGCTTGCATACACTTATTGGCCGCTAAGTAAATCTCTTAACATGGTATATCTAATTGCTTTCATAAAAAATTATCATCTCTGTCTAAGTTTCCTGTTCATATTCTGAATTAGAAAAGATTTTAACAATTTTAACATGGTACTTGGACTCAACTCTCTCTCTCTCTCTCCCCCCTCTCCTTGTAAGTTGTAACTGTGTTACTTGTCTCATTTTGGCATGCAGGTCTATCATATTAATAGATGATACATTCTGCATATTTTAGGGGCACTGTACAACACGTGAGCTGAGATGACATTATGGTTTATCGAGACAAGCAACAGAAGGATTATATTAGTGGAGGCTTACAAAGTATTTCGGGATCGCGCACCATATCCTCCTGATCAAGTCGTCAAACAGCTTTAAGGAAAGTTCACTTTCCTTCTCTTTGATTCCAGAGCTTCAACCCTTTTTCTTAACAGGGTACCACTTCAAATCTTTAAATAACTCCAACATATCTCCTAGTCATCTTCTCTCCTTGATTTCACTTAAAATTTTCAGGATCGTGATAGAAGCGTCCAACTGTACCAGGGAACAGCTTCTGATGGGTCTTTAAGGTGAGCTGATGATCCCATTGCCATATCTCCATCATGTGGAAGGACCTACTCACCTTTTCATTATGGTAAATCACAAATTGTTTGCTTCTGTTTATTTCTATGGCTCTCCTTATGAACATAACAGGAGATTCATTATATGTTTTTGCAAGGTGCATATTCTTGAACAGGAATGGGCTGATGTGTTATGATCAACCTCTGAACAGGGTAAGAGGGCTTAGGCGAGCTGATGAGTTTTTTGGCTTGGAGAGTGGTGAGGACAATGTGCTCAATGAAGTTTTTGTTGATACTTCCTCTGTAAGATTTCTGTTTTTCCCCTACTTATTGTTGGTTACTTAACTTGCCAGTTATCATCTTTTAATCCAATCTCCACATTGACTACAGCTTCACCAGAGACAAACATCGGGATGACAGGATTACTTAGAGGTAAAGGTTATTACTATGATGAACATTGTCATTTAAAATATCATACTGATTTGCATTGGTACAATCACACAACTATTCTTTTCTTAGTTGTTGAGAACTGTGGGCATGATTTGTCCCTGAAGTGCCTTCTTGTACTTTTCAACTGTTTCAGGGTACACAAATTCTCTATGGAGATTAATATTTCAGTTTTTCACGTGCCAGTAATAAATGTTCTTCCCATGAGTGAATAATTTAACAATTCGATGATGAATGAGACTTTTCAGTCTGGTATGATGAAGTTGCAGAATCAATATACACCTTCTTTCTAAATAAGAGCACATCTTAGTTAATGAAAAAATGAGGAAAATTAAGAAATGCAGCTTCTTTCTTCCACTACCACTTGTAGTCTTTGTACTTGTTGTGCAAGCTGCAGACAACCTCATTGCAGCCATTGATAAAGATGCTGCTGACACCAAAGTAATTAATGATCAATAATTTCTTTTTGTCTCTTCTAATAACTGAAATTATTAGTTAATTCTCAATCAATGTTGTATCTTGCAACAGTCGTACATTGTTTATATGGGAGAAAGGAAGCTGAGTGATGAATCTGATTAGTGAATTAATTATGCATTACTGATTGAGTAACTTAATTACTAATTTACTTAAGATTTATTTGGAATTACGATCAATGCAGCAATGAAGCTACTCTGGATGCTACTTACAGACACGGCTTTGGTTTAGCTGCCAAAATGACACATTCTTAAAGTAAAACACTCCGAAGGTAGCTCATCTATAATAATATTCCTCGCCCCACTCAACCCGGCCCGAACGTATTTACTCACACCCCTTCCCTCTCATTGAACTTTTGAAGGGCTACCTGGTGTGGTAAAGGTCTTCCCAGATCGATTGTACACTTTCTGATAAAGTTGCCTCACACAACACTTTCTCTTCTTGGCATTCTTTCTACCATCTCTCCTCCTCTTACAAGGTTTTCTTCTTTTACTTTATTACCATGTTATTGCTTTTGTAATCTATCCATGCATCTCTCTTACTTGAAGCTACATGCTAATGGCAATGCCACAGGATTTAGAGCTCATGTGCCAAATTAGAAGATTTGGGAGTTGCAGGATAGTCCGTGGAGGATGTTGATCGGGTCGGTGGCTCCGTCTTCCACGTATTTCGAATGCATAGGGTGCTAGTATAGATGCAGAGCTGAGCAAGTCCCAGTTGAAGGCAATGATCCTATAAACAGTCCATATCACTGCAAATGTGAGTGTCATAGTTTGATTTCTGCTGTTCCATTTGGAATATTATCTTGTTGATTCTATCCGAAGAATCAGCCTTAGGGAGTACATACCCAGCTCTTTATTAGAAATTTATAGTTGAAGGTCATGTAGATTGATTCTTTTGACATGGAATTATATCCGAGGCATCAGCCTTATGATGTACAGTCCCAACTTTTGTTCAGGCTTTACGCCAAGTAAGGCAGATTTCTCAAGAAATCTCTCAGCCTAGTGTCACGGTAATGTCAACTCTTCTCCTGGAAAACTTATGGGAACCATTCTAACATATGCAAAGTTGCAAACGGATTTCCATCGATGAGGAATGTCGTGATGTGTGCTAAGGCATCCATGTTATTAAAGGTAAGTTCTTCATCTTTGAACAATATAATTGTGTTTTGATTATATAGATTCAGTGGAAAAATTCTGCTATACTGTTGAGGTTTCAGACTGACAATACTATCCTATGTTGTAGTAACATAACATGTGTTTGTGTGGTGATTGCTCAGGTTTGCAATGGAATGGATGAGAATGCTGTTGGCACGTGTACAGAGCTCATATTTGCTTCGATAGACGCCTCTTTCTCCGACGACGCACCACTTCTTCCGTCTGGATTTTGTATCATTCCTCTCAATTCAAAATCAGTAAGTGTGATATTCTACAATATCCCTCATCCCATGGTAATAGCTTATGATTTGAGTCACACTTATTTAGAAACTCAAGGTCGTGAATACATACTTTGAAGCTGCATTTGCAGCTCGATATAGTTAGGTTTATATTATGTTAGGGAAATTTTTATATCATGAATTGTTATTTTTTAAATGTATGGTATTGAATACTGTATTTTGAATTAATATTTGTTTAATGTATATGTTGCCGAATTGAATGATTGCTGGGGATGCAACAAACGAAAAAAAATTGTTGTAAGAGTCCCAATTTAATTAAAGAGAAGCTGAATCACTTGAATTATGTTGACTCAGCATGGAATACATAACAAATCAAACACAGGAGCAATAAACACAACTAAAATTAGAAGAAAAATAGTAGTAATCGTCGCCGAAGGTACCCATCAAAACCAATAGACACCCTGCACCGGTAAATCTGGATTGCCTCTCCACTTCAAAGGATCAACCTTCCACCGTGAGATCCCTAATTTCATATGCTTGGGAGTCGAATGGGAATGGAACCTCTACAGAGTCGATTAGCACATCGGATTAGGTGTTCTGTCCAGGGGACAAGTGACTGAGGGATCGACATCGGCGGAGGTGAGCCGCCGTGGGACGATGTGGTTGGGGATGAGAAAAGGATCGAAGGAGATCGATCCCGGTGGTGGTGACGGCGACGATGAGGTGGAGTGTCGCCGGATCACCAAACTTTGGTCAACAGATCTGCAATGTACCAACGCTTATTTTTCTATAATTACTTCTTTTTTTTTTTTTCAATTGGTCAAACCTCAAAACTTTTGGCATTAATTACGATTTGTTGGGGGTGTTTTTATTTTTTATTTTTTAAAACCTTGTGGTGTCAGGAGGGAGATGTGATTGTTTAATTATAGCTTCATAATTTGTTCAAATTTAAACTGGTTTTGTATCCAATTAATTAAGAGGGATTACAAGATAGTGCCCCTCAGTTTTTTTTTTCTACCCAAACTTTAATGGTAAGAAAATGCCCGAAATAACACAAATGACCTTTAACTCAACATCAACAAGATTTGATTTTTTTTAATTAAAAAAATTATTATCAAATCAAAATTTTCGATAATGACTTTTTTAGTTAAGATTTATTAGAAAAATCCTAATTACAGCCAATTTATAGTAGGAGGGAGGTATGATTGTTTTTTTTAGTTAAGATTTATTAGAAAAATCCTAATTACAGCCAATTTATAGTGGGTGGGAGGTATGATTCTAAACAAGTACTTATTTTTTACTTTATTTCTAGAACTAGCCTCATCAGATCGATAAGAACGTAACTTTTTTTATTTTTATCGTTGTTTGTTTTCGGGATTTAAATTATGATTTAAGGTTATTTAATCCACTCATTTGGATGGCATAAATGTCAACTAACTCTAGTAAGTAGCTCTTCTAACTATTTTCTTCTTCAACAAAAAGTCCTTTTTTTCTTTTCCAGATAAGCTTAAAAACTACAATAACTCTAAAATACTTGTGAAGTCCATCAACAAGGATTTAACTAATATATGTCTCATTGGAGCATGTGGTGTAATAAATCTTAGAACACCATGTTCAGTATTTTAATGTTTTAATCAAATAACTGCCATGTCAATTTCAAATAAATTATTAGAGACACGATTTAAATGGTGCCTATACACTCACTAATACAACTACTCACTTTATACATTAAATGTGTCTATATATTAAATGGTGTCTATACATTAATACAATTAAAATATGATTCCTATACTTTCACTAATATAATTATCCACTTTATATCAAATAATATATTTTTTAATTCTTGTGCAAAATGCTAATAAGTCTATTTGAAACGGATGATATAGTATTATTTAATTCTAATATATTATTTGCATGTTATATAAGTTTAAAATTATAGTATTATACATAAAGGATACATCAAGTAACTAGAGATATGTACACATACATGTCTCAAACTTGTGTAGAACTATCCGTATGTGTCCTATTAGATTCGAATAAACTAGGTACCCAAAAATACTCGTCCTGTTGTCATCCTTAGATTCACACATATTAATTTTTAATTTTTTGTATCTTTGATTTAAACAACATATATTTATTTTATTAGTTCAAAATATTTTTTTAAATGTTTTATATATACTACCTCCGGTTCTATAGTTGTTTCACATTTCTAAAAATGTATTCCCTCCGTCCCGCCCAAATAGCATCATTTTACTGTATTGGGCGTTCCGTCCAAATTGCATTATTTTTCTCTTTTAGTAAAAAGGATCCACCAATTGCCCACCACTACCCATTACATCACTATAGTATACCTACTCACTTTAAATAAAATAATAATATTTCTTAATTTACATTCAAAAAGCAAATGTACATCTTTGCCCGGGATGGAGTGAGTAATTTATTTATAACCAAATGCATAAATTTTATGGTAAAAAGCAAAAAATAGTTTTATGCTACTGTAAAAGTAATAATATTATATACTTATGTACATAAATTTTGAGATGGCAACGGGTAGGATACCCACTTATTTTGGGGTTACCATACCAGTATCTTTTTTAATATTTTCTCAGTCCTACCGAAAAGTCTCAATTTTACTATATTGTGCGTCTCACTTGATGAGAGTGAAAATAAGCGTGTTTGAGTGTCCAATTAACACATTTTTATGGGAATTATTGTTACATAGTAGCACAAGTGTCTTATATTCGATATATTTGTGAAAAATGTGCATTTAAGGCGTTTTATTGTGTTTTAGGTGGAAAAATGATTAAAAGTGCAAAGTTAGAGAAAATGTGCAACTTGTGCAGTAATGCTGAAGAACGCACATCCAACTTGTATAATTTTTCTGTGTTCGTGTAAAGTTCAAAACTAGAAGTGTGATACATGATTGGAAAGCCACAGAAGAGAGGATCGTTTTGGCATAAGAAACACCTCGATCGGAGTCAAACGAGAAAGTTATGATCAAAATGGTAAAATCGCGCAAGTTGTTTCTACTCAGCACGATGGTGCCACTTTGCATGACTTTTTTACACCTTCAAATGTTGGAGTTTCTGTGAGTTCTTTATATGAGGGGTTGAAATTATATCTCTTGTTTCAAGATTATTCACACGTGTTACACGCATATTTACTTGTGTCTATAGAGTAGATTTGCATGGTTTAGTGATGCGTCCATAGTCCACAAGGCAGAGTCGGAAATTGATACACGAAAGGGAGATTAATGAGTGAAACTGGATTACCCTAGGGCTATCTATTCTCCATTCTTGAGTCACTTTTGAATTCTTTTAAGTGCTTTTATTTTAATTGTTATTTTAATTAATTTGTTAGTAGATTGATAATTAAATTCTCAAACTTAATTGTCACTTGTCTTAATTAATTTAGTAAATAATTAAATTGATAATACGTCATACTTTGAGTTCGATATTTAACTTGGTCGTTTGCTTAAGTTGCAATTGATATCCTTAATACTTGAGGATTTATTTTGCATGCAAATAAAACGCCCATCAAGTTTTTGGCACCATTACCGGTGACAGCTGTTGTTATTAGTTTATTATTTCTAGTTTTATTAAAACTTTTATTTGTGATTATTTATTTCTATCTAACCTTGAATTTTTCTGAGATACTTTTGCACTAGGAAAAGAAGAGGAAGGAAGAAAGGAATAACATGCAGTGCTAAACATGGCCGGAGCAAGGTAGAATCCGGATAATATTGTCATACGTGAAATTTTCATGAATAATGGGATTGACAACATGGGTTTGATAGGAGCAAGGGGCAAGATGATGATTTTGAGATACATGCCGCTCTTATTAGCATGGTGGAAAATAATCCCTTTTCTGAAGGTCAACTTGAAGATTCATATCAACACCTCAAAAGATTACTTGGATATGCAAACACTCAAAAGGGTGCTGGAGCTCATGATAGTGCTAGACGGATCGCCCTATTCAAGTTCTCTTTGATTGATAGGGTAGAAGTTTGGTATGAAACTCTTGATTCCACAGATTGCACTACACGGGACCAACTGCAGCAGAAATTCTTGGAGAGATACATATCACCCTCAAAGGTCTTCAGAATGAGGCAAGAGATCACCAAATTTGCTATGAATCAGGGTGTGAAATTTCATGAGGCGTGGGACAAGTTTAAGACATGCTCAGGAGGTACCCACAACATAGAATGTCTAAGGCTCAATACATAAGTATCTTCTACTATGAATTGCATTGTGAGTCTCGAGTTCTTATTGATGCATCTCATGTGGAGCGTTGTTATCTAAACAGCAATCGAAGTAGAAAAGTTGTTTGAAGACATCTCTATGAATTCATGTGATTGGCTTACAGAGAGGATTAGAGGATCTTATGTATTAGGTGAGATGGCTCAGGTTGAACATCAAGTGGTGAAACTGAATAGGGATGATGAGATCGTCTCTAGTCTAGCTAACATCAACAAACTACTAGAATCCTAGTAAAAGCAAATTACAGAGTTGACACAAATAGAGCCTAGTATACAACAGCAAGAAGTGAAGACTAGTATTGAAGATACCTTCAATCGGTACATGTCAAGGAATGATGCAAAGGTTGATCACATCGAGACTACTACGAATGCTAATCATTCAGCTTTATCTAAGTAGTTGAAGAACCTTACTTTGATAATGAAGCAGATGACCGGGAACGTAAATCAACTGATGCAGACGTTGGAGAAGAAAAATTTTCCATCTTAAGGCATAACGACCCCAAAAGAGTGAAAAGTCATCACATTAAGGTCAGGAAAGGAGTACGAGGTCCTATGATGCCCGTGGGAGAAAACAGAGGTGAAATTTCCCTGCTCGACCAAACTATTTGGTCGAGCAATGGTCGAGCAACGTCTTACAGAACAGAAAAACGATACTCTATTTTCAGGTCCATAGCTCGACCAAAATCACCTTGTTCGACCAGACCACTCTGGTTGAGCTGCCCACTGTAACTCTGAAAAACACTGATCAGCGTACAAGTACCTTGCTCGACCAAGAACACCTAGCTCGACCAGACCCTTCTGGTAGAGCAACCTCTGTCGGGACTGTATAATGCAAATCCGCGAAGGAGTACCTTGCTCGACCAAGATGACCTTGCTCGACCAGACCCTTATGGTCGAGCAACACCATCCGATCTATTTTTCCGTACAGAATGTTATACCTGATGTTCAGAGCATTCCAGTACAATCACATGAACACAATACATAGTTTAGACTGTGAATGAATAATGAAAATATGGTTTTCTCTCTTGATAAAGCAATGAAGATGCCCATGTAGACTCAATCATGCAAGAGCATAAATATGGTTTCTAACTTGTTTAATCTTGATTTTAATAGGACGGATGATTCTGAAAGTGTGTGGAAGATTGACAATGAGGAGTTTAGACTGCCATGAGAGGAAGGTATTTCTAAAAATCATATTTTTGTGACCAAGAAAGTTAAGGTGCTGAGTGTAGACAAGAAGAAGAAAATAAAGTACTTGAAGGTGAGGATGCTTACAATCGATATAGACGGGAACGATCTATCGGGATGATTGTAGTATGATTTGGTATTAGTTTGTCTTGATTATAGAATCACATTAGTATGCTTTGTGTGTATTGAGTAGGACCGCTTGAGATCGTTCGACTTGTACTGTCAATATATAAGAACTTGATCTCTGTTATTATGGATATTCGTACTCCTAATCCCTATATAATAACTTCGACATGTAAGACAATATGTATTTCTTTGATTCATCAATGGGTGAGATTTAAATGTAATTAAATCAATAAACTCGGTGAGTTGGGAAGTAGTGCTGTCTCTATGGTATGCTGTTGATTGTAGAAGGAATCCATGTCCTATTTAGGTTGATGATGTCCCCTTGAAGAACTCATAAGGATTATTATGTAAATCTTGCAAGTGGATTAATTCCGGCAGGATAATGAGGTTGAGTGGTACTACTCTCGGATGAGATATTAATTAATGAAGTCGTCAGTAACTTAATTAATTGATGAACATTGTATATCTTAAACATGGAGAGACTAACGGACTCATAATAAGGAGTCCATAACGTAATTATGGGATTAGAGCGGTAGTGCAGTAATAATATTTTAGTGGTATATATTATTATTATTATTATTATTATTATTGGACTTAAGTATAAGTTTTGGGTTAAACTTGGATACTTAAGCCCAATGGAGGCCCAACTCTAATTTCTCCTCCTGGTCCCTGCTGTAGCCTATTAATAAGTCATCTCAGCTGTCCGGTTGCCCTAGAATTCACTTCTAACATTATGAGAATGGAAAGTGAACATCAGATTGAGAAGATCTTGAAGAGCATCGCCCACACGACGTCAAAATTGGACTTGAGAATACAGCAGAAGATCAATAGGTTGTTTTCTGCAGCTGTTCTTCAACAACATACCCTGGTGAAATGTAATACAAACTTTTATTACTTGCTTTCGCTGCTTTAGTTTGCATAGAACCCTAACAGTTCACGTTAATCAAATGATCGAACACCAACAGAAGTGTGCTTAAGCTTTAATTATAGAAAAGGTAAAAGAGTGGCAATATGAGTTCTACACTGAGGTTTTGACCTGATCGAGTTGAACAACTCGAGGAGCTCGTGATCGTTTTTAAGGATGAAAATCAGATGCCCTCGTTTCCTTATTCTAATTTTTATGTAATCATAGGAGTGGAATGATTAAGATCTTTGTTATGATCCACATAAGCATATATGTTTAAATTATGCCTGAAATTCATATGTTCTTGAAATTGATGAAGGAAGTGTACTTGAGTTATATTGTAGTATGAAGTTCTATGTGTACTTGTGAGATATTACTTATCATGAAAAGTGCTCTGTTACTTGTTAAAAATCCATGTTAGATTTTTAGTCTTGTTGATCATGTTACATAATCACATGATATTTTCTTTTCTGGTGAGTATCTTTCTTGTGCGTGTATTCTAAAACTTGCATTGAGTCTCCTTGAATATTCAAGATTAGTTTAGCGGATTATGAAAATGATATTAGGCCATCTTTGATATTTAACTCATCTTTTTCCATATACTTTACCTAAATTCATTAAATCCCTAGTCAGCCCGTTTGAGCCTTTTTAAATCATTTTTGCTTTTGCGAAATAAAAAAAGAAAAATTAAATAAAGGGTTGAAGAACAAATGTTGTCAACTTATAATTCAATTAAACGTTAAAATTTATGGTTAATTAGAATGTTCTACTTTTTTAAAATTTGAAGATAACATCGAACTTCTGCCTTTAAGTGTTTACGAATTGATATTAATAGTTTGTAATATGGGTGTGTTAATCTTGTTTGGTTTATTTTATAGTGAGATGTGTAATTGGTGCAGCCTGATCAAATGGCCGTTTACCTACTAAATATGTGACTTCACAAGTATAGCCTCCATGAAATTCTATTTTAGATGCAAGAACAATTCTCATACCTTCACTAATAATATGACATGATTGAGAAATGATTTAGCAATAGTGATATTAATCTGTTATTTTAAAATATGTAGCATCTGAGGAATGCACATCATTCAAATGTTTGAGATGACTCTACTATGAAGTCAATAGGGAATAATTAATTTAATTAATTGGAATTTATTTACCAAGTATATTAGGGTATTTTAAACTTTTTTTGGGACTTTGTTGCGATAGAATGAGCATTGTCCTTATTTAAAATATATTCCATGGATGGCTACTTAAGCAACTTTAACTTGCCATCCTGCATCACACCAATGTAAGACAATTAATTAATACAACTCAAAACTCACCTAAATCGAAAGTCATGTTTAAAGCAAGAAATAGAAATCTTTCACCAATTAACTTTAAAATGAAATAACTACTTATTAGGTTCTTTACCTGAACACCTAATGTTAAATATCACTGAAACCATCTGCATGTTACATACATAAATGTAAGATTATTGATGAAAATATGCATGTTACATACGTAAATGTAAGATTATTAATGAAAAATTATCCTCTTGAGATTTTTCAAAGTAATGAAAGGTTAGTTGTTGGGTTTAAGTAAGTTTTAAATTTTATCAAATTTAAATAAGATAAATCATATGATATATATTATGACATTCTTCATATTTTATTGATATCGAATATTTAATATATATTTTTTTAAATATTATGTCATTAATTATGATTAAGATACTTCTATTCATACCAAATTTTAGTCTATTCGATCCATTTAGACATTTTATTCGTCCCATTTTTTCTTTTCTTATTTACGTCTACTAGTCTCATATTTTCAAGGGTAACATTTTCTTAATTTACTTCTATTCGTGCCAAATTTTAGCATATTCGATCCATCTAGATATTTTATTCGTCCCAATTTTCTTTTCTTTATTTTTGTCTATTCATCCCATATTTTCAAGAGTTGTACATTTTTTTTAGTTTTCTTCTATCCGTGCCAAATTTTAACCTATTCGGTCCATCTAGATTATTCATTCCATTTTTTCTTTATTTTTGTCTGTTCGTCCCATATTTTAAGGGTGATATATTCTTTTTAGTTTTTTTCTATTCGTACCAAATTTTAGTCTATTCTGTCCATCTAGACATTCTATTCATTCCATTTTTCTTTTCTTTTCTTTATTTTCGTCTATTCGTTCCACATTTTCAACAGAAAATTAACTAACGGTCCCTTAATTCTATTCGTTCTATTCTTTGGTTCCACTACCTATTATAATTGTCCTATTTCTTTTTATTCATCTTCTATTATATTTTATTAATTTAATTTAATTAAAAATTGATGTAAAAAATTATCATTATTCATAGAGCGTGGGCAGTTTGATTATTTTTAAAAAGGAGTGTAAAATTGATTTTGAAATTTGAAATTTGAAATAGGGCATTTTGATGTATTAAAAAAAAAACTAAATATAAAATGGTAATGAAAGAATAGTCCCACGAACATGCACATGGCCTTGTTCCCTTCAGCTCTCTAGTTGGGAGACTATAATAATCAGAAAACAGTATTTTGCAATTATTAATGAATTAAAATAATGAATGTCAAGATATGGAAAATCTGGTGAACCATTTATTTTTTATATATACATACACTACACCATTCAATTATAATCATTTTATTTTGAAATAAATAAAAAAAATATCAACTTTAATTATCTATAATTTATGCAATATAATTTTAATCAAGCAACTTTTTTTTTATATACTTTACGTTCATTTTTTTGTCTTATAACTTTTTGATTATGGCCAATTTCAATTTGTTTTAAAGAAATAAAAAATTAAAATTGAATTATTATCACATGAAGTGTGACATCAAGAAAAATAACAAAATTAAGAGTATCTTCTAAAGCCTCTTACAATGAGAAATTATTTATAATTTAAAGAATCTTACAACAAAAGTATCTCCAACAAGCTATTTAAACTAACAAAATATTTTACATGACTCTTCAAATTTAAAGAGTCTCAACAACTCTTTAAAATTAAATGTTTTGAGTATTTTATTAGTTCCAACACCCTTTTTCTTGAAATTAACATTAAAATATTTATTATTTTATATATTTAATTAAATAAATTAAGAGTAAACACAAAAAAATTAAAAAAAATTATAATATATAAGCATTGGAAATAGAACAAATTAAACAAAATATAAAGAGTTTGTTAAAGAAAATTGAAAATGTGATTATCTATAATTTACTTACTCTCTATATAATATAAAATACACTCTAAATTATAAACAACATATTAGGTTGTTCTAATTGCTTAATTATTAAGCAAACCAACATAAATGAATTACGAGTCATAATGGTAATAACATACGAATAACACGCCAGCAAACAACAGGTAAGTGCACATTTGGTTCTTGTCAAATTAATAATACACATATTTGTCTTTAGACTTTTTTAATAAACATCTATATATATACTATAACAAATACAGACACAGTCACAAAAACCCAGAAAAAGAAAAATAGAAAAAAGAAATTATTGGAAAAAAGAAAAACAAATACTGGGCAGGGCACATAATAGAACAACTTTCTGCTGGATCAAAACATTGCACAAGTGGTTTCATTACACACTTTCTTCAGCACCTGCTCTTGCATTTTTCCATAGCTCTTGGTGCTGAAATTTAATTTAAATTAAATAATTATCATGTTAAAAATAAAAAATAAAAAATAAAATTATGTCTTGTGTACAACTAATAATACATACACAATTCCTATGTGTTTGAAATGAAAATTATATAGTATTAAAATTGTATTCTTAATTTTAAGAATAAAAGATAAACCGTAATAACAAAATAATTAAGATAAACTCTCTTATGAGACATTACATATGTGAGATAGTTTGTGAGACGTGTTAAAATATGTCTATTATATAAATAAAGTATGTTTGATGGAGTAATTGTTAAAGTATGTTTTTTTAGGTATGATAAATGATGAATTAAAGTATGATTTTAGAGTGTTATAATATGATTCATTATTGATATATTTTAACTATAAATAAACATACTTTACTTATATAATAAGCATACTTTAGTAATGGATCGATCTGTCTCATAACCGTCTCACAAAAAATCTGTTTCATAAGAGAGTGTTTAAAAATTTTATGTTGAACGTACAATTATTTCTAAAAATTAATACTAAATTCTTGTGATATAAATTAAAACTTAAAGAAAATAGAATATAAAAGAATTGTTTAGGTAAAGCTGGTTGCATATAATTTACCGTTTTTCTTTTTCCTTTTATAATTTTTAGAAATTTATTTATTTTTCATGGAAATTTCAGCGTAGTCCTAAATTCAGAAGTTTTTTTATTTAAGACAATAGTAATAAATTACAGAAAATAAAATTCTGATTTTACTTATAATTAAGGAACATACCAAGTCCAATTGCTTCAGATCCTTTCATGATGCGAAGGCGCTTGCATGAACCAACAAACATCCTGAAATACAAAATAATTATGAAAATATAAAAAAAAATTATAAAAATTAAAAAATTTAGGTGTTAATTAATTATAATTAATCCACAATTTAATTTATATATATAAAAAAAAAACTTACTCCCATGGTACATCCCCCACGAGCATCCAGTCCCCATCCTTATCTTCATAAGTGGGCACATATTCAGTACTGTTCAACAGATCCATCAATTTGCTCTCATTCATGAAATCTATCATTCCTTGGGTCCCATAATTACCTATTTAAATAATTAATCAACATCTATTACATAATTAATTCCCTCATTTAATTTAATTAACAATATTATTACGGTACGTACCCATGGTGAAGGAGCTGAACATTTTGGCTAGAGCATCCGACAGTTCCTGGTAGCTCCTGTACATTTTCAGGTCGACTTTACGGAGATACGGAGCTCCGTCCATCGACACCTTCACGAAGGCCGCGCTGCATGCTGCCGCCTCCTCCTCCGCGGTGGTGCTTTTCTGGTTCACCATTATGTTCTTCCGGAACGACCGCACTGGCGGCCACCCCACCACCTGTGCCCTATAAATTCAACTTGTTTTATATACACTCCTCGTTTTTGTCCGTCCATAAAGAATAGTCCCGTGTTATAAACTTATAATCATATCTGAAAATCGTTTTATCAAAAATTGTACACTTTGTAGATAAAGAAGCCACCCTTACTTTCAAATATGTTAAGGTAGAGTTTCACTTCCAAAAATAATTAAAAATCTGACACCAATGATGCAATTTTACAAACTATATGTATATTCGTTAAATTATCTTGTTAGTATTAAAATATTTTTTATTTTTTAAATACTTGTTTTAAAAAAAGCTATATATTGATCTTTGGAGGAAAGGAGGTAAAATATTACGTGGGCATGATGGTGTGAGACTCATCTTACGCTAAATTTCTTAATTTTTATTGAAAATATTATCACTTTTTGTTTGAATTAATAATACTATTATCACTTTTCATCATAAAATTTATTATTTTCTATACATATCAGAAAATTATTCCGTGAGTATGATGAAATTTATCATTTTCTATACGTGTCACGAAAATCACTCCGTGAATTCTAATGGTATATATGATCTTGGTTAGTACTATCACAGACCCGAAATAGTGCAAGGTATTTCGAACGAACAGAGCATATATTATGTGATTGTGACATATAATTTTAAAGAATAATATTAATATAACTAATTTATAGTAAATTGTGCTTACGTCCCATAGTATTTCATTAAAAAAAAATTTTAAAGAGGCAAATATTGACAAAATTAGAAGTAGAAGATGTGATAATTGAAGTGAAAAACCTACTTGGCTGGTGGCTTAATAGGATCCTTGGGAGAAACAGCAGGCTTCTCCATGGATGAGTTCTTCAAGCTTTCCTTCAGATCTAAACCACCTGCTTCATTCGAGTGAAGGTTGAGCTTCAGATCAACCGTCTCAGAAAAGCCTCTTTTTCCGGTAATCTTCAAGGCGTCGCCGTCGCCTCCGCAGCCAGGCAGGCCGAGGCAGAGCTCCGTCTCCTTCAGATGCAGGCCGACTTCCATGTGAACCGCAATCCGTCGTCGTTTTCGATGGCGCCTTTCAATCCGTCGTCGTTTCGATCACTGCGTAGCGTGTGTGTGTGTGTTTTAGCGGAATAATAATATCAAGGGGGAGAAATGTGTGTGACTTTGATGTACATATATACCGATGGTGGCAATTAGTCTATCAAATTCCCACTTATTACGGGACGACACGTGGAAAATAAATTACTATAATATTGATCTTCTAGGATCAAGAGCATGTTACTATTATAATTAAAGTTATTTTCTTTATCAACAAATTATTTATACTTGTAAAGAAATGGGACCCACACCAAAGTTTTTGAGGTGTAATGTATATTATGATGACTTAATAATTTATATCGAAATTTGCAATAATGGTTCAAGTGGATGGTTTATTTAATATCCAAATTAAATTAATAAACTTTAATGAGGGAGAATGGCATGATTAGGGGAACCATTTAATGGATGTGGTCCAGAAAAGAACCATCATCAATCTTCTCATCCAAATAATCCTATTTATTATTTTCTTTTGTACTTTATTCCACTATTTTTTGGGAAAGAATTAATAAGTACTCCGTAGGAGTAGTAATATTTTCGAGGTATATTTTAATTTTGGCATACGTACATTAATGAAATAAAACTTGATTTCACTTAATTAATCACTAGATTATAACTTATAACTGTTAAATTTAATAAGTTATGCCATATGATTAACAGGAAATTAATTTTGGTAAGTTCATTCTAGTTTCTTGATTAACAACTGTGTTAAGACTCTTCAGTCATACATTTTAGTGTTATTCTATTATTGCAAACTGTTAAATGAATAAGACATAAAGTTACATTTGAGTGTTATATCTCTTATTATTGAATGAATGAGACATAAATTAGAGACAAAATCTATACACTAGAAATAAATGAAATTGGTTTTGTAGAATCAAAATTTTAATTAAATATTACAATCTTGTACATATAACAACGTTACATGTAGAGATAATAAAAGGGCTCGAGCCCGTAAGGCTAACCTGTTTAGCCATATATGTAAAATATAGGGCTAGATTCACATGTATGGCAACCTGTATAAATTAGGGTCTTTTTGGCTCGGATCTATTAGCCCAGAGCTAAACAGGCTAGCCCGTGGACTAAACGAGCCAAAACAGTAGTGTATATATATATATATATATATTAATTTTTTAAGAGTGTTGTTAAATACACACTCATCTTTATTAAATACACACCTTTTATTGAATGTGCACCCCTTTAAATTTTTTTTTTAAATTTTACTATATACACACCTCTGACACCCAAAACTATCCTTTTTAATTAATATATATGATACACACCGTTAAATTCATCCCTTCTAATTTATGACTTTGAAGAAATCTTTAATGGCGGATAAAAAACCTGCTCATATCTCATAAGTATTTTACAGGATACCTAATCTCCTAAATCATATCTCATACGTAACAAAATTCTGCTTCCATTTCAATTCTCTTATGTCATTCCAAAGAACCAATAATGGTTTTTTAAATAATTTCTTCCATTATTCAATGAACTTTTGTACCAAAAATAATAAAACTTTATTTTAGTAAAGGTCAACATTAATTAACACAGCACATAATCATATTAAATAAAAAATTTCAATTCAGATTTTGCATAATCTCAACTCGATTGATAAAAAAAAAAGAAAAAAAAGAGAAAATTGTGATATCGTATTCAAATCACCTGACTCGTCATGCTCAACAGAAGTTAATTAATGTATAAAGCATGTAATCGAGTGATTTTACTCAATAATTCAACTTCATTTCTTCCAATTTATTTTCCTTTGATGGTTAAAATGGGGATATATATATATATCAAGATTATTAATATTTATTGGTGTTACAGAAGATTTATAATTCTGTCCTCTGTACCTATTTTGAATGGAGTGATAAAGGGAGGAAGAAGATCCAGAAATTAAAGGCAGTATAAAATATAATTTGATTTAAAATTTATAATATAATATTATGGGGGTGTATGTAATGAATTAAGGATAATTTAGATATTTTAAAAATATATATTATAATTATATAATAATATGGTGTGTATTTAATAAAATAGGGTGTTCATTTAGTTGAACCCTATTTTTTAATTACACCTATATTGCAATAGGTTTAAAGTCACAAGTTCACTCCCCTACTTCCTAGTCAAGGTAAATAAATCGGGAGAACAACTTTCCTTTTTACACCATGTTTTTCATGTATTATAATTTAGTGTATTAACCGTATATAAATTGTAATGTGATAAAATTAGTAGTATATGAATTATAAAATAGAAGAATTGAATTCATATGAATGTAATTGAGAAAATATGATAATTATTTACGAACTAAAATAAAATGTAAAAATTAATGTAGTGATGTATGAATTATTTATGTTTTAAATTATAATTTTTTGTCTTTAATATTGTATCTTGTTAGTGGTCATTTAGCTCGAGGCTCAAAATTGTAAGTTCCTCACATTTTAAGACTCGTTTAATATAGTCCATCGCCCGTTTAGTCCATGATCATATAAAAATAGGATTAATCCGTTTAACATTTCTAAACTTACATGTATAATTAGAATTATGAAAAACAAATAAGTTAAAATAAAAAATTTTGCCCGAATCATACTGAGTTGATACATTATGTTCGATTTTAAATTATACAATTAAATTTTTTTGTTTGGTTTTCAAATAAAAAATAAAATAATCGAAAATAAAACTGAATTTATTTATATATAAAATTAAAGAGTTTAAAATAAATACTACCTCATGCAAATGGTTTAAACTTAATTTTTCCGAAATAGTCTTAAATTTTTTAAATTCTCTTTAAAATGATATTTTTTACTTAAAAATATCCAAGTTTTCTAATTCTATGGATGAGACTGAATCGATATTTTTTACAAATATATGAGATGAAATTGATAATATATATATATATATATATATATATATATATATATATATATATATATATATAGCATATATAATATATTTTGTGATAAAATCGGAAACTAAAAAGTTTAGAATGAAATGAATGTTCTAACTATTTTAAGACTTTTTTGGATAAAGGCAAAAAAATGGAACGGTTTATGTTTTAAACTCTATAAGTCATAATTTAAGGCTATTATGGGGTGCACCTGGTGCATCATAAATTTTAAAAGCATGAGCTAGTGGGTAGTTATTTATTATTTATTTTTAATTATTTAATATAATTAATGGTTTAGATTGAACTAGTTTAATCCAACAATTAATATTGTTCAAGTACACCGATGTTTTAGGTGCATGCATTGTAGTTGAACTCTATAATTTATAATACAAACAAACAGATAAATTATCATTCTCAAATGAATTAAATATATCATAAAATAACATTTTAATAAAATTTCAGTTAAATAAAATTATAATCAAATCCATTATCGACGACATTGACTCTAAAACCATGTTAAATGACAACCTCTTCTAAAAATTTAAACTGACATAAAAGATAGTACTTTAATACTTTAATCAAATCACTATAACATACAAACATTTTCTATGAACGGATTTAACTAAATATTTGTGTTATACAATAGTTGTATAATTATTAATTCAACCAATACTTTTGCCAAATTTGATTAAAAGGATACACATAATTGGATTTACACCTGCAAATAAAAAGAAAATAATTTTACTATGCACGCATGTGATTAATCATGTTTATAATTTAGCTAAAATATTAAGGATTATTTATTCATTTCTATTTTCTGAATATATATATAATCTTTTAAATCATATCCAAACATTAGATCGGCTCTAAAGGTGGAATATGCATGTCATTTTTTATTTCTATATAAATTGCATTATTAATTTATTTTTTAAAATAAATAGAAATAAAGTGGATAAGTGTTGAAGAATCAAAGAAATCTTAGAAGATCAAATATAGGGCTCCAACCATCTTGAATTCATCTCCATAAATGGGGTCGTTAGATGTTGGAGGGAACACATCAAGGCAACTCACTGCAATTTCACACACTTACAAATATGCATACACACACATACAAACATACATATATATACATTGTTTGATATGCAGCCAAATGTACGGATGAAATTAATTCAATAATGAATGAAATTAATACAGTCATGGATTATTGGGCTTTGTAAAGAAACTCAACGTTGGATTTCATATTTCGTTTCCCTCTCAATCCTATATACTTGGGTATAAACCAAATTAGATTTCATAAATACTTGGGTAAAACGGGTATACGGTATAAATAATATGGTTCCCCTTTCAATCTTATATACCTTATACATTGATAGGTGTTTAAATTAAGGGGAACCATATGGTTTATAAGGATTTATGATGTAAATCAGTTTACAAGAAACTAATTCATTTTATATATGAGTTTAAAACATAAATTGTCCAATATCTTTTTACTTTATATGAAATGTCTCAAAATAATTAGTACATTCATTTTATTTCAAGCCTTTCAGTTTTGCTCCAATTTTGTCCAAAAACAAAATTATTTTACCAACTTTGTATTATAATTTTGTAAAAGTATCAATTCATTCTCATCCCCCATGGAATCAAAAAAATTGACCCTTTTAAGTAAAAATAATCTTTTTTTATCGGTAAATGTTAGTTGTTAGTAGTTACATCAAGCACCCTTGCTTATCGGGTCTCTCACTTAAGTAAAGAGCCTAGTGGCACGTGGGCTAGCCCACCTGGTTAAAAAAAAAGATCACTTTTATAAGAATTTAAAAGCTATTAGACTATTTCGATTGTTAAACGACCACCTCATCTAAAAGTTTAAGCTGATAGAGAGATGTATCGTTTAATATTTAATCAAATCACTCTAACACGCCCCCTCACATGCAGGCGGGGAAATTTTGTCTCATGCCTTGCATGTGCAATTTTTCTCATAAATGGGTGGCGTTGAGGTTCGAACCCTGGACCTTTGTTAACCATGAGCTCTGATACTTTGTTAAACGACCACCTCATCTAAAAGTTTAAGCTTTTTCTCATAAATGGTGGCGTTGAGGTTTGAACCCTGAACCTTTGTTAACAATGAGCTCTGATACCATGTTAAACGACCACCTCATCTAAAAGCTTAAGCTGTTAGATAGGAGAATCGTTAATGAGGTTACACCCCTAACATGCATGCAGGGAAATTTTGCCTCAAGCTTTGCATGTGCAATTTTTCTCATGCTTTTTCTCATAAATGGTGGCGTTGAGGTTTGAACCCTAAACCTTTGTTAACCATGAGCTCTGATACCATGTTAAACGACCACCTCATCTAAAAGCTTAAGCTTTTAGATAGGAGAATCGTTAATGAGGTTACACCCCTAACATGCATGCAGGGAAATTTTGCCTCAAGCTTTGCATGTGCAATTTTTCTCATAAATGGGTGGCGTTGATGTTTGAACCCTGGACCTTTGTTAACCATGAACTCTGATATCATGTTAAACGACCACCTTATCTAAAAGCTTAAACTGTTAGATAGGAGAATTGTGCCCCCTAACATGCATGCAGAGAATTTTTGCCTCAAACCTTGCATGTGGAATTTTCTCATAAATGGGTAGCGGTGAGGTTCGAACCTTTGACCTTTGTTAACCATGAGCTCTGATACCACGTTAAACGACCACCTCATCTAAAAACTTAAGCTGATAGAGAGATGTATCGTTTAATACTTAATCAAATCACTGTAACATCGAAGAAATTAAGTTTTTTGAAACTATTTTGAATAAAGTAAATTTTTATGATACGATTTTAAATTTAAATATATACTATATATATATATATATATAGTAGAGATAGCTTGGTAGAATGTGTATACACACAGACACACTCATGTTTGTGTGTGTGTTATAAGGAAGAAGATTCGTGGAGGAAGCTGCCCACCACACCAGCCATTGTGCCTATTATGCACACATGAAGCCCCCAGGGCATAGCTCAAGTGGTAGATGGGAGGGTGGAAAGGCCTTCCAGCTGAGCTTGGTTGTTGCAGGGTGGGGGTTTGAATCCTGCCTTTAGCATGGATTTGGCCCCTTGCAAGCACAAGTTTAACAGTGAGCCCTCCCTATAAGCCACGTGAGGCACATCCTGCGATTTACCTCCTCCACCAATCCCCAGGGCAAGAGCGGTGGGGATCCCTAATAGTGGGGTATACCATTTATAATGCACCCATGAAGATATCATTCATTTCTCTTTCTCTCTCCAAAATTATACTCATAATTTACTCTCTCTCCCCCCAATATGAACTCAAACATGACATAATTAACAAAAAGGATAATATAATAATTCATCAATGTATCACACAAATAAGTTAGATGTGCCCAAAATTTATGTTTTAATAAAAGAACCATTCCATTTGTTCCATAAATATCACCTCTATTATTATAATAAGGCGCAATTTTATGATTCAAAACAATTACAATGTTTTTTTTAATTCTGAATATTATTCCATCTCGGATTCAAAATTATTGAACGAGCTAGTAGCTAGAAGTGTTATATGGGGTAATTAAAGCCAACTCATTTAAATATAAATAAATAAAGATTTAGGGTCAATATTATCTAACATGACGAGACGCAATATGGTCCGAAATATTTCGGGCTATACTTACACTCGATTTTTTAGGACAAACAACAAATGTAGCATAATTTATATTTGATTTATCTATATATGAAGATTAAAATTTTGAGAATAAATGAATTTCAGATCTTTATATTATATTGTAATAGATAATAGATTTTGTTGATACAATGAGTTGATCTAAGGATTTATATATTAAGTTATAGTACAAATTATAAATTTATTATTTATATACAAATTATTATAATATTTAAATTTATATATAATGACATTAAAAAAATTGGAATAACGAATAGATGCGGGTGCATCAAGCTTATTAGGTTTCAAGGTTTTTTTTCCTTCTTAATAACAATTAAAATATTCATAGCTGTATTATAAAAGAATATTATATTAATATATATTTCACTAATGATTTAAAAACGAAATTGTACCCGGACTTTTTCACACTATATATATAGCACTCGTACGTGTCAACAGTTGGACTCTTAGACTGTAAAGTGTTGTATTAATATAATTAATTAATTAATTAATACTCAGTATGCAAGTTCATTTCGCTTTTTGATAAAATTCTCACTGTTATCGCTAAAAAAATTATTTTTTACAATCAAATTTGGCAACGGAATTCAATTAGTTGGTAATTAGCAATGAATTAGCAAAAAAATGACATTTTTATTTTAGCAACGGTATGTTAACAGATTTATTCTCTATTTTAGCAACGGATTTAGCAACGGGATGTCAACAGATTTATTCTCTATTTTAGCAACGGAATTCAATCCGTCGCTAATTACCAACGGATTACCAAGTGAATAATTATATAAATTACCAACGGAATTATTAGCAACGGATTACCAACGAAATTATTTACTAACAGAATTGATTTTTCGTTGCTAAAAATTTACCAACCACCACTTTACCAACTGATTACGTTGCTAATCCGTTGGTAAACCAATTTAATAATGGAATTAAGGTTTTTAGTAACAGAATATTCCGTTGTTAAAAAATAGTTTTTTTGTAGTGTATTGTATTCTTAATTTATAATAAATCAATGGTTTATATAGAAATTTCGAAATATTGCATCAATTTATGACCATCCATTATTTTTTATTAAAGTAAAACCTTATAATAAATAATTATTACCAATTTTATTGTACATTAATTTAAAAAAATAAATGAGAGATATTAATTTTCAAGTGAGATTAACCATCCAAATCACATGCATGCAACACATTCATCCATATATTATTAGTTAATGTAATACTATATGTTAACACAAATTTCTAACATAAAAACATACTCAACAGCTTATCCGATCCCATTCTCCCACTCCTTAGATTAGTTTACGAAAAAGGCCTTTACGGTACAAATTCTGTAGTTATTCTTCATATCCAGTTAAGGTTTAAATAAATGTTAGACCATAGAGTGTATACTGTGAACCTGATTTAGATGAAACTAACCATAAAAAAAAAATAAGTCGGATTGATTGAGGGGAATTGAAAATGGAATGTAAAAAAATCCTCTTGCATATATAACACATGAGGTAGCACCAAGAAATAGCATTGATCAACATCATTCATTCTATGAAAGATTTTACTAGGGCATGGTAGTGAGCTTTGAGACAGGTCACATCCTCAAGAGAAGCAAACATCCCAAACCCTAGCTGTGCCCTTGCACCATCACTATCCACCCCACCCCCACCCACTCACCCCACCCCCTTCTTGATTGTTCTATACTAGCTACCAAGAAATATTATGATCCCATCCACATTTTATTTCCCTAAATATAAAGCCAAAAATTATAAAGGGCTACCCAAAGATAATTAGACACACTCTCTAGCTACTTTCATCTTTTTGGAACTTGGTGCTGTCTAAATCACATAAGAATACAACATTAGGGTTTTCTCTTTATTTCTTTTCTTGCATTATTTCTTTTTTTCTTTAATTCTAATGCTTATTTATTGTTTCTATTATATTTATCATCATATATAGTTTTATATATTAAAATAAATTAACAATATAGATGAAGATATAATAAATATTAGAATTTCATCCCATCTTCTTAAATAATTTGCAGGTTGAGATTTCTAATCATGTACAAGAAAGATTAAACTTGACCATTAATAATCATTAAAAAGGAATTATTGAATAAGAAGGGGATTGAGTGAGAAAAAATACATTAGTCTAGCTAGATTAAATGTTCAATTCATCTTTTATATATATATATATATATATATATATATATATATATATATATATATATATAATAAATGATTAATTGTTTTTCTTATAAAAATAAAGAGAAATTAAGAAAGAGGCCCTTTACTTGAGTTTACTTTTGGAGTCTTATTTCTTTTCAATATAAACGTAAGTTGGGTTGAGTTAGAGGTGGTCCAATTAAGTCATCTATCGATTGACTATGGACCACTTGACATGAATACAATCAAAGCGTTAGGTGCCCCAGGGCATAGCTCAAGTGGTAGAGGGGAGGGTAGAAAGGCCTTTCAACTGAGCTTAGTTGCTGTAGGGTGGGGGTTCGAATCCTGCATTTGACATGAATTTGGCCCCTTGCAAGCACAAGTTTAACAGTGAGCCCTCTCTATAAGCCACTTGAGGCACATCCTGCGATTTACCTCCTCCACCAATCCCCAGGGCAGGGGCGGTGCGTTAGGTACAATAATATATATATATATATATATATATATATATATATATATATATTAATAGTGAATATATATTACTATTAATAGTTACATTTTGTTGTACGTATTTATCTTATGATGAAATTAGTGAATATAAGTGTGAACTACAAGAAAATTGATCATTATAATTAATGGGGTTTCGTTATAATAGCTTCAATAGCTAAAGATATTTTATACTCCCTCCATCCCAAAATTGATTGCACTGTTACTGTAGATACAAAATTTAAGAAATGTTGATTTTTTAGGGGTATTGTGGTATTTTTAGGTAATAAATAAATTATAAAGTATGTCATGTGTGTCAGGTGAGTGTGGTAAAATTGTAATTAAGATGAACTTTTAGGGGTGCGTGTATTGATGTGATATTTCCTTTTTTTTGGAAAGGTGCAATTAATTTTGGGACAGATAAATGTGGAAAGTGTGCAATCAATTTTGGGATGGAGAGAGTAACAAAAATATATAATTATGTTATTATTGACACATTTTTGTTATCCTCTAACCATGAAAGTTATTATAATTCGATCTCCGTTATTATTGATCAATTATTTTTATTTTTATAGTGATAACGGAGAGTTTTCTTCAGTCAGAATTAGTCATATTCCTATCTTAACATCTTATACTTCTAGCTACATACTAATGCAAATTATTGCATGAAAGGTAATTTTTTTTTATGAAATCTAATCAGAAAATGTATATATACTTCTGAAAACGGTTATCATTCTGCATAATAAATTATTACGTGATCGTCTAAAAAATTAATTATTTTTTTATATTATAAGTTTTTTAAAAGTTATAATTTATTATTCAAAAAAGTATTAGTTATCAACTTATCATGTACAAAGATAGACGGTTAAATCAATTAACTAATACTATTACCAATAATATAGAGTATGAAAATTAATTATCTTATACGTTTGGTGTGACTGAATTTACGTAAATAGAAAAGGACAATATAAGAGTCATATTGGGTCAAACTTTGACTCAATTTACATATGTGTCCATATATATATTTGCTATGGAAAAATGTTCAAAATTGGTGATCGTTAATTTTAATTTTTTTAAAATTAGTACTTTCAATTTTCAAGCTAAAACTTAATCTCGAAATTAAAAGCTCAAATTTAATTGAAATTCATCAGCTTGTTAAACGAGTGTAGTTGGAGGGTTTGAAAATAAGAACTCGATAAATTAGTTTATGATTATAAAATTGATCTTTATTTTTCATATAAATTTGATTTTTCTTGACTTATAGCATCCATACAATAATATACTACTTCCTCCGTCCGCTCGAAAGAGGATATTTTTTCCATTTTGGTCGTTCGTTCTAAAGAGGGTCATTTCCTTTTATACACACATGAGACTCACACACACTCACTAATACAACTAAAATATGTGATTTACACTCCCACTAATACAACTACCCATTATACATTAAATAATAATACTCCTTAATCAACGTGTACAAAAGTAAAAGACCATGCCGAAGGAAGTATATTAAAACATAATCATGTCTACTTTAAATAAAATCTTATGGTGTCGTTTCTTTTGGACTTATGATCCATGTGTAGTTAAATTTTGGCACATGTGCCATAAAATAAAATAAAAAATGTGTATCTCAAATATAGTTTTTAAATTTTAAAAGAAAGGAAATGTCTACCTCAAAAATAAGATTTGAGATTTTAATATGATTTGATATATTGGATGTTAAGATCTAAATTTTTTAATAAATATTTATAAATAATTTAATTTCATTTTTTTTTTTGATTTTTTAGTAATATTTTCATTATTTACATATATTGATTAATTTAAGGGTTATTCTATGGTGCACCCGATATACCGGTACACCTAAGATTTTATAGGGTAAATGTAGTGATGTAGTGGGTAATTAGTGTTTTTATTTTTAATTATTTTATTTTACTTAGTATTTAGAATTAAATATAAACATAATTTAATAGTTTAAGTTATTCAGGTGAACCAATGCACCTAGCTCACTGCAGTTCGACTCTTTATTTAATTACCTTTATACAATATTTATTTTTGTTACATTGGTTTTAATTTTAAATATTATTTAAAACAATTACATATTAATTTCCTATTACCTTAAGGTATATTTAAATTAAATTTGTCACATGCATGCTTTCATGCAATTGGACGTAGTTACTCATTTTCAGAAAATATTACTTCTCAAATATGCCCGGTGGTTACTATTTTTTAAAGAATTATATTATTCTTTGTTTTTGTTTTGAAGTGTAAAAATTTATTTTCATTCTCTAATGTTTTTAATATGTTTTTTGGTGTATTAATTTTTATATCTTTTTATTAGAGGAATGACATGTTTAATAGTTTTTAATTTTTTAAAATTTGAAAAGAAATGTCTTATTAGAATTAAAATACGATTTATTTTTTGAATCACATGCTAGGTGGGCGTCACATCATTGTCCCGACCGGAAATCAATAATTCCGGTTGTCACGTGATAATCACATGCTGTTTTTCGGTGATATCAACGTTTTCCGGCGAAAATAAGATGTGTTTGACCCTATTTCTGCATCGGTGGAACTAAATTGACAAATTTATCTTTTTTGAAATTAAAATAGACCGTAAGTAAAGTTATGAGATTGAATTGATTTTTATCCCGAATTATTTTCAAAAAAATTCGTAATATATATAACAAAAGTGATAATAATTTTTTTAAAAGTAATACTATTTTTTTAAAAAAAAATGAGGAATATTTTGAAAATATAGAAAATTTCACGCAATTGTTACCCTCTTTTACTATATTCGATAAAAAAATTTCAATAATGGATAGTGTGGAGAATAATTATTTCAATTCATATCAGTAACATTTCACGTTTTATTTTCTACTTAAAGACTTGGATTATTCTCTCAACTAAATTACCATCCAAAAATAATTAATGAAAATTAAAAAAATTAAGTAGAATAGTAATAATGAATTAATGGTCAACTGATGATGATCCAGATCTAATAGTATTGCATATGATTTTCCTCTCGATTACCCTAATTTGAGGAGACTTCTTACATCAACTAGGTAATACAAAATCTTCCCTAGGTAATACATAATTAGATTAACAAACGTACATTAAATCACCAATTAATTAATTAATTAGGGTCCCACAAATGCAATATATGAGAATCTTGGGGCACAATAATAATTATTCCATATGTTGGTTGAAGTTGGGACAATGGTTCCCCCGTGGTGGGCCTCATCATCCCACTTATTGCTTTTCCAATTCCAATCACTAATTTATTTTAATTATTTAACTACTTAATTTATTTGTATATGAAAAGAAAAATTGTACATATCAAAATTATATAAATATTGTCTAATATTACTATTTTAATCTTATGATTTATGATTTATTATTAAATTTTAGAATTCATCATATTTTTTAGGGGTTTTATCACCAATTTACTTTAAATTAAATGGATTACTGCAGTGTATGAAAATTTAATATTGTTAAATTTTATAAGAGGTGGAACCTATTAATCAGCTGGCTAGTTATAAAATAAATAAATTTTGTAAAGAAGACAAAATAATTAATTAACTATATATAATAAATAAGTAAAATATATTATTTTACATTCAGAAATAAATTTATTTATTTTTTAATTGGCCTACCACCTTCTTTTAATTTCCTCATCTAACACGCGTTTGTGTGGTACCATTTCAATTAATTAATCAAATTCATTTATTTGTTATCACAACTCAAAGAACTCAATTCAGTCAACTTTTTCTTTTTTCTTCTTTTATTTTTATTTTAATTTAATTATTAAAGAAGCTCAGTATTCATTATTGATTTTAATTCTACCAGTGAGTAAACATCAACCAAATATATTCTATCTTTTAAAACTAAATAAATAAATTCTTGAAAAATAAAATTCTAACTCTAAAATGGAAAGAAATCTAACCGTATATATGAAAAATATACAGTATAGTATTATTTTTTTTAAATAAAATGTAACGATATTAGTTGGTAAATTATTAACGTACATATCATTTTAATTGGTCTAATTATCTATTACTCCTTTTGATTCATGGTAAAATTGCAAAAAAAATTGAATGTTATAAATAAGCAATAAAAATTAATCCAATTAAATGATTTAATCAATTAGCTAGCTAGCTTCTTACTTTTTATTTTTTGAGAATAATTTAGATAAGTTTACAAGATTCTATGTTGATTGGAAATTTGTAATTAAGCATTATTAAATGAGTAATTACCCGATTAGGGAATATTATGTGACAGATGTGTAAAATCAAAGTAAAGATATTAAATTTACTTTGTTTGGGGTAGAAATGAAAAGGTTGATAAAATAAAAGGATTAGTTAGGTAGTGGATAGCATTGCAAACATAAAAAACCATTTTGAGGCTCAAAAAAGATTAAGTGAATCACCTTGTTTTGTGTATAATCTCTTTTCACAAGGTTTGATTTTATCTAGGATCTTTTTATTTTATTAACCAAATCACTTTCTTGATTATGTTCAATTTTAATAATAAATCATTCAATTTTAAATATTTAAAATGTTATTCTACTAATTCGAAAGTATTGCTCTTTTTTTATGTTATCTAAATAATAAATAAATTTAAAATTTAAATGATGTGAAAAAACAAAAATGAAATATAAAATACATTTATTTTCATAATATATATATAATTAATTAGATAATAATTGAATTTAAATGCATCGATATCTAAAATTCTTGCACTCAAAATTACTAATCACCAACTCAATATAAATAATTATAAAATCAAAATAATACATAAGTCATAATATTTGACTGCTCGAATTGTGGAGAGGTAAATTATAGTAACTCAAACATAAGTTATAATATTATGTAGTGGAACCAATGACACATATTATTGTCTTATTAATATCGCTAATTCCTAATAGTATGTATACATTTTGCTATTTTAGTTTGTTCCTATTTGAAATTATAATGTATATTTTTATTTTTTTTAAGATAAAATCTACATAAAATAATTTATATTTTTACATTAAAGTAAACTTGTGTGAGATCGTCTCACGTTCAGATCATTTTACGCTTTTATAATTAATTATTACTCTACTTTTTATTAAAGATGTTAGCGTTTTTCTTTTAAATATTATCACTTTTTATTTGTACTATAAATTATGTATGAAATAATATTCAATAATGTTATCAATTTTGAGTATTATTTTTTAATTATATAAGAATAAAGGTTATCACTTATTCGTATCACAAAATTCACTCCGTGAGACGATATCACATAAGTTTTTCGCCTCAAAATTTAGCCTACATACAGCACTAATACAACTATCTACTATAAAAATTAAACATATACTCCCTCCCTCCCGCATTAATGTTTACGTTTTTTCACGTAGATTAAGATATATAATATTGTTAATGTGTAGTGACGTGAGAGAAATAATATTTTATGTAAAGTAGATAGTTGTATTAGTATTATGTGGATTCTACATGAAATAATTAATTGTTTTGTATGGGTCCAACTTAACAAGAAATGAAACATAAATCTTAACTTAAGATAAATTAAAATAAAAAATATAAACCTTAACCCAGGACAAACGGAGTATTTAATACGGAACGCTGGGATTATTAAAATTGCAACTTTATCTGAATGAATTACTCCACTTTTTTGTGTAAGCCAGGTGGGATGGTCTGACAAATTCTGGGCTAGTGGCCCAATTATGAGAATGACTGAAGTGGTCCAATATGGATTCTGAGTCCATTTTCGTACCACAGAATTAAATCCTGATTGGATCTCACTTCACTATTAATTCCAAACAATAAAACTATTGGAATGACATTCATTCCCCCTCGCATTCAATCCCTGTTACAAATTTAATATACACACATTTTTTATTTATGCATATGTACTAATTTTAAATTACTTATTTTTATTATTTATTGGAGTAATTTTATATTTTTAATTGATAATAAAATGTAAAGTAAGTTGTGTATTTGATGGAAATAGAAATATTAAAATTAAAGTGTACAATTTTTATTTAAAATCGTAATTTATTAAAATGAATTTTGGACTAATATAATTGGAAATTCTAAAATGGAGTTGATTATTCCAAAATTTAATAAATTGAAATATTAAAAGGCACTTAAGATATATAATATCATTATTGATATATTTTTCCTTTTAACTAAGTAGTGACAATTATTGCAAAAGGGTGTGAAGATAATTAAATTTGAGATAACTAACTAATTTTATTGGGAATTTTAGTGGACTTCACAAATGAATTAAATTCAGCTAAATTTATTTATACTTGTAGAAATCAAGTCAACTACCATCTCATTTTCATGCATTTATAAACAATAATTAATACCTTGATAAGGAAGAGTTCAATTGCTATTGGTCCAATCTAACAACCACCAGGCCCATATATTTGGGCTTTTATGGCCCAATTAATTATGTCAATTTCCCATGTGATTTTGATAATGATATTTATATGCTTCTAAGGTCTATCTTTTATCATTTTTGTTAACACTTATAAAAATTATATTTGAATATTTAAGGGTGATAGTCACTTGTTATAAAATGCTAAAGATAGTATTTATTTATTTTCTGAAATTTAATTATTTTAATTATCAGCTTCTTTTTTCCGCATAATATTGAAATATTTAAATTGGATTGAATCAAAATCACAAATAGTTAAATTAATACCATTTTATTCATTATTATTTTTAGCCAAGTACGTACCATTTAATTTCCTTTATATATTCATTATATTAGTCGAATCAAACCCAAACAATTTTTGGATAATTCATCCCACTTTATTATATATATAAATGCAACTTTATCTTACATCTTAATATTTTAATATAGAATATGTACACATATTGATAATAACATTATGATTTTTTTTTCAAAAATAATAATAGTTTTCAATCGCCTTCTTTACATATGGATCAATATTTAATTCGAACAAAGCACGTTTATTCCCGTGCTGTGCTATTCTATTGGTCCATGGTATCACGTGAGATGCAAGTATATGTAATTTAATGGTATATATTTTTGTTTATAATTATATATGTTTTTGTTTATATTTGTATATGTTTTTAAGGTGGGTGCACCCGAGTGCACAGTATAATTAGTCTATATATAATACCTACAAATATCAAATTAATTAAAATATTTTTAAATAATGTGGAACAATAAATATGAAAATTAAAGTTTTTTCGAAATAAAATGAATAGGTTTTTTTTTTATTTCTCGTCAATTTATTTTTATTATATCTATACTCTGTAACAATATAACTTTACAAATGTAGTTAAATAGTAGTAATATTTCTTCAGTTGCATACTTATTTGTTCCGATAGATATGTAGCTTAAAATTTTATTTTTTTTTAATATTTTATTAACTTTTGTAGTATTTTAATGTAATAAATAAAATAGTACAAAATATGTTACTGTATTTGTATTAAGTATTTTTAATATTAAAATAACTTGAAGTTATTAATTTTTTTTTTTTATAAGTCAGTAAAACAATTACATGTGTTAACACACATTCCGACTGTATCCTCCTCCTGTGCACACAATTACGTTGTTGGGGTCTTCACTCTTGTATATATATATATATATATATATATATATATATATATATATATATATATATATATATATATATACTCTCTCTCCTGGCCCACCTAAATAGCATCATTTTATTATATTGAGCGTCTCATCCAAATTACATCATTTTCCTCTTTTAGTAAAAAGGGCCCACCAGTGGTCCACCACTACTCATCACATCTATCTAATACATCTGCCCTCTACATAAAATAATAATATTCTTTAATCTACGAGTAAAAAGCAAATGTATCTATTTGCTAAGGAGTAATTAAGTATTTATTTATTTAGAAGAAATAAAATAAGAATATTTGTATGGCTATTGGAATGTGGACGTGGCGAAAATTGAGACTTAGAATAAAGTGACAACCATATCCAGGCCACTGATTACAAGGCACTCTCTCTCATCTTTGCTGTGTTTTCCAGATATCAGAAACTGGGCCCGCACTGCTCGTGGGCTGGCCCGACTTTGTTCGGGCCCACATTTTATGGACAACTCTCCTGCATTAGGTGTTTTGTGGGCCTCCCATTTCTCACACACCCTTGGGTGTAATGTTTTTCTTTTTTTTTTTTAGAATTCATTTTCAAAAACAGATTGTTATATTAATTTTATTAGTTTATCAACTAATAATCAATTAACAAGTACTAGTCAAAATCCTTTTATTCATAGCTTTTGAATTGGAATTTATGAGAGGTTTTCATGAAGAAGATTATAGGCTTATGTAACTTAATTTGATTATACCTTTTTAAGTAAATCTGAAAATGATCACCTAAAATTACCTGCAATTAGGAAACATTCTCCAGTTGGTTAATGAATGAGTATTAATTTCTGAAATTTGGCATTATATACATATATATATATATATATATATATATATATATATATATATATATATATATATATATATATATATATATATATATATATATATATATATATATTATTACAGTACTGTTTGAGAAGTGGGGTTTTGTTAACAATGAATGTAGGGTTGGTAAGTGATTTGGTTTCATGGGGTGTACTTAAATTGTGAGCTCACGAGTCATTGGATTTCCATTAAAAAAAATAAAAAATAATAATAATTAAATAAATGAAGCACAACTTCTCATTAATCAAATATTCAACTCTTCAAAACAATAATAAATATGCATAGTTTTTATTAATCTTAGAATGACCCATGGTTACTGGTGCAATGAAATTAATAATAGTAATAAATTGAAACTACATTTCTCTTATATTTTCTAAACACTTGAAATTAACACTATCAAAAATTTTAGTGTGCTAGCTAACGTAACAGGCATGTAATGCATGAAGTATAATTCTATCTAAATTAAATAATTAAATAAAGATGTAGATGGTTGTAATTAATCGTAAAAAGTCTAATGTGAATATTCACATTTTATTTTCAATTTATCCATCACAATTTCAAACAATATATATGTGAGATGATGTATAAAATGGTGAACGTAAGAGATGCCTACGGATTTAATTAGTGCAAGAAAAATGACCACATGATATATATGTTGTCTCATCCTACACCATACTCTATAATCTATATATTAATTCAATATTGTTTAGTTGGCAAGTTTACTCTCTTTTATATACTTACTCCCCCACATTTATACGTAATTATTGTTTAGGTAACAAAGAGGAGAAAAAGTTGAGATTGTTTTTTATCCTGATGTTTTGCTGCTTAGAGTAGTTCTAATGGATGCTTTGCCTTGGTGATTCTGTAAATATTTCTATGATTTCTATTACTTGTTGTCTGATGTATTTGGATGCTATATCTTGGAGTATTTCTCATTACTCCAAGTGTTTAATAATAAAATTATTTTTTTGCTGTTAAAAAAAAGAGAGTATAATAATTTAATTTATAGTGAATTAAAAATATAGTATTTTAATATATAATACTCCCCTAGGGTTTATAATTTTCAGGTTTATCTTGACATGTTCTGTGGTAAAATTTTCAATAATCTTTTTATGGTTAAAAATATGATTAAGTTGAAATGAGAGTGATTAACGTAAAATGGACCGTGGAATCTTGAAATGGCTGTTAAGAGTTTATTTAAGAATTTCCATAATTTAAAATTTAAAACAAAAACAAAAAGTTGGTCTTTTTTTACTATGTAATTGATGTGCAATTAGGATACATAAATTTGGAACTCATTCACAACTGATCATCAAGTATGCCACCGACAAAATTAAGTTAATTAGGCAAAAATTTGAACGTGTTTATTAACTCACAAACAACAAATATATATGCATTTTTACATTATTAAGAAATAATAATTAATAAAAAATATCACGAGTTGCATTTACTTAGCAATTTATAGTGTGCACCCGGGTGCACCCATATACAAATATAAACAAAAACATATACAATTAAAAGTAAAAATGTATACATTTTAATTCTTAATTTTTTAATGAAAATTTGTATATAATATTCAATAAAAAGTTATACACATATGAGTACTAGTTTTTTTAATGAAAACTTAATGTGAAAAAAATATACAATTATTACAAAACACGTATACAAAATATAATAAAAAGACATACACATATAGTGCACCCTTGCACCCAATATACACTCTACTTATAATTAATGTTGCCGACTTCACCTCTTAAACCACAAAAACAAGTTCTGGATATATATATATTCGGTTTTGATGTAGAGATCAATAATTAAAGAGAGATACATTCGTGCATGTGCTATTTGAAAAAGAAAAAAAAAACATTGCTTTTTATATTAATAAAAAAAATAAAATACTACAAAATTAAGCAACATGTCATCATTTTAGATTCAAAGGTGGGTAAATAAAGTAAAAGAATGTTAAGGATGGAGTTTGTATTTGCCCATCTTTAGCAACATTTTATATCATACATATGCATTACATATTTGTCCATCTTCAATAACATTCTTAATGATGAGAAGAGTAAAAAGATTCAGTTTATATTTAACTTGAACCGTGGTTAATAACTTAAAATTTGAAAAATGCAGTGATTTTCAAGAACAATGAGTTGTCCACAAAATCGAGACTATAGAGTTGGTTTGTTATCCATAAAAATCATTGTTTTGATTTCTCATTCAAGAAATAACTTGTACTTCCTTCGTCCTAAATGGTGGTTTATCTTTACTGTACTACGGATATTAAAATAAAAATTACTTTTTGACTAATTGTATTAATTTTTAAGGGTAATATGATATTTTTAGGTAATAAATAAAGTATGAAGTATGTTATGTGTGAAAAGAAGAGATATTATTTTTTAAATTAATATGTACTTTGAGGTGTTAGATTAGAAAGATATTTTATTTTTTTGAGGAAGTGAATCATTATGTGGAAGGAAAAAATGAACTAAGTAAATTCTAAAGAGTGTTTAGTATCTAATGCTATAATTTTCTTTATCCTATTCTTACTTTTGATTGTAGTAAATTCTAAAGAGTGTTTAGTATCTAATGTTATAATTTTCTTTATCCTATTCTTACTTTTGATTGTGCTTCACTTTTTGATATTTTTTATATTTAATTTTGTTAAATATATACCTTTTACCAATCAATAACAAAATAAAAGAATATTCAAAATTCACTCGCGGTGTATTAATTATACAAAATTTTATAGTACAAGGAACAAAAGTTGAATAATTATTGAAAAACAAGAGACACCCTTTTACGAGATGAATATATGTAAGGTAGGTGGACCCATTATTAAAGTAATATCTCTTAGAAGTCATATTATGGCACATTAAAATTATATTTTAATACATCATTCATCATAATCTAACTATCAATAAGCATGCTCTATTTATATAACATTTATACTTTAAAACGTCTTACAAATCATCTCACATAAGCACCATCTCACCATATATATATATATATATATATATATATATATATATATATATATATATATATATATATATATATATATATTCAACAAGTAATATTATGCCTTTTATACTCTATCAACTAAAGTCTAAATATATGTAGGAACAAAATCAACCCAAATCTCTTATTCCATTTTGGTATTCCACCCCCTATTCCATAACTTATTTCCTACTATTAAAATACTACTATACCCTAGTTAATGACTATTAAACCCTTGAGGCATGTGGCGAAAATTTGGGTATTGATTACAACACGTGGCTAGAATCTAATACATGGAATAGTAGATGAAACATAGAATGGAATATGTGATCCCATTTGCAAATTTTGGTCCACGTATGACGTGGCACATATATACTAACTCCTGAAATTGGCGTGGGCCTTGATTTCCATTATTGGGCTTGGGCCCAGGCTCTGTAATATGGGCTGCAATTAGGGTTGGGCAACCAAGTTAAATGAGTCAATTTGGTTGGTAAACGGCATATGAAGAAGGATGATCTCACAAACTCAGTAGCAAATAGCAATGACACGTCATTATTTTTATTTGCAAAAATTTTCCTTTTCAATAGTTCAGTACTCATTATATTTTATAAATTAAAATTTTATTACGTTAGTATGACTTTAAAATTTCCAGTCTCTTTTATATATAAAAAAAAACCCAGTATCTATGTAATTTAAAATAAATTACATGAAATCAATGTTCAGTGTACACAAAAATATAAAAATAAAATAAATTAACAATAATAATATTATAAAAAATCATTAAATCAATTAATCAAACTCATGAACTCATTACGTCATCGAAATAAACATATATAAAAACAACTTATCAATACATAATAATAATTTCTCAAAGTAAATTTAAGTAAGTGAATTTAATTAAAAAGAAAAAGTCGATTCTCTCGCTCTCTACCTAATAAAAAAATAGATAAATAAAAATAATAATTAGCAACTTAATTAGAATAGACAGAGAGCAACAGCTTCAAATCTCCAATCATATATAGTACTCCACTTATGAAATTGTTTGATTCTTGTCAGAAGTTCCATGAAGTTTCCACTGTTTAATTTATTATTATTTTATGAATCTTATTAAATTGGAAATTTTATATATATATATACTACTAAAAATACTCCATATACTCTCTTCGTCCATCCATTCAAGAATTTTATTTCAAGAATTTTATTGGTTTTGATGTGAATTAAAAAGTATTATTATTTAAAGTGGTATGAATAATTATAGAGTTAATTGTAAAAAAATCACGAACTTTACTCTTGTTGCAAATTAATCTTCACTTTTGAGAAATGGTAAAAAAAATACCACATTTAATTATTATTGAAAAAAAAAAATCCAATTTTTCAATAAAGGTAGGATTTTTTTGATTTTTTTGCAACAATACTTAAAGATGGTGATTTTTTTTTGCACTTTTTCAAAAGTAATGATTAATTTGCAATAGAAGTAAAGTTCCTGATTTTTTTTTGCAATTAACCCGTAATTATATTAGTAAAATATATAAATTATATATTTTAATTGTATTAATTAATAATGGAGTAAAATTAACATGTACTCCCTCCGTCCCATTTCAATTTTTACATATTTTCAATTTGAGTGTCTCATTTCAATTTTTATATTTTATTTTTTAGTAAATGAGACACACTCAAATTAATTATTTCTCTTACCATGAACCCACACATCACACCAATACACCTACCCACTTTACATTAAATTTTTATTCTCTCACTTTATTGTATATTAAATATTATATTCTTTAATCTACTTGAAAAACAAATATAAAATTTAAAACGAACAGAGAGAGCATAAATAGAAAAATAAAACTCGTAACCCGTAACAGCGATATGGGAGTATATGTGAACGGCATTTACCAACGGAAGGAGAGAGCAATTATTAGTAGAAAGAGGTCAAGAAATGTAGGTAGGGTAGTGGTGAGTATTGACTAGTTATCCTTTTGTGACTACATTAATGAATTGGAGTATAGCCTAGGTGAGAAAATTGTCTGCCAACTTTGAATATAAATTTGAAATGGAGTTAGCTAGTGTCAATATAATTAGTAGTCCGCTTTCAAGTTTCTATTTTACCATTTATAGCGTTCGTATCCAAGAATCTTGTTTTCATTTATGTAAAATGAGGGATTCATTAATAATATTTCTATTAATTCTAAATGTATTTACAAGTTACATATTTGCCCCTCCTCATATTAATAAAGTGGAGGGATAAAAAGGTAAAACTTATACATTACATACACTTAACAATACTCCTAATTTCCGTGTCCAAAAGCAAATGATATCCTTGAAAGCGGACGGAGGGAGTACTTACTTATAATACGGATATATGTGAGACGGACTGTGAGATAAGTCGATCCATTATTAAAATATGATTGTTACATAATTAAAGTGTGTTTTAACTAACAATAAATATACTTATCGATATAACAGTGATATTTTAATAATAGGTCGACTCGTCTCATATAATTACCGCCTAAAAGAGACTTTGTCTATGATTAGAGTGGTAAAATGAGTGGATTTATTATTAAAGTGTAATGGTTATATAAGTAAAATATGTATATGTATATTTTAAGTATTCGCGTTTTTATTTTTAAATATGGTGAATAATAAATTAAAATATAATTTTAGAGTATTATAATTTAATTGATTGATTATAAATATATTTTAATTATAAATAAATATATTTTACCTATATAATAATTATTATTATATTTTAATAATGAGATTTGTCTCACAAGAAAATGCTCTTCTTCATTTAAATTCCAAATTTTAAACTAACAAATTCAATTGAAATTGACATAAATTTAAAAAATGACGAAAAATTTGTGGGATTATCTTACAAAATGAGCTTTAGAAAGTAATAATATTTTTAATAAAAATATAATGAGATTCTATTTAATAATTTTATGAATAATTATAAAATTATAAAAAATAATATTTTTAATAAAAAAAATAGTAATATCTAATTTAATTAATTAGAAAGATTTCATTGTAACTGTCCTCATGACTTACTCTTAAAATTAATTAAGGAACGGTAATTATTTGATTAAAAAAATAGTGGAGTAAAATTTAAAGGAATGGGAAGGGATTTAATTATTTTCCAACACATTCTACATGTTTCAAAAAAGATATTTCGGCCTCTCAAAAAAAAAAAAAAAAAAAAGATATTTCGGATCTTTCGTTTTCAACAGCTCTATCAAATAATGTTGATAGTGAAATTGTCTATTCCAAGTATACGTGATGCTATATGACATTTTTTTCTTTTTAATAAAATAAAAGTTAAAAGGATCAAACTAAAGTTTTGTTAAAGCAATAGTACGACTTTTTCCAGTTACTTCTTTTTACCATTATCTTTATAATTTTCTTTTTGAGTTGACACCAAAGGCACATAATGTGTATTTAATTTTATTTAATAGTGTATATTTATTTATTAGTAATAGTATATAGTAATTTTTTATATTCAATTTTTAATCAAAAGGACTAACATAAAAATTGATAAAAAGTATAAATTTTTGTTCATTAATGTGACTATATATTTTTATTTACTAGTATATAAATTTGAATGTAAATGCACAAATTTAAAATTTTCACCGGTGTATATAAGATAATTTGCCATGAGTGAGACTTGCGTATACTCGGGCACACCTTATGCCTTTAGAATTTAGCTTTATTGGTAATATTACATTATTTTGTTTTAAAGGGTATACACTTTAATTAGTAAGGGTACACCATTTTGTTTTAAAGGGTATGCACTTTTTATTAATATTTTTTTATTTTTCTTCAAAAAATAAAGGGTACACATCTTTATACTAAAGGGTATACAATTTAACACAAAATTCTAAAGGCGCACGGAGTGTGCCGTGTGCCCAGGTGCACACAAATTTTTGTCATTTGCCATATATTTTTATGATTATTAAGAAATAATAATATGATCAATTTTAATTCACAACCCTTCATTTATTTTGTTGCTAATTATGTTATCAAAAGTTTATTATTATAAATGATGAATCTTTATTAAATTTAATGTAACTTTTCAAATTACTTTTTTTTGTTAGAAAATTAGCTATTTATTTATTTATTTTAATGTAAGTGCATCACACCATGAAAAAGAATAATAAAGATTTTTTTTCTCTAGATTAATTATAAATAAATTAATTAATATTGCATCTAATAATTTTGTAACATCCTTAAAGGCTTAAACGACGTTCGGCCCCTGGTTTAGGGGTAGGTCACAAAATATTTCCAAATAATTAAATTTTTTATTTTTTTTCTCTTAAGGACAAGAGAATATTCCCATATTTCAGATTGATCGTGAATTTGATTCAATATTTCATCAACTACTAATTTATAAAATTAGTTTGATCTTTTAAAACTATATTTAATTAATTAATAAATTTGAATTCATTTCATAGCACTATATCTTCTTAAATTTTGTCAATCATTTATTTATATTGAATTATTCTTCTTGTGTAATTATAAGAGATAGATTCTCCACACTCCTCTTGTCAATTGTAATTTTTAATCATTTTAAAACTGACAATGAGAGAGAAAAAATAATATTAAACAGTAATTGTTCCACAAAGATTAGACATAAATGGTATCTTCATATATAAATTAATTAAGCATCTTTATTTTCTTAAACTTTCGAAAAAATATAAATTACTAATTGAAGTTATTCTTGGACCTATCTTTTTTTTTTTTTTAAATTGAATTAGAATAACATATGCAATGCTGAAATTAAAAAAAATATAAGTGTAATTATTATGTTGGGGGAATAATTATGGCATTTTCATATTTACTTAATATTGAATGGAATTTTCTTGGCACCGCGTAACCGCGTTTAACTAATCGAATTTCTGATAATTAATATACGTGAAATTTTTTTATTATTTGATAAACTATTAATTATAAAGTCAACTAAATTGTGATCAGAATATCGGTGAATTTTTATTAATATTTGGAAACATGTACCCACACATTAAGAATTTTAAAAACTAAGCTATAATTTTATATATAAAAAAGACGTATGATTATTAGAGACGCTTGCATGGGAATGTTTTTATATTTTCTAAATAATTATTATTTTTTTAATAATATATTATCATTTTTTATTTCATACTACATTATTCATAAAATAATTCAATACACTATTATCACTTTTTATTAAAATATTATAACTTCTTATTTATCTCACAAAAAAATTTCATTTATATATATATAGCCATTATGTTGTAAATGGATCGAAAACTCATCTCAACAATGTTTAAAATCTCGAAGAATAATACTTATATATTCTTAATAACAATAAACTATATTTTTTAAGAGCAATATTTTTGTATTCGCGCGATTATACTTATATAGTGTTAAGAATAATAAACTATCATTTTGAATAACAATAATTTTGTATTCGATTTCACATAAAATCGATTTAATTGAACAGCTAGCCATACATATAGTGTATGCATGCATGTATGTGGATTCATAATTGAAGAATATGGAAAAATGCAATGCACCCTTTTAGGGTTACAAACCCTAGACATTTGTCATCACATGGTTTTTTTTTTTTTTTAATAAACTATCCCTTAAATTAAGTAGAATTCCATGGAATTTTTCACCATTAACAATAACCCAAATTCATGAACCCACCGTTCTTTGTAAGATCATAATTATTAATCAATTATTTTCATATATTCTTCACATGATCAATAAATCATCACAGCTTGTTTGTTTTAATTTTGGAGTTAAAATCATTTTTTTGTCCCATAATGATATAGTATAATTTTTAATTTTATTCCAAAAAAGATATTATTTTCAATTTAGTCTCATAACTCTCGACATTGGCCGATTTTGGTCCCAAAATAGCAAGAAATTAAAATTTTCGCCGGAATTTTGCATGTGTGTCATACATGACCCCTTAATTTGGGGCTTTCCGGCAATTTGGGACCAAAATCGGCCAATGTTAGGAGTTATGAGGCTAAATTGAAAATAATATCCTTTTTGGAACAAAATTAAAAATACCTATAATTATGGGACCAAAAGTGATTTTAACTCTATCTTGATATTTTTTTAGTTTATTTTATATGATTTTTTTAATATGCCTTCACTATCTCACTCAATCTTTACATATTTCCAATTTGAGCATCAAATTCAATCTTTACATTTCATTTTTTGACTTTTATGACTCACACAAAATAGTTAATATAACTCTATAGAACTCTCACACAATATTAATACAACTATCCGCTTTATATTAAACTATTATTCTTTCAATCCACTACACATTAAAATACTATATTCCTTAATTTACACGCAAAAGATAAACGTAAAGATTGAAACAGGACGAGAGAATATGAAGTAAATATACACACACTCCAATTGTTAAGAAAAATAGTTATATTTAATTTTAAACTCTCTCCATTCTAGAAACAATTTAATATGATATTGAAAAATAAATAAAATGAAAATTTCAATCTTGTTGAATAACATAAAAGCAGTAATAATGTAATTTTTTTAATAAATAAACTTTAAAGGGTTAATTAAAAAAAAAAACTTTACTCCTTTTGCAAATTAATCCTTACTTTTGAAAATAGCAAATTAATCCCCACATTTAAGCATTGTTGCAAAACGCACCAATTTTTTCTTTAAAAAAAACCCAACTTTTAGTCACAAATTGGGTGCGTTTTGCAACAATGCTTGAAGATGAGGATTAATTTACAATTTTTTAAAAGTGATGATTAATTTGCAATAGAAGTAAAATTCGTATTTTTTCTTTCAAGTAACCCAATTGTAAATTAAAATATACTTAGATGTTAAATGATTATTAGAAAATTGAATTAATATTATCTTTATAAAGTTATTTGTTTAGAAAATTTTTGAAAGCAACAGAAGGAACTCCTTCTCTATGAATAGTGTTTCAATGAGATAATAATAATAATAATAAATAAATAAATATATAAATAAATAAATTTGAATATGTTTTTATGTTCAATAAAATTAAAATCTCAAACTTAATTTATGAAAATAGATAAAGTAAATGTAAAATTATCAAATTCATTTTTGGTCCCATAGCAATATATATTTTTGATTTTGTCCCAAAAAAGATAAAATTTTCAATTTAGTCTTTGTAACTCCCAACATTGATCGATTTTGGTCCCAAATCGCCTGAAAGCCCCAAATTGAGGGGTCACGTGCAACACACGTGCAAAATTCTGGCAAAAAATTTAATTTTAGGCGATTTTGGGATCAAAATTAGCCAATGTCGAGAGTTATAAGACTAAATTGAAAATAATATTTTTTTGGGACGGAATAAAAATTTTCATATTGTTATGGAACGAAAAATGATTTTAACTCTTTAATTTTATATCATCTAAATCTACGTATTCTCTAAGTACCATTTATTTATACAAACTTGGTTATTCTAAACTTCGAAATGTTTTAAGTATATCATCGAAACATTTATTTAGACATTTACTTAAAAGAAAAAGAAAAAAAAAAGAACGCTATTCGTTACATTTTAAGAAGAGTTCATGATAATTGCATAGGAGGCTAACCCTTCAATATATTTGTCATTTTTACAAATAATAACTAGAAAAGTAAATGAAATTATATATTTCAAGTTTGCTCCTTATAATGTCTCCATTAGTTTTTAATTACGAACATTGAATATTATTTAATGAACGTATAAACTATAACGGCGTGATTTGTATGATAGAATGAAATTCTTTTGGAATGAAATGAACTCGTGAATGAAATAGAGATAGAAAATAAATAACTAAAAATATCTATTATCATGATTGATATTGATTAGGAATAGGTAAAGTAATAGAAATTACATTTTTTAATTTAATTTAAATTTCATTATTATTATTTTATTTAAATTTTAAATTGATTATAGTCTGAATAATTTAATACGTTTAATAATTATACTAATTAAAAAATTATGAGACTAAAGATAAAATAAATATTTATATTATTTAAATTTTAAATAAAAAATTATATGTGATCCAAAAAATTATTAAATAATTTATAAAAATAAAATTTTATTTACTATTACAAATATATATATTTAATTTAAAATAATATTAATTTATATATATTTAATATTTTTGTAACACAAGTTTAATTAAATATATAATTTTTTTTAAATAATTCAAATTTATTATTTTGTTATAATGTTTATTTTTATTTAAATTTTAAATAATTAAATATTTTTAATAAATAATTTATTAAATTAAAATTTTATAATATGAAAATTATATGTTAAGTGAAAATATATATTAATTTATTTTTAATTTTTGTAGCATTAATGAGATATAAAAATGTATTTATAATTCTTAATATGCTATATAAATAAAAATAAATAAAAAATAAAATAAATTTGATTCCTTAAAGAAAGGAGTAGCTAAACCCATGGGGTGAGGAGGAATGGTGATTCTCATGTTTGATGGAATGAGTATTCCTTATGGAATTGTCATTCCTATAAATAAAACATACCAAGCATTGAAATGTGATTAATATTGGAAATGATGATTTCATTCATATCTCATTCATTCCTACCAATCATGTCCTAAGAGTTTCAAGCGGACTTAAACTCATTTTATACTTGCTTAATGTTTTCTTAGTTAATGTAAAACTTGAAAATGAGTATTAAATTGGTATAAACATCATAATATTTTATTGAAAAATCAATATTCTAAAATATATATATATATATATATATAATATTAATAATATGCTAAGACCATAAATAGCTAGGAGAATTATTATTTTTACAAACTTAATACGCCTTCAATTTTTATGGCCAAATTTATTGCACTAATATTACAACCTTTTATGCTAATCAACATATTATTTTACTTAATGAAAAAGAATTGTTTGCTTTATCGAAATAAAACTATATATATATATATATTTATTTATTTATTTATTGAATTGAGTATAGTAAGAAGGAGAATCGCAATATTGTGAATGAGGAAATGGTTAGTTGAATTGGAAAGGGCTAATTAACGTGAATAAACAGATTCCTATTTTTGAGACTTTTAACCCACGAAATAAACCTTATTTTTATATATTTTGTTAGCATATTTATTGTGATATTCCTTAAAATAATTTATACAATTTTCTTTTTTAAATGAGAAACTTTCTTGTGAGTCGGATTTTTTGTGATACGGATCAACTCATTACTAAAGTATGTTTATTATATAAGTAAAATATATTTATTTGTAGTTAAAATATGTCAATAATAAATCATATTATAACACTCTAAAATCATATTTTAATTCATCATTTATCATACTTTAGAAAACATACTTTAACAATTATTAAACATACTTTATCTATATAATAGACATACTTTAACATGTCTCACAAATCATACTTTAACATTCTCACATATATAATGTCTCACAAGAGAATTTGTCTTTTAATTTATATAATTTAATATTCTAAGATGTAATCATAAAATATTATTACTATCATTATATAATTATATATGTTATAATTACTGCGTTGCACATTTTATCTGCATGTTGCAATGTATTATCTGATCTATTCCTCATTCTAATTTAAGTTTAGTAAAATCGTATTACATAAATCTCACTTAAACCTCTTACACACGTGATATTCTACTCTCACATACATTACTCTCTACACTTACACATTAATTTAACATAAGTTAAAGTCAATCCAACTTAAATTCAAAAAACAAACATAAATTTAAATTTACTGAATCCAACGAATCCTAAATCAATACTTACTTATTCCTACTTACACCCAAAACAAATATCATCTAAAAGTTGTCGCCCAAATGTTGCTCAAATTTTATATACAAAAATCATGTATTTAGAAGGGAAATTTACAACCAAAATTTCACTATTTAGAAATTATCTAACCCTTTATTCAAAGAAAACAATCAATCACATTAAAACATTATTCAATAACCAAAAGCAAATAGTTTATAAAAAAAAGAAGTAGGAAACAACATAACAATTATGTCAGACATGAAAAAGAAAAGAAAAAAAAAGCAAGATAATATTCTATTTATGAAGAAAAAGAGATTAGAAATAAACTAAGTAGAAGAACCTTTGTGGAAAAAAAAAAAGAAAAAAAAGGGAGTGGTACTTTTTTATGGTCAAGCAGAAGTAATGTTTTTTTTAGGCCCACCAATTTATTCTTTTGCTATTATAAAGACTTCTTCTCCCTCAATCTTTCTCTAGAAGAAGAAAATACTACTCATTCTTAAAAAAATTCACCTTTGAATTTTACTCCTTACGTCCCATAATATTTTTCACGTTTATTATTCCACGTTATTTAATAAAATATGCACTTTTTGGTTAATTTTATTAACTTTGGAAGGTATTATGATATTTTTAGATAATAAAAAAATATAAAGTAATGATATGTGTGTGAAAAATGAGTGACAATTTTGAAATTAAATGAACTTTTGAGGTTGTTAGATAAAGTGATGTTTTCTTTTTTGTGGTGTGAAAGATTTTGTGGGACAAACAAATGAGAAAAGTATGAAAAGTTTTATGGGACGAAGGGAGTAGTTTAGATTACAAAAAGTGTAAAGTTTTGGGAGTATTATAATTTTTTTAAATAATAGTAAAAATAAAAAAGATGAAAAAAATTTGTTTGCGGAAAGAGTACATAACACTAAAACTATGTATGATACTATTTTGATTTTTTTTAAATATATAAATATCGACAGATAAGTTGATCATGATTATATATGAAATCGAATATTCCATATATATTAATATTTTGAAGATTATTAGTTTTATCTAAGCTTTAGAAGTTTTGATTTGACTTAATATAAGCTAAAGTTAAATTATTTAATGATTCATTATTTGTTTGATTACATTCAAGTTTACTCAACGCACATATTTTACTGTTCAAGTATTTTTTTCAAAGGTTTTTATTTTATATATATTACCCTATTATTTTATATATATGATTTAGAACTTGATATTTATATTTATAATTAATTACACTTCTCTTAAAATTAGTCCCACGAATTAACATGCACTCGATATCAAAATTTCATTTTTTACTCATCTCCTAATTAATTACTAATATAGTACTCACTCCCTCCAACTTCAACTTCACATTTTTCGTTTTGATCCGTCTCAAATTCAACTTCACATTTCCATAAAAGAAAAAAACAACAAACTAATATCTCTCTAATATACTTTAATTTCAAATTTGTCATTACATTTTTAACACACATAACATACTTTAACATTTATTTATTACTCAAAAATACCATACTACCCTCAAAAGTAAATTAAAAAGTGATTTTCTAGTAATTTAGTTTGAAAGTTTTTTTTTTAAAAAAGTAAATTAAAATAAGGAAATTAAGTGGAAAGGAAATAGCCGACAGGATGCGGGCCCACGAAAGTCACATGGGGTGCCCGATTAATCCCCTCACATCCTCCAAAACGCATCTTGACCGTTGATTCTCCAAATAAAGTCTTCCATATGGGAGCTGAGCTTGTCCCTCTCTTGTCTTCCCTTTGCACCACCATCTGCTCCTTTTACTACCGACACCTTAACCTGCCTTTGTCCGAAATTCATGCACTCATCCCCACCCACCCCCTAACTTCCCCTGTATGCTACACTATTATCTATAAAAACTCTCTACCTTTATTTACTTTAATGCCTAGCTATTTGATTTGAAGGAAACAAGGTCTGGTTTTGACAGCTTCAAGAAAGAGACGCATCAAAATCTTGAGTTTGATTGTGAATCAGGGTTTGAAGATTGATCGATTGAAGAAATTATAATGGAAGTTATCAGTGGTGGTTTGAATTTGAAGGCGACAGAGCTCAGATTGGGTTTACCTGGCTCAGATGAGTGTGAAGAGATGAATGTTTCTTCAGTTAAGAATAACAAGAGATCCTCGCCGGAATCTGCAGAGGAAAGCGATTCTAGCGGCGTTCCGGCGGCGAAGTCCGGCGAACATGGAACTGCACCTGCTCCCAAGTAAGACCCATCTCACTAACTATACGTCATGATAGATGTATCATGTGTAACAACCTAATATTGGAATGCATACTAAGTGTTTGATGAAATGCAGAGCGCAGATTGTGGGGTGGCCGCCGGTGAAAAATTACCGGAAAAATAACATTCCGGCGAAGAATGCGGAGGCGGAATCTGGGATGTATGTGAAGGTGAGCATGGATGGAGCGCCTTACTTGAGAAAGATTGATCTGAAACTCTACAATGGCTACCCTGATCTTCTCTCTGCTTTGGAAGCCATGTTCAAGCTCTCCATAGGTATCAATCACTTTCTCTCTCATCTCAACCACTTTCTCTCTCTAACAACATCATGGGTTTCTTTTCTTACACTTCCATTTCTCTTTTCAGGTGAATACTCAGAGAGAGAAGGCTACAAAGGGTCTGAATATGCACCTGCTTATGAAGATAAAGATGGTGATTTGATGCTTGTTGGAGATGTTCCATGGGAGTAAGTCTCGTCAGCCTAAGCTCTTTCTGAGTATAACCGTTTAATATTTAATTAACGTGTAATATTTGTTGTGCAGTATGTTCATGTCATCATGCAAGAGACTAAGAATCATGAAAGGAGCAGATGCAAGAGGATTGGGTTCTTGTTCGCACTAATGATGATTAATTCATGTTCGTATATGTGTATGATATCGAAGAACGAAGGAAGAGAGGAGATCGAACAACGATGATGTCTCAACGGAAGAGATTATCATCAGCTTGGGTTCTCGAAGAACACCATGGCTACATTTTGAAATTAATTCCCTTTGTATTAAATCAAAAACACTTTGTTTTTTTAATTACACTTGCATTTGAGAGGTTCAAACGGAACATTACAACATATATAGTGATTAGTAAATTACTGTTTTCTTGATACGGCTAATTACAAAGTATGAAAACCTTGGTGGTTTTCAGATCTGTAATCTTATAATGTTTTTATTTGCTTTGCTTGCTTGTAATAATCCATTATACCATACCATAAACATATATAAATAGTTATAGTGTTTTTGTTATACAAAAGTGAAACAAATACTTTATTACATGCCTACCTAGTACATAAGGTTATGTATATTTTGGAGTAATTTATTTACAATTTTTATACTAGAAAAATGGCCTATCACTACACTAATTTTAATACATTTTATTTAAAATGTCTTCATATCTATTCTTTTAATACATTAATTCTATAACTACATTTTATAATATCTATTAATATATTACTCATTAAAAGTATTAATAGAATACTATAAACTACACTATTATAATATTTATTAATACACTATTTTATAAATGTATTAATATAATTTTATAACACATTACTTAAAGTGTACTAATAACTTTTATTTATTTATTTATAAGTACTAACACTTATTATGATTTATATATAATGAAATTAATTTGAAGATCATAACATAAGTATCAGAATATATACGAATAATTTTTATTTATTGAATTTTATTTAATATTAACTAAAAAATAGTAAAATAAATATTTTTATAATATATTAAATGATATTTATAATGTTTAAATTAATTATAAAATAATTAAATTAAGAATATAATACTATATACATAGTTATAAAACTTTTATTAAATATGTAATTAAATAATGAATATCGTAATATATTTTCATGATTAATTAAATTAATTATAAAATAATTAAATTATGAATATAATACTATATACATAGTTATAAAACTTTTATTAAATATGTAATTAAATAATGAATATCGTAATATATTTTCATGATTAATTTTTAGAATTTCTAATATATATTATATGTTGATATTAAAGAAATCTCTATTAATAAAAAAAATTAGTAAAATGAAGACCAATTTTTTTTTATTAGTCATACGATAGTAATTATATTTTTAAATATAATCAGTTAATTTTAGTCATAATTATATTATTAATAAAGTATAAATTTATTTGATTAATAAAGTTAAATTAATATTAAAATTAAAACTAAAAAATATAATTAAAAAATAATGAAAAAAATAAATAAAAAAAAGACAATGAAAAAGACGAAAATAAAATTGAAACAAAAATGAAAATGAAAATGAAAATGAAAATATTGAATATTGATTATGAACTATAATTGAAAAAAAGCTAACAAGTTTAGCTTTGGATCATCTGGCTACAGTAAAACGAAGAGATACAATCAACCTGGGTTCGAACATTTTATAAAAATGTCATATTAAGTTAAATGTATTATTAATTGTTCTTATATGACATATATCTAGTAGTATATATAGAGAATTTCATTTTATATTTGAGGTTAAATATTATTTAGGGCATAATTATATTTTTATAATTGATGTACTAATTTATCTTAGGACTCACTACTTCATCTTAAGGATTAGTTAATGTTAGTTTTTGAAATAAAAATTATCTTTTCAAGTATAGATATTGGCGTAAACTAAACAATTTTTTGTTTTTTAAAAATAAATATTGTTAATATTATCTTTTTTTTTTCTTTTTTTTTCTCCTTTTAATATCTTTTGAAAACATTTTTGTGAAGTAATAAAGATTCATTGAAATATTTAAAATGTTCACCAATTTTAACTTATTAATTTCATTTATGCCAGTTAGCATTTCAATTATTTCCAGCTTGTTTAAGTAATTAAATGGATATTAATAGACCAAAATATATTATTTAAGTAACAAAATTCAGTACATGATATTCATATACTATGAAGTGAGACTGAAATACGAAAAAAAAAAAAGAAGTGTAAATGGGCTGCTTTTTGCCAAGATTTTAAGGAAAAAGTAAAAAATGCCCAAAATACTAAAAAACCCTTAACTCGATAATTATTCGATTGTAATTTTTGAAAAAAATTGTTATCGAGTCAACTTTTTTAAAAAATTAACTCGATAATGACTTTTTTCAAAAATTACAATCGAGTCATTATCAAGTCAAGATCTTTTTTGTCTTTTTGAGCATTTTTAAAAATGTTGCTAAAAAGTGTACAAAAAAGAATTCTTTTAAAAATATTTGCCCAATTTATCGAGTCACCCAAAAAAAATTAAAGTTGACCAAGTCTATCTTAATCATAGGATGTTATACTTATACTAATCAATCATTAATATTAAGAGAGATCAACATTCAATAATTAGTGATCAAAGGATAAAAAAAAAGTCACGTGAATTAGCTAGGTTGGTGTGTAACTTTTAACTGTGTATGTGTGTAAAATAAAGGAGTATTTGATTTCCATGTGTTACTGATGTTCTCGAAATAAAAATAAAAAATTCTTTAAATTAAATAATATATATATATATATATATATATATATATATATATATATTAATATTCATAATCACACTAATTAATTCTCTCTCAAGTAAAATAAGTTTAATTTAATTCTCCTTCAATAGGTTTGATATTTTACTACACGAAAATTTGTCAAAATTAAAATATTTTTTAGGTACAAACCTAATAATTATTCCAGCTCATTTTTTGTGCAAAACTGACCACTGGTAGTGATCATTTGGAAATTAGAAACTAAATAATTAATTAATTAGATTAGATTATTATCTACAATTAACTGCTGCCCTAAAGTTTAAGATTAATGCATTTTCATCATGCAATTGTTAATAAAATGTACTCCCTCCGTCCCAAGTATTGAGAGCCAGAGACGTTATGTTTAACATAAGGTTTTTGGCCCTCTTAGTATGGGACGAATGAAGTATAAAATAAATGAGACTTGATAAATATTTGCATGAGATCGTCTCACGAAATAAGTTATATGAGACGAACTATCAGAAGCCACATCAAATTCACATAGTATCTGAATACAGTTCGTTAAGTTTAAAGGATTTGTTTCTCATGAGGATTTCCTTATTCGTTGACTATTTTAGTTCAAGAACCTTAGGTATTTTAGGTCTGAGTCGCAAACATGCATGTTTATGTTCCACTAGATATTTGGTTTTCGAATTCGAACCATGAGATCATTCAGCAAATTATCATAGTGATTTTTCTTTTAATCTAATATTGATTTCATCAAATTCTTTAATTCTATGAAGAAATTAAATCAAATCAAATCAAAGAGAGATTGCATTTAGTGGAGTCAATCTTCCATGATTATTCCTATTATGCGTATTTTGAAGCAAGAATCATTATTATGATTATAATGGTTACATAACCGTTTCAATTTTAATAATCCTCAATAACAATAGTTATAACTCATGATTGGAAATGGGTATGCTCAAGTGCTGGATTGCCACACATGCTGTTAAGTTTGCGGAGCTGGAGGAGGACCCAAAGTGGGATTAGTTGGTAATTTTTTCTTTAAAAAAATTAATTATATTATTTTATTTAATGAAAGATTAAAATTAATATTAATTTAACAGTTAAGATTATTCACAACTCCCAATTTTAAACTTGCAAGAATATTTTTTAAGGAAATTAGAATATATAATAAAATTATTGTTCAAATCAATCATTAAACCAGTTTTGATAATTTCTTACAAGTTGATCCGATCAAATTTAATTTCTTAGATTTTTTCTATGACTACAGTAATATGGACTGGTCCAGTGGAATCAACTTGGTACTAATTTTATATTGTGCATTAATGTTAATTCTTTCTCACACACATATATTGATAATATTGTATGGTGTGAAGTGTGAACATTTTACATCTTTTAAAATTAATTATATATAAAGATGTTATTATTATTATTATTTTGTTTAAATATTGTTATTTTTATTTATATTATAAATTATTCGTAAAATAGTAATTTACTACTCCATCATTATTATTTTTGTTAATTTAGTATTGGTTTTCATTAAAATGTCCATACTTCTCATTCATCTAACAAAAGTAATTAGGTTGTTTTATTAACAAAGCAAGCAAGATGAGATGTTTAATTCGAAACTAATTAAATAATGAATTACACTTTACAAGTATATAGTATATAATTATTAATGCAATTAAAAATTTAGTACTTATAATTAATTAGGAAACTACAAATCGAATAATAAAAGACGGCAAAGTCTAATGTACACAAGTATTAAGGTACCCAAGTTGACTCATTTCACCCGTTGACCCGGATATATATATTTAATTCATGTATAGGTCATTAGGGCTTCACAACTCAAAGCGCCGTTTCTACCTTTCTCTCTATAAAACCTCTCTTCCTTACTTCGTGCTTCCACCTGTTCTTCATCATAGCCTCTCACCATGGCGGTGCTTCCCTTCGTTCGCGGTGTTTCCCTCTCATTTGTGGTGTCAATTCGGTGAGTCTAGATTTGTCTTCAAATTTTACAGCGTCGTTTATACCCTATCTCTCTGTAAAATCTTCCTCGCTTTCTCAACGATTCCACCTGTTCATCGGTTTTCCTTGCAGCCTCTCGTCGCGCATCGGATGGCGGTGCTTCCCTCTCATTCGCGGTGTCAATTCGGTGAGTCACTAGGGTTTCGTCTAGTTTGTGTTCATGATTCTTAGGTTTTCTTGAGTATGTTTTGTATTTTGGCTCATGGTTTGTTTCGATTTTTTTGATTCGTACATATGTATGATTTCAGAAATCGATTTTGAAGTTCATTGAATTTTGTATACTTATTTCGTTTTGAAATTTCAATTTATATTTTTTATGTTTAGTTTGACATCTTAATATGGTATCAATTTAGTCATTGTTGGAGCATTTCCCTCTTGATCTTCTTGATAGCAGAAACCACTAGACCTATGAAGAGATGAAGTTGAAGTTGCTTTGCAGAAGAAGATAAAGTTGTTTTCAGAAGATGAGATGAAGTTTAAGCTGATTTGCAGAAGTTGCTTCGTAGAAGTCTGAACACTATGTGTATATCTTGGATATAAATGTAGAATTCATGTATATCTTATTTAAAGTAACTGTATTATTTTTATTCATTTAATGTATTTATTAGATTTTACATATGAATGTATAAGTATTATCTACATGTATATCTTATTTAAAATAATTGTATTACTTTTTATTCTTTTATGTACTTATTAGATTTGGATATAAATTTATTAGTATTTTTGAGTTCTAATGTATACATTATATAACATAAATGTATTTCTTTTTACTCTTAAATGTATTAAATAATTAATACATATGATATATTTTGATAACTAACTGTATTAGTTACAATTCAATAATGTATATTTTATTCCTAATAAATGTATATTTTATTTTGATAAATATTGATACTTAATTTAACAACTAACTGTGTTATTTGTAATTAATTAGTAATGTATACATTATTTTTAATTAATGTATTACTTAAAAAAACTTATTACTATCAATGTAACATGCTATAATATTTTACACATCAATTCATTTATAAAATATGTAAATTAATAGTAATGCATAATTTCCAGAATAGAAACAAAATCCATTCATTTTATATTTAAGTATAAAAGGTTATACATTTATGAAGATAAAATCATACATTATCGAACAAAAATTAATATAGTCATTTAAAATATACAAATTTGAAAGAGAAACACAACAGATCTGAATAACACACAACGGGGACAGAAAAACACAAATTTGAAAGAGAAGCTCGTGGAGACCCAAAAACACACACAACGGGTATAGAAAAACACAGATTTGAAAGAGAAGCTCGTGGAGACCGATAAACACACATCTGAAATAGAAACGCAATATCAGATTAAATTTGAGTGGAGACAAAAATATGGTGGTGTTCCAAGACGTTCTGCACGATGCTTCGCCTTAATAATGAAAGTGTGAAAGAGAGCGACAAAAGGTGCGTCACCTCTGATGGAGAAACGTGAAACAGCGAAAGCTCTCAGGTGGAGGTAAAACTTGATGGAGGCACAGCGGAAGATGGAGAGAAAATCGGAGTGCAAAGGTGGAGGTGGCAGAGAGGGGCCGAAGCCGGAAGCGTAGAGTGGAGGAGGCGTTGAGAACGATCGATGAGGTAGAGAGAGAAATAGGCGTTGAGAACAAATTGGGAAGAATGAGGAGAATTTAACCTAATTTTTACTTATTTAAATGATCCATTTTTTAATGAACCGGGTTAAACGACCAGCATATTAATATACATGCGTGTACAATAGATCAACTCATAAAAGAGAATCCAAAGTTATGCTGCTAGGTTAGTGGCAAGCATGATAAATAGTGCCTTAATAAAAATCTTTTTGAGCAAACTAGATATATTTTGTGCTTTGTGGAGTTTGATTAATTTAATTAATTATCAGATTGTGTAAGATTTGGAAATATATTTGGAGCCCTGTGATGTACGTAAATCTTCTTTTAAAAAAAATTATTTTATTTTTTCAAGAAAAGTGAGAGTAATATTTTAACTTAATTTTCTTAGAAATACGTGCAGATTAACTTTGTTAATTTATAAAGGGAAAATAGATTTTTTCGTCCTTTAATTTTCATTCATTTTGAAATTAGTTCATTAATTTTTTTAATTTTGAAATTAGTCCGTTAATTTTATAACAATTTTGAAATTGACATGCTATGACATGTCATTTGAATATTTTCACCCCAATTAATTTATATCATATTTTTATTTAACTAATTTTATCTCACTTTTCATTTTTCACCGTATATCAAGCAAACAATATTAATCTCATTATTAAAGTGGAGCGAATTTGACTAAATATTGATATTTCCTCCGTCCGCTCGAAAGAGAGTCTTTTTTCTATTTTGACCGTTCATTCCAAAGAGGGTCACTTCATTTTTTACATACATGAGATTCACACACACCCACTAATATAATTAAAATATGAGATCTACACTCCCACTAATATAACTACCCACTACATATTAAATAATAATATTTCTTAATCAACGTGCATAAAAGTAAAATGCCCTCTTTCGGGCGAACGGAGAGAGTATAATATAAATTTTTAGTGGAGGCTATTTTTTTAAAAATAGTATATATATATATTTTACATATTTTTTATTTTTATTTTTTAGAATAACCTGCTAATGACCTGTTGAAACGAACGATTTTGTTGAACTTGATAAACATGATGGACGATTTTCAAAATTTTCAAATATAATGGACGATTTTCAAAATTCTGCAAATATAATGGACGATTTTCAAAAAGTGAAAAACTTATGGACTAAATTCAATATTGGACAAAGTTAGTAGAAAAAAAATCTATTTTCCCATTTATAAATTATAAATATAGGTTCATTGGATTTGATAACTTTAGACATGTTACAAGTATACGATGTAGTAAAAGCACATGTTCGAACTTTGGCAAACAATTTGACATAATGCGACATTGACTAATAATATAACAACAACAACAATAATAATAATAATAATAATAATAATAATAATAATAATAATAATAATAATAATCTTTTTAAATCCATGTATTCACCATTTTATCACACTATATTTCAATTTCTCAAAATTTTATCATCACAATATATATGGCAAAAACTTTCTTTAGGTTAGTTTTGATTTTTTATTGATTAGTTTTCATTTTCTATTACGAAAATATTAATTTTACATATTTATAAAGCTATTTAGGGATGATTTTGGATTATGAATATACCTTTTATTGATAATATCATTTTTCGTTAAAAAAATACAATTTTTTATTTGCCTCACAAAATAATGTAAGATATTTTTTCTTTTACTAAAAACACATCATTTTTTAACTATTTTGTAAATTTGTTTACAGAATTATTTATATTACTTTCATAAATAGAGCATTACTTTTCTTTAAAATATATAGAGAGTGTTTGGTTCACTAAAATTAATAAGTGGGTTAATAAAACTGGTAAATGTGATAAGCAATGAATGAACATTAGAATTCCTTTAATTTCATATTAGTTTCATGGGATATTGTAACATATCTCCTCAAAATTGTATTTCACCGGGCTACTTGCTTTTTACTAATGGGCTTAGATGAAAATTAAGCCCGTATAAATCCAATTAGTATATAAATTCTCTAATTTTTAACAAATTTTTAAGGTCCAATGGATATTATTAACGAATCAAACAATTCCATAGCATATAAAATTAGACTAATAAACATTATTAAATATAAAATGCTTTCTAAACGTGCACTAAAACAGAATGGAAAAAAAAATTACAAGTTAAATTAGTTGTACATCAAGATTTAGTCCCACCCCATATCTTCAGTTGCCAAACTACTCATCACTGATGAATTTGAGTAGCAACTGAAATAACTGCCAATTATCTCTACACTACTTTTGAACAGATAGTTCCCTCCTATCATAACCTTTTCCCCCCCACACAAAAAAAGAAGAAAAAAAAAATCATACATAATTTAGCATCTTGTTTAGAGTTTGAAACTCAAATCTGTAATGATATCCTGAATCCAGGTTTCCTGTGTGAAATGGGGCATGTTCGCCGTCAGCTTTTCCACCGTTCGATGAAGACCGACCATCGTTGCATAGCCGGGAAAAACATTCGCGAAAGCTGTCCAAGAAAAAACCCGAGATAGATATGGATGCTGGCTCGAGTTGGAAGCTTCAAGACTGTATCTTGTTTGTCGTATTGTAAAGGAAGTTAGTCGTTAATCGCCTCCATGTGTGTGTACTCCATTAACAATCTGTGGTGATTCTGTTTCCTGATGAGGTATTCTCTGATCCTCGTTTGTTTCCTGATGGCTATCGGGATTCTTATCAGCATCAGATGGAGCGTCGAAGCTGCTTTGATTTGAAGCATCTGAAACCAGATGATGCTCAACCACAGCAACGGTCTTTGTGCTCGATTCATCTTTGATGATGCTATCTTCTGTTGGGGCGTATGATATGCCGTATCTCTGTCCATGAGTTAGTCCTGGACAGAACCCCTGTCATACACAGATGAAGGCTCAACGTATGACAGAGATAAGGAAGGATGCAGAAATCGAGCTTGTTAGAAAGACAATCGTTGTATAATGAATGTATATGGCAATCCGTACTGACGACCTTAATCCAACCCGACTTTGGAGAAGTAGAACGTGAAAAGAGACGATCCGTGTCTGTAAAAGAATCTGAGATATTTGAGTCCCCAGAGTGCTTAGCAATGTCTGAAGTGTGTGTTTCTTGTCTCAGGATGCTGCTTCTGCAGTAAGCTCCGAAATACGAACAATGTTCACTCACTAGGGATATTTGTGGAGTTGCAGGAAGTAAGTGGCCTTCAGTGCTAAAGATGTACCTGTAAATGGAGATCATTCAACGAAAAATAAAAACTTCATGACCGGCTTCATAATCGACTTCATGGAGACGAAGAGAGTGCTGATCACTTGTCGAACGAATGAAACAGTTGGATCAAACAGATGTGGGTAACTTACTTGTAAGGCCCGTTCTCAACCAAGTTATCGGGACCAGCAGCCAAATCGAACAGCAACCAAAGGTATTTAACCTGAAAGAATTACGAAAAGCAGATAAACGATTGGAGAGGCAGAAAAAGAGACATAGGGAGGCAGGTATATACAGTCTCTGCCAAAAAAAAGCTTTCCATATGATCTTCCTGCTGGTGAAACTCTACATCTGATATATGACAATATCCGCAGGTGCAAAGAGCTGCGTATTGCAAGCTAGAAAGCATGTCTCGTCCAGCATCTAGAAATCTATGCAACAATTGTACGACTGTACTTCAGTAAAATTCTATTCCGAACATTAGTGGAAACTTAACAAAAACAGAAAAAGCAAACCTGGGGTTTCGAGTAGCTTTGTACAGCCAATACGTGCTTTCAATTAACTCTGGACGCAGTGGATAGCTTTTCTGACCTTGCTGGAAGAAGTCGGATGTTCGAGAAAATTACATATATAGCCATAGAAAGATGTATCAGTGAACTTGAAAATTTTGTAGGTACACAAACTGTTTTTCATCCATACCTGAACATTGAAAGTCGCCAAATTGAAACCCTCTGGAGTGAAACCGTACCGCTTCCAAACACTGAAGAAGGCAGCATGAGTTCTAATGGCAGGCTCGATATCCCCAGCAAGAACCTTACAGATTATCATGAGCAGATCTGAGTATGTAAGATGATACTGAGACTCTACATTATGATTTGGAGACAAACCGAAATAAAAGATTCACATCAGTAGCTCACCTGAAGGCCAGGCCAAAACGCCTGTAGGCTATTAAATAATGGCCAAACAAGGGCGGCGGAGTTCATGTTCACTTCTACGTACCTATAGATAACCGGAGATGTCATTATGTTAAGTAATCAACGACATGAAATAAAAAGAAAAACAGTTGAACAAAGACTGAAGTTCAATGGTAATTTGGAAGAGCTGCTTAATGGACAATGTATTTACTCACCAAGGATCATTATAAAGATAAAGCATTGCAGCCTTATAAGCTTCTTGGAAGATGAAAAGATACTCATCATCGCCAAACAATATATAAGCCTGAAGCCAATTTAACAATAATCACGGGGGGAGCACTTCCAAGATCCCACACAAATCTCAGTTTTTCATAAATTTACAAAATGTGCTAACATATTTGCAATTCAACAGAAATAAGCATGAAAATCAACACAGATCAGAACAAGCATTTTTATTATGTGTTATTGAGTTTGTCTGGATAAATGACCGTCAAAAGAATTTGATTTTCCATGCTAACATCAACAGTTAATCATGGCTGTGAAACCAATGAACCAGAGAATTGGTGGCTACAAATCATACAAGGCATATTTCAAACATAGGCATTTTCTGTGGCTTTAAAAGATCATCCCGAACACAGGATCCATGCAAGTGCATCAGTTAAAAAAAAATACGAGCATCACTTCAATCATGTATCACTGAAGATAACTAACCTTTAGTAGATACTCATAGAAAGAGTCTATACTAGTCCCTATCCCAGCATCCTGCGAGCAGTAAAAAGAGGTTACCATCTTCAAAATCAAAAGTAAGTTTAGCTAAATTATAGAATCATTTATGTAACTAATACATATGACTATCTTATGGGGAGATTTTCTATCTGGTATATGAATGAAGTATAAAGTAAAATGTATCATAAAACAAAGCATTATTCATGTGAAAGACAACACAGTTATATTGAAAGAAAATGGGTATTCTCAAGTCAACGTCTTAGTTTACAATATTTAGGTTAAACCTAATAAATGACACCAAATTGGGATCCTGTTAAAACGGGTACCAAGTTGAAGATCAACCTTTTGAGTCCATTCACCAGAGAAGACATCTATATGAGCACCAACTAGGTTGATCCTTGAACGTCTTGCCCACAGTCCTCTAACTGCATTCTTCGTGACTTGTTCAAAAACTACATTAGAGAAGTAAAGCTTTGCGAATTTAGGACCACATAATCATCATTTAAAAAAAATTGTGATGCGATATCTTGCTACTGCTGAGAGGAGGAAATAGACAAGAAGTTCCGTGGCTAGAAAGTTCTTATTATAGCCAAACAGCACAGTTTGTGTTTAAAAAGGATCAAAATCTCAATGCACAAATCTCTATGTTTGTTTCACTTACTGGGATCATTTGTAAGGCGGCTTAGAACCCCAAATTCCAATGTCAGTGTTCCACCACCAGCTGTTGATGTTATCTGCAATAGCAAGATCTTCTTTATTAACCAGATTTTAACATATGCAAAAAAATAAGAGGACAAACAAAATGATAAATTTTGTTGAAGATAGCCACAGATACAGAGGAAGACGAACTCTACGAACTCTAATATGAATTTCCCACAGTTTCCCATGACACACATACAAAATTAGGCATTTTTGAAGATCAACAAGTGCTATGTATCCAACACTAGATTCACTTCCACATCAAATGGATCATGGAAGGAATATATTTTCAACCTCCAATTTATACAAATAAGAAGGAATATATTTTCATCCTTTGATAAGTATTTTGAATGTGCTACACCAATATTAATGTGAGAGAACAAAAGCTAACACAATAAATAAATTTGATGGCATTAATTTTGTGAGGCAAATAAGCATGTTTCTTAAAGAACAAGCAGAAAGTAGATAATTGCACTTATTATCACTTATACTTATTTACAAATATAGGAAATAAATAACACGACAAGAGGGTGAAGAAAATACAAAGAGGATTTGCCTTGCTTTCATTTTCATCTACTCCATGCATTAGATTTACTGACCCAAAAGGAATTCCTGCAGCAAATACAGCAGGTATTAGAGAGATCCTATATTACATAACAGCCAGAATAACTTAAAAGTAAATGCATGTAAATCTTCATTTGAAAGCAAGATACAATAAGCTGGTATCAAAAGTCAGTAATTCACTGATGATACCTGTAGGAGTATCAAATGCAGGCAACATTCTACGAGCTAAATCCTCAGCTAAGTGAAGTAATTCATCATCATATGAGGGTATCCTCATGCCCTACAAGAGTAATGATCATACATAACACTTGCAAGTTCAGGAAAAAATCAAGCAACCAACAATAAACACATTCAAAGCAATTAAGATTGGGGTCCATAAATGAAGAAATAAAACCAGTTTGTATGATTCGAAAAACCTCTTATGAGATTTTGTATGACCTACATAATACAATCAACCCAAATGCTTAAAGTTAAAGTAATAGCCATTTGTATACAAAGGCAGAAAATAAATCAAACTTAGTATCGATTGCAACAGAAAAGAAATTTCAAAACAATTGGTTTTTTTCACTCCCCAACCCTTTATATCAATTTAAATGCTTAATTTATATTTGTATGATGTTGCACTATGGATATATTCACAAAGTAGAAACTAGTTTCTCACTTTGAAAATTTTCCAAAATTTAGCCACCAGATTTATGAACACATGCATGGCTAAAAAAAAACTCCATAATAGGAGAAAATGAAGATATCAAAACAACAGTTTTGAGATGATATGCTAGCAAGAGAAGCAACTAATAAGGATATTTTTTTTATAAAGTCGTACCGTATTATAATCACTTGCAATGAGATGAGCAGAAAGAAGGCCTCCTAGTATCCTTATTGTAGTTTCAAATACAGATACGGTCTTATTCTGCATTACACAAATTTAGCCAAGGTGTTACTTTAAAAAACCACTGGCAATCATAGATCATGGCAAGAATGTGTATATGACTTCTTTTCCAAAATAAAATAGAGATAAATTCTAGTAAATCCTTATTAATAAATTGATTATAAAAGCCAAAGCTAAACTTAAATAATTTGGAAAACAAATTATGAATTATTATAATCAACAAAATGAGAGAGAAAAGATAAAGAATTTCAGAACTTCAACATCTTATGATAAATAACTCATATTTTCCAAGGAGTACAATTTTGGTGTTCAACATTGTTATATAGGAAATGAAATAATTGCCCTGAGAGGCAACTGACATTTCATTTCCTTTCTTTTTCTTTATAATGTTGTGGATGAGAAACATGCATTATATTTAAATTATAAAGAGCATAAAGGGAGGAGCCATTGTCTTACTCTTAGATTCAACAAAAGTGAAAATACAGAAAACAACTCCAATCCTAGCTTATACTTGATATGGAAAATGCAACAGATTCTTAGAATTTGAGATCCATAAAGCAGCAATAAGTTTAACTCCATTTGTGGAGAAGCAAATTTATGATCAGTATATTATAAGCAACATCGGATGCCTTTTATATTGGAGCCAAGAGCAAAACTTTGAAAATGAATTATCTGCAGAATGTATGAATTGAAATCTGAAGAGGAGTTAATTTTTAATAAATTCAATTCCATGCAATACAAACACAAGAATATATACTCACAATATCAAATCGTAGATTTTTACCAATCCATTCAACAGATGTAGCAAAGCGCTCTCGATCACCAAGCAAGGCCAGTGTATCCAATGAATCAATCTAAAAGGGGGAACATCACACACAAAAAAGGTAACTAAAGATAACCAAAGATACACTCTCGTATGCTTGGAAAAAATGTAGGGTTGTTGATCTCACCAATGTTAGCGCATAACCTCCAAGTGTATCTTCCCCTCCGCAAGATAAAGGCTTCAACTCATCACGTGGAAATGCATGGTTCATATATCCATCAAAAGCATGATAAAACATTCCGCGCACCTAAAACATAAGCATATTCTGGTCCAGTGATGGAAGTGCACACTAACCTCATACTCTATAAACTTAGTTAAAGTAAAAACGAAGTCGCAATCCATTAGAGAAGGCAGTGATACAGAGGCAAATCAATGTTTTACATTCAATTTTGTTACTAGAAGACATCTTTGATGATCCCATGGAGTCGAAATGTTTGAGACAGCAGAGGGAAAATTCCATCCATTTGAAATTTTCAAGATGACAACTTTCTCTATATCTCTTAACACATCAGAAGTAAAAAAGTTAAAAGATTTGTTTTCATACTGCACATTGCACATTTCATTAAAATCCTTTAATCCCTAACATAATCAAACATCAATTACTCAATCAACAAACTTCACAACTGAAAAAACATAAATACATTAAACGAGCAATGAATCCGCAAACCAAGAAAGTTCAGTTTTTTCTGCTCAAATTAATACTGCATAAAGCAATACACAGAAAAAACAAGCAATTCATTCGAGAATGATTTTGCATTAAAATGTTAAGTCTCTTTTTTCTAGGCAGATAATGCTTATGAGAGGAACTTCGCATATAAATAATGAGGTAACCTCATCTCTGAGCTGTTCTGCTTCCTCCTTGGTGACTCCCTCCGAAAGAATTTCGCAAATAAAAATATCTGAAATTACTAGAACAATTAGCAATAGGCGCTTTTTTGGAGCACCCATAGATCTCTCACTGTGTGTGTGAGAGAGAGAGAGGGTGGGGGGTGGGGTGGGTGAGTGATGGGGGGAGGGAGGCCGGAGGCACAGTGTCGTTGAGTAATTTGCTTTGCGGTCACAGTTGGGGTATAATCGTAAATATTCAGTCATACTTGGGCTGAAATGATAATATGAGTTGAATCAGGGCTTATAGTAAATATGAGCATTTTTATGGGTCAAATTGGAAAAGTAATTTGGTTCCTCGCATCTTTATTTTTCTGATCAGGTCTATTTTCTTTTCTTGGTATAAATAAATTATACCGAGTAAAAAATTTACTACATTTTCTTTTGTATAAATCATAAATAAATAAAAATATAGAAATTTCAATTACTATAATTTAAGAATTGGGGTACCGATTAATATGAGCCTTTAGATTAAAAAACTAACCAATAACAACTTTTAGATTTAATAAATAAATTAATTATTTTTTTAAAAAATAAAAACTACACCTCAAAACTAAGCCTAAAAATTTTAGGTGAATTACCCATAATTTTAATAAAATAAAAATTCAATATTTAAGAGACTTATCACTCATTTTTAATACTAATCCTACCTTCCTCACAATTTCAATTAAATAAAAAATTTTAAGTGATCTTCCATCCCCCCCCTCCCCCCTCTTTTTTTGTATCTATTGGATTTGATTTATTTCTCGACTTCTTGGAGAAACTTTTAAAATTTGGATATTAGGAGACATTTATATGATGATAAAATAATTGAATAAGTAAAATACATTTAATTTACTTTTTTCAGATTCTTCTGATAAAATATACATTGTCTCGCATGAGTATTTTTCAATCATAAAGCTTAATAAGCGAGAAAATACAGTATCATCAAAACTAATATAACCTACATTACTTTTTATTCCTCCAAAAAAAAAATTATGACCATTTGATATTTTTGATGATGCTATGGATAGAGTAACAACATCAGGTGGTTACAAAATTTGCACCACCAATATGCGTGGTTGTGGTAAACGACCCGATGTTGTTACTCCAAATGCAACATCAAACGACCGTCGTTTTATTCACCAATTTCGAATCAATGATTCAACTTGTTACAAACTTCAAATAAGAAGAATGCTTCTTTGATCAAGAATAAGCAGAAGCCAAGAAAAAATATGTACTACAAAACCACCGGTTGTTCTCCTTCAAGCTCGGATATCACGATCAACGAGTCGTTGAGCTCAAGACCTAAAGGCTCGGACTTTGGGACGGGGTTTATAACCTGATACAATCAGAAAACGATAAACAATGCTGAATGTTTGTTTCAGTCAATGAAAGCAGATCAAGAAGGGTACCTTCTTATTGCTTTTCACATAACCAATCACTACTTCTCTACGTAGATGTGCTCTTTCTGTTAGTTCACTGAACGAGGGGTTTTCGCCTTCTTTCATGTAGAGACCGATATCCTGTCCAGAAACCACGAACAAGTTCAACAAGCTACAGCTTATATACATATATACTTGTGTGTATGTATATGTAGTTTGATAAAATTGAAGGTTTAATTTCGGGAAATGTGTTGTGCTTGGAGGTTTTCACCTTTACATATATTTCATCGCCCTCTGCATTCAGAATGTCCTTCCAAACATCGTTCAGTTCAGTGTTTTCCGCCACTGTAACACGTTGCGATTGTCAACTCGATCACAGGCAAACATATTGGAAGAAACATGATTTAATCAAATAGCTAAACCTTGTGCTGTGACTAGGCTCATTACTTCCTCTGCTGCAATGTACGTGAGGGATGGTTTGATCCTTGTAATCTGTAGAGCCAGTAAGAGCATATGCTAGTTGATTAAAAATACGGGCAGTGTGAAGTTCAAGACTATCAAAAACAATTTAGATACAAAGAATGAGAAATTACTTGTTTTCCCAATTGTGAATCTATGATTTCAGCTACAAGATTATGCACCTGAATCATCGAAATTGAATGATTTGAAAGGGAGGAGATATATCAAACCAATATAGAAACACACGAAGGAGTATATCGAGTCGAACGAGGTCCAAAATTCAATCACGGCAACCATCAAAATAAATATTTTTTTAGCAACCTTACCTTTACTCCATTTTTAGCACATATACTTTCAGCAAGAAGAAGAGAGTATGCTGAATTTTTGTCTGCCCTTGCTAGGTCTAAACCAAAAACAGAAAAGAAATGTTAAAATCGAGCCATTTTGAACTATAACAATGTCAACTCATTTTACCTCCAACTTGCCACTCTTTATCAGATATTACAGCTATTGAAAATGGAACATCTTCGTCCTTTCTGGACTTTTGAATGTTGACAATGGTATCCTCCAAAGTGCTATATTCCATTGAACTTCCAACCTGGATGTAAGAAAAGAACACCAATTAAGACGAGAGGGAAGTCGATGAGAAACCACACTACAAATGTGAAGTGACTTCAAAACCATAATAATATTACTCTGTGAGAAACATGAATATTTTTTAGCTTTCCTTGGCCAGCAAGCTTGCATGCCTTGTACCTCTCATCCAATGGAACATCAGACAAAATTTCCTGCACTTGTGCACCAAGAGGAGGATTTATGAAACCATGCATTAAAAAACAACCAAGAGATGGCAAAAATTAAATATGAGTATAATCTACCAACGTGCTTCCAGGTCCAAGATAGTTGTCATATTCTTGAATCATTTCTACAACGGCAGGGCGCCAACCAAGTACTAGTATACTCTCTTTTGGACCCTGGCTGGAATCTGAACCCTGCATGTATTTGTCCAAACAAAAAAAAATCAAGATTGCTACAGAGAGGGCACTATAGAAGGGGTAAAAGGCATACCTTTGAACCTGATCTTTTCGGTCTTTTTACTATGTTTTCAAGCCTCTTTCTTGTAACATCCAGTGCTCGATTGTGTGACTCACTACTTTTCTCAACGGCATCGACATTATTGATCAAGCTATCTTTATCTTTTAAATCATCAGGATATGAGAGTTGCGGCATCTTTTTCCCATACACAGGAGAAATAAATAGGACCTGCAGGCGTAACATTTATCCGTGAGTATAAACTCTTAGTCGAACATCTTGAATCAGCCATATATTGGCACTTTACTTTGTCAGATTCTTTCAAAATTTCTTCGTCATTTGGGTGAAAAATTATCCTTTCATCTCGATAAAGACCACAAACAACAGCCTGCAGGTAATTAAAACAGGAAATGAAAAGAATATTAGTCATATTTTACAAAGATAAACAAGTGATTACAGTATTAAAGATTACCTCTTGGAATCCACGTCTCAATAATTTGTAACTTAGTCCAGCTAAATGAGGAAAACTGCAGAGGTTGAACACATTTTCTGCCAGATTAAAATATCCATCGTCAGTTCTTTCTCTTCTGTGGTAAGTATCTCTACTGGAAACAGAGATGGAAAAGCTAAAAAATAAACAGAAGGATCGGTTCCAACCATCTATGTATGTATCTATGCATACACTTACACACACACAAGATTCAAAATCCTGTCTATACCCGTTCACCTTACTGAAAAGTCAAATTACGATTTTCATTCTTTTTTATGCCTCCACATGAGTACATTTATAAAGTAGTAAAGGAAAAAAACTTGAAGTACTTCGATAATTGAGCAAGTGCTTGTATATCTTTATAAGTCCTTTCTGACGAGAGCACTGAACAAATAATTTGGACGTGACATTCTCCACTGGTTCCACTTTCAAGCCTGAGATTGATTTTAACAGCTCGCATGTATTTGAACTTGAAACCTATAAAACAAACAAAAGTGAAATTTCCAACGCATAACGCAAGAGATGAGCTTATTGCAAACAACCTCCACTATAGTAGGAACAGAGTCCATCTGGGGAAGTGGTTGAAGAGCTAAAACAGATAGAAATGCATCTGAGTCAACTTCATACCTGAACATGCCAGAGGAAATATGTGAGGGGTAAAAGAGGGGTGGCGAGTGGGTGGAAGTCTCGTATATTAAAGGATCCATCTATTTATTACCGATCATCCTTAGTTGGTAATATGATAATGGCACGTGCTTTGCTTGCTGCAGCTCGTTCAAATGACTTTGTTAAACTTAGACTACAACTGCACAAGCAGAGGCTATGTCAGACATGCAAGCAATTTGAAGCACCAGGATATTCCAAAGGTAGATACATCATAATTTTGTATATCTGATCTTAAGTTTTCTTGATAATCGAAAAACTCAAAGAGCTATCTGTGATCAAACTGAGATGAATAATCCGTAGTTCATCTAGATTACTTTCAGCAAGCACATTCACAATTGACAACATAAATAGCAATGCGATCTTTGGTCAATTCAATAAATGTATGAATGTCTGCTCAAGTTGGAAGATGTCATCAGACTATGAGTCATTTTATCGCGTTTATATCAAGAATTTCTTATCTGTACCTCTGCAAGTAGAATATACCTTTTTGTTAGGATATCAATATGACTAAGATCTTTGGCTATGTTGTCAGCTACTTTGTCCATCTGTTTCCTTGGGAGGTCAGACAGTAGAAGAATTCTCTGTCTCCTGTAAAGAAAAAAAAAAGTCTAGAGATATAACAGACACTCTTTTAAACACCACAAATATCAAGACAGTAGGAAGCATTACCTAGCAGTAGCAGTGCCCAGACGAACAGCAAATTCATGATACTTATTGAGCTGCTTCAAAACAAAGGCTAGACGACTATTTACTCCACATATAATAATATGATCCGACTCTAGTATTTGCACTTGAGCCCCTTCTCTGAGTCTGTGCATATTACTCTGTTGAAATTTAATCAATGGTGTAACTTCTTACTAAAAATGAGGAAACATAGCACATTTTAATATCTTACCCTAAATTGTTCGGTCATTGTGCTCAACAACCGGGAATAGAATAGTATGCCCCATATAGCAAGAATAAAGCCAATAACACGCTCAATTCGAGTCCTTTGCTGCAGTTGAAATCAGAAAATGATTTTAAAAAATGAAGCTACAACCTCAACATCTTTTTAGAGATATGATAAGATGAAGTTTTATCAAGAACAATCTTTGAATTGACATAAATGAATCACACTTTCAGGTGAGTGGAAGATGAACATAGACAAGCCCAGGCCTCCCAAAAGCAATCCTCCAGAGACTGAGTGCTGCCCCTGTACTTCTCCATAGAAAATGTATTCATATCAGTTAACATGCTTAAGACATTAATAAACGTAGATGTTATCGCATATTAAACAACTATCCTGAACCTGATGGATTTTATATCTTTAAGTGAAATTATGGCTTGCAGTTCACAATTCTGATGTCATTAAGTAAAATTGCAGCAATGCTACAAAAACATGAAAAGCAAAAAATTAAGCCTAATCCCACCCTGTAGGGTCAACTATAACGTCTATAACTTGAATGGCATCCTCTGTAATGATGAATTATATACAAATGAATAGAAAAAAAATATTGGATTTAACAACAGATATAGAAAGCTAAGTTGATAACGAGATTATTGAATCTAGAAGCCTAACATGGAGGTTCATTGAAGTATAATTGTGATAATGTCTTTCATAAATTACACATATATTAGAATTTCACCCAAAAAAAAAAAAAAACAACAGTTTGTTTGTAAAGTTCGACCTTTTACTGCCACAATGATTTTATTAGTTACGAAAATTGAAAATGTGGGAAATAATTTTGCTCTCTTCATATTGTCAATAGAATATGAAACAGAATTATGAAAATTACAGCATTCCACGTAGTCAATGGTTTTGCTGCCAATTGACATGAGAAAGGCATCCCAAAGTTTGCCTTTCTGAAAGTTATGTCACAGTGGGGAAAAAAAGAAAAAAGTAAAAAATTATAGGTTTTTCATTAGGACAGCTCTTTGAAATGCGTGATCAGTACTTAACCTGAATTTAAAGAAGAGAAAACCACCAATAATGACAAATGAGAAGCATGCTGCGAGTAGTACAACAAAGAACCTGCAAAATTAAATTTTAAGAACTTCCAATCAGGTTAATATGAAGGGAAGTTAATAACAAAAAGCATGTATGGCAATATATAAAACAGAAAAGATGAGAAATTTGACAAGAAATGTGCATATATAGTCAACTTCAAGAAATATATAATTGATGCATTTTCTGAGCTGCTAATATTTTAGGAACTGGTGGGAACCCAAAAAACTTTTAGAACCATACATTTAACATTTCTTTGGGGGAGGGGGCAGTTAGCAAGATGCCTGGATTCAAAGCTTGCAGCAAAATTTCACTTTAATATTTCGGCTTGTACATCTCTGATACTAGTTCATGGTCTAAACAGGCAACAAATATAGGGGTTATTCACTTTGTAGTACAACTTATTATAGTTCAAGGATCAGTGAAGAGCAGGTTTTTGATAATTAGGATTTTCTAGAGAAGAGATATAATAATGTATCTGAGGATTCAACAATCAAACTCAAAACACTCGTCAGTTCATAGTTGTTAAAAGCGAGAGGCGCACCTAGGCGCGCCTGAGGCGCGCACCTGAGCTACATTTTGCCCAAAACTAAATTTACAATGTATATACACAAATATATCCTACTTACAATCATATTACCTAACTAAACTAAGATAAAAATCACATAACATCACATAATGATACATAATAACTCATAATAGCATTATAACACATAAAACATACACACAAATAAAGTTCAAGTAGGTGGCAGATGATGGAGGTGAAGGCAGCCCACCTTTTTTGTCTTTGTTTTGAAAGTTCAAGTACTAAAACCCTAACCCTAATTCTCTATTTATATCATTTTATAAGTGGGCTGTCCATTTTTCTCTTAAAAATGTGTAAACCCTTTAATAATTGAGTAGCAATTTCAAAAAACTTTAAAAAAAAGAAGAAAAAAACAGAATGTTGAAGAGGAGCGCCTAGGCGCACCTAGGCGCGCGCCTTTGATACATGAGCCTGGAATAGCAAAAAATCAACAATCTAGGCGCAGACCCCTGAGCCTGAGCGCCTGAGGCGCGCCTTTAACAACTATTAATCGATGTGCAAAGTTTAGCCGAAGATAACCTAAGCAGGAAATGGCATTTGTTGCTCTTACGTGGCAACATTTCTTTCAAGTTGTATGTTGAATAGATAAACTAAACGAGCAAAATTCCATCTGATATCTTGAAACGAAGGCAAAGATACATCCAACTGCAACGGTGTTGGTTTACTCAATGAATTGGACATGCAGGCAAAATTTGAATTTGAAGCTCCAAATGTTTGAACTGCATGACTCAATGATTTATGAACAATTTCCAAAGCTGTTTCCTTACAAATCACTGGCATCAATCTTACTAGGTAGTAAGATAAAAGGGATGTCATCAAGAGTTTAGCTCTGAAATCCTGCACAAGTTTTATCACCAACTAATAATCAGTCACTCAAGATCCATAGACAAAATTACATGTTTTCCCTTATAAGAGAAGTATCTTGGCAATATAAGTGATATACTTTGCAATAATTAATAATAAATTTTCATACAAAGACCACCATGTTCAGCAATATTCAGAAAACAGCATTCTACAAAGGAATATAGTTTTCTCAATATAAGGTTTCCAAAGCTTTTTCACTGCTGAGTCTTCTCTGTCCTTGAGGTTTCTATTTGATTTCACTCGTAGATATATAGTTTTTCCCTAACGTTACAATTCCACTAAGTTTCAGAAATCAAGATGCTAACATTTTGAACTAATAAGAAGCAAATACATATCTAATTATAATACCAGCGACAGTAAACGCAGAAAAGATCCTTAAATCTTAAATTGAGAAAAAGGGGGCTACTGTTAGACATGCATGTGCAGATTTTTAAGTGAAAGTAATAATGTAATATACATATATATGTGTATGTGTGTGTGTATTTTTCTTGTTAAAAACTATTTGGTGATTAAAGTTGAAATGTTCACACCTGAGAACTATTTTCTGAATCCCTCTCTGAGAGACTGGAAGTCACTTTTCTGGAAATACAGATTTTCACTGTAGTGTCCAACTTCCTCGATCTGTTTCGGGAACTCATTTTCCATTTTTCTGGCAAAAAATAATCAATTATTGAGCCCCCCTCCAAATATAAAACCAATCATGAATTCTTTTTTATAAGAAAAAAAAAATCATGTATTACAGTAGCTCTTTGGTAGTAATTGGTTTTAGAAAACAGAGTTTAAAGTGAAATTCTCACCTTTATTATTTATCAACAAAATATCAACATGAATGGTCGAAATGGGGATCCATCCATAAGAATGCAGACTTGAGTTTCTGAAAGCAATCACAGTATAACAAGATTCTAAGGAGTATACACAGAACAGTAACAGATCAAATGGCATAAACATAGACAGGATATATTATGTAGAAAATCTCTGATGTATCGAGCAGATTAGGATTCCATGTAACAAGCCAACCATATGCTAAAAACAAATAAATCTGAAACCTGTAAATATACTACATATTATCCAACACCATAGTTATCACTTCAAACATATCACAATAGTATCATAAAGCCACAAATTCATTTCTTGGAATCTCAGTTTCAGTTTGCAGAAATGACCAGGAACACACCACATAATCTTATTCGCACATCCCACAAATCAAAGCATTCGCAATCCAATCCTTCAGCAGGAAATCTTACGGCGGATAAATCAAGAAAGTGATTCAGTTGTTGGTTCAGAAATTTTAACACACACATTGTGTGTATCTCCATTGACAGGTGTTTTCGGCTGCATGAATCCAATTTCAACAACATAGAAGATTAAATCTTTTGCATGTAGGGGTAATTAAGTGCGAAGGATCACCTCTTAGAAGAAATCAAATTGGATCCTGAATATCTCGTCGCAATCCATGGCCGCAAGCTGTACAACTGCAGCATCGAATTCCCACTCTGTCTTCAAATTCCGAGCTTGTTTTGTTACTATATTTGGAATTGACGATTAAAGTGAAGAGGGTTCTTAAGAATCTTGAGTTTTATTAAATGCATGTCTGAGAATTCCTGCAAATTTGCAGTTAACTCACACGCCCACGAAAGTGACCCTGATGAGAGTAGGTAAATCACACGACGAACCCCCACCCTACAGCAACCAAGCTCAGTTGGAAGGTCTTTCCACCCTCTCCTCTACCACTTGAGTTATGCCCTGGGGGCAGATGGTTGTGTTACTATTTAGTATTTCATGGTGTACCCTACCATTAGGGCCCCCACCGCCCATTCCCTGGGGATTGGTGGAGGAGGTAAATCGCTGGATGTGCGCTTATAGAGAGGGCTCACTATTTAACTTGTGCTTGTTAGAAGATAAATTCTTTTTTATTACATTTTATTAATTTTTGAAGTATTTTAGTAAGAAATGAATAATAAATTTAAAATTAAAGTAACTATTGAAATTATTTGATAAAATGTTATTTTAGATGAGAAAAAGTTTTATAAACAAACAAGTGAGAAAAATGTTAAGACTTCTAAGAAAAAACCGAGAGAAAATATATATTTTGTTTATTTAAATCATTTTTCCCTAATGTGAATGTAATTTTTTTTTCTATTGCAAAATATACTAATACTAATAATAAGTTTTTTTTTCTTTTCTTAAGTAATAAGTACTCCTTAATTTTCTAATTTCACTTGTTTGGATTACAACAATGATTGTGCAGTGCCTAGTTATTAACTTATTTATAGTTTTTAATCTAGCTGCTTCCAACCACAAGATCTCTTATACCATTTACATTTTCGTAATTTAGTTTCACATATAATTGACATTTAAAAGATAAATAAATGTAAGTAACTTACCTTTACAAAGTATAATTTCTCCTCCTTTTATATGTACTAGAAACTTACTCATGGCATTAGTTTTTACAATGCTACTTATATTTAATATAAATTATAAATATTTTAATAATATTTTTTAATTATTTAGAAAAAGAATTAATAAAATACAATTTTTTCTTGAATCATACTATTTGAAATCGACATGAGTATTATATTTTTTAACCTTATTATTTTTAGTATAATCATTTAGGGATGATAATTTTACCCATCGGGTCAAGTTACCTGACGGGTACCCGCATATCGGGTATAGAAAAATCGGGTAACTGGTCGGGTAGTACCCGAACTTAAAGGAGAACTGTGCGGGTAAGGGTAGAATACAGGTTCCTTTATATTTACCCGTACCCGACCAAAAAAATATCCTAATATATATATATATATATATATATATATATATATATATATATATATATATATATATTATATTTAATTAAATGTCTAAATCTAATATTTCTTTTAGTATAATAATATTGTTGATGAAAAATTTATGATGTATTTAGTATTTATTTATTATAATATGTTTAATACTTTATATTAAAATTTATATTCTTGTCCTTATATAAATATAAATAATTTTTAAGAATTATAATAAATCTTGTATTCTTATTCTGTGTTATAATCTTATGTGTTATTTATAATTATTTTTAAGAATTATAATTATTTTTTTAATATTTAAAAAAAAATGATATTCAAATTAATAAAAATGATAGTAGTTCGGTGAATTATATTATGAATAATCTAAGTGTATAAATAAAAGGTAATAACATTTTTAATGAAAAAAATATTAATATCTTTTATACAAAGTATTAATAGCTATTTAAGAAATGAATTGTCTTGTTTGAGACCGTTTCGCGGAGAAACCATATTATACTTTCCGACTTCCATTTTCATAATAAGTTATAAATTTTTATTAAAAATGTTATCACAAAAAAATATAATCTCTAAATTTTGAGATTATATATTATTGTATTTTATTGGAATATTCAAATGAATAACATATATATTATTTTATGCATGTTCTACCGTAAATTATATATATATATATATATATATATATATATATATATATATATATATATATATATTAATTTTTTTTGATTAATTAATCAAGATAAAAATATTAAAATGTAAATTTTGATTTTTTATGTGATTATATTTTTTATTAAGAATTCTTTTTAATATGTCTTATTACACAAACTCTCTTGTGAGATATTATACATGTAAGACAGTTTGTGAGACGTGTCAAAATATGTCTATTATATATATAAAATATATTTAATGATTGTTAAAATATATTTTTAAAGTATGATAAATGATGAATTAAAGTATGATTTTAGGGTGGATTATATTTTTTAAAAAAATTGGGTTGTTATGATTTTAGGGTGGATTATATTTTTTAAAAAAATTGGGTTGTGTTGGGTTGGGTAGGGTTGATTCGGGTATCCGCAGATTACCCGCAAAATCTACTAAAATTGTGGGTATCCATTTACCAGCGGATTACCCATATACCCTATGGGTATACCCGTACCCTACCCGAAGCTCTATTTTAGAGTAAATGGGTAGGGTATGGATAGGGAGGGTAGGGTATAAAGTAGTATGTGGATTTGCTATACCCGTACCCTACCCTACCCATTGTCATCCCTATAATAATTCATGAATAAACCTTAAACCCTAAAACCTTAAAGCCTGTACCCTAAACCATATACCATAAATCTTAACCATATACCCTATACCCTAAATCACAAATCCTAAAACCCTAAAGTCTATACCCTAAACCCTAAAACCTTAAATCCTAAATCCTAAACCTAAATCCCTAGACCCTAAACCCCCTAAGACCTTGAAGATCCAGGCAGCAACAACTAACAATCATATTCCAAAGATCATCAAGTATGACCATAAAGTCAATTCGAAAAGCTCACATAAAAAATATCATGACAATAATATCTTTTCAAGTTCTAGATTCTAGGAATGTGGTGTCGTATTATTGTTGTAAAATAAAATTAGGAATGATTGAAATTTCTTTTTTCCGGTAAGATCATTATTAATTCTAATTAAGGAAATAAGTTTAACACAAATAAACATGATGTCACTTCATAACTTGAGCAAATAAATAATGTTGAAGAAGTAGAATTAGAAAAGTTTAAATCTTTGAAAAACTTGCCCACACATGCTCAATAAATATGATCATTCTCATCTCGTAGACCCATATACCCAATAAAAACAAAATAACGGATAATGAAATTATAATCTATGATAACTTTGCATTATTAATCACATGAAAATAATAGGATCACCAAGACATTTTAAACCATACATTATATAGTGAGATTAACCAACATGAGAACATGCAATGTTAAACATGATACATATACAATACATCTATTACTTCAAACTTTAATGAGTGGTATATACTTACGTACATTAATATAAAAGGTTGATTTTCAACCATTAATATAAAAAATTACAACAAACGTAGCTAAGATCTTATAAAGCCCAAATGTAGAAATAATATTAGTATGTAAAACAAAAGGTTAAACATATTAGCAGATTTTTTTGGTCAAATAATCAGAGCATATCATACAATTATTATAAAGTTAATAAAATTATTGGAAATTTGAACAAATATGTTATCATGACTATAGATAATCCTAAAATACATATGTTACTATTATGGTTAATCCTAAAAAATTGTATACTCATAATTAATATTCTCGTCTCATGAAGCATTCATACTTTTTTTAATAAAATACCCATCAATCCAACAACCTCGAAATACATAAGGTTAGCAAGACACATTCTTACATATATAAAAAAACACCATCTCAAATTATAACATTCTTTCAAATTATTTCAATCGTACTTTATAAGCACTGCAATATAACTCATTGATAGCGAGAACTTAACCATTGCTCTTCTTAACTTTCTTAAGCTTCCTCAGTTAGTACTTTCACAGAGGACCACTAATCACTCAATGTCTTCAACTCATGAAATCTTAACTCCAGAACCTAAAAACTCTTTCAATCTAGAAAAATAATAGCTTTACAAATATATTATCACACATACACAACCTTTAAACAATGCTCTAATAACACAAAGGCTATCTCAATATTTCTTAAACAAACAGCTAATCCAAATTATATTACTTTCTATCACACAGAAATTCTAAAATGAAATCCCCGAAATTAGTCACCATATATAACACATTAACATCCACAAATGAATCCAATCATTATGCATAAAAACACACAGCTCGGTCGGTAGCTACGAAAGACAAATATTTTGCTAAATTGAAAATGGTATAAATTGAAGAAAAAAATCCTAGACTTAAGAAAATAGACCGAAAAATAAATGTGTATGCAACAAACGCTAAATTTAAAAATTATTTACTCTCATTAATATTATGGTAAATTCTATTCACCAACTTAATGAATTGTAATTAATAATGCATAGCTTTGCAATGAATTTTAAATCAAATAAATACTTAAATTATCATTAAATAGTATTTAATAAAATGGAATGGATCTTTTAATTAAAAATATGTATAACATTACAATAAATAAATTACACAATAAATTTTAAAAAAATACTGATACTTAAAATTTTATGTACGGAGAAAAAAATAAGTTATGGTAAATAAAAATTTGAGTCAAATTTGAGGATAATATACCAAAGTTAATATACTCTATTAATATATTGTTAGTGATGATATATGGCTAGGATCATCCCATAATATAAAAACTGTTATGATCAATTAAAAAAATTATTAAAAATAAAATAAAATTAAATAGATGCGTAGTAAATGAAGTCATTGGTAAGATTTATTAACATAAAAATTAAATCAAAATATTAGCATTCAAGCCAAAAATTAATCAAACAATATTAATACTCATATCATATTTGTCCAAAATAAAATTGAGCGGAATATTAAGTAGAGATGTAATAAATGAATCCATTGTGCTTTTATATATATAGATTCATTTAATAATGCGATACAAAACTTGTCACACCAAAATAAAAATCAAAAGCCTTCCACCTATCAAATTATCACCAACTGAAAATTCATTTAATAAAAGCATTTTTACACTTTCCCTTATTTTTTTTTTCAATAATTCCATGAAATCATACAAATCTCGAAATATTTGTTCTCTCGATATATTTTAATAATGCCACCATCGAGGAACAATCTGTACACTTTGTGTCTAGTGTACTAGAGCACCAAGTGTATTTTAGTTGGACTTCAAATTTAAATATTCCTTCTATCTTATCGAAATGTCTTATTTTATTATATTGAGCGTCCCATCCAAATGTCTCTATTTTTCACTTTTAGTAAAAAGACACCACATGTGGTTCATCACTCACTACTAAATTACTAACTAATACAACTACTTATTACACATAAAATTATATTAATACTCAATTTAATCTACACACAAAAAGTAAATTGTCATATTTGGATGGGGTGGAGGAAGTAGTACATATATTATATAAATAATATTATATATATATATATATATATATATATATATATATATATATATATATATATATATATATATATATATATATATATATATATATAGTGCGTGACAGAATGTCCACATTAAATTGTCCTAGCACGAGGAAGAATTTCTCACTACACTCATAGATACACATTTCTTATCTTTAAACAATCCAAAATACCTGGTTACAATTAATCACTCATTTCAAAATACCATCAAAATAAATTGTTGTATGGGAACTGTCTATACACATCAAATATATTACGTGCCCAGAAAATTGGAGTACTAAAAAAACATAATAAAACCCTTTCAAATAAATTAAAAAAATACAATATATTTTACTTGATTTATCAAAATAAATATCTTTAATTACTTGATAAAATAGTTCTCAGCACCTCTAGTATTTCTTATTTTAAAAATTATGTAGTACATAAAATATTATTATTATTATTGTATATTATTATTATTATTATTACTTTCTTCTTTTATCCATGATAAACATTATTGCATTAATCACAAATCATGGAGTATAATTCAAGATCATTGTTTACAAATCAACTTAAACATAAATTAGCTTTAGACTCGGATGAATGAAGATATTTTCATAATTTGGCAAAATTTATGTAATAATGCCATGATGTCACACCATTTTGACAACTGAAATACATGAAGAAAGGTGTACTTTTTTGTCAATTCGTGCATTTAATTAAATAGCAGCAAAAATCAACACAAAAATACATGTTAGATATTGCAAAGTATTATAATGTGGTCCTAACTAAGTGTTAATAATATATTTATTTTCCATTTTTTCTAAATAAAAGAAATTGATTGAAATCTTTCATAGTATTTCTTAAATTTACACTCTCTCAATTCCACAACAGTGTTATTTTTAACTAGGCACTGATTTTAAAAAAAAAGTGTAACTTTTTTAATATTATGACTTTTTTTTTCATAATAATGTATGCTAAATGTTTTAAGTAAGGGTAATTTTTTTTTAAAAAAAAAATAGATTGTATTGAAGAGGATTGTTGGGTGTCTTACTCTTATACAAGGTTAGTGTTTTTTTTTTTAAATGTTATTTTCACTTTAACTTGTGCTGGGGACCAATATAGAAAATAAGCACAATAAGCCAATGAAAGTGAGCTAATAGACCAAAAATATAGCAATCCCTAGTGGGGCTAATTAAATTATTAGCTATTATCCAACACCTTTTTTTTTTATTTAATGAGCGCTTTGTTGTCTAGAGCAGCTGGAACAATAAGAACTTTTTCTCTTGGTTGGAAACACTGAGACTGAGAGATGTAGTTTGGATATCTCAACCCATCCTCTTGGGCCAGGCCCAAAAGTAGGTATATATAGGCCCATTAACATCCAACTAAACAAAATACATAACGAGCAGAAAACTAAACTCCCTCACTCCACCCTAGTAGATAGAAGTGATACTCTTATATGCTCTAAACTTAGTTACATACAAATGATTCTTCCTCCATTTCTTTTTTGAATATATGTATATCTCCGATCACCGCCGGTGATCTGAAATATGGCGGTGATATGTCTGACTCGTGTGCAATAGCTTGCAAACCGGAACCTCGGTCTATCTTGCAACCACTTGCCTAGGAGAAAATCCATCCTCAGATATATCAAACAAGATATCATCACTCTTTGACAATGTATACACTATTTCCACCATGGTAGGTCTTCTAGCTGGATCCTTGTGCAAACAAGCAATAGCCAAAGCCATCACACTCAAAACACTCTCCATAGTAGATGACTCACTAAGAAGACATTCATCCGTCCACTCTCTCACCTTCCTCACTCTACTCTCCTCTCTCCCATCCATAACTCCACTAGCACTGGCCCACAACACATTCCCTTGTTCATCAATCGCCTCCCTCCCGGAGACGAGCTCAAGTAGCACCACACCAAATGAGAAGACGTCCATCTTAGTGGAGACTACACCATCAGCTAGGTACTCAGGGGCAATGTACCCTTGCGTTCCCACAATGTGCATTGTTATGGCATTGCAGCCTGATTTCGCCAGGCCGAAGTTTGCGATTTTGGCTCTCATGTTTGAGTCTAGGAGGATGTTGCTGCTCTTTATGTCCTTGTGAACAACTCTTGGTCTCGTGTGTTCATGGATGTATTGCAGGCCATTGGCCACATCAATGGCTACTCTTAGCCTTGATTTCCAGCTTAATTTTTCGGTTTTGTTCTCATGAAGCCACGAGGAGAGGGATCCATTTTCGACATATTCATAAACTAGATAGCAGTTTCCTTCCTCTGGATCTATGCAGAAACCCTCTAGCCTCACTAAGTTCCCATGATTCACCTGCAATTCAAAAAAAATAAATAAGGGCACCTTCAGACCTTCTATCCTCGTATGATCTAGGTAAATTAATTTACCAGCCTACATTAGTCAACTCAGAGAAACTACAACATAATTTTTAGAATTGATGACAAATCTTGACATGTGAACTACCAATGACCGTTTTAGACTCTTCTTGAAGGTGGGATCACCCAATAAGGATGATAATTTTATTCAAGTAGGAAAAACAATCTACATAGGTTTCTAAACGAATATTCCAGTGGCAGCAGACAAAGACCACATTTGTCATTTTTTTTCTCCAAATGCATAACCTCCATCTGTATTCTTTAATCACTAGATTCTGAGAAGATTAAGACATATCACTTCACCAAATGATTATTTTATAGATTACTTGTGTAATGGTGGGGTACACCATTTTTCATAGATTGCTTGTCTAATTATACTTTCAATAACACCCTGAAAAATGACTTATGCATCACTATTCTTCACTCTGTGTGACTGTAAACAAGAAAGTAAATCATATTATTGGAAATGGATGAAAAGAACAGTGTGTGTTACCTTCTGTAAGATCTTGAGTTCCTCATAGGCATTCCACTTCATTTTCTTGATTGCATACCATTCTCCATCAATCTTGCCTTTATACACAGAACCTCGAATGATACATCTATCATCAAATCCATCTGTTGCATCTCTCAATTCTTCAATTCCAAACATTTTATACTTATCCAAACATCCAGAAACATCCGCCATTAAACTCACCTTCTCATCTTTCAAATATCCATTCCCTCCCTTCTGCAATTGATGCTTCTCTTCATCTCTATACTCTCTTCCATCTCTCTTCAACAATCTCTCTCTATAAAACCACATCCCACTAACCAAAATTAGCAGCAATCCACATAATCCCAACCCAACTCCCAACCCAATTATCGCCCCTTTCTTCTCTCTCCTCTCAGGTGCAGCAGGCGGAACCACAGGCTGAGAGAGAGAGGGAAGTCTGGAAACAGGGACGAAAACCGTGTCAAATGGCCGAATGTTATTCCCGTTCACCTGAATTAAAGACTCCTCCGTCGTGGCAAACCTCTCTGCAACTCCACTCAAGCTATCAGACGGCTGGAAAACATAGCTAATCAGAAAATTCACCTGATTCCGCAACTGCGATGAATTAGGGCATTTACAGAAAATCGGAAACACTATGACGTCGCCGACGTCAAGCTTCGTGGGCTCGAAAGTGGGATTGACGACCATAACGGATTGATAAGTGGTTAAGTTTTGAAACTTGTGAGTGGAAACGAGGTAGAAGGTGTCGCCGCTGTTGATGGTGTAATTGACGGCGGAGTAGGAAATTGTGATGCTGGTGTTGACAGTGTTGCAGGAGCACTTGATCGGAACAAGGAGGGATTGATCGGGGAGGAGAGGGGAGGAAGGGGATGAAATATTGCTAGGGTTTGATATCATGAGACGGCTGAGGGCGAATAGATCGCCGACGGCAGCCAAATCGAGGAAATCGGGCGGCGTTGCTCGGAAGAAGACGAAGGTGTCGCAGGAGCTCGCTGATTGGTTGGTAGTGCAGGTGTACCCTGTGGTGGATGGCTGTGAGCGTACTTGATTACAGGTGAGGATGAAGAAGAAGAAGAGAGAGAAGCAGGAAAGCAGAGGAGAGAGAGAGTTAGCTTTGGCTTCCATTGTTGTTCGGCCGTTGAATGAATGTGTTAGTTCTTCATATTTTCATATTTGTATCATTAATGAAGTGTGAGACTTTTTTCTTTGTGGGTCCCACAAAATGGGATTAGGGTCAAACCTTTTATCCTTTGTAGGGTAATTGTTCTTTTGACAAATTCAACTTGCCATGTACAACTAAAAATCTTAAATAGAGTAATGTTTATATAGTTGTAATAAGATACTTCTCCCTCCATGCATGAAATATGACACATTTTTTATTTTTTATTGTGGGTTGTACACAAAAGTTTCACATTTTTAAAAAGGCAAAAAGTCAAACACAATCATCATTCTCTATATATCTTATTTATAAAAAAACCACCCTTACCTAACACACAAAATTTATTTATTACCAAAAAAACACCGTAATACCCTTAAAAATTACAACTTTATTAATCTGGGTATAATCTTTCCTGAGATGAGACGGAGAGAGTAGATGACAAGAGGTTTGTATTTTAAATTAAGAGGTTTTAGGCTTTTAGCCTTCTAGGGAATATATTAGGATCCTTTAATATTTAGGTTCCATAAATATCGAATACCGCTAAAAAAATCCTTGTTATCGATTTAGTTCTTTTAGGGTGAATATTTATTGAATACGGCTAAATATTATCAACTAATGCAACCCAATTCTTGTTATCGATTTAGTCCTAGTGAGTATTTATTAAATACAGCTTGTATTATTTGATTAGCAATACTGACTCTATCTACAAATATGTAGAAGAAAGATGAAAAAGATACAATAAAAAAATGAAAAACTCTCTTGTGAGACGTTTATATGTGAGATCATTTATGAGACATATAATGAATTAAAATATGATTTTAGAGTGTTATAATATAATTATTGACATACTTTTACTATAAATAAGCAGATTCTACCTATACAATAAACATACTTACTTTAATAATGAGTTAAGCAGATTCTACCTATACAATAAGCATACTTACTTTAATAATGAGTTGTGCGTCTTATACTTTAGATTTTTATAAAATAGTATTATCTTATTATTTAATTGATTAGTACTCGATTTGAACTGGTCATGAATTGGGACCAAACAAATTATTAATTTTTTCGAGGTTATGAGGCTTTACTGTACAATCGCTATACCCACTCATAAACACAGAGGGTAATAACACCATTTAAATGGTCCCTAATCGAAATTTATTTGGCAGTTATTTGATTAAAACATTAAGATACTGTACATTGTGTTCTAAGATTTATTAGACCACATGCTCCATCGAGACATACTAGTTAAATCCTTCTTCATCAGTATCCACATCATCATCAGTATCCTCAATATCACCCCTCTTCCAGAAATCATATGTGAAAAGCACCTTATCTCATTAGCAGCCCAATCAGCTTCACCATCAGGCTTAATTATGCACTCCATCACTTCTTCGTCCTCAGGCAACTGACACACCATTGAAAGGAAGGTCTCTGGAACAGAGTTGCGCTTCTTTGCAACAAAAGTTAATAACCACATCAAGATTGAGGGGACATCAACAGCATTCTCAATTTTCACCACTTCGTAAGCTTCGCCTGTCTGAAAACAAAATATAATTCATACTCAACAGATGATACAAGAACAAAAATTGTTAAGCTTAACAATATCTATTATTCGGTCTTATCTTATGTGTCAATTATTCCTAGGATTAATAATTTTTAGACTAACATGCTCCTACCATCACGTTGTCTGCAGTTTGATTCCAAATTGTAATGAATTTCTACAGATTCACAACATTCCCACATCAGCCAGGCTGGGCTTGAGAAAAACAGTAGCAGTCTTTGTGTTTGTAGTATCAACTATCAAGACAAATGAAGACAGAACGGAGCTTTGAGAAACATGCGATTCCTGGCTTCGAGGGTCATTATGATAATTGGGGTATGTTATGTTGATGGGGAATATCTTAAGATTCAAAAGGTGTTGGAGTCTAGTGGAGGGTGGTCATGTTAAGCCCAAGCATGATTATGTTAAGAACTTATGATGATAAGATGGAAGATATTCGATAGTGGAAAAAATTAAAGATTACCCAAAAAACTCAATCCCTAACAAAAATATATACACACACAGATTTGTATATATAAGTATTCGCACTAAACTCAATCTCTAACAAAAATATTTACACTCATATAATACCCATAGGAATCTTCTCAAAAATCTCGTATGAATAGATAATTTAGATATTAGATCCTCAAAAATCTCATATGAGAAATAGATTTGTATATATAACTTCTACGGCCGCTTGTACAAGTCGAACCAGTCACCTTCCTTCCCTTCGTCCTCCCAAGGATACTTACCATCAACAAGGCCTCTAATCACACAGGTTTTATATTGCGGAGATGTTCGCAATGGTGGCCATTCCTTTTCCATCTCAGATAGAGAGAGAGAGAGAGGGTAATCTTTTCGGAAAGATGAATTGAGATTGAGAACCAAACCTAACCCTAACCCCCAAATCGATGCCAATGCTATGGATATATATATATATATATATATATATATATATATATATATATATATATATATATATATATAAACTTAAAAGAAAATATGGATATATTGGGGTTGGGCCGGTCCACCAAAAATTGGACTATATAATATATTGGCCCACTTGTCATTTTTTTGGTCATTGGGTCATCACATTCAATTAAGAGTTGATATTGGGTAATAAAATTTTTTATTCTATTTTGTATACATGTTATTTTATTTTATATATATATATTTTTAATAATTGTATATTTTTTTACAAAGTTTTTCATTAAAATAACTAGCATCATATGTGTATAACTTTTTATTCAATAGTGTATACATATTTTTAATAGTTGTAAAATTTTTACTCTCAATTTTTCATTAAAAAAATTAACAAATAGTAAATTGTATACATTTTTGTTCATAATTATATATATTTTTATTTATAATTGTAAACGTTTTTTTAAAGTGGGTGCACTGTACAATATAATTAGCCTTCAATTAAATTCATTGCGAAAGCTTATGCCGTAGATTTATTAACCGAATCGAATTACTTCAATTAACCGAACAAAATTAAATTATAACAACTATACTAATAAGCATATCTTTATACATAATAAGCATATCTTATACTATAAATAACTTTTTAAAAGTATGAGGTGTCACACTATTATTATTTAATATGTAATGAGTAATTGTATTAATGGAGTTGTGGTCCCATTTTTTAGTTAGTGAATGTGTGTGAATTTCATATATGTATAAAAAAAGAAATAACATCCTTATGTGCGAACGCCCAGAATTAAAAAATGACACCCTTGAAAAAGGGGACGGAGGGAGTATTTTGTTTGAGTACCTTATATCAAAAGAGAAAAATGTAGATATCGTGTGTTGTGTGTAAACAATAAGATTATTGATTATTTTGTGCGAGTATCAAAAGAGAAAAATGTAAATATTAAAGTGAGAAAGTATGTTAGGAGGGGAGAATACACACTTCCAATAATATGATGAATATTATAACTGTACACGATGATACACTGGTGTAAAGAACATATTGGACGAAATATGTTACTACTACACAAGAATACAATGCATGTTACAAAAAAAGAAAGTCCTGACTTTTCAGTTTTTGCGAAACATGAAGGCCACTTGCACAGCTTTCTTCAAGCATATAGCCCTTGTTACCAGTTATCATGATCTGAAACTAACAAAACTGAGATTGATCTATGTACCTTCTGCTCTGATCCGACGACGTGCAGAAGTTCTCGTTCCGTCGCCATAGCAACAGACAGCAGCAACACCACAAGCTTATCTCTTTATGATATCATTCTTCTTCACAGTGAAATCCCACAGATCACCATATTTCTCATTGAAATCCCATATGTCCATGGTGTTGTAATCTGATATCAACTTATCACGAGCCCCTCTCTCCATGTTGTAAATCTGGGGTTCAAAGTTATGCGGTTCGCTAGGCTTATCCATCTCAATGATGCAAAATACCACCGTGTAGATAGCTGCACCAATATACAAGTACTCTCCCTACAACAAAAGAAGCATACATGATCAAAAACATGTGTAGTTTGAAATGTTAATGTTGCATAAATGTTACTCTGGAATTCAATACCGGAACATCAAAGTACAGCCCTGCCGCGATTGAAGGAAGGAAAAGCCATGATATGAGACCTGAGTTAACCGGAGTTAGATAAACAATAACCTCTATGCAACAAGATTGTAGTGATGAAAGTGGTTAACATGAATTCGATACCCTGGAATCCTGTAGGAGGTCCCATTGCTTGATACTCTTTGGCTACTGATTCCCAAAAGGGTACTGAAAAACGAAAAGCAGAAACTCAGCATGAATTAACTTATCATCTACTAACTAACACTGATCAAGATCTGATTGTTTGCCTTTGTAACATAGGATTCGAGCAACTATATAAACGAAAACTGATAGAATCGTAGCCAAAACTCAGCAGAAGCTGTCCACAAAGTATGAACAGCTTATCATTATACTACATTATTAAGTCATACACACTTCAAAACTCAAGAATCAGCCTTAAAAGCTCCAATTTTAAGATATCTAATTTCAAGATTAATTTCAGATGCTTCTAGTTCTAATGCTATAAGCCATTCAAACTTGATAATATCAAACACCTATGTTATCATACACCACAAAATAACAGGAAGTACATCTCTCATCTTCAAAAAAAATTATTTTCATGTATTTAAATGCTAATTTTTCTGGGGAACAGATCATATGAAACCACAATGATGTAAATCAAAATTAGAAAATTAAATATACCTTTTTCATCACTTTCAAAGTATGTATGATGCCCATCATACTCTCCATAAATAAAATCTTCCTGCAATCAGATTTCCAATCTAAAATTATATACATACATGAGCAAAATTAGAGAAATGTATCAACATTTCACAATGAGAGATACCTCAGAAATTCCATTGGTCGCCCATCTATCCTTCGGATCTTCATTGAGATCCGGCTCCACTTGCAAGAGCCCAGCAAACAATACAATTGAACGCTTACTACCATAATTCACACCGATTTTCGTGAAAATCGAATTTTCGTTTTTCGTAATGACATCTATTTTCGGATATAATCCGTATTTTTCTGGGAGCAAAATTTTGGGGATTGAATTAGTGACGAACACTGAGACTGCTGATGAACCCGCCATTTTTCCTGTTATTTCTCTTCCTCTGTTCTTTCTTAAGGCGTGAGATGATGACTGTGAGTCTGTGACCAAATCTGGGCCTTGTGATTGGGCTGTTACTTAAGCTGTCATCGAGTATTGGTGAGTGTAGAATTATAAACGAAATTTTGAATGAGCAATGGGAGGAGGTTTTGCATCTTATCCATTTTTTAGGAAAATTGCATTTTGATCCCTTTAAATATATTATATTAAATTTTAGGATACCAAGTTTATTTCTTTCGCTATCGTCTATTGCTATGAAATGACATTGCCTTCTTTGCATTATTATTATTTTAAAAATATCTTTCGTACGTGTGGAAGTTTCATCTTCAACAACATTAATTTAATTTATTAGAGATTAAAAGGGAATTCTCTTATTTTAATTTCTTTATCTTCTAATTTGGTGCTAGTTTAAGTTCAAAATTATTAGGAATGATTATTCAAAAAGGAATTCTCTTATTTTAATTTCTTTAGCTTCTCATTTGGTGTTAGTTTATTTATTATGTTCAAAATTATAAGGAATGTTTATTCAAAATATAATGTTAACCTATTTATTTACAGTTGTTCTCCATTTACTTGATGAAATATAAAATTATTACACCAATAATATTTCACCTATGAATTAGTACTAGGTAACTAAAGACATTTAGCCTGCATTATTATAAATAAATTGATTGATTTCAATGACTTTTGTTTGAAAGCAAAAATTACATAATTTTTTCAGTAATGGATTATGACGAGATTTTTTTTATTTTTATTTTTGGTTACCATACGTGTCAAATTACTTCCTATATAATATCTTCGGAATCTTTTAGGGCAAAAATTATAATTAATTATCCTCCATCCAATCCCATTCGATGTAAGTGCAACTATTTAAAAAATAATAATAATATTATATTATAAAAAATAAATAAATATAAGTTTTGTTTTGATATTTAAGTTTGATGCTGTTACTTTGGATTGGTGTATGAAGTTACAATCCAAGACCAAGAACTGCGCTTTCTACTGTTTTTATCTTTCCAGTGTTTTGAAATATAGGCTTGCTATTTGCTAAGCGTATTCATATTGAATGGTGTAAGTTAAGATTAAAATAAACGATTCATATGGATGCACTTCATTTCTTTCAGTCACTAAAAATGTTAATATTGAATAAAACATTACTTGCTAGCACTGTCAAATAATTCCAGATCCAAATGATAGTTTCTGAAATTTGGTAAATTTATTTCAGCGCCAACGTTTACAAAGTACAAAGTACTAAGTGTTACAAATCAGCTTCCTATATCCGTAGTCACCGGACTCGGATGATACAAGTTAAGAATTGAAATACAATCTAGCTATCTGGTTAATGATGTCATTCGCAATGTAGCTAGAGGATAGCATCCGTGTTCTAAACTGTAAGGCGTTTCTCTTCATCCAAATGTGGTAGATCGTAGTGGAGAAAGAAATGAAAAGTAGCCTTCTTGCTTTTTTGTTTGCTCGGGTGTCTGTCAAAATCTTTCGGAAGGCATCCGTGATGGTTGTATATCTAGACCATGCATGCAGGTGTAGATGTGTGTATGACTTGTAAATAGATATACACAAGAAAGGTGAGGATGATGGTTAGCAGCAAGATGATGGTCAGCAGAAACATGATCAAGCTGCATAAGATAAGCAATGCTAATCCATGACAGGTTCTGTCATGATTGATTGATCAAACTGAGTGTAGGTAATGGTTAGCTAATTGTGGCTGTTATGTGACAGTTGAAAGAAGTTAATGATCAGTTAGAAGATGATCCGTTGGCAAGGATTGTTTATAACCAACTGATCATTAGTTGGTTAGCTAGATAATACATGCATGACAGTTGAAGTATTGTATTGCTACAACTGATAAGCTGTCATCACTTGACAGTTAATCTTGATTGGAATATTAAGCTAGATCAAGAAGGAAAGTGTCGTTTTTGATGGTGGAGATTCAACACATATGATCAGTTGTAAGTTGAGCTATAAGATCAATAAGTATACTGGTTGGTTGAATTGAGAAATTGAAGTAATTTGAAGCAGTTGCAACTAAACTGATCATATGACAGTTGTGGTGTTGCTGGTGTGTTCATATCAGTGGAGTATATATATATATATATATATGATCATGCACAACAAAGATGATACAGAAAGGTGGATCATCATCATTCAAGCTAGTGCATAAAATTAGGGTTTTCTAAGTTCATCATCATCTTCATGTTGTAATCATGTTTTCTTCATATAATGATTGCTCTCCTTTAGAAAGTGGATGTAGATCAACATGATCGAACCACTATAATTCTTGTCTTCCTACTTCAAGTTTTAAGTTCAGTTTGTTTCATATCCACACACAACATTAGTTATTAGGGTTGATTAAGCAAGCTTTGTCGTTTCAAAGTATTGCTGTTTTCATATTGTTGTGTTGAATTCATAAGAGTGATGGAGTTTAATTTTCTTCTCCATCCTACCCATGCTTTAACTTTCTTCCACACCTGCAACATAAAGGGACATTAGAAAAATAGATGCACTTGTGTCTCGTCTCTACTCACGCAAAACCCACAGGTTTTCTCCATGGTCGTGTTCCAACTTCTATCCTTTGTTGCCAGTCGACCTTTATGAAGTAACCATAATCTGAAACTGTGCTTCTTGATGATCCACTTGTGCCAGATTTGCTTGAAGATATGGGAGGAATCAGCCGTCTCCCTCATTATCAAAATGGTGTACATCTTGCTCGGCTTATATGTGTCTCCTTCCAAGCACGCTTCTAAGGCGTCTTCTACATACATTCCTTCTTCACTCTCCTGAACAATCCTGTTCCGTATGTTGATCAACTTTCTCCAAATGATGAATGATTTGTGCCTTTCTTCATTCTGTGTATTTAAGTTAGAGAGCCATTGCTCTATGGTCTATATAGAATTTTATACAATTGCAATACAGTGCTGGAAATTTCATGAAACAATTATTTGTAGATTAATCTTTTGTCCTCCATCCTCTCCGACTCAAGTTTATTTAGTTTAACCACTTTAAAATTTCATTGTGTATGCACTTTGCTTAACTGGTAATTATATTTTCATTCGTTAATAGTTTGTCTTTCTTTTATAACCAACTAGAGGTTTATCAGTTCAATCAGTCATGGATAATACCGGAGTAATCCCCTCAAAAGAAACTCCTTTGGGGTTGGATGCAACTACTCTAGAAGAATATAGTTCTCTGTCTAAGTTGCTTCAGAAGTTCACAAACATCCCCACCATTGATAAAGCATGGACTTTCAAATCTGAAACTGGTACGTCTGCTATCTTCGTTCAAAATTATTCTAATCTGCTTTTTTATTAACATCATTTCCTGTATAATCTCCTTCTGAAGCAACTTATTTGACTTGTCACTGAGTTTTCTAATTTTCTGCAGAAGATGTTCCTTGTGCTATGTTTTCAATTGGCCAACCAACTCTTTTGTCCAACAAGAGAAGGAAATCTATATTGTCCAGTCATATTCAACAACAAAATGACAACTCTGTAAGTTTTCACTGGGCACCCTTCCCAGTTGAAATGACCGGTGTGTCTGCCATGGTTCCCTCACCATCAGGATCAAAGCTTCTTGTAATTCGAAATTCTGAAGTTGACTCTCCAACTCACTTAGAAATATGGGGTCCATCTGAAGTTAAGAAGGAGTTTGCTATTCCCCGGTCTATCCATGGATCAATTTATTCAGATGGATAGTAAATAAACTTAAAAAAACTACTCAAGATTATTATCTGATCAGGCCTTTATACTGTGATGAAGAACTGAAAAACAAAGCGGAGGATAAGAGTGATATTTATAATTACAATTGCCATAACATTGCATAATAATAGTTGGAAAAGATTATAATCCATTAATATAGTTAGTATTGCCTACCCATTGAGCTTCCATGGCCTATCTAATATTTCCAATGTCAAGAAGTCGAAAGTAGAACACTGAATGTCCACCTGTTGAAGCTTTCAGAGACTTCACTAAATACGAATCGAAGTTTAGCTTCCTTGAATTTTATTTCTGAATGAGTTAGGATGAATGAATGTCAAAACCTCGTGATGTATAATTTAACCTAAATTTTGTTCAGCAAATATATTCCACAGTGATATTTCGACTATGTGCTCATTAATCCCGATGATTTCCCTCTCATCCAAATATAGACAGAACTGGTGTTTTGTATGTTTTGAGCAAATATGTGTGTGCGACCCCAGGATAAAGTTTATAAAAGTTGGCCTCATTCCTGTTAAGTTAATAGTAATTTAGGGTCCTTAACATGTATGCAACTTAGCTTGCCATTATTTGCGTATATTGATTTTTTCATTGCTGTCGTCTGCGCATATGCTTATCTGTGATCTACATGTGTCAACACTTATCAGTTATCATGTATTCAGGTTTTGCTTCTATTTTTTTATTCTGACATATCTTCTGGTGACAGGTTTGAGGGTATTTCCTGGGATTCAAATGAAACCTTTATAGCTTATACTGCTGAGGAGCCAGAGCCCCCCAAACCTACATATACTGGTTCAGGTTTCAAAGAAAACAGTGGTTCAGATAAAGATTCTGGTAGCTGGAAGGGTCAAGGTGACTGGGAAGAGGACTGGGGGGAAACTTATGCTGGGAAAAGACAACCAGCGCTTTTTGTTATTGACATTAACAGGTATAAGTAAAACATTCTCTGCAATGCTATATTCTAATCAAGTCCTAATATGAATATTTTGCAGTGGAGAGGTTCGGAGTGTCAAAGGAATAGGAAGAGAATTGAGTCCTCCTTCAATTGATGGCCAGGAATATCTAATTTTTGTTGGGTGGCCTTCTGCTACTAGAAAATTAGGTATCAAGTACTGCTATAATAGGCCGTGTATGCAGTCAAAGTTCCATCTTCTAAATCAGACGGTGGTCTTACCAGGTGCGTTACGAGCTATAAGCAAAGCACTCCTTATTTACTAAGATTTCCAAATATTATATTTTATGAGGAATATGTGAATACTATCCACTTCCCTCTCATTCATTTGCCTTATTAATGGTTCTTTTTGTATTGTCTGAAGAAGTAATGAAGTTGAAGATTCGCTTATAACTAAACTGACACAGAGTATAAGCAGTGCATTCTTTCCGCGTTTTAGGTATGTAGAATGGTTGGGTACATAACACTACTACTCCAGCGGGTTTAGATTCTAATGGAGCATTAATATTCTATGGTTCCTAAATTCATATGGTCACTCTATTTAAAAATCCTTCATAATATTTGGTTTCAATATCTTCAGCCCAGATGGAAAATCCCTTATATTTTTGTCTGTGTTGATTCACTCAGCAACAGATTCACTTCATAGGATTGAGTGGCCGTCTAATGGAAAACTAGGCCCATCTTTAAAAATTATTGATGTGGTATGTTGATTTTATAGTAATTTTTTTTTTTTTTTGCATATAAATGCAAAGGATTAGAAAAGCATGGGCATGTGGATCTCTTTGTATAATTCCACGTTTTATTAGTATATATTTTGATTGCCATATGCTGATGTCATGCCAACAAAATAAATGTTGCTTCTCTTAAAGTCTTCATTTGGAGATCAGTGGGATTTTTTTCGCCATTTCCAAAAGTAGAAAAAACTCAATCATGCTTGGGTATAGTTGCATTTTGTTTGAAACAATCATAATTTTATTTTGTTTCTCACCATTTATTTTGTCCTACTCCTAACTTTTGGTATCTCTTAGGTTCCTGTTGTAATGTGTCCAGAGGATGGCTGCTTTCCAGGGCTTTATTGCTCTAAATTTCTTAGTAATCCATGGCTTTCTGATGGGCATACAATTGTTTTATCTTCAATCTGGGGCAGTACCCAAGCAATACTTTCAGTGGATGTACTAAGGTGACCAAGACCTGTGCTAATCAATCTATATTACCTAGTTTTCTCTTTTCAATCTGTAGTAAAAAGGTGCCTTCGATAATTACAGTGGACAAGTATTAAAAATCAGCCCAAACAATTCAAATGCTTCATGGGACGTCCTTGCTCTAGATGGTGACAATATAATTGCTGGTCAGTGAATATGTATTCTGGACATGGATTTGCATATTTATCTTGTATTACATTAAATGATCTGTATTGTTTACTGTCTGAAAGTATGCAGTAGTCTTGTTAGTCTTCCTCAAATCAAGTATGGTAGTTTTGTTGGGAAGTTATCAACAGATGCCAAATGGAGTTGGTTAAATGTTTCAAGTCCCATTTCCAAATTCTCCGAAAAGGTGTCAAACATTTATTTTGTAATGTTGTTTTTTATTTTTTGCTGTATATAACACAAGGATCACATTTCTGTACCTGCTTGTCTTAAAGCTCCTCACAGCCCCTCTTTTGGATTTTTGCAGGTTTTATCTTTGTTGGAATCACTACAATTTGATGTAATAAAGATTCCGGTTAAAGTTGTCTCTGGGAACATTCCAAAAGGTGCTTATGCAAGATGTTTTTTATGAAACATATTCTAGGTGAACGGAGGATTCTTACTGCTGAACTAATTTAGAATTCTAGAAGAAATAAATAAAACTCCAGATAATCAGATTATAAAACGGCCTTTACCAATGTGTAGAAAAAGTTATCAGAAAATAAGTTTTTGGATTATCCTACCCATTTTGAAGAGCTCGATTTTTGAAACAGAAATATGATAGAATCATATAAATTCTCCTATCTTGTTGAGCCACTAGGGTATACTAAGCCGTAACTTAAAGACATCTTTGCCCAGCTTGTGTCCCTTCTCTGGCAACCCTACAACTCTCAAGTTCTTTAGTCATATTTTATCGGTCTACTAGTCATTTAAGTTTGCCACACTGCAGCCTATATGAACCACAAAATATAACCTGTCTGGTTCATAAGTCCCGGAAGCGGCGTAGGCAATCATAATAGTCATTTAAGTTTGTAACACTGCAGCCTATATTGTTATATCAGTTAAATTACAGCTGCTTTTATCTATTATTTTTTCACTTTTTCACTTCATCAGTTAAATTATGGTACATTGATGACAATACTTATGAGAATCATGAGATATTGTTAAATTATGTTGTTCTTGATCTCTTTAATTTGACCTAGGTGCCAGAAAACCATTTGAAGCTATACATGTATCGTCAAAGTCTAGGAAGCCTGATTTGCTTGATCCGTTGATTGTTATTCTTCATGGAGGTCCTCACTCTGTGATGTTGACGAGCTTCTCAAATTCCTTAGCTTTCCTTTCTTCACTTGGTTATAGCTTGCTAATTGTGAATTATAGGTATTCAGAAATGCACTTCCTTTCAGTTCCTTTTGTATTCAAACGGATTAACATTCCTATAAATGAAGAACCTAAAGCTGCTTCTGACTCGAGCATTATCTAAATTAACTGTGTTTTGTAGAGGTTCTCTGGGATATGGAGAGGAAGCATTGCAGTCTCTTCCAGGGAAAATTGGGTCTCAGGTGTTGTTATTTATTAATGCAATATTGTGTTTACCAAGTAACTTGGACATCTAAGAGGTTACTCTACTATCTTGATGCTTATGCAGGATGTCAGCGATGTACTCACCGCACTAGATCACATCATTGACAAAGGACTTGCAGATCCGAGTAAAATTGCGGTTCTTGGTGGTTCCCATGGTGGATTTCTGACGACACACTTGATTGGTCAGGTATAAATAGAATGGTTCTTCAAAACAGCCTTTATAAAATAATTTTGTGAATGATCACACCTTTACCTTTTAAACGCATGTTATGCTCATATTTTGTTGTGTCATAAATTTTCAACCTGAGTACTATTAGATTTATATGATGCCAGAAGAGTTCGTCTCTCTAACTTTTCAGGCACCAGAAAAGTTTGCAGCAGCAGCAGCTAGGAACCTGAGTACTATTAGATTTATATGATGCCAGAAAAGATTTATATGAGTACTATGGAATTTTGTTTTCAGTTGATTCATTTAGTCATTTTTAGGTCAAGACTCCGACACTACTACTGCTTGGAGCACAAGATCTTCGTGTACCAGTTTCTAATGGCATACAAGTAAGATTCCATTCTATCAGCTCAAGTAATATCAATACGAGTTTCATACAGACATTAGTTTGTCAATGCTTTAGATGCTACACTCGGTGATTGTCAAAACTAACCCAACATGTAATTGCCAGTATGCACGGGCATTAAAGGAGAAAGGAGTGGAAACTAAGGTGATCGTGTTCCCCCATGATGTAAACGGCATTGATAAGTAAGCCTGCATCCTCTCACATTCTGTTGTATTTTTCTGCACAGTACTGTTAGTCTGAAATGAACGCTCGTCTTGCAGACCACAGTCTGATTTCGAAAGCTTCTTCAATATTGGTGTATGGTTCAACAAGTACTGCAGATAGAAACTGCATCTAATGTAGCCATCGATCGACCAGAGACGTGTGTCGACGGGATGCACTCTGTTTTAAGTGATTATTTCTCAATTTGACATTGTTACAGGACAACAATAACCAACATATGTCGTTGATCACAATCCAGCGTTTTAAGAATGGGAAAAATGTCAAATTAATTGAACTCATCTTACTTGTCTTCTTTTGCTGTCCTATACAAAACAGTGAGTATACCTAGCCAAACAAATTGGCAAATTGCAATATTTTGAAGATTCCAAAAGTAAGATCAAAATGGAACAATAAATTCATACTTCTGTAAAGCTTTGACAATTAGAAATTCAGAATGAGTGACTATGATGATTCATATGTCTCCATCTCCATTACTCATCTTTTCATCCTGGATCAGAGCATCCAAATATCTATCAATAACTGAGGGATTTTGGAATGTAACATTATCATAGTATTTGTGTATGAGAGAGAGAGAGAGAGAGAGAGAGAGAGAGAGAGAGAGAGAGAGAGAGCAAGTCATACCAACTCCTCCTTCAACCTCTCAATTTTTTCCTCAAGTTCCACAATGTGGTGTTTCAATGCCTGCACATATTTTTCAATAATTGTATACACCAATGAATATATTTAGATGCCAGCAGATAATTATAGATTCTGTAACTTCAAATGAATTTGCATTCACTCTTCTGAATTTAGTGGGACGGAGGTAGTATTACCTGTCGTCGCTGAAGTTCAATCGAACGAGCCAACGCCTGGCGTTTGGTAAGGAGATGTTTAGGCCTAAATGCAAGAGGGGGCTGGTAGTTCTTTCCACGATACAAGATTATAGCATGGCCTTTCGTTGTTTTTTCTACGGATACCAACACCCCACCACTCTCAGCTTCCAGTGACAATGCAATATGCTTGACTTGTGCAGAATGTTTCCGTTGTACCATAATTTTCACTACCTCTCGGTACTTCCAGTGTAAGTGCATGTTTTCAATTGTACCATCAAACACCTCTCGCCTCCCTACGAATGAAAGGAGTGAGACGCAGTCCACTAAGATGGTAGAATCACAGCAAGCAAGTCTTACCTAGAAGGAGATAAGATTTCATGCTTAATCCGATCCTACGAAACAAGAATCTTTCCTCATCTGTTAATGTTTCAAGATCAGTAGGTGGTTTCTCAGGTTCCTGATTTTGTAGAACTTTTTTCAAGGCCTTTCCCGACTCTCTCATCTTCCCCATCGCCTGCATGCAACAAGTAGTAGTTATTGGAAAATTTGGAAAACAAACATATTGCATAAACCCATATCCTTTGCGTAACATAACATTCATACGAGGGCTAGCTTCCTCTGAAGAGAGTTGATAAGAGAAGTATGTCTGGCTACAGCTTCATCTCTCCTCATTTTCTCCACTTCCGAACTACTTGGTTGATCTCTCCAGCATGAGGTTGCTGCCACAGTTTCAGCAAGGGTCCCTGCAACTAAGTGCTGCCTAGTTTCTACGGATTTTGATCCAATCAACGCTGCAGCTCTATAACGAGCCTGCTCTTCATCATCCTGTTGGAGAGTTGCACGCTTCTCTGCTTGTACAAGTGCACTTGTAACTCGTGGTGGCAAGAAGTCATTACCCCTGTACAAGACTATAAACTCTTTGTTCCTGGAAAGTAGTGTTCCTCCAGTCAATATCTGCACGAATGAACGGATTAATCATAGCTGATAATGGCAGTAATGTATTCTGCATCTTACGAAATTACGAAGGACAGAAACACAGAAAACAGTAGCAACCTTGAGTTCTTCAGCCATCCTTTCATTACAAGTGTTTTGAACACCACGCTTGATAACTACTTTAACTATTAAACTCTTTTCCCATAACTTCACTATTGCCGAAGCAAGGCCTTGCAATGCTCTGTTTCTTCCTGAACCCACAGAAAATAGATAAATGAATACCAAATTACCATGCCAATACACTGAAAAGGCAAGGCATACCTAGGGTAAAATGTGGTGGAAGAGTTCTTGCGATTTTCCGTAAATAAGTCATTTCTTGATCACGCAAAGTTTGTTTAATCCCATGGGGTAGGAGTCTAAATGGAGTCTTGTATCCAGGAACCACTGCTGGCAGTAAGTCTGCATCAACGGGAACTGGTTCGCGACCCATCCAGTCTGTAAATCTCGGACCAAGCTCATCCAATAGAACATCGAGCTCACTTAAACTCATCTGTTCCTTTTCAGATAAATTTTTAAAATAACTTGAGTAGACTAGTCTAGAGGAATCCACACATTTGGCATTGATGGTTGTAGGAGAAGAAGATCCTAATGCTCCAACAACATCGTCTCGTTTGCTATATGATTTTACACAATCAAGCTTGTAAGTCGACCTTCTGTACAACACTACTGAACTCCCTGATCTCCAAATAACTAGACCTCTAGTTCTACTCTGCAGACAACACAAAATGCAGAACAAGAATATACAAATTATAGCAGATGAAAATCTTATAAACATAAAGGAAAAGGAACTATTTCTACCAACACATAAACTATCAGTCTGTAAGCTGATACCACGGACAATACATTACATGTTTAGAGTTGATTAAACAAATTAATACTCAATACCATGCCATGAAGAGGATTCAATAGTTTAAATGAACACTAACCTCAAGAAATTCGTGCATTCTCTGCATGTTCTTAGAAGGTGTCCCTTCAAATTTTAACTTCACCACCTCCTCATCTTTCCATTTCTCATGAATAGCATCAACCAGTGCCTGTGTTACTCCACTTGATCCAACTTTGATTCTCTCCACCAACCTCAGTGATATACTCCGAAGCCGCCTCAGCTCATGCTCCGGTATCAATTTCTCAGCTGATAGTCTACGCCTATTTCGCAAATTTTCATTCTTATCACCTTTTTTATCCCACGGCAATCTCTCTAAATCATTTGTATCAGCAGCAGCAGACCTTGTACTACCAACATTGCCATAATCAGTTGATGAATCTTCAACTGAAACAATACTTTTAAGCTCCTGAGAACCCAAATTCTCAATTTTATCATATTCATCACATTCTCTCTCACTTCTACCATCCTTCACTAAATCCTCAGAGCCCTCAGTGAAATTAACAAAAGAATCCTCATTACGGAACCCATCGAGACCTTCGTCATTTCGTCGAACACTTTCTGGACTATTTCTAGGATTAAGCACTTCTTTTCTCGATGGAGTTCCATGAACCCAAGGAGCTAAATTTGACTTATTTAGTGTACGATAACTAACTGCATCACTAACTGAATTACTAATTTTTTCGCTCTCATTTTCCGACGAACCTACCGGCGGCTGAAGTTCTTGATTCGTATCACCAATCTTTTGCTCTTGCCAGGGGAAATTTTCCACTAGATCAGGGTTTTTGACGGACCACTTGTTTTGTACTTGATCAAGAAAACTTGGCCTGGGTTTGCGCTTCTTTTTAACCAAATTAGTGTTGCTTTGGGTTTCATCATCGTCGAGGAGGACGGTTTGATTACAGCAGATTTTCAAAGAATAACTTCGGTGTTCAAATTCATGGAAGAAGAGGGACCTTGAGATAGAAGGCTTTGATGGATATAAAAAGAAATTAGAATGAGCTGACGAAATCGCCATGGATGAGGTGTTAGAACCATCAGATAAATGGCACAAACTGGGGAAGATGTGGAAAAGAAAACATGTCAAACAGTCAGATAAAATAAAGTTTAATTATTAGGTAAAATTTCAGTTTATCCATTTGGATTTAACAATAGTAAATGTTTTAATGCTCAAAGTGGCAAAAATATACTCCATTTGTTCCTTTTCAATATTTACGTTTTCTTTTTGCACGTTAATTAAAAAATATTATATTTTATATAGTGAGTGGAAAAATTGATTGAAAAGTATTATATTTTAGATAGTGGATGGAAAAATTGATTAAAAAGTATTATATTTTAGATAGTGGGTGGAAAAATATAATATTTAATGTGGAGTGGGTAGATGTATCAATATTGGATGATATATTAATTATTTTAGGTAGGTCACATATTCCTAAAAAAAATGTAAATATTAAAATGAGACGCGACAAAATAGAAACGTAAATATTGAATGAGTACAGAGGGAATACTTTTATTTGCTTTGTTGTGTTTGAGTCATAAATAAAAGGAAAATCTTATTTATTTTGATAATAAATCACAACCAAATCAGATCATTATTACCGTTAAAAACCGCAGCTAAAATAAAAAATAAAAAAAACTAAGAAAAATCTTGATTTTATTTTTGATAAAAACCCACAAATCATTTAATAATTCGACCGTTGAGGTTTCCAAATATCCTTGTAAGTAAATATAAGCCATTAATTTTAATTACTATTAATTATTTACCATGAATACTAATTACTAACTCAAACTTTCAAGAAACTTTTCTAATGGCGTCTCCCCAAATACCACAATAGAATGGGAGAACGAAGCTGATTTAGCAGTTCTAACAGCTATGGAAAAAGAACATGCTTCTGTCTCTAAACTGCTACAAGAATTCACAATCATCCCTACCATCGATAAAGCATGGATCATCAGATCCGAAACTGGTAATATTGCTTAATCTTGACATGGATTGACTCCATTTTTCTTCATTTTTTTACTGCAATCTTGTTTCTGCAGGAGGTGAATCTAAAGCCATGTTTTTAATCAGCCAACCAAATATCTTGTCTAACACGATGAGGAAATCCATGTTATCTTGCCATATTTTGCCTAAAAGTGACAATTCTATGAGTTTCAATTGGGCCCCATTTCCTATTGAGATGAGTGGTGTGATTGCTGTGGTTCCCTCTCCATCGGGTTCGAAACTTCTTGTTATTCGGAATTCTGAAGAAGGTGACTCTGCAACTCACTTTGAGATATGGAATCCATTTGGGGTTATGAAGGAGTTTGCAATCCACCCCTCAATCCATGGAACAGTGTACTCAGATGGATGGTAAAAACTTTTATTTTATTTTTTTTAATTGTTTTTATGTAGTGTTTTACTTCATGATTACTATTAGATTGTGTGTTGGCTAATCCTCTGTGATTTTCTTGAAGGAAATCAAAGGAGAGAAATAAAACATGGCTTGGAATACTAGTTGAAAAAGATGTCTTTTTTGCAAACTTGTATTGTTTAAGTATTTGATACTGCCAAGAGTATTATTACAAGATCTTACCAACATCTTGAACAATCAAGCTTTCATTTCGACATTGAATAGAAACTTGTATTTCCCTGAATTATGTCTGTGGTCTGAAATCTTGTAATCATTCAATAAACACTAGCTAGAGTTGATAACAGATGTACATTGAGATTCACCTAATGTTCATAAACTTAAATTGATTATGCTGCATTTCTTAGTATTAATGACAGTCACCTATTTTCGTGCTATCATTTTCTGTTCAACCTATGGTGGAAGGTTCGAGGGAATTTCGTGGAACTCGGATGAAACTTTTATAGCTTATGTAGCTGAGGAACCGGATCATCCCAGACCTACATTTAGTGGTTTTGGTTGTATGAACGAGCGCGCTCCCAGTAAGGATTGTGGTAGCTGGAAGTGCCAAGGTGATTGGGAAGAGGACTGGGGAGAAACATATGCAGGGAAACGGCAACCGGCTCTTTTCGTTATTGACATAACCAGGTACTTGTAGAAAACATGTGCTTTAGTCCAATGCTTGAGTAGTTAAGCAGTTCAGAATTCGAGTGTTAATCTTTATTGTTCTGCAGTGGTGAGGTTTGTGGTGTCATTGGAGTAGGCAGGGAATTAAGTGTTGGACAAGTTGTATGGGCTCCATCAGTTGGAGGCCAGCAATATCTGGTTTTTGTTGGGTGGCCTTCGGGTACTAGGAAGTTCGGTGTCAAATATTGCAGTAATAGGCCTTGCGCATTGTACGCTGTTAAGTCTCCGTTGTTCAATTCGAAAGAAGGTAAAACAAGGTAAGGTACAATCTACAAGTATGATAGGTGTGTCTACTTAATCTTGTTTGGTTTTGATGAACTGTTATACCTTTCTGTTATCCTCAGAAGTAATGATGCTGAAGATTTGGCCTTAATTAACTTGACTCAGAGCCTCAGTAGTGCATTATATCCACATTTCAGGTGTGTAGAACAGTCCACTAACATATAGATATACACATTCATCTTAACATTAGCCACTTCATGATAGATGTTTTCTGTCTTGATCAGTCCAGATGGGAAGTTTCTCGTGTTTCTATCTGCGAAGTGCTCTGTTGATTCGGGGGCTCATCTGGCCACAGAGTCACTTCATAAGATCGAGTGGCCCTCCGATGGAAAGCTATGTCGATCCTTCAAAGTTATAGATGTGGTGTGCTCCTTTTATATCACTTCAATCAGTTACTTGTTGCATTGCTTGAAACAAATTTCAACCTGAATTTTTTGTCACTCGTGTTTTTCCTTTATGATATCTTCTAGGTTCCTGCTGTGATGTGTCCTGAGGATGGCTGCTTTCCTGGGCTTTATTGCTCTAAGTTTCTTAGTAATCCATGGCTTTCAGACGGTAAAACCATTGTTTTTTCGTCGGTTTGGGGTAGTATTCAGACAATACTTTCAGTGGATGTATTAAGGTAACTCATGCTATGCTGATCAACCTGAAGTAAATATATACAAAGCATTTAATCTATCTACTATATGAAACATTTTTTGAAAAATTATTTTTGTTTCTACAGTGGTAAGGTGTCGCGTATCAGCCCCAACAAAACAAACTTATCCTGGGATGTCCTTGCAATGGATGGCGACCATATTTTTGCAGGTAGGAATGTGCCTATTTTGGATGCATTTTTGCTCACAACTTAGCTGTTGTACATCATTAAGTTATTGGATTGTTTTTTATGTCTTTGAAGTATGCAGTAGTCCAGTTGACATTCCTGAATTCAAATACGGTAGTCTGATGGGGAAGACGTCGACAGACACAGAATGTAGTTGGTTGGATGTTTCGAGTCCCATAACCAGATGCTCAGAAGTCGTAAGCGTTAAGTATTTTATCTCATAACCACTACCAACCGTTTTTGCTTATCGAATCCTGTTTGTATGCAGGCTTCATCTTTGCTGGATGCAATGCAATTTGAGATTTTGAAAATTCCAGTCAGGGATGTGTCAAAAGAGTTAGGTGAAGGTATGCTGGTGTTGATTCCTTTTTGTTTGATATTGTCTGTTTTAGGTGAGTTAGACCAATTCTTTCATCCTAAGTATTAAGGATAAATGTTAGAGCATGTAGTTTATAGGTTTGACAGTCAGGTTTACTAATTAGTTACTAACCTTTAAACAGCAAGAAAACCATTTGAAGCTATATATGTATCGTCAAAGTCTAAGAAGCCTCCCTCAAGTGATCCATTGATTGTAATCCTTCATGGAGGTCCTCACGACGTCTCGTTGTCAAGCTTCTCAAAGTCCTCCGCTTTCCTCTGCTCACTTGGTTACAGCTTGCTTATTGTGAATTATAGGTGAGCAAAGGGTGTCTAAGAAGGGACTGCATTGAATCTGACAATACTATATGCGTCTTCTCCTGTTTACTCGATCATATTCTAACGTCGACTTGTTTTCAAGGGGTTCTCTAGGATATGGTGAGGAAGCCTTGCAGTCTCTGCCAGGGAAAGTGGGAGAGCAGGTATTGAACAACTGACTCAATTGCTCATCCGGTTGCTCGTTTAGCTAAACAAGAGTTTTTACCCTCCTCGTTAGTGTTCAATGTTTATTTTTAGGATTTAGAATAATATTTAAGGGTATAATTTTTAAATGGAGACAGGGTTCACACCAGAGACACTCTTTTCTCGTTTTTCGCAGGATGTTAACGACGTGCTCACTGCCATTGACCATGTCATCGATGAAGGACTTGCAAATCCATCTAAAATGGCTGCTGTCGGTATTTCACATGGTGGATTCTTGACAACACACTTGATTGGTCAGGTTGAATGGATGTTCCACCAACTCTTTTTACATATAAACTTTACACTTTGATGGTCATAACCAGTTTTTTCTGATGTTAGAAGTGTTTGTTTCGTCGTCTCATTAGGCACCCGATAGATTTGCAGCAGCAGCAGCTCGGAATCCAGTGTGCAACCTCGTGTTGATGGTTGGCACGACCGACATCCCAGATTGGTGTTTCTTTGAGGCATTTGGAAGCAAGGGGAAATCTATCTATACTGAATCTCCTTCAGCAGAACACCTTACTTTGCTTTATAGCAAGTCTCCAATTTCTCACATCTCAAAGGTTTGAACTCCAAGTATTGGAATAGCATTGAAAAGATCTACATTTTCACAATATATATGTTTTCTTAATCTGTCTGAAATCAAACAAGTATTATTTTTCAGGTCAAAACCCCTACTCTCTTTTTGCTTGGAGCTAAGGATCTTCGTGTACCAGTTTATGATGGAATACAAGTACGTCTTCGTATTTTCTTTTCTAATACATGGGTCTTATTTCGGCAATATACTCTTCATTGGTTGATAGGTTGTTACAATGTATCTTGACGTGATTTAACTGCTTCGTGTTTTACATACGTAGTATGCTCGAGCATTGAAGGAGAGAGGAGTCGAGACGAAGGTCATTATGTTCCCTGATGATGTACACGCCATTACAAGGTAAATCATCACCCTCCTCGCACTGTCCGCGATTCTTAACAAACAGTCTCTAATTATGCACGTTTTTCCTTCAGACCACAGTCCGACTATGAAAGCTTCCTCAACATTGGACTGTGGTTCAACAAATACTGCAAATAGAAATAGTTTGAACATATACCAACTCCCATGATTCTTGATCTTATTGCACAGGTGGGACTGTTACATAATTTGTAAGTACTGCTACTATTTCAAACACAACATGCAATTTTACTAATTGATAAAATAAATCACTTCTTGAAAAGTTTAATTTTTTAGTTAGTATGTATATAAAGGATCTAGATTTGATGGAGCACAAGAGGAGCGCCATGCTGTGGTTGAACGGTGAAAGCAGCGTATGTATTCAGGTAAAAGGTCCCACGTAAACGTTTGTAGAAGCATTGCAACGAAGATCTTGGCTTCCATGATGGCGAAGTTTTGGCCGATGCATATACGAGGGACCCAACCGAAGGGCATGAATGCTGCTTGTCCATTTGAAGCTTTCAGCACTCCTTCTGCAAACCTCTCTGGCTTGAAAATGTCAGCATCCTCTCCCTAGATTTCAGGTTTTCTATGAATCATAGCTATTGGGAGCTGTATCAATATCCCTTTAGGTATAATGAAGTTCCTAGCTTTGTATCTTCGTCTGCAACCCTTGAGAGCTCAAAAACAGGCGGGAATAAACGGAGCACCTCATGTATGATCATGTTCGCCTGCATGGAACGAGCTCGTAGTTAGATATGTATTTAGATCTCTGGATCTTCTGACCTGCGCCAGCAGGAATGCTGTAGAAACCAGCGTTCCTGCTGCACAAAGGTCAGAAGATGCAGTTGGTTAGAAAGTTGTACAATTTTCAGCTGGCTTATGTCATCAGGGCGGAGTTTCTTCCTGTCGCCAAGGACTCGGTAGACCTCGTCTCTTGCACGGGTCTGCCAGTCCTGGTGAATCGCGAGATTCACCATGGTCCAGACCAAGAGGTTGGAAGTAGTTTCGTATCCTGCGAAGAATGGAATCATCTACAATGGCGTCCATATCGAGCTCAGATGCTTTCTTTTCGTCGTAGAGTTCGTCTAAGAAGAGGTCGAATAGGTCGCGACCGTCTTCGATTCCCTCCCTCCTCTTCTTGATTCTGTTAAGCACCATCTTCTTGAATGACCATCTCACTTCACCCTCCATTGCCTTTGCCTTTCTATGTGCTTGTGTTGGCTAGTATCTGTAATTCATTAATTATTATTATCTTTTTTTTTTGGAAAACTTTCTTAAATTTCCATTACAACATGCCTTCATTACTGATACTACATGAATTGGTAATGAACAAAAACATACCCTTTTCCTGGAATATCAAAAGTCTTGACAGCTATGTTTGCCATGAGTGAAAGGTCCCTTGGAAGGTGGAAACACTTCCTCATCTCTGTGTCGTAGGCACGGCTGAAGAGCGTGGTGGTGACAGCAGAGCCTGTGTACGCTTCAAGATAATGAAAGACGTCGACCACGCCCGACCCGTCCTTCATCTTCTTCTTCCAGTCATCGAGGATGGCCTCGCAGTACGATTGAACTATAGGGCACATATTCTAACAACCAATAAAGAAAACAACTCTTTAAAAATCTTGTCACACCACGTAGTAATTTTTTATTTTTTTTATTTATATTACTATCTCCTTCTTACTAAAGTTTTTATTAGAGGTGAAAACTTTTATGAGACGAGGAGTAATTATTACCTTCAATCTATCAAGATGAAAAGCAGGGTTCAACTTAGTTCTATGTCTTGTCCATTTCTCCTCCTCAAACTCAACAATTCCACCAACTAGCAACTTGTAAATTTTGTTGGTAACCCTAAAATTCTTCTGAAAGCTCGTATGTTTCGTCAAGGCTTCCCTCATCATCTCTGCGTCCGATACGTACACCCTCGGCCTAGGCCTGATCCAGGCGAACGAGTTCTTGCCTGTAAATCACTCCACATTGCATGCATGCATTCACACACAACCCTAATATAACACAAGTTCAAATCATGAACTTCTCTATATAGTACATTAGAACAAGTTCTTACCGTAAGTATTTATAGTGTTGACTATGAAGGGCATGATACGAGGTACGTGTTGGAAATTTTTAATTTCCAATATAATGTAATTGTGGGCAATATATTATTATGCAATTATATTAACTATTCAATTATATATGGACTTAATTAAGTGATCCAATTAAGGTTAAAGGTCCATGGGCTATAATAATAAATTATATGGGCTTATTGAGTAGATACTCAATACTACATGATTAGGTGATTATGGGTGGTCTAGTCAAGTAGTATATAAAGGCTCCCAGGTTATGGTCCCCAATATACTAAGCCGCACATGGTCTTTCCTTCTCCCCATCGGGAGGGATTACTATGGTCCCCATAAAGGAATTAGGATGGCTTAGTTGAGGAAGGTCATATAACCATTGATCTTGTGTTCGTGTTCCGCCTAGAGACTCATTGGATCAGGTACGCTTCCGCATTATAATTTTGATCTCGTTAATCGTAATAGGGTTTAAGGTATTAGGATTTATTAATTTATTTCCTACAAGTGGTATCAGAGCCACCCTATTTATGATTTTCTGAGATCTGAAAAACATTCGTAGTTTAATCTTGATCTGAAATTACATATTTGAATTTGATATTGGAATCATGTGGTAGAATTATTTTGTCTGCATTGGGGATCATTGGCTCCCATCAGACCCACTTTCAAATTGAGTTGTGTATCACATGTAAATTGAATTATTTGTTGTTATTTAGTGATTTCATAAATGTTTAATTATTGATTAATCAATATCAAATCCTATGGACGTTGTCTTAGAGGGTTGATTAGATTCATTATGATTGGTTAATTCCATACTTTGGAGCTTTGGACTGACACTGACCCCTATCTGGATTAATGGTTTAAGACAACATTTTGATAATTAAGATTAAGATTGTTGGTGTCACATACGATATCAAGGGGGCTGATCACCATTCGTTAGCTAATTATGATGGCATGGCTTATTTGTTGAGTTATAATGGATGGTATACTAATTATTTTAGCAGTGTGATTACACGATTTTGGACTCCTAATGTGAGTTGAATATCTTAAATTGATTCTGTATTTGAGGATTGAAATAGTGACGCATTCAGTATAATTAATTCAATTAAATTATTTATTAATTTAAATCAAGGATTCATTGGTGATTATTAATAATAATAAAATATTTGCCAAATTCAGTTTATATTAAATTGAGATTTTGGAATCCCTAAGTAAAGGAGATCTTTCATCATTATAGGGTAATAAATCATCTAATATTCCTATTTGGTTAGAGGAATAAAATTAAATTAAATTGGGGAGACAGTTAAATGTCGTTTAATTAAATTAAATATTTTAATATTTATTTAATTAGTCTAGTAAACATTCAATCTAGTCAATCGAAGCACCATGTTGCCACAGCAATATCGTGTGTGGAGAAAAACTTTATTGAAATTACATAGATGAGTGTGGTATTATTTATGTGTTCTGTGTTCGGCCCACAGGTAGGCACAGTTTGATAGAATAATAACACACATGTGATAATAAGTATGTGATAATTATTTGGATTATTCATGTGAACATGAGTCGGTCCACATATAGACTCTTGTTTGACAGAACTTATTGTCAATACTTGATTGTTACACCAAGATTACCCCTGCAGTTAATTTTTGTCCATAGACGAGGTTAATGTTGCACAAGGTGTCTTGTGATGGGTCCCTAATTAATAATGTTTTGCAAGTGTATCTTCATGCGGGTATTGATCGGCCCATAGGTAGATTAATATTTGGCAGAAATACACAAGCACCTGTGGTGGTAAATATATGACGATTATTTGTTTAACATGTGAGTAATAAGTCGGCCCAAAGGAAGGCTATTGCTTGACAGTTTTATTGTCAGTATTTGACTACTACGTAGAGAGTCTCACTTACAAGTTGGTATTGATACTAATGATGTGAAAGATTCCTTGAGATGATTCTAAACTATTTAAAATTTGAAAGATTATAAAGTTTAGTGCAATTATGATAATCATTTTGGATTAATTCTCTGTACAATTAAGAAGTCTGTTAATTAAGTTTAACCTATGTCAACAACAAAATTATACATGATGAGAACTTCAACAATAAGAATGAACTAATAAGTTTCTAACAAACTCTGTCTCAATAAAGTATAAGGGCAACAAAGAAAAACCTGTTTGGAAAGCTGTTAAAAAGAAACTAAAGTATAACCTTTCGTTTTCTCCTATAGGCTTGTGGAATTATTTTATAATGCACCACATTAAGATTACTTAGTATGAATGGTGTTATGGTGTAGTTAAAAGACAAAAATAGTACTCCACAATATATGATTACTAATTGGAGAAATACTAAAGATTGCAGCTTATGGTCTCAATAAAGTTCCAACCAAAGTAGTTGTGAGAACTCTTTGAGTTTCACATATGGTGATATTCAACTAAGGCTAGATCATTGGGATCTACTAAAGAAAATTGGATTCAAATAGATACAAGCTACTTTATTGGTATTAAATAAAGATAATAAATTTATGATCCAATTGATCGGATCATATTTGAGACGGGTAATACGGTATTATGTGAGGATGTTGATTTTGGGGGAAGAATAATATTAGAGACATTGTCCTTAAGGGAGTCGATTCGATCTCCACTTATGCTTTAAAGAATTGGTGCAAATTTAGAATAACGATATGACAATGTCAATAATATTTAAGGAATAACAAATTCAACAACCTCAAAAATTAATGTCACTAAGAAAACCACTAGAGTTGGGTGAAAGACAATTCGAATGATTATGTAGTTTTTCTCTTAAATAATGAGGACACTATAGAATTAATGGTAGAACATTCAAACAATGTTCATCAAACCATGAAAGGTCCAATTACTCCAAAGTGTGTTAATGCTATAAGTTATGAGTATAAATCTATACAAGATGATTAGGTTTGCATCTTGATATAGGATTATACTCAAAAGGGAAGGAAATCATTATTATAAGATAATCGTGACATTAGTAGCACATTTTGATCATATTAGATGGATGTAAAGATAAAGTTTCTTGATCGCAACACTGATGATACGATCTAAATGGTTTAAGAACTAATAGAAAATCCATCTATGCATTCAAGCAATTTTTTTTCATAAAGGAATCACAAGTATCATCATGAAGTAAGTGTCTCATTTGGTTTTGAGACAAATGTAGATGATTATGTGATTCAGTGGGAGAATGTTTAAGTTAAACTAAGGGAGACAAGTGCAGTCTCAAAAACTAAGGGAGACAAGTGCAGTCTCAATCAGGTGCCCTAAAGTTAAACTAAAGATTTAAGAAATGTAGAAACATTTCATATTCATTGGTTGTTGGAAGTTGTTGTATGATGAGGTCTCTACAAGACCTAATTTGGCTTATGTTGATTGATATATTAAGTAGACATTTAAGTAACTCTAGTATGAATCTTTATAAAGTATGTATAGAGAACTAAGAATAATATGCTTGTACATCATGGATCAGATTTATTAGAGATCATGAAGAATTCTGATTCTGAGTTTGTTGGATGTCAATACAGTATAAGATCCACTTCAGGCTACATCTTCTGTTGGTTTTGAAAGCTATATAAGTAAAAGTGTTAAGTAAACACTTGTAACTCATTAACCATGACAATAGAAATAGTAGCACACTAAGGGGCATCCAATCATAAAATAAAGGTTGCGAAGCTTTGTCACATAAAGTTGATTGTGATAATTAGTTTGCAGTAAAGTATTAACAACAAGAGTACCTATAAGTCAAACATATTGACATAGAACTCTTGGTTGTTTAAAAAAGTGTTCTTATGGATAAATTTTGGTAGAGCATATTATAATAGACTCTAAATACGGATCCGCTATTTATGTATTCAACGCCCTGTAATTTTTATGAGTTAGCTAATCATGTAGGTGTTATATGGTTTTAGAATACATTAGTTCAGTGGGAGTCTATATTTATTGTTCTTTAAAGTTTTCAAGACACTTTGATTTGGATAATTCAGTTTTCTGCAGAATAAAGTTCATGGCTTTGAATTCATTGTGAATTCACTTAAGTAATTTCATTTTGTAATATTTTACATTATGGATTGATCTCACTAAAGTTTAAAGTTAGACCAGTTGGAAATAGACATGATGTTGATCACATTTGACATGTAATTTCCATGCTACTCACCATATTTGATCTATGTCATTGAGTATATTGATATTGGTAATTGTCGGGGTTTAATCACGATTTATAATGTGGTGAATGCCGCAGTAGTTTCATATTAGTATATGAGATGGACCAGATTGTTAAGTATAGCCTAAAGAGGAATAGCATAAAGTTGCGCAACTAAGGACTCTTGATATAATTACTTTGGAAAATATATAGCCCAGGTGGGAGATTGTTGGAAATTTTTAATTTCCAATATAATGTAATTGTGGGCAATATATTATTATGCAATTATATTAGCTATTCAATTATATTATGAACTTAATTAAGTGATCCAATTAAGGTTAAAGGTCCATGAGCTATAATAATAAATGATATGGGCTTATTGAGTAGATACCCAATATTACATGATTAGGTGATTATGAGTGGTCTAGTCAAGTAGTATATAAAGGCTCCCAGGTTATGGTTCTCAATATACTAAGCCGCACATGGTCTTCCATTCTCCCCATCGGGAGGGATTACTACGGTCCCCATAAAGGAATTAGGAGGGCTTAGTTGAGGAAGGTCATATAATCATTGATCCTGAGTTCGTGTTCCGCCTAGAGACTCATTGGATCAGGTACGCTTCCGCATTATAATTTTGATCTCGTTAATCGTAATAGAGTTTAAGGTATTATGATTTATTAATTTTTTTCCTACAGTACGATGTCGTCATGAAGACCGAGAGGTTTGGAGTGAGCTTCCTTGTACTTGTCCACGATTTCATGGGTGTCGCCGTGGAGAAGTCTGTAAAGGTCTCGACTCTCCTCGGCTCCACCCAAACCCAACAAAAAACTTTCCATAGCCATACTACTAAAATGGTTGCTAGTGAAATCGCAGCAAATTTCCACATTTTTTTTATCACCCTAATTTCTTACAGTGAGTAGGTCATATTCATTGGCTTCCATTTATATAATAATTATATTAATTATTAATTGATGTGTGCTGCACGAGGGTGAGCAATTCCTCGATCGTCCATACATCGGATAACCACACATTTTTGATAAAATGCACCCACCACAAAAAAGGGGGGGGGGGGGGGGGGGGATAAATTTTCTTTTTAAATAACAGATAAGAAAAAATAAAAGCATATGATATTGTACGAGCTAGGATATGTACTCTATTAGTTATTTAATTTTAATCCTTATGCAATATTTTATAAATTTGTATTAAATATTACTCTTTATAATCATGATAGTGTTCGTTAGAGTATCTACTGTTAATCTACTTAGAAAAGTTCATAAATAATGGTAGGTCTTGCGTGAGATCATTTTACACTTTTTTAAATAGTTATTATTTTTGCTATAAAACGTTGTTACTTTCGCTATAAAATGTTATCACTTTTTATTTATACTATAAATTGTTCATTAAATAACATTATCACTTTTTATTAATTTAGTATCACTTTTCAATATAAAAGTTATCACTTTCTGATCGTCTCACGTAAGCCCTTATGTGAGATGATATCACACATCTTTTCCCATAAATAATAGTGATATATTATCCTTTTTGCAGAAGAGTAATTTTCTGTTGTACACATAAGAGTAACATTTCATTTAATTTTAGAGTATGCAAGTAGATTATATAATGTATAATCAAATATCATTAATATATAAGGAATTTAAGAAATTTTATTTTATTGACCACTTGAATTTTAAAGGGGTTTTTAATATTCATTTAATAATAAATACAGTATATTATTCATGTGTGTGATGTGAGAATTTGATAATTTTAAATTTAAAATATTCTTTGAAGTTATTGTATAAAAATATTATTTTTTTAGAATGACTATAGTACAACCAGTTCTTCCAAATTTGTGGTACAACCGGATCTGTATGAAAGCTCACGAGTTAATTATCTAATAAAATCCCCCTTCTTTCCCTTTTGACTTTTCCATGATCCTTTTTCTCTCTCATCACCCTAATTTCTCGATTTAATTCCACATCTATTTTCTACTTTCCCAAATCCTTCATTCTCTCCCCTTCCTTCACATCAATTCTCTTCTTTCCCAGGTACTTCATTCTCTCTCCTTCCTTCTTATTTTCTCTCTCCTCCTTCACAACTTCTTCATTTCCTCCCTGCAACTCCACCACACCACACTTCATTTTCAATCATCAAGAAAACAGAGAGGAAAACTTCGACCACCGGAGAGCTGACGTACGGGTTTCACCGTCGTAAACCCCACACGCCACCAAATCTGCCACCTCGCACAGCCGTTGCGTCTTGCGACCGGCATCCCACCGTGCGATCAGCCACCATCTGTAAATAGATACGCTTCCGGAGCTCGTCGAGACTGCGGGAACTAGCGCGCTGTTCACCGTCAGTCTGCCGCCACCGCACATGTTTGCTAATGTTTTGGGGCCAAAAAGCGACCTCAGTAATTAGGGCAATTGCAAAAAATTAATTTTGTGATAGCATGTATTCAATAATATAAGTCTCTCTTTCTACAAAACATACCATAATTTATCCAAATAAATCAAAGAGTATGTAGAACATTACCACTGCCTTTATTATGACTTCATTTGTCAATATACTAGAAAAAATAAACCGGTGGGACCACTTGCTGATGCAATTTATTTAATTTGAAATAATAATCTAATTAATTTAAAAGAGTAATCTTATTAATTTAAAAGAGTAATCTAATCTAATTTTATAGAGTGATCTATCAATTAACAGATTATATACAATTAAAATTTTTGCAACACATGAAATTTAGAATTTAAAATTAATTTAATTCATTATAAAAAGTAACTTATTTAATAGAAAAAAGTAACATTCATTTTTAAAAAATTAGATTTTCAAATCAAAGAGTAATCTAATTATTTATAAAGAGTAACATAATTAATTTCAAAGAGTAATATAATTATTTATTTGGAACGTAACAAAGTGTATATTGCATTCAATTTCTTGGAGTATGATTCCATACAAATTAATTTTTTCAAAAACCTAATTATTTTTAATGTATAGATTGCATTCAATTTAATTAATTTCAAAAAGTAAGAGTGATCTATTTATTTAATTTTAAAGAGTAACATAATTCATTCAAAGAGTAACCTAATTAATTTGAAACCTAATTAATTTGGAAAGTGATCATAGTAACCCAAATTATTATAAAAAGTAACCTAATTAATAAAAAAGAGTAATTTAGAAAAATTTAACGAAACAAAATAGAAAAGTTAAAATCAACGTAAAAGAATAATAAAAAAGATTATTTATATTAACACAATCTGTTACAAAGAGTAAATCTAATAAATGTAAAAGATTAACAATAGAAAGTTATTGACCAAATCCCACCAAAAAGTAATCTAATTAATGAAAAATATTAACATAGAAAGTTGTCCAAATCCCACTAATTAATCCCCACCAAAAGAGTAATCTAATTAATGAAAAAATTAACTATTGACCAAATACTACTAATTAATTCCCACCGCGTTAGAAAGCTTGCTCAGATTTGGTGCATCTTCAACCTTAAATGCCTTATCCTTGGACCGTCTTCAACCTTAAATGCCTTATCCTTGGACCGACCGGTAAACTTTCAAAATTCTACTGGAAAAATGAGAGAATCGAAGGTTTTGCAACCAACTTTCTCCAACAACTCCGTTATGTTAACGTCGAACATTAGCGTCGTCAAAACTGAGGTGGGAGTAATCTACTTGCTGACCTCGATAATTGAGACATTAAAGGGGACTTTTTTGATGGATTTGGTGAAGGAAATGTCGAGTAGAGAGCCGAGAATGCCGAATCTAAAAAGAACTTCCTCGCCCTTGGCTTCCGTAATATTGACGAAGCCGAGCTTTTTGTCGGCTTTTCTGATGGTCTGGTACAGAGTGGTGGTGAGTGACAAATATCGAATAATGAGAAAAGAGAAAAGAGAAAAGAAAAAAATCACAGAAGAAGGAATGAAGATAGAGAAAAATAAAGAGATAAGATTATACAGGTGGGGAAAGAAAGAGGGAGGAAAGAAGATACAGTTGGGGAAAGAAAGAGGGAGGAAAGAAGAGAAAGAGAGAGGAAAGCTAAAAAAATCGCACAACAAGAAAAGAAGAGAGAGAAAAATAAAGAGATAAGATTATATGGGTGGAGAAAGAAATAGAAGGGTAAGTCCATGTGATGTGTCAGGATTAAAATATCCGGTTCCACCAATTTGAAAAAAAAAGACGGTCCTATTCTATTTTTTGCCTTATTTTTTATTAAGGTTGAGAAGTGTGTTGTGGGACATGTACATGATGAAGAAAATTTGTGAAAGGTTTTGTGAGAGGGGAAGTATCATTGACCCATTTATTATTAATAATTCGTCATTCTAGAATTAATATTTCATATTTTAAAAAATAAAATCCAAATTTGCATACAATGGGGTGACACTAATTATTTCTATAAATCTTATCACAAGTGTGCGGACCTATATATTATAGTCTCATGTATAATTCGTGTACGAATTGTGACTAATAAGGTATTTTGGAACTCATGAATCCTGGCCAAGATTATTGAAATTTATTTTTGCTAGAAATTAAATATTATGAGATATTATCATTTTAATGATATAAGAACGTTTTTAGGATCTTGGATGTCCTGTTACATTTTGGTGTTACATGAGTAACACGTATGCGGAGAGGAAAATCTCAACATTTCCCCTTAGGGTTGATTGTTAGGATATAGAATAGTTTATCCTACGTGTCAATCATCCAACAATTTTTAATAGGAGATGTAACACCAAAATGTAACAGGAGATCCGAACCGCGTTGCACCTTTTGTTTACAAATACTCCATATGTTACAATACCCCATATATCTTACAAATTTTACTAACGAAAGTAGTACAATACTATATATTAAGCATAAATAAACAATATGATGATAATATCACACATTATTTAACACACACATACTTACTACTCCAATTGATTGTAAATGAAAATTAGTGGCAGATGATCATCTTTATAGTATACGCAGCAAGAGAGGTGCCCCATACTGTGGCTGAATGGTGAAGGCAGCATATGGGGCGTGCTTGTAATTCGGGGCGAGCTCGAATGAAAACGTTCGTAGAAGTTGCGCCATGAATGCTTTCCCTTCCATAAGGGCGAAGTTTTGGCCGATGCAAATCCGGGGACCCCAACTGAAGGGCATGAAAGCGGCCTGACCGTTGGCCGCTTTCAGGACTCCCTCGGCAAACCTATCAGGTCTAAAGTCGAGGGCGTCCTTGCCCCAAATGTCGGGTCTCCGGTGTAGCAATGCTATCGGCAATTGTAAGAACACGCCTTTTGGTATGCGTAGGTTTCCTAATTGTGTCTCTTCTTCAACTACCCTCGAGAGTTCCATCACCGGTGGATATAAACGTAACACCTCGTGCAAAATCATGTTCACCTAAAATGGCAAAACAAAATGATCTATATCAAAGCACAACTTACATGATATAATGAAGAACAACTTTTTATTAAACGAGAAAAATGCACATTTGGTCCCGCACAAAGGGATTTATATCTAGCTAGAAATGTTCCATAGTTTCAAGTTGTTTCCAAAAGTTACATTTTTTGTTCTGTTATTAGATTTTTTTAATGAAAAAAAGTTGTGTTTTTTGTCCCATGTGAAATAATTTATGACATAAAATACATCTTTTTTTAGACCAATTTGAAACTACGAGATATTCTTTATACGGTATCTTTTAGTACGGGATCAAAAATGCATTTTTCCCTTTCTTATATCTATTTAATTGATGAAATAAACTTATACTTACAACTTTAAGCTGGCTCAATCCATCATTAGTGAGCACATAATCATGGCCAAGGACTTGAAAAACCTCCTCCCTTGCGCGAGCTTGCCATTCTTGATGAATGGCGAGCAGGATCATGGTCCAGACCATGAGATTCGAACTAGTGTCGTAGCCAGCAAAGTAGAACAACTTTGTTTGCGCTACGGCCTCTTCAATAATCCTTCCACGCTCGCGACGACTCAAGCCCTTGTCGTCTTTGTACAACTCCCCCAAAAACAGATCAAACAAATCCATCTCACCATTCCCTTCCCGTGCCCTCCTCTGCCTCACTCTCTCGTTGATCATGTTCATGAATGAACGCCGCACTTCCTTCTCCATTTCCTTCGCCTTCCTCTTCGCCCTTGTCGGCAAGTACCTGAGCATCATGCTATACCAAATGAAATACATTCGGGGGCACGTAAACACAGAAAAAATGAGTAAACGAAAACGCACTCGGATCCGGGGAAATTGAAGGGCTTGGAAGCTGTATCAGTCATGATTGTGATGTCTCTAAGATGGTGAAAAATTCTTCTCATTTCTTCATTAAAAGAAGTGTGGAACAATGAATGTGTCACAACAGATCCACTGTAGTCTTCCAAATCATGCAACACATCTACTACTCCATAACCTTCTTCTGAAATCTGGCTTTTCCATTTATTCAGTATCTTATCTGAGCAGATTTGCATGCTTGGAACCATTTGCTGTAATATACATGTATAAATACAAGGAAATATCAAATTTGGTACTGTAACTTTGGATGAATCCAATTTTAGTCCTATAAGTTTTATATTTCAATTTTTGTCTATTTGTTTCAATTTTAGTTATGTAACTTTTTATTTTTTCAATTTTAGTCATTTAGCCATATTTCTTCTAAACTTATAAGACTTGCAAAGTTAATGCAGAACTAAAATTGAAAATCCTTTTTTGGAGTAAAATTTACACTATGAACTAAAATTAAAAAAAGTAAAAAGTAATAACACTAAAAATGGATTCACTCAAGTTAAAGGATTGAAATAGATAATATCTCATTAATACACACTCATTTAAGTTTTTTTTTTTTAAATGTATATTCTTAAACCTAAAATATTTGAAAGAAAAAGGACCTTCAACTTGTCCAAATGAAAAGCTGGATTGAGCTTCATCCTTGATTTGCTCCATTCATTGCCCTCATAATAAACAAGACCACCAACAACCAGCCTTATTATTTTGTTGATCATCCTAAAACTCTTTTGATAATTCTTGTGTTTGTTCAACACTACTCTCATCAATTCGGGCTCGGATATGATGATCCTAGCTGTCGGCCCGATCCAGGCTAACGCGTTCGTCCCTGCAATCAGGCCATGCACATCGAACATACTAATTATGATTTAAAAAGAGACTTCTCAATGAAAAATATTATTCATCTAAATAAAAATAATTATAAAGAGTAATGATCAAAATGAAATGTTTGAAGAAACTAAAAGTAAATAAATAGAAATAAAAAGAAGGAACCATAAGTGTTGATGGTTTTATGGATGAAAGGCATAATGCGAGGGGCAATATCGTCATAGGGATCGAGCGGCTTGGAGTTGGCTTCTCTGTACATGTTGGCGATTTCATCGGAATCTCCGAGTAGGAATCTGTAAGAATTACCATTAAGCCCCTGACTTCTCAGGAATCTCTCCATCCTCCGGGGTTCCAAGCAGGCCCAGTTTAGTAATTTCCATGCCCACACCACCACAACAGCCACCAATGAAATCATTACGTGCGTCCACATCTCTCTCTCTCTTCACTCTCTCACTTCAATCTCTTCTCCATCTCTACAAACTTTGGTGTGTGTGTGAAAAGAGAAAAGAAAAAAATCACAGAACAAGGAAGAAAAGAGAGAAAAATAAGATTATACATGTGGGGAAAGAAAGAGGGAGGAAAGAAGAGAAAGAGAGAGGAAAACTAAAAAAATCGCACAAGGAAAGAAGCGAGAGAAAAATAAAGAGATAAGATTATACGGATGGAGAAAGAAATAGAAGGGTAAGTCCATGTAATGTGTCAGGGTTAAAAGATCCGGTTCCACCAATTTGAAAAAAAAAAGACGGTACTATTCTATTTTTTGCCTTATTTTTTATTAAGGTTGAGAAGTGTGTTGTGGGACATGTACATGATGAAGAAAATTTGTGAAAGGTTTTGTGAGAGGGGAAGTATTATTGACCCATTTATTATTAATAATTCGTCATTCTAGAATTAATACTTCATATTTTAAAAAATAAAATCCAAATTTACATACAATGGGGTGACAATAATTATTTCTATAAATCTTATCACAAGTGTGCGGACCTATATATTATAGTCTCATGTATAATTCGTATACGAATTGTGACTAATAAGGTATTTTGGAACTCATGAATCCTGGCCAAGATTATTGAAATTTATTTTTGCTAGAAATTAAATATTATGAGATATTATCATTTTAATGATATAAGAACGTTTTTAGGATCTTGGATGTCCTGTTACATTTTGATGTTACATGAGTGACACGTATGCGGAGAGGAAAATCTCAACATTTCCCCTTAGGGTTGATTGTTAGGATATAAAATAATTTATCCTACGTGTCAATCATCCAACAATTTTTAATAGGAGATGTAACACCAAAATATAACAGGAGATCCGAACCGCGTTGCACCTTTTGTTTACAAATACTCCATATGTTACAATACCCCATATATCTTACAAATTTTACTAACGAAAGTAGTACAATACTATATATTAAGCATAAATAAACAATATGATGATAATATCACACATTATTTAACACACACATACTTACTACTCCAATTGATTGTAAATGAAAATTAGTGGCAGATGATCATCTTTATAATATACGCAGCAAGAGAGGTGCCCCATACTGTGGCTGAATGGTGAAGGCAGCATATGGGGCGTGCTTGTAAGTCGGGGCGAGCTCGAATGAAAACGTTCGTAGAAGTTGCGCCATGAATGCTTTCCCTTCCATAAGGGCGAAGTTTTGGCCGATGCAAATCCGAGGACCCCAACTGAAGGGCAAGAAAGCGGCCTGACCGTTGGCCGCTTTCAGGACTCCCTCGGCAAACCTATCAGGTCTAAAGTCGAGGGCGTCCTTGCCCCAAATGTCGGGTCTCCGGTGTAGCAATGCTATCGGCAATTGTAAGAACACGCCTTTTGGTATGCGTAGGTTTCCTAATTGTGTCTCTTCTTCAACTACCCTCGAGAGTTCCATCACCGGTGGATATAAACGTAACACCTCGTGCAAAATCATGTTCACCTAAAATGGCAAAACAAAATGATCTATATCAAAGCACAACTTACATGATATAATGAAGAACAACTTTTTATTAAACGAGAAAAATGCACATTTGGTCCCGCACAAAGGGATTTATATCTAGCTAGAAATGTTCCATAGTTTCAAGTTGTTTCCAAAAGTTACATTTTTTGTTCTGTTATTAGATTTTTTAATGAAAAAAAGTTGCGTTTTTTATGACATAAAATACATCTTTTTTTAGACCAATTTGAAACTACGAGACATTCTTTATACGGTATCTTTTAGTACGGGATCAAAAATGCAATTTTCCCTTTCTGATATCTATTTAATTGATGAAAGAAACTTATACTTACAACTTTAAGCTGGCTCAATCCATCATTAGTGAGCACATAATCATGGCCAAGGACTTGAAAAACCTCCTCCCTTGCGCGAGCTTGCCATTCTTGATGAATGGCGAGCAGGATCATGGTCCAGACCATGAGATTCGAACTAGTGTCGTAGCCAGTAAAGTAGAACAACTTTGTTTGCGCTACGGCCTCTTCAATAATCCTTCCACGCTCGCGACGACTCAAGCCCTTGTCGTCTTTGTACAACTCCCCCAAAAACAGATCAAACAAATCCATCTCACCATTCCCTTCCCGTGCCCTCCTCTGCCTCACTCTCTCGTTGATCATGTTCATGAATGAACGCCGAACTTCCTTCTCCATTTCCTTCGCCTTCCTCTTTGCCCTTGTCGGCCAGTACCTGATGTTGGAAATTATTAATTTCCATTATAATCTAATTGTGGGCAATATATTATTATACAATTATATTAGCTATTCAATTATTTTATGGACTTAATTAAGTGATCCAATTAAGGTTAAAGGTCCATGGGCTATAATAATAAATGATATGGGCTTATTGAGTAGATACCCAATACTACATGATTAGGTGATTATGGGTGGTCTAGTCAAGTAGTATATAAAGGCTCCCAGGTTATGGTCCCCAATATACTAAGCCGCACATGGTCTTCCCTTCTCCCCATCAGGAGGGATTACTACGGTCCCCATAAGGAATAAGGAGGCTTAGTTGGGGAAGGCCATATAACCACTGATCCTGAGTTCGTGTTCCGCCTAGAGACTCATTGGATTAGGTACGCTTCCGCTTTACGGTTTTGATCTTGGTTTATCATAATAGGGTTAAGGTTTCATGGATTAATTTCCAACACCTGAGCATCATGCTATACCAAGTGAAATACATTCGGGGGCACGTAAACACAGAAAAAATGAGTAAACGAAAACGCACTCGGATCCGGGGAAATTGAAGGGCTTGGAAGCTGTATCAGTCATGATTGTGATGTCTCTAAGATGGTGAAAATTTCTTCTCATTTCTTCATTAAAAGAAGTGTGGAACAATGAATGTGTCACAACAGATCCACTGTAGTCTTCCAAATCATGCAACACATCTACTACTCCATAACCTTCTTCTGAAATCTGGCTTTTCCATTTATTCAGTATCTTATCTGAGCAGAATTGCATGCTTGGAACCATTTGCTGTAATATACATGTATAAATACAAGGAAATATCAAATTTGGTACTGTAACTTTGGATGAATCCAATTTTAGTCCTATAAGTTTTATATTTCAATTTTTGTCTATTTGTTTCAATTTTAGTTATGTAACTTTTTATTTTTTCAATTTTAGTCATTTAGCCATATTTCTTCTAAACTTATAAGACTTGCAAAGTTAATGCAGAAATAAAATTGAAAATCCTTTTTTGGAGTAAAATTTACACTATGAACTAAAATTAAAAAAAGTAAAAAGTAATAACACTAAAAATGGATTCACTCAAGTTAAAGGATTGAAATAGATAATATCTCATTAATACACACTCATTTAAGTTTTTTTTTTTTAAATATATATTCTTAAACCTAAAATATTTGAAAGAAAAAGGACCTTCAACTTGTCCAAATGAAAAGCTGGATTGAGCTTCATCCTTGATTTGCTCCATTCATTGCCCTCATAATAAACAAGACCACCAACAACCAGCCTTATTATTTTGTTGATCATCCTAAAACTCTTTTGATAATTCTTGTGTTTGTTCAACACTACTCTCATCAATTCGGGCTCGGATATGATGATCCTAGCTGTCGGCCCGATCCAGGCTAACGCGTTCGTCCCTGCAATCAGGCCATGCACATCGAACATACTAATTATGATTTAAAAAGAGACTTCTCAATGAAAAATATTATTCATCTAAATAAAAATAATTATAAAGAGTAATGATCAAAATGAAATGTTTGAAGAAACTAAAAGTAAATAAATAGAAATAAAAAGAAGGAACCATAAGTGTTGATGGTTTTATGGATGAAAGGCATAACGCGAGGGGCAATATCGTCATAGGGATCGAGCGGCTTGGAGTTGGCTTCTCTGTACATGTTGGCGATTTCATCGGAATCTCCGAGTAGGAATCTGTAAGAATTACCATTAAGCCCCTGACTTCTCAGGAATCTCTCCATCCTCCGGGGTTCCAAGCAGGCCCAGTTTAGTAATTTCCATGCCCACACCACCACAACAGCCACCAATGAAATCATTACGTGCGTCCAAATCTCTCTCTCTTCACTCTCTCACTTCAATCTCTTCTCCATCTCTACAAACTTTGGTGTATATATATATATATATATATATATATATATATATATATATATATATATTACTATGAAATAAAAAAATTTAACTTTTTGGAGCACACGACACGAGGTGATAATATGAATTATTAATTGCATAAATTGCAGCACGAGGACCACCTTTTTTGGAGCACAACTATTAATTTACAGGATTATTTATAAAGCAACTTTTCAATTTTTATTTTTATTTTGGAGAATTTTATTTAATGTGTATATATATATTTGAACAAATTTTGCGTATGGAATTCGTACACGTGGGTAGACATGCACAAATGAACCGGAACCGGCGGTTCGAACCGGGGAACTGCCGGTTCCGGAACCGACAAAAAAAAGGAACCGGCTAAGGAAGGTTCGGTTCCGATTCCTCATATTTGAGAAAAAAATCGGCGGTTCCGGTTCGAACCGCCAATTTTTTAATTTTTTTTATTTTTTATGCTTAAAGTCCGAAAAAAAAATTAAAACCGGAACCGGAACCGTCGGTTCGTACCCCAATTCGGTTCCGGTTCCTCCTATCTTGGAACCGGAACCGCCGGTTCTGAACCGGGGTGCATGCGTGGCCCAAGCATGCACCTCGGTTCGAACCGCCGATTTGAGATATTTTGTGTTAGAACCAAAGAATGGCATCAATACTTGTTTAGTAATGAAATATGAATTCTTTATCTTACTTTTATTCCATTTATTTATATCATTTATGAAATGGAATAATATATACTTTTTGCATCCATGGAATAACACGTAAATTATTTCAGGACGAAGGATATAGAAAATATATTTATCTCCTAGAGTTATATTTACTTTTCAAAATTATTTTATATTTATAATAAAGATATATGATTGTGTTAAATTAATTCTTATATCACTAATAGTTCTTCTAAAATCAACTAATTGGAAAAATAGCTTTGGAATTGATCTAGTTAATGCAGGTTATTACAAAAACATAAAATTAAGACAAGAAATTCTTTTATTATTGTAATGTGGAGTAATAATTAAGGAAATTAGTTTTAGTCCAGATAACTGGAAAGCCCAAATATTTTTTACAAAATAACTCTGGGCCACCACAATTGGGCCTCCATGAACTTATTCAGCCCATGATGTGGCCACATGTTAATCGTAGCCCAGAGGTGACATTTTCATCAAATCATGCTACTCCATATTCTTTTTGGGTATTTACAAACGGGCCTAAGGACCTTATTAATTGTGTGATATCATATGTTTTTTTTTTAAGGAACTGGAAATCAGTCAGTACTGATTGACATAAAAAGTCCGATAGAGTGGACCAACGATGCTCAAGAGAAGCACTATTACATTTAGCAAAAGAAGCAAGTGAGCTATATTATTGCGCGAGCGGGGCTGCCAAAAAGTTCCTTTGAAATTTTCTTGAAATGTGTAGAGAAGGATATCTTCAAAAATAGGAAGATAAGAGGCTAGACAATTACAATCTTTCCTAGTTGCGAAAATAATAGAAGCTGCATACAAATTAAGGGATTATATATGGAGTATTCTTTAATCTTTATATAAATTCTCGATTTTAATTTTGGTTTACGTTATTTTTATTTTTTAATTGATCCGTAAATGTATTAATTTGATATTACACCCAAACAAAAGGTTCACGGTTCACCGGTAGGGTGAGGGTTTATTTATTTGACAAAAAATCGTGTGAAAGATTTTCGTTGGATGAAATAATATTTTAATAAAAAATAATATTCACACTAATAAAAATGATAGTAATTACAGTGAATTATTTGATACACATTTTAAATAAGGCACAATTACCAAGTTTCTTATCTCTTCATAATTTAATCTTAATCTATTATATACGTAAATACAAAATTATACACGTAAGTATATATGTACAAAATATATTTTCATGTAATTGAATGTAGTTTTTTTAAATTATTATTTTTAAAATATGAAGTGTGTTATTATATTCAAAGAACTGTGATTTTTAAATTTTTTTTTTATTAATATTGAGATGAATAATGTTGGATTTGACAAAATAAAATGAAGATGTTTTTGTCCCACATCGGATGTGAGATCAAAAGGGGAGGATTCTTATGCTATTTAAGGAGGTCCTTTGTTTTGATGTTAAGTGTACCAATCAATTACACTTTAATTTTTGTAATTTATTTTTCTTAAATTCCTTTCTTTGATTCTCGGTTGTGAGAATGAGGAGAAAGGTGTGGATTAGTCAAAGATTTGTAAGAGTGTAGGATTGTGGTCGGGAGAGAAATTCTGTGTGATTGTACAAAATTTTCAAATAGTGGTATTTTTTCGGTCCGTGATTTTCCTTCGATTTTGGAGTTTTTCACGTAAATTCTTGTGTTATGCTTTTTATGTTCTTCTTTATTTATCCCTTATGTTCTTCTTTATTTGTCTCTTAGGAATGAATGAAGATCTGCTTATCTCAGCAAGTGGTATCAGAGCCCGATTCGGGCGCTCAGAAAAGACTTTATGCCTATCTCAACAAGTGGTATCAGAGCCCGGTTCGGGCGCTTATAAAGTTCTTAGTATGCTGTGTGGTTGCAGCATAGTTTGACATTCCATATCAGAAAAGTCTTTATGAGAGGAATAATGGTTATTCATTAGGCTAAGGATATCATGAAAGAAGTGGGAAAAGCTAGTGGCACAAGGGGATCAAAAGAACAACCGGATGCGGTGACATCTCCTTTCTTGCGGTGAAATGCACCGGACTGTGACGACAGTGGCGTGGCAAGGGGTAGGATTTGCGGGACAGCAGTTTTTGGCAGAGTTCTTGGACCTGCGGAATGTGAATTGCTGGGACTCCCGGTGTTAGAGTTGGCTTAACAGCGGCATGGGGTTTAAAATAATCATATCTGTTTAGAATAATTGAAATAATAACTTATTGTTTGACCAAGAAAAAAATGTTTTAAAATATGTAAATTTAACCAAAGTGAAAAACATATCTTCTCTATTTATTTCACATAAATAGAAAACATTGTTATCACTAAGGTTGAAGTGATTCTCCTTAGCATCATCAGATAATATCAAAATAGGTATACTGATTGATGTGTCAAATACCTTGAAGATCATATACAAATATTTGGTGGAATTCATATATGAAACTTTAAAAACCATTAATCTCATTGAAAATGTTTAAGTTCTTCAATTATGTAATTTCTTCCTCTAGTAAAACCCGTAGTAAGAACAGTATAAGTGAAAGAACATTCATATTTAATCAATTTTAACTAACTGTGATGAGTATATTTCAAATAAATAAATGTAAAACTTAATTTTATAAAACATAAAATATGTAAAAGACAGTTACATTGTACATATATTTTAAGGATATCATATCTTATTTAAATTATGATATCGAAACGAAAACTTAGTGCATAGAGTATACTATACAATTGATCAAACTGATAGTTATCATCATCAATAATTAAAGTAAACTCATCCTTGCAGCAATCATGACATAACCTAAAATTCAAAATAAAATAAAATAAACACACTTTCAAAATTAATGTGTAGCTACAATAATTTTTAGTAACAATATTTATAGTATACATTAGTCATTTAAAAATAGTACAAATACTATTATTTACCTCTATTTACGCCATCAACTTTTAAGCATTTAAATGATATTACAAATATAAAATTCATTTTGTATAAATAAATAATAAAAATTATACAACATTCTTATAATTAATGATTTTATTATTATATGAAGCATGTATTTGTTGAAACATTTTATAGCTTATTCCTTAAAATTTTTGTTTTAATATAAATGAAATTAAATAAGTTAAAATTTATTTAAAATAAAAAATTCTAATAATACATTGTTTTATTATAGTTATAAATCTCAAATTTGATATTACTTAATTTATATTTTAATTTATTAAATTTTAATAGTATAAAAAAGAGTTAAATAATCATAAATATCAAATACACTTTCACACCTCACATATTTTAATTTTATTTCAAAAAATATATTTTACTTATTAAAAATAATAAAGAAATGAATTACAAAAGAATAAATTTCCTAAACAAATAATAATAAGTCATCACACAATTTTAAAATGTAATTAATATTCAATTAACATATGTCTGTCACCACACATTTTATAAAATGTAATAAATATTGATGAAGGAACCTATGTCTGTCATCTCACATTTTGTAAATTTAAATTTGGAAACTTATTTTTATTTATATATAATGTCTTCCACCACTCATTTTATAAAATGTAATAAATATTGATGAAGGAATCTATGTCTGCCATCTCACATTTTGTAAATTTAAATTTGGAAACTTATTTTCTTTTAATATATAAGAAGATGTGAGAAAAACAATACTTCCTCTATCATACAATAAGAGGTGCATTTTATCATTTTCGTCTGTCCCAATGTAAAATGTGCATTTTCCTTTTTAGTAAATGAAACTCACACAAAATAACTCATATATCTCCATGAGACCCACACACCATACTAATACACATATCCACTATACATTAAAATATAATTTCTCTCACCTCAACTACCTATTAAATATTATATCACTTAATCTATGTGCAAAAAAGAAACGCACCTCTTGTGCCGAGACAGAGGGAGTATAATGTAAAAAAAGTAGGGATAAATTGGTAGTAATTTAAAGAGAAAAAGTAAATAAAGTTATTAAAAATGATGATTAAAGTGTAAGAAAGTTGATAAAGTTGTTAAGATTGATTAATAAAGTGTTAAAAGTAGGTAAGGTGTATAAGTATTTTTTTTACTATTAATGAAATGTGAATAAATATGTAGGACATTACAAATGAATAGTGCAAATAAATATGTGGGAGGGAGGGAATATTAATAATAAATAAATTAAAGTTAATAAAAAACATTAATACTATTAATTTACAAGTGCTTGCCAAAAATAAAATTTTTTAAATTATGAGGTGGTGGCGCCGCGTTACTCATTGAAAAATTTTGTGTATGTGATATCGCTACGTTCGTTTTTGAAAAAATTGTGTGCGTGTCGCTCTCACATTAATACTGCAATTAATATTTTATTTTAAATAATATAATATTTTAAATATGATTTATATAATCTCTCATTTTAATATTTTTAATAATGCAATTAATATTTTATTTAAAGTAATTAATACTATATTTGATAATTTTAAAATTAATATTTTATTTTAACTCATTCATTTATGAAGATTTAATTTAATCTAATATGAATATTTTAAGTTATTTTTATGAAATTTTATTATTTTAATACTAATAAAAAAATTTGAATCGTGTAGGTGTCGACGCCACATTACTCCTTAAAAAAATTTGTGTAGTCTCATCTATTATTAATAATCTAATTAACTTTTAAATAATATTAAAAAAAATAATTTTTAGGTGTCATCTGTTTCTTCTTAAAAAAATGTGTGCATGTAATATCATGACCACGTCCATTCCTGAAAAAAATTATATACGTAATGCTCTCATGTTAATATTACAATTAATATTTTATTTTAAGTAATCAAACATTTTAACTAATATTTTATTTAGTCTCTTCTATTAATAACTTCCAATTAATATATAAAATAAAATTATTATTAATAATAATTAATTTTAATAAATTTTATATTTAAATATTTGGGTTTTCAATAAATAAAAAAGTAATTAAATTAATTTATAGAAATAATAAAAAAAAGTAATGCTAAATTTTTAATTGTATGTGTGGCATCATCATATTCGTTTTTTTTTTTTGAAAAATTATGTATATTTTGTCTCACATATTAATAATAATCTAAATCTTTTAATTAATATTTTATATAAAAAAATAATTTGTACGTGCATCATCCGTTCCTTCTTGAAATTTTTTGTGTATGTAATGTCACCACTTTTATTTCTGAAAAATTTTATATATGTGACGCTCTCATGTTAATCTTGCAATTATATTTTATTTTAAGTAATTCAACATCTTAACTAATATTTTATTTTATTTTAGTCTCTCCTATTAATAATTTATAGTTAATATTTAAAATAATTAATAACATGAATGAATTTTATTTATATTTAAATATTGACAATGTCTCTTATAAAACTGTAATTATGTGAAACGGGTTGTGAGACGAGTCGACTCATTTTTAAAGTATGTTTGCTAATCATAATATATTAAAAGTGGCTTAACGAGTGTTAACATTTTCTACCAACTTTATCCTCACCTACATTTCCTTACTACATTTCTACCCTTATTTATTACTAGGTTAAATTACCAAAAACCCCCCTCGAGGTTTGTCCAAATTACCAAATAAACCCCGTGGTTTGAAAAATTATTAATTACCACCTTTAATAAATTTTTTTTAAAAAAATAGTGAAATTTAAAAATTCAATGTTAAATATATGGGTCTTGATGTCATTTCCATCCTTCTTTATTTTAAGAAAAAGTGTATTTTTATTGATGTTCAAATAAAAATAAGTTAAAGGGGGTAATTGATAATTTTCAAACCACGGGATTTATCTGGTAGCTTGGACAAACCTCGAGAGGGGTTTTGGTAATTTACCCTTATTATTATAATATCTTATATATTTAATTAATTCATTATTAATAATTTTCTTTCATTTTCTTCCTTTCACTTCTAGATATTACTAATAATTAATAATATTACTAATATTTTACTTGAACTATATTTAAGCCTTTTCATTTTCTTCAATTGACTTCCAGGTATTACTAATAATTAATAATATTACTAATATATTAATTAACTATATTTAATTATAATTAATAATTATATGCACCACTTTTACATCAATAATTAATTAAGTCATTTGATGAGTAATATGAAGAGGCAAATAAAATATTATAAAATGTGATGAATTTGTGGTGGCGATGAAGACACCAGAAGTGGAGTCCCTAAACGAATCATCGATGACAATGAAAAGCTTCTCACATGCTCGATATAGATGAGAGGGGACACAACAACAAGGTAAGATGAGACATTGAAGGAGAAGATGACGATCTCGTTCCGTCGGATGAGACATCGAAGGAAAAGACGATGATGAGTGATGATTGTATTTCATCGTTGATGAACTCATATATATATGATTGTGTAATTTTAAATTTTTAACTTTTATATATATGAGTTGTGTAATCAAATTTGTTGGTTTGAATTCCACGATTTTGTTTATGTGAGTGGTGATTATAATTTATCTTTGATGAACTCATATATGAGTTTTATGTAATTTTTTATTGTTTAACTATTATACGCATGAGTATGAGTTGTGTAATCAGATTTGTTGGAATCATTTAAATTTCTTATATATATATATATATATATATATATATATATATATATATATATATATATATATATATATATATATATATATATATATATATATATATATATATATCAATAAAATTTCTTTTATTAGTTTTCTTTGTGTGTAATTTTAATTGAATATTATTTTTATAGTGTATTATACATAAAAACATAAAAGGAAAAAAAAAGCCTCATGAAATAATAATCAAGAAAATATACGCATGAGGAAAGGAGTTCAAGAAAGTTATGAATATCAAGAGGTTTATGATTAGTAAAAATTAAATTATTAAATTAATAATAATTTATTGAAATAACGTATTTAAAAAATAATAATCATGATTTAAGTGTCTCTAAAAAATATTAAATTAATTTATTATTATTATAAAATTTACATATACATGGAGTAGTTTTTATATTATCTTTAATAAAAATTTATTGTGAACTAAAATTGTTTCACTTTTTTAAATTAAGTATTATTTTTTATTAAAAATATGTATCATTTTTTTATTCTAAAAATGTTTTTAAAATATTTTAATGAGACTAATATCTCTTTTTCATTGGTATATTTTTTTTATTAAGAATTTTATTATTTTTTCATAAGCTTTTTTTAAAAAAATTATTCATAAATCCGTTTAATAGAACAATCATAATATTCTTTTTCTCTTATCATGAATCACCTTTTATAAAAAATTATTTTGGAAAACTCGCTCTATGTTCATATTTTACTTTTAAGTATTTGTAAGTCATATACCATAAAGTTAGCACCATAAAATTTTATAATATTATACAATTTATCATTAATCCATATAAAAGTTATGGAAAAAAAAGGTTAAAATCACAATTAAAATTTCTACCTTGAAAAAAAATTGTAAATATTCTCGATAACTATTATTTAAAAAGATTAACATCAAAAGTAATTAAATGTAATTAAAATGTCAAAATAGTTATTTTTCTTAAATAATGTAGATGAGAAGAAATAACATGTAACGTGTGTAGCACATTGTTATAACTAGTAGGTAAAGTGTGCTAATTCGTTGTTCAAATATGTTATTTTACAGTATGTTTTTAAAGTATTATAATATGATTCACTACAAATATACTTCGACTATTAATAAGCATATTTTACCTATACAACAACTATACTTTAACAATGGATCAACCTTTCTCACAACCGTCTCACGTATATCCATCTCAGAAGTGAGTATCCTTAAATGTTTTGTTGAATTATTTAAAAAAAATTATAGAAGTAAAAGTTTTTAAATAAAAAAAAGAAAAAAAGATTAATGTTCGATTATCAATTAATTTAAAACTACTAAGAAGTTTAATATTTTGTGACATATAATTATGATAGAAAAATATTCATGCACATCACTATCGTTTTATATATTTCAAGCTCATAATTGGAGTAAAAAAATAATTTAAGTCCTGATAATTAATTTACCAATTTTTCAGGTTTTGAATTGAAAGTTTAATTATTATGGTACACCGTTTCCTTTTAAAATAATAAAATATTCATTTTTTTAATATGAGGGTAAAAGTTATATTTTTTAAAGTAAAGTAAGACTAAAAAAATAAAATCAAATATATACACATTTAATAATAAATATAAAATCACAAAAAAATATTATTATAAAATATATATTTTTAAATAAAAATACTACACATTATAAAACTGAGTCGTACACGGAAAACAAAACTAGTATATATATAATTTTTTTAAAAAATAAAGTAATATCCCACCCACCCCCAACACACACACAAACCCCTCAATAAAAAAAATTATATAAAATTTTAAATTTTATTATTTTTTATTTATCATAAATAAAACTCTATTAAAAATAAAAAAATAATTATTTAACTATGAATTTAAAAATCTTTTCACAAATTCATAATTCACTGAATAATGTCATTCATATGAATTGATTTAAAATTCATGTAATTAAAATTTTACTTATTTTTAAATTCATTAAATTTGAAATGACTCAATTCAAGCACAAACTTAAAGTTTATTCTTTTTTTTTAAGATCTAATTTTCCCCTCTCCCCTTTGTGTTATCCAACATATAAAAAATGTTATATCAGAATGACACAGAGCAGATGTAATCTTTAGTGCTTTAATAAAAAATAAATATTTTTAAAATAAAACTCCCTCCGTCCCATTGAAAGTATAAGCATTTCAATTTTGGATATGTTATAAAAAAATTTACATATTTCTTTATAGTAAATGAAAACACACAAAATGTTTAAATATCTCTATGGGGCCTAACACTACATTAATACAACTATCTGTTATACATTAGAATATTATTTTTCTCACTTCAATACATATTAAATTATTATATTCTTTAATCTTCGTATAAAAAAGAAATAGAAACATTTCTACCAAGATGACGGAGGAAATAATAAATATAAATGAGAAACGTCCAAAGCACATGTCTACTTAATAAAAAAATTCCGGACCCGTTTCACCTGTATCCATATAATTTCCATATAATATTAGTAAAGTTTCTTTACTAAAACTAAAGAAATCAGAAACAATCTTCGTGACATGATGTTCTACTACTTTATAGATCTATATATTTTAATACTCCAACCCTCCTCTTTATAATCTTGTATTTCATTTGTAATTACATATAAATAATGAAGATATAAACAGAAAATTGAAGGAAGTAAGGTTTTATTTATTTATTTTTTAAATTCTGGGTGCATACGTATACCTATCAAGAGTATAAACTTACTAATTCAATTTGGATTCATAAAGTGTAAAAGAGAAATAAAATTTATATAAAATCTTTATAAAATTAATGGTATGACAATCTTTCTTTCATACATTTACATAGTTCATTTAGAAGTAGAAGTGAAATACGAGATTCGATGGGATATAAAATTGGCACATACTATCTCCGCCTTAAAGGGTGTCATTTACTTTTTGCGCGTGGATTAAGAAATATTATTATTTAATATGTAGTGGGTAGTTGTATTAGTGGATGTATGAGTCCTATTTTTTAGTAGTATTAGTGGGTACTGTGTGGATCCCATGTGCATAAAAAAGGAAATGAGACCCTTGGGGGTGGACGCTCAAAATGAAAAAATTATATCCTTGAAAGTGGACGGATGGAGTATATACTTAAATTGATATAACCGAAAGAATTTTGTATCTTTAATGGTATTTTGACGTTGGGTAAATATCAAAATTAGTAGTATGATTGATTTCAATTTTAGTGATTTTTTCTTCAATTCTCAATTTTCGTCATTTTTTTGTTCAATTTTAGTCATTTTGTCTAATTCTAATTATTTTTTCAAACTTTGATTCTTTTTAGTAACTTTTGGTCCAAAATTTATACATTTAGAATCAATTTGGATTTTTTTAAGATAAAGGACTAAATTTGAGAAAAAAAACATGACTGAACTTGAGAAAATGATTAAAATTGCAAAAAAATGACTAAAATTGGAATCGACCATACTTAAAGGACCAATTGTGATATTTTATCTTTTTGAAGTTTTATTTTCTATATCATGAAATAATTAAGTGATATATATATATATATATATATATATATATATATATATATATATATATATATATAATTTAAACTCTTGCCCTTATTTATGTATTTTTTAAAATTTCTATGTATTACTCCCTTTGTCCCGATCAAATTGCACCGTTTGACTGCATAAAGCTCTCACAAAAGCTACAGTAAAAGGTGCAATATGGGCGGCACGGATGGAGTACTCATTTGAGAATAGAAGAGATTAAAAGAATAGTATATTATATTATACCCACTTTAATTGAACACATATTTTTATACAATATAACAAGTTGAAATATAAGTTCATCATTCATTCATTAAACTATCCTCAACAATAACCTAAGCCTAAGCCACGTGTGGCATGACATACGACACGAATAAGAACTCAACTATAAATACGAGCATGCTTACCCTTATAACAACCATCCAAGACACTAGTTAGCAAAAAAAATGCTGGCATTAGTGATAATCCCAGCGGTGGCCCTTGTCGCGGTGTGGGGATGGCAATTCCTGGAGTGGGTTTGGCTAAAGCCAAGGAGGGTGGAGAGGCTATTCAGACAGCAAGGTATGCGAGGGAACTCTTACAAGATCTTCTATGGCGACACCAAGGAGGCTGAGATCATGTACGAGAAGGCCTACTCCAAGCCCCTAGGCCTTCACGACGACTTCATTCCCCGTCTCATGCCCAACATTCTCGACTGCGTCCAGAAATACGGTACGCACATGTAATTAGAGTGACCTGATTAAGTATTAAATGATATTAATGCATGCGGTGTGCAGGCAACATGGCGTTCATGTGGGCCGGGCCGAGGCCGCGGGTTATCGTGTCGGGTACGGATCTTATTAGGGAGATGATGAACAAGTTCCGTACGTATCATAAGTCGTACAAGGTTTCTAACCACATTAATCAGATGCTTGTCACTGGTATTGCCGCCATGGAAGGGGATGAATGGACCAGGGCTAGATCTAGGCTTAACCCGGCTTTTCACGTCGACAAACTAAAGGTGCGTAGACGAATCTCCAGTATCACTCGTTGGATAGATGACACTAGTGGGAGTAAAAATCTAAACCTTAGAAGGTGAGTTAAAAAAATCATAAGGGAAAATATCAATTTTGGTTTTTTGGATATGACAAATCCAACTTCGGTCATCAGATTTGGTAATTTCTCAAAAGTGGTCATTTAGTGTCCGATTTTAGTCCTTTTCATCCGCTTTTAGTCCTTAATGTTTCCGAAAAAAGGATCAAAAGTGGACAAAAATAACTAAATTCAGACACCGAAAGACCACTTTTGAAAAATTACAAAATTTGAGAACTGAAATTGGATTTGACCTATCCTGGAGGACTAAAATTGATATTTCCCCAAAACCCTAATAACAAGAGTTTAGAATTTCTCTCGTCCCCCTACGTACGTGTTACTCATCCAACGAGTGTAACATAAATAAATACTATACTACTATATATATAAATAATGAGTAAACAAAGAGACTGAGTTAAAAAATGCAGAGAATGGTGCCCGCCATGGAAGCGTGCGGGCAACACATTCTGGAGCAGTGGCACGAGCTGACGACGAAAGACGGCGGCTCGTGCGAGATCGACGTGACCAAGTATCTTGAATTGTTCACGAGTTCGGTTCTTTCTCAACTCATGTTCACTTCTCCTTACACGGACCAAATCAAGCAAACATTTATCCAACTCTCAGAGTTATCAACTTTGGGCAAACTAGCCATGTATTCATTCAATCTTCCTGGACAAAAGTAAGTACTTTTTTTTTTCTATAATTATCTAAAAATTAGGGACATTTTCTTACTACTACTCTCTCGTGACACGGCATGTGAAACCGATTAACTTACTATTTTTAGTATGTTTATTATATAAGTAGAATATGTTTATAGTAGTTGAAAGTATACAATTACTCTATAATAAATTATATTATAACATTCTAAAATTTTAATGCATAATTTATCATATTTAAAAAAAGCATATTTTAATTACTAATAAATATATTTTCTCTACTCCCTCCATCTCATAGCAAGAGCAAGATGGTCTTTTGCTTTTTACATGTGAATTAAGGAGTATTATTATTTAATATGTTATGGGTAATTGTATTGGTGGGAGTTTGGGCCCCATATTTTAATTGTATTATTGGGTGCGTGTGAGTCTCATATGTGTAAAAAAGTAAATGAGGCTCTTTGGGTGAGACGCCCAAAATAGAAAAATAACCCCCTTTGAACGACTTGAATTCCCCATTCCACTTTTCATATTTCATTGGTGTTCCATAACATAAAAACTATACCCTACCATTTACCATTCAACCCTTGGGACATGTGGCATTAGTTTGAGCATTGATTGTAACACGTGGCGTGTATCTAAAGAGTGGAATAGGAGATGAAAGACGTGTGTAGAATAGATGATCTCATTTACTCTTTAAAGGAGACGAAGAGAATATATAATAAACATATTTTAACACTTCTCACGCCCAGTAAAAAAAGACTTTGTCTTTTCCTAGATATTTTGTATCCAAATATAGAACATGAACATTACACGTAATAATTGTATAAACAGGGTCAGAAATTTGGCAAAGTTGTTACAAATTTCTGATACCACCAAACTCCACCGCTGCACAAATATTCATGATCTGTAATTTGTCGTTTATTTAATTTCTAATTAAAATATCATTTTGTTTGATGTATGCATCATCATGTCAAAAAATATGAAAACTACATAGAAAAATAATACAGTATAATAATGACGTGTGACCAATGTTAAGTTTTTTAATTATTGATTTTTAATCATGAAAAATCAACACTTTAAAAAGAAAATATTAGGTAAATTATACCTGTGTATAGGACTATACTATTATATGTAGTTACATTATCTATATTTGTTTTTATACCACTTTTTTTTTTACATTATAAAGTTTATTAATATTTCCTTAATTAATAGGTATTTTCCAACGAAAAAAAATCGAAGAGCAAAAGAAATTGACCAATTTGTACGAACGTCGTTCACCTCCATGATTAATGAAAGATTGGAAAAGAAAAGGGCAGGAGAAGTGAGTGGTGATATCGATTTACTCGATTTATTACTCAAAGAATTGTACGAGGAGGAAGGTTTGAAGGAGAGAGAACGGAAAAGGATCATCGAGGAAGTTGTTGCACATTGCAAGATATTTTTCTTTGGAGGTTTCGAGACGAGTTCAAACGTGTTGTGTTGGACCATGATCACGCTTTCGATACATCAAGATTGGCAAAATGGAGCTAGGGAAGAGGTTCTTCATGTTTTAGGAGACAAGAAGGAAATCACTTCCGATGACTTGAACAGCATGAAGATAGTAAGTTTGAGATTTTGAGGTAAATAATGGATCAAGAATGATGTGTAACAAGTTGTTTAATGTCGTTATTTTCTATTTTAGGTTACGATGATTGTCCATGAGACGCTCCGGTTATACCCATCGGGTATGGAGTTTTCTAGGGTTGTCGAAGAGGACACAAAGCTAGGAGACTACATGATCCCTAAAGACACATTGTTAACGTGCCCTACGTTGATGTTGCATCAAAACAAAGAGATTTGGGGTGAGGACGCGGGAAAATTCAACCCTGGACGGTTTGCTGAGGGAGTGGTGAAAGCTACGAAAGGCGACACGGCCTTCTTGCCATTCGGATGGGGTCCTCGTATATGCATTGCTCAAAACTTGTCTTTGGTTGAGATCAAACTCTTCGTTGCGATGATCATCCGCAACTTCTCGTTCGATCTCTCACCGAATTACGTGCACGCCCCGTACGTCGATTTCACCATTTATCCACAGTATGGTGCTCCTCTCATCCTCACCAAGGTCTAGCTAGTTAATAATGTCTAAGAAGGACACATTTGCTATCTATGTTTGTTTCCATGTGGTTTAAGAGTGTTGTTTTGTCATGATTTTGTAATGTAAGTTGTCTTAAAATGTTGTGGTTTGCATGTCTAGTACTATAATTAGAAATATAGATTGTTACATTTCTTATGTCATAAATTATGGTAAAAAAATTTGTCTGTCTTAATATTTTAAAAGTATAAATAATATATTTTGCTCATCCAATGATATCAAGATCTAATATTCATATAATACTAATACTAATATGTAATGAGATATTTGGGGAGATGAAACTTTATGTTTCCTACAATATTTAATTTAATGAATCAATATCAATTTCGTTTCTATAATTTTGATTGAATTCATTAACTGGACGTAAGTCTTATAATTAAGTTTTGAAAAAAAAAATTGCAAAATAACTAAAATTGAAAATGTTAGAAGTTAAAGGATTGAAATTTATATAAAATGGCTAAAATTTTTTTAAAAAAAAAGTTAAAAAATCAAAATTGAAATTTTCTCAATATTTACTGTTAGTGAGTGACTGAATTTATTAAAATATTAAGGATAGATAAATTTGAAGAATATAATGTTGAATCAGAATGAGACAACGTACTAATAAATCATTACTTAAATCTGAAATATATTTGCATATATAGTGATCATGTGATCACTAAAGGCACTTTGGCTGTCACTTGATCAATGGACGGAATTGCATAAATTTCTTAGTGGTCCATCAAACGTATTAAAAAAAAAAAGTTTAGATATTCTGATTATGATATTAGATTTTATATGCTTAATGCTAAATCCAAATAATAAGTATTCACAAGATCAGGTGTCGCAGTTACATGTATTACTTGAGTGAAAGTATAATTATATGTCTTTAAAATTAAAATTAAATTTTAAAGACTTATAAATCGAGTAATACAGTATATAAGTATAAGGAAATCTCTAAAGAAAATCAAGTGTTGAGAAAAATTAATCGTGGACATATGAATTTTCCACATAAAAATGAAATAGATACACTTAATTAAACTCTAATTAATTTCCCTTAATCCAATCTATGAAGCTCTGAAAATTGTTATGAGATGAACCACCTTCTCCAACACAAGCTATAGTTTTGGCTTGAAGTTCCAATGCATTTTTTCTATAATTTCCATTGCTCAAAATCTTTTCAACCTTACTCTTAATTTCCCCCTTTTTTATGATCCCCAATTCATCCATATCGAACCCTAACCCGAGTCCCCAATAATCGACGATATAGCTTCGATTAATGAACTGGTCCGCGGAGTGGGGCCAGCATAAAAAGGGAACCCCACTGATCACGCCTTCAATAGTCGAGTTCCAACCACAATGACTCATAAAGCACGCGACCGAAGGGTGCGACAAGACCTTCTGTTGTGGGGCCCATCGGACGATCTTACCCCTGCCTTTGATCCCTTCTTCGTACCCTTCGGGAAATGCATTGTCACAATCTTTCCTAACCACCCATAGGAACGGCCTATGGGTGAGTTCAAGTCCACGGGCCAGTTCATAGAACTGGTCATCGTGGAGGAACACTGAGCTCCCAAACGCCACATATATGACCGAATTCGGCGGGTGTTGATCGAGCCAGGTGAGGCAGGCCGAGTCCTCGGCCCAAAAGTTGCCTGCTCGTTCACCGAACCGGCTGCTGGCAAGAAGTGGGCCGATCGGGAGGGCTTTAGGGACCAGCTTGAGAGCACCCGGCTCGAGTACAGAGGAAGAGTTGCAGAGGATCCAATCCATGGTGGATGCTGAGTTGGCATTGTGTGAGTTGGCGTGGAACATGATCTTATGCGTCGTCGTATCGCCAGTGCAAGTCCATAGGAAGTTCATAGAGCTTATTTTAGGCATTTCTGGTGACAACTTAATCATCTCTTTCTTCAAGGGTGTTCCTTAAAACCCAGGGGCAGATTCAGGAAAAATAATTTGGGGGTACGACGTGTAATTATAAAAATATTACTCCCTCAGTCCATTCTCAATGTATCCATTTGATTTTTGCACGTGGATTAAGGAGTATTATTATTTATATGTAGTAGGTAGTTGTATTAGTGGAGGGTGTGTGCCTCATATTTTATTTGTATTAGTGGTGGGGTCCCACAGTGCAAAAAGGGAAATAGATAGATTAAGGATGGATGACTCAAAATGATAAGACAAATAGATTGACATTAGATGGAGGGAGTACTATTTATTTAATAAAATGAAAAAATTACAATTATTATTGTTACCGTCCAATGTTTTTTAATGATGAAGCAATTTAAGACATTATTGCCATGAATTTATAACAAATTGAATTTAAATTTATGTTGCAATTAATTATTTAGGTAACAAACAAATGAAGAAAATTAAGTACAAAATAATAATAAAAAATATATAAAGAAAATGATTAAAACAAATGAATAAAAAATAAATTAAATTATAAAAATAATAAATAAAAGGACAAAAATATAAATGGAATTAATAGGACTCGAACCTGACCATATTTGCCTAAAATGTGGTCTCATAACCACTAAACCATTAGAATATATATGTCATTACATGCTATATATATAGAACTTATTTTCATTTTGGGGTACAGCTGTACCCCCATGTACCTTCATTGGATCCGCATATGTGAAAACCCCCAAAATTATGAATATTTACATCTCTAAAACAGTAATCCATTTTTTATTGCAATATACAACTAGAAGAGAAAATATCATATTTCAAATTTAGTTACTCCCTTCCTCCATCCCACTTAAAGGTTCACATTTTACTATATTGGGTGTCTCACTCAAAGGTCCTCATTTTTTATTTTTAGTAAAAGGTTTCCACATATAATCCATCATTCACTACTAATACAACTATGCACTGCATATAAAATAATAATACTCTTTAATCCACGTGTAAAAAGAAAATGAGGATCTATGGCTGGGGCGGAGTATTTTTTATTTGCAATTATCAATTTTGGTCTTTTTTTGTTTGATTTTGATCCATTTTGTCCAAATTTAGTCCAATTTTTTTTCCAACTTTAGAATTTGTCTAATTTTGGTCCAATTTTTTTTAAAAAAAATGACTAAATTTGTATAAACAAGACCAAAATCAGACAAAAAATAACCAAAATGAGTATTACAAATAAAAAATTATTAAAATTAAAATCGGTCATAATTAATTACAAATTTTTATATTTTCCCTAAATATAATAATTTTGAAATGTAAAACCTCAAACTTTCAGAGTGACGGAAAGATAAAGAAAAGTAGGGTACCCAAAAAAGTTGCAATTACGGAAAAACATTACATACTCACCATTATTGTCAATGATCCCTTCGTCGACGAGTTTAAGGATGTTCTCGTTTATTGCCAGCAAGGCAATTGGAGCTGTCATGAAAGAAGATTTCTTGATCTTGAGTTTCTTAGCCAACTCCAATGGCCATACTAATCCATAATCAACTATTAAGCATGCCACCTCATCACCACCATTCTCTATCTTCTCTATGAGAGCTTCCACCTCAGCAGCCATGGTTTCCGACATGGCAGTCAGCATCCTCCCCACGTTACCTCTGTCTTCCCATGGCTCCATCCCGTCCGGGATCACTGCGAATTCGATCAGCTCGTGGTCCGTGTACTTGCTCGTCATTCTTTCGTGGATCAGCTCGGTGTTGACGATGGTGACCTTGATGTCGTATCCGGCTAGGGTTTGGGTCAGCTCCATCATCGGAATTAAATGGCCCTGGGCCGGATACGGCACCGCCACCACGTGCGCGCGACCCGCTGCCATTTTAGACACTCTCTTGTGAGATTGATATTCGTCTGACTAAAAAAAATAGAACGAAAAAAGTTTATTTGTGGCAAGATAACAATTTACCTATTGGACTTGGAGGTGGGTTTGGTAAAATGTTATGATTATGGGGTGGAGCAAAAGAAGACAGCAGTAGCTATTAATATAGTCGTCGTGTTCATGTGTGAAATGACTATAAGGGACCTCGAGCTAGGTTAATTATAATGTTATATATTGAGTGAAAATTTAAATTGGAGTAATTGCTGGCCTTTACCAACGGTACAAACTTCAAGACGCCCCATATCCGGGCCGAAAAGGCAGTGGAAGAATAAATCATGTTAACTTAATTGATCAACAAAAGTTGCACCCTCTCACACCCTGATACGATGGAATGGTTCAATGATAAATCATGATAACTTAATTGATCAACAGAGCCACTATGCACAAGAAGCTCCTCAAAATAGGTTGCTCCAACACTACATCAGGTGGATCTTGGATGTTCTATTACATTTGATATTATATTTCCTATTACACGCGTTAGATAAGTGAAACGTATGAACAAAAAGCTCCTCAAAATAGGTTGCTCCCACACTACTGAAGGTGAATCTTGGATGTTTTATTACATTTGGTGTTACATCCCCTACTACAAGTATTAGACGAGTGCCATGCATGCAAGGAGGAAAATTCCAAACTTTTCTCCTAAGGATATACTTTCTTTTAGGATATATATTATCCAATAATATTCAAGAGAAGATATAACCCATCCAACAATATTTAAGAGGAGATATAACACCAAGCTAATAGGAAAATCGACCAAGGTAGGTGGGAATTGATCCTTGACTCAATTGTCACCTACGATCAATTGAGTTGCCATGCGTGCCCAACGGTACAAAACTTGTTTAGTCATATTGGGTGGATCCAATCTTTGCAAATAGACATGCACCCCGGTTCGGAACCGCCGGTTCCGATTCCAAGATAAGGGGAGCTGGAACCGAACCAGGGTACGAAGCTTTTGGTTCCGGAACCGACGGTTCCGGTTCCGATTCGAAACCGCCGGTTCCGGTTTTAATTTTTTTTTTTTGGATTTTAAGCGTAAAAATAAAAAAAAATTAAAAAACCGGCGGTTCGAACCGGAACCGCCGATTTTTTTTCCAAATATGAGGAACCGGAACCGAACCTTCCTTAGCCGGTTCCGGTTTTTTTTTTGTCAGTTCCGGAACCGACGGTTCCGGTTCCAGTTAAAATCGGCAGTTCCCCAGTTCGAACCGCCGGTTCCGGTTCATTTGTACATGTCTATTTGCAAATAAATTATTAATGTAATAAAAGGTTAATTGTAATAGTCTATTTTTATAGTATATTCGTACTTTCCATACACTAAAGGCCACGTTTTTTAGATGAGAGAAAAGTGGGGGCTGGCGTACATCACATGCAAAGTAAAAACATATTTTAGGTTTGACAGTGCTTTTTAAAAAGTGAACAATTTTAAAGAATATACACCACAAATATAGTTCACACGTTCTTAATGAGTCTTGGTCGTCCTTGTGAATTTTCTGGTTATAACATTATTTCCCCTTTATTTAATTAGCTTTAACATTTTGTTTTCACTTTATTGGTTTCTTGAACTTCTAATTGTTCTACAATAACTTGTCCCTTATATATTCTATTAATTTTTTTCATTAACTAAAATTAAGTTGTTATTTTACTAAATCCAATCAATATCTTTGATGAGCAGCTAATATTCTTCAAATTTCTATTGTAGTTGTGCACAGTTTTTTTTTTCGTTTTTGTGTAAAGAACGCGAATCACTTACTATTTGCACTCCAATTCTACTCAACATATCTCAATTACTATATGTATTCCATTAAAATTAAAAAATATATATATAAGTGATTAAATATAATCCATTTTAGACCATTTTATCCTTTTAATTAAACACAAACTCATTATACATCTTAATTAGTAGAACATTCGAACACCCCTTTCCGTCCACCAAAATACGCGAACAAAAGACGAAAAATAGTCCTTCCTTCCAACACACCATGTGAACAAAGAAAAGAAGATGTGAACGCCAAGAGAAATTAAGAATTAAACGGTGTCTGGTATAGTAAGATTAATAAAGTTATCTATATTAAGAATTAAGTTTTATTAAACTTCTATATTAAAAAAGACAAAAAAAAGAGAAAATTATCTATATGATGTAAAAATGGAGATGGATGGATTGATCTAAAAGACAAAAAAAAGAGGAAAAAAATAGAAGTTTTTTAGTTTTTGGTGCATAGTGATGGTTGAAATGAATTAGAGATGCATATCCGTGTCTTGAAGGTGTTCGATTACACAAATCGAACACGGACAACTTAATTTTTCTGTTCCGTTGCAAAAATCGAACAAAAAGATATTATTCAGTTATAGCGTCCAAACGGTTTGAGTTCTCACAATTTTAAGGTAGACATCGCTATTTAGATGCGTGGATTAAACTTAAAAATAACTAGGAACTAAAACTTTAATTTCATAAAGAAGTATTAACCTCAACTTGTTGTTCGACAATGATGGAAGGCTATTAGGATTTATAATTCATGAGATTGGCCTTTTAAAAAATACAATTGGGGTAAAACAAAAAATGTCTTAAATCAAAAAATAACCTGAGCCATAATCTAATAGAAATGCATCGAACAAACACTTTTTTGACATCGCCGAAAATGTTATTACCATCAGCATAAAAAAGACAGTACGAAGTGGTAACATGTTCGAACCAAATAAGCGACCCGGAAAGAACGCACACATGCCACACAGTGGATTAATAAACAGAGACAGTAGTTCCAGTTAGGTAGTTGATGTTGATCAACACACAAGGGTTCAGCATACAAATTTCTTTTTTATGGGTCTGCCCCCCTGATGTACTAATCGAGCAACACATGGATTTGTATGCTACAGTATCAATAACAAGTTTTATAGCAAGATCATAGGATAAACACGGATGAGAATACATAATTTCATACAACAAGAAAATGTTAAGTTACACAATAACAGCCCCATATGTAGGAATCTTGCCACACCATACTTGGACAAAGTTCATTATTAGTGAAGGCAGTGAAGGAAAGCATCCTTCAAACCATGATGTAAACAGCAAAAGAATTGGGTACTCTTATAATTCCGCTTCCGCATACTTAGATACTGTTCATGGTTTTGTTTTGGGATTTTCTGTTTCTGCTATAATGTTGAAGGTTTGTTGATGGATTTTTTCTGTTGCTATGCTGGTTTCTACATGGTTCTGTTGGTTACTCTATATTCTCCTACTATTGTACGACTTCCTATTGCTACATGGTGTTTCCCGATTTTCTAAGTTTGGTGTTGATGGATTGGTATGGTGACATTGCTAGTTGGATATCTTCTGCTGCCATCTTGGCATTTTTCTGCTATTATGCTACAGCTAATGCTACTGAATTGCATTATACTACTGATTTTCTCCTACTTCTATTTGGATTGCTACTTCTATTGCTATTGCTACGATGGATTGCTACTTCTATTGCTACTTCTTCGATGGATTGCTACTTCTATTGCTATTTGTCCTTTCTACTGATGGGTTGATTACTTCTATTGCTATTTGTCCTTTCTACTGATGGGTTGATAGAGTTGATGCTGGCAGGTTACCTCATATTTCTTTTGGGTGTTACTACTAATAATTCTTCTGTTGCTATGGTTTATTCCTAATCGATTGCTACAAGATTGTTGTTCCACTTGATTCCTTTGAAGACATTGCTGTAAAGATCTTGGTTATGGTTTGCTTCGTTTCTGGATTGCTAGTTGGTTTGCTTTTGGTACTCTGACTCTCCTCTGTTCAAGTTTGCTGCCCTGTTCCTACTTTTGAAGATTGGGTTGCTATGTAGCTGCCATTCTAATATGCTGCTATTATCGATTCTTTGATATGTTGCTATTCTTCTATTGCTACATTCTGATGGGTAGGCTTCCTAATTCTGATTTCTATTGCTATATGGTTACTTCTTGTTGCCTATTTTGCTACCATTATCATGGTTTGGTTTCTTGAAAATCTACTTAGGACCTTTGTTTGCTGCTCCTGATTTGAAGATCTACTCCTGCTGCTTATGGTTTTTGGCTCATTGTTGTCTAAGTTGGATGTCCAACTTGAGGAGGGGGTGTAGACATGTGTCTAGCACATCTTAGTAAATAGATATTTTCAATAATGTGGCCACTTGGTATTTTCCTATTGATATTTGATTTGTATACATATTTGAAAACTTGTAACCACTGGATAGTTTTTCTATTAATGAAATCAGAATTTTCTCTCTTTTCTTCTGCTTTTCCATGCTACGATGAATGTCTTTCTTCTTCTATGATTTCCATCCTTCAATTTCTACATCACCTGCACCAAAAAATAAAATAAAATAAAATAAAAAATTCAGCTATTCATTATAATAAAGTTTTCAAATTGTAACGATGAAACATTTGCATAAAACATAAACGGAATTAAACTGGAAGCAATTAAAAAACAATTGCAAAAAGAAAAAAGAAAATAATTAAAGAAAGAGAAACCCTACCGCTGAAACCTTGTGGAGAATCTTGGCGCCAAATGAAGCTGAGAGAAATTTGGGTAATGTACGCCTATTCTGGACGCAAATGGGCCCATCATATCTAATGGGCCTCAAATTCGCACAAGAATTGGCCGAGACTGATTTATTATTAAGGGTCCATATACAAACATTTTGTGTGAATTTATGCTTCCTTCCCAAAAAAAAGAAGGAAATTTAATACTCTCTCCGTCTGCTTCTGAGGTATCCATTTTACTATTTTTGGCATCCGCTTTAAAGGTATCAATTTCCCCTATTTAGTAAAAAAGTACACAATATGGCCCACCACCCACTTTACATATAATAATAATATTTCTTAATCCACGTGCAAAAAGTAAATAGATACCTTAGAACCAGATGGAGGGAGTATTATATATTATTATGTCAATTTATCATTTATTATGAAGAGTATTAATATTTGATTTTTTTATTTAGAAATTTAAGAATATAAGTTTTTATATTAAAAAATATAACATTCAATACTAATAAAGTGTATAAAATTGAATTTGGGCGCACAAACCTAGTACTGTGCATGCGGGTGTATGCAAGATTTTATCTAAAATTGAATCGGATTCTCTGTGTCATTTTGGTGTAATATCGTGTGCTCCGTCGTTTGAAGAAGAGAGGAGGAAATTATACTCTAAAAAAGAAAGTATAAATCCTAAGGACAATAGTTGTATTTTGTCTCTATCCATCTCACATGCCAATCATCTAACGAATAAATACATAATGATTCACAAAAATGACGTAGAAGACCGGTGTGGTGTGGACAGTGGATTTCATTCTTATCATAATTCATAAGCATTCCATGATTATAATTTAGCAACAAGTTTGATACTATTTCAGGTTTTAACACAAAATTGTTTGGGTTAAGTAATTTCAAATTCAATGAATTTGAAAATGAGTGGATTTTAAATTTCTTAAATTTTAAATTAATTCATTTAAATTCTATTATTTGGATAAATTATGAATTTATGAAAGAATTTCAAATCCATAATTCAAAAATTATTTTTAAAATAGAATTTTATATATGGTAAATAAAAATAATAAAATTTTATTATATTAAATATTAAAATCTAAAATTTGATTAAAAATAATATTTTTTGGGAGCTCTACCACCCAGCCTATCCTCACCCCCCACCCACCTTCCACTACAAAAAAAATTAATAAAATTTTAGATTTTAATATTTAATTAATAAAAATATTACCATTCAACCCTACCCTCTACCCAGCCCCTGCCACCACAGACCCCCCCACCCCAGCCAAATTTTTTTTAACTTTAAATTTTAATATTTAAATAATAAAATATTACCACCCATCCTTATCCACCCACCCATCCCACCCCGCCAAAATTTTTTTGTTTAAAAAATTTTAATTTTAATATTTAAATAATAAAATCTAAAATTTTATTTAAAAAATTATTTTTTGGGTGGGTGTTTAGGGGGTAGAGTGGTAATATTTTTATTATTTAAATATTAAAAATTTAAAATTTTAAAAAAAATTACTACAATTATTACAAAACACGTATACAAAATAGATTAATATGAATACAAAATAAAATAAAAAGATATACACATATGGGTGCACTCTTCCACCCGAGTGCACCCAATATACACTCCTTTATGGAAATACTCCCAACTCTTTAGCAATTGAATGCTCCTTCTACCTTGTCCTTGGTTTTACATTTACTTTTTTTTTTTTCATGAAAATTAAGAAAAATAACTTTTTTATTTAACTTATTAATTTAAGTGATTCATTAATTAATTATTTATTTTTAATAAATAAAATATAATTTAATTTATGTGTTATATGTGATGATGATATTTTTTAAATTAATGTGTATAATTTTGAATTTATAATATTGAGTAACTTATTTTTTAGATGTACATAATATATTAAGGTAATTTATAGTGTGCACGGGGATGCACTTAAAGATATGATGCACCTATATACAAATATAAACAAATATATATATATATATATATATATATATATATATATATATATATATATATATATATATATATATATATATATATAATTAAAAGTAAAAATATATATAATTTAATTGTTAATTTTTTTAATGAAAATTTGTATATAATATTCAATAAAAAGTTATACACATATGCATGTTAGTTTTTTTAATGAAAACTTAATGTGAAAAAAGTATACAATTATTACAAAATACGCATACAAAATAGAATAATATGTATATAAAATAGAATAAAAAGGCAATACGCATATGGGTGCACCCTTGCACCGGGTGTACCCAATACACTCATATATTAATATAATACGGAAAAAAAGTTTGGAAATACGAAACATGGTACGTACTATTTAAATTCAAAGAAAATAAATTTATCAAACAGAAAGAGTTGTAATATTTTTTTAATCCGACACAATAACCCTAGTTTATTGTGTCCCAATAATCTAAACTTATTGCACATTAAATTATGGAACAAAATCATTGGTGGGATTTTGTCGATTTTTTAATTTTGTAAAGTACGTACTCGATGATAAAAATTCACGTGTTGACAGAAACCAAATAAATAAATAAATAGAGCATCTAACATAAAATTTAAATGGTGGAACAAGATCATTGGTGGGGTTTTTGTCAATTGAAACAGATAATGAAAAAAATAGAGCATCTAACATTAAAAAATCTTGCTCTTCAACACACAAGTTAATATATACATTATTATAGTACTATATAGTATTTATATATATATATATATATATAAACAAACAAAAGATACATGCATAGATACAAGAACACAATTACCTAGAATTTAATTTTTTAAAGGACAAAAGTTTTATATTGTATTACTGCCCAAAACACTAATTAATATATATATATATATATATATATATTAGCAATCGAATTTACCAACAGAATTCAATTCGTTGGTAATTATCAATGGATTAGCAATAAAAATAATATTTTTGTTTTAGCAACGGAATGCTAACAGATTTATTTTCTATTCTAGCAACGGAATTCAATTCGTTGGTAATTACCAACGGGAATCATTATATAAATTACACACGAAATTATTAGCAACGGATTACCAACGAAATTATTTACCAACGTAATTAATTTTTTGTTGCTAAAAATTTATCAATCATCATTTTACCAACAGAATTTTACCGACGGATTTCGTTGTTAATCCGTTGGTAAGCCAATTTAACAATGAATTAAAACTTTTACCAACTGAATATCCCGTTTGTATAAAACAATTTTTTTGTAGTGAATAATACTTTATTTCATGAAATGTTTTGTGAAATTAATAATAAATTATTTTCATAAAAGAATTAAATTTATCAATAAACCTAATCAAAAACTCCCGTACCCTAGGACCCACGAGTGCACAGGAGACCAACTCATAAACCTATTCATTATCAATTTTGTGGACATCCCTATAAGATTAAATTAAATTAAGTGAGCATGACCCTAACAAAATCCCTATAAATAAATGCACTCTTCTACCAACTCAACTCAACTCAACTCAACTCAATATCTCATAGCAATCTTCTCTTTCTCTCTAAATTTCAAGTTTGTGCAATGTCCAAAGTCCCCGACGGCAGCCAAGTCAGCCGTAATGACTTTCCCTCCGATTTTCTCTTTGGTGCCGCCACCTCAGCTTATCAGGTTTACGATGCAATATTACCATTTCAACATCATATCCTCCAGATAACATTTTAATTTTAAAACATTTTTCGTTATTTACTTCATTTAAAAATGAGTCATTACAACCGTGATATTTCTATTTTAGTACTTGATTCATGTTGGCTTAATATTAAGTAATAGGTCTTGAAAAATGGTTGAAAATAAGAGAATTTACACATTACTTTAATCCATTAGTAAAATATAAGAAGTTCAATAGAATACAACCTAGGAAGAAACAAATAAGAAAATTCTAATGTTCATTCCTTATTTATCACATTTACTTACAAGCTAAATTCACCCAATTATTAACTATATAAATAAATAAATAAATAAAACAAAAATCAATTCTTTTATTAATAAATGAGAATTAGTTTTGGTAATAATGAATGGCTGCAGATAGAAGGTGGTTATGCAGCAGACGGTAAAGCACTTAGCAACTGGGATGTTTTCACCCAGGAGAGGCCTGGTATATTCTTTATTTAGTTCTCATTTTCTATTTCTTCATTTATTATATTTATTAAATTAAATATTTGTGTATATATAATATAATATTGCTAATAATGTATGTATATTTGAATCTCGCAGCTAAAATTGCTGATGGCACCAACGCCTGTCGAGCTATTGAACACTATTATCGATTCAAGGTTATTAATTTATTTAATTATTTCCGACTACAATATTATTTATCATTCTCACATTAATGGAGTACAATATTTCATTTCTCAAAAATCCTAGCTAAGATATATGTTTGGTTCTTTTGAATGATAAATTATAACCTTCGAAAACTCACAATATAACAAACAAACAAACAAACAAAAAGTCAATTTGTTATGCAAAACGGTATATAATACACTTCCTTATTATTATTATTAAATTTAATTACTGTAGAATCTGCTCAAAATAACTTCGCAGGAAGATGTAAAATTGATGAAGAAACTTGGCATGGATGCATACAGGTTTTCTATTTCATGGCCTAGAATATTGCCAGGTAATAATATATGTTGTTGATTCATTAATTAAAGTTCATTCAAAAAAAATTTACTAATTATCAAGCTTGAATACTTTTATACACTTGACTCATCTCAACTCATTTACACTCTTAACTATGTAAATATTGAAATATAATTAATTATATTTAATTAAGCCAATTAATATTGATGTTTATGTTAGGCGGAAAATTAAGCGGAGGGATTAATAGAGAAGGAGTGCAGTTTTATAACGACCTCATTGATCTCTTATTAGCCGAAGGTAATTAGTAATTATTATAATTTTAATTTATTATTCTTGCCCTTAATTTTAGTTAAATCTTAATTAATTTTTGAGTCCACATATACAATAAATATTTATTTATTTTATTCAATTGTTATTATTGCACAGGAATTACACCTTTCGTGACTATCTTTCATCTGGAGATTCCACAAGTCTTGGAAGCTGAATATATTGGCTTCTTGGATCGTAGAATTATGTAAGTCTTTTTTTTAATTATTATTTTTTCCAAGAAGATGTTTATGATTTCATATTTGAAAATTCATTTAGTGTTTTAGTGCCACAAAATTAATAATTACAACTTCAGTAAAAGAAATAGTTAATTATAAGGTATACATTTTTTTTTATCCTATGAATTAATTAATATTTCTATATTGCTTTGTTTTATTTTATTTTCAATTTTGTAGGTTGGAAGTTTACCAGTTAGAAGTTTAGTTCATTCATTAACGGGTTATGGGGTTACCTAATTGATCATAAAACATAAAATTTTGAATTTGATAAACTTTCAATACTAATTTAAAATTATGAGAGTAGCTTAAGGTTATGTTTTGGCTAAGGTTTAATAATACTAATTTTGTACTACTAAAAATCTATGTAAGATCACATATAATTTTTAAAAACTACCTTTATATAATCATATATACTAATATACCCTATATTTAATCTTTAAACAATATATGTTTCATATATTCTCAATTTGCAAATAGTACATTTCTCTCTTCTTTTTTCGTTTTATTAATATATCCCCATACACATATCGCTGTTTATCTCTTATAAATTAATTTGACAAAAAAAAAATTACCATACTAAAACTCAAGAAAAACGTACATTATCACTGTCTGAATGTCCATATTTTTAACATCAATTTTCTTACAGAAAAGATTACGTAGAATTTGCAGAGGTTTGCTTCTTCGAATTTGGGGATAGAGTGAAACACTGGATAACATTAAACGAACCATTGGAATACATAAACAATTCATTCGTATACGGGAATTTCCCTCCATGCTATAGGTCAACGAGCGTGGAACCAAACCCGCTCCACGCCGTGCGATATAGATCTTTTCGCGGAGTAGACGATTACTACTCCGCGAAAGGGGATCCAAGTACCGATCCGTACACGGTCGGTCACCACTTGCTCCTCTCTCATGCTGGAGCCGTCGATATCTACCGTCGGAAATATCAGGTAACAGAAGATGTCACATCATTATAAGGAGTCTCGTTTTTTCTAATATCGATATTGATTATCGTACGAGGTTGCAGGCAGTTCAAGGAGGGAAAATTGGGATGACTAATAATACATTTTGGTATGAAGCTCGTGACAAGACTTCTGAATCAGATCGACAAGCTGCTTTGAGAGCACTTGATTTTTCATGGGGATGGTAATTAATTGATTAATACTAATATTAGAATTATCCATTTTTATTTAAAATTGTTTGTTAAAAAAGTACTCCCTCCCTTCGTCCCAAAGATATTGACACACTTTTCTTTTTGGGTTATCTCACATAAATTGACATATTTTCTTTTTAAGGATATGAGACCCACACAAAAACTATTTATTTATTTACATGGGTCCACACAAACATCACACTCACCACTGATACAACTACCCACTACACATTAAATATTATTTCTCTCACTTCACTTTACATTAATTTATTATACTTCTTAATCTCTGTGTCAAAAAAAAATGTGTCGATTTCTCCGGAACGGAGGGAGTAATTAATTAGAGTATTTTGTAGGTTTGTGACGCCTATGGTGACCGGCGAATATCCACAGGCGATGCAAGATACAGTCGGTATCCGGTTACCCACATTCACACCTGAAGAAGCAAATTTAGTGAAAGGATCGTACGATTTCATGGGTGTAAATTATTACACTGCTAATTATACTACCATGAGTGATGACCCACCCCCCAAAACACCTAATTACATTTCAGACATGGGAGTTGATTTTTGGAGTAAGTTTTTTTTTTAATTTTTTATTTTTAATAATATTACTACTATGAATATTCACAATAGCATTATTTCGGGGTGGGTCTTTAATAATTTGTTTTTGGTTTTAATTAGCTACCGGTCCGGACGGTGTCACCCCAATTGGTGAGCAGGTAACTAATTAAATTGATATCATTTTATTAATTAATAAAATATGAATTATTTCGTTTTTAATGGAGTATTTAATTTCAGGCTGGCTCTGATTGGTTGTTCATTGTTCCGAATGGAATATACAATGTTTTGATGATGAACAAGGAAAGATATAAATTTGATTCCGTCATCTATATCACGGAAAATGGTGATTAATTAATTAATTAAGTATTATACTTTTTCATTTGATTATATTCTATCCGATATCTATATTTAATTTATAATAATTTATTTTTGTTGTAGGGGTGGATGAAAAAAATAAAAGGATACCTATTGGAAAAGCTCTTGAAGATGATTATAGAATTAAATTCTATCAAGAGCATCTTGCTTACGTGAAGCTAGCCATGGCGTGAGTATACTTATTTGATTTTAATTCTATATTAATTATTTAATTATACTATAATATATTATATTGTAATGTTTTAATTTAGGAGTGGAGTGGATGTGAAGGGTTACATAATGTGGGCGTTATTCGACAATTACGAATGGGGAGAAGGACACAGTGTTCGATTTGGCATATATTACGTGGATTATAATAACAGTTTGGTCCGATATCCTAAGAATTCTGCAATTTGGTACATGAATTTTCTTAACGGAAAGCTGCCGTCACTTCCGTCCACCAAGAGAGAGGTAGTTAAAGAGGTAACTGAAACGGAAGACTCCAACGGCGTTAAGAGGAAGAGAAGCCGTTAATTAATTATTTCTGCTTAAATAAGGCATTACAAATTGCCAATTTCGTGTCTTTGTACTTTGAAAATTTGTCCTTTTTTTTTAATTGTTGAATACATTTTACTTTATCTTTTTATATTTTTATTTTCTCTCGTACTTTTTAATTATTTCAACTATTATTACATCACTTTTTATAATAATATATAATTCACAATATAATTTTTTTTATTTTTCTCAAATCAAAGTATATACCATTCCATCTTTTATAGATGAGAACCTACACACTTATATTCAATAAAAAAAAGAAGCATATATGCCTATTTCAAGATGGAGAGAGTATAATACTCCATTTATTCAATAACATTTACTTTCTCGTTATTTTTCCCACAAAATTACCTTACAATAAGTTGTTCATACATAACAATAATAACATGCAAAGTAAAAATATTTTAGAATTGACGATGCATTTTTAAAAAGGAATAATTTAAAATATTTTTATGGAGTATATTGTCACACAAATTTTTAATTGAATCTTGTCCTTCTGATTTTTCTGATTGTAATCTTATTTACTTGCACTTTCCCTTAACATTTTGTTTTCACTCTTTTGGTTTCCTGAACTTAATTATACACTCCTATAACTTGTACGTCCCTTATAATATCCTTCTTTTTTTTTTCATTAAATAAAAAATAGTAATTCTTTTACCAAGTCCAATTAATATCTTTGATGTAGCAACTAATATTCATCAAAATTCTATTTTAATTGTGCACATTGTTGTTTTTCTTTTCATATTATGTAGAGAACGTGAATTGTAGTTATCTAATTAAACTAATTACTTGGAAAAATTCAATGCATGCATCCATGAAGATTAGTATACAACATGCTTAATGATGTCACATCATAACTACCCTTTTTTACCAAAGCATAATAGTTTTTTAAAAACTGATATAACAGACCATTTTTTGACATCTCAGAAATGTTATAATGGGCTCGAAAGAACTCGAGCTTGGAAATTGCTCGAGTTCAGGAGAAGCGCCTGCCACCGGCTATGGTGGTAGGGCAATTAGGGTACAATGTTGCTTCATCGAACCATATAAGCGACCGGAAAGAACGCACACACTCCATACAGCTAGGGTTCAGTACACAACGGGCAGTGGATAAATAAACAGAGACAGTGATATTAGTTGATTATAAAGAGCGAGAGTCGGATAGTTTAAGGCATTCATTCTGGCATCTTCGAAGGCAAACATCGTTCCAGTTAGGTACTTGATGTTGATTAACACACACGGATCGAGCACATGCATCAGCACAAGCATCGAGTTCAGAAACGCCACATACCGTAACACACGTATCCCGGATAGGATCCTTGGAGAATGCTCCTACTTTCTTTAACATTCTTTTTGATGTACAAACCCTCTCGCACAAGAAGATTTCATCACCACTCTTCTCCCTGCCCCTCGCATTTCTAATTCTTTCCTCCTCAGCATGTCGTGCTTTCGTTCTGAGAGCTCCCCCAACAACTAAAACTGGAAGTGCAGCTGCCCCCAACAGAGTCCACCATACCTCAACCATTAGTGTAGCAACAAAATTCTTTTTTAGGGGTCTGCCTCCGATGTACTAATCGAGCAACATATAGATTAGTATCCTACAATGTCAATAACAAGTTTCATAGCAAGATCTTAGGATAAACACGGATGAGTATACATAATTTCATAACTTTTGGACAATGAGAAAATGATAAGTTACACAATAATAGCCCATATGTGAAAGCTAGCCAACGGCCTTATATGACAGTCAACAGATGTAGGAATCTTTCCACACCATACCAATGGCCACATATGTGTCGTCTTAACGACGGATAAACAATTTTGTAAATTCAGAATCAGATCACTAATCTCATAATCAGTGAAGGCAGTGAAGGTCAGCAACCTTCAAACCATGATGTAAACAGTCAAGAAAATGCATCTGATGCCAAGATTAAAATGAAATAGGACCTCCAGCCTAAATTGAACTAACTTAGGCATGATATTGCACATCCTTAAAACTAACCAAAATCCATAAAAAGAACTCATACTTTCTAACCATGTTAGAATAAATGCAAACCAACCTGTTTAAGAATTACTATTACCTCCTTATATGTTAATCAATCTTCATTTTCAAAGTATTCAAAATCATTTTTGCAGAATTACATTTTTGAATGATAATCAAGAACAGAAGTCTTGCAATTGGAGTTAGCAAAGGAAAAAAAAACTAAATTTCCATCCAATTTCCAATTGACTTTTCCTCAATTTTGTATACAAAAATCTAACTGTAAGGATCAAAAAGTAATAGGCTTTCGAAATCTAATTGCAGTAAGAGGCTTTCGAAATATGCCTAAAAAACACTCCACCGTCGTCTATAGCTCATCTCACTTCATCTAATGCTTCTCTCAGCTATACATTACGATATTCATTCCAAATTGTACAGAAATTATGCGATGTTTGAACGATGTATTCAGTGCTCAAACTTTTGCATAAAACATAAATAGAATCAAATTAAACAACAATTGCAAAAAGAATAAAGAAAGAGAAACCCTACCGCTGAAACCTTGGGGAGAAGTTAGCGCCAAATGAAGTTGAGAGAACGCTGGGGGAATGGAAGCCTAATCTGGATGCAAACCGGCCCAACATGTAGTGGGCCTAACTCTTATACTAATGGACCGAGATGAATTTACTATTTAGGGCCCACATACAAACCAGCTATCGTGTGTACTAGCTATAGGTCCAATAAAAATAAAGGTTACCATCCTTGGGTAAAGAGGGTCATTTGTTATTTACACTTTAATTAAATAATATTCTTTTACACTTTAATTAAATAATATTCTTATTTAACGTGTTAGATTAATTAGGGTTAAAAACACGATTTTCATCCTTCATTAAATAAGCTTCTAATTTCAAACATTAAATATTTTTCACATGGGTATTCGTTCTTTAAATTCAAATTTTCAATTTCACATCATCTACGATTCAATTATGAATTACGTGTCTTTTGTTAAATTTTTTTTATCGTGTATTTAATTATATAAGTGAAATTATATTTTTAAAAAAAATTAAAATCTAATTCTTGTTTATTGGATTGATGTATCAATTGACATAATGTTTCTTGATGACCCAAAATTCAAAACTATGAGTCGAAGGAAGAGATGTTGGTAGGGTTTGATCATTATCATAACTATTAGATGATTATTGTATTTTAGCAACAAGTTAGATACTATTTCAGATTTTAACACAAATGTAATATGTAACCTATTAAATAACTCTAACATATTAATGATAGAACCAGTGTTATGAGTTTTTCTGAAGAGATGAAGATTTATACTATTTCTAATAAATAAATAAATAAAATTACATTATATTAAACCATATATTAACAAAAAAATGAAAACCCACTCACAATTACGTTACAGTCTTGCACATATTCTTGTTAAACATGATATATGATACAATTTCTCTTCTATGTAAATACAATTGATAGTTGAATATATGTTTAGATAACTTAAGGTTATCTTTGCATCTTCAAAATGCAGCACACTCTCCCTCCAACAGTGCTCCATTTCGAGCTGCAAAATGGAGATAAATTTTTTTTATTAGTTTTTGAGCAAACTATTGGAGATGAGCAATTGAATTAACTGCACTTTTTGGGTAGAATATGTAGTAAATGAAGTTTTATAAGTTTAGAAATGATTTATAAGTTTTTGAGCAAACTATTGGAGATGAGCAATTGAATTAACTGCATTTTTTGGGTAGAATATGTAGTAAATGAAGTTTTATAAGTTTATAAATGATTGAAGAGTAGACGGATCTATTTGGACGGATCTATTTGATACTCCTATATGCTTGTAATATCTAATTCATCGTGTGATTAATTAGAAATTGAATTTTGTCCTTGAGGAGTTGTTGAAAATTCAAAGAATTGAGTCTGAAGGCTATCTTGGTAAATTCATTTCTCAAAAGTGTTGTGAGGTGAGATTTTGATCAATACTAGAGCAAATGACCCCTTAATTCCATTACAACATGCCTCCATCTTTTCAAATACATAAACAATGTTATCTTGGCTTGTAATATTGAAGCAGAGACCTTTATATTTATGACATTAACATATCAAGAGTTGAGCTTCATCAAAGTAATTACCAACCAATGTTACAACATTACTCTGATGCAATTCATATAAACTACAACAGTAATAAAAGGGTGAATCTTCATTAAACTAAATCAGTTGATGATCCCAAAGCAGAACTTATTAACAAAGTTACAGTGCCAGGTTAGAAACAGCAAATATTTGTCTTAACATTCTATGCCAATACATCTCTAACCTGTGTAAGCCCCTCACCCCCCACCCCACCCCATCGCCAAGATCACCCCTTCTCCTTCTTCTTCACATCTATCAGCAGCTCAACCACCCTCATACAGAACAGTTAATTCGGTTAATCGACAAAACAGGACAAGTGATCCCACCATAGCCATTGAACTGAATCAAGAAACATGATTGTGCCATGAGAGTACAATATCACCAAGAACTGATCTCAATTCTCCCCATTGCAATTCCCCAAACTCCACCCCTCCATCCACCAACTTCAATTCCACCATCCACAAATCCATTGCAACCTCCCATATCTCCACCATCAAAACCACCCCACCCTTCATCAATCTGATCCCCCCACCCTTCCCCCTTCCTGTTCTGTACCCCAATTCTTCCCCACCCTTCACCACCCTCTCCTCAATCTCCACCACCTTCATCCCACAAGTAAACCTCATCTCTTTGCTGTTCGTCTCCATCTCGAAAAGCCCGGATAAATTGAGCCCGGAAGACATTGATATTATGTCAAAAGCATTCACTCTTGGCAGGTATCTAAACTCCTTTGGCTCAAGAAAATCACACTCCATCTTGTGATCACCTTGTGACCTCAAATTGTCCAGAGAATACGACTTCTTGAACCAAGAGAGATTAACCAGATCATCAAGACTCAATCTGGTTTTAGGGTTTGGATCCATGAGTCTGCTTATCACCATCTTCGCCGGCTTTGAAACCCAATCAGGGAATTCAAATGCTCTGCGATGCATTGCACGGTACATGTTCGACAAATTGCTGTCGTCGAAAGGTAAGCAGCCGACTAAAAAGGCGTACAGAAGAACCCCACACGACCAAGCATCCGCCTTCTCGCCGTCGTACCCTTTCCGGCAGACTACTTCAGGCGCGGTGTACGCCGGCGTGCCACAGGCGGTGTAAATCAGCCCATCCCGTTTCTGTTCTGACAGAGCAGAAAGCCCAAAATCGGTGATTTTTAACAAACCGTTGTGGTCGAGGAGAAGATTCTGCGGCTTGATGTCGCGGTGGAAAACGCCGTTCTGGTGGCAGAATCGGAGGGCGGACACCACCTGGTGGAAGTATTTCCGGGCGGTTGGCTCGGAGAAGCGGCGGCAGCGGTTCAATTTGGCGAAGAGCTCGCCGCCTTGGGCGAGTTCCATTACGAGGTAGATTTTCGATTTGGTGGCCATGACCTCGTGGAGTTTAAGGATGTTGGGGTGGTGCTGTAGTCGGCGCATGGCGGAGACTTCCCGGATTATGAGGGGTTCCATGGCGGCGTCCATGGTGGCCGCCTTGTCGATTACTTTAATGGCTACCTCTGCATCGCTGCTGTCGAGTAATCGCCCGAGGTAGACCTTCGCGAAGCTTCCGCGGCCGAGGAGGCGGCCGAGTTGGTATTTATCGAGTATAATTGAGCCGCTTCCGCCGCCGGCACTGACGGTTCTTCGGAGGTTGGAAACAGAGGGTGGTGGCGGGGAGGTTTCTGGACCCATCGGGGGTTCGGGTGGGGTGGGGTGGGGTGGGGTTGAGTGAGGGGACATTGATAGCCTGTGTTGCATCGATTTTATAGTAGTATAGAATTGTGTAAATAATAAATTACTATAAATAATGATGTAATTTTAGATTTGGATTTTTGTACGGCTCCTATGTGCGATAAGTGTCCTTTGTGATTTAAACCTCAATTAAATTTTAAATAGAGTATGAAGAGGTAGAATTGTGTTTCCGTGTAAACACGTGTGTCCCCCCAACACACAAACTTTTGTCTTTGTACAAATATGAGAAATTTTTCATCTATAGCTCCATATACGATTAGTCGGGTTAATTTGATCGAGTTTTGACCTTAATTTGATTGGATGATTCACATTTGCTTTATATCAAATTTGATCTTAATTTGATTTCAAATATTTGAATTTGATCACATTCAAATTTTGGGTATTGTTATTTTATTTCCAAGTGGATTTAAACTTATCTATTGAGTCTATCTCAATTATTAATTGTTTATTCATTTATTTTAGAATTTAATTTATTTAAATTTCTTAACAAATAAATAATTAATTAAATTTTAATATGTAATTTACCACATATTTTTATTTAATAGTAATAAATTCAATTGCCTATAACTATTATATATATCCAAATAAATAATACTACTAGTAAATTGATTAGCTTGCTTTTAAAAATAATATCATTTTTAAATTTCCTTAAAAACAACCAATTGTAGCTATACTCTTGCGCGACTATAATTTATGACAAAATATTTCTTTTCTTGTAACTTAATCAAATTCTCTTTAACTTTAACATGATATTAAAAACTATTATTCAAATATCCTGAATTTTGGAATTACAATTTGAGGAGGGAGGATTGCGTGCGCCCGGATCCGTGTGACTTTAGAAATTTAGTATTATGAATAAGGGTACATTGCTTTGGTCTAAAGGATATACACATTTTATTAATATTTTTTTCTTTAGAAAATAAAGGATACACATTTTTATACTAAATGATATATAATTTAACATAAAATTCTAAAGGCACACGGAATGTTGTTCATTCGCCCAGATACACAGAATAATTTTCTTTAGAAAATAAAGGGTACACATCTGTATACTAAAGGGTATTTAATACAAAATTCTAAAGGCGCATGGAATGTGGTCCGTGCGCCCGGATGCACAGGAGCTCTGCTTACAATTTTCTTTACTTTTAGCTTCTTTAATTTGATGAAAGAAAATCAGATCTGTGTTAACAAATAAAAATATATTTATTTAGATTCATCTGAACTCATAATGATTAATTTGTTCATTCTTTAATATTGTTTTATTTTAATCCATAATAATTGCACTCCAATTATGCTGGTTAATTTTTATATTATTAATGTAATTTACTAGGGCAAAAAGCTGTTGTACACTAATTACAGTCGTCCATTTATAATTGATAATATAATATTATGAATAATAATGATTGATTAATTGGATTATACTAAAGTGAGTTGTCAGTGCAAGTAATCTAGTCTGCATTAACTCGGTGGTTATTAATTAATTATTAATCAATTTAAAGAAGTCCACTAATTACTCCTTTGGTGATTTAAATTTTATTTATTAATAAATGTTAATTATAAGACTACATAACATATTACTATATAATATGACTTGGACTTTTCCGTTACCTAATTATAAATCATTCGTCTTAATATATATATATATATATATATATATATATATATATATATATATATATATATATATATATATATATATATATATATATATATATATATATATATATGATCACTTTAATATATAACATTAGAATATTCAACTCATATATAGTGCACATGACTAATTGAATCAATCTAATTACTAAATTAGTTAATTAAGAGTATGAACTTTGTGAAATTGATTCCATGCATGCATGTTTAAATAAATAAATAAATATTTATATATATATATATATATATAGTTTATGAGTTAAAAAGATTATTATATTGTGGAATATAAGTTTTAAATTTTGTGTGTAATCATTTAATATTTTTTTATTATCATTTTTAATAAAAATGTTGATCACATTTTATTAGATTATGAATTCTTTATAAACTAATTATTCAATTGGACGTTATTTATTTTTATTAAAATATTATTCATATAAAAAACTCATCCTTTAAGATGACATCTAACCATTATTATTATGGAATAATTACTCTAAGATACATATTAAGGATGGTTATTACTCTAAGATACGTTAATCCAATTATATTACTATTGGATACCAAAATTTAAAATAATATACCTAATATAACCCTACTTTTAATTAAATATTTATATATTTGTAAATAGATATATTATCTAATTATCTATTATATCACCTCACAACTAATTTCCTTATTTTTAGGTCAAATTGTACGCTATGAATATTTATTCTGCTTTTTTAATATATCTCAATGTTGTTGCAGAACACAAATAAACTTATAATTTATGTTTTCTTAATCTATCGTAGCGTTATTGCAGAACACAAATAAACTCATCATTTATGTTTTCTTAATCTATCGCAGCGTCGTTACACACCATGAATAAACTCGTAAAAAATTTTGGGATTTGAAAGACACACCCTCTTTGATTTTTTCTAGTAAATAAGTTGTTGAAAGTCTATTTAGAACTCCAATCTTGAAATTGAAGTTAGATTGGAAATTAAAGATTCCAACGACACGTAATAAGAATACGTTAAATTAATTTCTCGTATTTAAAAAAATAGATTGTGCAGTAATATAATAGATTGTGCATACTATTTAACATATTGTGCAATAATATAATAGATTGTGCAACAATTTAATTTGTTATATAACAAACTAATTTACACACAAAAATAAAAACTTATATTTATCAAATAAATATATACGTATAATTTATTTCCAGCAAATAAATACACTTTAATAACAGTAATGTTGTGCAGTCTTATACACAAATTGTGCAGACATAAAGCCAGTTGTGCAACCTTAATCACTAATTATGCAGACATGAAGATTATTAAAAAATCCATCTGATACAAATTATGTATAATTAATTATGACTGATTTTTAAAAATAAAATTAAATATATCATTTAATCACAAAATGGTTATAATATGGGATGATACAATCTGTTGCAACTTTATGGTTGACATGTAGAGAATAAATAGAAATGGTAAAATCGAGTTTGTGCAATATAATTTTATATCTGTTAGTATTGATTTTAAATCCACGTATCTAATAGTAATATCATAATATCCATTGCACCTAAGTCTTCCTATTATTATTATTATTAAGGGTCAATATATAGTAGATACAAAACATATTTAAGAATTACTAAGCCATACATTCGCTTCAGAAAATTACCGATAAATATAAAATTATATTTTTTCCCATAATACCTATACATCGTACATTAGTATGCATTATTAAGATTGAAACAAAAATACGTTATTCATATGAATGTACATTAGTGTACATTCTATTGAAATAGAAACTGAAAATATTGTACATTAGTGTGTATTTTTGAGAGAGAAACAAAAAATATGTGATTAAATTTAAAAAAAATACGTGATTAAATTGAAAACAAAAAAATACGTGATTAAATTGAAAACCGTATGAATGTACATCAATGTGCATCTTTGAGAGAGAAACGAAAAATATACAATTGAAACTATTGTCGATTGAAACTATTGTTAAGTACATTAGTGTTCATTCTTAGAGAGAAACAGAAAATACGCAATTAAATTTAAGAACCTACTATTGTACATAAGATAGAAACAAAAAATACACAATTAATTAAATTGAAAAAATAGTTATTATAATTATATCCTTAAATTCCTCCTTAAATCTTTCATCCATTGTCTTTATCTATTTAGTTTACATTAGTGTTCAATGAAACTAGTGTTAAGTGAAAACATATCCTTAAATTCCTCTTTAAATTTCTCATCTATTGTTTTTATCTATTTGATATAAATTAGTGTTCAATGAAATTAGTGTTAAGTAAAAACATATTCAACATTGTAAATAAAGATAAAATTGTGAAATGAAGTATTCATCAGTAATTATATTAGATCAATATATTTATAATTAGATTTTATATATATATATATATATATATATATATATATATATATATATATATATATATATATATATATATATATATAAAGTAATAATCCCTATTTTTAATTAGCAATCTAGGTTTGAAATCTCCCGTTTTAATTTTTTTGGGAGTACATAAAATTTATTTTATTTTTATTCAAGACCATAGATAGGTCAATAAGAGGCTTGGGACGAAAAAAATAGACTACAAAGTTAGGGCTTAAAATTTTTATAAAATCGATCATAAGAAATTATTTAATGCAATCATATCATATACATATTAATGTTGCCAACATGCATATCATTTTAATAATAAAAAATTATAAGATAAAATTATAAAAACCATGTGATCAAAATATAAAAATTTAATGTAAATATAGTTAATTCATTTCTGATGTGAATTGAGTTCACGCGTCGAGAAATTATTTTTGCAAAATTATTCTTTATTATATAAAAAAAATTATACTAAAATAGATAAATGATCAAGGTTTTTATTAATATTAATAATTTGAAGTGTAATTTTTTTTATTTAGAAAAGTAGGAGTATGTTATTTAATTAAAAATAATTTTCATGCACTAAAGAGTAATAATTGAAAATAAAGTTTACTTATATACCCGATTCACACAAGTATTTATTTATTATTACGAATGATTTATGATTTCATATTTTATATTGATAATTTAATTTTTAATTCCCAGATCTAATTATACATCTCACAAGTCTATGTTATTATGTGAAATCTTTTTATGGTGAGCTTTTTTTTTGCTTTAATTAATTATTATATTTTTTAACAGTAAATTTTTTTTATCAAAGATAATTTTTATTTATAAAATAAATTATTCGTAAAATCATTATCAATGGTCTTACTAGTTACTATTGCCATGTATAAAGGAGAGGATACGAAGTTGGCATTTTATGGGGGTGTCTGGTATTTAATTTGAAATGGGAATAAGAATGAGAATGAAAGTATTAAGGAATGAGAATGAGTATGGATATAATAAGTATTGTGTTTGGTTGAAATTTGGAATTACTATGATAGTCATTCATTTTGTTTGGATTATTTTAAAAATTTATGAGAATGGAATTAATGTTATGTGTTTTTATTTTTTATTTTTTAAATTTGAATAAAAAATTAATTTTCTTTTTAAAATAATATTTAAATTAGAAAAAATAAAAATAATTTTAAAAGAAAAAATAAATAAAGAATAAAGTTGGGTATGAAATTGATTCCCAAAAAACTTGAGGGATAGGGATTCCCAAAATATGGGATATCAAATTATATACACGGATATCAAAGTATTTAACCAAACAACAACTTGAAATCTATTCTCATTCCTTTGGCTTCAAAAAGTATTCATCCAAAGGCACCCTAAGAAAATATCCAATTTGTTTCCAAAAAACAGTAATAATAATAAATCCTATTCAACAATTTCATATAACTCATTCTCATTTGGTTTATTAGTTTTGTGTTATAATGAATTTTTTTTTTCCTTCTTATTAGTATTGTTGCGTTGTTGCCAATGATCAACTATTCCTTTGAGAGTTTTTGTTTGTTTTTAATAATAAGATTACAATCTACTCACTACTCCTTATGCTATTTTTATTGATGAAGTTTTTTTACTAATATATTTTAGGTTGTTAGTAGATTTGCTTGAAATTCATCATTAAGAAAAAAAAGTTTAGAAAGTGTAACATAATTTTGGTTATTATTAAAACATTTTATGGATAAATTAACACAACTTGAATTATTATAGAAATAATTACAAAACAACTTATGTACAATATGTATCAATCTTCATGTGATAACCTATCAATTAATATAGCTCCAAAATTCACGTATTAAATGTTTAAGCTAACATCAAACAACGACATATAAATCTCTAATAAATTTTCTTTATAAAAATAAATCCAAGTGTCATTAAATAATTGCATATATTAATTAAAAAAATTTTGAGCCATCGATTTGTGAGGTCCACGGTTTTGTCCGAAACCACACGTTATTCGGGCCGTACATGTCCTCCCGGGTCGGGGCAGATCCACGTGGTTGGACCGGATTGAACCATTTTGTCGTTAGATATTAGGGTCCACTATTATGGTCAAGTGTCAATAGTATTTAATATTTATTTCCTACTGTAAAATATTGTGTGATCCAAATTAATTGACAAATATATTTTTATATATATAATTAATACTCCTATTATTTTTATTCAAGAATATTTTTCCATCGTGTTTGCTCTGAGAAATGGACACATATTGGAAACACTGAATAATTTAGTAACAGTAATCATTTTATATTTTATATTGGAGACATTGAATTATTTAGTACATAATAGTAATCATGTTAAATTTTATTGTAGTGTATATATGTATTAAAAATAATATTTTTAATGAGTTATATATATAAATATGCCATGTATTTTGGAGATATATATATAATAATTCATGAAATTTAATTAAACTTGAATTACATGATTTTCACCAAGATCGCTCCCACAGCTAGATAAAAATAATAAAAATGAGGGTTCCATTGTGTTTTAAATCGATTAAACATTGACGCTTTTTTTTTTTTTGTGTGTGTGTTTTTAATGATGATCTACATTTCAATATGCTGTTTATACTTAGAAATTTTTTACACGCTATATATACCATTGTAGAGATACAAATTCATGCATTTATGCCCTTTTAAAAAAATAATGATACTCCATATTTAAAAAAATATGTCAGAATTTTACATTCAGATTGATACTTTTCGGGGAAAAAAATTAATATTCTACCTTTAAATAAACTATTAAGCCTTATTTGATAAGAAATAATCTACTATAAAGAAAAATAATAGTTTAATATGATAAAATTCCTCTATCATCCGGGAAGGGTATCATTTAAATTTTTGCACATATGATATAAGTATTAATTCTTCCGTTACACAATACGCTTCACGTTTATTGTTCTACGTTATTTAAGAAAATTTGCACTTTTTGATCAACTTTATTGACTTTAGAGGGTATTGTAATACTTTAAAGTTATAAAAATGTATAAGGTAATGGTATGTGGGTGAAAAAAAGAGTGACAAATTTGAAATTAAAATAACTTTCAAGATTGTAGGATAAAGTGATTTTTTCTTTTTTGGGGTGTGAATGATATTGTGGGACGGAGAGAGTATTAATTTGTGTGGTGGATTGTCGTATTAGTAGAAATCGGTGCTCCTATTATCACGAAGAGGAAATGATACCCTTTTAACCGAATGTCTAAATGGAAAAATGGTATATTTCGAACAGATGAAGGAATATAAAATAATAAAAAATAAATACAATAACTTCTGTATTTCGAAATACTAGTATTTGTAAACATTGAGTATGAAAAAATTTTCAATAAAAAATAATACATGCTCGATAAATAATGATTTGTAAGATTGATGAAAAATGAATTATTTCAATAAACGATTTATTTGGACTATTTCATGAAATATTCATAGATCGATGGAAAATGATTAAAATGAAAATTAATACCAAATCAATGAATCATTAAAAAAAAAAAACTCACCATTTCATAGTCTCACAAGTCGTATGGAAATTCGTGTGCAACCTTTTCTTTTTTATTGGAGTATATGTGATATCCAGTCATGTAAAAATTTTCACATTAATTAGTAGTATTATGAGGGAAATGTGAAATTTTCTATATTATGAAGTATTAGTGACATGCTTACAAAGAAATTTATAAAGTCCTACAATGCACAAAATACTCCTTTCATCTCATGGTTGTTTTCACTGTTAATTTAGATACTAAGAAAATTTTATTTTTAATTAATTTTAATGATTTTTTAAAGATAATTTAGTATATTTAGGTCATAAATCAATTATAAAATATTTCATGTGTTTTAGTAATGGTGTTAAATCTATAATTAAAATGTACATTTAAAATTAAGAATTAATACTCCCTTCGACTCACGTATTTTTACTCACTTTCCATTTTGGGATGTCCCACTATTTTTACTCATTCTATTTATGGTAAAAATACATAATATTTTATTACATACTTTTTACAATCCCAATAATTTTAATTATTTTTGTATATTTTATTTATCATTTCCAACAACTTTATTTACTTTTTCTTTTTAAATTCCTAATTTATCCCTACTTTTTTCTATATTATATATTAAAAAAATAAAACGTCTTAATCTATGTGCCCGTACAAACGGATAAAAATACCCGAGACGGAGAGAGTATGAAATTTTCAAAAAAAATTATGATGAAGTTTAACATGAGATGAATAATCTAATAAAAACAGAAATAGTGAAATTTAACATTAGACGGAATAAAAACAGAAAGTATGAAATTTAACATAATAAAAGCTCAACAATTCATACAATAGGAGTATTTAAAAAAAAAAAAACCCTTTAAAAAAACTGAATAACTGTATTTTCCTAATAGAGATAGGTGATGGTGGTGCAGTGGCCAGTTGGACCAATCAAAAGAGAGCACTTAGATCTTCATTCAAAGTTGTTTTGTCAAAATCTGAACTACATTATTAATGTGCCTCTATAATTAATGAAATAGTTTGGTCCATATTTCTCTCACCTAATAAATTAAAACAATTTATTTATTTTTTTATATTTTGTCTCGTGAATATTTTTAGTAATGTTTAATTGAAGTGGCATACACACCAACCAATTTCAATGTTTTGAATTGAATTTGAAGCAAACTTAGAATGAAATGATGGCGCTGGAATTATAATTATTGTTTTATTTTCAAACATAGGAGTATATAATTAACAGTAGATACATAACCGTGGCCAAAATTAGAATCATGAGTACTTTGATTATCATGCCTAACAAATTATTAATGATTTATTCGTATCTAAATAGGGCAAAAAGTTGTGTTACTTCATATAATAAAATATGGTAAAAAGTGATATACTATTTTAAAGAGAAAGTGAATCTCAAACTAATAAAAAAGTGATAGTGCTTGATAGAGTAAAAATTTCAATTATAATTCGTAATATAAATAAAAATTAATATAATTTTAATAAAAGAGTGGTAATTGTTTCTATAAAAATTGATAATTATTTTTAAAAAAAACATAAAAATGGCCTCACGCGAATTTACTAATAGGAAAGGGGATTTATAAAAAAAATTGGTATATCATATACACTTTCAAAAAATATCAAATTTTTACGCTAAGGCGAAATTATCGGTATGGTATGGTGATATGTTGAAATTGAAAGAGTTTATCTCATGTGAACTCATTTTACAATACATTTTAATTTTATCTAAATTACTCTTTAGTATGAAAATTAGTCTTTAAAGTAATGAACTTGAATGAAATATCATATACTTAGGGGTCATTTGGTTGAGTTGATTAGTTAGGTATTGATGCAGTATACTACGTAATACCACGTTTGTCTCGATGTATTCATAATACCTACGATTTGATATTATTTTGATCCAGTATTAATAATAAATTTTATTTGGTATTGTGTATACCACCTCAAGGGGTGGGATATACAATACCACAATTGAATAAATATGTATTAAATGTAATTTTACCATTATACCCTTATCTAATAATAATATTAATAAATAATAATTATAATTAAAAATTATTTAACAATAATAATTAAAATAATAAATAATAATAATTAATATATAATTAATAATATTTATAATAATAATAATAAATAATATTAATATTATTTCTCCATTAAAATTAATACAAAAATAAAAAAAATTAATTAAAATTAATAATTAATAATAAATAATATTAATAATAAATAAATAAATAATAATGATAATTAAAATTAATAATAATAATAATTAATATTATTATTATTAAATAATAATAATAATAATGGGTCAATATGTCATTTTACTTCTTATCTCATTTGTTAATACTCAATAACAAACATAAAATAACTAATACCTAGTTATTCACAATCTCATTTTTTTTTTCATAATAACAAATAATAGTACAATTAATCACATGTCAAACAAATCTCATTATACACAATCTCTTTATATCTTATACCTAGAAGCAAACGACCTCTTAGTGCATCTCAAAAGTAATATAAAGTATCACAACATTCGGAATTTAACTAGAATTAATTTTTTTATTAAAAAAGTAAGCAGTAGTAACCTTACAACCCACATTTATTATCGAGTCTAAATATATGTTTTCATGTTAAAATTATACTCCCCCGTCGCTTTCAATGGTATCATTTTTTCATTTTGGGCGTCCACTCTCAAGGGTTCCATTTCCTTTTTTATCCACACACACCCACTGATATAACTAAAAAATGGAACTCACGCTTCCACTAATACAACTACCCACTACACATTAAATAACAATACTTCTTAATCTCCGTGTCCAAAAACAAATGACACCCTTAAATCCGGACGGAAGGAGTATATATTTTGAAAGGCAACATTCTTATTTAAATCTCACTATGTAGGCACTTGAATTTTATTTCCTATTAAAGGAAAATATGTGGCAAATTAATGCAATAATTATCAATTAATTATTTATTTATTAAGGGATTTAAATAAATAAATTTCTAAAATAAATTAATGAATAATTGATAATTGGGACAGATCCACTCAAATATGCCCAAGCCCGCAGAATTAGGTTAAATGAAGGATCAACAAATCAAACTATGTTATACATGGAAAGGCTCAATCCCGCATAATCAGGTCAAATCAGTCATTGACCAATCAAATTGCGAGTTATTTATGGGCTTCATCACCCTTCACCTATATAAGGAGTCTTCATCCATTCATTCCAGACACATTAAAAAGACCTGATGACACAAACGCTCTGAAGAGATTGAAACACGAGCAACGCTCCTCAAGATCTTCAAGCATATTCAAATCAAGAACGGCAAACGATCAAGCATCTTCAAATCAAGAACGACAAACGATTCGGGATTAATGTGCGGAATTTTTCAAATCAAGCGTTCTTCACACACTAAGTTCTTCGGTGTTCTTCGCGCCAAGAATAGCATACGACCTGGGATTAAGGTGTCAAGCCCCAGTTCGAGTGTTTTACACATAAAGTACGTTTTATCCAAACAAAGGTTCGACGCCTCTGGATTAACGTTATAAAGTCCCAAATTCGAGTTCGGACAAGCTTCAATTGAAGATCCGACTCAACACACACAGTCAGCGCAGTCAACGGGATCAGCGAGGTCAACACAACCAGTCAAAGTCCAAATCAGTTCGAAAGAAGAATCAGAAGATAGATAGAGATTATTTCTTAAAATTCTCAAGTTTAATCCGTCTAGATTATTATTGTAATTCTCTTGTATTTATTTTATTATAAATACAAAAATTTGTTGTTACACACTATAACCCGGTTGGTGATCATACCAATTACCAAGTATTATACCCTATAAATAAAAATTAAAAACATAAAAATAGTACAATAAAATTAAAATAAAATAATTGTACCTATTCATGGCCTCATGGCAAAAGTTAGGATAAACAGCTTAACTTGTCCACCAATATTATTATTAATTATTTTATTTAACTATACTTTTGGAACTATTAGTTTACCTTAACAAATAAAATTATTAGGGTGCAAAATGCCAAAATTGAGATGTAAATTAAGTATCCACTAGGTGATTAATTAACTATTGTGTTCTTGTCTTTTCAAATTTTTTTAAAGGGAAATATTAGTGTTAAGTTTATCCACGTGGACCAATGGGTAGATATTTTTCGATGTCACAAATAGCAGCCTGCACTATGAAATGAGCATTAGATTTGCAAATCGCTTTCTTAATCATAATTAATTACAATTAGTATATAAAAATTGCCATTTTTAAAATATCATGATTAACTTATAATAATGTAACTTTTAAATGGAATGGTTAGTGGTTCTAATTAAATGTCTCTATTATATTTGGCATGGTTCGACCTAATATATACCATATGTATATTGTTTACTTACATTTGTTTACAAAGATGATGTTTTGGAGATTGACTTGCATGAAATTTATCATAATTTTCTATGTAATAAAAAACTATAATGAATTTATATATAATGGTTAAATCTGATGATAGAGTATAGATATTTGTGCACTTAGGTTAATCAATTCATTTAATTTTTATTGAATTGATGTTAACAATTCTCATTTAATTTTGACTGAATTGATGTTAATAATTCGAGAGTGTAATAACTATACGCTTGCGAAGAATGAAGAGAAAAAAGTGAATGTAAAATTAGCATCTAAAGTGCTCAATTTAATTCATAAAAAGAAAACATAATAAACACTAAGAATAGAAGATAAATCTTAATCCATATAATAGAAAATAATCAAAGAGAAGTACCAAAATAGTAACATAGCAAGAGATAATATTAAATTGTTCTATTTTTTAATTATAGTGATTTAGTAAATTATATAATAGAAGATCTGATTTGATAATATTAGAAAAGTTTAAATACTCTTTCAATAAAATCATTATTTTATATCATGATGTCAGCCTAATATACCTAAACCCTCTTTTAAACCTTTCATTTTCTTCTCCTTTATCTCATACTCATACTCATACTCAATAAATTATGGATGCTATTATTTTATCATGTGATATATTACTCCCTTCCCTTTATACTTGCACATTTTTCTTATTAGTTCAGTTTAAAATAAGTGATTCACTTTTGTAATATGTAAAACTCTAGTAATAAAATTCCATCACCTTTTTGCCTGGATTTGATCAAATTCAACCACATTATATTGAGTACTTTATATTACTAAATTAGCTAAAATACTCATTATCTTTAACATTACCACGTCAAAATTTTCGATTTTTTATTTTATTTGCGTACTAGAAAATATAGTTACGAAAGAAATGAGAAAATATATACCACATCTTTGTATTTTCAGAAAAATGGCTTCTTTTATACTTCATTCGTCCGCTCAAAAGATGATCTTTTTTCCATTTTGGTCGTTCGCTCCAAGGAGGGTCATTTCCTTTTTTATACACATGGGCCCCCACACACACACTAATACAACTAAAATAAGAGTCACGCTCTCACTAATACAACTACCCACTACACATTAAATAATACTCCCTCCGTCCATCCCCAATCTATTCGTTTACTTTTTGCGCGTGGATTAAAGAGTATTATTATTTAATGTGTAGTAGTGAGTTGTTGTATTAGTGGGGTGTGTGAGTCCTAACTTTTAATTGTATTAGTCGGTGGGTGGGTCCCATGTGCCTAAAAGTGAAAATGGATATATTTAGAGTGGACGACTCAAGATGGTAAAATGAATAAATTAACAGTGGAAGGATGGAGTAATACTCCTTAATTAATGTGCACAAAAGTAAAAGACCTCCTTCAAGCGGACGGAGGGATTACATGTTACAAAATTAAATATCTATAAAATATATCACTTTATATATATATATATATATATATATATATATATATATATTACTTTAAACAAAATAAAATCTATAAGATAACATCACACAAAGTTGAACGTCGCATGACAAAGGCTATGATTAAATTGTGTCATTACATCTGAATGTAATTTCAATTTCCAATAAATATATATATATATATATATATATATATATATATATATATATATATATATATATATATATATATATATATATATATATATATATATAATTTTCATTATTAATATCTCTTCTATGATAAAAAGGGTCTCGAGTGTAAATTGACCCTTCTAGCACATTAAAGGACACACTATTAATAAAATAATTTATATCAAACACATGTCCTCTTTTTTTTTTTTTTGCATTAGTCAAATAGAAATGTATTTTTAGTATACTTTCATGATATTATAAAATATTCAAACTAAAAAAATAATATGCTCCATAAAAATACTCACCTTTTATTAAATGCATAGCATCTCATTGACATACAAAAGGGATTCCTGCAAGATTGATTGCATTTTTAATCATGTCAAAAAAAAAAAATCATAAGTCTTAGAAGTGATATCTTTGTAGTAAAAATAAATACTCTGTTCCATACTTATCTTCATACTTTCCATTTTAGTCCGTCTCACACTTATGTTCATCATCCAAAAAAAGAAACTTCACATAAACCAACAACCTCAAAAGTTATCTTAATTTCAAAAATATCACCCCCACCTAACACACAAAACATACTTTATAATTTATTTATTACCTAAAAATACCACAATCCCCTTAAAAGTCAATAAAATTGGTCAAAAAGTAACTTTTCTTAAACTCCGTATCTACAGTGTCGGTGAACTTAACTCCGGGACGGAGGGAGTATATAAATATACAAATATTTGTATAACACGTATTTCTTGGTGAATCTGAGCTTAATGAAGTAGAGATTTCACGATGTTTTATTAAGTTTAAAATATATATATATATATATATATATATATATATATATATATATATATATATATATATATATATATATATATATATAATGAAATAAAATTCCTAATGGGATATTGAGCTTTCATTTCATTATTATAGAAGTTGGACTTATTTTTTTAATTTCATGTGTCATAGCCCAGGAGAATTATTTCCCCTATTGAAAAATATCAATGGGCTTTCAGACCAACTATGGTTGGAAAAACAATTACTCCATATCCTAAAACATTAAATTCTATTGATAGTGAGTAGAAGTTTATTCCATATTGATATTGGGCAGAGTTTTGAACTTCCCTATCCATCAGATTTGTTATGCAAGACATTCGAAGCCCAACTAATTTTACCCAATTGGGTCCATTTATTCAATGAGCTTTTAGTTATGAAATCATAATGAACAAGATCATTTGGGCCCACTTTCACTAGAAGTTGGCTTTTGTTTTGAACTTCATAACCCACAAGATCCTTTAATGAGATTTTCCTAACGCAATTAGTTAAGGAATGAGCCCATATACTGATTTTGAAATGGGCTTTCAGCCCATTATAGATAGAATTTGAGCTTATTGATAGATATGGATGAAATATTCCTAATCATATTTAAAAAAAAAACTTGTGAAATTAAATTTTTGATAAATAATTATATTTCCACTACTTATTTATAAATATCTCCATGGCTCAATACAAGAAGAAAAAAGAGTTGGTAAGAAATAATTCATTGCATCATTATCACTTTTTATTTATCTTACAAAAACATTTCCGTCAATTAGTTTCACCCAATTCTTTCCGTTATTAAATACAATTACCTTTTTATTGATCATTCACAATAACTAATAAATCATAAAAGTTTAATTAATAACTCATTTTTTTAGTTGCGAATACTTAAATACATATCAAATTCATGCTAATTAAATTTCGTAGTTTGGTTTGAAAGCAAATTAATAAATTATCAATCTATATTTTCGATTCAAACCTCACTTTCAATATGAATTCTGTCCAATTCGGTAGTCTCCAAATATACATACAAAATTGAAAGATAACCCAAAAGAGAGGCTCAAATTGTTTGTTACTAATGAATGGGATAATCAATGGTGGAAATAAACTTTTAATTATGATTTAACTATATTAATATTTGTAAGTATAATGGATTTGTCATAATCTACATTGTTTATGAAATGCAGACAAGAAAAATAGCCCATTTTTGTTAAACAAGTTTAACAAATTGTGATTACTTGTGTACTCTATTTCTTGTCTACCTCTCCAACATCGTACCCACACATGTTTAGTTAGAAGTTGACAATTTAATTAGGTTACTTGCCATTTGTTGTTATGCATTTAATATTACAATTAGTTGAGTCCATTTGTCTTCATATGATTGGTCATCATTTTTGATGAATTTTATTAGATATAATACTAACCACATATTCACACCTATATAAAAATTTGATATCTAGTATTGTGCGTTAAATAAATAAATAATATTATGGTGTATATACCCTCTCCTTTCAAATGACACACTTTTCATTTTGGGCTGTCCCACAAAAGTTTGCACATTCCAAAAAAAGCAAAAAGTAAAAAACAACCACCATTCCCCATACACTTTATTTACAAAAAACCATCTCTAGCTAACATTCTTTATCATTTATTTATTACATAAAAATACCATTATACCCCTAAAAGTTATCACTTTCTTAATCTTCGTGCCGGAAAGGGGGCGCAAACTTTTCCGGGACGGAGGGAGTATGTACTAGTAACCAAAAGCATACTTAATTATAAGTGTAATACTTCCTAAATCAATTTATTTAAAATACTTCGCAATTTATTTATATGCATAGGAGAATACTTATGGAATTGAACGTTACAATTTTTCATGATAAATTATAATCTTCCTAACTTGCCACGCACTTGCTTCCTTATCTCCTATTTGTTGTGAATATATTCATGGAAGGATTATAAAAAAAATAACTTTTTATAAAATCGAAAAGTATTTCAAAAATCAAATCATATCATATAATTATGAAAAAATAATGCAAAGCATTTTGATAAAGACGTTATATATTTATAATGTTTTTCATAAATTAGGTATTACTTTTATTTAAATTTCATCACTTATAATAATCTTACATAATTTGTCGACAATTTCATGCAAATGTTTCCTATTATTGAATGAGAAATCGTTTCGACCACAAAAAATTGCGATATTGTAAATCCTATGGACGACACGTACATGAGATTATCTACATCATAAGATAAATAATACTAACTCCATCCCATAATACTTTTTACGTTTACTGTTTCATATTATTTAAAAAAAGTTGTACTTTTTGACCAGTTTTATTGATTTTGGAGGGTATTGTAGTATTTTTAGGTAATAAAAAAATATAAAGTAATTAGATGTGTGTGAAAAAATGAATGATAAATTTAAAATTAAAATAATTTTTGAGGTTGTGAAATAAAGTGATGTTTCCTTGTTTTGAGGTGTGAAATGTTTTGTGGGACAAATAAATGAGAATAGTGTGAAAGGTTTTATGGGACCAAGGGAATATATAAATATTCATAAAATGTAATAAATCATGAATTAATTATACTTTAATATTTAGGTTTTGTCAATTATAGTAATTAGTGTAAATTGACTACGCCGAGTTGACTTGTTATGGACGAAATACAATGAAGCGCCAGTTGGAAGTTACGATTTTGGGCAATTAATGTGTACCCTCGAGAAGTCGTGCTTCATTTGGATTTCTTAAACACGACTCTTCCATCGACAGCGATTTATTGAAATTTAATTCCCTGCCTCATTTCGGTTCTCACGCTTCCTAATTACCAAACACGATTTTTAAAAAATTAAAAACACGTTTTTCCATGTACAATAGCGTCGTCAGTTCCATTTCAAATAATCGTTACGTATAAGATCTAAACTTTCAAAAGTTCAATTGGGGTGTATCCGTATAATCTCAATTATTAAATTAATTTTTTATTTCATCCATACTATTCAATAAAATAAAATAATTGAAATAATTTTGATTATTACCCACTACCTCTCTATTTTACCTTATAAAATTACATATGCACTGTTACATTAGTGAAGCACATAATAATCCAACTTTTAACCCCCCTCACAACTTCAATTTTATACCTTTTTTTATTTTAATTTACTCTAACTCTAATTTCACACTATAATAAAGAAAATGATATTTAATTGATATTCCTATCACACATTTTAATTTAAAAAATTATTATATTTTTTAACACATTATAATATGTATACTATACAATTTATTTATTAAAAAAAATATATTATCCAAAAATAAATAGAAAAATAACTTTAATAAATATTTTGTAGATAGCTAATGTAAACTCTAAGTTAAGACGAAAAAAAGAGAGGGTATTTTCAAAGAAAATCATTTTACCCCATGATACGTGCTTTTTTGATCAGCAAAAAAAGCTTTCATATATTCTTTTGTTTAAAAAACTTGTACACACTTGAGTTTTAGTTTTGTTATTCATAAGATTTTTATTATATTTTTATTTTAAATTAATTTAAAAATTAAATTAATCAATTCATATGTACGAGGTCTGTAGAAATATAGAGAATACATATTCAAGAATCAAAATAATAGAAAAGCTAGGGTGGAGAACATTTTATGTATTCTCAATTAAAATATGATCCATTATATATATTACCCGCGCCTTATGCAGATTATAAAAATTTACACTTAAATATATTATCTAATAATATAAAATATATTTTTATTTTTATAATTGAATACACCCATACATTATATAGAGTGAGTGAATAAAAAATATTAAGTTAATATTTATAATTAATATTAGAATATATATATTTTAAATAATTAATATTATTAAAAAAATATTCTAGTTTTTGAATTAAGCATTTTTTTCTATTTTTGATTTTATAAGAAAATATAATTAACATAAAATGAATATTAAGTCAGCAAGTTATATTTCTCTAAGTATATTTTATTAAATTATTAATTATGATAGTATTAAATAAAATTAATTTAAAAATAAATAGATCAGTTTATTAAAAATATCAAATAATTAAAAGTGTAATAAAATGACATATCATCGAGAAAGAAAAAATAAGGCTTTAATTTTTAAAAAAATAATTTTAAATAATATTATAAAATAAAATAAAAATATTATTAGAATTAAGATACACCCCCGTAATTATATAATTTTTTCTATGTAATATTAAAATTTTACACTAATAAAGATATAGGTACAAATTAATAATGTTATAATTACTAATTATATTAAAACCAAAATACAATTAATATATATAGTAATAAATGCTCCATCAATAAAAATAAAACACATATAAAATTTTCTTTTGAAAAGAATGAAATTGCGACACCTGTATTTTCTAAAAACTCAAATAAGGAAACTACTTTATAAAAATAAATAAATAAATAAATATATATATATATATATATATATATATATATATATATATATAATTATAACTACCTGATAAATATATTTAATGGTGATTACAATCACCATTTATTTGTAGCGTATAATATGTTATTTCCATTTATATAATAGATATTCGAACAAGGTTGTGATAATATTATTTTATTTTATAAGTTTATAACTAACTTTATAAGTAAAAAATTATAACTTTTGTCAAAAAAAAAACTTTATAATTTTAGTATACATTATTTATTCAATTTTTACTATCAATTTCTTTTAATTTAAATATAATGTACGAAATTTATAATAATTATTTATATATATAATTTTTTAAATCTTTTATTTCTTTTTAACATATAGTATAGCATTTTGATTCCTTGAAAGAACCTCATAAGTTATACCAAGAGTACGTGGTCGATAATTAATACTATTATTAATAAGTAGCATAACGTACGGAAGTCGAAGTCAGTGTAATTGACTAGTAAATTATTATAGTAACATGTAACAATTTTACGTACCTTTTGGTCTCTAATAAGTAATACTAATATTTTAGAATGAATTATTAAAATTAATATGAAATTCTAAAGATAAATATTAAATCTTTTTTTAAAAAATATATAAATAAAAAAAGTATTTAATAATTTGAACGGTTCATAGAATAATTTCTTTTAAGTTATATAATAATAATAAAAAAAAGAAGTATAGCATTAAAGTAGCGTAATTGCGTTATACTATATGGTAGTTGGATAATTAGTGATCGGATGCAATAATTAATTTCCTTTAACTGTAAATTAATTTCTCTGCATGATAGCTAATCTAATAAGAGTAATATGATCAATGTAATTATAAAATTTTGAAATAAAAAAAAAATCTCCCTAGCTAGCCTTTATTTGTAAAATATTGTTGTCTCTCATTAAAACCCTAAATTCATCCTAGCTTACACGTGGATTTTGATTAAGAAACTTTTTATTTGTACAATATAATAAAAGAGATTTTTTTAAAATAAAAATTTTATTCATTATTACAACAAATACCTAAACGAACTAGCTACTACATAATAAAAAGTATTAATCTTCTATATAACTACTACTCCTATAGTAACTTTTTTATCAATGAACTAGCTATACCCTATATTTATATTTTTTAAGAGTAATAATTTTTGGAAAGATTCACCTATATTATATTCATGAAAATATATCTCATTTATCATTCTCAATAAATTTGTATTCTAGAAGAAAATGAATAATTTTAAAAAAATATTAATGAAATATACCTACCGAATTTTATGAGATTGCCAACATTTACCAGTTAGTACTGTTTTAAGCTATTACAAAGGTTTATATCCAAATTGGAGCAATATTTCAAAAATTCGAATTCACGTTTCTAATTTGAAAAGTCAAAACAAATAAACAAAAAACACATGTCGTGTAGCTTTCACTATATGCCAAATGCAAATGGCAGAACTGAAAATAAGGTTGTAAGAAAAGGGCAAAGTCGACATTTCAAGACCCAACAGATTAACAATAAATCGTTCAACGCCAAATCCTGCTATTTCCCCGTCTGGCAACTTCAATGCCACAGCAAGCTCACAATTAAAAGTTCGTTGGGGTAGTTGGCTTCCCCCCTCTACCCCCCTCCCCCCCAGTCCACCCCACCCCACCCCACCCCACCCCACCCCTCAAACATTATATACACACTTCCCCCCTTTTTTCCACTATACTCATTTCTTTCTATTATTACAACATCTCTAGCCCTCCATTTCTAACCACATTTTTGTCTCTCTCACACATACACACACAAAATCTTACTTTCCAACAACATTATTGACATTTCCAATCATAAAAAAGCTAATCAAGAATCCAAGATCATATCATTGTTGTTAATTTCAAGAATGGGGAACCAAGATGGCAACCAGAAGGGATCGACCGAAACCAGAAAGATTTTGGTCGATCCTAATGGTCGAGAGAGTAGCAATCTCCCGAACTTCCACCTATCGGTGAGGCTCAAATACGTGAAATTAGGGTACCATTACTTGATCTCACACGCCATGTACTTGCTACTAATCCCCATGTTAGGGATACTCTCTCTTCATCTCTCCTCCCTCACTCCGCAAGATCTTGTCCAACTATGGCAACACCTCAAGTTCAACCTCGTCTCCGTTGTCGTTTGTTCCACACTTATTGTCTTCCTCGCCACGCTCTACTTCATGACCCGTCCAAGGAAGATTTACCTTGTTGACTTCGAGTGCTACAAACCCGACCAGAGTGCCATGTGTAGCAAGGAGAAGTTCATGGAGAGATCCAAACAGGCGGAGATTTTCACCCAGGAGAATTTGGATTTTCAGAAGCGGATCCTGGAGAGATCCGGGTTGGGTCAGAAGACGTACTTCCCGGAGGCGATTCTTAGGGTTCCGGCGGACCCGAGCATGGCGGAGGCGAGGAAGGAGGCGGAGATGGTGATGTTCGGAGCTATTGATGATTTGCTGGCGAAGACGGGTGTGAAGGCTAAGGATATTGGGATTCTTGTAGTGAATTGTAGCTTGTTCTGTCCTACACCTTCTCTGTCTGCAATGGTGGTCAACCATTACAAGCTTAGAGGAAATATTTTGAGCTATAATCTTGGTGGGATGGGTTGCAGTGCTGGTTTGATCTCTATTGACCTTGCTAAACAGCTCTTGCAGGTTTGTTACTTTTTGCTTTTCTTATTTATGAGTTGAAACGATACGATAGAATGTCGTTTTGGAGTCAAACTCGACACGAATTATAGTTAGGACATTCAATTTTGTCGCAATAATATTTTATTACAAGCACATACTGTCAGGTTATTTTTCGTAAATTAGGACCAGCTTTATAGTTTTGTTAGGTTAAAGTAAATTATTGACTATTTTCTCGTCATGCGTAGAAAATGACATCAAACGAACACAACATGGAGTGTATATGTCCATAGAGAAAATCAAACTAAAATTTTCATTTTAATTTTTTCCCTATGTTATATATCAAGAATTATCATTCAAAATGCTACATTTATTAAAATAATCGATGCAACAGGTGCAACCTAATTCGTACGCGTTGGTAGTGAGCATGGAGAACATTACTCTAAACTGGTACTTCGGCAACAACCGTTCAATGCTGGTATCGAACTGCATCTTCCGGATGGGCGGCGCCGCCATCCTCCTTTCAAACCGACCCTCCGACCGTCGGCGTGCCAAGTACCAGCTCATCCACACGGTGAGAACACACAAGGGCGCCGACGACCGGAGCTACGGCTGCGTATTCCAGGAAGAAGACGAGAAGAAAGAGATCGGCGTTGCTCTCTCAAAAGACCTAATGGAGGTCGCCGGAGAAGCTTTAAAGACGAACATCACGACGTTAGGACCACTGGTGCTGCCGATGTCGGAACAGCTGCTGTTCTTCGTGACGCTGGTGGCGAGGAAGGTGTTCAAGATGAAGATCAAGCCGTACATTCCGAATTTCAAGCTGGCGTTCGAGCATTTCTGCATCCACGCCGGGGGGAGGGCGGTTTTGGACGAGTTGGAGAAGAATCTCGAGTTGACTCAGTGGCACATGGAACCTTCTAGAATGACGCTGTACAGGTTCGGAAACACGTCCAGTAGCTCGCTGTGGTATGAGCTGGCGTACGCGGAGGGAAAGGGGAGGATCCGGAAGGGGGATCGGACGTGGCAGATTGCATTCGGGTCGGGTTTTAAGTGCAACAGTGCGGTTTGGAAGGCTCTGAGGCGGGTCAACCCGGATAAGGAGAAGAATCCGTGGATGGATGAGATTGATGATTTTCCGGTGGAGGTTCCAAGAGTGGCCATTATTAATTAGAGGGTTTAATGTTAATAGCGTTTCTTAATTACTCCACTTGTTATAAGAGGGGGTGGGGTAGGGTGGTATATCAGTTACTCCTCTTTTTCTAATTTTTAAAGAATTTGTGGGTATTTGTTTGATTTATTTCAGATTTAGAGATCATTATTAATGTACTATATTATTTGTAGGATTTAGAGGGAAGTTGTTCATTTCATGGAAGAGAATATATCAATTTAATTTGGAAGAATTGATGAGTTTTTGAATATCTTTTTTGAGAAAATCTCTGAAAATGTTGATCACTTGCATGTGATTTCATTCGTGTGTTCGGCACCAGATATCCTATTACATGTTGCATTTTTTATTATCTGACTTGGCACTTCCACAATGCATATACCCAAAAAAACAGGTTTTTTTAGTGCCACATTAGCCCCAACTCAAAAGTAAAAAACTTTTACCTCCAAAACAAAACTCCTCCCCAACAATAAACCTAAAAAGCAAATTTTTTGGGACACCCACTTCAATTTCATTTACTTCTCATTTAATTTATCAATCAACTATATTTATCTAATTTTCAAAATAATTTATAAATAATTATATTTAATATTATTTAATTTTTTAAATTTAAGAAAAAAATAGAAAAATATATTTTTTTATTACATAAATAAAATATAACAATACAAATTAAAAGATCACCCATAAAAAAATAAAAGTAAAGTCACCGAAAGCGATAACGTAAATTTCAATCCTGCCAATTTTTACGTCTAGATAATTATTCTCCAGATCGGGTCCAAACATGTTCAATTAAGTCCTGTCGAAACTGAAGATGTTTCTGCTTATCTCGTAGTTGAACCCCTCTCCTAATGTAGTCATTGAATGCTCCGGCTGATCCTTGACTTACTTGTGGATGCGGAACAACCACATTTGGATCGTCGGACCAATCGATCGCTGCATTTCCTTCGTTTTCGATTATCATGTTGTGCAAAATAATGTAAGTTAGCATTATATCCTTTAAGTTATTTTTGTACCAGAAATGAGTTGGACCGCTAATCATCGCCTAACGAGCATGAAGCACTCCAAAGGCTCGTTCGACATCCTTTCTAGCAGCCTCTTGCAGTCATTTGAAATGCTGCCTCTTTGGATCTTGAGGACATGGAAAGCTTTCACAAAAGCAGCCCACTCTGGATAAATTCCATCGGTAAGATAATATCCTTAATTATATTCCCTACCATTGACTATAAAATTACTGGATGGAGCGCTTCCTTGCAGAGTATCCATAAATAACGGAGATTGGTTGAGCTCATTTATGTCGTTGTTGGATCCTGCTACTCCAAAGTAGGCGTGCCATATCCATAAATCTGCAGAGGTAATCGCTTCGAGCATGATCGTTGGAACGCCATGGTCACCGCGTGTGAATTGACCTTTCCAAGCTGTCGGACATTTCCACCATTCCCAATACATGCAATCAAGGCTCCCAAGTATTCCTGGAAATCTGTGTCTTTCTTCGTGCATTTGTAACAACTTTTGACAATTTAGGGCACTAGGCTTTCTCAAGTAGTACCCGCCAAATACTTCGATCACACACTGACAAAACTTAAAGAGGCATTCTATAGAGGTTGTTTCAGCCACACGTAGATATTTATCCCAAAGGTCGGCAGGTCCACCATATGCCAATTGGCTAATGGCCACCATGCACTTTTGTAGTGAAGAGAACCATTTTTTTCCAACTGCAACCACTCCCCCATGTCTTCTTCTCCTGATTATAGCAGCAGTTGAACCATTTCGCATGTTTTTGTAGTATGTAGTAATGAAATTTCAATTTAGCGACAGAGCTAAATATTATGTCATCAGAACGACTTTTGTTGTAAAGTTCGGCGATCCAAATCTACATTTGCTCTGACTTTTGATCATTTCCCACAACAGAGTCTGTGCTAATATCGAGCCAACAACTCGCGAGAAGAGCATTTTCATCAAAAGAGTAGAGATTTTTTTGCAACAAGAGCCGTTGGTGGAACTTCTATGGCCTCAAAGTCGACAGCGAGATTTACCCTATCAAGTCCTGTTGGAGAGAATTGAGACGAAAAGAACAAACTCTGAGAGTTCGGAGATGCCATGTCTCTGTTTGTATCCGGTGAACTTGTGCCAATTGTCGGGCAAAATCCGTATTGAGGATGAGGAGTCATGTAGGGGTTCGGAAGAATGGTGCGCCAAATGAATTAAAAGAATTAGATTAATAGAAACTACCTTCTGAAAAACTTGGGAGATTAGTAGGAATATTTGGGGTAAAAAATTATTTGGAAAATTTGACGGAAGAGTATTAGGAAAATATGGATTTTGAGAATGGAAGTTGGCACGTGGATGAAAATTCATATTTGGGTTAGTTGAATTTTCTCTGGAATTAGAAGAATTGGACCTGAAATGCATCCATGGATCTTTATCCATTTTTTTTTTGGAGGACTAGAAATTAAAAGAAACAAGCAAATTTGAAGTTTTGAGATGTAAAAGAGAGAATAATGTATGGAAAAGAATGGAATGAAAGATAGATTTAGAGTGATATTTATTAAAAATTTTCTAACGATAATATATAGAAAAAAATATAACGGTAATATTGCCGTTTGCAAAATAATAATGGAAAGGAAAAGAAAATTTAATTAACTTTAAGTCTAACGGTAATATAAGAAGAAGAAAACAAGGAATAAAAAAAATAAAAAAAACAAAAGGAAAGAAAAAAAATAAGAAACAGAATGTGTTCTGAAATTTTTAAAAAAAAAAGAATAAATAAATATATGAAAAAGGGTGGTGGAGGATTGGACCGGCCCACACATATCTTTCCCACTTGCAAGTGTTTCTCCATCGCTTCTCTATTGGACGGTGAATCACACACGCCTCTCTCCCACTCTCGCAAATCTAAAAAAACCTGGGTTTGCTAGAACATACCTCACAAAAAACCCACGAGCTTCCACAATGGAAAAAACCTTTCTTTCTAGGTTTTTAGAATTCCACCTCACCCAAAAAACCTTGCGTTGAGGAAGACCTTAGATGAATGATATGGAAAGAAAATTAGAACATTTTCTTCTTAAATATGATATTTCCTTTAAGATTATAGATTATAAATTTTGTGTATATCATGTTATTCATCCAATAGTTTACAACAAGAAATGTACTATCAAAATATAACAAAAATTCAGATCAATATATATAGTATGTTTAAAAAAAAATTTCCAAAAAAATGAGTTGTATTTTGTTAAAAATGAGGACATGACTAAATAAACTAGGTTTCAATGTATAGAGTTTAGAAGTTTGCGGTTCGTATCTCCTATTACATTTTGGTATTATATTTCCTGTCACAAATCGTTGGATGATTGACACGTAGTATAAATTAATTTATACCTTAACAATCAACCCTAAGGGAAAATGTTGAGATTTTACTCTCCGCATACATGTCACTCATCTAACGCGCGTAACAAGAGATGTAACACTGAAATGTAACATGACATTTAAGATCAGAAGCTTGTCGGTGTTGTATTGAGCATTAAAAGTCGGTTCTGCTATTTGAATCCCCTATATATTCTATAATGGTGTTTCACTATATATTCTATGGTATTTCAATTGATGTTTCATAACTTATTTTTTTAATTAAAATACTATACCCTAATTAATTATCAATAAATTATCGTATATATAGAAATAATTTAGCATTAATCATGATAAATATTTAATACTTTGAGTAAGAGATAAATATCATTTTATCGATTCTTGGAAGTTCTACTTACTCAATCAAGAAAAAACATAATTAAAAATAAATAAATAATGGTTGATGATGTTTGATCATGAGTGTATATTGGGTGCACCCGGGTGCAATGGTGCACCCATATGTGTATGCTTTTTATTATATTTTGTATACATATTATTTTATTTTGTATACGTGTTTTGTAATAATTGTATATTTTTTCACATTAAATTTTCATTAAAAAAACTAATATCCATATGTGTATAACTTTTTATTGAATATTATATCATTAAAAAAATTTAACAATTAAATTGCATGCATTTTTACTCTTAATTGTATATATTTTTGTTTATATTTGTATATGGGTGCACCCTATCTTTAAGTGCACCGGGTGCACACTATAAATTGCCTTTGTCATATATAAATATATCTAAACTAATTATATGTACTGTTGGTCAAAATTAAAGTCCAAATTCCTTTTCTTTCTTTTTTTTCACAAAAATATTGTAGAGTGTATGTGATAGAAGTTTTAGTGTTCTATTTTTAAAATGAATAGTATTTACTTCCTCCGTGTCACACTTATGTTTACACTTTACGTTTTCGTCCGTCACACACTTATTTTTACCACCCAAAAAAGGAAACTTCACATCAACTAACAACCTCAAAAGTTATTTTAATTTTAAAAATATCACTCTCATCTAACACACATAATATACTATATAATTTATTTATTGCCTAAAAATATCACAATACCCCTAAAAAGTCAATAAAGTTGGTCAAATAACAACTTTTTTTAAAATTTATATCTATAGTGCCGGTGAACTTTAGTCCGGGACGGAGGGAGTATATTTTTTTAATCTCTAATTAATTTGATGCTTCAAAATTTATCCAAACGCGTTGTGATTTGAAGTGTTCCCTTTATTGGATTAATTCGACAATGATGTTTGATTCTGACATCTTTTAATAAAAATGTGTATTTATGGTGAGTTAGTTACATTACGAAAAATAAAAATTTTAAAAAATATTTTTTTAAAAACTCATTATTACTTTAAAATATTTTATGAATTTTAAATACTTTAATTGCAAAACGGGTGCATTCTTGTTGCCTATGATTAGTTTTAGGACTTTAAGTTGGTTAAATATCAATTTTAGCCCTATAATTAAATTAAATATTTAGTTCTCTCATGGAGTATAATATAAGGGTTGATATTCGGTAAATTTAAATGCACGTGTGCGCATGTATTTATATTAATTTTATTCAATCATGTATGTTTTATGTACTCTATTTTTTTAATAAATATATTATTTTTTTAATTAATATTTTCATTAAAAAATTAATAGACAACAAAACGTATAAATTCATTTTATTAGTATATAAAGTATATTTTGTTACTAGTACATAAATTTTAAATATGTGCACACAAATTTAAATTTGTGCACCGAATAAATATGAGAATTTGCCTATATGTAATGACTACTGACTAATAATGATACGCATGTAGTTAAGTTTTCATCATATATATTGAAAAATATTTAATTTTCGTTATAATAAGAATTAAACTTATCCACAATGTAAAATTAATTTTGAATCTTAAGTGTGTGGTATGTATTGCATACACAAAGAACAATTGAATGTAACAAATGTGAACAAGTGAGTTCGAAGAATGGGCATGGAATTATAGCCCATACTCCATTAATTATTACTAATAAATAAATACTAGTAATTAATATGAAAATAAAATGGCGATAAAGAAAGTTAGAGGGGATAAAAAAAAACTTTGTCCAGTAAGTTTGACCATGTACAATTTTTGCCCCAAAATAGATAATATTTGAGGATTTATCCCACTATCTTTATAATTGCACCAATATTGCCCAATTTTTGCCGGAATTTGATATTTTCGCCGGAATCAATCACATGTACGTCACGTGATCATCGGACGTGGCATTTCCCGGAAACTTCGCTGACTTGGCGCACAGTTAGCATCCATGTACAATTTTTGCCCCAAAATAGATAACATTTGAGGATTTATCCCACTATCTTTATAATTGCACCAATATTGCCCCATTTTTGCCGGAATTTGACATTTTCGCCGGAATCAATCACATGTACGTCACGTGATCATCGGACGTGGCATTTCCCGGAAACTTCGCTGACTTGGCGCACAGTTAGCATCCATGTCAACAATAATAATAATACATTAATCATAATTTAATAAAAAAAATAACTAAATAATAAAAAAAAAACAAATCCTGGAAACAAATAAAAAATAAAAGAAATAAAAATAAAAATAATAAAAAGCTAAAACTAAAAAATTAAACATCAAAACGTGTTTTTCTCTTAATCCCCATCAACAAGCATCAACAACTCTCGCTGACCCCTTTCATGGATCATATTCCACCAATCCGGCCTTCCACTTTCCCAACCTAGACCCCCCCCCCCCTCCCACCGGATTCCGCTTCTCCGATTTGTGCGCCGCCCCCGGTGGGAACTTCGACTCGGATTAGTGGATGGAGAGGGCTATAATTCCAGCGAGAGCCACACAGATTGTGACGCGTGGCACACCTCCCCCGAGTTCACTCATCTCTATCGTTCTGCCGATCCCTTCCCGAGTCAGAGTCGACTTTGCGTCAACTCATCCTCAGATCTCATCCTCCCAGTCCCGTCCGCAGGAATCCAAGCCAGCAGCAATCGCCAAAGACGACGTCGCTTTGCCGAAAGCAAAGCCAATTCTCAGGGCCTTGATAGACTGCGCTCGTCTCTACGAAACGGAACCCGAAGCCGCCGTGAAATCGCTAATCCAGCTCGAGTAATCGGTGTGCCAACACGGAGATCCTCTTGCGCAGTTGCGCTTCTTAGGCATTCCAGCCCCGGCTCTGGGCAGTTCTCTGGCGGCCTCGCTCTTGTTACCGGAATCGGCTGCAGGAGTTTGCGTAATGAAATTTGAGACTGTTCTCTTCAATTTGGGGATTTTCTGTTTATGAGAAAAACACATTTCTGATGATTCAATTTTCAGTTTTAGCATTTTATTTTATTTTTTATTTCTTTGATTTATTTATTTGTTTGCAGGATTTTTTTTTATTTTAGTTTTTTTTTATTAAATTATGATTAATATATTATTATTATTGGTGACAGGGATGCCAACTCTGCTTCAAGTCAGCAAAGTTGCCGGAAAATGCTACGTCCGATGATCACATGATCGATTCCGGCGAAAACAGGGCAACATTGATGCAATTAAGAAGATAGTGGGATAAATGCCCAAATATTATCTTTTTTGAGGCAAAAATTGTACATAGCCAAACTTACGGGGCATAAAAAAATTTTATCCCAAAGTTAGAGCATTTAAGTAATCAACGAACAACTCCCACCAATACCTACTCGTCTTGTATGTTAAGATAAGTCGTGAGTGATACCATCTCACATGATACCATTTTATACTTTTTAAAATGTATATTACTTTCACTATTAAACACTGTATTACTTTCGCTATAAAATATTATCACTTTTCTTTTATATACTATAAATTGTTCATGAAACAACATTATTTCTTTTCATTAATTGAGTATAATTTTTCAATATATAAGTTGTCGCTTTTTATTCGTTTCACATAAGCTCTTATGAGATGATTTCACACAAGTTTTGAGCGTATATGTTTTACACATTTGGTCAAGTTTTCCATTGTTTAATTTATTAAGTTTTGCGTGAAGTATACATGAAATTATATCGTTTCACATGTATTCATTTTTATCATTTTCACCTTGCACCTCTAGAGAATATTTGATTCATAAAATTATTGAGTATATTAATAATACTTAAAAAAGGTTAAAAATCAACATACTAATAATACCGAATATGCAATTTCAAGCAACTTTCATACTAATAAAAGATCAACATTATATTTCATCTAAAATAAATCAAATTGATCTGAAATTTGGTGGGTTAGCTCACCTGATTATTTGACTCATTACTTTAGTGATCCCATGTTCGATTCACTTCAATTTAGAGTTACAAAATTGGTTGTTTTCACACTAACACTTCTAACATATTTTATCATTTACTTATTAAAAAAAATACTCCTAAAAATAATCTTTTCTTAATTATCTTTTCAAAGAGGGTGCAAACCGGAAGTAAGTTAGTTTGGTGTGCACTAAACATGTGCTGGGCATTCAATTTGCATACTCGTTGACAATATGTAACCAGCTGTTTTCTTTATACTTGTAATTGACAACAAATGGCTGGAATGCATATATAATAATCGACGACTTTATAAGATGCTGGTGTGAATTTAATAATCTGGGATTTTTTTTTATAAAAGATAGTAGTATTAATTTTGGTTCATTTTCTTAGTAACAATTCATGTAAAAATAGAGAAGATGTGGTTTAGAATTGAAGGAGGGGATGGAGAAGCTGTATGAGTATGATATTATGATGAGATGGAAGACTACAGCTCCAACGTAGGTGGGCCGGCCGGGTGGATATTTAGAAGACAGGCCCACAGGCCCACAGCCAATTCATGAGGTTGACACCTCCTCAATTTTTCCTTTTTCATATTTGCTTTTTAATTTTAAAAGTTATTGCAATTACTATTTCCTATTCACATGACGTGTACACATGAACGACGAAGACCAATATCATATACTCTCATACTACACGTCAAATTACATTGGTATAAAATTAATATTTAGGCCAACAAGATTATTTAATTCTGTATATATATTATTAAAGTTATACTCTTGGAAATATTTTACACTTTTCTTCTATTAAAAATGATTATAGATACATTATAATAGTATACACTTTACATACATTTACAACATAATACCCATTGGAAAAGTTCAAGCAAAATGTTATTCAAAAGTCGCTTCAAATTTGGGGAGAATGATAGTATAAATCATTAAGGAGATGATTTTTTATGTTAAGTAAACCAATTAAATATACGCAAATTCTTGTATTTTATATTTTTTTTATTTATCCCTTATAGGATCTGCTAATCTCAACAATAATAGCAATTGGAATGAAGTTGATTGAAGGAGATATGGCTTAGAGCAATTATTAAACAATGGGAAAGATCAAGGTGCTTGAATTATCATTATCTCTGCACTCATTTTCAAGTTTGAATTTGTTCATTTGGAATCTGGGTTCTTCTACTTCATTTTTATTTCATTTTATTTAATATGAAATTCTTTTTCTCTTTTTTTTTTTGATATCATTCCTTAAGTCCCATAGGTTTGATCCGGTAGAATTTGACCATTGAACAAAGGGTACTGGAGGAATTGAAATCAATATGCATTACACTCCTTCAATATCCATTACTAAGTCCCCCCGATATATTAATGGCGCAATGAGATCATCTCCTATAGATGTGTCAGATGAGGAATCGGAGCATACTACAGTGCCTCGTCAGACGAGGAAATGACAGTATCATGGCGGACATGTGTTGAGAGTGAAAATCAGTGTGCTTTAGTGTCCAATTTAACATCTTTTTTATGGAAATTATTGTCATATATTAGCACAAGTGTCTTATATTCAATATATTTGAGAATAATGTGCATTTGACGTGTGTTTTATTGTATTTTAGGTGGAAAAAAGATTAATAGTGCAAAGTTAGAAGAATGCTGAAAAACGCATGCACAATTTCCATAATTTTTCTGTATTTGTGTGGAATTCAAAACTGGTAGTGTGATACATGGTTGGAAAGCCACAGAATAGAGGATCGTTTTGGCACAAGAATCACTCAAATCGAAGTTCGAAAGAGAAAGTTATGCTCAAAATCATGAGGTAACGCAGTTGCTTGCGAGAATTTCTGAATTTTTTCGAAAATTAGCCCAGCTTTCTCAATTTTTGGAGCACAAATTAATTTTCTTATTATATAATCCTCCATGATTCCACCATATCTTTTTGGATATTTTATTTCCTTATTTGATGCCCTTCTCATATCACCCCCACACCATCATCCACATCCATCCCTTCTTCCATTCATCCATCATTGTGAAGATTCGTCTGTGGAATCGAGAAGGAGAATCATGAGGATTTGAAGAAATGGAAGAGAAAAAGAAGAAGATCACTACACCAAGGGTTTTATTAATTCTTTTCTTCTATTTTCTGATTTTTCAGACGATGGGTAAGATCCCATACGTATTGTTTGTAACACCATGGGGTAGAACCCTTTTAGTAGTTCTAGGGTTTTGAAGGTTTCATAAGTTAATTGAACTCTCTTGTGTATCCTCAGACAACACTACTTTTAGATTTATTTCTGTACCTTTTAAACTCATATTCACGGTTATTTTGTGCATCTTCAACTGTTATAGAATTTGAATATATATCTGGTTGTTGATTGAGTGCGTTCACTGCTGAACAAGGTTATATGTTATGATTCTAAGTGAGATGACTCCAAAACTTTATTAGAACTATCAATTATGAATGTTTATTAATTGAATTAATTTCGGGTTAATAAGTGGGATTAAGAGATTAATTTTATAGTACTTATAAAGGGATATCATATCAGATTTGAGTACCAATCATGGAGAAAGAATTGATACTGATATTACCTAGAAATTGGGTGAAATTATTCTCTTTCGCCGAGGTGATTCACACGTGTTACATGCTTAATTGTTTGTGTATATAGAGTAAGTTTACATGGTTTAGTGATGCGTTGGATTACCCTAAAGCTACCTATTCTCTATACTTGGTTTAACTCCGAATTCTTCTAGTTCTCTTTTATTTTAATTGTTATTTAATTTTTAGTAATTTTAGTTGTTAGATAATAATTCTCAAATCTTATTGCCAATTTGTCTTAATTAATTTAGTTTATAATTTAATTGATGGTACGCTGTCCTTTGAGTTCAATATTTAACTTGGTCGCTTGTCTAAGCTACAATTATATCCTTAATACTTGAGGATTAATTTGTGTGTAAAGAAAATGCGTAAAAGTTAACTTTCAAGAACTATCAATTGTATTTGTTAGTTGGAAGGTTGAGCTTCCTATTGGACGTAAAAGTATTTGTTGAGTGGGAAGTTAATCACTTGGAAATCAGCTACAAAATCATCCATATACTTAGTCCTATAAGTTTGATGATTTTATTCTTCAAGTTGTATACCTTTTCAGTTCAATTAGCAACAGGTTGATGTGCTAATGATTTTTCTGTAATCCTTGATCATAATAATATATAGTTTTAATGCGACAATATTTTTATAAAAAGTAATAATTAATTAAGAAATTATGAGAATATATCACATAAGTGATTGCTCAGTATTTATCCTACATCATCTGATCAAAATCTCATTTCACGTCCCAAATAATAATAAATTAATTTAGCAGTCCTACATAGTTTTCAAAAAAAAAAAAAAAATCCATCCCAACAATCTTTTCACACTTTCATTGTAATTTATAAAAAAAAATTGTGAAAATTTTATTGGGAAGAGAAATTCATATTTTTAAGTACTTATGCTTCACATTGTAGTAATAGCACTCATATTATACATCCACATGGGACAGCCCACTGAAATAAACCCAAAGAGAACTAATTAAATAAGTAAAGATTCCCATAATGACAACTATATACCATACCCTTCTCTCATTCATTTTTTCTCACCACTCTCTAATACTTACACACACTTAATTTCTTTGCAAGAAAAATGGCAAGCTTCAGCTCCACCTTCAAATTCATGTCTGCAATAATCTTGATTATTAGCCTAATCTTGATTATCAAATGCGAGCTGGGCGATAAACAAGGATGGAACTTAGGCGTTGATCTTCATGCATGGCTTGGTTCAAATACAATCCTATTCGGTGACACATTCTGTGAGTCGATCTCATCCATATATATAAATAATTTTTTTATTGGTTTATAATATTTAATTATTATATATATATATATATATATATATATATATATATATATAATATATATATATATATATATATATATATATATATATATATATATATATTTTGTAATTTTGAGTTGTCATGCAAATTTTTGTAGTAATTAGATTATATACCGGATAATAAGAAGTTAAGTTCTTGACATGCATGCAAATGTTGGTTTGGGGTTTACGTGGGTTATGAAAATTATGAATAATGATAATTTATGTTTAGATTTTTTTCGTATTGTTTAATTATATATGTGAAATCAAATTTATAATAGGTGAGTGGTGATATTATATAAGAGAGTATATTAATTGACTTAAAAAAGATATGAGATGGGAGAGATAAAAGAGTATTGATTGTGGGTAGATAATATACATATATAAGATGAGTGAATTGAAGATTAATATGATTTGTAGGTGTTTATTATATTGGTAACTTTCAAAACTCCGTCTAAACTTAATAAGTGTAGTTTTGAAAATATAAAATTAGTTTTTAAACCCGTAAACAAACATATAGAGAATAAAGGTCAAATATTTTGTGTATAGTTGAATATAAACCAAAATTCCATCCCTATATTTGTTTTCGATTTATTTAGGGTTTAGAAATTTGAGTTGAAATTTTGAGTTTTGAAAACTAAATTAATAGTAATAGTGTGTGTTTTAATTTTATGTTAAATCATAAAATATCAAATCATCAATATCTAAAAGGTGAGGGTGAGAGTCCCTCCGTCCCACTCAAAGAGTCTCTTTGCCATTTTGGGTCTTTTTTTACACACATAAGACCCACACACGCCCTCTAATATAATTAAAATATGGGACCTACACTCCCACTATTATAACTACTCACTACACATTAAATAATAATATTCTTTAATCCACGTGCCAAAAAGTAAAAACTACCCTTGGTGTGACGGGGGAGTATGTAAGATTAATAATCATCATACCTATAGATAGATATATAGATAAGTCTGATTTATATCAAAACCCAAACCAAAACAAATTTGATTTTCAAAATCAAAATCTGAATTTGAAAACATAGCATTTTTTTTTATGAATCGAAAAGTAAAATAAATCATAAAACAAAAGTATAAAATATTACATTAACCACAAGAATAAAATATTACATGAGGGTAAATTTATGCAAACTCAAAGAAGAACAAGAAAGTATATTGTTCTTCTTCCTCCCAAGTAGTAAAAGAAAAGTAAGTTATGAATCATAAGGCTGGGCCTCCTTTTCTTTAAATTCATTATGGAAATAGGTTGAGTAAACTCTATTTAATTAATTTTGTACTCCTATATCACACTGTTTCATATTTTCAGAAAAACTAGTGTCATATTGTTTGACATTGGATGAATTTTTTTAGGTATAATTTGATAATTAATACATATATTACTCCCTTCATTCTACAAGATCGTTTACCTTCACCATTACACTTCTTAAGAAAGAAAAAAAAAAAAAACCTTTCAAGTTATATGATTTCTAATGATGTGTAACTACTCACCATCCATCTTCTTCTTGCAGCTTCGAGTCGAGCTCAAGATGCACTGCAGTTCCACAATTATCAACTCAATTACATTGATCTCACCGTGATCTCATCCGCCTCTCTAATGACGCTGCTTGCCACCATTTACTTCATGAGTCGTCCCAGAAAGGTTTACCTCGTCGATTTTGCTTGCTACAAGCCTGATCCTTCTCTCATCTGCACCAGAAAGAAAACGGTTGAAATATTTTCAAAGATAATAGACGAAGATAGTGCAGTCTTCGTGAAGAAAATTTTAGAGAGATCAAGATTGGGAGACAAGACATACATTAGTGGTCTGAAAGATCTCCCACCAAAACGCCCCTTTGAATGTGCCAGGCACGAAGCAGAAACAATAGTGTTTGGGGCTATTGATGCTTTGTTTGCAAAAACACGAGTGAATGCAAGAGACATTGGAATCCTTGTGGTTAACATCTCTCTTTACAACCCAACACCATCTGTGTCTGCGATGATCATCAACCGGTACAAGCTGAGGGAAGCATTGTCAGCTGCAACTTAGGTGGTATGGGCTGCAGTGCTGGACTCATATCCATAGATCTAGCAAAGCATCTTTTACAGGTGAGCTCGACTTGGCAGTAAGAGATTCACCAGTAACTTGCATCTCATTTGTGAAATAACAAGTAATCTACATGAAAATAACATATGGTATTAATCCTCACTCTAATGATGTCAAATTTATATGAATTTCAACAGCCGCAACCCAACACTTATGCTCTAATCATGGGTTTCGAAAGTATGACATGTAACTATTATGGTGGCAAAGAAAGATCTAAGCTGGTTTCGGACTGCCTCTTCCGTATGGGAGGTGCAGCAGTCCTCTTATCAAATAGATTCTCCGACCGCTGGAGTTCACACACATTACGTACCCACAGAGGTAACGACGACAAATCTTACAAATGTGTAGTACAAGGAGAGGATGAAGAGGTAAAGCTCGGAGTATCACTGACGAAAGACATAACGGCCGTAGCTGGATAGGCTTTACAAGCCCACATAACAACACTTGGACCTCTGGTACTTCCCTGGTCTGAGCAGCTCCTATATTTAGGTACCTTGATAGCAAGAAAACTACTGAAGGTGAAAGTGAAGCCATATGTTCCAGATTTCAAGCTGGCATTCGAGCACTTCTGTATTCACACAGGGGGGAGAGGAGTTCTAGATGAGATGGAGAAGAACCTCCATCTGACTGCGTGGCACATGGAGCCCTCTAGAATGACTCTCTACAGGTTTGATCCGAAAAGGCGATAGGGTCTGGCAAATAGCATTTGGGTCGGGTTTCAAGTGTAACAGCAGTGTGTGGAGTGCACTCAAGACAATTGATCCATCTAAAGAACAGAATCCATGGACAGATGAGATTGACCAGTTTCCTGTTCATTTACCAAAAATAATGCCTATCCACCCTTAAAAGTTAAAACCCCTTTCTCCTTCTACTATAAACCCTGCCATTAGATTATGGAGTTCATCACAATCTAACTTCTGCAATGTAATGTATTCAAGAAAATAAATCACAACTTTTATTATTATTATTACTCCTATTTTTTAATTTTAGAGCCAATCTCCTAGAAAAAGAGTCAATATTCTTTAAAACACACACACACACACACAAACACACTTTCCAGTTTGAGCTACCAACTATCAGAAGGAAACCACGATCGCCATCGTCATTTAGTCCCACATAGCAAAAAGAGAGTCACATCGGAAAGCTTAAACCACCAAACCCCCCAATAGGCCAATACATGTGAGGTGTTAATAAAAGTTAGGTTCATAAGAAACTTAGCAATCATCAATCAAATCGTTTTTCAAGATGATACGCCAATAAAGAGAGAAATATCGCGGATTTCACAAGGATGGAGAGATCGGAAGATTCACCTGGAAATTTTCGAATCGGAGACAGTTGTTCTAAAACCGGAATGACAGTCTATCACGGCGGACGGCGGCGAACGTATCGGGGAAGTTCCGCTCCTCGTTTTACTATCATTTGCATGTTGAGTGTGAGGGTAATTTGGTAATACTTAGTTTTTTTTTTAAACTATAATGGGCTTTCAAGCCCATTAACTTGTGGACCAACGTTAGGTACTCTTTTTTCTTTTCCTCTCCAAAAATTGAACTGTGTAAAATGAAAATCATTAAAAATTAATTATAGCGTTTTTTTTTTTGGAATTTTTATTGATAAAAAATAAATTTATTTAAATTTAAATTTTATTTTTTTAATCTTTTATTTAGAAAAGAATAAAAACTGTTGCATATTCGTGAGTCTGTTCGGCTAAATGCGTTTGAGATGGATCAATGTACAATGAAACTTAAGCCCATTTAAGTTTGGGCCTGAACTTGAGTGATCTGGCCTTTTCTTATTTTAATTGGTCATGCAAATAGGTTGAGTAAACTCTATTGGATAATTTTTTTTATATATTTATTTATATTAGACTGTTTCATATTTTCAGAAAAATGAATGTTGGATGATTGTTTGACAAATGAAGTGAATTCTTTTAAGTATAATTTGATAATTTAAAAATGTAATAAAATTAAATTAAAATACTAGTCCCTCCATGGTATTAAATTTTTAATTGGATGCAATTTATTTTAGTATTACTATGTATTTTTACATAAAAAGGCACATAAACACTTTTTTTTTTCAAAATATCTTTGATATTTTCAGGATTCCGTATTCGAAGAATACTATATATAATTATTTTTTTTTAATTTTCTTTTTAATTTTACCAATTAAATACATTTTTTTTTCTGTTCAACGACATCATTTCCTTTTACCACTCCACTTTATTTAAGAAAAAATAATTTCTAACTATATTGAATTTTCAAGAATAACATTTTATTTTAAAAAAATAAAAATAAAATATTCTCTCCATCAATCAACTTTGACTAAATTGTATTTAAAAATAATGTAATTTTTTTAATAGGCAAAGACTTTTACAGAATGTCTCATGAATCTTATTTAATGAAACAAATCTCTTTTGATCCAATTATTTTGATAGTTACTAGCTACGTATTTCCTATATCCTATTTTAATTTTACATATTTTCAATTTTTGTGTCTCATCTCAATATTTACATTTTTCTTTTGGGTAGATAAGACATACTCACTCTGTCCCCTTGAAAGGTATTTATTTACTTTTTGCACGTGGATTAAGGAGTATAATAATTTAATGTATAATAAGGTGTGAGAAATAATATTTTAATGTGTAGTGTATAGTTGTATTAGTATTGAGTGTGGGGTCATGTGTAGTTGTTGTGGGTCACATCAATCCAAAAAGGGAAATGGATACTTTGCAATGGGACGGACCAAAATGGAAAAATTGATACGTATCAAGGGGACGGAGGGAGTATAAAAAAAATAGTACTCCCTCCGTTTCACACCACCCTTTACACTTTCATTATTCGTCCGTCACACACCATCTTTCACACCCAAAAAAGGAAACATCGCTTTATCCAACAACCTCAAAAGTTACTTTAATTTCAAATTTGACACTCCTTTTTCAAATATATACCATTACTTTATATTTTTTTTTACCTAAAAATACTACAATACCCTTTAAAGTCAACAAATTTGATCAAAAAGTGCAATTTTTCTTAAACAACATGGAATAGTAAACGGGAAGCGTGGTGTGGGACGGAGGGAGTAGTAATTAAGTACTAGTATATCTCAATGGAACCACACACAACACTAATACAACTATTCATTTTAAAATAAAATATTATATCGTTCAACTCAATACACATCAAAATATTATATTTCTTAAACATCGAAACAGATTAAACTGACATGTTAATCTGCAATTGGTTTGTCACCACTTGCTCTCATTCCCGTGAAGTACTCATGATGAAGCCCGTGTACGCTGTAATGAATGGCTTTCTTTTTGGTATTGGATTGATTTTTTTCTTTTTCTTTTTTTTTATTTTTAAAGTCGACAATTCTATAAAACAAATAAATAAAAAGGAATAAACGATTCTACAAAATAAAAAAAGTAGGAGTAACATTTATTCTAAATATATCACTTCCTCACCACAATGGGACGTTTTCCTAAAAATAAATATTATTATGTTATTGCTTCATTTAAATTAGATTTGTTAAAGTACAATATTAATTGAATATAAGAGTTTTAATTTCATATCTAAAAATAATTTAGTAATTTTGTTTGGCCATAAGATTATATAAAGATGTGATTGGATTGGAATGTAATGTAATCTCATTTTCATATAAATTAATTGCCCCTTTTTTCCTTTTTTATTCTAACAGCTCTCTTGTATTGTAGTACAAATTTGTTGAATCTAGAATATAACCCTATTAATTGGAAAATTAAAAGTTATATGTAAAAAATCTGTAAATCCAACAGTAAAAACATTTAAGTCTAAGAGAATTAGCTTAACCATAGAAGTGAGTAATTTGACTTGCTTACGGAAAATTAATGTGTATTATTACATCATGAAAAATCTCATAATGGTGTAACAAATCATTCCTTTCATTTTGGAGAAAGTTGAACATGTACTTTTATATGGAGTACTATTTTAAAAGATAATTAAGTAATTTTGAATGATGAATAAAAGAGAAATATAAAGTATGTCTGTATATGAAATAGTATTAATTTTGAAATTAATAGAATTGAGTTTTTTTTTTCTTCCTTTTTTAGATTGTTCGTATTTGAACTTAATCCCATTTATTAGGATTTAAAAATCTCATTGAACATCTACAATAATAAATTAATCACAAAATTTCATGAAATTGAAAGTGAAAATCCCTTTATCATTTTTTTTTAAAATTAACACTTATTTATAATTTATTACTAATATTTATATATAATAAAAAGTGATAATTAATTATTTAAAAAAATAAATGGTCTAATGTGATATGTTCCTCATTGGTATTAATTCCCTACTAGGAGGTGTAAAGGAATATAGAATTAGGGAATTGAATTGCTTTGCACAATAATTCACAAATATAGCGTAGCGTTCTGTTGACTCGAGAAATTAAGATATACTATTTTAATTACTTCAGTGTATGTTTTCCCAATTTGTTTGAAGAGCAATGCTACCTAAATTATTTATGCTTCATAAAGATTTGGGAATATGATTTAAAAATGAATTTGATATGATATTAGTTGGACTTGTGTATTAAATAGCAAGCTTTAATTTCAAGTGAATAAAAAAGAATCACTAATATTCTTGTAATAATATTTTCTTGTCAATAGGTTATTTAAACACGTTAGTGAATTTTAGCAATTAATGCTATTTTTTTATTTTTAGTAAAATTTAATGAAAATTTTGAAGCTTAAAAAATATTTTAATAGAAAAAGTAAAATTACAAAAGCATCAAAATCTAACTTTAGGTATGACTTCAGGCATAGTACTTTATACTCTTGAATTAAAGAATAAACCCATTAATTAAATAAATAAAAATTTATAGAAAATATACTGACGACATTTATTTTCTTAGAAACACACACAAACACACGAAGTAACATTTCAAAAACAATAATAACAATAATACTAAGATAAATTCAATATTAAATTAAATCTTGAAGCAGAAAGGTAATTCAACGTATTGCAGTTAATTAAACAGTGAGATAAGATAGCATAGCTAGCGTTCGGTATAACCAACATGTAATGCAACTCAAAATCTATAAGAAGCAACTGTTCCCCTTCATTCCAAATTCACAAGGGGGCCTGAGAAAATGGGAGACGACGACGGAGCCGATGGTGCAACGAGATCGTCTCCCATCGACGTCTCAGACGAGGGAAGCAAAGCAAACTACCGTGCCTCCATCAGGCTCAAATACGTGAAGCTCGGTTGCCATTACATGATTTCTAATGCTATGTACCTGTTAACTATCCCTCTTCTTCTTGCAGCTACGACTCGTGTTCAAGATGCATTGCAGTTCAGCAATTACAGCGATCTCACCGTCATCTCATGCGCCTCTCTAATGGCGGTCCTAGCCACCATTTACTTCATGAGTCGTCCCAGAAAGGTTTACCTCGTCGATTTTGCTTGCTACAAGCCTGATCCTTCTCTCATCTGCACCAGAAAGACAGCGGTTGAAAAAATTTCGGAGATAATAGACGAAGAAAGTGCAGTCTTCGTGAAGAAAATTTTGGAGAGGTCGGGATTGGGGGACAGGACATACGCTAGCGGTCTGAAGGATTTCCCACCAAAACGACCCTATGAATGTGCAAGGGAGGAAGCGGAGACGATTGTGTTTGGAGCTATTGATGATTTGTTTGAGAAGACACGAGTGAATCCAAGGGACATTGGAATCCTTGTGGTTAACATCTCTGCTTACAACCCTACACCATCCATGTCTTCGATGATCATCAACCGGTACAAGCTGAGGGGAGACATTGTGAGCTGCAACTTAGGTGGTATGGGCTGCAGTGCTGGACTCATATCCATAGATCTTGCGAAACGTCTTTTACAGGTGAGCTCGAATTTGCTTTCCATTCATGCAATCTGTAAAAGAAAATAACATATGGTACACTCTAACAATGTCAAATTTATATGAACTTGAACAGGTGCAACCAAACACTTATGCTCTAATCATGAGTTTCGAAAGCATAACACACAACTATTACGGTGGCAAAGAAAGATCAAAGCTGGTTTCAAACTGCCTCTTCCGAATGGGAGGTGCAGCAGTCCTCTTATCAAATAGATTCTCAGATTATTGGCATTCAAAATATGAACTCGCACGCACATTACGTACCCACAGAGGTAATGACGACAGAGCTTACAAATGCGTAGCCCAAGAAGAGGATGCAGAGGGAAAGCTCGGAATGTCACTGTCGAAAGACATAATGGCTGTAGCTGGAGAGGCTTTACAAGCCCACATAACAACACTTGGACCCCTGGTACTTCCCTTGTCCGAGCAGCTCCTATTTTTAGGAACCTTGGTAGCAAGAAAACTACTGAAGATGAAAGTGAAGCCATACGTTCCAGATTTCAAGCTAGCATTCGAGCACTTTTGTATTCACACAGGGGGCAGGGGAGTCCTGGATGAGATGGAGAAGAACCTCGGCTTAACTCAGTATCACATGGAGCCTTCAAGGATGACTCTTTACAGGTTTGGCAACACGTCCAGCAGTTCGGTGTGGTACGAACTGGCTTATGCTGAGGCGAAGGGGCGGATCCGAAAGGGTGATAGGGTGTGGCAAATGGCATTCGGGTCGGGTTTCAAGTGTAACAGCGGGGTGTGGAATGCACTCAAGACAATTGATCCATCTAAAGAGCAGAATCCATGGACAGATGAGATTGACCAGTTTCCTGTTCATTTACCAAAAATAATGCCTATCAACCTTTAAAACACCTTTCTCCATCTACAATAATCCTTACCATTAAGTTATTATGGAGTTCATCTAGTATCTCAATGTAATGTATGCAATAAAATAAATCACCATTCTTTAAAATACAACTTTATTATTTTTGTTTAGAACCAATCTCCTTGAAGAAGAGTCATGATTCTTTAAAAAGAAACCTTTTCAGGTTGAGCTAACAGATTGAAATCACGATAACCATCAACAATTTGTCTCACCATTTATTCGCTGGTCCAACTTTGTTAAATTAATATGCTTAAATAGTATCGATCCAACATGCTGAAACTATTAATGCAACAATTTGAGCTTTCGAAGTTTAAACACACAACTATGATAAAAGGATTAAGACAAGAAATTAGGGAAATTAGCGAAAGATAGAGAGAGTTAATAAATTCGGATCGCTAAGCTTACCACCAAACCCCAAATATTGAACTGCATGTGCGATATTAATTAAAAAAAATAGGCTTATAAGAAACTTAGCGATCATCAATCCAATTTCAAGATGATGCGCCTAATAAAGAGAGAAATTCAGAAATATCGCGGATTCACAACGATGGAGAGAGTGGAAGAGTCACCTGAAAATTCCGAAGCAGATACAGCTTTCCTGCCGCCGGAATGACAATCTATCTCGGCGGATGGCGGCGGTGGAGCGGACGATTTCAGCTTCCTTTTTTTCACTACCATTTGCACGTTGGGTAAGAGGGTAAATGGGTAATTGTGTGAAAAGTGTGTAAATCTGCGATACAAAAATTTAAACGACAATAGGCTTTTAAGCCCATAAAATTTGGACTTTAATGAATTGGGCCATCACTGGGACATTTTTTTTCTCTCCAAAAATTGCACCATTTGTTAAAATAAGAAAAAGAAAAAAACAGGCATTTATTAATACTCCATCTCAAAATAATTTGAATAATTCCTTTGTAATAATTATTTTGGGATGAAAAAATTACTATTTTTGCATTTAGACATTTGAGCATATTTTTGTTCATTTATTTATTATAAAAAAATATCTCTAAACTTATACTTTCTTTTAAATCAACATGCAATGTCAACAGTGAAAATTAAGAGAAATGGGGAGAGTATAATAAAATTCATTTCAAATTTTTTCCTAATTAATTAGAGTGAAATAAAAATAGAAAATATTGTGTAAGATCGTCTCATGTAAATACTTACATTTGACGGATAAAAAATTATAACTTCTAGATAAAAAGTTACAACTTCTATAATGAAAAGTGATACTGAATTAATAACAAGTGATAATTAAGAGAAATGGAGAGAGTATATAGTAAAATTCATCTGAAATTGTTTCCTAATTAATTGAAGTGAAATAGAAATGATAAAGACTTGTTTGAGACTGAGTTGGTCTATTGTAAGCCAAATTTACATCATAAACCCTTGTAAATCATGTGGTCCCCATTAATTCAATGTCCCCATAAATTTAAACATCCTAACTATACGTACATAGGATTGGAAAACATCCTAACTATACGTACATAGGATTGGAAGGGGAGCGACGGTGTGTCCATGTGGCGCATGAGCTTTTGCCAATTCAATTTCATATTAGGGGTATTTATAGGTGAGAAGGAAATAGGTTAAATGAGAAAAAAATGGATTGACATGGCAGAAAATGGTTGGAGTAAGCATATCAGGTCACGCGGCCACTTCTTGGCTGTGTAAAAATCGATGAGGGCGTGTTGGTTTTGGTGGGATGTGGCATGAATTTTATTGGTTGGAAAATTTTATTACATGCATCACACTGCCTCAAATCTGCAATGCAAACACCATTTCAGCTTTCTTTGCTCATTTCAATTTAGAATTGAGGCCCGTCTCTTCCTACACATTCTTTTTTGAATTGTGCATCCACATTTTTTAGCTTGTTTCACTGAAATTCCAAATACAAAATATTTTGTCTCAAATTCAAGTGGACTATGGCATATTTCCTACATGGATGAGACTCATGTTTCCCCTTTTTTCTGATTTTATCTTAATAGTATTTCATTCCTACATTAAATAGCATGATTCATGCACTCTACTTCAAAATATAAACACTACTTAATACGAAATAAATACTAAAAATGATATAAAAACACACAAAATCGCACGAATCTAAAATCTAGCAAATTTCACTCTAAATCTCATTTTAAAAAAAATATCTAAGATTTTCCTGATTTTTCTCTCCTACACTTGTAGATATATGTAGTTTTAAAAAAATTTATCATTTATTTAACTATATTTATTTATGTTCTAGAGGTATTATGATATTTTTAGTTAATAAATAAAATAAAAAGTATGTTATGTATGTTAAGTAAGAGTGATATTTTTTTAAAGTAAGATGACTTTGAGGATATCAAGATATATTATTTCTTAAAAAAACAAAAAGTGTAAACATAGGTGTATGATTGATGAAATATAATTATGAGAACATTTAAGTGGACTATTTTAATTTTTTAAAATTAATTATCAATTATTATAAAAATATTATTATTTTATTTTATTAAAAAATTATCATTTTTACTTATACTATAATTATTTATAAAGTAATTCACTTTAATAATTTTACATTTTTATTAAAATATTATATTTTTATAATGTAAGTTGTTAATAATGAGTTTTATAATATTGGATGCCACTGTTTTGTAATTAAATGAATTCTGCAAGATTGACTGATGTTATTGCTTGCTATAATTATGGAGGGAGATTCTATTAATTCTAAAAAAAAATATTTTTTAGTTACAGAATATTCTATTAGTACAAACATCAATTTAATTATCAAATTGGTTTATCATCAAGGGATTAACAACGAAATATATTAGTAAATTTTTATTGGTAAAGTGGTAGTTGATAAATTTTTAATAACGAAAATTCAATTCCGTTGGTAATCCATTACTAATAATTTCGTAGGTAATATAATGATTCCGTTGGTAATTAGGTAAAATATAGATTTATCCATTGGTAAAATAGAGAATAAATTTTTTGGCATTTCATTATTAAAAGAAAAATATAATTTTTGTTGCTAATCCATTGGTAATTACCAAGAGATTGAATTCTGTTGATAGAGTGAGGCTCTTGTGCCCGGGGCACACCGTGCACCTTTAGAATTTAGTATTATGGGTAAGGATGTATTGTTTGTTCTAAAAGGCATACACCTTAATTAATAAGGGTACACCATTTTGTTGTAAAGGATATACATTTTTCATTAATATTTTTTATTTTTCTTTAAAAAATAAAGGGTACACATATTTATACTAAAGGATATACAATTTAACACAAAATTCTAAAGCACACTCCGTGCGCCTGGGTATACACAAATTTTTGCCAAAAAATTTATTTGTTAAAAAAGAGTTTTTTAGTGGAATATGTTTCATCATAAATACTATTTTTATAAAAGGAGTACTTTTTAGTATAATTTTTTTAAAGAGATAAATTAATATTCTTTTAAATGAAAAATATTATCTATCTAGACAAGAATATAAAATTACAACATATCAAAATTTCAAAAACAATATTTTTATTTAGAAAAATAATAATTTATCTTCCTAAAAAGTAATTTTTCATTGGCTAAATCTTGTGTGCTTCCGGGGACATCGTGTGCCCAAATACCCTTTAGTATTAAATGATATACCCTTTAGTATAAGGACGTGTATCATTTATTTCCTAAACGAATACAAACAAGCCCTCAACGAGTCGAGTCACAAATTGTTCCCTATACACTAAAAATAGTATTTAAAAGGAAAGAACTATACATTTTTTTTAATTTTTTATGAAAATAAATTATTAAAAAATTTAAAAATTTTCATTAACTACTTTTATGGGCCCCACCCATCAAACATATTACACTTTATTTTATTATGATTTTTAAATGGGATCGGCTATTTGCACCCCGGAATGCTAAACATACCCCATAAAAAAATTAAATTAAAATACTTCTTAATAACAAGATTAAAATACCCTTATAAAAATATAGTTCTAATAATACTAAACATACCCATTAAAAGGATTAATCAAAATATTATTTAATAAAAAGATTAAAAATACCTTATAAAAATATATTGTTGAGATTGTATACAAAATCAAATTGATCTCCCATTGTTATTCGTTCATCCAATTAATTCACATCCACGTTAAATTGATTTGGAGCTTCATGAATCTCATCTCATCTCACCATCGACTTTTAATCGATTAATCTGAAAATAACCATTCTTCTTTTCCAGTCGGCGAATGTGAAGAATTTTATTATATAGACAATCAACACAACATAAGATTCTGTCTACTTTTCTCTTCATCATACTCAATATTCAACAGATCATCATTTACATGCTAATCAAAATTTAATTCTTCATTATCAAATTATAAGAAATCAAGGCATCATATAATAAGCGGAGAATGTAATCCACAAATTTAAAAAGTGAAGATAAATAAAACACAAAATTAAAAAGCAATGGGCATTGTATAATAAGCGATAATGGATAATCAGTGCGAAGGATAAGATCTAATAAACCATCGTCTGCGTACTTGTTTGATTATAGAACTTCTCAACTTTGCTTTAAAAAGAAAACTCGGATTTAGGGTTTCATTCAACAACACTTTTTTTTAGTTTTTGGGTATTGATGATTAACAAATTAATAATATATTTTATAAATGTATTTATCTTATTAATAAGAAATAATTTAATTTAATTTTTTATGGGGTATATTTAGTATTTTTGGGGTGCAAATTATAACATGTTCTAATTGTATTATATGTTTAATTTTTATTAAAGGGTAAAATAGTCCTGCATGGGGTAGGTTCAGTAATTGATATTTGTTTATTATAATTTTAATGGAGTGTATTTAAGAATTGAGGTTCATTTAGTAGATTCGGGATGCAAATAGCCGCCTCTTTTTAAATATATATGTATATTGCACCTCGTTGTTTATGACAACTAAATTTTGAATAGGAAAAAAGTTGCAACTATTCTGTTTTTATATATATATATAGAATAAAAAAGTATATTGTTTTATTACATCAAGGATCTGGACCAGCTTCGTGGGATGCTGTTCTGTGGCTTCAGCTACCATATTGACAATCAGTCCCGGCGGAGGGATGGCGGAGCAGCCAGCCAGCCACCAGCTCCGCCTGCTTGTTTTTCCTCTTTTCCATGTTTCTCTTAAGTGAATTTGAGTTGGGCCAGTATCCATTTCAAATTAAACTGGGCTTGTTTTAAGCCCATTGTACTTTGGACCACAACATAAATAATGGGTCTAACTTTGAAACATTAGATTCTCATATCTGCCAGGCGGCCCAGGCTCATTTAAATGACGTAGTCATTTTTTCCATGTACGTATTAAATCATTTTATTTTATTTTATTTTATTTTATTATGTAAAAGATGGTGTGCATCCGCTCATGATGTTAATTTTCTAAAAAGCTTAGAGTTGATTTTATTTTTTTTTACATTCCAATACAGGAATCATAATTTCGTACACTCATTAATTATAAATAAATTAAGATAAAATTTAAAATATAATGTAATAAGATTAAAATAAAAAATCACTAGTGACAGTGATAACACCACCTCCATATATATATATGACAAAGATTGAAGTAACTACTACTTACAAAATTAAAATGATCTACTTGCTTAAATGAGTTCTGTAAAATAGATGAAAAGTAACTTGTTTTAATTAATAGAAAAGTGATAAATTGTTATACCTACAAATGAAAAGCTATTTCCCATTTGACAAACATGTCAAGTAATCTTTTTATGTGACGGTATCAAATAATTTTTTTTTTTTACTACACGTAGACAGTTGATCTATCCGCGCTCCTCAAAAGTTGTGGGGACTCGAGCTCCGATTTAGCTCGGTTCTCTCCGATCTGCTGATGGCAAAGAATGAAGTCGAGCAATCGGGCTCCAACCCCACTAGCTACACTTTATTTGATAGACCACAACATTTTCCTATCCGCAGTCGAATGCATCGAAGCGTTGTCGTTCGACTGCTTTCCATGCTCATGTCATGTTGATCGTAGCAGTTAGATGTCAAGATCTGCATCATTTCATGTTGAAATGGTGAATTCAAGAAATGGTCCAACACGATGCAATGCCATTCATTATGGATAAGGGGTTCAAGAAAATCATGATCATCTTTCATATGCCATGTGCATGTGATGTGATGTGAAGCATGGATAACGAGTATGACTTCTCAAAATAGTTACTATGTCTTCTAATTTAATTTCACACTTTTCGTTTTCATAAATTTTCTTTTTAAAGAAATGTTACTTAAAAAAACTTTATAATACATTTTAATTTTAAAATTATCATTCATCTTTAATTCATATAATATTTTTTTATAATTTAATTATTGTTTTAAAATATAAGTTATCTTTTTTTTTTATTAATATCAATTCAAATAGTAAATGTTTTCGGATGCACGGGTGGAGTATATCTTGGGAGTAATATACTTTTCTTCAATAAAGCCATGTTTCAACTAAACATGGGCCACTAATTAAAAAAGCAATAATCCTTTGATTTTGATCCTAAAAAATTGGGCAAAAAAGATTACTGTAATTGGTATGGGACCGAAAATGGAAGATAATAGGCCTCATTGTGATAAATGATCATAATTTACAAATTTCAATATATCATAAGAAATTCTAGTTATATTACATGTATGTATATATTCTATAAAATCTTAGAGAAAATGTATATTCTATAGAAGGAATTTTTTGAATGGGATTTGGCCAAAAATAAATAACTTACAACATGTAGATCAAGATTTTGATATTAATTTGTTGATAAAAGAAATTACTATTTTCTGCATAATTAGCTAAAAGTTTTTAACTTTTCTCATTTTATGTGCTAATAAAAATTTCACACTTCATTTAAATAAAATTATGGAGATTTCCAAGATAAAAATAATAATAAACTATCAATTTGGGATCAGCTTTTTTTTATTATTATTAACTATAGATCTAAATAATATAAAACTATTCATTTAAGTTTAAATTTGTCATATATTGTCTTCTATTTTATTAATTCAGGACTCAAATTCAAATCCTAAATTAATAGTTTTATATATTTTAAGTTTCTAATTAATAAAAAAATAATTTAGGCCCCAAACTTTATAAGATGTTACAATAAACTTTAAGAACATCATTTAAATTATGTATATGCCGTAAACATCATGGAGAGCATAAGAAACTCTCTTATGAAAAAAAACACTTATTCATCAAATAATATAGGCCAAGTATTATCATAAATAAAGGAATTAACAATTCTATTTTCTTTACAAATTCAGTATGCAACATTGAATATGATCAACCATTAATCACTAATAATAATAATTAAACAGCTTGACTAATTAGATTAATTCTAATCCAGATTATATTAATTAATTAGAACATGATTGCGATCAATTGATTGAGATTGGTACATCTATATATCTATCTTATTACGTCAATTATTAAGCACCAATATTTTATTACATAAATAATTCTTGTACAATATTTTTTTGATTAACTACACATTTTCATTTATCAAGAGTTGTTGAATGATATTTTGACCCAAATATTCGTTTCTTTAACTAATTTTCTCAACCACTTCAAGAAAGTACAAATATATAATCTTTCTTAATCTTAATTAGTTGTTTAGTTAATGATTGATGACTACATTTTTATGGCCAAATTACCTAACATAAATGGAGTATGTTTTATTTCCAAAGCTTTTTTGTGGTTAAATTGGATGAATGAATTAGAAAATTTAAAAGATAAATTTAATTTTCCGCAATTTTTTCTAAAAAGAAAATTCATAGTAGTATCTATTTTAAAAATAAAAGAGATACTTTCATATAATCAAGTATTCTTTTTATCAGAAGAGTCACAGTTTGTTATATTGAAAAGAGATATCCTTTATTATGGAGAGTAACAGTATATTATACCCAAAAATAACATTTATATTCTATTGTACAAAGGAGTATACACTAGGCATACAATATAAATTGATTTGTGTGTGTGTGGACTTATTAGCAAGTTGGAAAATATATTTTGCCCCATTTGATTTAGTAGATTATGAATTAAACCTCAAACACACTTCACCATGGATTAGGGCTTAATTCATTCACATCTACCCATGATTCCCTGAAGTACTCCACCTCTATATTCTTGCTTGATATTAAGTTTTCTTGAAATTTAATATTAATGTGCTTAATCATATATAATACATACCCTTCTAGTTTAATGTTTTTAATCAAAAAACATATCATTTACTTAACAAGAGGGATAGAGGATTGTTCTTTGTTACATTAATTAGATATTTGCAATTGAAGCAATCAAATTTAAAGATGCATATCAAAATAACATCTTCTTACAAGCTAATTACATCTATTTGATTTCTTAATGGAATCTACTATTTGTAGTAGCAAATAGAAAATTATAATTTATTTATATTTTTTTTAAAAAAATATGTGTAATAAATGTAATTGGTTTGTGACAATAACATTTTTGACTTACAATCTGTATAAATAAATTAATTAATTAATAAATAAAAGATGGTCCCATTCCAAATCCCCAATTTGGTGAACTGTTTTAATTGTTCCAATTGATAAGAAATTTCAGAGGTATACCTTCACATGGAGATGATTTAGTACTTCTTCAGTTCTTCTGTACAACTTTGTACATCTCATAAATGTGTGCACAGAATTATTTGAGCCCTCTTTCAGTGAATCATAACTCTAAATTCAGTAAAACTAGGTCCATTTAAGGACTATTGATAATGTATTTTACTCTAAAATTATTATTTTCATATTAATTTTTTTAAAAGAAATATCATTCATTATTAGGTACATATTACTAATATAATTAAATATTTTATATAAAATAATAAAATAATATTATTTAATTCACATACAAATAGTAAACGAATATTTTACCACTAATGAAAATCCGGAGTATGATTTTTAAGGAGTCAGTTGATAGTTTTTTTTTTGTGAAGCTCAATTTAATTAATGTGTAGATTATAAGATAAAAAGCTATAGATAAAGACTAGCAAAATTAATTGTCGAGCTCCATAAAAAAATTAATGTTAGATTATAAGTAGCCAATAATGAATTCTTTAAAAAGTCATATTTGATACATTAGCGGATAAAATTAATCCAATTAAAATTTTCCCTATAAGCTATAAACCCTAATTACCTGCATTTTTGGTTTGCTTGAGAAACTAAGGTTTTTTTTTTTTTAATAATAATATAAATTAAGTAGGAAATACTTGTGAACTATATTTACATAAATAATTACGTAGACGCTACTACTTTTATGTTTTATTATATTTTAAATTTAATATTTATTTTTAAAAATTAAAATATTTAAAGATAATTATATTTACAATTAATTGAGAAGATTTTTACATTAAATAAGAGACTTGTAATCATTTGAATCTTTGAGATAATTTATTTTTTTTATAGTATTGAGGGACAAACTTATTTATATTTTGAAATGATATTCGACCAAATTTAGGGGTCATGTACAATTTTTTTTTTCATGACTATTTACATAAAGATTAAACAATTTTTCTTGAAAAAATAGTACACGATGTGATAGTAAATTATATTTTAGATTTTTTTTCTAATTAAAAGACAAACTTGATTTCCAAATAAATATAATAAAGACAAGATATGAAATAGTAAAGTTTGACTTAGTTAACACTAAAGTGGATTAAGTCTAATCTACATCGTCTGCATTAGTAATTTTCCCACTTTTAAATAGTTAATCATAGTTTATTTCTCGTGACCCACTACATTAGATATATACACTTCTACTATAATGATAAATAATATTAGGGATTGATGGATTAAATCAGAAAATTTAAAAAATATAATTAATATTAGTATGTTACCGAATTTTTTATTTAATAACGAAGATAAAATGTAAGTAAATGGGGAGCATTAGTGGAAATGATTATTTAAAATATCAATTTAAATTACATAAATTTTATGAATTCCAATGTACTTCTTTAATTTTTACATTTAATAGTGTTTATGATATTAATTTTAGTAATATAATTAAAATAAAAGTTTAAATTTAGTTTTAAATTTTATGAAAAAATGATAATATCTATAATAAAAAAAAATATTATTATCTTAAAAAACGTAAAAAGCTCCTTTTAAAATACCATAAATTGTGTTTAGTGGGACTTATAATTTTATTTCAACCACATAATTATCCCTATAATTCAACATAAAATACCAAATTAAAGCGAATACCATCATTTTGTCAATCACATTTTTTATTAAATCTTTTAGACATATTTAAAAAAAATCATCAATTAAATCCTAAAATTAAAAAAAAAAACTCAATTTTGGTAAACAAGATTTGAGAAACTGAAGTTGAATTTCGATAAATTAAAATTATTAAATAATATGACCAAGATTCGGACCACATGTCATCCAACGGTTGACACTTTGTAATCACATTGTAACGGATAAATTCGAACGAAACATGTTACTTGTAATATACTATAGTTTAATTGGATAAAGATGCACCAATAAAATAATTTTAATAATAATTATTGGCCAAAAAAAAAAAAGAAGGTTTTAATCCAGTGTGTTTCCTCTCAAATTCTTATGATGCGTTGCTTCCAGATGGCGCAATCCTTGGCATATCATTTGTGTGCTATTCAATCAATCATGATTCCCACAAGAATACATAATTATATATTTTTATAAAGGGTGTATTCGCACCCAAAATTACTAAACGTACTATTAGAGTGTAATCTGATTACGTATTAAACAGTTCATCTCTCTATCAGCTTAAGTTTTTAGATGAGGTGGTCGTTTGACATGGTAAATTTCCCGTCTGCATGTGAGGGGGCGTATTAGAGTGTAATCTGATTAAGTATTAAACGATTCAACTCCCTATCAACTTAAGCTTTTAGATGAGGTTACGTTCATAGAATATGGACTTACTTACTTCCACGAATCACCATATTTATTGCAACCGAACATATAGCATATATGAATTCTTTGTTATGTTCGGTTGTTACAACCGAACAGATAAACATAGATGAATGTTCGATTGTTTCAGCGAAATAGATATAAGTTTTATAATGATAATAATATCTTATTAAATATTTTGGGGTACATTTAGTAATTCCGGGAGTGCAAATAGACGCCCCTTTCATTAATATTAAAAATTAAAAATTATTCATTTTAAAAATAAAAAAATCAATAAATAAACTCATCTTACAACCATCCTATTCTCCAAATAGTATCAATGAATTTATCACAATAGAAAAAATATATTTGAGTAATTAGCAAATAGCAGAATGAACAGAGCATGATAACAAGCCTATTTTTCGAAAATCATTACTCTTATGTAAATAAAGAGTCAAACTGCAATTAGACATTAATAATTTAATAAGAATAAAACAGCAATTATAACATGGTAAAGTATCACCCTAATGTTTTTTTTATGTTTATTCTTTGTATCTATAATATTTAATGTATAATTATCTTTTTAAATTATAAATAAAGATGAGATTAAATAATTGACCAATAGTTCACCATACCCTAATTAGATGAGACTCACTCTAATAACAATTACTAAAATTTCAAAGTTAATTGAATCTAGCTAGTAATCTTTATCCTTTTTAAAAAATTGTGCCCAAAATTTTTAAAAGCTCCACCTTAAACACATGAATGGTGATACAATTTGATTAAATAAGATTGAAGGTCCAAATTTAGTAACATGAGGGTGTGACCACTCTACCCCTCCCTCTCCTTTTAAACAGTTCAATAGCCCTGTAGTTACTTGTAGCTTTGGCAATCCATGCTAAAATATCAAATTTTCACTTCACAAGCAATCTCAATTCTATACATACAAAATACATATATAGACAGAGAGAGAATAGTAGTGAGAAGGAGAGAGAGAAGGTGGAGGGTTGCTTTCATAAAGACATTATTATTGTCAAACTTTGGGCAATTGCTTTTATTATTTGCTTTGATGCAGAAAAAAGAGTGGGACCCACCTCCACTAAATTTAAAGAACAAGTGACCCCACACCTCAATTTTAGTCCTGAGAGCTTTGTAAAACTGGGCCCATTCAACACCCCCTACCCCCCCACCCCACCCCACCCCACCCCGAACCTTTTGTTTTATGACAACATAATAATGGATTGCTATGGCTCCCACCACAATCATTGTCAATTTTTTAATCATATAAATAAAATACTAGTATTAATCCAGTGACAGATTAATAAAATATAGATCTCATAATTTAAACAAGAATGATTATCACCAGATCAGGGTTTCTCTGGCAGTAGCAATATTTCATTCTTGGACTCTCTCTCTTTTTAACACCCAGCATGCTCCTTTTATTTTATTTGAATGTCAGGTTAGGTATGTATAAAAACATTTTTGTTACTCCTCATTTATTTTTTTTTATATGAATGAAATTATAATTATAATAAAAAGTGTGTCTGGCATCACAATGCCCTGATTGGATCACTCTAATTTGATTGATTAATATATTTAAAATATTCATGGAATATGCTTGGAGGAATGATGTATCCAAACACTTCATAACTTTATGGGCATTTAAAAAAAAAACTGTAATATAATAGGGATTTTTTTTTCTTTTCCAAATACAATGTTAATGGTCAAATAAACAACTTTATTATGAAGAGAGTGCATGTAATTTAAAAGATTCATACCTTTTATGTTGGGCACTAATTGGTTATCACTAATTCCATATATTTATTAGATAAACATTGTAGTATCATCAATGCATTTATTTAAAATATTAAATACTAATGTATTTAGATTTCATAGAAATAGCAGAAGGGTGAGATAGGCAAATTTTGTACTAATACTAAAAAGTTTATAATAGTAACAAATTTGGTCTTGAGAACAAGTCTTCCCAAGATTGAGAAAAATAATTCACACTTTTTATTTAATGAATCAAATTTAAGAGAGGAGAGAGAATGTTAAGGTTAGAGAATAGATTAATGACATAAAGAAAGTTTAAAAATAGTTTGGGGTGGGGGGTGATGGGATGGAATTTATTAAATAAAAACATTTCATGTTATATAAATTATTTAAAGTGATTGCAGTATGTTGGATAAAGGAAGTTACTAGACCTTAGAACACACTATGATGCAAGTTTTACAAGATTTAATTTTTGTTACATCTATAGATAATCTACATAAATATTATACTATATGTTTTGTTTCTTGAACTTTTTATTCTACTTTAATTTTGGTTTATTTGCCCTTTTTTATATTTTCTCATAGTTAGAATTAAATTCATCGGAATATTTTTATCTATTTGTACCGGTACGAAAATCAAGAAGTGTTGTTTTCTTAATATATTATAATGTAAAAAAAATAAGGATAAATTTGTAATTTTTAGAGAAGGAGTAAATAAAATTATTGGAAATGATGATTAAAGTATAAAAAGTTGGTAAAATGTAGTATAATGTATTTTTACTATTATTAAAATTAGTAAAATGCTAATTATACTATGCAACCGGATGCACCCTAAGATACGGTGCACCCATATACAAATATGAATAAAAACATATACAATTATAAATAAAAATATATACAATTTAATTGTTAATTTTTTAATGGAAAAATTGAGTGTAAAAAAATATAAAATTATTAAAAATATGTATATATTATTGAATAAAAAGTTATACAGTTATAGATGCTAATTTTTTTAATGAAAAACTTAGTATAAAAAATATACAATTATTAAGAAACACATATACAAAATAGATTAAAAATATATAAAAAATAAAATAAAAAGTTATACGTATATAAATGTACCCTTACACCAGATGCACCTAATATCTAACTCTTAGTAAAAATACGTGGAGGAAGTAATAAAAATTGAAGGCATCATGTAGAGAATAATATAATATTCTCAATTTAAATAGTCAATATTTGAAAATAAATAGCAATTAATGCATTAAATAATTATTACTAGTATTAGTATAAGGGAAGAGTACTGTATATAAAAAAGCACATAATTAATACATCAAATCAATGATTAAAAAATCGGAATGGAGGTCGAATCGGTGATCCTAATGATTTAAGATCGGACTGGTCGGATCGCGCGGTTCAACCAGAAAAAAATAAATTACATATTTTTAAATTCTAATAATACTTTTTTATTTTATATTAATATACATGAAAAATAATGGATTGAAAGAATAAAGTTAAATGGAAAAATAAAATGAATTTTGAATTTTAATTTATATTAATAGCTAATTTAATTTAAATTTACTTTGAAATTGAAAGAAAATTAATTAAGAATATGAGAATTGAAATAAAAATGAAAAGAAAATTGTTAATTATTTTTATTTATTGACTCTAATTTTATTCAATATTCATTTAAAATATATTTTTTAATTATTTGGATTTGGATACTATTAAGCAAACAAATTCATTTATTTCAAAATTATGCAAATAATGAATGATAAATTATATTTAGTTAAATGTACTTGCTTATAGAAAGGGAGATCCCACATTGGTTAATTACAAGATAGAAAGAGTTATTGGACATGTATATACAACGACCACCCATTATCCCTTATTTTTCACAACTTCAATGTCCCACATTGAAAACTTATTAAAGAGAATGAGTATTGTACTTCTATATATAGTGATCACTACTCCCCTCTCTTTACATTCATCTAACCTTGAGATGTTGACTCTCAAATTAGTTAACGACTCAAATCTTAGTACGAAAAATTTATATAAATTTGTAAAATATATATATATATATATATATATATATATAAATTTGTTAAAAAAAAAAGAGCCGGCGGTTTCTAGTTTGACCGGTTCAAACCGGTTCAACATGTAAAATGATTTTTAGTGTGCATTCGGATTGGTTTCCAGACTGATTTCCCGATTCAATCGGTTGAACCGACCGGTCCGATCCAGTACATAATTTATATTTATATTTAAGTATAATCAACTTTTTTAAATAATTTGATCGATAATTTTATTATATTAAATTGTGAGATGTGTTATTATGTTATAATTTTATTGAATTAGTATATTTTAGATTGTTGAATTTTATGAAAAAACAAATAAAAAAAGTTGTACTCTTTGAATAGAAGTATCAACTAATTATAAATTCAAAAATTTCAAATATAATTTGGTATTTAAGTTAAGATTGAGTTCGTATTTCATGAATTAAATTTTGAGAAGAATATATTATCCTTTGAATAACTTACTTTCTAAATAATAAATTATATTTTACTCAAAAGAAGTTAAGATTTAATAGAAATTTGATCTATTGTTTATAAGGATAAAATTTTATTATATTAAAAGAGAAAAGATTATGTAAAATTTTCTATTTAAAAAAATATTTATATGAAATGGTTACACTAAATTCTTTGGCAAACAAAATTAACTAAGCATACAATAACACATTACATGAAGTAAGATAGAAATAAATTAGTAAACCTCTAGTTAACCATTAGATTCCACCAACAAATCTCAATTATAATCTAATTTATATATAAAAATATATATTCTATTGGCAGAAAATTGAAAATATTGTCAGGATTTCAATGATTATATACCTGCAATTTTAAGTACCTCCCAATAAAATAATAAAAGCTGACAGTCCTTATTCTACTTTTAATTTATGGTAATTTTCCAATTATAATTCTTCTAATTTGGAAATCAAGATTAATGATTAATCATGCCTCAATATTTATATCCAAACACGTGGACTTTCTAATGTACACTCATACAAACATTTTTCTAATAAAACTAATAAAATATTGCATATGATTCTTCAATATTCACATATATAAAGCATAAATTTAGATTTGTCAATTAAATACCATGTTAATTATACTTTCACAAATGATTAATATAAAGCGCGTTGATTATTATTATTACTCCCTCATTCCCATTAAAATGCATGTTTTTTTCTATTTTAATCCGTATACAAACTGTCAATTTTTTTTGATAGAGAGGTCCTCACATATTTATTATTTCTCTTTCCATGGACATGTCATACTAATACACTTATACACTTTACGTTAATATATTATTTCTCTTACTCACTAATCATTAAAATATTATATTTTTTAATTAACAAAAATGAAACATTCATATTTCAACAGGGGACGGAGTGAGTATTACTTTATTTTTTTTTGAAAATATTGACGTATGGAATATTTTTTTTTGAAAAAGAATATGATTTTTAAAAGAGTAATTCATGTGTCATTTAGAAGAAATTATTTATTAAATTAATTTATCCAATCAGAGCAAGCCAACAGTCAATAATTATAAATCCAAGAAAGTCAATATTCTTTGCTTGGAAACTCAATTTTTAACCTTACTTTAATTTTTTATCAACCCAATACATTTGTACCACGTTATAATTTAAATAATTTTCCCAATAAGTATATTTCATTAAAATAATTACCCCCATAAGTATATTTCAATTAAATAATGTGCTAATATTTACTGCCCCATCCCCTCTTGTCTGGTCAAAGTAAAAAGCTCATATACAAAAAGTTCGAAAAAAGAAAAAAAGAAAAATAGAAAAGTAAAATGCAAGAAAAATGTTCACGAGTTTCATTGCAAGTTATGCAACTATGCATAAAGAACCCAAATTTGTCAAATGCTAAAACATGTGATCAATTATTACAGAATTAAAAAATAAAAAAATAAATAAAAGTTGTGGGAGAATATATTTTGACGAATTTAAAATGAACGTTTTTAATTGTTTATACTGTTTTTTAAGAATTAGTTTTGTCTTAATAAATATATTTCAATCCTGAGTTAATCTTTCATGAGATTGTTTCATTTGATTTTATTTTATTTATTTGAGAAAAGTGTGAGTTGGAGTATATTTTTTCTTTTTGAAAAAAATTAAAAATTAAAAAAAAAACTTTACATTTTCATTAATAAAAGAGTATAAAATATTTATATTTTAAGAATTCTAAAATATAGTAGGAGTATTGTAATCTATTCATTCTATTGGTTACGTATTTTAATTTACATATCTCACTTTAATAATTATATTTTTGTTAATGAATATTTCGATCATGAGTTCAATAATTCATGAGAGTGTAATTTGATTTTGTTTGAGAAAAGTGTGAATTGGAGTATATTTTTCATTTTGACATGAGTGTCGCATGACAGTCGCCTTTTACAACCCTGTTTGTATAAATTTCGCAACAGTGATTCACATTGTGTATTATTAATTTTTTTTTTTGTTTTTTCATAAATGAGAGGAAGAAAATATTTATATTTTATGTACTAAAATATTAGTATATTATTAGTCCCATTATATTGTTACATATTTATAATTTAACCGTCTCACTTAGAATTCCAATTCCTTTTTCCAAGATAAAATTCATATAAAACAAATAGTAATATTGTTTCAAGTTCACACATTACATTAATGCAATGACTTACTATAAATAAAAAATAAGGTAATTTTATACTTTCGTAATTAATTATTAATTTTTATTAAAAATATTATTATTTTTTTTTAAATTGTATTAAATTAATTACTTTAAATAAAATTAATTAATTTGTGTAAATATATGGTCCATAATCCATAGATGATCCACCAAACGAAGTGGAGTAATAAAAACGAGGAAAAAGATAAAATAAAAACTGACATTAGCAAACACCCATATAGAGAGAGAGAGAGAACATCACGTTATTCAAGTGACCCCACCCCCAAACACCCACCCACGCCGCACGGGTACCGATGTCATCATCCCTCACCCCCACGCCCTCCTATCATAATTCTACACTCCTCCCTATGAATTCCATCATACCAATATACTCTCTGTTACCTAACTAGGATACATTTCCATTCCTCTCCCTATAACTATTTTTATTTTTAACCCTTTTCTTTTATTTCTATTTTTAATTTCCACATTATTACAAAATGATGCTTCCTACATTCCCATCTTTTTCATTTTTTTTCTTTACACAGCCCTTCTGCATAAAAAAGAAGTGGCACTGACAAATTAAAAAAAAAAAAAAGAAAAGACCTCTCCATGGCCATTCTCTCTATTTTATATCCGAATTTATATTTAGATTTATATATTCGGACATCTATATACTTTTTTTTTCCTTTTTGGGTTAATTAAAAAACAAAATTTCAGAGTTTTTCTCTGAGGAGAGAGGCTAATCCGGTGACCACCGCCTTATTCCCCCTCTCTAAAATCTTCGGCCTCACCGCCGGTAGCTGCCACGTCGTCGCCGGTGGTCTATCCTTCGCCGCCGGTGACCGGGGATCATCGATCGACTCATGCTCGCCGAAAATCAAATCCAATTCACCAACCTCGCAATCGACGACCTCCTGATCTTCGGGCTTGGATTCTCGGATCTCGGCTGGGTCGGGTTGGTGCGGCGTGATGCGGGTGTGAGGGCTGAGCCATTTGGATTTCATGTATTCGGCTTTGCGCCACGGCGCGATGTGCATGCCTTTCTTCTTCAGGCTGAGGCGGGCGGATTCCGCTGCGATGGACACGATCTGGAGGAGGCGATCGGATTTTCCGACGAATATGTACGGCAGACACTGAAGAATCGCCTTGTAACTGCTGGTTGATCTCGCGATTTCGTACTGTGATCGGAAATCAACGTCGATTAACAGCCTCTCACCTTCAACTATCACATCGATGTATTCGTATTCACCTAATAAGAACAACAAACAGAGAGAGATTTTTAGATCTTCCTTCGATTTTGATTAAATCTGAGAAATTAGAACTGTAGAGTTTAATTGAAGTCTCTAATCATATACTCAACTCATTATTAAGCTGATAAATTATAATTTTGATTACCTGCTGGAATAGAGGAAGATTTTTCCCATTTGGATTTGCAGACGGAGGCGTTATAACCGAGATTTATCAGACCATCGGTGACTATTTTTCTCAAATCGTCTTTCTTTTTGCAAGTTTTGTTGTTCTTCTCGACGATTCTCGAAGTATCTGCCAATAGATTTCTCTCAGCAACACTGGCGCACGGCGTCAGGCTCTGCACACGAAAAGCCAGCCTAAGATTCATTTATAATCAATTGATTATGCTGAAAAGCAGATCAATTGGGATAATTTGGTACCTTGAGAGTATCGGATGGGTCGCTGAAGGAAGAATTAGCAGATAGTGAGTCGGAGAAAAAGTCGAGCTCGTCATCGGAACTGTCGTTGCTGTTGCCGTTAAAGCAATTGCAGCGGTTGCATTTCGCCGCCACGGCGGAGGAATGCTTTTCGTTGTTGTCTTCCATGAAATTCTGAACCATTTTGTCTAAACAAACAGAACTCGGCTCGAACTCAGCAACTGCGCCACCGCCACCGCCATCCTTCTCTCCTCCGGCGACTGGTTTCTCTGTCGATGAAATCCTCAGGACACCGTTGAACGGGCGGTCAAAGAGGCGTTTAAACCGAGATTTCAGTACCGGCGGCTTAACGACGAGGTCGCTCCGGATCGAATCGATCGGCTGGATTCTCATCGGAAAAGTAATTTTTTTTCCCTAAATCAAAACTCTTGTTAGAACTAATTACACACACTCTGTTCTCCTGTCGCTTGATTTGAACCCTCACAGCTCTACAAATCTACTCTACTCCGAAAATTCTAAGAAAAATTCATCCAAATTCCAGTAAACAAAAACTACAAATTCAAATTCCCCCAAGAATCAATCCAACCTTAATACCCGATCATCATCATTTCTAAACAAGCATAAGAACCAGAAAATTTCACAATAATATTTACTCAAAAATAAAATACAAAATTGAAATACTGCTCTCTCTCCTTCGAAATGAACTGAGATATTGGTAGCTTTCGGTTATTGTTTTTCGTGAAAAACGTGGCGATGATGAAAGGAGACACGAGCATTGTAAACATAAGGGAAGAAATCGGAATCAGATGCCGGAATAAAAAATTTCCGGCGAAGGTCCATCGCCGGTGGGTATGAAACAGTTTGTTTGGTCTGTGAAGTCTTAATTTGGTTGCTTTCTATTTGCTGCCTTGCAATTAGTTTTGTGTATTTTTTGATTTTGGATAAGCGAGTAAAGTAATAATAGAGGGGAGGGGTTTATATAGGAACCTGGACTTCCTGACTAGGACTATGGTGCCACGTGGAGTCTCGCGTGGCGTAGATCACCTTGAAATCCGGGCTATAATCAGGTGTGACGAGTGTTGTATTGATCTGCATTTCTTAATTTCATTTTATTATAAATAAATAACTTTAAAACATTTTGTATGGTTTTCGTCTTCATTGTTAATGATAAAGATTATTAATTGAAATCTCCATTTTATTTAGAATATAAACTCTTGTGATTTTGACATATGAATCTTTGTGAGATTAATATTATTATTACCCCTCCCATCCACTCCAAAGTCCCAATTTAAATTTACTTTTTTTTACTTGATTAAGTTGTACTTCCTCCGTTCCGATTATAGATTTCAATTTGTTTTTTCACATGAATTAAGGAGTATTATTATTTTATGTGTAATGGATACTTGTTGGGCCATATATGTGTCTCTTTTACTAAAAACGAAAAATTGAGACCTTAGAATGAAATGTTTAATATATTAAAATAAAGACCTTAAGGTGGGACGGAAGGAGTATTGTTAGTGATGAGTAGTGGGTCATATAATTTGATGCAAAAAATAATAAAATTGAAAATTTTGGAATTATTATTATTATTAGTTATAGATTTCACCTTATTCTTTAAAAAAACATTTTCTTCATCATAGTAAACTCTTCAACATTGTTATAGATAGATAGTTTAAAAAAATTACTCCTTCTATTCCATGTCCATGTCCTTATATTTTACTATTAAAAAGAGCGTCTCATAAATAATATAATTTTTTTTTATTTTTTAGATGAAACTCACACAAAACATTTAAATATATTCATATGGCCCACAATATTATATTAATACAACTATGCACTATAGATTAAAATATTATTTTTTCACATTACCAACATATTAAAATACAATATTCTTTAATTTTCGTATAAACAGTAAACGTAACAATAAAAACGAGACAAAGAGTATTTATTTATTTATTAGTAAGTGTTAGAAGTATAATGGAACTAAGGGATTATTAATGTAATAAAAATCATATTTTAACTACATACATATTTTACCTATTTTAACTTTCAATAAACATATTTTTTATAATAATTACTTTTTTCGTTCCGGGCAAAGGTTCTCATTTGCTTTTTGCACGTGGATTAAAGAATATTATTATTTTATGTGTAGTGGGTAGTTGTATTAGTAGTGAATGGTGAACCATATGTGGACCACTTTACTAAAAAGGAAAAAATAAGATCCTTTGATTAAGACGCCCATATAGTAAAATTAAGATCTTTCAATAGGACGGATATAATATATTTTAGTAATGGATTAACTCTTATATAATGCGAACAAAATTGTGATTTTTAAATAAACTCCTCAAACGTGTGGCCAACTTAAGTCATTGAAATACTATAATTGGTACATTTATTATAATCATTATCACTTTCAGACTCTTAATTTTCCAAACACGCCCATAATATACTGTATTATTCTCAAAATTTAATGCAAAATTAACCTTCAATTACCCAATTTAGTTTGTAGACCTTAATTTTCATTGTATAACTATCATTTACAAAAATTTAATTCAATATCATACATGTCATATTTTTAACCCTTTAATTTTGAGATATTCCACGAAAATTTTGTTTAAGATTATAGATATGATTTTTTTTGCACTCTCTCATGTTGTGTATGGAATATACTGTTACACTTTGATATTATATCTCATATTACACGTACTAAATGCGAATTGTGTATGGAATGTCCTATTACACTTTGATATTATATCTCATATTACATGCACTAAATGCATGACACGTATGTAGGAGGAAAATTTTAATCCTTCCCGTTAGAGTTGGTAATTGTCTTTTTAACCCATATAAATTAAGGAGAATTTTACTTTGTGACCCCGATTCATAAGAGACTTACTTAGTACTCCCTCCGTCCCGTCCAAAGGATTGTTTTTGCTTTTTGACACGTGGATTAAGGAGTATTATTATTTAATGTGTATTGGGTAATTGTAAGTAGACTCCATATTTTAATTGTATTAGAGGGGATGCGTAGGTCACATTTGTGTAAAAAAGGAAATGGAATCCTTTGGATGGTACGATCAAAATGGCAAAAAAAAACCTTTTGAGTGGACGGAGTGAGTATTTAATTATATCATTTTATTGTATATTTTTCTACTTCATGTAGATATATTTATAAATATATTCAATAATAATAATCAAATAATGCAATTAACTATTTACTATTAACATGTAAATTGTGAATCTCCTAAATTATATAATTATATTTTTTTAATCAAGATATTTTAACACTCACTCTGTTTCATTTTAATCTTTACATTTATTGATTACATGTAAGTTAAAAAAAATACAATATTTTGACTTACTTCTCCGGGTTGTATGATATGGACAATAAATATTTTTAGTGATAAAATATGTTAATGTGTGTTAAAAAGGTGATCATAATTTTAAAATTAAAGTTTTTTTTAGACTGATATTAATTATGTGACTTTTCCTTTTATTAAAATGCATGGAAAGTTAAAGTTGAAACAAACCAAATTTTACAAAAATGTAAAATTAAAATTAGAACGGAAAGAATACATATAAGAGTTGGTCTCCTTTATCTTCCAAGGCACACCGTGTTAAAACTCTCGTGTTTCCATGGGGGCACGGTGTGTCCCGGGGAACAAGAGTTTTTGCCTACATATAATAAGTTAGGGATTATTTCTCTTATATATATAACCTCTCTAAATTAATTAAAAAATTAAAAAATTATTAATTTACCAATTATATAAAAACTATCTAAATTAGTAGAATTCTGCAATCCTAACAATATTAATTCAACAATCTAAATTATAATAGAATTCTACAATTGCAACATATTAATTTTTAAAGATTTTGGCAAAAGCTCCTACGCTCCCGGAGACACGGAGGGATACTCTGTATCCCCATATGAACACAACCCTCCCCCTCCAATCCTATTTAAATCTATGTACTGCTAAAGAGTTTAAATTGCAAAGAGCATGGAAATTGTAAAGGCGCACTAAATGTTCTCTGTTATGGGATAAATGTTCGGCCCAGTTGATGATGTTTAAGCGGCCCAATAAAGTAGGCCTAAGAGGGTAGGAAGTCAATGAAAGCCCAAGTTTATCCCGATTATCCTCGGGGATAATGAAGGTCGCAAACCCGGAAATAATTACTGGATAACCTCGGGAAATAACCCCAGACATCCGAGTTTACTTTGGATGATGGCGAGAGAAAGACAGAGGCAGCAACAAAGATATGATATAGCGGTCCCCAATTATTTGTTAGAAAAAGATCCCACATTAACCAATGAGGAATGAGAGCATCAAGAAGGCACCAAATCTGTTATAGGATGATTTTAGAATAGGACATTTGTCGATCGTTGATTAGGAGGAATGATCTAGAATGAAAAGGGGAATGAACTCCCATATAGGGGAAGAGAAAAAAGGATGTAACAGGATCGATGAGCAATATCAGAATAAAAGATACACCAATGAGCTAGGAAACTCTACTTTTTCTTTAATCTATTTTCTTCTTCGATCGATCATCTGATAGATGGGTTACGTTGGAGTCTTCGCGACAAAAACTGACCACAACATACTCCGTGCGCCCGGGTGCATAGGAGCCCAACTCAAAGATTTTATTGTCAAAATCGATCGCAAAGTTTGGATTTTTGAAGCATTAGTCGTTAAATATACTAAACATGATTATAACTTTTAAACTCTCTTACTCATCTTGAAATAATTTTTGCATTTATGACTTCTATTTTTACGTTTAAAAATCAAATTCAATTAATTTGTTCGGTATCCGTCTTATTGATGAAAATACATGATTAATTAAACTCTATAAAGATATCACTCATACATATACATTGCCCATATAGTGTAGCACATGAACAGTTTGGAGTATTTAATTAAATTCGAAACTTAATAAAATATTAAAATCAATTTTCTAGAACCCAGTTTAATTTTAAATAATTAAGCACAGTGATTTCCTTAAATATATATATATATATATATATATATATATATATATATATATATATATATATATATATATATATATATATATATGATTAGTTATGATTTTCTGCGACTTTAATTAGTAATGAGATACAATCATAATTAATTTGTGAAGTGATTTAATGGACGTATTAGTTTTTAAAACGTCAACAAATTAAACAAGTTAAAGTTGGGTTGGTTAGACGTTCTTTCAAGAATTATAATAATTTACTAAAATGTGACAAGAAATATATATATTGTTTATTTATTTATTTATATCAATTCAAAATAATGCACGCACACAATAATCTCATCCATAGACATAAAGCCCCAAAGTCAAATTATTTTATTATTAAAATATACCACATAGGTTCGTGGTAAATTAAAAATTAACGTGTAAAATTAATTCGGAGGATATTTCGGAGGGTTATAATCACAATTTGTCCTGATCGAATTTAATACTAGTCCTTGTTTCTTTTGCGTTTTCAATTTTTGATTTTTTTCAATTTTAGTTATTTTGTGTAATATTTGTCTCTCTCGTCCATTTTTAATCTGATTTTTCAAATAAAAAGAATTAAAAATAATAAAGAAAATAGATAAAGAATTAAAATTAATTTATTTTTATTTTATATTAAATTTAGAAATTAAAAAAAATTAAAATCAAGTATGCATACAGAAATAAATGTAATATTTTCTCTCATTTCGGATGATTCAAGCAAATATTGAGAAGTAGTCAGAATTTCTCTATGATATTTGACCGATTATAATATTTCAATTTGATTCACTTATTTCAATTCTATTATAGGTTTTCAATTTATTAATTAAGCATAAACAACAGGAGAAAATATGTCATGTTTGAAAATGATATAATTAATTATTTATTGAAATGAGTATGGAGTTTATTATTTATTGGTAATCGGTATAGATGATTAAAATGAATATATACTATACAAAATATTTGAATTATTACAAAATTTCAACAATCGAATTTAAAATGATGAATAAAATTACACTCTTACAAGTTTTACTCCAATAACACCAATTATTTATTTTTAAAATATTGAGATCAAGTCAGCTCTAAGCTCTTTTCAAAGGATCAAATTATTTATCAGTGTTAACAAATTAATTAATGATGTTACATAATTTTCAATTCTAGTTATAAGGTACTATAATAAATGAGGATTTATTTATTATTTATAGGCCAAAAGGAGATTACATTTCAATTTCAAATGTTTTACACTAAAGCACAAATTTGCCAATAAATTATTTTAGATACTACAAATATAGGGTTATAGGATTGACTGATAATCACATTTATGCCATCAGCTATTTTTTCCCCCCTCAATTTTGCTTAAAATGAAATTCAACTTTGAATTTTGCTGTATTTGACTATGCCATTTATATAGGAGTGAGGCTATTATGCCGAGCACCGTACCCAGTTAAAATTTAGTATTATGAGTAAGGATATAGTATTGTTTTGTTCTAAAGGTACATCATTTTGTTGTAAAAGGTATACACTTTTAATTAATATTTTTTATTTTTTTTTTAAAAAATAAATGGTACACATCTTTATACTAAAGTATATGTAATTTAACACAAAATTCTAAAGACACTGAGTGTGGTCCGTGCGCGCACGCAAGTTTTTGTCTTTATATAATCGTCAACATAATAAATAACACTACTTCAATAATTTATTTTCGAGTTTTATAAATACATTATTCGAAAGATATTCTCTATTAATTCAAAATCAAAAGTTATGAAATTATTAATTTAAAATCTAATTTTATAAAATTAATTAAAATAATATAATGATAACTACATTAAAATTTTATATATTAAACTTGTTTTTTAAGATAATACTTTATAATTTATTATCATTAAAATAAATTATTTAATGAAAATTTATATGATTACATTATACTAATTTTTTTCAATGATTGTATTGTTTTAATCATGAAATGATAGTTGTATATATTTTTTAAGTCCTAAATAAGTAGAAAATATATTTCAAGTCCTGTTTGATAGTCAGTCTATATTTTGCATTGATAAAGCTTCATTTATTTATTTTGTACTTCAATAATTTATATTTACTTATTTAATATATATATTACTATGTCAAATGAAAAAGGATTAAATTTGATATACTCCATCCGTCCCGCCCATATTGCACAGTTTATTGTAACTTTTGTGAGAGCTTTATGCAGTCAAACGGTGCAGTTTGATCGGGACGGAGGGAGTATGTTATGTACAAAAAACTCTTTAGGCATAAAAGAAATAACAAGGAAGAGATATTATTTAACAATTTACAGTTAGAGTGTATATTGGGTGCACCGGGTGTAAGGGTGCACATATATGTGTATGACTTTTTATTCTATTTTATATAAGTATTTTGTAATAATTATATACTTTTTTCACCACTAAGTTTTTCATTTAAAAAAATTAACATCCATATGTGTATAACTTTTTATTCAATAGTGTATACATGTCTTTTTAATAATTGAATATTTTTTACACTCAATTTTTCATTAAAAAACTAATAATTAAATTGTATACATTATTGCTCATAATTATATACAACTCCCTCCGTCCCGTTTTAATATTTACGTTTCTATTTTGCGTGTCTCGTTTCAATGATTAATTTTTCCCTTTTTGAAATATGGGACCCACCTAAAACAATTAATATATCATCCAACACTAATACATATACCCATTTTACATTAAATATTATATTTTTCCACCCACTATCTATTAAAATATTATACTTCTTAATCAATGTGCAAAAAACAAACGTAAACATTGAAACAGAACAGAAGAAATATATTTTTGGTTATAATTATAAATGGGTGCACCCTATCTTAGAGTATACCCGGTTCACACTATAATTGGCCTTACAATTAATATAATAAATATTGTTTACTGGTTCTAGGTGTGTATTGAAAAAATTAAGAATATTATAAATTTTATCACCTCAAAATTCAACAATGTACAACAATTTAATTAAATATTGCCAACAATTCTTTTTTATTTTTTAGGATAATATTAATATTAGTACAGTACCTTCCTATAATAATTATGATTTACAACACCTAATTAAGATAACATCTTTCTTTTCAAATGTACATTAAATGCTGTATATTTAAGGAACAATATTATCCAAATGGTAAGTAATACTATAACTAATTGGGATGATCCAAAATCTTAATATCTACTAGCATAAATTTTCTCTTCGAATCTTACTTTAACCTTAGTATAACCTAACGACAATTATAGTTAGGTTTATTTTTTTATAGTGATGAAGTAATATACTACCTCTCCGTCTGTTTTCAAGAATATCATTTGTTTTTGGGCATAGAGATTAAGGAGTATTGTTATTTAATGTGTAGTGGGTAGGTAATGTGTAAGTTTTACCTTTTTACCCCTCCACCTTATTAATATGAAGAGGAATAAATGAGTAATTTGCAAATACATTTAAGATTATTAGGAGTATTATTAGTGGGTCCCACATTATACATAAATGGAAACGAGACCCTTGGGTACAGACCGTAAATGGTAAAATGGAATCCTTAAAAGTGGACGGATAGAGTAATATCTTAATGTGTAGTGAGATAAAAAAAAATATTATTATATAAAGTGAATAATTATATTAATATTATATTAATTATATATATATATATATATATATATATATATATATATATATATAAATAAATAAAAGGAGTATTATTTTTCCAAACAATACAAATAAAATATTATTATTAGAATAAAAATACACATCCCCACAATTATAGTATAATTTTTTCTGTACTTATAATATTAAAAACTTTTATACTGATAAAAATTCGGTACAAATTAATGACATTTTAATCTATCTATCTATACATATATAAAAACAAACTTGAATGTAAATTAAATTAAATCAATTAAATATCAATTTATATATTTATTGAAAATTAATATTCATTGATAATTAATCAAATATATACGGTAAAATTGTGAAAATTGAAAAAAAAAAATAAGATAAAAATAGAATTTTAGGGTTGTCTTTATATATATGTAGATTAAATGGACCACCGTTTGCAAAAATATCAAAATAACAATGAATAAAAAAGATCAAAATAACAATGAATACAAAATCTTACCTAAATTGCTTCACACGTAGAGTTGTAATCGAATAGAGTCGAGCCGAACACTACTAGGTTTGAGTATCATTTGTTAAGAAATAATCGAATTTGAGCCCGAGCTCTAACTCGTCGAGAAAAAAATATATCGAACTCGAACTCTAACTGAAATTATTTTATAAGGCTCACGAATGTGTTTATGAACACATTAGATAACTTTTCCATGAATATTTATTCATGTACATAAAAATATTTTTATTCGTAGATTAAAAGTATATTTTGTTGATGAACATTTATTGTTTTTCATAAATGTTAATAAACAAATCAACAAAAGATAACAATTAAAGTTAAAAATACATATTTAAATAATCACTTAAACTATTATCATATTTGTGTTTTTAATATAAAAATTTACTTATGAAATAATAATAAATAAATGATAGGAGTAATATATACTAAGTACTTAAATATAATAATAAAATTTACAAATGCGTTCGCAGGCAGTTAACAAACTGTTAACGAATATGTTTGCAAGTTTCGATTCGAATACCGTTAAGCTTAAGTTTGGTTTAATAAACTATTCGAACTTAAATTTTAAGCTTGGTTTGACTCAATAAAGTTAATGAACAAACTCGAACCGAGACTCAAATAATTCGCGAAAGGCTTGATTCATTTACTTCCCTAATCCCGACACGAACTCTCTACTTAATTCCGATTTCAACGAAATTGTGGCTGAAATTAGGTAATAATTAATCATGCATGAAATAAAATTTATTTTTTTAAAAACTATTTACATATAATAGCTAATTGATTTAAATACTTAAATTTAACTAAAAAATATGTGTATATTTGCAAAAAACAAAAACAAAACAAAAAACAAAGGATCAATTGAAAAAAAAACCCACAAACTTGACTCCTATTATAAACTAATTCACGAGAAAAGACAAAAGAAAACACCACCTTTAAGTATTGTTGCTAAATAATCCAATTTGTAATTTAAAGTTCTTTTTTGAAAAATTAAGTGGTTTTGCAACATTACTCAAATGTGATGTTCTTTTTTGCAAATTCTCAAATGTGAGAATTAATTTGCAATAAAAGAAAATTCGTATTTTTTTTTTGCAATTAACTATAAAATAAATTATTATTCATACTTACTCTTATGAAGTGGTACATGTTATAAGTTTTGGAATTTAAAGCTATAACCATACAAGTATAGTGTAGGAATACAATACAACTAGAGGCTAATCGATGCCTGTAGTGCTATTACAAATATTATTAAGATAGAGCCTAATAATATTGTTCATATTCTTTTATAAATAATAAAAAATAGAAGATATAGTGTAATGAGGAGTCAATTAATTGGAAAGGCTATATACTTTAATAGTAGCCCTATTTGACATTGATTTAAGATGTGGTCCTAAATACAATGACACTTCCTAATTAGAATTGAAACTTGAGTACTAAATGTTTACAATTATTAACTAATTCTCATTGGGTTTCTATTGAATTTGTACCTGCTACAAGGGTTTAATTTCTTTACTTAGCCATAAATTTATACGAGCATGTTTGACAAAAACACATGAAAATTTGTTGAATATGAGGTTATTGAATTGATTGGATATATATATATATATATATATATATATATATATATATATATATATATATATATATATATATATATATATATATATGATCAATGAACATGTTCTTGGATCAAACAAAATATCTGAAGATAAAAAATTAAATTAAATCTAAAAAAAAGCACTCCACTAACTAACAAATCTCAAGTGAATCGGTGCTATTGATGCACCACATAATATTTATTCTTAAATTATAAGTATACATATATTAATAATTACTCCATGAAATGACATAATTAATATTCATCCCTCAGTTATATTATAATAAAAATTTTCATAAATGTTGGGTTTCATATGGAGTCTGATAATATATAACTAAAAGTATATAATAAATTTGTGGCGTTGTTTCTCATGAGATTAATTTAATTCATATATTTATGAAATTTGACTTAATAAAAATTAGTAACAGTTTAACTCCTTATCCAAAGTTTAGTCAACACTACATTCAAGTAAGATAGACAATCTTTCTTGTTTGATGTCTACAAAGTTGATGATTTTGATTAACTTAAATGTGCTCGAATGTATTACATGCTTTATTTATTATTTTCAAAACAAAATACTACTTGATCTTGTGTTAAATGCACCTTATAGTTATTTTCTAATTTCTTTTTCGGATATATATATATATATATATATATATATATATATATATATATATATATATATATTCTAATTTCTAATAAATAAATTTTCTAGAAAGGTCCCCCTCATCCAATTAAATTAAATTTAATAGTGGGGTACCTAAGAGTTCGTGAGTTCACTCAATAGGCAACTATATAAATTTGATTGACTAAATTTATTTTGACAAATTATGAGTGGTTAATTTTGATATTTATTCAAATGTTTATATGAGATCTCCATTTAATACTGTACTTCTAAGTAACAAGTTAATATTATTCTTGATTTAAAAAAAATTGATAATTCGATGAAAACTACATACTAGTACTTGATCAACACTAGGAAGTGGTGAATGTGTGTTTAAGTACAAGGCTGATGGTGGTATACGTATGAAACGGGTGCAGCATCAGCAACAACTTGAATCAGCTCAAAACCAACACAATTGGTGTCATGTGTGCAAGTGGGGACCAGGGCAGTTTGTGGCTAGTGTGCAGGTGGCATGCATGTGATATCTAGAAATTTTTACACATGGATGTGAAGCTCGTCATGCAGACTGTGTGATGGAAGCAGTTACAACCGCAAAGATTTCGCTTAACCACTTGGAAATCCAGCTGGAAGTTGGTTACTCGAATTTGGTCCTGTAACTTTGTTGTGCATGCATAAAGTGTATATAATGATGTAATCTATGCATGAGCTCATTGTAACACATTCAGCTTCTCTCTCAATCAATAAAAGATCTCTCTCATAGTGGATATAGTCTTGGTTGATAAGCCGAATCACTATACATCTTGTCTTCATTCATTCAACATACACACGCATATTTTCAAGTTGTTACATTATGTGATCAATTCTTGTTTCCAAACTTAGAGTTGATTGTGAATTCTTAAAGTAACTTGTTTGATTACTTAGTTTGAATCTTCATCCGTGAGAAAGTGGCGCCGTCTGTGGGAAACAAGGCTACAGATCAACAATCAACAGAAGAGGAATCAAGAAGAAAGTTGAAATCATGGTTGCAACTAAATTTGATATTGAGAGGTTTACAGAGAAATCTGACTTCGGTTTGTGGAAGATCAAGATGAGAGCCATCTTGGTGCAACAAGGATTGGCAGATGCCATCAAGGAGAAACCTGCAACAACTGCAGAAGCTGCACAAACAGTCATAAAAGCCACTGCAGAGGCTGATACTCAAGAAAGAGCATTAAGTGCTATTGTGTTATGCCTTGGTGATAAGGCTTTGAGAGAAGTACAGAGAGAGACATCTGCAAGGGATGTATAGAAAAAAACTTGAAGATCTATACATGGTAAAGTCTCTTGCCAACCGTTTATATTTAAAGCAAAAACTATATTCATTCAAGATGGTAGAAGATAGATCAGTCTTGGTGCAGCTTGATGAGTTTAATAAAGTGTTAGATGATCTAGAAAAAGTTAATGTTAAAATTGAAACAGAAGATAAGACCTCAATACTGTTGTCAGCTCTTCCAAAGTCCTTTGAAAGTTTCAAGGACACACTTCTGTTTGGAGATAAAGAAACTATAAGTCTTGATGAGGTTGAAATTGCTCTGAAGACAAAGGAGTTTCAAAAGGTTTCTGAAGAACATGGAGCATCTGGATAGGGATTAATGATCAAGAGGAATTATCATGGTAAGAAGAATAATAAGAAAGACAACTCTGATTCAAAGATACAAGGAAACAAAATTGATCAGTCAAGCTCAGATAAGGATGGAAGGAAGTGTTTTCACTGCCATGAACCAGACCATTACAAGAAGAATTGTTACAAGTTCAAAGCTGAAAAGAAAAGGAAAGCAGAAGCTGGTAAAGATGCACAACAAAGAGTGCAAGCAAATCAGGTGGTAAATCAGGTTGAAACGGACTATCCTGAGGCACTGTTGGTTAGTTCATCAAAAGGATCCATGGACTGGATCCTTGATTCAGGATATACATTCCATATGTCTCCTATGAAGCATTGGTTCACTAATCTTATGTTGCAGAATGCTGGATCAGTATTGTTAGGGGATGATCACACATGTCAAATCAGAGGCATTGGATCTATCAGATTGAGGATGCATGATGGAGTTGTCAGGACTTTGACAGGTGTGAGATATGTTTCAGAACTCAAAAGAAACTTGATCTCATTAGGTATCTTAGATGCTTCAGGTTATGAGTTCAGATTAAGGGAAGGTGTACTCATTGTTAAGAAAGATGAGTATGAAGTGATGAAAGAAATCATGAAAAGTGGATTGTACATTCTTGATGGACACACAGTGGTTGGACAGAACTTTGTCACAACAGTAAGTGATGAAATTCACTTATGGCATGGAAGACTAGCTCACATAAGTGAGAAAGGACTATAAGAATTGTCAAGACAGAATGTTATCAGTATCAGGTCAACATATAAGCTAAATAAGTGTGAGGATTGCATTTTTGGGAAAGCTAAAAGGCTGAAGTTTGGCATTGGAGAACATACAAGCAAATCCAGACTTGACTATATCCATTCAGACCTGTGGGGACCTGCAAGAACATTAACAAAAGGTGGAGGCAGGTATTTTATTTCATTTATTGATGATTACAGTAGGAAGATATGGATATATATTGAAAACTAAGGATGCAGCTTTCATTACTTTCAAGAATTGGTTAACTGAGGTTGAGAATAGTTGCAATAACAAGATTAAGATATTAAGAATTGATAATGGTCTTGAATATTGTTCTGATGAGTTCAATATGTTCTGTAAGGAGAGGGGGATCATGAGACATAAGGCAGTACCAGGAATACCACAACAAAATGGTATTGCAGACAGGTTAAATCAGACTTTACTTGAGAGAGTAAGGTGTATTTTGAGTAGTTCTGGTCTTTCAAAAGATTTCTGGGTAGAGTTGGTTAGTACTACAACTTTTCTAATCAATAGGAGTCCATCAACACCTCTTAAACTTAAGACACCTCAGGAAATGTGGACTGGAAAAGTTGCTGATTATACTAGGCTCAAAGTAATTGGTTGTCTAGCTTATGCACATGTTATACAAGATAAGCTAGCTCCAAGAGCTATCAAGTGTGTCATGATTGGATACCCTAAAGGTGTTAAAGCTTACAGATTGTGGAGCATTGAAGGTAAAAAGTTTATTGTAAGCAGGGATATTACCTTTAATGAGGCTGTTATGCCATTGAAGCCTCAAGATCAGAATAAGTATGAAGTTGAGCTTGAGGTGGGGCTTATGAACAAGGTTCAGAAGGATCAGTCAAGAAATAAAGGAGAGCCAGTGCAAGGAGGAACTGGTTCACCAACTGAAGAATATCAGATCACAACTGATCCAGGTGAGCTGCTCAACAGCTATCAGTTGGCAAGGGATAGGCAGATGAGGATTATTAAAACTCTAGCTAGGTTTGCATATGCTGATATTGTATCATTTGCACTGTACTCTGCAGAGGATTTTGATTCATATGAACCTAGAAATTCTAAGGAAGCAATGAACAGAAAGGATAGTGCTAGGTGGAGTACTGCTATGCAAGAAGAGTTGCTTTCATTGGAGAAGAATCAGACCTGGAAAGTTGTTCAAAGGTCTAAGGATCAGAAACTAGTAAGCTGTAAATGAATTTACAAGAAAAAGATTGCACCAGAAAGAGCTGATAGAATCATGTTTAAAGCAAGATTAGTTGCCAGGGGATTTTCTCAAAGAGAAGGCATTGATTATACAGAGATATTCTCTCCAGTTGTAAAACACTGTTCTATTAGGATATTGTTGGCATTACTTACTCAATTTAATTTGGAATTGCATCAGATGGATGTGACTACAGTTTTTTTTTCATGGAAATTTAGAGGAGAAGATCTATATGACAGTTCCAGAGGGAGTTTCAGTGCAAAACTCAACTACTAAGGCTTGTTTACTTCTAAAGTCACTATATGGATTGAAACAAAGTTCTAGGAGATGGTATCTCAAATTTGATGAGTACATTATCAAATGTGGTTTTGAGAGAAACAAATTTGACAGTTGTGTATACATTAAATAAGACAGTGAGTGGTATATCTTCTTGTTATTATATATTGATGATATTTTGATTGCTTGCAAATCCATGGAAGAGATCACAGTTGTGAAGGAGATGTTGAAATCAGAGTTTGATATGAAGGACTTGGGTGAAGCTACTGTTATATTGGGTATGGAGATCAAAAGGGACAGATCAGCTGGTTTTATAGTACTACATCAGAGTTCATACTTAGAGAAAGTACTTAAGAGGTATAACATGGATCAAAGTAGGGCTGTTACTACACCTGTGAAGCAAGGATTGAGTTTTTCAGCTCAACAGTCAGCTAGAACAAGTGAAGAAGTGTCAGAGATGGAAAGGATTCCATATGCTAATGCAGTTGGCAGTCTCATGTATGCAATGGTGTGCTGCAGGCCAGACTTAGCTCATGCAATGAGTTTGGTGAGCAGGTTAATGGGGAATCCATGAAAAGTTCACTGGGAGGCTGTTAAGTGGATTCAGAGATACATCAGAGGCAGCTTGACAACAGGTTTGTATTTCAATAAGTTTACTTCTAACTTTGATTTTCTTGCAGGTTATGTAGATGTTGATTAGTTACAAACTTAGATACAAGGAAACCACTATCAGGCTATGTATTCTGTCTATTTGGCACAGCTATCAGTTGGAGATCAATACATCAGTCAGTGGTGGCATTATCTACAACTGAGGCTGAGTTCATTTCACTTAGAGAGGCAATAAAAGAGGGCTTGTGGTTACAAGATATCTTGTCTGAGTTTGGGGTATTACAAGAGTCAGTATTGGTGCATTGTGACAACTCTAGTGCTATACACTTGTCAAGACATCAGGGTTATCATAAAAGGATAAAGCACATAGATGTAAGGATGTATTTTCTTAGAGACTTAGTTGAAGGAGGAAAGGTTGCTGTCAAGAAGATTGAAACATCAAAGAATCCAACATATTTTCTTACTAAGGTATTGCCTAGTTCAAAGTTTGAATTATGCAAGAGTCTTATCAATGTGTGTTGAACATATCAGTGGAGAGTTTAGCTGCTCTCATAAAAGCAGTGTATAAGTTTGCTTTCTTGATAAAACAGTGGAGTGAAGGAATGATTGATGATGATTGAGTATGAAGTTTTAGGTAGAGAATTGTGATGAAAACTACATACTAGTGCTTGATCAACACTAGGAAGTGGTGAGTGTGTGTTTAAGTACAAGGCTGATGGTGGTATACGCATGAAACGGGTGCAGCATAAGCAACAACTTGAATCAGCTCAAAACTAACACAATTGGTGCCATGTGTGCAAGTGGGGACTAGGGCAGTTTGTGGCTAGTGTATAGGTGGCATGCGTGTGATATCTAAAAAGTTCTACACATGGATGTGAAGCTCGTCATGCAGGCTGTGTGATGGAAGCAGTTACAACCAAAGATTCCGTTTAACCACTTGAAAATTCAACTGGAAGTTGGTTACTCGAATTTGGTCCTGTAACTTTGCTGCATGCATAGAGTGTATATAATGATGTAATCTATGCATTAGCTCATTATAACACATTCATCTTCTCTTTCAATCAATAAAAGATCTTTTAGAGAATACAACTTAAGTGTACGTGCGAGAATTCAAAAAATAATTTACCTTAAAAATAATACTTTCTCTGCATCATTGTTTTTTTCCTTATAAATTAAATATTATTATTATTTTATATGCATTGAGTTGTTGTATGTATATAAAAATTGTGAGTTATGTGTGGTCCTTTATTCTAAAAATGGAATATATTACTCTTTGAATCTTGCTTAAAATGGAAAAATAACCCTTCTTACGTGTACGAATGAAGTATCAAAATACCGAAAATCAATTCATGCATATAATAAGAAATAGAAAGAAAGCAAAATTATATTACGAATAATAATTATAAATTAGCACTAAATCAAAACTTGACCGAATTTATCTTTCTAAAGGAGTAACTACTTATAAAGACAAAGGAAAATAATTAAAATATAAGGTAGTCTTTTAATGTTTTACATAAATATTTTAAAAAAAATAATAGTTGCCAGGTCATTAATAATTATAATGCGACAATTTAAATGTCATCTTGTTATTTTAATATTATTATTTTTAAAGTATAACGTAAATTCACGTGCCATTATTGCATAGCAATTTTGGTTTGGTGGAGGGAGGGGGTGTTTTCCATTAGGTAGTATTAAAATTTATTAATCAAATAAAAATATAAAAAAATAGAAATAGAAAATAGAATATTTACAAGTATATCAAGAAAACTTAATAATGTATAATTGGACCAATGATTAGAAAACCGGACTGGAGAATGAACAGGAAGAGACAACGGTTCGATGTTCAATCGGTCGGACCGGTTCAACTGGAAAATTGTATTTTCAATTATATTTTATAAAATTACCAATTATAAAAATATATAATAACCTAAATTATTTTTTAAATTTTAAAATAAAATTTAAAATCAAAATATAATTAAATAAAAATAGGGAAAATCACTAATAGATACACACTTTTAACCTAAATTACTATGAGATACAAGGAATTTAAATAATTACTCTCACATACAAAATATTAAAGTAAAATACCAAATATAACCTTATAATCCTATACACTTTTAAACCACCAACCCTACCCCTCACCCACCCACCCACCCACCCGTCAGACTGGCGTTGACCGCTGCCGGGCCGGCATTGATCGGCCGTTGACCGCCGCCGTCTGCTGCCGGAATTTAAAATGTGCAAACAAAATGTGTAAAAATAAAATTGTGCAAAACCAAATTGTTCAAATACATAGGGATATTTATGGTATCATAATCATAATTGTGTAGTTATGAGTAATAGTACTTTGAGTCATGTAGTTTACAACAATTATGCATTATTTTATGTAACTCCTCGTAAGTGACCCATAAAAATATCTATAGTTCATAATTTATACTTCATACATAGTTTATAATATACCCACTTAATATTATAATTCATAATTTAATTCAAAATGTAAATATTATGTTCTAAAATAAATAAAAATAAAAGTGGAATATCATAAAAGTTTAAAAAAATTAAAAAAGTAAAAAAATAATTAAAAAAAGTAAAAAAATAAAAAAAATAATATTGAAACTGGTTGAACCGATTTGACCGGTTCAACCCGATCCAATCTGGTTCTACCCGGTTCAACTCCATAAATGGTTTTTTAGTCCTTCCGGACCGGTTCTGGGATCGATTCCCAATCTAACTGGTTGAACCGGCCGGTCCGATCCTATTTTCAGATCATTGATTGAGACAATCTAGACATTTTACATGAATTAAATTTTGAAGATGCGAGTAGTCACGATCTTTTTTTAATAGTATAAATAAATGGGAGCAGCTATTTGCACCCCCAAAATTGTTAAATGAACCCCAATAATTTATAGAATTAAAATATGATAATGTGAGAAGACTTAAATACCCTTTTATAAATAATAAAATAAAATTAATCATAATTAAATTTCTAAATGCACCTCAGTCAGATTTCTAAATGCACCCCATTGTTATAATTACTAAACCACGATCAACCCTAAATCCTTCTGCATCAACGTAATATCACGGAACAAACAAAAACTGTGAATGATGATCATCTGGAACCCTAATTAAGAGTTGAGTAGGTCGTGCATTCACATTGGCTACGTATTTCTTCGCTACAATCCCATTAATCCATTTGTTCACGCCATATTAAAATTGCCCCTTGCCATCGTATCGATGAACTTAAGATGTGAAAAAAAAGAATAGAAACAGGTTGTTCGGTAGCAATAATCGAACAACCTAATGTGTTCGACTGCAGCGGTCGTACACAACATAGCTCTTTCTCTGCACTAAAGCAATTGTGCCAAACTAATACTGCTTACTAAGATCCAAATTAGCTAGTCCAACATGCTTGACGAAAATCCATTGGTGGGCTCATCTTGTATGGTGGTGGGGTGCGGGTATTTCCTGTGGGAGGCTGTTGCTTCCACGGGGTATCGATAAACTTAAGATGTGAAAAAAAAACAGAAACAAGTTGTTCGATACCAACAATCGAACAACCTAAAGTGTTCGACTGCAGCGGTCGAACACAACATAGTGTAGTGTGTTTTGAAATTCACGTACCTACTGCTAAAAAACCCATCTAATTGCTTCTAATTTATGTAAAATTCAACCCAAAATTGCAAGAGAAATATAACCTCACACTATAGAAACACAAATTCAAATTATCCATGCTTAATTTTCAAATTTTGAAACCAATCCAAACACTAGAATTCATGTCAATTGCAGAATGAAGAAGAGAAATTAACGAAGCCTTGAAGATGGATAAAAGGTATGGACGTTCTTTCCTCTCGTGAACAGTCACAGCAAGGAAGACACAGCGCCATTCCTTTTCTTTTTCAAAAACTCACCAACATTTTCTTTTCTTTCTTTTTTTTTTGTTTTTAATGTCGTGATTAATTAGTTATTTAAAATTTAGGTATAATTAATCAAAAGGGTAAAGTTGTCCTTGCATGAGGTGTATTAAGTAGTTTAAATGTGTAATTTTTAATTTCAATGGGGTACGTCTAGTAATCGGGGTTCATTTAACAATTTCGGGGGTGCAAATAGCCGCCCCTAAATAAATATATTAAAGAGCACAATAAAATTCTATATTTTTGTAAGAATTTATATTGAAATAAACGAAATGAGTATGATATAAAGAGAGATGGTACATGATCTCATTTATGTGGTAGAACTTTAATGGACATGTTTAGATGACATTGTTTTTTTTTTTTTTATGATGATACGAAATTATTGAGCTTCTTTTGATCATTATTTTTTCAACATTATCTTCACTTTTTTTTTATTTAAATATGTCTCATAATAATTTACATTATTAAAAGTAAAAAAATATCACCTCTATCATATAACATAAAAATACAATTAAAAATATTACTTTTACCGTACTTTATTTATCAGTTATAGAGTTTATATTACCCTTTCAACCACAAAATCTTTTACATTTTTCTTATTTGCTTGTTTCTCAAAATTCTTCACATTCTAAAAAGAAAAACATTACTTCATCTAAAAACTTCATCTAAAAACTTCAAAAGTTATTTTAATTTTAAATTTGTTAATCATTTTCTATGCTCGTACTATTATTTTATATTTTTGGGTAAATTACCAAAACCCCCATCGAGATTTGTCCAAATTATCAAATAAACCCCGTGGTTTGAAAAATTACCAATTACCCTCTTTAAAAAATATTTTTTTAAAAAAAGATAGTGAAAGTTAAAAATATAATATTAAATATATGGATTTTGATGTCATTTTCATCCTTCTTTATTTTAAGAAAAAATGTATTTTTATTAATGTTCAAATAAAAAATAAGTTAAAGGGGGTAATTGATAATTTTTCAAACCACGCGATTTATTTGGTAGTTTGGACAAATCTCAAGGAGGAGTTTTTGGTAATTTACCCTATATTTTTATATTACCTAAAAATATTATAATATCTTCTACCGTTAATAAAATTAATGAGAATTTTTTTTCTTAAAAATCGTGAAAGAAAGCATAGGTATGAAATGATAACTATAAATTTTGTAGTTACTAAAAAAATAACCATTTTGCAATTTCTTTTCAATTTTGGGTTTTACGCCCTTTTCATCTTTAGTGACTTGAGTAAAAAAGTTAATAATAACTTTATGAAAACCTATGAGGGGCCACATTATAACATTCAATTAATTCAATCATAAAAATTATCCACGTTTGTAATTTGAATTGAATTTACAATATGCGTGAAAGAAAATTAAAGAGAAAGTTATAAAGTAAATCGGTGGAAATCGAGGTACTCTTTTAATAATTATTATTAAAAAATATATATATATATATTCTTATGAAGTTATAAAATAAATAAGTTGTGCTTACTATAGTTCCAATGGTTTTAATCCTCTTAAAGTGAGGTTTTATTGTTGCCCGTTGTAACATATGAATGTCACCTTTAAAGATAAAAACTTTAGTATGTATTATGGTTAATTAATTTTTAATATTATTTTGATTATATTTGCTCATGTACATAGTATCAGGATCCTGTCAATATTAAACTTTAACATATATCTTAAACACCTTAACTCATCAATAGGTAACAACTTGCTCAAAACATCTAGAATGGAATCTTATTGTTGTAGTGTGGGAACAACTTTTATAAGGGGCTCATTGCACAGTGAATTGTGGTCTTACCATATTGCTTATAGAGTTACCATAATTAACACCCCACAAGCTTTTGAGCTGGAGTGTGGGAACATCTCTATAATTAACTCCCACAAATTGTCGAACAAATTATCGAATCGGAGCGTGGGAGTGTTTGACTGCGTGATTCCAACTTTTTGCCACCAAATAAACCTAGCATACATATGCTATTAAAGATTGGCAAAGAAAGGAATTCCATATTTTTTTAAAAAAACAATTTTTATGGGGTAGGGGGTGGTTTCAAATTGGTAATTGCAGTTGAAGTAGTAGGTGTTGTTAATAAGTGCAGTTTAGAAGTGGGTCGTGTGTTGTTTATCTTTATACAAGCTAGAGGAGGCATCAAAATCCAACTTGACATAAATTTTTTCATCACTTTCTTGCCCAATCAGGGCCCTCCATCTCTATTATTGCCCTCCAATTATTCCTCACACTCTTATTATTTTTCAATTATAACTAAATTATTAATTCCTCCCAAAATATGTTTTGACTACAATTTATTACACTGTATATATATGGTGTGAAAATATTTGACTATATATTCATGGCTAGCTTCTTTTGTATTTATTTATACATATTTAATATGTTGTGAAAAAAAATAATGGCTTACATTTTAAATTACAATAATATTTGCTCATTTTAATCGAGGATGCAAATTTTTCTAAAAAGTGTAGAAATATCCTGAAACGGGTCGACCCATTATTAAAGTATGTTTATTATATAGGAAAAGTATACTTATTTATAGTTAAAGTATGTCAATAATGAATCATGTTATAATACCTTAAAATCATACTAATTTAATTCATCATTTTTTATAATTTATAAAACATACTTTAACAATTATTAAACATACTTTATCTATATAATATACATACTTTAACACCTTTCACAAACCGTGATATATATATAATATCTCATCAGAGAAATTGTCAAAAGTGTAAGGTAGTTTATGTTTAAGTAGAACAATCTATGTTTACTAGATAGATTAACTGAGTTGATTATTTTCTAGCCACTCAAAAGACAAAAAATATATATATATATATATATATATATATATATATATATATATATATATATATATATATATATATATAACCCACAATTATATATTCAAGAAGTTCAAGACCTAAATTGGAGATCACATATTCAATTTATTAAATAATAATGATGCATTATTATATATTAATTTATCTATAACTAGTTCAAAATACACTGTCACATCTAATTTAATCTAATCTAATAATAATAGTAATCAGTTAGCTTAAATAATTAGGTTTTATATGAATGATTAAATGTAGGCTTAATTTAGATTCCAAATAGGGAACAATTGGATATGCCTCTTCAAATCAGCTGCTTCATCATTTTGAGTGAATATTATCTACTTTAATAAATGTGTGTGGATTGCAAGATTTTGCATCTTTCAAAAGAAGATTCCAGAAATTAGTGATTTATATTTAATTAATTTCCGATTCTTTGATGTCAGATAGGTTTTATAAAAATAAATTGTTTAAGTTATTATTATATTTTAAATTATTTATAACAATTGGGAAGAGAAAAATCTCGTTGAGTTACCAATTAAAATAACATTTACATGAACATAAAAACTTGTATATACCGATTATTGCATTTATAGAATTCGGCTCTATTTGTACATAGTATGATAGTTAATCTATCTTTATTGATAATTTATGAAAATATTAATTATATTTTTATTTATAGAGTAAAGTATCACCATATAAATTATTAGTAGTATGATTAAAAAGTATCAACTAAAATAAATATTATTAATTGATATAGCCATCACACGAGTCTCTTTCATAAAACCCCCTTAATTTTTTTATTATTATTATTATTATTATTATTATTATTATATTTTATTTTATGATTTTAGATTCAAAATGGATTAAATTCCGACTCTTAAATCAAATAATACAAAAAAGGATTAAATTTAATTAATAATTAACTTTATCATTCGGAGATGAAGTATATGATTTTAAAACTATGGCTTTCAACTTTGTTTTGCCTTGTTTCTTGGGCACATAGGATATAACCCAAGATAATATTAAACAAATTTATAAGTAATTAATTCTTTATTATTTAAATTTATATCTTGACATGTATTGATGCTTATCATTTTAAATATTAAATCATGCAAATAAAAGCACTCAAACCAAGCTAATTACTTTATGATGGGAAAAGACCATCATGCTTGAAATTGATTCCCTAGTAGGGAACAACGGGTAGGTACCGCTTATTTTGGGTACCCGTATCCGTATCCGATTAAAAAAATAACTACTCGTATCTGTATCCGTTCCTTTTAAAAAATTTATTATGGTACTCATACCCGTCCCATTATCGTTTATCACTACCCGCGGGTACCCATACCCATTTAATATTCATTTATTTTATATATATTTATATTTTTTTATTGTCTAAATAAATATAATAATAAAAATTACATTATTATTAATTAAATATAAAATAAATATAATATAAATTGTATTATTTTAAATAAATATTTAATAAATATGATTAAATAAAACTTATAACTATTAATTAAATATATAAAATATCTTATCATATATAAATTATATAATATATATTAAATTTTATAAAAAAAATATGTATAATCGGGTTACCCACGGTTATTTGAGGCATTTCCCGTACCCATCCAAAACTCTAATGGTATTTTTCACAACTACCCGTACCCGTCCCAAACCTGTTTAACACTACCCGTACCCTACCCATTAGGGTTCAAGTAGACCGAGTACCCGAAAATACACGTCCCATTGCCATCCCTATTCCCAAGCACTCTCCTCAATATCATATAATCCCTCCCTCTCTTCCTCTCACGTATCTATTCGTATTTTTTATTTTAAAATATCTTAAATATTAATATACGTTCGTTAATAGTAAAAAATATATTATTTATACATGTTCCATTAATAATAAAAATACACTATACTACATGTTATCTATTTTTTACATTTTATTCATTAATCTCAATAATTTTATTTAATTTTTTTTAAATTACAAATTTACCCTCATTTTTTCTTATATTATATATTAAAAAAAAAAAACATCTTTTAATCTCCATGTCTATAATTATAAACCTACAAATTTACCACTTAATTAATAACATGACATATCAAGAAAATATTATAAAACAAAATTAAAAGGTATATTAATAAAGTCATCATTAAATTATTTTCAACGATTTTACAATTCGAACCTTAAATCAATAGTTTTATATTTTCAGAATTTTAAGAAAAAGTCTTATAAGTTATGTTAATCTATTGCTCAAAACTAAAATAAAAAAAAAAAACTCCCATTAAACGTAATTTTGCATTACTTTTCTTCTTCCATGAACAATTTTCTAAAATACATATATAATTAACCAATTCTACAACAACGTAACTTGCTTTATTATAAGAGAGATCATCCTCTCCCCAATTATCATAATTTATCGAATAATTTAAATTTCTAATTAAAAAAATATAGGATTATGTGCTTTTATTTAAAAATAATATACAGTGGGATTTCCATTAAAGAATAAATAGACATGCTTGTACCCACAGATTTTGACAAAAAGAGGGTGTCACAAACAATGATTAAATTAAGAATGAAAGTAACATATTAAGAAATAAAGGTGGTTGATAAGAAAAGCTAATTGAGTACATTAATATTAAATAACAGATTTGTTTCTCTTTTCTTTTTTTTCCCATCTTTTTCACCAAAAACTTCTTTTTTAGGTGGTGGTTTCGAGTTTAAAATAAAAATCATCTTAATAAAATAGTTCCAAAAAATTTAATTTTTTTGAAATAATTATGTGGCCTTTAAATTTTCACCAAAATTATTTTAAATTGTTCATTTAAAAAAAAAATTCAGGAAATAAGACTGAATCGATGCTTTGACAAAGTCATGAAACGAAATTAGTAAAAGAATATTGTTTTGGGGTGAAATCGAAGCAAACTGAAAAATTTTGGGATGAAATGAACATCCTAATTGAAATTTTTTCTGATAAAATATTAAGATATGAGATGATTTATGTTTAATATCATTTGTGGGTAATTTGGTTTATACCATGGCATGGGCAAGGGCCGAAAGAAGATGCCATCATAAGTGTGTATTTAAGTAAAATATCAATTGAGACATACTGAGAGATGTATCACAGCTTTAAATTTATATCTATTTTATTCACTAAAATATATTATCTCATCATAATTGTGTATTAATAAATCATTCGATAAATGCAATGTATAGTCGATATTCAAGTTCAGAGCTTCTCTTGGTTTCTTTAAAACAAATATATATGACATCCAACAAGTTTTATACAAACAGATTAACAATTATTGCCCAAATTATTGCTATATTTTTTAATTATTTTTTCTGAACTGTTATCTTTTGAAAAATCAGAACACAAATGAAAATCAACCCAATTTTTATATAAATGATAATTTATCATACATAATGTAACAATTTGTTATATAAAAGTGTGACACTTTCTGAATTGATTGTCTACGTTTTTTTTTTACTATAGTAGACACGCAAATCATTTGTTAAGGCTTATGAGAGAGATTTGAATTACTAATTTTTATGAGTTAAAAAGATAAATTTCTATCTAGGCAGATTTGTATTCCAATTTGTATTCATTGAGATGTCCTATTCTCAAATTGTTGTCAACTCACTAATCAATCAATTCTCAAATTTTATCTATCTAGGCAGGATTCTACACAATATTCGAAGGAAAGCTTCAAGTATAAGAGACGTTTTCTACAGTTGGACAAGACAAAAAGACAATGGTATTGCTCATGCCCTAGCTTTATATGTTTTTTCTTATATTTCTCCTTTCTTTTCTAGTGATATTCCTGATGTAATTGTAAACTCTGTTGATGCCGACTTTCTGGCTTTTTAATGCAGCCTTTGCTTGTTTTCAAAAAAAAAAACTTGGGAGTACTATATTATTATTATTTAGAAATTTGAAACCAAAATAATTGATTAAATTCAATATTCTAATTTCTATTTTCATAACGGTTATGATGCGGCTGGGGGCTATGAAATTATTCATGAATTAATTTATAGCACTATTATCACTTTTTGTTTAATAAATATCACTTTTTAATATAAAATATATCACTTTAGTTGTTTTATGAAATTATTTTGGATGTAGTAAAAATTAGGTCTTTATTTATTTTCTTTTTAATCCAATTTAACACTCTTATTTTAAAAATAAATTAAGGGGTCCCACGTAGCATTATTACGAAGGAACAAAGCGTGAGGTGATTAATTAAATGCTTAATTAAAATAAATTTCCCAAATAATCCATTCTCGAATGTGGAAAGAGAAATTATGGAGAAGAAAATAAAATGTTTCCTACACTTTCATGGATGAATATATACAAAATATATATCAATTTGGAATTTTCCTATATTTTATTATGTATATACAAGGCGAGGGGATTCTTGTTTGAAATGTTCTAATGATCACAATTTCAAGAATAAATAATTTTAATATTCTGAAATACTATTTACTTGACTTAGATGATGATAATGTATAAAAACAGAAAGAAGGCTATTAAAAAGGCTGCACTTCGAAAAGCTTATTAATTTTTCTATAACTTAAAAAAGAAAATCTTTTAAAATAAGGATGAATTAAGACCAAAATTTATACGAAATTATCTCATGAAACACTTACTATAATTATACTTGTATTCGGTGCATCGAATACAAGTATAAAAAAATTAATAGCATTATAAAAAAAAAAATTGTTAACAAACCATATAAATTTTAATTACTGAAATCGACGTATCATGGTGATCAAATTCAACGATAACATTCAAAATTTGTAGTCAAGTCTACAATCAGGAAGTCTTCTTACTGAATACGAAATCAGAATTCTAAACATACACACAAAACTGCAGAGTCGGGCTTACTGGAGAAAACATGTGCACACTTATCAAACTTGTCCAAATGTGCTACAAATTGTATGCACAATGCATTACACATACACACAATGCAACACACATAAGCTGAAACGGAGAAACTCCGACCAGCAGACGAGCAAATCGAACACCCTAAATGACTCGAAGAATGCGGTAAACGCATAAGGAAAATCACTCAAAGCCACAATGAAAGATGAAAAGTGGTTAATGCCAAACCTGTCTATTTCACTTCCGCGTCGTTCCAACTGGTTTTCTAGACTCGGGATGGATGACTTGATCACAACGTCGACTTGGTCAAACAGCAAGGAGTGTGTGTGATTCCTTTCGACAGGTCCATCAAAGAAAAAATGGCGGTAAGCTGAGATCACTAAGATTATTACAAGGCCAAAAAATTGGATTAGAGTGACAATGATACAATAGAACAGATCAACATCGACGTTAAGTTTATAAATATATCTGCTAAATTGGTCATATAAAAAAGTTTGAATAATACATCTCAACTTAGGGCCTACATTCACATCACTCAATATTTGCTACATTGTTTGACCTGAGAAAACTTCCAGCAGGAGAAGTAGAGCTTTTCTTGAATCTCGATTTTATCCTTCAACATTAATAACCAACGCTGGATATGAAACAAGCACTGTAATACGGAAATGGAACCATCTCTCACGGGACATTCATGACTTGAATAGATTGCAACATGTCAGAGACGGCGATAACCAGGTCCCCGGACTTTATCATTCCCCGAGCTTTTAACAAGGAAAATGTCTTGTTGAGATTGCTCTCCATATCATCGGAGAAGCTCAAACGGAAAGGTATTAGACCCCACTGCAAGTTCAGGCGTCTTCGTACAGATGTTGTTGTAGTAAATGCGAAGATGGGGCAATCAGGACGACACCGTGATAAAAGAGATGCCATGTGGCCACTCTTTGTGTAGGCGAAAATTGCATCCACCCCAAGATTGTTAGCTGCAGTATAAGATCCAGAATCAGCAGGTTTAACCAGAAATAATATAACAGGGGTCGACCATTCAATGGAACTGCTCCAGAACTGTACCCCTAACCATAAATACACACTCTTTTTTAGACCCAAGAGCTTCATTTCTGCTTTGTGCTGGGATTAAGGAATTTGAAAGCAACGAGTTGAAAAGATAACTAGTCCATCAAAATTATAGTGGGTTTCAAATACACTTAAAATACCAGTCTAGTAGATCATAGCATGAAATCACCCATCTCGTAATTCAAGACCACAAAAACATGAAAAAAACCAAAATAAATAATGAAAATAAACAGTTCTTACCCATCTTAGCAGTAGAATTGCATATTTCTTCAGAAATTCTGTCTGCAAATGAAGATGCTATGCCAGGGAGTTCCATAGCTTCATGGCGTTTCTCCTCTCTCCAATATTTCTCTATTCTTATACTGACACTTCTCAAAACAGTCAATGCTTTATCAGGAAACTGGCCCATGGCAGACTCACCAGATAGCATTAAGGCATCAGCTCGTTGCCGAACTGCTTCAGAAACATCAGCTACTTCAGCTCTAGTAGGTGTAGGGTATTCTATCATTGATTCAAGCAACTGGCTAGCAACAATAACAGGTTTATTCATCTGTCGACAGAGTTGTACTATCTTTTGTTGTTCTGATGGGACCTGCTCCAAGGGGATCTGTGCACCAAGGTCTCCTCTTGCTACCATAGCTCCATCTGATGCTTGTATGATTTCCTCCAAGTTCTTTAACGAGTCAATACTTTCGATTTTTGCAATCAAAGAGATGTCACTGCATCACAGGATCATTCAATTAGGTCAATGTAGATTAATTTCATACAGAGATTATATGCGAGGCATGAACAGCTTTGAGATAGGTGGAGGTTCTTTCATAATACAGTGGCCTTTTTCACATTCAAACAGGCCTTACCGATGCTTGTAAGTCCAAGATCACACCTAACTATCTTAGACAAAATCTATCCAAATAAAGAAAATGCAGTGAAAATAGAATTAAAGAATCAAGCACATCGTGTAACTGGTGTTGTCGATAATTTCAACATGCGAAGATGGACAAATACCCAGGCTCATCTCTGTAATAAAAAATATGAAAAGAAAATCTCACCTGTCACGAGCCCGTGCCTGGATATAGCTCCTAAGATGCTTTATTACTTCAGCAGACTTGACAAATGATATAGCAATGAAATCAACACCTTCAGCAATCCCGAAATCAATGTCCAGCCAGTCCTGATGAATTAATTCTTAAGTGAGAATTGACTGAATACAAAGTTACAAACATGCACTCCCAAGCAACCTCAAGCACAAACACATTGCATGCCAACAAAGGTGGAAAAAATAGCGACATGTTCAAGCCATTAACAAGCAACATTCCAGAAAACATATTAATTAAGAACAACTGAGTGAAATCTAGCAATTTCAAAAGCCAGTTTTCAGAGTTTATTAATTTATCGAGTAGATTGCCCGACACGCAATTTATAGCTCACCGGTCTCTCATGCATGATAACATCATGCTAGGCAATGCTTCCTGAATCTTTCCCAGAATATCAACCAGCAGATAAATATTATTATATTAAAACCTAGACTCTTTTGGTTAGCATTCCACAGCAGGGACATACAATGCTATGACCAATGTAATATAATTAGCCATATATGTTTGCAACAAGATCTGTCTTAGAGTGTTAATGCAGTATATATTAGATGGAATTTCATGACTACTGCCACCTGAAAAAAAACATGCTTGGAGGATTGAGGTATTTCCAAAAAATTTTGTCCTCCAAATTCATGACTTTCATATGACAAGCATTGGGATCCAATCATAAACTACAACAAACTTACCATTCAATTGCTCCAAATTTGACAAATCCAATACATAAAAAAATAGGGATAAAATTTTAAGCAGAAGAAAGCTTCAAAGGTAATATAGTTGGCTGGTGTAAACCCTAAAGATAATCTTTAAGAAATAGCTTGTGAAAAAAATGAACCGACCTTTGAGGATATTGTAGGGAGCATAGCATTGCGTTCCCGAACTAAGCTCCCATCACGCCAGAATGTAAGATTAGCCCGAGGTAACAGAAGTCCTGGATCTGTACAGAGACACTTCACATCTGGACCTATTTTCTCAATCACCTCAAACCTCACCATTCCACCATCTACTAGAAGTTCATCACCTACTTTTACATCTGCCATGAGAGAATCAAACATCCATTAACACCCCATACTTCATTTGAATTATGAATTTCTAATTTTATACTGTATGAAAAATGGGATATTAACCTTCAGTAAAACCATCATAGTTCACATTAATAGTGCGTTCAGGAAGCCCAGAATCAAATGCTCGAACACTAAAAGTCCACATTTCACCATCCTGCATTAGAATACAGAATTTTAAAAATTCAACTTCAGAGATGATAAGTAGTGAGTTGTAATGCCAAATGCCATTCTATTTATTCCTCTACAAAATGCAATTTTCCAATCTCCAATATTTTACATCTCAGACTAAGTCAATAAGGTAGTTTAGTTAAGCAAAGCTTAAAAATTAAAATGACCTTAAATTACTTAAAGAATGATAGTCATGATATTACCAGGATAGACAATTTTACATATCCTATCCTGAATATTTTTTTAAAGTGGATTGAAAATTAAGCTCTTGAACTTTTTACATATCCTGAATAGTTACTTGTATTGTACATTTAAAAAGATTTACACTCTTGTACGTGTGACATTGTCTTCTTAAATTTTTCTTCAAATAAAAAATTTACCCAGAATAAAACAGATATGCAAGTACTATGAAAAAAGCTTCAACTCTGATTCTTCGAGAGGATCGTTTCTGTATAATGCTTGGTCATTTTATCGTACATGTTATGAAAGTTAACATTTTGATCTTAAGCCCCCCTGACCCCAACAACCCATCAAATCATTAATTAATTAGAAATAATAATGTAAAAACTATCTAACAACTAAGATGGCACTTCTCACTTTCAATTCAAAGTCAAGTTTTATACTCTAGTCGTTTTCTTCAATATGTAAGAATACCTATTTTAAGGCATTACCAACATACGAAAAAATGAACGAATTTAGCAAGGTGAAACTCTGTATGGCAAAATTTGGCGGTTTCAATTACAGCCAAAAATTAATCATTTTCATATGCTATTAATCTAAACTAAACTAAGAACGAAAGCATACCATTATAGACAACACCAATGCAGCATCTTTTTAGTAAATTTCAGTCCAAAGGATTACACTAATCCACCACTATCCCCAAGAAGTAATTAGAACATCAGAACAGATAAACGTTCATCGAATTTCGATTAGTACCTCAGCTTTAGCGGAAGAAGCACCACCAAGATCTCCCATGTGAATCTCACTCCCCTCGGTATCCATCATAATGGCAACCGCATACCCCTTCTCCTCATTCAATCTCCTCACACGCTGAATCACTTCCCGGTGCCACTCGCTCGTGCCGTGGCACATATTAATTCTGGCCACATTCATCCCTCCGACCGCCAGCGCCTCCAGCTGCTCAGGCTCACAAGTGGCGGGTCCGATCGTGCAAATCAGCTTCGTCCGCCGTGTGCTCCGGAATCCATTCTCCTTGAGCTCCGCCTCCGTAACCGCGTCGACCTCAATCGAGGTGGAATCCGCAACCGCAGAGAAAGGGAGGAGGTCCTGAAGCGCGGCGGAGCCGGCGCCGTTGGCGGAAGTGAGGATGGTAGGATTAGAATCGGAGGCAGAAGCCCTAATTAAGAGTGAGGGTTTAGTAGGATTTTTTAGAAGTGGGAAGCGTGAAATGGCGGTAGGAGTAGGTCGGCAGCAGCGGGAAATCAGGGGTTTGGGGGAATGAGAGGTGGAAATGAAGATATTCAGTGCCTGCGCCATGATTGATTCTCCACCAAGCTCCGCCGTGAGAAAGAGGGGCGGAGAGAGAGAGAGGGAAGAAGAGTTGAAGAGTGAATTTGTATGGAGATTTTGGATGTAATAAAGCAGAAGGCGGAAAATGCGAAGTTGAGAGCTTAGGAAATCTCGTTGAGCTGCTGTTGGATATGGAATTTGTACGAGATTCCCTCATTTAATATTAATATATTGAATTTAAATTATTATTATTTTTTTATATACATTTAAGTTACAATTATTAGAATTATGGAAGGAAACTCTAACACAATAAATTGATGTATTATAAATTAAAATATTGATTACGACCCGTTGATATACACTATTTTTTTTAATAATAAAGTGCATTTTATTAAATTTTCTATATTACTTTCTTACAATAAAATAATCCATTTCTATTATATAAGTGCTGCGATTAATTTTATGATATAGTATTTTATTTTTGAAATTTAATATTTATTTTTAAGAATTAGTGCTAATTTTAAGATATAGAATTAGTGCTAATTTTAAGAGTATAATTATAATTAGTAGCATCAACTAATTAATAAAAAAATAAAAAGGATGAGTTTTATAGACATTTAAAACTAATTAAAATTAGAGGAGTGATGTGGCAAATTATTAGCAATATATTTAATTAATATTTTCTTAAAGAAATATAAAAAGTAAAAAAAATAAAAAATTTAATTAATTAGAGGGTGAGGCGACTTTTTAATAACATTAAATTAAATTTAATGAGTGGTGCATATTTAAAGAGATTCACCGTCTTTTGAAATGCAGAGGATCCGAGTAGTAAGGATAGTATTGTTCTTTATGTAACTAGCGTTTGAACTCGAGTAGTAAGGATAATATTGTTCTTTATGTAACTAGCGTTTGAATTCGTGTGATGTATTAGGACAAAAGTGTTCTAATATTATTTAAATTTGAAGGAGAATTCTAAATCATACTTTTTAAATAAACTATTCTATCTCTACCCGAAGGAGAAAGCCTAGTAATACATGTCTCGTGCGTTACACGATCACGCATTTTATAAAATAAGTATAAGTATATCTTAATTTAAAATTTATCTGAATTTAAATACTATATAATAAAATCACTTTCATGCTACATATGTTACTTTTTAGCAGTAAGAAGATCAAACTGTGCATTTAAATATATGTATAACGAAAAAATGTAATGACATATATTAATCCTTCATCATGCTACATATGTTACTTTTTAACAATAAGAAGATAAAGAAATAGTACAATTTTAATATATAATGAAAGAAAGTATTGGCAAAGAGTATGGGGCATATAGAAGTAGAGACTAAAATTATTACGATATTGCATCCCGTATGATTAGTTAACATTATCCGACGGGTGAATCGGGGATTAGTGAAACCCATTTATCAATACCCGTAGATTACACATACCCATTTAACACTAATTTATTTTAGAAAAATATTTATATTTAAAATAAATATGATTAAATAAAAAATATAATTATTAATTTATATGCATATATATTTTTTAGTGTTAAAATTAATGTTGTAATAAAAATTATATTATTGTTAATTAAATATAATATGAATTTTATTATTTTTAACATGATCAAATAAAAGTTATAACTATTAATTAATTATATAATTATTTCATAACATATTATATAATATAGATAAAATAATTTGTATAATTTTAATATTTGTGTGGATACCCAAACGAATTCTAATGATATTTTTTTAGAACTACCCTCACTCGTTTTTTTAGGGTTTGGGTAAATCAGATATTCGAAAATATCCGTCATGTTGTCATCCCTAACGTTTGTTTAGTCATATTCGTACCCATTTCATTACAAAAAATATATTATATTACGCATACCCGTACCAAACCCGTTTATTAATATCCGTTGATTACACATACCCATTTAAAATTATTAAGATGTTAGGATGAATAATATTAATTCAAAATTATTATTAATGAAGAAAATAATTTAATAATGAATTATTATTACGTACTTGTATCAATTTAAATATAAACTACACATATTCGTACCCATTTCATTAAAAATATATATTATGATACTCCTCGTCTCAAATTCGTTTATCATTGCCCGTTGATTACACATATCTATTTAAAATTATTAAGTTGTTGGACCAATAATATTAAGTCAAAATTATTAATAATGAAGAAAATAATTTAATAATGAATTAATTGTTAATACTACATTATAGATTTTGTTGAAATATAAAAATTAGTTAAATATGGTATCATTATGTAAAAAATTAAAAGCAAAAGCTCCTGCGCCCCCGGGACACGGAGGAATACTCCGTGTCCCCATGTGAACACAACCCTCACCCTTCCAATTCTATTTAAACCTATGTATTGCTGGGGTTTAAATTGTAAAGGGACATGAAAATTGCAAAGGCGCACGGAATGTGCTCCGTGTGCCCGGATGCACAGGAGCCTCACTCAAAATTAAAAAAGGATTTTAAATATGGTATCATTTTAAATAAGGTATCATTATTATGACAAAAAAATGAATGACCAAGATCTAATCTCATAATTATGATGAATGAATGAGATTTAATAATGTGATGAACATATGAGATTCAAAGAGGATTAGTAATCAAAATCAGGGTGTAGATTAAAAATTGACTCAATTTTGAAATATGAGACCTACACACATCCACTAATACAAATACCTACTACACATTAAATAATAATACTTCTTAATTCATGCGCAAAAAATAAACAAATAGATTGGAGATGGACGGAGGGAGTACTATTTTACTATTATTATAATTGTTTTAATGATTGATTAATGAATTATTAAATAATGGAATAATAATTATCATATATTGAATCTATATTACTTCATGTTAAAATATAATTGTGATAAAATGTGATTTAATTAATACTATAATTTAGTACATTTAAAATTTTAATATTAATTAAAAATACAAACTATTATGTTATAAATATTGAACATGTACTACAAACGAATGAAATTTTTTATTTAATATTAATTTTTTAATAAATTTAATTTATTTAAAAAAGTTGCTTATCTTATATATACTAATTACGAATACGCTGTTATAAATAACATTTTAAAAGTATGAGGTGTTGCGATGTGGTTAATTGTCGTATATTTTTTGTTTTTTTAAACTACTCGTACTCATTTTTTTAGGGTTTGGGTAAATAAGATATTCGAAAATATCCGTTATGTTGTCATCCCTAATGTTTCTTTAGTCATATTCATACTCATTTCTTTAAAAAAAATATATTATATTACTCATACTCGTACCAAACTCGTTTATTAATATCAGTTGATTACACATATCCATTCAAAATTATTAAGTTGTTGGACCAATAATGTTAATTCAAAATTATTAATAATGAAGGAAATAATTTAATAATAAATTAATTGTTAAAACTACATTATAGATTTTGTTGAAATATAAAAATTAGTTAAATATGGTATCATTATGTCAAAAATTAAATAAGGATAATTTTAAATAAGATATCATTATTATGACAAAAAATGAATGGTCAAGATCTAATCTCATAATTGTGGCCAATGGACGAGATTCAATAATGTGATGAACGGATGAGATTCAAAGAGGATTAGTAATTAAAATCAAGGGTGTAGATTAAAAATTGGCTCAATTTTGAAATATGAGACTTACACATATCCACTAATACAATTATCCACTACACATTAAATAATAATACTCCTTAATTCACGCGCAAAAAGTAAACAAATAGGTTGGAGATGGACGGAGGGAGTACTATTTTACTATTATAATTGTTTTAATGATTGATTAATGAATTATTAAATAATGGAATAATAATTATCATAGGTTGAATATATATTACTTCATATGAAAATATAATTGTGATAAAATGTGATTTAATTAATACCGTAATTTAGTACTTTTATAATTTTAATATTAATTTAAAAATACGAAATTTTATGTTATAAATATTGTACATGTACTACAAACGAATGAAAAAAAAGTTATTTAATATTAATTTTTAATAAATTTAATTTATTTAAAAAAGTTGCTTATTTTATATATACTAACTAGTATGGATCCCGTGTATTACAAGGGGTTTTAAAGTTACAATTTTAAAAAATATAATTCAATAAATAATTTTTTTTTAAATAATATTTTATTATACCCTAAAATAAATCAATTAAACCTAGGTACACCTCAAAATCGCCCTAAAAATATTAGAAAAATATTATAAAAAGAAATAAGATAAAAATCACCAATTATAAAGAATCAATACATATGTTAATAAAAATAAAAATAATTAAATTAATAAATTTAAAAAATAAAATAGATAAATGTGTTAATAAAAAAATTAGGGAATTAACAGAAAAAAAATAAATCAATAAGTGAATTTAAAAGTTAAAAAAAGATCATCACAAAATTAAGAAAGTTAAAATAAATAAACTAAGAGTCAATTATATTAATAAACCATAAATTTTTAAGCAAATACATGTATTTATCTATATTAAAATTTAATTAATAATTAATTCTGATTCGATCATATTCGTATTCAAATCTTTAAAAAACACATGTAATTATCTATATTAATTCATAATTAAAATAATTGAGAAAAATTATTATACACTAAAATAAATCAATTAAACCTAGGTAAACCCCAAATCACCCTAAAAGTAATTAAATTTAGTATTATGTATTAATAAAAAGAAATAAAAAAATATAACAAAATAATTATAAAATTATAATAATAATAATAAATATCACCAATTATAACGAATCAATCAATAAATTTATTAATAACAATAAAATAACTAATTTAATATTTTTATTTATTAAAAAAAATAACGAAATCCATATATATGTGTGATACTTAACATAAATCAAATAAATAAATAAATTTAAGAAATAAAATAAATAAAATCGATAAATGTGTAAATAAAAAATAATAATGGAATCAACAAAAAAAATTGATTTTAAAATTTAAAAAAGATCATCACAAAATTAAAGAAAATATAAATAAATAAGCTAAATTATATTAATAAAAAAAAGCTAAAAGAAATTTAAAATAAAATAATACCAAAATTTATCAAAATAAATTAAAAAAATAACGGAATTAATAAAAAAATAAACAAAGTCAATTTGAAAGTTGAAAAAGATCATCACAAAATTAAAGAAAATAAAAATAAATAAACTAAATTATATTAATAAAAAAAATAAAAGTTAAAAGAAATTAAAAATAAAATTATACCAAAATTTAACAAAATTAAAAGTTTAAAAATCAGATATCATCAATTCTTTAGAATTTGAAAAAAAAAACTTAAAGAGAATAATCTGCGTATAAAAAGATTTACAACATGAAGAAAGCTTAAAAAGAATTGTACTCTTGTATTTTAATGACAAAATCATAACAATATTAGAGGAAATAAATAATATATAAAAATTGTACATCAAGCATAAATAAATTCAAAAAAATAAATATACATGAATCAAAAGAAATTAAAAATAAAATATAACAAATTTAACTAAAAATTTTTAAATAAAATTAATGAAAAATTGAATACTAACTTGAAGAAAGCTTCAGATAATAATTCTTGTGCGTGTGAATTAAATGAATAATAGGTCTTATTTATAGGTAAAAGAAAAATTAAATATATTTTTTTTTCTTTCAAATATGATTTGATTTTGATTTGATCATATCTATATTCAAATCTTTAATTAAATACATGTATTTATCTCATTAAATTTTAATTAATAATTAATTTTGATTTGATCATATTTTATTCAAATCTTAAATAAATATATGTAATTATCTATATTAATTAATAATTAAAATAATTGAAAAAAATTGTGGAGATGACACCTTATCAAAATTAAACTCTCTATATTAAAGATTACAAATATATTGCTATAAATAACTTTTTAAAAGTATGAGGTGTCGTGATGTGGTTAATTGTCGTATATTTTTTTATTTTTTTGAACTACCCGTACTCATTTTTTTAGGATTTGGGTAAATCAGATATTCGAAAATATCCGTCATGTTGTCATCCCTAATGTTTGTTTAGTCATATTTTTATCCTTTTATTAAAAAAATATATTATATTACTCATATCAGTACCAAACTCGTTTATTAATACCCGTTGATTACACATACTCATTCAAAATTATTAAGACGTTAGGACGAATAATATTAATTCAAAATTATTATTAATGAAGAAAATAATTTAATAATGAATTAATTGTTACGTACTCGTATTCATTTAAATATAAACTACACATATTCGTACCTGTTTCATTAAAAATATATATTATGATACTCTCCGTCCCAAATCCGTTTATCATTACCTGTTGATTACACATACCCATTTAAAATTATTAAGTTGTTGGACCACACATATTCGTACCTGTTTCATTAAAAATATATATTATGATACTCCCCGTCCCAAATCCGTTTATCATTACCCGTTTATTACACATACCCATTTAAAATTAAGTTATTGGACAAATAATATTAATTCAAAATTATTAATAATGAAGACAATAATTTAATAATGGATTAATTGTTTAAACTACATTATAAATTTTGTTGAAATATAAAAATTAGTTAAATATGGTATCATTATGTTAAAAATTAAATAAGTATTTTAAATAAGGTATCATTATTAAGGTATCATTTTAAATAAGGTATCATTATTATAACAAAAAAAATGAATGGTCAAGATCTAATCTCATAATTGTGATGAATGAATGAGATTCAATAATGTGATGAACGGATGAAATTCAAAGAGGATTAGTAATCAAAAGCAAGGTTCATTTTAAATAAAGTATCATTATTATGATAAAAAATGAATGGCTAAGATCTAATCTCATAATTATGATGAATGAATGAAATTCAATAATGTGATGAACGAATGAGATTCAAAGAGGATTAGTAATCAAAATCAAGGGTGTAGATTAAAAATTGATTCAATTTTAACTTTTTCACTTTGCTAATGAATTAATTGTTACGTACTCGTATCCATTTAAATATAAACTACACATATTCGTAACCGTTTCATTAAAAATATATTATGATACTCCCCGTCCCAAATCCATTTATCATTACATGTTGATTACACATATACCCATTTAAAATTATTAATTTGTTGGACCACACATATTCGTACTCGTTTCATTAAAAATATATATTATGATATTCCCCATCCCAAATTCGCTTATCATTACCCGTTGATTACAAATATCCATTTAAAATTATTAAGATGTTGGACCAATAATATTAATTCAAAATTATTAATAATGAAGAAAATAATTTAATAATGAATTAATTGTTTAAACTACATTATAGATTTTGTTGAAATATATAAAAAATAGTTAAATATGATATCATCATGTCAAAAATTAAATAAAGATTGTAAATAAGGTTCATTATTATGACCAAAAAATGAATGGTCAAGATCTAATCTCATAATTGTGATGAATGAATGAGATTCAATAATGTGATGAACAGATGAGATTAAAAAAGGATTAGTAATAAAATCAATGTTCATTTTAAATAAGGTATCATGACAAAAAAAATGAATGACCAAGATCTAATTTCATAATTATGATGAATGAATAAGATTCAATAATGTGATGAACAGATGAGATTCAAAGAGAATTAGTAATCAAAATTAAGGATGTAGATTAAAAATATACTCAATTTTAACTTTTTTCACTTTGCTATTATATTACTACTATAGATTTTTTGTTGTTTTAAGAAATATGTTAGTTTTCCGTGGAACAATCATTAAATTACATTTGTAACTTTTGTGGAATGAGGTGTATATATATATTCATTCAATTTCTTGTGTCATTTAGTTATATTTTTTCTATTTTAAAATTTGATTTCTTGTTTTTCAAGTTTACAAACCCTGATAAACCATAATTCATTCACCTTTATATATCCTTCCCTATTCTCATTAACTATCTCTTTTACATCAATTAATATATTTTTATATATATCACCATACATCTCTTACACATTAATTTTACATAAAATTAAAACTTATCCAACCATAAACTCAAGAAATACATGTATCAAAATCCAAATAAACCAAAAATAAATATAGCAGAGTTCACCCTAGATTTTGGCGTATACAATTATTTTATTTAATATAACAATAAATATTAATCATAATATGAGAATTTATATAATTCGTGTGTATGGATTAGACAATGATTCGTATAAACCAAATAATATTCCACGGGGGGTAGGGTAACCAAAAAAAAAAAACAAAAGAAAAAAAAATAGTTTTATATTATTATATATTTGCACCCTATTAAAAAAATCCGAAGAACATACAGTATATGGTTCAATTGGAAACACACTATCTATATATGTTTCCATTGTTTTGAATTACATGAAAATAATTTTATTGTTTTCTAATACTATTTGGAATTGGGATGAGCATAAGACATTATTTTAGGGAATTCATTAGTTAAAACTTTATTCAACAGCATGTCTCATTATTTTCTTGCTGAGCAAAGAAGTAATTTCTTGCCAAACTGAAAAGAAAAAAAAAACCTCCATAAAAAAAAATCAAGATTAGACATAAGCATCTGGATTTTGGATGAGGAAAGCTTCCACAGCTTTGTACATTGCCAACACTCTTTCCTTCCCTTCCTTAACATCTTCTTCCTTCAACGTGAAATCTCCGACGGTATAATACTTGCTCGTCACCTTAGAAATCGAACCCCCATCCTGCAACTCCTCGAACACAACCCTATAACTTATTTTCTCAACCTTATCCGTCAACGATTCTCCTTCCTCTAATGTGTACTCGTACGTGAACGCCTCCTCGTCCAACTCATCAACGCGGTATTTCACGTACTTGAAAGGGCTACCTATATGATCAATCAAAAAAATTGAACCATCATTAGTATTAAATGACCACCTCTTAATCAGTTCAACTAACACGTCCCCTCACATGGTTAATTTTGCCTCAAGTCTGGCATGTAATAACCACCTTATCTAAAAGTTTAAGAAAAACTAATGGATCAACTTTTTTTGATGATGCATGTATGCATGCAACGTACGTACCTTCTGCGAAGTTGATTTGTTTGATGGTTCCTTTTCCTCCTTTGCCATGGATGATTTCGATGCTTTTGATGGCCTGTGGCATCAGCTTCGGAATCAAGTTGTGTGAATCGACGATGGAGGCCTTAAAGATCCTTGATCGTGGAACAGTTGACGAGTGTTCGTCCATGAATGTTGTGATTGCCATAACTCTAAAGAGGGTGGGGGTGTTGTTGGGAGAAATCTTGGATTTATGAAGAAGATGAATGGTGGAATGAAGGCAATTAATTCATTTATAGGGTTATTGCATGCATTGTTGAAATGATTCAAGAATTTGTCATACATTATGAACACCTTAACTACTAGCTCCCTCATCAATGTAATGTGAATTTGTACCCTTTTTTTTGTTTTTAAGTTAGCATTTTTTTTTAGAAATTAAGTTAATTAGGTTTCCATAAATTTGAGAATAAAGTGTTTATGAATTAGTTAAGGGTTAATAAATTAATTAGAAATTATATTTTTCTTATAATTATATAAGCCATCACTAAAAAATAATTTTTTAACAACAAAATTTCTAGTAATTACCAACGGATTGACAACAAAAATTACAATTTTTTTTAGCAACAAGAATGCAACAAATTTATTCTTTATTTTACCAATCCAATTCAATCTTTTACCAACGAATTATTAGCAACAGATTATCAGGATTGAATTTAGCCATGCAAGAAGGATAATTATTAATTACACCTAAGGTATATATCTAAGCTTGTGCCCCTTTAGATGGAGAAAATCACACGCGATCAAATAATTTTCTATAATTCTCATTAAAAAGTCAGTATCAGTAATTTGCAAATAAAATGGGGAGGAATGCACTAAACCCAACACATTACAAATCAATAATGAAAGCCATAAGAATAATTAATTAATTATTTGGTCTCTTGTATTCTAGGTGCGTGTAAGGGTACACTATTTTGTTTTAAAGGATATACATTTTTTATTATTATTTTTTTATTTTTTTCAAAAAATAAAGACTACACATTTTTATACTAAATGATATACAATTTAATACTATAGGATATGGGCGCACGGTATGCTCCCGGAACATACAAGTGTTTGCCTTAATTAATTCCTCTCGCACTTAGTTATTTAATATATGCATATCATATTCATAAATAAAATACGCTTCATGCTTTTATCATGATAAACAAGGCAGTAAATCATACGGGACAGCTTTCCTTAATTTATTTTAATATGAAAAACTGATCAATTTGTGTTTCAGTTTTATTACTAAAAAATAAATGTGGTAAAATAATATTTCAGAAATATTGAATTTGAGTTTTCTTTTTAATATTAAAAAAGTTAATGTTAAGTTGGATATAGCTTTTTAGAATTGTTAAATAAATTTCTCTTTTAAACATAAGAGTATGCTGAACTATTTCACATCAAAATTTGTCATTTCCACTACAAACTGCATGCAGTATTGGAACATGTAAGGACTCTTCCGCTTTTGTTATAACAAGTTAATTAACTTTGATATCCCTTTTTCTTTCTGATTGGGTTGATGTTAAAGAGCATGCGATGGAAATTTGGGTTGGTAATGTTGGTTGTTAATGCAGGTATTAGGTTTGAACCATTATTGGCACATTCAAGCTTGCTCTGCACGAACCGATGAAGGGCGCTACCGGAAAATCGCCGAGCTAGTACATACTCTGTTATTACATCAGGAAATATAGATAGTTTGTGCATCATCAATTACGATTGTCTTCGAAAATGGCTCGTCCTTTCGGTTAAAACTGTTTGTTATTACACGATTCTATTCTATGATGTAATCATTCTTGTGTTGTGTATATCAATAGTTTCTTTAAATGAATTATTTGTACAAGAATACAATATGGAGGAGGCAGCTTTTTGATTGTCCAATCTAGATTAAGTCTGTGTTAATGCAATTTGAAGTAAAAAAAAAAGGGAGATACAGAAGTAGAGAAAATCAGATGTAATTAATAAAGGCTATCATTCAAAATAACAAAAGAGATCTGTAAAAGAATTGGGGTCGAGTTTTCCATCTTTGACAAAGTTCATACATTTTTCTAACATTTGTCGATATTGGAACGTTGCCCTGATATCCAGAGGGTGATGAATCAGCAAAACGTGTATCTTTCGTTGGAAAACAATGTGCAACTGCATTGTGTTGTAAGAGAACTTAGCCTGAGAAACTCCACTTCAAAAGAAGAAATCTTGACAACATTTGCAACTATTATAGTATCCAGCACCTGCAACCAGACTCTGGTGGTCCTTCAAACCATCTGTCCCACATGGGATTTATCGGACCGATGGTTCTGAAAAGCACAAAAAGCAACATTATTCTCTGTTATTGATCGGATTATCAAGTGTTGATTAGAACATGCAAGAGCTCTTACTCTGGAAGCAGAGGATCTGGTCTTGTTTCAATATTAATAAGCATCCTAGCAAAGCACATTTTCGGTTAAAGAGTGTTGGCAATACAATAAAACAAACATATAATCTAAATAGCTAGCTTACTCCTTGCATGCAGCAGACGCTTTGTCCATTTTATCCAGAAGTTCCAATTCTTCCTGTGCGGAAATTATCAATAGATATACTAAGTCTCGATGAACAAAAGGACTATTCGACCAACAAATTAAACAGGTTTCTATTTTGGGGATTCGGATTCCCTGTGACGTCTACTGTGCCATTATGTCGAATGAGTGACACATGGGAGGGACAGAGAAGAGAATCTATGCCCAAAGTCAGTGCATAAACCCTAGACACATAGGTTTAGATTTCTCCACCTCCCACAAGTCATTAATCCAAGAGGTGGCGAGGAGATATTACACTAAAGTGTCATTGGACATCCCATGCCCTATTTTGGTTGGGTATTTGTATGAATAATACGAATATCAGAGCACTTAAGAAGCTTCCAAGATTGCAAAAATTATGCAGGTTCATAAAAAATGTTTACTACCAGGAGAAAAGCAAACGTCGTGCCAATACCACCAACATACAAGTGAGTAAAAAAAGGGCAGCACATAGATAAGTAGTAGGTACATTTATTGAAATTCAGATTAAACATTTCAGCATCTACCTTCTAATTTGAAAAGTAGAAAGATTTACTATCTTCCTGAAAAAAATCAGAAAATCTAAAATCGATGCATTATGTACATGAATATATTATCCTCTATGTCATGAACTCGTACCTTCATCATTGTCTCATAATTGATTATATGCATGTCATGTATTTCAAAATTATCCTATATTCGAAGAATAAATCTCTGATCTTCCTTGCCATGTTATAGGGAATCTTCATTCACCAAAGTGTCTCAAGATGGAAGAACTATAAGCATATGATATGTCTAAACTAATATGTCAATATTAAACTCATATCCTTTGTAAAACCAAGAATTCAATTTCAAAACTTCTTTGCCCCTTTATGTAATGCAACAAGATTAATTTTGGGCCATCAAATAGTGGTAAGTGTTCTTAAAGTGGCCAGTCTATTCTTCAAACCTTTAACAGTTGCAACAACCAGAGAAATAATTGATAAAGCAAAAAAGAACTGTCCACTTTGATGCATTCACTAGAGCAAACAACAGGCAACAGCAAGTTAATAATTGACAAGAAACACTCCCAACCCTTTTAAGTAAATCGAAGAGGTGGTCTTTTCACTAATGTCAAAAACACTAAACATCACATCCATCAAACAATAGTCCGAAACGGAAGATGAAGTTTATGATATTCCACCAAGCTAAAGGAGGATACCCCGAACCCGTCATACCCCATAAACACACGAGCGCACATTAGAGTATTTAGTTGGTGTCTTGCACTTTATGTCATCACTCTGTGTATACATCATCCAATCTAAAGTCATTTTTACTTCTTGAGGTCATATCCACCGCTTTATTCAACTAGATCAGCTGGAAAAAAATACTATGAGACAAAAAATCTACACTCCCATGTTCCTTTTCGCGGCAAACAACCTGGTGCTTTATAAGCTTTTGACTAAATCCAAACAACAATTGCATTCCCAATGTTCAGACAAGCAACAAAAAACTTTCTTGGCAACAATGAAATCCTAAAAAGTAACATATATGAACACACTAACAAATCAAGAAAGAATGTTCTTCGTAATAACGCCCTAAAAGGAAGCAAAGACAAAAGCTCAATTCCACACATCACTATGTAAAGATTTCACCATTCAATCCCAGCTCCAACAAAATAAAAAAGGTGGAAATCATTTCTCAGATAACAGAAATCCAAGAAATCAATAATCATGAAACAACAAGTCAAGAAAGTCAAAGTCAAACCAGAGACAACAGTAGGCAAACCTCCAAGAAACGGATTTCTTGCTCTAATCTCTTGAATTCAGCAGAAATCCTGTGCTTCCCTCTTGTATCCGTAGCTCCGACAACCGATCGAACTTCACCTGAACTCCCCGTTTGCATTTTTAATTCCTCGATTGAATGTAATAATCTCAAACCCCAAAAAGAAAAAAGGGAGCCCTTGGCAATTCGCTGTGGATTCACACTAGAAAGCCATTTCAGAATGGAAAGATTCCAACTTTTCTCAGTTGAAAAACCATCTCATTCAGATTGGAAATCGAGAGTTGATTGGAAGTGAAAAACGGGGGTGGGGGTTCCTTGAATTTGGAATTTTGTGGGTGGTGTTCAATGTTTGGAAGGAGAAGTATAAAATGAAAAGAGAATAAAACCAAAAAAATAAGAAAAGAGCAGCTTTTTTCTTTCTGGTTGGGTGGGGTTCTCTTTTTGATTTTGTCAAGAATGAAATTATTGATTTAAGAAAAGACTCACCCCTTTATTTGTTAGTCAATTCTTTTTGTCTTCTTGTCTAAAACTTTCTTTGCCATAAAAGATGGCAAATGGAGTAATTCTTTGATGTATATAATTAGAGTTGTGGAGTAATTTTATACAATCAAGTAGAAATGTTACTTTTTACAAGTTTTTTTTTTTTTTTTCAAATTGAGTATTATTATATTTCTAGAGAAGTTATAGTTTTTATATACTCCATATAGTAATACTTTAATTACTCATAATTATTAAAGATAACATTCTCTTTTGTCATGTACTAATATATTTTGGAAGTATTTTTTTTTTCTTCTTATTACACGTGCTCTCTCGTACTACATTTATTCTTTGAAAAAAAAATTCGTGTGTCCCAGGGTGTGTCCCAGGACACACCGTATCCCAATGAGAATATAAGAGTTTAAAAACTCTTATGTTTCGGGAACGGTGTGTCCCATGATACAGGAGACCAACTCTTATTGTTTTACATAATATTTATTTTTTAATTTCATTTTAAATTGTAAACTTTGAGTACATGATTTGTAGGGATATTTTTTTATGTGACATATGAGTCGAGTCAATTTATTGTTTATCGTTAGATAGATAAAGTGTATTTGCTCATCATCATAATTTAGATATACATGTTTTATCAAGCAATAAGGATAATTTACTTATTAATATTAAATTTACCCGTCTCACAGTTAGGTTGCCACAAAAGACTCTCTCTGATTTGTATTAGGTGGTAAATGGAAACTTGGAATACTCTGAGGCTATTTTTAGGATTTTTTTTTATATATAGTGCGAAGGAAAATTAACGAACAAATAAAAAAAAAAAGAGTACGAAAGAAGCTATATAGTAATAATCATGTAGGGTCTACAATTAAATTCCCAACTAATATAATTTCAACCCAAAACTCAGAAAATAATGGGCCAACGGCTAGAAACCCAAGTCAAGCCTATCTTAACTCAATGAAAGATTAATCACGATTAGTAAATATTATGTTGCAGTTATATTTTATTTATATTGCACAAATTATCCCAAGTCTTGAAATCTATCAAAATAGAATAATTATATTAATTAAATATTAAAATTAAAAAAATTGGGTATTTTATTAGAGGAGTTGACATTCGTGCACCCGGGTGCATTGTATAACTTTTTATTCTATTTTGTATATATGTTTCTTAATAATTGTATATTTTTTCACACTCAATTTTTCATTAAAAAAATTAGCATCCATATGTGCATAATTTTTTATTCAATAGTGTATATATACTTTTTAATAGTTGTATATTTTTTTACACTCAATTTTTTTATTAAAAAAACTAACCAATAAATTATATATATTTTTATTTATAATTGTATATATTTTTATTCATAATTGTATACTATCTAAAAGTGGATGGGGTGCCACCCAGTTGGATAGTAGTATTAGCCATACTGAAATTAATATTGTTTTGAAATTCATCACTTTGAACTAGTACATTTAAATATTTTGAGTGAATTATTATAATCATCCCAAATTATATTACAATAAGTTAATCTTTTACCGGATGGAATCCTCGTGTCCATTGCCTGCCACCCCATGTTGACAACACATCAAACTACGCTAGGCCCAACTCTTCACGAGGCCTGAAACAGTAAGGCCCACAACAGAACCCAGATGTTGTTTTTCCTTATGGACCTGACCCCCATACCTTCATAGCCCCTGAGCTGGGCCCACAACCAACTCAGCCCGATAAACCCCATCTTTTATGATGGACTTGCATCTTATTTATTTATTTATTTATTTTTAAAAATGCAGTTTTCATTTAGAAAAAAAAAATTCTATTTTGTGATAAAAAGCGATGAAACATAATAATGATATTTAATATATATATATATATATATATATATATATATATATAATTAATTAATTAATTAATATAATTTCGTGTAAATACCACACCAAATCCAAAATAGGTAATTTTTAGCTGATTCGAGTCATACATGACCCAAATAACAATTCTATCAAGTTAAGGGTTGTCCCATATATGAATTAATTTAGAGTGAGTTTGGTGTGAATCGGGTTCAATGTGTAAATTGTGATTTTGTATAATTACTTTTTATTATATGAATAATTACTCCTTGAAGATGTATTTTTTAATTCAAAAATGTAATAATTATCTCTCTAAAGAGTAATTTTTCATATATTAAAGAGTATTGAATAATCTAGGGGGTGCAAGAATTAAAGACTAATTGTTGCATTTAGAAGAGTTATAGTTTTCTCTTTATATAGAATAAATTTTCATATGTTGAAGAGTAATCAATAAAAATAAGGTTCACGCATGAACCCGGTTCACACAACTTATTTTTTAACACTTAATACTAAAAGATACTTTCCAGAATCATGGAATTTTGGGGCTCGGTATCTGGGAACACACAAGTTTTTAGCTTTTTTACATATGAGTGAGTCTCATGTAAATCGGATTTACATGTAAACCCTATTATTACTCATAGAAGTGTTATAATTCATGTCTTTAAAGAGTATTTTTCATGTATTAGAAAGTAATAGATAAATCAGGGTTTACAAAAATTTAAAGAATAATTTTTTAATTTAGAAGAGTAACAATTTATGTGTATCAATAGTAGCATTTACTAAAAGAGTAATAGAATTTACATGTAAACATATGTAACTCCAGTTTACACAAGTGTTTGTGTTTATATACATCATATAACATTATAATAAAAAACTAGTATATGATACCTTAACATTTGAAATGACTGTAATTTTGCAAATTATTCTGTGCACCATTCACTTTCAAAAATTTTATAAATAAAAATATATAAATTAATGAATAAAAATACACTTTATTAGTGATTTTTTATTAATTTTTTAATAAAAAATTAAATATAAAAAACTATACAATTATTAAGAAACATATATATAATATTGAATAAAATTTTATATATATATATATATATATATATATATATATATATATATATATATATATATATATATATATATATAAATGCACGTGGATACCATATATAAGTGGTTTACATGATATCAATTCTTATAATTTTATCATGTAATAACATCATTCTTTTTTTTTAAAGAAATATTTGACAAAATAAATAAATAAATAACTAAATGACGACGAATATACATGTAATTTTATTGATATTTATGTTATAAAATTCTAGTGTTAAAATTGTAAAAAGTATATATAGATATATTTGTAAATTTCAGTTCACTGCTAATCCATTATGAATTTTATTGTTAAATTTATTTTATATTGACTGGATTTTTGTTTTAGCTAAATTTTTGTAATTTTGATTTCTATTATTAAGAATATTTACATATTTAATGGAGTATGAAATATGGAGTATGAAATTTCAAAATACTGTTGATAATTTCTATTCATAAAGTAATTTAGAATATATAGAATAAATATTTATAATTTATTTCTAAAAATAAATATTTTATTTAATATACATATATTCATATATCTATATTTATTGTTAAATAATATTAACTTAAAAGTTATATTATATAATTTTAAAAATTATATTATATTGAAAGTAGTCATTTTAATTTTCAAATATCAAAATTCATGTGCACAAAGAATCACCCAAATTTTAATGAAGTATTTAATGACTTTATAAATGCGAGTAAACACGCAATAAACTAAAAGATAGTAGTAGTACATAGTGGAGCATGGCGGCACAAATAAAAGGAGCTGGAGAACACGTGGAAATAAAAGGGCACTGTACAAATACGTGGAGCTGGAGCACACATGGAAATAAAAGGGCACTGCAAAAAAAAATGTGAGGCATTGCAAAATAGGGGTGGACATTTATTTTCGGGTTTCGGATACTCGGTCCGACCCGAAAAAATTACCCGAAAAAACTCAATTTTTTCTGATAGTTTCAGGTTTATCCGAACCTGAAGTTATAACTTCGGTTCGGGTTTCAGGTATTGAAAATGTACACGAATTATCCGATTGGGTACCCGAAGTTTTTTATTTTTTATTTTACACTTTTATTAATTATAAAAAATAATTTGATTCATGAAATATTAAAATTTTGATGCATTCTTAATTTTTTAATCATAAAATATATTTATTATCCTTTAAACATTATTTAATTAAATTTATTTATTTTTTAAATAATCAATTATTTTTACATAATAAAAACACAATTTTGTATATTACACCTTATCTTATCAAATTTAAATTTGAATTCTCCTTATATAATTAGTTTTAATATAATTTAAGTTATCATATACTTTAATGTATAAATATTTTAATTATTTAGATAAAAATAACATATAAAAATATACTTATAAATTTAAATATCTCACAACATAATTAAAATATACTATATAAATTCTAACATTAGTATAAAAATTAATATTATTATGATGTGATATGAATTTATTATATTCTTTTAGAATTATTTAAAAACGAAGAAAAAAATGATAAAAGAGATCAAATAAAATATTGTCTCAAAGATTAAACATTAAAAAAAAATTATTTAAATCACACCTAATTAATTTATTATAACAATACTTTAAAAAAAAGAGGTATTTTCAGGTACCCGATATTTTTCGGGTACCCGAATTTTCGGATCCAATAAATTTCGGATCAGATTCGGATAATGAAATTTCTAACCCGAAAATTTGGGTACCCTATTTGAAAATCCAAAATACCCAAAACCCGATCCGATGCCAACCCCTATTGCAAAAGACGTGGAATAGAAAGAAAAAAGTAGTTTTCCACATATTTCTTCTGCAGAAGACGTGGAAATAAAAGGGGCACCACAGAAAACGTGGAATAAAAATATAATGTAATAATTTTGTTTATAGAAAGACGTAGACATATAATCGAAGAATAAAGACAATGCAAACGCAAAGAGAATCAAAGAACACGGACGCTGCATATAACGCAAGCAAATAGAGAACGCATTGACTGCAGAGAGACACTGCATAGAAGGCAAGCTAAGGACACTGTAGAGGAGCGGTATACAAGGAAGACATGACACAGCAATGCAAATAATGATAAGGTGTATGGAAGATAGTGTTATGTACTCTGCAGTAGTAATAATAAATAATAGAAAATAAAATGTTACGTCAGTTAGAAAATAAGATGTTACGGTGTTTATGCTTTCCATCTACCGTGTGCTTAAGTTGAATCGTTAGCCATATGAGAGTGCTCACTCTCCACATACAACGAGCATACTTTTTTTTCAAAATAAGTCTTTTCTATTTTTCTAGAGTGTCCTCCCTCTATATACAACGAGCACACACCTTTCAAAATGAAAGTTTTTTCTACTTTTCTTTGAAAGAAATCTGCTATATACGTATCCTTTAAATAAATAAAAATATTTTTATGATCCAAGGATTTTAATTATTGGACCTTTATTGTGATTAGCATGCACCTTTTCAATTTAAAGATAATGTAATTTTTTCCATTTACTGTGAATGCGAAGACGGTCCGGACCACGTTGAGGTTATCAAGTCCACGTTTCACTTCCCTGCCACCTTAATTTGCCACCACATGTCACGTGTACATATGTATACTCTATAAAACCATTACATAGTTCCACATTAATTCCATAAAAAAAAATGTCCAGTGTTATCTCAGCAATGCCATCAAATTTGTTCAAGAAAAGCCTCCCACGCTATGTGATTCAATCTCATGCAGTTCCCTCCAATTCCCTCCAAAAAATTAGTCATGGCCCAAATTGGTAAACAACCACACCCTCCCGCTACAATTCGGGTCGTGGGTCAGACCCACGACCCAATTATGTTACGATCAAATATTTCAGAATATTTGATTTTATTTATAAATGATTTTTTTCTTATTTTATTTATTTATGTTTCCATATTTATAATTAGAGGTACTTTAAATATGTGATTAAGGATGTTTTTGGACATGAGAATTAAAAGATAATCTTCTGTATCTCTCTTATTCTTATCATCACTCTTTCTCCTCTTCTCTCTCTTATCTCTCGATCCCTCCCCCCTATCTCTCTCAGTCTTCTTTTTTATTCTTGTTCTTCTTTATTCTTGTTACGGAGTTTGCGTTCACTCGAATAACGTTTTTCGATACCCCACAAATTTAGGGCATATCATTGGTGCTCTCGTTGAGAGATTTCAACATTTGAATGTTTTTTGATACCCCACAAAATTAGGCGTATCATTGGTGCTCTCGTTGAGAGATTTCAACATTTCAACATGGACGTACGATCTGAAACGCAACCGTGGGAAATAGTCTTTCAACGACTACAAGGGCGATTTGACAAACAAATCATCACTCATCGCCAAACGCAACAATAATTTCTTAACATGATTGAAGAGATCAGATCCGTTATTCGAACCGTCCCAAATCAGGAGGCTCGAATTTGTTTGCAGAAGAAGTCCCTAAGTTTAATACCATGAAGTTGGATCTACCAAAATTTGATGAAATTGATCCATAGGGGTGGGTACTTCGCGTACAAGAATACTTTAATTTTCATGATACCCCTGAAGATCAACGCCTACGCATCGCGACTTTTACGTTCGAAGGAAAAGGAAAAGTCTGGTACCAATACATGAAAACTAATAATCTTTTTTCAGGTTGGCCAGATTTTCTTAAAAAAGTGAAGCTTCGCTTTGGTCCGTCACAGTTCGAAGATTGCCAAGATAAGTTGTCAAAGTTAAGTCAAGACGACGATTCACACTCCGAGTCACGATTTTCTTCTCGAGGAGGGTTAAATGTCAATGTGGAGGACAACCCGCTAAGCACAATTCTGATGCTATGTCCAAAGTAATCAAACAAGATGTGAGTACAATCGAAAGGGGAAACTCACTAGGGCCAAAACAACTAATGGGAGGGACCAGTCTGCCTGTACGCCGATTATCAGCCGAAGAGATTAAAGTGAAGCGTGAAAAAGGTCTTTGCTATAATGGTGACCAAAAGTGGTCAGTAAATCATCGTGGAATCTGATGGTGAAGGCCAATATGAAATCGGTTCTATTCGACATCAGTTCAATTATTATCCACCTTGAGGACAAGGTGGTTTCTCAAGCCGAAGGGAATGATACGATCAAATATTTCAGAATATTTGGTTTTATTTATAAATGATCTTTTACTTATTTTATTTATTTATGTTTCCATATTTATAATTAGAGGTACTTTAAATATGTGATTAAGGAAGTATTTTTGGACATGGGAATTAAAAGATAATCTTCTGTATCTCTCTTATTCTTAACATCACTCTTTCTCCTCTTCTCTCTCCTATCTTTCGATCCCTCTCCCCTATCTCTCTCAGTCTTCTTCTTTATTCTTGTTCTTCTTTATTCTTGTTACGGAGTTTGCGTTCACTCGAAGAACTTTTTTCGATACCCCACAAATTTAGGGCGTATCAACATACGTACCCACCAAATCACCGCCGGAGATCCCCACAGCGCCGCCGCAACACAAGCAAGGCGTCCCGCGGGAGTTCCTGAAGAGGCCCATCATTCCGCCCTTCGAACCATGGCTTCCGGAGGAGCCCGTGTTGGAAATAAATCCATAAGACCTTAACCCTATTATGATTAACGAGATTTAAACTGTAAAGCGGAAGCGTACCTGATCCAATGAGTCTCTAGGCGGAACACGAACTCGGGATCAGTGGTTGTATGACCTTCCTCAACTAAGCCTCCTTATTCCTTATGAGGACCGTAGTAATCCCTCCCGATGGGGAGAAGGGAAGACCATGTGCGGCTTAGTATATTGGGGACCATAACTAGGTAACCTTTATATACTACTTGACTAGACCACCCATAATCACCTAATCATGTAGTATTGGGTATCTACTCATTTAGCCCATATCATTTATTATTATAGCCCATGGACCTTTAACCTTAATTGGATCATTTAATTAAGTCCATAAAATAATTGAATAGCTAATATAATTGCATAATAATATATTGCCCACAATTAGATTATAATGGAAATTAATAATTTCCAACAATCTCCCACTTGGGCTATATATTTTCCGTTAGCAATTATATCAAGAGTCCTTAGTTGCGCAACTTTATGCTATTCCTCTTCAGGCTATACTTAACAATCTGGTCCATCTCATATACTAATATGGAACTACCGCGGCATTCATCACATTATAAATCGTGATTAAACCCCGACAATCACCAATATCAATATACTCAATGACATAGATCAAATATGGTGAGTAGCATGGAAATTACATGTCAAATGTGATCATCATGTCTATTTCCAACTGGTCCAACTTTAAACTTTAGTGAGACCAATCCATAATATAAAATATTACAAAATGAAAAATTAACTTTAGTAAATTCACAATGAATTCAAAAACATCAACTTAATTCTGCAGAAAACTGAATTATCCAAATCAAAGTGTTTTGAAAACTTTAAAGAACAATAAATATAGACTCCCACTGAACTAATGTATTCTAAAACCATATAACACCCACATGATTAGCTAGCTCATAAAATTGCAGGGCGTTGAATACATAATTGGTGGATCCATATTTAGAGTCTATCATAATATGTTCTTCTAAAATTTTATCTACACAAAACACTTTCTTTAACAACCAAGAATTCTATGTCAATTTGTTTGACTTATAAGTATTCTTGTCATAAATACTTTACTGCGAACTAACTGTCACAATGAACTTTATGTGACATATCTTCGCAACCTTTATTTCATGTTTGAATGCCCTTAGTATGCTACTAATTCTGTTGTCATGGTTAATGAGCTAAAGTGTTTGCTTAATACTTTTACTTGTATAGCTCTCCAACCAACAGAAATATAGCCTGAAGTGGATCTTATACTGTATTGACATCCAACAAACTCAGAATCAGAATTCCTCATGATCTCTAACAAATCTGATCCCTGATGTACAAGCATATTATTCTTAGTTCTCTATACATACTTGATAAAGATCCATACTAGAGTTACTTAAATGTCTACTTAATATACCAATAACATAAGCCTAATTAGGTCTTGTAGAGACTTCATCATACAACAACTTCCAACAACCAATGAATATGGAATGTTTCTACATTTCTTAAATCTTTAGTTTAACTTTAGGGCACCTGATTGAGACTGCACTTGTCTCCCTTAGTTTAACTTAAACATTCTCCCACTGAATCACATAATCATCTACATTTGTCTCAAAACCAAAAGAGATACTTACTTCATGATGATACTTGTGATTCCTTTACGAAAAAAATTTGCTTGAATGCATAGATGGATTTCCTATTAGTTCTTAAACCATTTAGATCGTATCATCAGTGTTGCGATCAAGGAACTTTATCTTTACATCCATACAATATGATTCAAGATCAAAATGTGTTACTGATGTCACGATTATCTTATAATAATGACTTCCTTCCCTTTTGAGTATAATCCTATATCAAGATGCAAACCTAATCATCTTGTATTGATTTATACTCATAATTTATAGCATTAACACACTTTGGAGTAATTGAACCTTTCATGGTTTGATGAACATTGTTTGAATATTCTACCATTAATTCCATAGTGTCCTCATTATTTAGGAGAAAACTACATAATCTTCTGAATTATCTTTCTCCCAACTCTAGTGGTTTCCTTAGTGACATTAATTCTTGAGGTTGTTGAATTTGTTATTCCTTAAATATTATTGACATTGTCATATCGTTATTCTGAATTTGCACCAATTCTTTAAAGTATAAGTGAGGATCGAATCGACTCCCCTTAAGGACAATGTCTCTAATATTATTCTTACCCCAAAATCAACATCCTCACATAATACCGTATTACCCGTCTCAAATATGATCCGATCAATTGGATCATAAACTTATTATCTTTATTTAATACCAATAAAGTAGCTTGTATCTATTTGAATCCAATTTTCTTTAGTAGATCTCAATGATCTAGCCTTAGTTGGATATCACCATATGTGAAACTCAAAGAGTTCTCACAACTACTTTGGTTGGAACATTATTGAGACCATAAGCTGCAATCTTTAGTATTTCTCCAATTAGTAACCATATATTGTGGAGTACTATTTTTGTCTTTTAACTACACCACAACACCATTCATACTAAGTAATCTTAATGTGGTGTATTATAAAACAATTCCACAAGCCTTTAAGAGAAAACGAAAGGTTATACTTTAACAGCTTTCCAAACGGGTATTTCTTTGTTGCCCTTATACTTTATTGAGACATAGTTTGTTAGAACTTATTAGTTCATCCTTATTGTTGAAGTTCTCATCATGTATAATTTTGTTGTTGACATAAGTTAAACTTAATTAACAGACTTCTTAATTGTACAGAGAATTAATCCAAAATGATTATCATGCTTGCACTAAACTTTATAATCTTTCAATTTTTAAATAGTTTAGAATCATCTCAAGGAATCGAACACAACATTAGTATCAAGTCCAATGACAACAATACTAACTTGTAAGTGGCACCTCTTTGTAGTAGTCAAATACTGATAATAAAACTGTCAAGCAATAGCCTTCCTGTGGGCCGACTTATTACTCACATGTTAAATAAATAATCGTCACATATTTACCACCACAGGTGCTTGTGTATTTCTGCCAAATATTAATCTACCTATGGGCCGATCAATACCCGCATGAAAATACACTCGCACAACATTATTAATTAGGGACCCATCACAAGACACCTTGTGCAACATTAACCTCGTCTGTGGACAAAAATTAACTGTAGGGGTAATCTTGGTGTAACAATCAAGTATTGACAATAAGTTCTGTCAAACAAGAGTCTATCTGTGGACCGACTCATGTTCACATGAATAATCCAAATAATTATCACATACTTATTATCACATGTGTGTTATTATTCTGTCAAACTGTGCCTACCTGTGAGCCGAACACAGAACACATAAATAATATCACACTCATCTATGTAATTTCAATAAAGTTTTTCTCCACACACGATATTGTTGTGGCAACATGGTGCTTCGATTGACTAGATTGAAGGTTTACTAGACTAATTAAATAAATATTAAAATATTTAATTTAATTAAACGACATTTAACTGTCTCCCCAATTTAATTTAATTTTATTCCTCTAACCAAATAGGAATATTAGATGATTCATACCAACTTAAAAAATAATGAAAGATTTCTTTACTTAATTAGGGATTCCAAAATCCCAATTTAATATAAAACTCGATCCTTTCCAAAATAATGGGACTCGTAATTGATTCCAAAATCAATAATAAATATTGCACAATTAATTTCTTATGCCATAAATAGAATATAACCAAATATTATTGAATCACATAATTGTCCCATAAATCAATTATTAAACTGAATGAACCGGCTTTCTTTATTTAATATGACCAATATGGAATTGACGCAATTCTCCAAATGAGCAAATAAGATATCACAATTTAATTAATATTAAATCTATATATGCATAGAGGAGAAAATAATGAGCAGCATATATAACCTTAAAATGATATCATGATCATGACAAGACTAAACATCCTTGTGTACTCAATTATCAATTCTGTTGCAAATGTTAATTTGCTATATCTAAAATTATGAGTTATCACAATTGCTTCCAACATTGGAAATTACTATCAGAATGGATATTCATACAAGTACTCCCAAATAAATCATTATATTTGCTCTTACTTGATCAATTATAAAATACAGTATGTTAATTACGCCATCCGTATTCAATCACAAACGAATTATGTACACCAATCACTAATTTGAAGATTTATTTGATATCTAACAAATAAATTCAATTTAAAGTTTCAAAATTAATCGAATCCAAATAACATTTCATTAAAATTACAATAGTATGGTATTTACTCAAATATAATTGGATGTCAAAGATTGCCGACATTAATTTTTAATAATCCGAATATTCAATTGATATTATCACAGTAATTCCTTTCAATAGAGGCAATATGAATTTTCCAATTATCATACCAACTGGCGAAACACCACATGTCATCGCCGAATGCACTTATATTTATATGAAACAAAATAGTGAAAATCTCAATCATCACGTTATTAATCATGTTATGAACTCAATTATCAAACTGGAATACGATAATTAATCTATGAATCATTAAACAATACCAATTCTTTAATAAAAAAAAATGTGATTTACCATAAAGATTCAAACACACATTCGAATCTAACCACAATATTATTGTGATCTCAGAAAATCATATATAGGGTGGCTCTGATACCACTTGTTGGAAATAAATCCATAAGACCTTAACCCTATTATGATTAACGAGATTTAAACTGTAAAGCGGAAGCGTACCTGATCCAATGAGTCTCTAGGCGGAACACGAACTCGGGATCAGTGGTTGTATGGTCTTCCTCAACTAAGCCTCCTTATTCCTTATGGGGACCGTAGTAATCCCTCCCGATGGGGAGAAGGGAAGACCATGTGCGGCTTAGTATATTGGGGACCATAACCAGGTAACCTTTATATACTACTTGACTAGACCACCCATAATCACCTAATCATGTAGTATTGGGTATCTACTCATTTAGCCCATATCATTTATTATTATAGCCCATGGACCTTTAACCTTAATTGGATCACTTAATTAAGTCCATAAAATAATTGAATAGCTAATATAATTGCATAATAATATATTGCCCACAATTAGATTATAATGGAAATTAATAATTTCCAACAGCCCGCTGATCCACCACTACTGCCGCCTGGGCCTAACCCGGAAATACCTGGCCCACCAGACCCAATGGAACCAGAAGTAATTCCCCCTCATGGGCCTGAAGTCGAGCCTCCGAAGTCCCCCGAGCCCGGCTCAGATGATCCAACCGAGCTCGATGCTCCACCTCACATAGTGGGCTCAGATGGGCTCGTATTCTACTAAGAATACAGCGTGAGTTGTTGATCGTTTAGTTAGCTGTGTGATGGTGTTGTTGATCGTTTAGTTTGTTGTATGATGGTGATGTAAGTTATCAAGGTAGTACTGTAAGCCTTGAAATTTTACTTGAATAAAAATAAAAATAATGGAGTTTACGCAATCATTGCAATTAAACGGGTTTAACGGTTATTTCTTTTTTAGAACTTTTAAATTCACAAAACATTCCTATAAATTCGATTTGAATCGGTTTACATAGCTTGTGAATTTAAAAGGGACCACATAGTTAACTTGATTCACAAACTTGGTTTACATAGCTTGTGAATTCAGGTCTTTTTTTTCTTTTCCATTTAAATTAAAGCAAAAACTTGTGTGCCCCGGCCATATGGGAGCACATTCCGTGGGTCTTTAAAATTTTGTGTTAAATTGTGTACCCTTTAGTATAAAGATGTGTACCATGACAAAAACTTGTGTGCGTCGGGAGCACGGGAACACATTCCGTGCGTCTTTGAAATTTTGTGTTAAATTGTATACCCTTTAGTATAAATTATGCGTACCCTTTATTTTCTGAAGAAAAATAAAAAATATTAATAAAGTGTATACTCTTTAGAACAAAATGGTGTACATTTATTACTTAAAGTGTATACCCTTTAAACCAAAACAATGTATCCTTACCCATAATACTAAATTTTAAAGGCGCACGGAATGTGTTCCAGTGCGCCCGGGCGCACATATGCCTCACTCTTAAATTAAAAGGGATCACATAGTTTCTTTTCCATTTAAATTAAGAGGGACCACAATTAAATTTAATTAATCTAAATGAACAAAAGATGTAATTTTTCGTTTATTTTTTATTTATGATATTTTTTTAGTTTCATTAATCTACTTTAATAACTTTAATTAATTAAAAAAAAACTAAACATATGACTTATCTAACAAAGGGTAGGTCTTGAGTTTTGCGTGAGACCGTCTAACGTGAGACTATTTTTTATTTTTTAAAATAGTTATCAATTTCGCTATAAATCGTTATCACTTTTTATTTATATTATAAATTGTTCATGAAAAAGTATTATAATTTTTCATTAATTTATTATCAATTTCCTTCATAAAAATTATCACTTTCTAGCTGTGTCAGGTAAGCCCTTTTATAAGGTGATATCACACATGTCTTTGCCCTTATTTTAATAAACCAAACAATTTCTCGTTAACTTTAATCAACCAAACACCAAAAATATTTAAAATTTTGAATTTCAGGAAAGTGGAACGAGTTATCTGTTCTCAAATTTCAATGCATTTTATTTTATGTATGTATGCATTTTGTTTCATAAAAAAAAAAAGAAGAAGTCATAGTTATTATATTTTAAGAAAACAATTTTTTTTTCTTTGTTGTTTGATCTTCTAATGTGAGTGCGAAATAATTTTAGGACAAGATACGATCATATTTATGAAATGGAGAGAATATTTAATATTGGTTGATGAGTATTAAATTATTAAAATTGAGAGTGTTTGGTTTGTAAATGCTATATAAATTGAAGCTATAATTAGTTCAATTAAAAGAGAAAAAAAAAATTGCACAAATTCAAATTCAAATTCATATTCATGTAATATTATTCCTCCTATCCAAACTTACTACTAAATGATTGATTTTCTCCACTTAGACACTTACGATTCTTTTAATTTTATCCTCTTTAATTTATTTAGGGTATAAATTCTAAGATTATGATGAATTGATTTTCGCATTGTTTTTGTTTTATTTCCATTTCCATACATAATTAATAGCAATCATTCGTGATTTTTAATTATTAATGAAAAATGACCAACAGTTCTATTTTTTTTTTTCTTTAAGTATGAAAGTATAAAAAAATGTCAAAACAAGTCTACATTAAACCAAACACATTTTTCAATTGGTTAAAGCCAAAATCAAATTCATTTAAGTTTTCATTAAAAAAAATAGAAAAAAAAAAATCAAATTCCTAATTTCAAGATTACTCAAATCAATTATTTTGTTTTTCCAAAAATTCCCGCGAGATCTCAGTCATATACCGATAATACAAAGACACAAGTTTATGAGGTCTCAATTCTCTGCGAGATTTCAACCTACAATTCTATAAAATTAAACTTGAAAGCGCAAGTGATATTTTCCGCCTAAAGTACAAACAAGAGGAAAAGACAGGTATTTCTGTTAAATTCTGCAACTTTGTCTATACAATTCGAATCCCAAAGAAGACAGCATCTGAACTTTCCTTCAATTCCACGAAAATATTTTTAATTTCCCCACAAAATGGAGAAATGAGGTAGAAGTGATGAAATCCCATAAACAAACGCTTCCAAAGTGACACAAATTTCACTCCCAATCGGCACAGATTTCGAGTGTTCAAATCCACCGCCGAACCGCCACCAATGGCCACCCAGTTTGGCCCAACTTACTCACGCGCCGCCGTCCCACTCGCCCACCGAAACCATTTATCCTTTTCACCAGAGAAGCTCAATGTTTCCGCAAACGGTTCTTGGGGAACAATTTCAGTGCGATAAGCGTTTCAAGAATCAAGGCTGCCAATGGCGGTGATTCGTACTTGGACATGTGGAGAAAGGCGATTGAGAGGGAGAGAAAGTCGACGGAGTTCGAAAGAATGGCGGAAAACTCTCTTCGGAGTGTAGGAGAGCAGGGGAAGGAAGAGAGTGCCGGGGAATTGGAGAGAAGGAACCGGGAGTTCGAGAAGCTTCTAGAAGTTTCAGCGGAAGAGAGGGATAGGGTTCAGAGAATGCAGGTCATTGATCGAGCTGCAGCAGCGATTGCGGCGGCGAAAGGGTTGATGAAGGAGGGCGTGCCGCCACCGGAGGAGCCTGTTGAGGTGGGAATTGGCGGTGATGGTGAGGAGATGGAAGGTCAACTAGGGGGTAAATGTGTTGATTTCATTACACTATAAAAAATTGGTATTATCTCTCTGTTTCTCTCAGTATGTTAGTATTCTTTGTGTTTACAGATGTTAAAGCTCATCTTTCTGGAACATTTAAGATGGTTGTCATTTGTTATTTTCATGGTTGATGATCAATTCCTTGTAATATCTCTTTGTTATGTCTATAATAGGTGAAACATCGAACTCATATTAAAGGAATAAATGGAGGACCAAATCCACTGCTTACATCTGTAATAGCTATTGTTGTTGTTTGATACTCATTGATCCCATTTTCTTTTTAACTCTATTGATCTCATTAGGCCACATCATTCTCAGCTTATAATGTGGTAATTAGAGAAAATGCGAGTGAGGCACTTGTAAGGTACATTCATCTTGAACATGGGCATGACGACAAATGAGAATAGATCTTTTTTTGGAAATTCGACTCGATAATGTAGCTTGGGGGTGATTGATGTTTGCTAATATTCGGGGTCTGGAACTGGTCCTAAACGTGCACTGGTTGATATCACACCTTGTATGTGATGGCTCTTGCATATATACATTTCTCCCTCTCTGCATTTGATACTTCATAACCCCTGCATCTTCACCAACCATTAGCCCACCTATTCTTGAAAATAATAATTTTGGAGGGAAGTGTTTAACATCAACAAGTTATGGACCTTGTAAATTCATGATAATTGGTTCTTAGATTTATAGATTAAGTAGAAATCTAAATGTTTAATGCATATATGTCATTGAGCTTGGCTGTTAATTAATCCATAAGTAATCTGAATGTTTTTTTTATTTGCTTTATTATAAACAAGATGCGTGATGGGGTTGCCCTGATAGTTTAACTTTAGCAGGGAAGGAGAATGGCATCTCTTTCCTGCCTCAGTCAGGAAGCTCGAGTATCGGAACACCAGGTCCAAGTTTCTGGGCTTGGGAACCTCCTCTAGATGATGATGATTTTCTAGGCGATGGTCGACTAAAGCCTACACCACAAGCTTCTGCCTCTCCGGCTCAAATCAGCCCTGTATTGGAAGAGGAGCGAAGTTCAGAATCTTTATCAATTCCATTCGAGTCTTCAATGCTTCAAAGAAGAACGAATGCTCTTCCCTTACCCCCTTTTCAGTCACTCGTGGAGGTTAAGGAAACGGAAGTCACTAAATCCAATCAGGAAACGCCTCATCTGCAGGAAGAGAATGAACTGGGTGTTGAGTTTTTGACACATGCAGTTGAAGCAGCTGATGCGCTGAGTGAAGCAGATGAAGCATCTACCCAAGGAGTAAATCCTGATGGGTCGAGGTGGTGGAAGGAGACGGGGATAGAACAAAGGCCTGATGGGGTTGTCTGTAAGTGGACACTGACCAGGGGTGTTAGTGCTGATAGAGCTGTTGAGTGGGAAAACAAATACTGGGAAGCTGCTGATGAGTTTGGTTATAAGGAACTTGGATCTGAGAAATCGGGGCGTGATGCTGCAGGGAGCGTCTGGCGTGAGTTCTGGAGGGAATCCATGATGCAGGTTAACTATCACCTTCTCAATCATATGTTCCTTGAATTCTTCATCTTTACAGTAGGTTTGATACTAGCAAGCAATCTTTTCTTTATTAGATGTGCAGTACTTGCTCCATTTTGTACATCTTCTTACGCATATCACTAAAACCACGCATGTTTTCATGGTGATTTGGTTCAATGAGCCTGATAAGCTACCACAATGCAGATTGATGGCCTTGTCCATCTTGAGAAAACCGCGAAAAAGTGGGGAAAGAACATACAAGGGGATGAGTGGCAAGAGAAATGGTGGGAGCATTACGGTGCTTCCGGCCAAGCAGAGAAGTGGGCCGACAAGTGGTGCAGCATTGATCCACACACTCCCTTAGAGGCTGGCCACGCCCATGTTTGGCACGAAAGGTAACAAACACATCAATCGCCTTTGAAGCAATATATATACTTTTTTCTTTTATCAGTAAATGTTAGTTGTCAGTGGTTAGAAGTTAGTTCACCAAGTACCCATACTCCAAGATTATTCTCCAAACCGTCTTATAACTCCCTACTCCAATTCGTTTCCAAAGGGAGTCACTCACTTTGAAGCAATCTATACTGCCTCTAGCATACTAGTCTCTCATATCATATGTTTCATAATAGGTGGGGCGAAAAGTATGATGGACAAGGGGGCAGCACAAAATACACAGACAAATGGGCGGAGCGCTTTGAGGGGGATGGCTGGTCGAAATGGGGAGATAAATGGGACGAGCACTTTGACCTAAACGGTCATGGAGTGAAGCAAGGGGAGACATGGTGGGAAGGGAAGTACGGAGAGCGTTGGAACCGAACATGGGGCGAGGGTCACAATGGGTCGGGTTGGTTGCACAAGTACGGCAAGAGCAGCAGCGGCGAGCATTGGGACACACATGTTCAACAAGATACATGGTACGAGAAGTTCCCCCATTATGGTTTCTACCATTGCTTCGAGAACTCAGTTCAGCTACGAGATGTCCAAAAACCATCTGAGTGGTCCTAAAATGGTTACTCTGTCATCATCTGCAGTTGTTTTGATCACTGCTGAGTTATGAGAGGAAGTATATATACATGCAATATATGCATGCAATATACTTATATATTTATCTTTTAATTACTCTATACGTACGAGATTTAGTAGTAATAATTTAAATTAAAAGTAGATTGTAGTACTAAACAGAGCTATGTTTGTGTTCTTGATATTTTGGTATTGATAATAAATTACACTTTTAAACTCTGTTTGTGTGTATATTATAGCAAATGCAGAGATGGGCAAAACAGTTTCATGGATATAATTATCGTTTCAATTCATTATTAAGAAAGTTGTATGGTCACAAAATAATTATTAGAAGGATATTACACATTACATTGAAAGTTTAATGCTGATTATTAATGTGGTTAAAAAAAGAATGATGTTTATCAATTCATAATGGTTTATGAAACCTTTATCATAAAATTAACATGATGATTTTACTTGTATGGAGTAATATGAAACTCTTATTGATGAAAATATAGTGTTAATATTCAAAAGGATGATTACTATTAGGTATACTAAAAAATACTAAAAAATTCTTAATTATTATGAGATACAAACATATAAAAATATTACTATTAACTACATAAATATATAGTGATATTTCAATATTATTCTTACAATGTGCTGCACATAAATGTTTGTGTGTAGCAAAATGCATGCAGTAAAAAAGTGTGTGCAGCAAAAAAGTGTGGTGGTTCGGCGGACGGCCGGCAGCGGCAGTCCAGCGATTTTTCATAAAACTAAAACTACATTTTAATACATCATTTATTATACTTTACTAAACATATTTTAATTACATAAAGACATATTTTATTTATATAATAATTATATTTTAATACATATAATCATTTCACAGAAGTGTGTCCTACCTAATTTATTTAATTTTATTTACATATTTAATTTACAGATAATAGATTAGGATAATAAAGATTGTATAAATGGTGATCGATGATGGAAGTAAACGTGTAGGGGTTCAATTCAACACGATGGAAAGCGTGTGGCATGTGGAAATTAAAATGGCACTTATGAAAACACGCTTATTCATTCGTCATACGCGTACTCGTGTTTGACATAGATCTCATTCAAATAAAAATATTCAGTTTAATTCAATTGCTTCAACCATTACTTATTCACAGGTGAAATCTTGTTTATATGCTGGTACTTGGTCAATCAAATTCTATTTTTCATAATTTCCTGTTGAAAAGTTTGAAATTCTTGAATTAATTAAGTCTTTTTTTTTTCTCCTCATCCAGACAAATAATATCAATCATGATAATAATAATAAAAATAAATTAAAATTAAAATTAAATATATATGTACATATTTTCTATTTCATTGTGTACATAAGAGACGTGCAATATTGATTACATAAAACACGAGATTGATTAAACACATGAGTAAATCTCTAGTATATATGCCTTGATATATTTAATTTAAATTTTAAAATAAAGATTTTTTAATATAAATAATGTACGTATAGGCAATAAGAATAAAATAATGACTCATTTTAATTGGAGTCAAATCGCTTCAAATTAACGCACATGGACAAAATAATAAAATTAAATTCTAAAATAAAATAGTTATGAAATGAAATACTATAATAAATATTATAATATAAATTGCTGAGTTAAAAGTATCATCAAATATTTAGAATTAATAATACTATTTCCTAAAAGTAAAAAATAAAATAATATAAATTTTATAGGGATGCTGTGTGAAGTGGTTCGATTAAATACTAATTCTAATTAAATTTTTATTCAGTTGAATTTTGTCCTGACGTTGATTTAGTGTATGAGTATTGAATATATATATATATATATATATATATATATATATATATATATATATATATATATATATATATATATATATATATATGGCTTTTCACTCTTCAGTATTTGTTTCAATTATTATAAATTAAATAGTAAGTGGGCTTTTCCTCCCTTTCATAAATCTTTTGACGATCAAAATAATATAAAATACCTTAAAGTAACTTTATCATTATTATCTATAAAAGTGCTTGCATTTAATTAAACCCATTCGTTTTTAAATAATTCTAATTAATAGTTCATTCACGTTTCTTTCCTTTTTTAATTTTTTCTTTTGTTTGGTTTGAGATTACGTGAGATTTGAAAACCATGAATAGTATGTTTTATGTTTGTTTTGGGTTTTGAGTAGTGTAAATTTTAATTTTATGTCAAATCAATGTATTAATTTATTTAAAAAGTTAAATGAGAAAGAAAAGATAAAGAGATAAAGTGTATTAATTGAAGAGAGAGAATGTAATAGGTATATATAGAGGATGTTTTTAAAATTTGGATATAGATTTTTAAAACCAAAACCTGGATTTAAAATTCGAAAGCAAACAAATAGAAAATTAATCCCTACATAATTGGTGAAATAAAAAGTTAAATATATCGTTGATTACTTTCATCCAACAGTAGAATTTCTAAATTCCAATAAATATATATATATATACTATTAATTTATTATAAATATTGAATAATAATCATAATAAAAATGATCCCATATTCCGATTCTACCATTTCTATACGAGTGTTAGTATGTTAATAACTAATTAATTAAAGAGAAAAGACAATAAAAAAAATCTTACATCATAACTTTTTTTAATCAAGTCTTTTATTTATTTATTTTTATTTGGAAGTACAAATGTTAATTCTCTTGGATGACTTTTCTAAGTTTTCCAAATTTTCGAAGTCTTTATGTTTCATTTATTTTATTCAACACTATATACTTCATCACTTGAATGCGTGAGTATATATATTTATAATAATTTAGAAAATAAAATATCTGAATAAAAAAATTTATCTGGTTCTAAGAATTTTTTTGGCGGTGCATTAAAGATTTTATTTTTCTTTTCAAAAACACCTCTGATGAAATGGATCAATGAGAGACAAATGACACTTATTAAAAGGGATACTAAGTAAAATTGATTAATGTGAGATAAATTGATTTATTATTATAAAGTGTATTTATTTGTACTTAGAGTATATTTACAGTAAATCATATTATAATACTTTAAAATTATACTTTAATACATTATTTATTCTACTAATTTAAACTAATATATTTTAATTACCATTAAATATGCTTTAGTTATAAAACTAGCATACTTTAATATATTCCACCAAACGTCTCACGTAATCAGAATCTAAAAGCGTCTACAGAAAGACTTTGTCTTATTAAAATATGACAATTTACGAGCGGCTATCTCATTAAGATTTGTCTAACAAAGTTTTTTTTTTTTCTTTTTCGTTTTCTTTTAAATGTCGAAGTTACGCATTCAAAAGAAGAAAATAAAAATCCCTCTAATATATTTGTGTGAGGATTATATACATTTTGCAAATCATAAATATTAATAATATATGGCTAATACACTGGATACATATATAAGTTTAGAGCATGCATTTTTTTTAAAAATTGTGTTAGTTTTAATTATGTAATATATCTGTTTCATAATAAATATATTATTTATTTACATTCATATGTACCATTGATTTTATATAAAATTAACAGTATTTTTATAAAAAAAATTTGCTAAAAAACTATATAAATTTTTATTTATTAATATGATTTTATTAATAAATGTGCAGTATTATTAGTGAATATTTTCCCTATCATAAAGACGAGTGGATTAAGGACGGATAAAATTGGTAGGTTATATAAATTGATTTTCAAAATCAAATACAAACCTGCAGTATGAATTATTTTGGTGATTTCTTGTGAGACGATTATATATATATATATATATATATATATATATATATATATATATATATATATATATACTCTCTTGTGAGACGGATGTAAGATGGGTCGACCCATCACTAAAGTATCTTTATTATATAAATAAAGTATGTTTATTTGTAGTTAAAGTATGTCAATAATAAATTATATTATAACACACTAAAATCATACTTTACTGCATAATCCAGCCTACTTTATAAAACATACTTTAAGAATCATTAAACATACTTTATCTAAATAATGAACATATTTTAGTGATGGAACAATCCGTCTCTCAAGAGACTTTGTCATATAGATATATTCTCTTGTGAGACATGTTATTTGTGAGACTGATGTGAGACAGGTCGACCCATCATTAAAGTATGTTTATTGTATAGTTAAAGTATATTAATAATAAATTATATTAGGGAAAATAGATTTTTTTGTCCGTTAACTTTCACTCATTTTGAAATTAGTCCATTAATTTTTTCAATTTTGAAATTAGTCCGTTAATTTTATAACAATTTTGAAATTAGTCCATTAACTTCATAAAATTCAACATTTTGGTCATTTGACCTGCTATGGCAGATCATTTGAATATTTTCACTCCAATTAATTTATATCATATTTTTATTTAACCAATTTTATCTCACTTTTCATTTTTCACTTCCGTATACCAAACAAATAATATTAATCTCAATACTAAAGTGGAGCAAATTTAACTAAATATTGATACTTCCTTCATCCGCTCGAAAGAGGGTATTTTTTCCATTTTGATCGTCCGTTTCAAAGAGGACCACTTCATTTTTTATACAGATGGAATCCATACAAACCCACTAATACAATTAAAATATGGGGTCCACACTCCCACTAATACAACTACCCACTATATATTAAATAATAATACTTCTTAATCAATGTGCACAAAAGCAAAATGCCCTATTTCGAACGGACGGAGGAGTATAATATAAATTCTTAGTGGGAGCTATTTTTTGTAAAATAATATATATATATATATATATATATATATATATATATTACATATTTTTTTAATTTTATCTTTTAGAATAACCGGCTAATGACCTGTTGAAACAGACGATTTTGTTGAACTTGGTAAACATGATGGACCATTTTCAAATTTTTGCAAATATAATGAACGATTTTCAAAAAGTGAAAAACTTATGGACTAAATTCAAAATTGAAAAAAGTTAATGGACGAAAAAAATCTATTTTCCCATTATATTATAACACATTAAAATCATACTTTAATGCATAATTCACCGTACTTTAGAAAACATACTTTAATAATCATTTAACATACTTTATTTATACAATAAGCATACTTTAGTGATGGATCAACCCATCTCACACCCATCTCACAAATAATCCGTCTCACGAGAGACTTTGTCATATATATATGAGTCTGGTTGTGAGGTGAATTGATTCAATATTAATGTATAATAATAATTATTATATACTAGTGATAATTAGGTGGGTTAGCTCATGACTTGATTACTGAACTTTTCATTAAAGTGAAAGAATTAGGGGCAGTTATAAAGAAGCTTGGAGCAAGGGGACTCTTCACTAAAGTGAGTGAACAAATTCAACTCACTTTGCGGACGAATTAGGAGCAATTATAAGAAGGCTTATAAAAAGGGGAAATAGGATAAAAGTGTGAAAATTATTATAAGATGTACTCCTAATATAGTATTTGAGTGATTTTGGTGTGAATTCTATTTTTACAAAATTAATTTTAATAAAAAAATTTAAGAAATTAATTATTACTCCTGAAATAAAAAAAATTATTTCTCAAATTTTACTCAATAAAAATATAAAAAATATATATCATAATTTTCCATGTACAAATTTGAATAATAATATTTCTTATTTAAAAAATAAATTTATTTTTTATAAAAAGAAATCATTAAATAAGTTTAAGTGGGGAACATGTTCGAACAAATATCAGACAATATATTAGGTAACTAAAAAACAACTAATTAGTTCTTTTGATAGTCAAAATAAATCATAATTACTTGATAAATATTGCCAATAAAATTGGACAAAATTTCCAACCCTTTTCACGTCAGTCAATCCTTATCCATTTCTCGGCACCTTCCATTAATGCATACTTTATCCATTTCTCGGCACCTGCCATTATTATTTATTTAGCTTTCTAGGTCTAATGCATACTTTATTATTTTACTCCTTCCATTCGAATATATTTTATTTTAATGTTTCATAATAAATAATTAAATTTTAATTAAATTTATTAACTTTATAATTTGATATTTTTAAATAATGAATAAAGTATGTTATGTATATAAAATAATACTCCCTCCATTCCAAAATTTTTTGCACACTTCCTTTGTAAATTACAAAGGAGGTGTGCAAAAAATTTCGGGACGGAGTAAGTATTTTTTAAATTAATGTTTATTTTTTAGTCTTTATTAGAATAATATTTTCTTTTTGGAGGATGAACCATTTTATAATTGACTTTAAAATTGTTTAAGTATAATAATTAAATATTATATTTTTTTACGTTGAATATAACATGTATTATCGTTTCTATAAAAAAAAAGTTGATATTTGGTGCACCTAGGTGCACAATGCATCTACATTTATATAAGTTTTAATTCAAATTTGTATATATATTTCTTAATGATTATACAATTTTTTTTACATTTAATTTTTCATTAAGAAAACCAACAGAAAATCATACAGTATATACATTTTTATTCATAATTGTATATAATTTTATTCATAATTATATACATTTCTGAAAGTGGGTGCACAGTGCACCCGTGTGCACAGAATAATTAGTCAAAAAATTACATTGTTATTAATTAAATATAAATTATATTATATTATATTATTTTAAATAAATATTTAACAAATATGGTTAAATAAAATTTATAACTATTAATTAAATATATGATTATCTCATATCATAATATATAAATATTCATCTTTTAATTATATAATTAAAATTTCTTCTATATATATCACTATGCGTATCGTTTTAAATATTGTAAAAAGAAAATTAATTTGATATAATTTTTATTAATAATAAACTTAATTTTTAAAAGTTATAAACTTTTAAAAATTTGGATGAAATATATTTTTAAAAAATAAAATATAAAAAATGTGATTGAATGTTTATTGATAACTTTGTATATCAATTTTCTATTTTTATATGTACACTACCAATCAAATTTATCCATAATTATTTTATTTAATTATTTATTTTAATTTATTATAAACTTAAATAAAAATTAAAATAAATAAGAAAATTACATATCATCCTTATTTATAGTGATAACACCTCGTTAATTAAAATATTTCCCTATAAGTATAAGAAAAATTAAAAAGATATTCATGTAATTTGAGAATAATATTACTCAAATTATATTATATTAGCAATATGGATGTTAAATTGAATTTGAGAATAATATTACTCAAATTATATTATATTAGCAATATGAATGTTAAATTGAAGATCATGTGATACCGATTAATTTGATATAATTTTTACTTAAAACATTCAAAATTAAAAAAATTAAAAACATTTTAAGATTAGGTAAAGTTTTAAAAATATTTTTTTGATTGGTTGTTAAATAATGTATCCACCTTTTTCTTACTTAGCAAGTTTGGTTGTCAAATAAACTATCTACACTCTCTTTCCTTAGCAAGTTTGGCAAATTTATTAAAAAATTAAAATTTTAAGAAAATTCCACATCATCTCTAAATTACTCTCATGATGCCACATAATAAAACCAAAACCTTCATTTAGTATATAATATATTCGATTCGATTATCTCTTTTTCCAATATATGAATGAATTTCAGTCAACAAATATGAATATTTTAGAAAATTTGAATCATCAAATTATAAATCACGTACTTTTAATTATGTGAAAGATTTGTGTGGCATCCAAAATAATTTTGTAAAATGGATAAGGAGTAATAATCTTTATAGTTAAAAGTATTATTTTATAAACAATTTATAGTATATAAAAAAATAATAACATTAAAAAAAATAACATATTTTTAAAAAATTATTAATTAAAAAAATAAAATAGTTTCATGGTAAGAAGTTTCACACAAAACTACTCTTTTAATTTTTAAAATTGTGTGGAATAAGATATTTAAACGAAAACATAATATGTAATTAATGACTTGAATAAATAATAAAGAAATGGAAGAATTTCATACAAATGCCTAATTTTTAGTTTAAATTTCAAAATATAAGACCAAATTTTATAAGTGTTCTAAGATTTAAATTTAATATTTTTTTTCAAATTAAAGCCTGATTTCATATTTGTTATTTTTTTTCTTTTTTAAAGACTTATTATGAAATTTATTTTCTCATTTAAAGTCATAAATTTAAAAAACTATTATTATACATCTTCAAATCAAATTATAGAATCAAATATATGTTATTTTTATTAATATTTTATAGGAGTATTTTTTAAAAATATGTATTGAATTCGAAAAAAATAAAATTACGACAAGCCTTAATTTAAAAATAAAATAAAATAAAGCCAGAAATACTTCTAAAATGAAGCCTAAAATTGAAACATAAACTAGTTGACTAGCCCACTTGGCCACTAAATTCCTCACTAAGGTACCTGACCCAGGTTCAAACAAATAGGTGAGAAGTAATAAGAAAATTTGGAGATAGAAGGGTGTATGAATACTGGTAAACTAACTACTAACTATACTAACAACTAACTTTGTCTGATTAAAAAATAAAATGCTTACAATTAAATTTTCCGACAAGGGGAACAAACCTCCAATAACGATTACTAATTTAAAACATTTATAAATAAAATTCTTCCCGCGTAATTTTTATCTAAGTAGATATTTAATAAACTAACAATAAGCTGAATGTAAATTAATTTTTTGGGTATTCTTGTAATTTTTTTATTTTTTTTTAGAAAAACTGATAATATATGGGGCAAAAAATTTATAAAATGGACATGAAGTTTATAAACAAAAAATTGAACCTCGAACTAACTAATTATTGCTCATTCAACTAATCAATGTGGATGTTGAGTTGCTATGCAAATTAAACTCTATGTGTTTGAAAATACTCATGGTCGGGTCAAAAATGATGAATTAAACATTATAAGAAATTCTAAAATTGAAAAAAATTGTATGCCATGAAAAGAAGATGAAATAGAGCCAAAATAATACTCAATGTGAACAAGATATTAGGTCAAAAGAAAATCCAAGTGCAAGATATTTGAAAGGGCAAGAAAATATAATGACGGTTGTCCACTTAAATTCGTTGTCGCTCCAAAAAAATAAAAAAAAAGGAATAGTTGTTTTGACGTGACAATTTTACACTTGCATAATTAATTATAATATTTTATCAATCACGTGAATTAGCTCATATTGGGTTCCTTACTAAAATGATTTTTTATCAATCAGATACATTAACTCACCTATTCCTCGCTAAAGTAAGTAGCATGGTATCGAATTAAGAAGGGAGTTATAAGAGGGGCTTGGTTCAATTATATAATAATTTTGGAAACGAATTAAGGAGAGAATTATAAGGGGGTTTGAAAAAAAATCTTGGAGTATGAGTGCACAAATAACTTTTGGTGTAATGATGTAAGGAAAAATAGAGGGTTCTTGAGTAATCTTTCTTTATATATATAATAAAACACTTTAAAAGTCAAAATTGAACCAATTTTTAATCTATACTATTGATTTTGATTACTAAACATTTTTTAATCTCATTCATTCATCATATTATTCAATCTCATTCATTCATCACAATTATGATATTTGATTTTGGCCATTGATTTTTTGGTCATAATAATAATACCTTATTTAATTTAAAATAATGTCTTATTTAAAATGATTCATTATATGTGTGCTTAATATTATTTTTTCATTAAATATAATACATAACTACTACTAATTTTAATTATTTCAAATTATAATGTTAATCATTCTTAAACAATTTGAATTAATTTTTTTAAATTATGTTAATTATTCCTAAATAATTTGAATTAATTTTTAATTATATGGTTTAGGGTTTAGGGTAATATTATTTAATTATTATAATAACTTATAAAATTAATTTAAATACATTATATCAATTTAAGGTTTAGGGTTTATTATAATATTATTCAATTATTATTATAATAACTTATAAAGTTAGGGTTTATGTCATATTTTTGTAATATAATTATATTATATTTATTTTATATTTAATCAGTAATAGTATAAGTTCATTTAAAATATTAATTTTAATCAATAAAAAAATACTTTAAAAATAGTATTAAATGTGTATGAGTAATTTACGAGTATTTTTTTATGCATCGGTATCCGATCCATAGACCTATTAATCTGGGGGAAGCCAGAAATCATCGCCCACTAAAAGACTTTGGGATGGATACAAATATTGTAATGAAATTTTAAAATATTAATTTTTAAATGATATTTATTTATACATGGGTATGAGTATTATGAAATAAGAAATATTTTACATAATTAATAAACACCCTAAAAAAACGAGTACGAATAGTTAAAAAAAATATATCGTTAGAATTTGAAATTAAAATAAAAAATTATAATATTTTTGTATTCAATATGCACTACGATAAACATGCTAATTAATGTCTATTTCACCAGTCAATGAATGTTGAAGCCACTAATGTTAAAAGTAAGCGGTGATAGATATCGATTTTTAGTCATAAGCATATAAATACATTATAAATATATATTAATAATTATAATTTTTATGGGTAGTTAGAAAAAATATCATTAGAATTTGAATTGTGTACGTGTATGAATCAAGTATCCAAAAATATTAAAATTATACAAAATATTTTATCTATATTATATAATATGTTATGAAATAATTATATAATTAATTAATAGTTATAAATTTTATTTGATCATATTAAAATTAATAAAGCTCATATTATATTTAATTCATAATTAATTAACAATAATATAATCTTTATTAAAATATTAATTTTAACACAAAAAATATATATGTATATAAATTAATTAATACATTAATTTAAACACTAAAAATATAAATATATTATAAATATATACACATTATTCAATCTCATCCTTTCATCACAATTATGATATTAGATTTTGGCCATTAATTTTTTTGTCATAATAATGATACCTTATTTAATTTAAAATGATGTCTTAATTAAAATGATTCCTTATATGTGTGCTTAATATTATTTTTCATTAAATATAATACACAACAACTACTAATTTTAATTATTTTAAATTATTATGTTAATTATTCCTAAACAAAAATTAATTTTTTCAAATTATGTTAATTATTCCTAAACAATTTGAATTAATTTTTAATTTTATAGTTTAGGGTTTAGGGTAATATTATTTAATTATTATAATAACTTATAAAATTAATTTAAATACATTATATTGATTTTGGGTTTAGGGTTTATTGTAATATTATTCAATTATTATTATAATAACTTATAAAGTTAGGGTTTACGTCATATTTTTGTAATAGAATTATATCATATTTATTTTATATTTAATCAGTAATAATATAAGTTAATTTAAAATATTAATTTTAATTAATAAAAAATACTTTAAAATAGTATTAAATGGGTATGAGTAATTTACGAGTATTTTTTTATGCACCAGTATCCGATCCATAGACCGACTAATCCGGAGGAGGTCAGAACTCATCGTCCACTAAAAAACTTTGGGATTGATATAAATATTGTAATGAATTTTTAAAATATTAATTTTAAATGATATTTATTTATACACGAGTGTGAGTATTACGAAATAAGAAAGTATCTTACATAATTAATAAACACCCTAAAAAACGAGTACGAGTAGTTCAAAAAAAATATCATTAGAAACCAAGTGGGGCTAGCCCACTTGGCCACCGGGCTCCTCACACACCTGAGTGATCTAGGTTCAATTTCCATTGGGAACGAATAAGAGGGAAGTTATAAGGAGGTTTTGGAGAATAAGGGTGTATGGAGACTTGGTGAACTAACTACTAACTATACTAATAACTAATTTTGTCCGATTAAAATAAAAAATTATAATATTTTTGTATTCAATATGCACTACGATAAACATGTTGATTGATGTCTATTTCACCAGCCAATAGATGTTGAAGCCACTAATGTTAAAAGTAGGCGCTGATAGACATCGGTTTTTAGTCATAAGCATATAAATACATTATATATATATATATATATATATATATATATATATATATATATATATATATATATATATATATATATATATATAATTTTCATGGGTAGTTCAAAAAAATATCATTAGAATTTGAATTGTATAAGTATATGAATCAGGAGGTAAACATTAACGAAACATACGGGATGCAATACAATAATAAGTCTGGGATGATATTATTATGAATTTTTTAAATTGGACATGTCCGATCACGGATGGTGAACATTAAAATGGATATGAATTACGAGTACTCCTAACATCGATATTGATTATCTCTAATAATTATATTTCCTGGTACCCATTTTACCCTAAGCATATTGATAAATAATTTTGGAGTAGTTACAACTATAGTAATAAATTTTTAAACGGCATATATTCGGATATGAGCGGTTGATATTTAAATAAATATGGTATGATACATTTAAATAAGTACAGGTACCTAAATACTAATTAATAAATATACAACTACCTAATATGATATTACACAAAATTGTATGATTTAATATTTATCAGCAGTGAAATGACGACTTTACCCCTGTGATTTATGGTATACTTTTTCCCACTGGTTTAGGGCATAATGTCACTCGAAGGTTTAATATTTATCGATAGGGTTTATCATTTGTTCCAATTATAACATTATGACTTTACCCTTTTGGTTTATGGTATATTATTATCCAGTAGTTTAGGGCATACTGTACCCCGAGGGCTTACCATTTATCGGTAGGGAATAATACTTTTTCAAAGGGTGAAATTAAGATTTTATCCCAATGATTTTTGGTATACTGTACCCCAAGAGTCTACATAATATGTATTTTGGAGGGAGCATATTATAAAAAAAATTAAGGTATATTTTTAGTTAAGAGCTATTTATTTGACAAAATTCCTGACCATGCAACACACGACCCACAAGTTTTGATAAATGTGCATGAGATGGGTACGAGTATGATAATAATTTTTTTAACGGGACGGGTATATACTATTTCTATATTTTCTATAAAATTTATGCAATGTGTTATAAATAATTACTCCAAATTTTTAGCAATGTAAAAGTTATTTAATCGAACCGGAAGTAGTATATGTATACATAATACATTAAAAATAATATTTCAATCAAATTTTTAAACTAATTAAATAATTTAAATTAATTACAGACTCTTTAAATAATTTAATCAATTTTCTAACCTCTTATCTCAAAAAATTACAATGTGATAATCCTTTCATCTACTTTAAAGGTGGTCATTATTTTTTTTTCACGTGAATTAATGTGTATTTTTTTTTACTTACATGCTATAACTTTACACTTTTTTTCTCAAAATTTATGCACATAATAATATAATACTTTTACGGTACCATAAAATTATTGTTTGCCTTTTCTATAAAATTTATGCAACGTGTTATAAATAATTACATTTTTAGGAATGTAAAAATTATTATTGGATCGGAGGTAGTATATATAATATATTTAAAATAATATTTTTAATCAATTTTTTTTAAAATTATTTAATTAATTTAAATAAATTACAGACCATTTAAATAATTTAATCAACTTTCAAACCAGTGATCTCAAAAAATTACATTATGTAGTGAGTAATGAGTCACATGTATGACCATTTTGCTAAAAAAATAAAATTGATATATTTGGAGTGAAAGCTCAAAATGATAAAATTGAGACATTTAGGATGGACGAAGAGGGTATAAGTAAAAAAAATAATAAAAAATATAAAATTAAAAAATAAATAAATTAAACATCAACCATATCCGTGTAATGCACGGGTTCAAACGCTAGTTTAATTAAACAAAGTATATAATATAATTAACTTTGACTAAATTATGTATAAAAAAAGGTAACAATTTTATAATATTGTAGTATTATAATTTATAAGGATGTTGATATTGTGTATTGTTTTCATTTTAGGGGTGGACAAATCTTTTTGGGACCAATAAAGAAAAATATGCAAGTAATCTTGAAATAGAGGTAATATCAATTTTCTTTTAAAAATGTTATCACACTTTTAATTTATATTATAAATATCATTATCAATTTTCATTAATTGAGTACCATTTTTTATTAATTGAGTATCATTATCATCAATTCATATTTATGCCACCATAATCCTTGTCAAAGACTAAAGTACACATTTTTTTTTATATATAGATTCTAATTATTAATATGACATTAATAGTAAATCTTTCTTTTTTATAAAAATTAAATATAAATTATATACTTGTATTATAGCTGCAAGTGCACTACATTTATAGTAATTGGTTAATTGAGAAGTCGTGTATGTATCTAAATGTATTAAACTTTCTCACAATTTAAATTATGTATATTTTAATACTTGATAATTTTTATATCGTATCTATGAAATGATCTTGTATGCTATTGATTCGTTGGTATGACTATTCAATATTAGTTTATTTTACTAGAAATTCACTTGAAGTTATTCACGAGTCCAAGAACCACTTATTGATCACTAATGATTCAATCTTTAAATATATTTAAATAATACGTGTTTACATTTCATGGAAATTTAAAAAGTTAAAATTTGATCAATTTTATTAATTTTTGCAAGAGTAAAAGACTCATACGGTGAAATTTTACATGTATTATTTTTATTTTTATGTTGCATGCATTAAAAATGTTTTTTTTTTTTCAAATTATAAGAGTATATATATTATAAGGGGTTATTGTAGAAATGCATTGCCATAATGAAGCCGCGTGTGGTAGAAATTACATTTTGTGTTTAATTATAAAAAGATTTTTTTTAATAAATAAAGAATCAAAATATAAATTTTAAACGCAATAATGAAATGATAATATAGCATATATGAATATAAAAAAAATATCTTTGTAGATCTTAATTAATTCCACGGCAGTTAAGAGTTAAAAATAATTTTAGTCACACATTTTTTTTCTTTATATCATCGATAACCTCAAATAGTTAAAATTTTCAATTTCATCACACCCTTAATAATTAATCATACAATTTCAGCCCAATTTTTATATTTTCCATTATCTAATATACTTCCTCTCTCTCCTTAATTACACATACTATCAAAATTTTCTTTTATTTTATGTATACTGCTTAAATCTTAAAGTTTTATTTTATGTATACTGCTTAAATTTTAAAGATTATTTTATGTTTTCGCTCTCATAATTTAAATGATAATATTGTGTAATTTTGAACAGTTTCTTGAAATCTTGTTATAGAATTTATGTGTGAGGTAATTTTTTTAAAAAATTATATATAAAAAAAAAAGCAAAATGGAATAATTTGGAAAAGAATTGATTACCCAATCAGAGCCATGCAGTGTATCAACGTGTGTTTGTTTGACATGTCACCCAATCAAAAATATATTGCCCTACTCTACAAAAATCACAATTAGCTCAATTCTTTTAGAATAGAATATTTAATTTGTAAAGTTTAATGAAAATGGTATGCATTTACAAGGCTATTTGTTGTCCCCATTTGAACTCCATCCCTACATAAACCCCCAGCAAGGATTGAGCTATACTCAACTCCCTCTCTCTCCTCTTTTTCTCTCTCCCTAAAAACCTCATGGCAGAAGTACTGAATGAAGACCAGATAGTTGAATTCCAAGAGGCATTCGGGCTCTTTGACAAAGATGGAGATGGTATCATTTTCTCTCACCTCTCTCTCTCTCTCTCTCTTCATCTCTTTTCATGCATGTTAATTTCTCCATGAAACAACATATATAGGTTGAAGAATTGGTATATGATTTGCAGGGTGTATCACCATTGAAGAACTGGCTACAGTGATAAGGTCTCTTGATCAGAACCCTACAGAGGAAGAACTGCAGGATATGATCAGTGAGATTGATTCCAATGGAAATGGCACCATTGAATTCTCTGAATTCTTGAACCTCATGGCCAAGAAAATGAAGGTATACTTATATAAACACGGATCCTCCATCCCATTTTCATGTATCATCTTCAGTGTCATTAATTATACGATTAAGTGTGATATATTCGTCGGAATAATACCAAAAACATTACAACAAAATAACACGGAAAATTGGAATCATATATATATGTACTAAATTCTTTACTAGTATTACTTTTAATTAATCTCCTGATAAATATATATATTCTTTTATTAATTCAATTATTTAATAATTATTTATTTTAGGAAACTGATGCAGAGGAGGAGCTGAAAGAAGCTTTCAAAGTGTTTGACAAGGATCAAAATGGCTACATATCAGCTGATGAGGTGCATATAACTAATTAATATTTTAACATTTCTACAATTTTCTTTTCTATTCGTGCCTCAATTATTTACATACAAACAATCAACTATTTATATCATTACAATATCACCTGTTATAAAAATGTCATTTACTTTTTACATTTTATTTAGTCAAAAACATTAGTAGCCCACCTTTTGTTAATACACCCAAAATACATCTCTTTTTTCTTATGCCTTTACAATATAACATAAAATTTCTTAATCGTCATATCCGAGAATACAAGCAAGTATTCTCGAAACAAAGAAAATAATTAAGATTTAATTAGATCTTAATATAAATTTGATTTTCAAAGATAGAAACTTGTGTAAATTAGCGGATGGAGGGAGTAATTATTTATCGGACAACTACTCCATAGCAAACGAGGCCATAGGGGCTGATATATATAAACTTTATGCATTCAATATATATCATACCACTTGCAAATTTAATTAGAATAAATAAAAATTCCCTATTTCTACTATTAATTCTTTGTCGGACAACTACTCATCCGTAGCAACATTGTACATGACATGTACCATAATTTACTGTATTTCCATCATTATTTATTATTTTTGCATCACAACTTGATCTATTTTGTCCCTTCAAAGGTTAAAAAACATTTCACTTTTAATTATTCATTAAATTATTCCAAAATTTTATGAATCTGAATACTCTACATTTTAACTCAGTGAATATTCTGTAATTTTCTAAGACAGAATATACGATCGAGAGATAAAAGAAAAATGGAGTAAATTATTTACTTGTGGGTTAGTTTATTTTATTTTAATTAAATTAAATTTTCTTTAAATTTTTATTTTTCTCTCTCCTCAAAATTTACACATTATTTTATTTTATATGGTCCCCCATTTGAGATAAAGATGACTTCATTTAATTCATGGTACTACCCAAGTCAGTTTCCAAGGCAAATTGATCTGTCATTGCCTAAATATACTTTCTTTTCACAGTTGTTCACATGAATATATTTTATTAGGTCAACCTATTTTATAAACATTATAAAAAAAAAAATCCTATACAATGAACTTTACCTTATGTGAAGAAATGAATTTAATTTTTTTAAATTGAAATAATTCTTTAATTAATTGCTGGAGCACTATATATGCAATTAATTAATTAATTAAATTAATTGTGTGCAGCTTCGACACGTGATGATCAACTTAGGGGAAAAATTAACAGATGAAGAAGTTGAGCAGATGATAAGGGAGGCTGATTTGGATGGAGATGGACAAGTTAATTATGATGAATTTGTAAAGATGATGATGGCTATTGGTTAATTAAATTAATTAGGATTATATGTTGCTTAATTACTGTGGATTAAGTTGTTTAAGTATGGTTAAGCAGTACTTAATTAAGCTCCGTGTCTAGGGAAAAACTTCAGGTTCGTTGTATGGCTATGGTTATCTGAATTAATTAATTAGATAAATTAATTTATTATATTTTATGTATACTTTAAATTTTAGATAATTAAAGGAAATGGAATATTTAAGTTGACTTGTTTCTCATTTTTTTTCTCCTCTGAATAAATGGTTATTAATTTTAAAAGTCAGAATTTTTCCATTTCCTTGAGGTTACTGAGCAAGTGCCAGTGATGTCACCCCCACAAAATACACAGAAAAGTCATGCATCTCAAATTAAATTTTAAAAAGATATTAATAATTTATAATTATCAACATCACATTCCAAAAACTCTAAATAGAAGTGTATATAATTAAAGATGTTAATAATAGTTTTATCATTTTATTGTGCAAAGTTTTTAAGTTCCAATTAATAATTTGATTTTTTTTATTTGAAATAATATTTTTGAGTCATATTATTATCTTTAATTAAAAATTGAATGCAAGACAGGATCAAATAGGAAGTTAAATTGTTACAAAAGTATAATGACAAATTGGCAATAGCATAGAGGGTAAGTACTATTGTTATTTTAACATACATAGCTTAATTAATTTTTGAATGCAATGTGTTTAGATAACTATTTCGGTTATGATCATGGTACAGTTATGATTGTGCTGTTTTAATCGTTTTGCAAAAACTTTGCAAGTCTCATCATTTCTTTAAATCCTATAAAAGATTTAACAATTTCTTTTATAAAATAATTAAAACAAAAAAAAATTAAAAGTTATGGGACTATAATTGACTCAAAGGGACTAAAATTGAAAAAATAAAAATTTATAGAACTAAAATTGAGTTCATCAAAATTCACGTGATATTTTCTCAATTTAAACATATTTAATAATAGAAGAACTTGAGTTCATATATTTCTTTGGGCCAAAGTCTAATAATGAATGTCGAAGAGTGGGCCTTAAATTAATCAAAAATCAATCATAAATTGAGCCCAAGTGGCCTCCAATGGGGTTGAGGTGCGTAAAAATGGTAGACTATTGTGCATCGAGTAAGATTCTTGTGCCCTCGAGGATACCGTATCCCCATATTCCCAAACTCAATTTAAACTCCTAGCAATACATATGGTTAAATAGAATATAGAGGGGGAGAATTGGGACACGGTGTTCCCGGGGCACATGAGCTTTTTCCTTGTGCATCAAATTGTCTTTATTCTCCAAAGCATTTCTTTAGAAAATTGTTTTTATTACTCCGTTAGAGTTGTCTTATCTACAGCTGCAAACATGTGCAAAACGCTACATTGGAATGCCTGCTGATTTGGTGTTGGAAACTGATCCAGTTCTCTCCAATCTTTGTTTGGCTTCTGAGAGTATGCAATACAATACAGATCCCTTATCTGACACTACATTTTCAGTAGATGATGTTTTTTTTTTTTTTTTTTTTTGAATAGGAATGCATCAACTATGATGTAATAATCTGCAGTTTCTAGTTGTTTAAATAATCTCAAATTGCAGGACTTTTATTTGGACTTAGTGGAGGACAATCGCAAAATGACAACCTGGAGCTTGCATTCCGACCAGTTGAGGGAGGAAGGGAGAAAGGATTTTAGTCGTATAAAATGAGGTCATATTCTGTTTTTGAGTTAGCCTTAAATTTCTGTGGTCCCTCTTAATTTAAACACGCTTGCAATATATAAGGTACGTATGATTGGAAGGAAAGACTACAGGTTTACTCCCATGTCCATGTGATCCCTCTTAATTTAAAGACCCTATCAATACATAGGGTACATATGATTCGAAGAAGGGACTACAGGCCCGTGAACCCGATTTCAAGTAGCACTAAATAGTGAAGAATGGGGGAGTTCAAACACACAGAGGAGGAGGAATAATAGCATTTAAATAGTCTATTAGAAATTGACATGGCAGTGAGTTGATTAAAATACTAAAATAGTGAACATGTAAGATCTATTACAACCACATGCTCCAAAGAGACATACTTCCATCATTATCCTCAGTAGCACCTCGCAGAGTTCGGGTTCCAGTGATCATAGGTCACAAGCACCTTATCCTCATTAGCACCCCAATCAGCGTCGTGATCAGGCTTAAGTAGGCACTCTGTCCCTCCTCAAACACACCATTGAAAGGAAGGTCTTTGGAACAGAGTCACCCACGCATTCCTTTGCATCAAAAGTTAAAAACACCATCATGTTAGTGCCGATCACAACAGCATTCCTCAATTTTCACCACTTCGTAAGCTTTGCCTGTCTGAAAACAAAATCAAATCCATATGATACAAGAGCAAAAAAACAGGAATGAGCTTAAAATTATCTTCTATTCACTCTTATCTTAATGTTTCAATTATTCATAGGATTATTAACTTATAGACTAACATTATTTGCAGTTTGATTCCAAATGGTAATAATAATAATAATAAACGTACAAACCCTCAAGAATCAAGAATCAGATATGGTTAGGCAGATCAAAAACTACAAATCCAAGAGTAAAAATACAAAACTTCCTTACCTTTTGGGAGATATGAGTAAGAGCGTAGGGCAAAGCATCATACACATATCTCCCTAATTGGTGTAAAAGTAAAGTCGTGCATTGGAAAGGGGCAAGTCACACCATAACCCTGGTTGTCAAATTAACATTGGAATAATCAGAAATTGAGGAATTACATACCCTGGTAGTACGCACTTGATGAAGAAACGTCTTGGCCATTCGGAGTTCCTTCCTCACCGTCGCCGGACCATACAATTTCATTTCCTTCCTCCTCCCACGGATACCTACAATTAACACAGTGTGTAATCAGACCGGTTTGATTTTGCCGACATGTTTCCACTGGCGGCCAAAATTCTTCCATCACTGATACAGAGAGAGGGGAGGGCAAAGGCAATTTTTTTCTGAAACAATGAACTGAAAAAACAAACCTAAACCCCAAATTCGAATTCGACGCTATATATATGTAAACCTATAAGAAAAGTCAATAGGAGGAACATGGATAATTGGGCCGGTCCTACAACAATTGGACTGTGGATTGTATAAATTGGGCCAGTTGGCACTTTTTTCCATAATGGATCCAATTCATTGCCTAAGCCCAGTTGTCACTTTTTTCATAATGGATCCAATTCATTGCCTAAGAATGTGCAGTAGATAAATTAACCGAATCGAATTATCTCCTTTTTTTTTTTTTTGAGTAAATTAATAACCTAGGTGCACTACAGATAACCCTAACATTAAAACACCAAATCCCAAATTCTAAACCAAAACCCAAACCTAATTTTGATTCTCCAGACCAAGACCATATTTTGGGCCACTCTAGCCACTAATTTTGTGGGCTGTTGCTGTTATGAACCTCCAATCCTTTTTTCTTGATAAATTTCAACTCGCCTCTGATGTTACGGCCCATGATATTATTTTTATTTAGCCAGACCAGTAGAAAATAAGTCCATATATGTGTTAATTCAAATATGAATTTTCTTATTTAAATAAGAAATTAGTTATAATTATATGAATGCGAATCTGGGTTTGAATTACAACATATACCCATATCGTCGATCAATCAATAATCTTGGAATTTTTTTATTCAAATAAGAAATTAATAATTACACCTATAAATAAAGGAGCAGTACAATTTTTAAATTAGTTATCACTTTTTATTAAAAATATTATCACTTTTTTTTAATGTTGTTATTTTTTATTTATATGATCTCTCACTTAAGTGATGTGCTCAGTGGCCAGGTGGTTACCATTTTTTATCAATTGATTTTCACTTTACATTAAAATGTTATTACTTATTACCTATATCTCATAGAAGTAATTCCGCGAAACGATCTCACCCAATTCTTCTGTCTTTTATTATAGAAATTATTATTTTTTCATTAAAAAAAGTTATAATTTTTATTTATATTACAAATTGTTTATAAAATAATTTATAGCGCTACTTTCACTTTTGTTGTTAATTTGAGTATAACTTTTTATTAAAATATTATAATGAAAATTTTCTCACGATGTCATAGTGTTTACATGTTTTAATTCTTTGTTTAATATTAATTTATGTTTCATTAAAAAATAAAATTAATTAGACCTTAAGCACAAGGTATGTAGACAGACTTGTAAACCAATGACTAATACTCCATGATTTGGCATTGACCAATACACGTTGTCTATCAGTCTATGCATGGAATTCGTTGTTCGATCAAAGTCATTTATAAGTAATTATCTTATAATATATGTATCAATTATTATTATTATTATTATTATTATTAATGATAAACTTAAAATAAATTTGGCAAAGACTTGTGTACAACATTCAATTGGTACAACCTCCTTCATTCACCTTCAGTGTGTGTTTTCTTTTTTTTTAATTGTTGTTGTACATTACTGTTTTTTTTTTTAATTTTAGGGATATAATTGTAATTTTATCCTTGTGGTTTAGGGTATAATTATCCCCTAGGGTTTAGGGTATAATTATAATTTTATCCTTGTAGTTTATGGTATAATTATCCCCTAGTGTTTAGGGTATAATTGTAATTTTATCCTTATGGTTTAGGGTATAATTATTCCCTAGGATTTAGGATTTAGGGTATAATGATAATTTTACCATTGTGGTTTAGAGTATAATTATCCCTTAGGGTTTAGGGTATAATAGTCATTTAAATAAAAAATTTAAAAATAAAATAAAAAATAACATTAATAAAGGAACAGGAATTAATTAAGAAGGGTTGAGACCAATGTTGTACCAATCCAATTGGTACAACCGATTGCACCCTAGTCCCCTCAATAAATTTTATTTTATGAGATTATGATATTAAATGAAATTTTATTTTTGATATATACGTGAACATAACCATGAGATTAACATATAAATTAGAAAGTATGAAGTATATGACAGTGAGGGAGTAATATATAAAAATAGTACTATTTTTTTATCTAGGTTTACTTAACGTAACAAGTAGATGATATAATACCCTTTCATAAGTTAGGTTCATAATATTTGTGTTCTTTATTTTATTATTTATTTATTAAAACTAAGCCCCTCTCTCTCTCTCTCTCTCTATATATATATATATATATATATATATATATATATATATATATATATATATAACTAAAATAATTACCCACGTATTACACGGTTACAATAATTGTATTTTAAGATCTAAAATTATAATTTTTTTATTTATAAAATATATATTCACATAATAATTTTGATTTTTTTATTATAATAATCTATATAATTATATTATTATTAATTTAATTACAGTGTCATGAAAAAATAAAATAAAATAAATAATAAAACTTGAATACAATAACTTTCTATTAAATTATTAATACTTTTTTAATTAAAATACTTAATTAGTAAAGAAAATTTTATAACTTATAAATATATTTCAAAATAAAGTATTCATAAAAAAATATTTCGAAAAAATCTTATAAAGTTTTCTTACAAATTTAAGTTCAAACATGTATTATTAGAATAAGATAAAAACTCCTGTGCACCCAAACACACGGATTACATTCCGTGCTCCTTTAGAAATTTGTGTTAAATTGTATACCCTTTAGTATATAGATGTGTACCCTTTATTTCCTAAAGAAAATTATTGTGTGTATCTGGCCGCATGGACAACACTCCGTGTGCCTTTAGAATTTTGTGTTAAATTGTATACCCTTTAGTATAAAAATGTGTACCCTTTATTTTCTAAAGAAAAAAATATGAATGAAAAGTGTATACCCTTTAGAACAAAATGATGTACCTTTTATTAATTAAAATGTATACCATTTAGGCCAAACCAATGTATCCTTACCCATAATACTAAATTTCTAAAGGCGCACGTAATGTGTTCTCGTGCGCCCGGGCGCACGCAAGCCTCACTCTTAGAATAATAGAAAATGTATTAATTGAATAATTATTGTTGAATCAATAAAAAAACAATATATATAAAATAAAAATTGATAATTCATGAGAGGGTGACACATGTGTTTTAGAAAAAAATTATATTCGCTCCGTCCCATTTCAATGTTTACGTTTCTATTTTGAGCGTCTCATTTCAATATTTACGTTTTTCTTTTTGGAATATGAGATCCACCTAAAATAATTAATATATAATTGATGAGTGATATTTTCACCTAAATTTTAGTGTCTTTTTATATGTGTTTCGTATTATTTTATCCGTATTTATGTATTATTTGGTTGCATTTTGTGTTTTTATGGAAATATATGTGAATGAACTTAAACGTATGATTTTCAGATAAAAATGGATTCTAGAAGCGATAAGAAAGATTTGGGAAAAACAGAGCTTAATTTGAAGTTGAAACGAGGGAGAATGAGTCAAATTAAGCAAAATGCTGAAAAACGCACGTTCAACTTTTGTAATTTTTATGTACTCTTATGGAGCTCAAAGCTAGAAGTGTGATATATGGTTGAAAAGCCAAAGAAAAGAGAATTGTTTTGGTATAAGAAACACTTCAATCGGAGCCCAAATGAGAAAGTTATGATTAAAATGGTGATGTCGCGCAAGCTGTTCCTACTCAGCATGATTGTGCTACTTTGCATGACTTTTTATACTCTCAAATGTTAGAAGTTTTGTCAGGTCTTTATATGGATAGAAAGCCAACGAAGAGAGGATTGCGTGAGGGCAAGAATCACCTAAATCGGATTTCGGATGGAAAAGTTATATGCGAAACGGTGAGACTGCGTTGCACCAACCCGAACTTGACCCGAGTCCAACCCGAGCTCAGCCCAAAGTCAATTTTATTATTAGAATGTATTCTAGAAGGTTCCAAGGGTAAAAACACCCATTTTTGAGTGTAAAGATCAGTAGGGGATCAGATGCACACCTAATTTACACCATTTTTCACACACTTTCCTCTCCATTCTATCTACCCTTCATCCCATTCACCCATTCTTTATCCATCCATCTACACTTTATCTTCTCCATCAAATCCACCATCCAAGTGATCAAGGAAGCGAGGGAGAGTGAAGATTTCAAGAAGAAGAAGGAGATCTTCATTTAAGGATTTCAAATGGGAAATCTAATTTTAATTTTTGTGAACTTCTTTATAGTTTGATCATGGAATTTGTAGATTCAATTGTTTATGTTGATTTCTCTAAGACTATGATAAGTTAATCTCCTTTGTGAGATTAGCTCCATGATTGGTGTTGGATAATTTAATTTTTATGTAATTTGATTTTAATCTTGAATGAGCTTTGTGTATTTCTATCATTGAATATTGATTGCTTGATGTATATGATGATATGTGTGATTAATTGTCATGTGCATGTGATTATATTGAAAAATCAATTATATGTTTAGGATAGTTCATTAAATCATTTCATCATACAATTCATGTGCATTAATTTAGAATGAGATAGAGATATCCTTCTAGATTTAGAACCTTTTGATATAACATTTGATTAGCTTGATCGAGAGATTGGTTCATTAGATGAGGGGACCAAAACCATTAGTGAATTCATAGTAGCTTAAAAGGGAATATTGCCTATGATTTAGTACCTAATTAGGGAACTCGTAGAGTAATTATTACCTATTGGGAGGTGTTCATTTTGGTCTCGATCCTATGTGCTTTTGGGAGCCTTGTTGAGGGTTTACATCCTATCCATCTCGAGAGAGAGTTTAGGTGGAATTAGTGATCGCTCCTATGCCTTGTCCATGAGAGATTATAATTAATTGTATGATTTTTTTATTATCTATGTCATGATTGTTGCTAATCTCATCCTTGAACTCATTCATCTTTCATTCATTTTATCATTTATTTCTTGCATTAGTTAAATTGCATTTATTTGCAAGATATCCATCTCATTCCGTCGTTCATATAAAATCACGATAAACTTGAGATCGCTTAAACTCTAGTACCTTCCTCCCTGTGGTTTGATAAATTCTTTAATTGATCATCCCGAATATATTACGACCAATCAATCATCCAACACTAATACACCTACCCACTTTATATTAAATATTATATTTTTCTACCCACTATCTATTAAAATATTATACTTCTTAATTAACGTGCAAAAAGTAAACGTAAATTTTGAAACAGGACGGAGGGAGTATTAGGTAAGTACTTCACAATTATATATGTATTAACATACCATGGGACAGTCAAAATCCTGATTGAATTAATTAAATGAATAATTAAATCAATGGGTAATATAATTAATGTTTAGTAAAAGATTTATATAATGTACAAAACCAATGAATAAATTGATGAATAATTAAATCCATGGGTAATATAATGTTGTCTAATAAAGGAAGAGTTGAAGATTGATGCGATAGTACATCTTTTTGTTTTTTTAAAGTGTAAAATTTAACTAAGAAAATTAAAAATTAAGCAATCACTAACTATATACTCTATCATAATTACTTTTCCATGTAATTTCCAAAACATTTACAGAAATTAAAATTTTCATAGAATCTGACAACTCAAAGTACATCAATTAATTATTTCTCATAAAATTTCCACAAGAATATAATTCTTTTATGTTAGGATTCTTCATCGATAAGTGTGCGTGGAATTCATTTGAAACAATTAATCAACTAGCTTTGCGTTTTGTAGAAGTTCAGTGAGATTATTTTAATTAATTAAAATTGAAAATTAGTGATTTAAAAAAAAAAAATTAACAAGGTTAAAAAGTTTATGATTGGACATGTATCAATTTCCCGTGGGTTCAAACTAGATAAAACTTTTTATTTTATTTTATTCATTTTTTAAAGCTAATAATTAAATAAATATATAACCATTTTTATATGAAGTATTTAGACAAGTCTGACTTTGTGGAACATTCTCTTTACTCTGTTTTTCTTTAACATGAACTTAACTAACTCGTAAGTAGTCTTGTGAATATATTTTGCAAATCAAAATTTAATTTAATTTACAAGACTATACACACACAAAAAAAAAATTGAATTCACATAAATTTATAAGGAAAAAACTTTTGTGAGACCGCCTTATGTAAGAGCTTAAGTGATACGGTCAAAATATAATAACTTTTACTATATAGGAAAGTGATACTTCATCCGTCCCATTGAAACGTACGCGTTTTTCTATTTTGGTCTGTCCCAATACAAAATGTGCATTTTCCTTTTTGGTAAAGAGGACCCACACATATTAATTACTTCTCTCTATGGCCCATATGTCATACTAATACATCTACCCACTTTATATTAATATATTATTTCTCTCACCTCACTACACATTAAAATATTATACTCCTTAATCAACGTGCAAAAAACAAACGCGTACGTTGTAACGGTACGGAGGGAATAATAAATTAATGAAAAGTGATAATGCTATTTCATAAATAATTTATAGTATAAATAAAAAGTAATAAAATTTTATAGCGAGAGTGATAACTATTTTAAAAAGTAAAAAATAATCTCACGTGAGACGATCTCACGTAAGACTTATCCAATTTATAATTATGGATAATATGGTAATACTTAATTTAATTAGTGTTCAGGGACTCAAGCTGTAAAGAAGTCTTGGTCAAGTCAATATCCAATTTATAATTATGGATAATTTGATAATACTTAATTTAATTAGTGTTCAGGGACTCAAGCTGTAAAGAAGTCTTGGTCAAGTCAATGACTATTTTGAGAATGACTAGTACTTCAAGTTCATTTGGTATATTTGCATGTGATAGGTAAAGATTTAACGTATGAAGATTTCTAATAAATATGCCCCTCGTCCGTCCCAAGAGAATGCATTTAGTTTTTGTACGTGAGTTAAGAAGTATTATTATTTAATATGCGGTGTGTAATTGTATTATCGAGTATATGAACTCCATATTTTAATTGTAGTAGTGAGTATATGTGGGTTCCATGTGTGTAGAAAGAAAAATGATATATACCTTTAAGAGCAGATATCCAAAATGAAAAAATTGGACTCTAGGGGTGAATGAAGGGAGTATAATATTTTAATAAATAGTGATACTGAATAAATGAATAGTAGTTCAATGAATAATTTAATAAATATTTCGTAGTATAAATAAAAATTAATATTTTAAATAAAAAATGATATAATATTTTTTGATTAAAAGTAAACTGTTCTCGAAAATGTAAAAATGACCCGTGTGAGATGGTATCACACAAATGTTATGAATTTCTGGCGACATCGATTTTCTATGCCACTTCTATATATCATTTCTTTTACTATTAATTAGAGCATATAATTAACACATGAGAGATGAGATGAGAAAGAATATTCATTATTTATAGAGTTAATTATACTTTCTGATATAGTTTTCTCCTTTTTATTACATTACATTACATATTATCTATTCAAAGATGTATCAATAGAAAAGAAGATACACCAAAATAATATAGAGAATTCTGTTAACATTTGGCACCATAATAACATTTTCCATGCTACTTCTTATGCAACATCCTATAAAGCTCAAGTATTATCCAGTAGATTACCAATTCCCCCCAATTTTATTACAAAGCAAGTTGTAACAATGAATCTGGACATTCTGCATTTAACATTAATATATGTACGATCTTAACGATGAGTTTATCATGGATGTGTGTAGTAAAAATAATCTCATAAAAATACTATTAGAAAAACCAACGTTGAATTCCACATAAATATATTATTCATATATATTTTGTATTGTCATTATTTTTAGTCACCTACTCATAATGCAATCACAAATACAAAGTTCATGTATATAGTATATTATAATCATTTTCCCTACATTTTAATTTAGTACGAAGTTATAGATAAGTCATGCATGAAATCGTAGCAAAGTGATCGGAAAATATAATAATTTTAGGAGAAATATGTTAGTAATTAACTTTAAAAATGCTACTCCATGTTTCAACAGAAAAGTGACACTTTTAAAAATTGAAAATTACTTTTATTTACACATATTTGAATTTATTAAATTAAAATGATACATTAATTTCTGTCAAAATTAAATCATTATTTACCCAAATTCCATAACTACTCATTTTATTATAATTTAAAGAATTCTAAGTCACCTGGATTTAAAAATCTTAAATACTAAAAAAAAAAACCCTAAGCCTCAAAATAAGAGTAGAAAAAAAAATAATAAATGTTTGAGATTTAAAAATTTTAAATATAAAAAAACCCCCTTCAACCTCAAAATAAGAGTAGAAAAAAAAGTAAATATCTGAGAATTGACTCGCCTCCTAAAAATATAGGAGAATTGGTAAAAGAATAAATATCCGAGAATCTATTCATCCTAAATTAAAAATTTTTAATATATAAAACCCCTAAACCTCGGAAGTAAGAGTAGAAGAAGAAAAAAAAAAAGAAAGTAAATGCATGAGAATCGACTCGCCTCCTAAATTACTTTTAACGAAAGTAGGTAAAAGAGTAAATGTCCGAGAATCTGAAAAAATGTTAAATGATGTAAGCATGTGATGATGTAGCTGACGGAATACGCGGCAACACGATGTATAAATGGATGCACGTTGAGTGGGTAAAACCACTCCACGCAAGAAACAATTCATACACATAATATAGTATCTTTTAAATTATTAGCTTAATTATCTTGCATTTCCATTAATTCCCATTTCAAAATTCACTTTTTATTTTGCACCCCTTTTCTTCTAAAATCCTTTTAAGATCAAAAAAGATAACTCCCTCCAATTCTTGCAACCATATCTGAGTTCTTGAATCATGCATAGTGATTTCAGAATCCCTGGAGATGTTGTAGTAAGCTTGAGGAAGAACAAGAGGTGGCATTTTGCTGTTGCTAAGGTTAACAGTTTAAGGTCCTTGCTGTGTCTTTACAAACAAGTTGCTGCTAAAAACGAAGCAAATCGACTACTACTCCCAATTTCAACACGTGATCAATGTGTCATAACTGTTGATCATCCCTCAAATGTGGATCAATCATCTCTATCCAACATGATCAAGAACAGAAGCTTGGAGGAGCTGGTTCAGCATGGCCTTGTCGAAGGAATAGCTCGTCTTCTCTACTCCGACTTGAAACGTGGCGTAGTTGGCGATGACGAAGAGATTCTGAGACGAAAGGAAGCGTTTGGAGAGAACAGTTATCCGACCCCTCCTTCGAAGAGCTTGTTACATTTTGTTAGTGAGGCTTTTAAGGATCCAACTATTGTCATCTTGTTGGTTTGTGCTGGTCTGTCTCTTTCGTTTGGGATTAAAGAGAATGGTCCTAAAGAAGGATGGTATGATGGAGGAAGCATATTCATTGCTGTGTTTCTTGTTGTTTCAGTTTCATCTATCAGCAACTTCAGACAGGGGAAACAGTTTGAGAATCTGTCCAAGATCAGCAGCAATATCTCAGTTGAAGTTGTGAGAAATGGGAGGCATCAAGAGATTTCGATCTTTGATGTTGTTGTTGGTGATTTGGTCTGTTTGAAGATAGGTGATCAAGTCCCTGCTGATGGTTTGTTCGTCGAAGGGCACTCGTTGCAAGTCGACGAATCAAGCATGACAGGGGAGAGTGATCATGTTGAAGTGGATCATGATCGGAACCCCTTCTTGTTTTCCGGGACTAAAGTGGTGGATGGATACGCGAAGATGCTCGTTACTTCTGTCGGAACGAATACAACTTGGGGAGAAATGATGAGCACAATTAGTTGCTATGCTAATGATCAAAGCACCCCTCTTCAAGAAAGACTAAACAAGCTGACTTCATCCATTGGTAAAGCTGGCTTGGCCGTAGCTTCTCTAGTTCTTGTTGTGCTTCTAGTGCGTTACTTTACGGGTAGCACGACTGGCGAAGACGGGACGAGGGAGTTCAACGGAAGCAAGACGAAGGCTGATGATGTGATCAATGCAGTTGTGGGGATCATAGCAGCTGCTGTGACTATAGTGGTGGTTGCTATTCCGGAAGGATTGCCTCTTGCAGTTACACTCACTCTCGCGTATTCGATGAAAAGAATGATGTCTGATCATGCTATGGTAAGAAAGCTCTCCGCCTGCGAAACCATGGGGTGTGCAACAACCATATGTACTGATAAAACAGGCACTCTGACATTGAATGAAATGAAAGTCACAAAATTTTGTTTGGGGATGAAGTTTATGGGACGAAACGACTGTTCTTCGATTGCGCCAACAGTTCTTGAATTGCTTCGGCATGGTGTTGGTATCAACACCACTGGCACTGTTTATAAGTCCAGTGAACCAAGGGGTGAGTTTGAGTTCTCTGGCAGCCCTACAGAGAAGGCCATTCTTGCTTGGGGTGTACTTGAGTTAAATATGGATGTCGAGAAGATGAAACGAGAATCGACTGTTTTGTCAGTCGAAACGTTTAGTTCGGAGAAGAAGAGGAGCAGCATGATGGTGAGGAATCTTCAGAGTGGTGATGTTTATGCACACTTTAAAGGAGCAGCTGAGATGATTCTTGCAATGTGCTCTTGTTACTATGATGTAGAAGGGAATCTTATAACGTTTGATGATTCCGAAAGGATGAAATTCGAAGAGATGATACAAGGTATGGCTATTAAGAGTCTTCGATGCATTGCATTCGCTTGTAAACATGTGTTGGACATGGACATGGAGACAGATGAGATAGGTGCACCGATACACCAGACGGGGTTGGCTCTTTTAGGCCTTGTAGGCATAAAAGATCCATGCCGTCCGGGTGTCAAGCAAGCTGTGACAGACTGTCGATCCGCGAGTGTGAATGTGAAAATGATCACTGGTGACAATGTCTTCACAGCAAAAGCCATAGCTTTTGAGTGTGGAATACTTGATCACACTCAACAACTGAATGATGGATCAGTGGTTGAGGGGGTGGAGTTTCGTAGCTTGTCTGAAGACGAGCGAATGGAGAGAGTTGACAGGATTCGTGTCATGGCGCGATCGTCTCCTTTCGACAAGCTTCTAATGGTGCAATGCCTGAAAAAGAAAGGTCATGTGGTGGCAGTGACAGGAGATGGCACAAATGATGCACCAGCATTGAAAGAAGCAGACATAGGCCTTTCCATGGGAGTTGAAGGCACTGAAGTAGCCAAACAGAGCTCTGATATCGTCATCTTAGACGATAACTTCGCCTCCGTCGTGACAGTACTGAAATGGGGTCGATGTGTTTACAACAACATCCAAAAGTTCATCCAATTCCAGCTCACTGTCAATGTAGCAGCTCTAGCAATCAACTTCGTGGCTGCTGTTTCGTCCGGTGAAGTGCCCTTAACCGCGGTTCAGCTGCTGTGGGTGAACCTGATCATGGACACTCTAGGTGCATTAGCTCTAGCAACGGAGAAACCGAGCAAAGAGCTAATGAAACAACGGCCCGTGGGACGAACACAGCCACTGATCACCAATGCCATGTGGAGAAACCTAGTCTCACAAGCCCTTTACCAAATAACCATACTATTGGCACTACATTTCAAGGGTGAGTCCTTCTTTCGCGTCGGAAAGAAGGTAAACGAGACGATGATCTTCAACACGTTCGTCCTGTGTCAAGTGTTCAACGAATTCAATGCCCGAAAAATAGATAAGAAGAATGTGTTTGAGGGGATATTGAAGAACAAGGTGTTCTTGGTGATTGTTGGGATAACATTGGTGCTTCAAGTGGTGATGGTGGGATTGTTGAACAAGTTTGCTGATACAGAGAGGTTGGATCTGGTGCAGTGGGGTGTATGTTTAGGCATTGCAGCTGCATCTTGGCCTATTGGATTTGCTGTCAAGTTCATACCAGTTTCTGAAATGCCATTATCTAGTTACATTATGTTGAAGGTTGTGAAATTTATCTGAATTAATTAGCATGTATTATATTATTTTTATTTTAAGTTAGTTTGTTTGTATATATGGATTACTTATTTTGTTAGACGTGTATGTTATCTATCTTTGCTTAGAAAAATAAAAGAAATCATGGCATAAATTTCTTGTTTGCTACTAATATTTTAATTTAATTTCATTTTACTTTATTTATGGAGTAATTAATTACTTTTTTGAGTATGAAAGTGAAGTCAATTTGTAAGATAGATCATGTTGACCCATTTTACTTGTGGTCAACTTTAGCGGGAGGTGTACATTGAAATTGCACTTTCGTATATCATCTTCTACTAGCACAAAACCCGCGTAATATGCGAAAACATTAAGTTATTTCTTTTAAAATTTAAATATTAATATAATTTAGTTATAAATTTAAAAGTTTAAAATGCGTTTGATGAAATTTGGCATAATTTTTCTATAAATATAAAATAAATATTGAATAGTATAAAAATACATTAGCATAAAACAATCATTAAATGAAAATATATAAGATAACCAAATACTCTATTCGTCCTATTTATTTACTTAAATTCACATGAATTAAAATGTATAATATTATTTTATATAAAGTGGTTTGTTGTATTAATTATGATAAGTTTTGAAGTATGTGTGGGGTCTTTTTATAAGGCAAAACAAATTATAATATAAATAAAATGTAATAATATTTTTTAAAAAATAATATCTCTAATAAAAATTGATAACTAATTAGAAAAGTCTAAGAAGATCTCACCTGAGACTGACTGCATTTTTTCTTTTTTAAATAAAAATTGATACATTTAAACTAAACGTTCAAAAGACAAAATAAATATCTTACCGTCAATGAATGAAGTAGGAGTATTACTTTACCTTCAACATTTATTAAAATTTGCATTTCAAAAATATTAATTCAACATATTGAAAACCTCTATAAACTACAGTTAGTTTTATATTTTACACAATTCCTTCTACATCATCAAAATATAAATTTTAATTGATGATTACTGTTGAAATAGCAGATAGCTTATGTACGAATAAAACAGTACTTTAAACCAAAATCAATTATAATGAATATCTAGAATTGGTATGTGACTGCAACAATGTATAATGCATGAAATGGATATCCATTTCTATGCATAAGTGAGAAACAGTTTTTTTTTTAGAAAAATTATATTGTCTATTAATTTTAATAATATGTCATTTGCCGGATGATAATTTGATTTTGAATTTAAGGATTTGAGGCTGAATTTTACGTGCATTTTTATTAAATTAAATCTGCCGTTGATTCATGTTGGATTGTTATGTATTTGAAATTCATCACTTTCATTTATCAGTTTAATTTAGAGATAACTTCCACTTTATGTAGTTGGCAACATTAACTTCCATACAGGTAGTACCACCACTTCTGAATGCTGAAATGGTTTTATAAATTTTACATATCAAATTAGGTTATCCAGAATAAAAAAATTGCAACAACAAAATAGAAAATGACATTCATTTTATAGAGGGCGTACTGTAATGAAAATAAGAGGATATATATTGGCTAGTATAGCAATTATTGAGATATACTAAAAAAAAAAAAGAGAGATAAAATGATGCTACAAATCAAGACTACTTAATTCTAATGGCTAGGAAATTTTTGCAAGTGCTCAAAGAATAGAAAATCAAAATTATGATATTAATTTATAATTTATATGTGGGGCATCTGATTTACGAATGAACCATCTTTCCACTCTATCAGTATAGTTTACTCTCCAACCACAGTCTATCCTATTTATAATATAAATCTTAGTGAGGAACCTCCTTAAGAAACCAAACCACCGTTTTGCAGACTGGATCAGCTATAATGATAAGTATCCACCCAACCCATCAACCAAAACTTCTTTAGGCGTTCTTGATTCCATGACATAATTCTGAGCATGAGTACATAGTTCTAAATGAAATGGATTGGATAAAGGGGAGGAAAAAGACTTACTGTCTATTGGAAGAGTAAAGTAAAAAAAAGGATTTCCAAAGTTAGAAACTAAATCAAATGCAAAGAAGTAATCAAATAACCTGCTAAGTGCTAACAACAAAGTATACAAAATCAGGCTTTAGCGAAGCCAAGCTTAACAGCTGGCCATAGTTCATCTCCAAAGAAGCTGCTTGAGTACAGTACCTAGTCCCCTGCTTTAAGCCCACCTCTTGTTGCATTTCACCACCTTCTGTAGCTTAAATCATTTTTTCGTTTTTTATTACTTTCTCTAAATTTAACAGCACACGTATACGTAGATACATGTATATGACTCTAATACATTGTAAATGATATGTGTTATATATTACAGTGAAGTTTCATATCAATACCAAGAATATAAAACATAAAAATTTCTCTAATCAAACTGCATGTAAGAAGAAATGATAGATACTAATTACTTACAGTGATGACCACCCCACCACCTTGTTTTTGGCCAAATGTCAAGCCCAATGGCTTATCAACTTCAACCTCAATATTCTTAGCAGCAACACCAGTTCTAGCTGTGATCTCGAGACTCTCTTTTGCTCACACTCTCAACACTGATAATACTCTGACTCACCAATGAATTAAACATAATCCTTTTGGTTTCTTGAATTGAAATCCCTTGAAAACTGGTTTTCTGATCAGAGTTTCAAGAAAAATAACCCTAAATTATAATGAGCCTTGCATACATGATTAAACAATGCTTATGACAAACTTAAGTACCTGAAATGGAGGAGCTGAGTACCTTGAATTAGGCTTCGAGAGAGGTTTACGGTGAAATCAAGTGCACATAAAGAGGATGCACCAACAGCTACAACCATGGATGAAGACATTTTCACTTTTCGGTGTGATTGATTTTTGTCCAAAAACGCACTCTCAGGAGTGCGTTTGATTTTAGCCCTGTCATTGCTGTATCAAACATTTTTACCCATCAAATTTTTCTTTGGGCCTAGTCTTATAAAATTGACTTGAAAATTAAAAAATATAAATACATGTACAAAAAGTAATAGATGAAAGTTACTCACAAAAGTATAGATTCTGAAACATTGAGACCATTAAATTAAGTATGTAGTTCACTGGAATGGCAAATGCAAAAGGTAAAAATATTAAAAGATATACTGTAGTTTGTAGTACCTTATTTTCGAATCAGTGATCGGAAGAAACGATCGATGAGATGAAAATTATTCGTCGATGGAGGAGAGGAAAATAAGGGTTTGCATTGTCCAACATACACAATCTGCAAATTAACCAACAAACAAAACGGGAACATTACAACAAAAGTACTCTAAATCATAATAAAAGAGAGAAAATGAACAGAAAAAAGAGAAAAAAATAAATGGGCAAAAGAAAGATCGAACATTTGATCATGTTCAGCTTCAATTATTGCTAAATGATATGAAATTAGCGTGAAAGATTATTGATGGGCTCTATGTTGCAGTTGCAGTGTGGGAATCTTCCCCAAATGAGATTAGGGCAAATAAATAATTCCCAATTTTCATCTTTAACTTATTTTCTCATCTAAACCAATCAAAACCAATTCAAATAATGGGAAATATATTTACCTCCACTTCTTTTATAAGAATTTCACCCAGTATGATCATTAAGAGAAGTAGAGAAGGATCATATCTGGAAGATGTACATATAGTAGAGGCGCTCGGCGGCCACCGCAATCGCCACAAAGAATTAAGGCTGACGGTTGCCAGAGACGAACAGTTGGAGACGTCTCCGCCGAAGCCAAAACCCATGAGTGCGACGGCCGTAGAATAGGGTTTTGAGGGTAGTTTTTCAAAGGACAATTAAAATTTTAGTAAAATCCCTAAACTCCCATGATATCTTGAAAATGGCACCGAATACTAATTACCCAATAAAAAAGTTAAATAAAATGTCAAAAAATCAAAATTATAAGAATTTGACAAATCAGCCGTAGATTACTCTAATAATGACACGTCAGCAATTAAAAACTTTGTTGAGTATATAAAAGATACCACTGCTCCAATCGATGTAGGATGGGGAGAGAGATTATTAGTGGAGAGAGTTAATGGTGTTAAGTTCTCCATTTAGAAAATTAATTATATATTAGAAAAGGATTTTATTTAATTATTTTTTAGAAAAATAGAATTCCTTCGACTTAAATAAAAAAAATTAAAATACACATTAACACCATTAACAATAAAACTTTGAGATCATTTATCGCACATAAAAAAATCTAAAAAAAGAAAAGATAACAAGTTTTCCTTTTGGTGAGTTTCAATCCTTTATTTTTACACGAAAATTGTAATTTTCATGATAAATTGTTTAGTAATCACTTCAAACTAATGTTTGACAAAGAGTATGGTTATATGGTAAAGGGCTCATAAAAGATACTAGTTGTTTTACACTTTCTATCTTATATGGGAACATTGGAATAAAAGATGATGTAGGGAACAGTGGAATAAAATATGATGTACGAAAGTGACACTGAAAATTTAAATTGATTTGAAATTACTTTTGAATAAAATCCAAATTTATTAGCCTAGTCCTTATCTGATTGAGGGAATCTCCTCCTCAAATTCATTCTTTTTAGATAAAATCCAAATCTATTAGCCTAGTCCGTATTTGATTGAGGGAATCTCCTCCTCAAATTCATTCTTCATATTTAGATACAATTTGAAATAAATAAATTTAAAATTTATGATTTTAAATTATTATAATTTAAAGTATAGATTTGAATTTAATATTTTCGTAGTTGTGGTTTTCAAATTCTAAGTCATTTAAAAATCTTTCTCATAATATTATAAAAAATAAATTATTAAAAACTTTTAAAAAATAAATTAATAAACTCAATACTCAAAATAAATAAATAAATAAAATTGATAGAGTTTCACAACCTATATCCAAAACTTGAGTTAAATAATATACTATTCTTTTTTATTCAAAAAGTTGTAAATTTTCATCAATTATTGTAACTTAGTTATTAATACGATCTCACACACAAGCTTTTTGTTGTCGTGGTAGAGTAATAATTAAATTCAACGAATCTCTTTCGTAAATATAGTTTTTTGAGTATATATAATTCATGGGCTTGGCCCAATATGGTTACGAGAAGTAGAGTAAATATCATGGGCCTAGCCCGTTAAATTCCAAAACTCATTAATTGCAGAATGTTCAATCAGTAGAGTAGCACTAATAACAACACCGTTCTACGCTATCAAAATTTAATCACTCACGGCTCGTTTTATAGACCGATATAAGATAAGAAATCAGTATTTTCATAATTGGACCGGAGATTGAACCGGTAGATGCAACGGTTCGAGGTTCAACCCGTTAGACCGGTTCAATCGACGGTTCAACCGAAAAATTAAAATTTACACATTTTTTATTATATTTTATAATATTACAATTCCTTAAAAAAATTTATAATAACCAAAATTATTTTATAAAGAGAAAATTCAATTCATATAAAAATATAATTAGATAAAATATTTATTGTTTATAATTCATATTTTATACTGCACATTTTTATATATTCTCTCAAAAACATATTACATAATTTATACTCAAACTGTTATACATCTGGTGCACCACTCTAGTAAAATCACATAATTTAATTCAAAATTTAAATATTATATTTTAAAATAAATAAAAATAAAAGTAAAATAATACAAAATATAAAATATAAACAGAAAAACAGAAAAATTAAAAAAAAATAAAAAAATCGGTTGGACCGATTCAACCAGTTTTCCCGATTTTGATCGTTTTGGCTGGTTCAATCTGGTTCAATTCAAAAAAATGGTTTTATAGGGATTTTGACCGGTTTGAAGGCCGGTTCCCAGTTGAACCGGTTCGACCGGCCGGGCCAACCGCTTTTTAAAATCACTGTAAGGAACTATATATTAGAAATGAGATTTAAATGAAAATAAGTATCGATAATACGAAAAATTGAGATTGTTTGATAGATTGTATTAAAATTTATATAATAAAAAGTTGAGATGTTTGATAAAAGATGAAAAAGGTAAATTAAATGTTGAAATTACATTTATATCCCCTTTATAATATTAAATAATACTACTCTCTCCCACACCACCGGTCCTCTCCTTCCACCGGCGCCTGTTTTCTTTCAACCTCCATTGCTACGAGCTCTTCAATGTATTTATTTGGACACCTCTATTTTGACAGAATGGAGGGGATACCGAAAAATGCAGAGCAGCAGGGTGGTGACTGGAAAAAAGAAACACAGAGTCAAAATAGAAGGATCTGGAGTTGAATATGAAGCTTGGCCTCGAAGTCTATGATTCCGGCCGCCGTAATCTTCAAATTAAGGTGGAGGCTATTTTGATTATGCTATGATAAATTGAAAAAAAAATTGAATGCTGGAATATGAGTAACTAGAATCATCAACGTGGCAGAATGAGTGGCAAGTGTTCACCGGCAATCTGCCGCCCATCATCAATTTCAGAGAAATGAAAATTTGGATGTCATCTTTTCCGATCGTGAACTATGAATAAAAGTTTTTTTAAGGATAATTCATTAATTTCATAAGTTTATATTGATTCACTGTAGAATACGAGTTTATTTGCTACTGAATATGAGATATAAAGGAATTGTGTACAATGTGATTTATTTGACTCATGCTGAATTGTACTGTCGTTTGATATTATTAAAAAAATGAGATTGTTATAACTAAGTATTTAATTATTTTATATTTGTTATTGAGTATTAATAAATTAGATTAAAATAACATATTTACCCCAATATTATTATTATTACTAGAAACTTACCCGTGAGTTACACGGGAATTAGTTTTTACAATGCTATTTATATTTAATATAATTATAAATATTTTAATAGTATTTTTTTAATAATCATTTAGAATTTGAATTAATAAAACACAATTTTGTTCTTGAATCATACTATTTGAAATTTATATGAATATTATATTTCTTAACCTTATTATTTTTAGCATAACCGTTCATGAATAAACCTTAAAACCCTAAAGCCTATACCCTAAACCTTATATCCAAAAAAAATTAGATAAATATAGATAAATATGCTCAAAAAATGTGTACCAAGTGGTATACTAAATCCCAAACCCAAAAAAAAAATAGATAATAAATTTAATATAATAAAAATATATATAATAAAATAAAATAAATCCCTAAACCCTAAAACCCTAAACACTAAACCCTTAAACCCTAAACCCTAAAGACTAACTAAATGTTACCATGTTAAAAAAAAACCTATTAATAATATATTATAATAAGATACTATTAAATTGATAGATATTATACATTGATTACATTTTTATGTAATGTACACGTAAATAAATAGTACTCCCTCCGTCCCACGTATTTTTACACACTTTTTATTTTGTGTTGTCCCATATATTTTTACCAATTTCATTAATGGTAAAAATACATAATATTTTATTACATACTTTTTACACACCCAATAAATTTACTTACTCTTTACATTTTATTCATCATTCCCAACAACTTTATTTATTTTTTTAATTACTAATTTATCCCTACTTTTTCTTACATTATATATTAATGGGTAAAAATGGGTAAAAATACCCGAGACTGTACAAATAGGTAAAAATACCTGAGGCGGTGAGAGTATATTAATCTAACTTATTTATATATTTCTATCGAATATTTAAAAGACTTTCACTATTATGAATATTATAAGGTGAAATATATTTATATAAATCAAGATATGATTATGATTAGAAAATAATAAATAAAAAAACCTCAAAGAATAAATAAAATAGATAAAAAAAACCTCCATAATATGAATGAATAAATTAGTTTTTACAATGCTACTTATATTTTATATAATTATAAATATTTTAATAGTATTTTTTAATAATCATTTAGAATTTGAATTAATAAAACACAATTTTGTTCTTGAATCATACTATTTGAAATTTATATGGGTATTATATTTCTTAACCTTATTATTTTTAACATAATCGTTCATTAATAAACCTTAAACCTTAAAACCCTAAAGCCCCTAAACCTTATATCCAAAAAAATTTAGATTAATATGCTCAAAAAATGTGTACCAAGTGGTATACTAAATCCCAAACCCAAAAAAAAAATATAGATAATAAATTTAATATAGTAAAAAAAATATATATTAAAATAAAATAAAGCCCTAAACCCTAAACACCAAACCCTTAAACCCTCAAACCTAAACCCTAAAGACTAACTAAATGTTACCATGTTAAAAAAAAAACCTATTAATAATATATTATAATAAGATACTATTAATTTGATAGATATTATACATTGATTACATTTTTATATAATGTACACATAAATAAATAGTACTCCCTCTGTCCCACGTATTTTTACCCACTTTTCATTTCGTGTTGTCCCATGTATTTATATATTAATGGGTAAAAATGGGTAAAAATACCCGAGAACGTACAAATGGATAAAAATACCTGAGGCGGTGGGAGTATATTAATCTAACTTATTTATATAATTCTATCGAATATTTAAAAGACTTTCACTATTATTAATATTATAAGGTGAAATATATTTATATAAATCAAGATATGATTATGATTAAAAAATAATAAATCAAAAAACCTTAAAGAATAAATAAAATAGATAAAAAAAACCTCCATAATATGAATGAATATGCAAAGTTTATATGAATGTTAAATGGTTAAAGAATGAAATCAATGTCATAAAAGTGTATTTATAGAAAATTAGACTAATTGTGTTGTTGTATTAAATAAATATAAATTTTCATTATCTATATTTTTTTATTTAATGGCCAAGATTGATTATAGATAAATTAAAAGGTGGGATGAATTTTAGAACTTAACAAAACTTACTAAAAAAAATAGGTGGGATATTAAATAGGAATGTCATTAATGAGCCATTAATGAACCCCTATTGCTTTTATATATATAAAGATTACTTTATTTATTTGTATTACTTTAGGTAAAAAAAAGTGTGTTCTTGTTCTTCAAGATAGAGGTTACATACAGTCTGAAAACTCCCAACTCAAAAATTCCCATGTCCTCAATCCAAATCTGTTCAATTTCCTCCCAAATTGATTCCCAGGGGATCGATTCCTTCCTCGAAGATCTGTTCAATTTCCTCTCAAATTGATTAAAAATTGTCTACGGCCACAACCTAAATCTGTTAAATTTCCTTTCAAATTTATTACTAAGGCTTAATTCCTTCCTCGAAGATGGTGGAGTCGAGGTGACGCTGGAGTGGGAGACTCACTTCATGATGGCGATTCCAGCGCAGTTCCAGAGGGGATTTTGTTGAGCTTCGTGTCCACGCCAGAGATATCGGATATGGAGACGTCTCTCCAAGTTGACTTGTAGGCTAACATAGCCTCCGATTTGTTGGGTTTATCCGCCCAGGAAGTCAGGCCCACTCAATCCACTAGCATGATATTGTCCGTTTTGGGCCGCCCATTGGCCCACACGTTTTTACCACTCTGGGTATCACACCCAAAAGTCCCGCAACTAGACCATCCAGCTTGAGGTCCGAACATTCCACCAACCCGGACTATGGCGATGGAAATGTTGGTTGACCTGAGATATTCAACCATGGATCTCCATACTCATTTTAGATGGGGTTGCACTTTTAATGCTGAGAAAACCTTGATCAACCACGTGTACAATATTTAATCTCTATCCAAAATGCTTGCGTTATTATTATTTAGTAAAATGGGAGTGTAACATACTCCCTCCGTCCCGCCCATATTACTATGTTTACTGTAACTTTTGTGAGAGTTTTATGCAGTCAAACGATGCAATTTGACAGGTACAGAGGGAGTAATTCTTAATTACCACAGTTAAACTTTGTTTGAGGGAGAAATGTTGGTTGGGAGTCAATCAAAGTTCCACATCGGTTAGAAATGGGGATGTCGATGAGTTTATAAATGAGGGATGGACTCTCCCTGGCATGAGGCCTTTTGGGTGTGATACCCAGAGTGGTAAAACCGTGCGGGCCAGTGGGCGGCCCAAAACGGACAATATCATGCTAGTGGATTGAGTGGGCCTGACTATTCTAGGGGCCCGGCCCGGTTCCCTGGGCGGATAAACCCAACATGATTCCGATTCCATCGACGACGCAACCAAGAAAGTCGAAATCGAAGCCAAGGTCAAGATTGGCTAATTTTTGTTTGAGGTTTACAAGTGTTGTCTGGTTGTTGATAAACTTGAAGAAAGCGAAGATGTGTTATGTGATGGTTGGAGGTATTACTAACCTCTTGGAGATTGCAAGTATACTGCTACTATTGGTCTTTGCCAAGCATTGTTGGAGGTAGATAATGGGGATGAATAGAGTTGGGTCGGTGGGGATGGTGAACAAATTGGGGTCAGTGGGGAAGATGATGAAGATGGGTATAATGGTAAAATAGATTTTAATATCCTACCCTTGGAGGTGGGATGGTCAATACCTCGAATCCTACTTGGGAAGATTTGATTCATTCTGCATATCCCTACTGGTTTTCCAAATTAATCCCTCGGATACATATAATTCAGAAGAATACGTGAGTGATTCATACACAACATTTCTTTCCTTTATCAAATGCTTCTCCTACAAAGACGATCGGGGCATGGAAAGGGCATTAATAGTGTCGGGCCGAAATTTTTTCCAAGCCCTTGGTATTATCAATAAATCAAGACATAAGGAGTGAAACTGGATCAATACCATCTTAATCATGGATAACAAACGAGCTCTATGTGTAACTAATTCCTCATCCGATGCCATATAACTTTTGTAAAAAATAACAGTAAATTTTATCGGGCCTCAAGCTTAATACCGGGTCCCTTCAAAATATTGTATGGGCTATCAAACGGCATAAGAGAGTATATTAAAAGTAAAATTTACTCTTATTACATCGTATCAAACGAAGTCTAAAATACCCTTATTATAGCTTTCAACACGATCAGATAAAATGAGGATTTCCTATTAAATGAACTTAATTAATACGTAGAAAAAAGAGTTTAAATACAATGGGAAGTGGATACTCTGAACTAGAGAACTATTAAACTAGTTATTATATTTTGATGTAGATTTATCACATGGAGTAGATGTTTCTTTTGCTAGTGTCGGATTTTTAATTTAATTTTTTAAAAATATTGATGATTAAATTTTTGGAGGATTTGTTAAAGTCTTTCATGAAATTTCATCCTAGAACATTGTAGAATTTCTAGCTATTCACGAGGCGATTATCATTGTCTTATCATTAAAAAAAAAAACCTCTCTATCTTCTCCGCAAACACCATGAAACTTTTTGGAAGTTTCCTACCAATTTTTTTTTTTTAAACAAGGCTGATTTTAGCTATTTATAAGTTACTTATTTTTGCAAAAATAAATATCAACTATATTGTTTACAAAATGCTCTAAAATTTAAATTTAAATTTAAAGATAAAATAATGTATGAAACAGTAGATAAGATTACAACTTATGCATTCTGAATGGTAAGAATAATTAGCCTATTATTTAAGTTAAAAGCATAAATTTAAATAGTGAGATCATTGTCAAAAGATTTTGCAACCAGTCAAAATAAATTTATGTTAAAAATAATAGGAAGACTTGATCACTTATTAAAACAAACACAACTAACTACTAATGTAAGTGGGACGGCTAGAGACTTATTTCTTTTGCAAAAAGTACAAGTGGGACCCATATGAAAGCAGATGGAGGTGAACACAAAGGTACAAAAATTCCATAATGTGAGTACGTGTGGGTCCAACTCGTAGGAAACTCTCAAACTCCTAATTTAGTTGTCGTCACTACAATTTCTAATCGGATAAGTACTAACCCATTAGTATCAAATTTTATTAAGCTTCGGCTAAAACGAATTTTGAGTTAATTAGACATACTCAAACGGTCATTAATAGGTGAATCTAACACTAAGTCTAACACCATTATATTTACGACATATATGAGAGAAACTATTTCCTCCGTTCCGCATCAAGGGTGCATTTTATTTTTTTACGCGTAGATTAAATAATATTATTATTTAATGTGTAGTGGGTAATTGTATCAGTGAGAGTGTGGACTCCATGTTTTAATCGTATTAGTGGGTGAGTGTGAGACCCATGTGTATAAAAAATAAAAGAGAACCTTTTGAGTGAGACGACCAAATGAAAAAAAAGACTCTTAGTGCGAGATGGAGGGAGTATACCCTAAAGCTTACACCTTAGGAATAATGATTGTATATTTATTTCCCGTATTATAAATCAATCACTTAACATGTAGTATATAAAATAATGCAAATAATAAAAGATTCGGTATGCTCTACACCTTTCTACTAACCTTGAATGGTAGTTACAGCAAATAATAACACGGCAAGATTATTTATTGCATTTTTTTATATAAAAAACAGTTAATTTTCTTTTGTATGGTGAGCTTTTTAGTAACCAGGGGTGCAATTTTTTATTAAAGTGTAATTTTTTTACTCTTTACGTTTTCACACTTTATTTATTCATCCGTCTCATATCACCTTTCACAACCCAAAAAGAAAAACATCCCCTCTGTCCCAGGAAATGAGGGTCAGAGACCTTATGTTTTGGCCCTCATTACCTGGGACGAATGGAGTATCACTTTATCCAATAATTTTAAAAATTATTTTAATTTAAAATTTTGCTGGTTATCACTACTTTTTTACACACATACAATTACTTTATATTATTATATTTTATTATATAAAAATACTACAATACCCTCTAAACAACTTTTTTTAAACAACATGATACAGTAATATGAGATGGAAAGAGGTTTTTTTTTTCAGCTATAAATCTATAACCTATGTATTTGATGAGTTTTTTAAAAGTAATACTGTAGTTTATTATTAGAAAAATAATAATTTGTCATGTAAAAATGCGACAATATCGATAATCTACATAGATTAGAAGCTCTAATTAGTAATTCGACACGATTCAACATGGATTTTTTATGGTCGTAGTTTGTTATAAAGAGGGAAAAGAACCTCCTCAAAATGTGAACGCTGTCATTCAGAAAATTCGATGAAAATATCAATCCATTTAACACCCGTAAAGATCCAATTCCAAGTGACAATAATACAAGGATATTCTAATAATTTAATACTAGAAAATGACATGAACAGAATCTTCCTTTCCACTACTTTCTCTCTCCAAAATTTCATGCAATTTCCTTGGACGTCGTACGCATCCGTACGCGCTGTCCGTCTATGATACGAATATTTGAAAACACACACCCCTACAAATCCACAAAATATGGATATTCACCGATCAAAGCTTCTTCAAGAAGGGTTTAATGATGCAGCACTCTTTCAAGAAGGAGAACTTTTTAAAATATAAAGGTTAATCTAATCAAAAGGTCATTAACCACAATAATATTACTTTTTGTACAAATAAATAACCTCGTACTAAATATTAAGGGAAATACCACAATTTGCCCTATACGGGGAAGTCAACATCTTTTTTGCCCTACCTTTTCTAATACATCTAAATTGCCCCAAAAATACATGCAATGTCATTAATACCCTCAAGGATAGTCCACCTTTTTGTATTGAGAATGAGTTGACAAGTACATTTGCATGCAAAATAGATGTGTCAGAGAATATGTTGATTATTTAGGGGTGACACATTAATTAAAGAAAAAATAAATAAATCTACTAAAATATAACCCCTAATTCGGCGGACAAGTTGAATGAAGTGAAAAAGCCAAATTTTAAGCGCACACCTACAATTTAAAATTCACGAAATTTAATTTTTAAATTCCTTAAATTGTTAGATTATAATAGGCTTTTTATTAATTAACACATGCAGTAAATATGTGATTAAACACATGCAAAATTAACTATCTACCACTCCACTGAAACACACTTCATTAAATGGGGTGAAAATTAAGGCATTGTGTTCACAATCAGTTCATTTATGTAAATTCTTATCACATTAAACTCTCAACTATTTCCACCAACCAAATAACTTCACCACCAACAAACAAAAAAATTGGGCACAGTGGATTCAAACTTCATTCCTCTATATCCACAAATTATTGGAGCATAAAAAGGTGATCGGCTCCCGTATTTACCCACCGTTTTTGTCGATGGATCCATAGTTAGAGCCAAAGGTAAGATACGAACGCTGTTTGCATTGTATTTTATTTATTGCTTTCATTCAATATTGCTGTTAATTTATTTAAAGGTCACAGGGTTTTTAATGTTTTAGGGTTTTTAGGGCTTTAGGGTTTTAAAAATGCATGTCCGCTGAGTGAAATGGTTATATATATCCATGTCCGCCAAAGAAAATGGTGAAGTATGCATGTAATATGCTTGTCCGCCGAGAAAAATGGTGAAGTATGCATGTAATATGCATGAATACCACTACATACACCCATCGTAGACTTGTCCGCTAATATGCATGGTTAATTGTGTTTGTCCGCCCATTATTTGAGACTTATCGTCCATGTCCGCCGATTTTTGTGGCCTAATTGAGTATGTCCGCCTATTATTTGACAGTAATTCAGCTTGTTCGCCGAAATTAGTAGCCCAATTTAGCGTGTCCACCAAAAGTAGTTGCCCAGTAGAGCATGTCCACCGAAAATTGAGTCTGTTCGCCGAAAATTGAGCCTGTTCACCGAAAATTGAGCCTGTTCGCCGTAATTGGGCATGTGAACTGATTATTTGACCCTAATTGAGCATGTCCGCCGAAATATTACTGGTTTTTGAACATGTCCGCCGATTTTTAATGCATAATTGAGCATGTTTGGCCATTTTTTAAGCATATTATATCATGTCCTCATATTATATTTGGCTACCTGAGCATGTCCGTCAAGTTTAAGCAAAATTCAGCATGTAAGTCATTATTTTTTTAGTATAATAGACTTGTTCGTCGATTTATGGACCTTAATTGAGCTTGTCCACGTACGTACGACTTAATGTTTAACTTGCATGTGTGCTTGATAATTTAATACTTAATTTGTGTGTACCTACTAAATTGGCGTATCAGAAAAATACTTTAATGAATCATGTGTCAATATAACAATTAATTGTCCTTTTGTTGAAAGGTTTAGGCCTTGGATTGGAAATAAGAAATTTTTTTATATGGTGGGGCGGCTAGTGGCAAGGTTTAGAGTATGTATGTGGCCAACGCACTAGCTTAATTTTAAATTCAGATCAGCTGACGTTTGATTTTATTATTGGGCATGTGCACAGTTTAGTTTGTACCGATTTGAATCATTTTAAATATGTTATACACACACTTGTGGACATCGGTGATTGTATAACAAAACATAACGTGAAGGATGATATGGATATTAGGGGCTTGTATCAGCAGGTTGATGAGTCGATGTTGTTTGTCACAGTTAAAGTCATACCACAGCAATCAGTTGATAATTGTTGCACTAGTGCGGCGCCAGTGAGAAGCAGTTATTGGACCGACTTGCTTCGTGCACAAATTTCATCTGTTAATATTCATAGTCCCGTAGATTTGGCCGGACCGAGTACAAGTATAGGTGTGGGCGTGTCGAGTCGTACGACAAATATTGATTTGAACAGTGAGTACGCTAGCGAATAGCAGGATGAAGAAGAGGAGGAGAATGGAGATGACATGTGCTCCTCTGATGGGTTTGAGGGTTCAGAGGGTGATGGGTTTGATGGTTTTGCTGGTTCTCAAGACTATGGGTCCGATGGATCGCAAGGCCATGGGTATGATTCATTTGAGGGTCCACAGCGTGAGGATTTTGAAGGTGCTGAGGCTTCGCAAGATGAGGGGCGCAATGGTGATCAACTCAATGCTGAAGATGAGGATCCTGAAACTGCTATATTCGAGAGGTTCTGTTCCTACATCAGAGCCAAAAGAGGAATGAGTTTTCTGGAACCCGTTACTACACACATGCAGATGCCCACACCGGTACGTCCTAGTCAAGACACAGATAAGTCTTGCAGCCGTCTATGGAGCATTCCAGGTATGTGTTGAATATAGTACCCGGTAATTTACTGCACCTTATTGTATTCTAATACCAATTGAAGAATAACTAATCCATCGTTGCAGGGTTCTTGGAACAATGTAATGTGGACAATGAAGTTAAAGACAACAACATTGATACTTCAGTGGAGATTCATGAAAAAAGTGTCTTCGATAAAAAAGGTGATTGCCAGTATGCGTTGGGTATGTACAACTTGCGGAATCAAGTTGAGACACGAGTCAAGAAATCTGACACCTACAGACAACGTCGTCTGCAAGTACTGAGTGGAGCAGGGTTGTATGTTTGAGATGCATTCTAGTGGCCTAGGTGGAGTATGGAGGGTAATCAAGTTCGGACTTCCACATGTATGTCGTTTGAACCCAGACACTAATGCGCCAAGGCAAGTTGGTTCGAAAAGTGTTGGCAGATACTATGCAGCTCGACAGTTCAATAAAACCACAGTATTGTGTCCTGCTAGAATGACAGATGAGATACGTAAAGAATTTGGTTTCGACATCTCCTATAATTTGGCCCTCCAATCAAAACATATTGTTGTGGGACACACGTACGGAGACCATAGTTCTTCCTTCAGTTCCCTACCTTCGTACTTGCATCACATAAAGTTGGAAAACACGCATACAGCACTGGCAACTGCAGATGACAACTCTTTCAAGTAAGTCAATACACAACCCTTCTATATTATGAGGTATATAGGTGTACTAAATACTTCGATGCAGGTATGTCTACTACGCACTTGGTGCTTCGATACGGGGTTTTGCCAAAACACTTATTCATCGGCGGACAAGCTCAATTAAACACTTATTCATCGGCGGACAGGCTCAATTAAGGCAAAACATATGCAGACAAGGTTTTTTATGAAGAAATAATGACAGATTATGCTAAAAAATGCTAGGAACTTCGGCGAACAAGCTATTTAAGGCTTGAATTTTCAGCGGTGATGCAAATTGAACACTTATTCATCTGCGGACAGGCTAAATTAAGGCACAACATCGGCGGACAAGCTTTTTTATGATGAAATAATGGCAAATTAAGCTGAATAATGCTAGGAACTTCGGCGGACAGACTATTTAAGGCTTGAATATTCAGCGGTGATGCAAATTGAACACTTATTCATCGGCGGACAGGCTAAACTAGGGCACAACATCGGCGGACAAGCTTTTTTTATGATGAAATAATGGCAAATTATGCTAAATAATGCTAAGAAATTCGGCGGACATGCTATTTAAAGCTTGAGGAATAAGCGGTGATGCAAATTAAACACTTATTCATCGGCGGACAAGCTCATTTAAGGCATAACATCGGCGGACAAGCTATTTCATGCAGAAATAATGCCAAAATAAGCTAAATAATGCTAAGAAACACGGCGGACAGGCTATTTATTGCTTCGGGTATCACCAGTGACACAAATTATGGACTTATTCCTCGGCGGACAAGCACAGTAAAGGCACAAAAACGGCAGACAAGCTATTTTATGCAGAAATAATGGCAAAATTATGCTAAATAATGCTCAGAAATTCGGCGGACAGGCTCAAAAAACTCATAAAATCGGCGGACAAGCTCCATCAGGGCCAAAAAATTGGCGGACATGCTCAATTATACTACAAATATTGACGGACAAGGTCAATTTACATATAATTATCGACGGACATGTTCAACTTCGCTAGAAACATCGGCGGACAAGCTCAAAAAGATTAGAAAAATATGCCGACAAGTTCAATTACACTACAAATTATACTGAAATTTCCAATTATACTCAAATAATTATCGTCGAACATGTAAACTTAAAATTCGTCGGACACGGCAAATTCATACAGTAACAACTCCAAATTCAGACTCTACTTCCTCGGGGGACAAGAACAACTCCAAATTCAGACTCTACAGTAACAACTCCAAATTCACTATACTTTAATTAAATCGCAATTCTGCAAAACCCTAAAATCCTAAAGACGGAATATCTGGTTATCCATATTTGTTGCTACTAATTTTCGACGTGGAGATGACGATGGATTGAACGACACACCGGAGGCTCGGACGAAGCGCTGTGTCCGCCAGAAAAATCGAGAGTTTGAGAGAGAGAGAGGGAGAGCATGGGTGGGATGAGAGCCGACGAAAAGAGAGAGAGACAGAGAGTAAAAAACAAAAATTTGAGAAAAATGGGTCAAAGATTCTCTCCCCAATTTCAACGCCTCTAAAAGCGGTACTTTTAACTGCTGGACTACTACTCCGAGATTCCAAAAAGAAGGGAAAAATGTGACATGTGTCAGGGGGGTAAATTAGGAATATACACCAAAAATAGGGCAAATTAGATGTTTTAAAAAGGGTGGGCAAAAAAGATGTTGTATGAGTGATATATGACATAAAAAGTGTTGTCCCAAATATTAACTTAGATTCCTTTGGGAATACGGATTAAGGACATATCACTCCAAAAATACATATCAACTACTATTTACTGTTAAATAATACTCCCTCCACCCCGAAGTTAAGTTCACCGACACTGTAGATACGAAATTTAAGGAAATTTGTTTTTGACCAATTTTATTGACTTTTGAGGGGGTATTGTGGTATTTTTAGGTAATAAATAAATTATAAAGTATATTATATATGTTAGGTGAGAGTGATATTTTTGAAATTAAGATAACTTTTGAGGTTGTTGGTTAATGTGAAGTTTCCTTTTTAAGGTGGTGAACATAAGTGTGGAACGGACGAAAACGGAAAGTGTGAAGATAAGTATGGGACAAAGCGAGTATTATGAGTGTGAAAAAAGAATTACACTTTGAAATTAAAATAACTTTTGAGGTTATTGAATAAAGTGGTATTTAATTTTTTGGTTTTGAAAGTTATGTGGAACAAACAAATGAGTTAAATGTGAAGGTTATTATGGAAAGTACCTCAATTTTCAAATTTATCACTCATTTCTCACACTCATAATATTAGCATAAATTTTAGGAGTATTTATTACCTTAAAAAAACCTCAAAAAGTTAATAAAATTAGTAAAAACAGAAAATTTTCTTAAACAGCATATAACAATATATATATACGTGAAGGTTGGTATGATATAGAAGGGAGTACAATTGAGGATAAACAGGGAATTAAAGCTGTGAAGTGGAACGCAGAGGGCATAATGAGAGTGGGGTCCAACTCAAAGTAGGATCAATGTGGAAATACATTTATTGTTTCGAAAACTTATTATAGTTTGTTACTCCATTGGAAAAAGAAGATAATTAAAAGATTGAGTGCAAGGAGAAAGTTCCATGAAGATATCTGTAAAGATAAAGTGACAAAAATACAACAACAGTAGTAGTAATTAATCATTGAAGGTAAAAAAAAAACAGAAAAAACGACATTTGAATCTTCCCATCACTTTCTCTCATCAAAATTTTCATCTTTCATGCACTTGTACCCTACACTGCAAATCATTTTGCTAAGATACGAATAACTCCCAATCAACAATCGAATAGATATTCTTCAGCATTTAAACAATACGAATCATGCATCAAAGATCCATTTCTTTACCCAAATCCATACCTGAACCTGACGTCGTCGTGCAAGAAACTTGCAGCAGGGAGCTGGTACCCATCCTGAGCAATGCCCACAGGAGGTGGCAACTACTTTCCATGGCTCTTCGCAGTAGTTGGGCCTTCTCTCAAGCCAAGAAGATCATAGCCAACAACCAAGATGCATTCCTCAACACCTTTCAGCCGCGCTCTCCTCCATCTTACACAGCAATTGATATACAACCAGGAACTGAATATTTCTCCACAGTCGATAAACAAAGGCTCTCCACCATCGTCAAGGAGGAAAACTGGGACTACCTGAATCATATTGGAGGGGTTCAAGGCGTCGTCTTGCAGCTCAAAACCGATGTTGGTAGGGGGATTGAGGCTGATGCTCAAGCTCTTTCCATCCGCCAACAAACCTTTGGTTCGAATGAGATTCAAATGCCATCTGCGAAGAAGTTCCCAGTTGTGATGGAAAATTGCAAAGACCCCTTCCTTGTTCTGGTATTCCTCACTGCTTTACTGTCTCTAGGTTTTGGCGTCAAAAGAGATGGGCTCAACGGAGTTTATGACGGGCTATTCCTCTTCGGATTCTTAATTGTGGTAGCGGCTGCCATTTCTCTCAGCAATATCTGGGCTATGACACAATTTCATGCCCTATCAAAATCCTACACTAGTGTTCCAACTGTTGTCATAAGAGATGGGATGGAAAAAAAGATTTCAGCAAATGATGCTGTTGTCGGAGATATTGTCTGCTTGAAGATTGGAGATCAGGTTCCAGCAGATGGCCTGTATATAGATGGGTCTTCATTCCAAGTTACAAATGAATCAGCCCTCTCTGAGAAGGCCAATTTTGAGGAGTTTCCATTCTTGCTGAGAGGCAGTAAAGTGGTGGATGGTTACGCTCGAATGATTGCCACTGCAGTAGGTATGGACACAAAATGGGGAGAGATGATGAACTCCAAGAGGCTTGCTGATATTCGGACACCCTTACAAGTGAAGCTACACAAGCTAACCCAGAATACAGCTAAGGTTGGTTTAGCAGTTGCATCGTTTGTGCTCGTGGGGTTGCTGATCCAATATTTCACAGGGAAGATGAAGGATGATAGTGGAGCAAGGGATTATACCTCAAGTAAGAGCTCCCATCATGTCTATCAGGACATCATCGGAATTCTCATCATGCCAATAGTCATTGCGTCGACCGCCGTTCCAGAAGGTCTGCTACTGGCAGTCACAATAACTCTTGCATACTCAACCAAGAGAATGGCAGCTGATAAGGCAATATTGAGAAATCTCGCAGCTTGTGAGAACATGAGTTCGGTATCATTAATCTGTATCGACAAGCAAGGCGCCATTTCTTCATACTCTCCTGAGGTAGAGCAGTTTTGGCTGGGCCAAATGTTTTGTAACACAACACGGAACCACCCTTCAATTGATGAAAAAGTTCTTCAACTGATACACGAAGGTATCGGACTGAGTACCACCTCTGGATTATCATCTGAATTTGATGAGCTTAAATCTGAGAAGGCTATTCAAGCATGGGCAGTTCAAGAACTGGGAATGAGCTTAGACCAACTGAAGCGAAACTGCCGTGTGCTCGATGCTGATAGATTCAACCTACCACAGGGCTGTATTTGTGTCCAGCATAGGAATGAGAATACAGTCCAAATACACATGAAAGGATCAATGGACATGATTTTTGCTACGTGCTCTCATTACTTAGACAAAGAATTTGAGAGAAAGAGCATTGACGCAAGTGTAAGAGAAGAGTTGATGAAAAATGTCGAGAAAATGAAGAATGAGGGTCTTAACTGCATTGCATATGCATATGCACATGTAGCTGACTTTGATGTAAATCATTTTTGTCTCGATCTCATAGTGCAAGATTTGACGTTAGTAGGGTTCTTAGGTCTGAGGGATAGATTTTTACCCTACATAAGCAAAGGTTTGACAGAATTCCAACAAGCTGGAGTGAAAGTCATAATGATGACAACAGATGATGTCCCAAAGGCAAAAGAATCAGCTCTTAGATGTGGAGTGTTGAATCCTAATGATATGATAAAAGCAGATGATATCATTGAGGGCTCACAAGTTAGGAACTACACTGAAGAAGGGCGAAACAAAACCATTGAAAATGTCTGTGTTATTGCAAAAGCCTCTGCTTCAGACAAGCATCTATTGGTGCAATGCTTGAAAAAGAAAGGCCACAGAGTTGCAGTTATTGGAGGATGCCCAGGTGAAGAACAAGTATTTGAGGAGGCAGACGTGAGTTTCAATTCCAAAACCCGAGAATCTAATTCCATGGAGGAAAAGTCAGATGTCATCATCTTGGATGATAGTTTTACTCCCATAGCTAGTGCCATGAGGTGGGGAAGAAGCATGTACAACAACATCCAGATATTTGCTCAATTCCAGCTCACTGCTACAATCGTCTCTCTTGTGGCAGACTCACTTATTACTATTTTTGGGGGAGAGCCCCTCACCATCAACACTGTTACAGTCATATCATCTGGAAAGATCCCATTTGCAGCATTACAGATACTGTGGGTGAAGTTGATAGTGGGAACATTAGTTGTTCTAGCTCTTTCAATCGATGACCCTGCTGAAAGCCTAGTGCAGTTGATGCCTACAGACCAAAGGGAACCATTTGTAACCAATACAATGTGGAGAGAGATCATAGGACAAGCTCTATGTCAAATCACAATCTTACTCATCATACAGTTCAAGGGATCAAGTTTTAAATTAAATGCCAAGGAAAAGGATACCTTGATATTCAACATCTTTGTTCTCTGCCAAACCTTTACCATATTCAACAGAGTGCAGGGAAAGAACATTTTAGAGAGACTTACCAAGAAAAGGCTATTCTGGATGGTCATTGGTATCATTTTTCTTCTTCAGGTTGCTATCATTGAGTTGTTGAAAAGGTTTGCCGGCACAGTGAGACTTAACTGGAAGCAATGGCGTGATTGCATTGGAATTGCCACTATTTCTTGGCTGATAGGCTGCATACTCAGTAAGATACCTGTACCTTAGAAACAATTTTTCAGCTGTTTCTGTGAATGATGCTTTTTTTTTTAATTATTCATGCTTATGTAGTAGAGGCTTTATGCTTTAAATTTTCAATATATTCCCAGTCACTCAAATTTTAATTTTTAACCCATTCTATTCCTAATACCATGAAAAAAAAAAAAAACAGCAGAAGTCCACATATAAGAAATATGTTGAAATAACTAAAGTCACATCCTTATTATGTGATGGAAGTATCCACCCAAATTCTAAAATCTAATTCCATGGAATTCATGATAGAAAAATCAATTTCCTTAATAAACAATAAAAAAATTTGATTAATGAAATATCAAATAGATCACAAGATCAAAATCCAACCCAATTTTCAACTGCAACAAGCACCAAGACAAATGCATTAGTGTAATTCAAACCTATCCACCATTCCTTCCAACAATTAATCATAACAGTAGTAAAAAGCTCAAATCAATCAGTAATGGATGCTGCTACTCTCACTCCCATCTTCTCTCGTCCTTAAATATCATAGCAGAACAATTTAATTTATACCTCGAATCCAAAAAATACAAATCCACAGCCTTCAGATCAAATATACAATCAGAAACATTCATCGCCTTCTACCAAACGCAGTCGTCTTACTCAACGGAGAGCGCCCGACAGGAAGAAGAAAAGAGAGATGTTCACCGGCGTACACGTCTCTCTCTGACGATCTCTCCGGCGGCTACAGAGGCCAAAATGGATGGAAACGACGACGTCGGAACGAAGGTAAACAAGACGATGATCTTCAACACGTTCGTCCTGTGTCAAGTGTTGAACGAATTCAACGCCCGAAAAGTAGATAAGAAGAACGTGTTTGAGGGGATATTGAAGAACAATGTGAAATTATCTGAATTAATTAGCATGTTTATTAATTTCATTTTAAGTTAATTTGTTTGTATATATGGATTACATACTTTTGTTAGACTTGTATATTAGTATCTATCTTTGCTTAGAAAAATTAAGGAAATGATGACATAAACTTCTTGTTTGCTGTTTTAATTGTACATTTGAAATTATTCTTGAATAAAATCCAAACTGCAAGCTTGAGTTTCATAACCAATATCCAAAACTAAAGTTCAACTACATTTTTTATTTTTTTAACTCAAATGATTTAATTATGAGTTAAATTGTTATGTCACCTATATTTATTATGTGCAAGTCTCGTGTTATGAAAAAAAGTTTCACTTTAGTTTTGAGTATATAATATAATAATAATATCATGGGCTTGGCCCAATAGTTGCAAGTGCAGTATTACGTATACAAATTGACTGCTACCCCAACTTTCAGGCCCATTTCCTAGCTAGACCAATTGGGTCAAACGAGACTAACGACACCGTTCTACTCCTTGAAAAGCAGTTTTTACATGTTTCGAACCAGTTGTAACTAGTGATTTTAAAAATCGGACCGAACCGTCCAGTTCAACTAGGAATCAAATCCGGCACCAATTCGGAAGACCCTTAAAACCGTTTTTAGCTTTCAACCGGAAAAAATCGGTTTGGACCGGTCAAAACCGGAATAACCAATGAACCGGCCGAAACTATAACCGTCCGGTTTTAGGAACCCCTGTCTCAACAAAACCCAATCATCAAGATTCAAAACCCTCTTAAATTCCACACGCACTGCAAGGGGAAGTCCCTTCAGCTGTACGCGGTTTGAGAAGAACTTAGAGAGGTTAGGGTAATTGGAGGTTTGAACTGTTGGGTAATTGTAGAATTGAATTATTGGGGTTGTTTCGACATTAACGACACAAGATGAGATGAGAGAAAATTGGGGGAGGAGAGAAGAGGAGAGAGAGAGTAAAGAGAACCAAAATTGGGAAGAAGTCATATTAAAATTATATTAACCATATTCCCCCTAATTTGAAAAAAAAAAAGTCATATACACCCCATTAAAATTATTGAAAATACATCATTTTGTTAAAAATCATAAAAAATTTGTAAATTTTATTTTTCCGGTTGAACCGCAAACTGTTTAGGATACCGATTCAGTCTCCGATCTGGTCATAAAAATACTGATTCTAACTCTAATATTCGATTAAATTGGTTGAATCCACCGGTCCCATTTTGAAAACATTGATTTCATGTGAAAGGATTTTTTCTTTACCAAAGAAATGTCATAGTATTATGGCTGACTTATATAATTTAGTTATAAAGATATTTCTTAAATAATTAAATAGTTATTTTTAATTATATTTATTTTATATCCATTCGTCTGCCTGTAAGGATTCTATTTATTTTTTATTCGTGGATTAATAAATATTATTAAATAGTTATTTTTAATTATATTTATTTTATATCCATTCGTCTACCTGCAAGGATTCTATTTATTTTTTATCCGTGGATTACTAAATATTATTATTTAATATATAATAATTAATTGTATTAATAGAATGTGCATGTTTCATATTTTAATTATATTAATAAATATAGGTTTTAAAAGAAAAATGACACCTTTTAAAGCTAAAATTCAAAACGACAAATTGAGACCCAGACGAGGGAATATTTACTAAACGTAATAAGAATTTTGTCACCGATTAACACTTTTCAAAGAAAAAATATCCTAAATCCAATTTCATTCTATTGTCTCTAAAATAATAATTTATATGAATTAAAATTTGTCACACACAACAACAAGTGTATCATGAATAGTAAGAATAATTTCCCTTTTTAATTTAATATCACGAATATTTCAAATCTTCTGTCAAAAGATTTTGCAACCAAACAAAATAAAATGAATGTTAACAATAGTAACAATGACATTATTGAAAACAAATACAACTAATTAACTATCAATTTAAATGGGACCATCTAGAATTATGATTATATTTTTGTTTTTCACATAAAACTATAAATGGGTGCAAGTGGGTCCCAGAATAGTGGGTGGAGTCGAATGTAGAATTACAAAAATTCCATGATGAGTAGGAGTAGAGGTCCAACACTCCAACTCAAGTAGAAAATTCCTAATTTAATTGTTTCCATTACTTATTAGTCAGGTTACACTCGTCCCCTCATATATATGCGGTGAATTTCTGTCTAAAGTCTTGTATGTGGAATTTTCTCATATATGGGTAGCTGTGAGGTTTGAATCCTGGATTTTTGTTGACCATGAGCTCTGATACCATGTTAAATGATCACCTCATCCAAAAGTTTAAGCTAATAGAGAATTGAATAATTTAATACTTAATTAGGTTACACTATAACAATAAGTGATCCCCTCCTTTCATGTAACTGAAGAGTGGATGTTTACAATGGAATAATATTTCTAAACAAAGTTTCATTAAGAACCTCACTATGTAGTCATTTCATGTTACTATTATTTTGCTCGTAATTACTAGTGTCAACTAGCAAAGGTAATTTGAAAGGTGACATGAAATTGTAGTGATAACCTGATTAAGTACTAACCGATTCAACTCTCTATTAGCTTAAGCTTTTAAATGAGGTGGTCGTTTAACACTTATCACACTACAAAAAAAATATTTTTTAACAATCGAATTTACTAACGGAATTCAATCTGTTGCTAATTACTAATGGATTAGCAATAAAAATGACAATTTTGTTTTAACAACGGAATGCCAACGGAATTATTCTCTATTTTAGCAACGGAATTCAATTCGTTGCTAATTAACAACGAATTACCGAGAGAATCATTATATAAATTACCAACGAAATTATTAGTTACGGATTACCAACGGAATTATTCAGCAACCGAATTGATTTTTCATTGTTAAAAATTTACCAACCACCACTTTACCAATGAATTTCGTTGCTAATCCGTTGATAAACCAATTTAACAATGAAATTAAGGCTTTTACCAACGGAATATTTCGTTCATAAAAAACAGTTTTTTGATAGTGTCATTCTACAGTTCAATTTTAATTCGAAACCATATGATTTCCAATTTTTTTATTGTTGTATTCAAAGCGTTTAGGGGGATCAGAATTGATCATCCTACAGTTCCGATTTCAATTTGGAATGGTCGGTTCCCAATTTTTTTATTGTTTTATTTAAAGCATCAAATCGTAGCTTTTGAATTTTAGAAAAAAGTAGAAAAAAAGGAAGAAAATCACCAAATTGGCAAAATTTTGGGCCCCTTATAATGCGATCCATAACCAAATTAGAATATTATCATTTTCGGTATATATATATACTCCCCCGTCCCATACTAAGATAACTTTTGTTTTTTGGTACATGGATTAAGAAGTATTATTATTTAATATGTATTGGTAATTGTATTAGTGAGATTGTGAGTCTTATATTTTAATTGTACAGTATTAGTGGGTGTGTGTGGGTTTCATGTGTTTAAAAAAGGGAAGTGAACTCTTTGTGTGAAAGCCCAAAATGAAAAAAAGAGACTCTTTAGGTAGAACGGAGAGAATATATATTTTCATTTTTACCCCATTGCAATACAAACTATTGCTCATTTTTTTAAAAAAAAAATCAATTTTCTTTACATAACAACTTATCGAAGGGTAATAGTTTATCATTGAAAAAAAAATGGTAATTTGTCATGTAGAAACCTAACGATTCTTGATCGTCTTGATTCCACTCGAACGAGTAATTCGACGCAATCAACTTTGATGGTCCTAATTTGTTATACAAAGGAAAAGGAGCAACTTCCTAATTGAGATCTTCGGATAAGAACACAGCTGACAGCGTAAGAACAAAACAATGTGAACACTGACATTGAGAAAATTTCATGAAAACATCAATCGTTTTAATACCTGTAAGGTCCGAGTGACAAAGGATAATAGTTTTTTTTTTTTTTGGGACAGGGACGATGACTGCCTAATGGTGGGTACTATATTTTAATAATATTGCTTGGTAGGAAATGACATACTACGAATATTCCCTTCTCTACAAATTTCCGTCACACGTGGAATTTAATAACTAAAGGTAACTAATTGTACTAAGTTTTGCATCCGTACATTCTGTTTATGTTTTTGCTAGGATACAAATATTTATAAAAAAACGCACACAACTACAAATGCTGACACCTGGCAGTATATAGATATTCACCAATCGTAGCTTTTTCAAGAATTCAGTACTAAATAAATCAGCTGAGATTCCATATATAATTATTTAATTAGTACGATGGAATCACTTGGATTAACATTCTCAATTTGATTCTTCCTACATTTAATCTCATAATTTTTTATTAATATAATTATTAAAATATATTGAGATTTAAATTATTTTAAATTTAAAAAATACAAATTTAATAGGAATACCAAATGGGAAACATCAGAGTTCAACTTTTTTTTTTCTTCTATACATATATCAAAATACTGATGTGTCAATAACCAATACTCTTGGGAGATGGAGTAGGGAATCCAATCTACTTAAACCATATGAATCATGCGTCAAGGCTCCATTTCTTAAGGATTCTATGGATGTGTTTTGTTTGTTTTGTAGAATGAGAATGAGAATAAAAGTGTTAAAGGAATGAAAATAGGTATAGGCATTATAAGTATAGTGTTCGGTTAGTATTTGGAATTACTATCATAGTGATTCATTTTATTTTGGTTTATTTTAAATTTTAGGTATAAAATTAAATTTTAATCATTTTATTTTAAAATTTTAATTAAAACTAAATAAATAAAAAATATTATTAATATTATGTATTCCATGTGAAATTAACAAAATAAAGAACTGAATAAGAGGACTGAATGAAATGGAAAAGTACAGGGAATTCACGCGCCTTTTCTCATTGAAATGATAGTCACTCACCCGAATCACCCCCAAATTCCTAATGAATGGGTGATTTCCAAATTTTATGGAATAATTCTGCTATTAATTGGAATGAAATTTTTGTACTAAACACCCAATTTGTTATTCAATTCCCATTCCTTTTATGTAAATGCCTCAACCAAACGGAGCCTAATATTTTGCTATGTTCCATAATAAGCATCACCCTTTCCATTTTCATCTATCCCAAAATAAACATCACCATCCTAAAATAAAAACTTGTAACCTCAAAATATGTTAATTTTAAATTTATCACTCCTATCTAACAAGAATAATATCCTTTATAATTTATTTATAATATTTATTATATAAAAAGACTACAGAGACATTTTCTAAAAATTAATAAAATTAGTAAAAAAATAAATAAATTAAATGTTGTATCTACAGACATTTATTTATTATAATTTTATTTTACACATAAAAAGCGCAGGAAAGCTGGCGGAGTGGTCCAGTGGAACGTAGGGGGGAAAATCTACGTGTAGGTCCAACTCAAAGTAGGATCAATATCTTGATTTCTGACACCAATCAACAAAAGTGGAAATACATTAACTGGTTCGAAAACTTATCATAGTTAGTTACTCCATTTGAAAAAGAAGATGATCAAAAGAATTGAGTGCAAACCAGATGATCTGATAAGACCACAATGTGAACTATAGAATTCCATGAAAGACACAAGTGACAAATAGTACAACAACAGTAGTAACTAATAATGCTTGGTTAAAATACCAGAAAACGACATCAGAATCTTCCCATCACCTTCTCACCAAAATTTTCATGAATTTCCTACTTTCATGCAGTTCTACTACGTACTTGGCCCCACACTCTGTTAATCTTTATGTTAGGATACGAATAACTCCCAACCAATATTCACATAGTCAAAGTTTCTTCAAGAATTCAGCATTAAACAATACGAATCATGCAACAACTATCCATTTCTTCACCAAAATACATACCTGAACCGGATGACGTCGTGCAGGAAACTTGCAGCGGGGTAGAGATGGAACTAGCTCCCATTGCACCCATGCTGAACAATCCCCACAAGAGGTGGCAACTTCTTTCCATGGTTCTTCGCAGTAGTTGGGCCTTCTCTCAAGCCAAGAACCAAGATGCATTCCTCAACACCTTTCAGCTGCGTTCTCAGCCTTACTCAGCAATTGATATAGAAACGGGAACAGTGTGCTTCTCGACGATCGACAAACAAAGGCTCTCCAGGATCGTCAAGGATGAAAACAGGGACTACCTGAATCAGATTGGAGGGGTTAGAGGACTCGTCTTGCAGCTCAAAACCGACGTTGACAGAGGGATTGAGGCTGATGCTCGAGGCATTTCCATCCGCCAGCAAACCTTCGGTTTGAATGTGGTTCGGATGCCATCTGCAGAGATGTTGCCAGTTGTGCTGGAAAACTGCAAGGACCCCTTCCTTGTTCTGGTATTCCTCACTGCTTTACTGTCACTGGCTTTTGGCGTCAGAAGAGACGGGATCAAAGGAGTTTATGACGGGCTAGTCATATTTATATCCTTAATTGTGGTGACGGCTGCCGTTTCTCTCAGCAATATCTGGGCTATGAGACAATTCCACACCCTATCAAATTCCAACAATAGTGTTTCAACTGTTGTCATAAGAGAGGGGAAGAGAAAAAACATTTCAGCAAATGATGCTGTTGTTGGAGATATTGTCTTCTTGCAAAAGGGAGATCGGGTTCCAGCAGATGGGCTGTATATAGATGGGTCTTCATTCAAAGTTACAAATCAATCAGCCCTCTCTGAGAAGGCCATTTTTGAGGAATTCCCGTTCTTGCAGAGAGGCAATAAAGTGGTGGATGGTCAAGCTCGAATGCTTGTCACCGCGGTAGGCGCGGACACAAAATGGGGAGAGGAGATGAGCTCGAAGAGCCTTTCTGAAATTCGGACGCCCTTACAAGTGGAGCTACACAAGCTGACACAGAAGACAGCTAAGGCTGGTTTAGCTGTTGCATCATTGGTGCTCGTAGGGTTGCTGATCCAATATTTCACAGGGAAGAAGGATGATAGAGGAGCAAGGGATTATGCCTCAAGCAAGAGCACCCATCATGTCTGTCAGGACATCATCGGAATTCTCATCATGCCAATAGTCATTGCGTCTACCGCCATTCCAGAAGGTCTGCTACTGGCAGTCACAATAACTCTTGCATACTCAACCAAGAGAATGGCAGCTGACAAGGCAATATTGAGAAATCTCGCAGCTTGTGAGAAGATGAGTTCGGTATCAGTAATCTGTATCGACAAGCAAGGCGCCATTTCTTCATACTCTCCTGAGGTGGAGCAGTTTTGGCTGGGCCAAATGTTTTGCAACACAAAGCGGAACCGCCCTCCTATTGATGAAAAAGTCCTTCAACTGATACACGAAGGTATTGGATTGAATACCACCTCTGGATCATCTTCTGAATTTGATGAGCTTAAATCTGATAAGGCTATTCAAGCATGGGCAGTTCAAGAACTGGGAATGAGCTTAGACCAACTGAAGCAGAACTGCCGTGTGCTCGATGCTGATAGAATCAACCTACCACAGGGCTGTATTTGTGTCCAGCGGAAGAATGAGAGTACAGTTCAAATAAACATGAAAGGATCGATGGACATGATCTTAGATAAGTGCTCTCATTACTTTGACAAAAAATTTGAGAGAAAGACCATTGATGCAATTGTAAGAGAAGAGTTGATGAAAAATGTCAAGAAAATGAAGAATGGTGGTCTCAACTGCATTGCATATGCATATGCTCATGTAGCCGATTCAAGAGACTTTGATGAAAATCATATTTGTCTCGATCTCATAGAGCAAGATTTGACATTAGTAGGGTTCTTAGGTCTGAAGGAAAGATTCTTACCCTATATAAGCAAAGGTTTGACAGAATTCCAACAAGCTGGAGTAAAAGTCATAATGATGACAACAGAGGATGTCCCAAAGGCAAAAGAATCAGCTCTGAGATGTGGAGTGTTGAATCCTAATGATATGATGAAAGCAGATGATATCATTGAGGGCTCACAATTTAGGGACTACACTGAAGAAGAGAGAAACAAAACCGTTGAAAAGGTCCATGTTATTGCAAAAGCCTCTGCTTCAGACAAGCTTCTATTGGTGCAATGCTTGAAAGATAAAGGCCACAGATTTGCAGTTGTGGGAGGGTGCCCAGGTGAAGAAAAAGTATTCGAAAAGGCAGACGTGAGTTTCTATTCCAGGACCCAAGAATCTAATTCCATGGAGGAAAAGTCAGATGTCATCATCTTAGATGATAGTTTTACTCCCGTAGCCAGTGCCATGAGGTGGGGAAGAAGCATGTACAACAACATCCAGATATTTGCTCAATTCCAGCTCACTGCAACAATTGTCTCTCTTGTGGCAGACTCGCTCGTTACTATTTTCGGGGGAGAGCCCACAACCATCAACAGCGTTACAGTCATTTCATCTGGAAAGATCCCATTTGCAGCACTCCAGATACTGTGGGCGAAGTTGATAGTGGGTACCTTAGTTGTTCTAGCTCTTTCAATCGATGACCCTGCAGAAAGCCTCGTGCAGTTGATGCCTGCAGACCACAGGGAACCATTTGTAACCAATACAATGTGGAGGGACATCATAGGACAAGCTCTATGTCAAATCACAATCTTACTCATCATACAGTTCAAGGGATCAAGTTTTAAATTAAATGACAAGGAAAAGGATACCATGATTTTCAACATCTTTGTTCTCTGCCAAATCTTTACCGTATTCAACAGAGTGCAGGGAAAGAACATCTTCGAGAGACTCACCAAGAAAAGGCTATTCTGGATGGTCATTGGTATCATAATTCTTCTTCAGGTAGTTATCGTCGAGTTGTTGAAAAGGTTCGACGACCCAGAGACACTCAAGTGGAAGCAATGGCGTGATTGCATTGGAATTGCCACTATTTCTTGGCTGATAGACTACATACTCAGCAAGATACCTGCACCTTAGAAACAATTTTCCTGCAGTTTCTGTGAATGATGCTTTTTATTTTTTAATTATTCATGATTATGTAGAAGAGGCTTTATGCTTTAAATTTTCAATATTTTTCCAGTCACTCAAATTTTCATTTTTTTAACCCATTCTAATTCCTAACACCATGAAGCCAAAAAAAAAAAGAAAAAAGAACAGCACAGCAGAACTTTCAAGAAACATAAACCAAATACATCACTGAAATACGAAACACGCACATTATGAGGTTCTAAACTTCTGTGACTACAACTGCCATACAAAGATAGTTCGAGCAATGCTTGTGTTATTTGAGACAAACATGATTTTGCAGGGAATATATTATAAGATACACAGTAATCAGTTATGCTATTTATGCAGATTTATCCCTAGATCAAGTCCACCCATAAGAAATATGTTGAAATTACTGCTCTCTTGTCCTTATTATATGATGGAAGTACCCACTCAAATTCTAAAATCCAATTCCATGTAATTCATGATAGAAGAATCATTTTCCTTAACAATCAGTATAAGAATTTGATAAATGAAATATCAATAGATAGTGGATATATTTGAATTTGGACCTATCAGGAATCTTATCAAATTGAAATCTAGCAGAACATGTATATCAAATAGATCACAAGATCAAAATTCAACCCAATTTTCAACAGCAAGAAGCAGTAAGACAAATGCGTTAGTGTAATTCAAACCTATCCGCCATTCCTTCCAACAGTTAATCATAACGGTAGTAAAAAGCTCAAATCACTCAGTAATGGATGCTGCTACTCTCACTCTCATCTTCTCCCTTCAATCCACAGCCTTCAAATCAAATGTACAATCTGCAACATTCATCGCCTTCTACACGAAGAAGAAAGAGAGATCTTCACCGGCGTAAACGTCTCTGACGATCTTTCCGGCGGCTACAGAAGCCAAAATGGATGGAAACGACGACGTTGTTTACTGCGTCGAGGTACGAACTTAATTACCGGCTTACCGCCAACTGGATGCGAAATCTAACGCCGTTTATCGTTTATTTAAAATCCAATTTAATTTAAGGAAGTGTCCGTTGACATAATTAATGGTATGAACATATAAACCCTGTATTAATTAAAAGATTTTAACCGTTATACCAGGTACACCGTACACCTCCCAAATCATCCGTAATTTACTCTATTTTATTTACTCCATTAGTCACAACTTATCTATAATTCTCTCCATCTCAAACTTATCTGAACCGATACTATAGATACGAAATTTAAAAAAATTGCATTTTGACAAATTTTATTATTTTATTTTGGTATTATTGTATATTTAGATAATAAATAAATTACTCTCTTCGTTCCACCGAAAGATCCACATTTTACTATATTGAGCATCACATTCGAAGGTTTTCATTTTCTCCTTTTAGTAAAATGGACCCACATATGACACACCACTCACTGCTAATACAACTACCCAATGCACATAAAATAATAATATTCTTTAATCTACACACAAAAAGTAAATAGAGACCTTTTCTTGGGACAGAGTGAGAGGGAGTATAAAGTATGTTATGTGTGTTAGGTGAGAGTGCTATATTTTTCCTATTTGAAATTATGATAACTTTTGATGTGATTGGTTAATGCGAAGTTTTTTTTTAGTGGTGAAAATAAGTATGAGACGAACGAAAATGGAAAATGTGAAGATTAGTGTAGGAGAGTTTTAGGCTCATTTGTTATTCTTAAAGTTTGAATATTAAAAATATAATTTTCTTTATAATCTTAAATAAAAAGAGTTTACAATAAAAACAAGTTGACACATGGAGGGTAAACAAATAGTTTGGATTTCTTTTTCAATAGATAGCATCCCTTGAGACTTGAGTAATTAATACTCTCACCATCTCTATTATTTGTTGTTTTATAAATAAATAAATTAACACTTTTAAATAAAAAAAATTAAAATAACTATAATTCAATAACATCATAATATAATTTAATTTTAAAAATTTTACTTCAATAACCGTGAATTTTATTATGAAATGGTGGGAGTAATTTTTGAACTATTTCAAGATAAATGAAAAAACATCCCTTATCATTACAATTCAATACATCCCTTAGTCAGTAATAGCATTTATAATAATTTCCAGGATGTTGATCAATAATTCCTATTTATACCACCATGCATGAGTAAAATTCATTCATAGAAATTATGAGCATTGTTATGAAATTGATTTTATATAAATCGTATAAGGATTTTTTTTTTTAAAATTCTTCTTCATGACAACTAAACAAATGAATATCTAAGTTTATACTAAAAGCATGAATATCATTCAATAACATAAAACTCAATCTCTTCAACAAAATCCAACTTATTGGAATAGAGATAGGTGGAGAATGGCCTCTCTGGAACTGGTATCAACTTCACCATTAAACCAATTATCCAAGTTGCTGCTGCCAATCCAACACATATTCCCCACTCCCTCAAATTCAACCTCATTGTATCACCAAGCTTGTTCAAGAACTCCACCATCACCACTTGAACAACCAATGTTATCCCTACTATCCCTACAAAGACCTTGTTCGTCTCGATTCCCTTCAACACGTTCGCCCTTTCCAGCTCACGAGCGTTGAACTCGTTGAATATCTGGCACAGCACGAACGTGTTGAAGATCACCGTGCGTTTTACTTCATCTTCGATGCCCAAAATCGACGGCCCTTTTAGCTCTAGTGTCAGCACTAATGCTATCTGATACAACGCTTGTGCTGTTAGGTTCCTCCACATGATGTTGCTGATCAAAGGCTCTGATTGATCCACCGGAGGCTTCTGCATTGCCTCGTTGCTCGGTTTCTGAATCGAGAGAGCTAAGGGTCCTAGTATATCCATGATCAGATTCACCCACAGCAGCTGGACTGTGGTTAGTGGAACTTCAAGTCCTGGTACAAATGCTGCCACTATGTTGATTGCTAGAACTGATATATTGACAGTGAACTGAAATTGGATGAATTTCTGAATATTGTTGAGAATACTTCTACCCCATCTCATGACTGTCACAATTGAAGCAAAGTTATCATCCAAGATGATGATATCAGAGCTCTGTCGTGCAACATCAGTGGCCTGGATCCCCATGGATGTCTGCTTCTTTCAGAGCCGGTGCATCGTTCGCACCGTCTCCAGTCACCGCCACAACGTGGCCCTTATCTTTCAGGCATTGAACCATTAGAAGCTTGTCCAGAGGAGACGAACGAGCCATTACTCGGATGTTGTCGACTCTGTCCATTCGTTCCTCCTCTGTGTAGCTACTGAACACCACTCCTTCCACCACTGATTCGTCTTGATCATTCGGATCGAGTATTCCGCACTCTGTTGCTATTGCTTTTGCTGTGAAGACGTTGTCGCCTGTTATCATCATCACATTCACACCTGCTGATTAGCAATCTTGAACTGCTTTTCTTACACCAGGCCTACATGGATTTTTTAGCCCCAATAAACCCACAAGGGTTAACCCGTTTTCTTGAATCTTGGAATTGGATTCAGACACCTGCTTATGAGCAAATGCAATGCATCTAAGGCTGCTTGCAGCCATACCTTCGATTCTTCGATCGAACTCCGTCCTTTCGTCTCCACTCAAAGCTCTTACCTTTCCTTCAGAATCATAGTAATGAGAACACATTGCTAGGATCATCTCAGCTGCACCTTTCCAATGAACATGAAAGCTATCATCTCCCACCTTCTTCATAAGAACCCCACTTCTCTTTTTGTCTGAATTGAATGCTTCCGCCTTCACAATATCACATCTCCTTTTAACTTCCTCCATATCCATCTTCAACTCCATCACACCCCAACTTAGTATCGCCTTCTCAGTCGGGCTTCCCGTGAATTCGACCGATTCATTGGACTTGAAAACACTGCCAGTAGTGTTGAGACCAACCCCCTGGTGGAGCAGTTCAACCACATTTCTTGCAATCGAACCTCCTTCGATCGACTCGTTTCCTTGCAAGAACTTGGCCGCCTTCATTTGATTCAAAGTGAGAGTCCCAGTTTTGTCAGTACAAATGGTTGTGACCGAGCTCATCGTCTCACAAGCCGAAAGCCTTCGCACCATAGCCTGCTCGGCCATCATTCTCTTCATTGAATAAGCAAGAGCCAGTGCTATTGCTAAGGGCAAACCTTCAGGAACAATAGTGACAGTAGAATAAAGAATCCCAATAACTGCAGTGATCACATCACGAAACTCTGTCTCTCCAGCATAGAATTCTCTTACTCCATTTTCATCCTTAGTGTTTCCAGTGAAGTACCATATTATAAGCACAACAAGAACAATGAAAGCCACAACGAAACCAATTTTAGCAATCGATTTGCTCATCTTCTCAAGTCGATCCTGCAGGACTGTTTGCTAATCAGAATCACCACTAATGGTGCTCATCATTTCACCCCACAGAGTGTTCATCCCAACTCAAGTAACCAACATCTCACCATACCCATCAACCACCTTTGTACCCGAAAACAAGAATGGATTCTCGTATTGATCGATCAAGACATGATCACTCTCTCCACTCACACTGGATTCATCCACCTGCAGAGAGTGTCCATCCATGAACAACCCATCAGCAGGGACCTGATCACCAATCTTCAACCAAACAACATCTCCCACAACGACATCAAATATCGAAATCCTTTGTCGTTTCCCCCTCCTCACTACCTCAACTCGCACATCACTGCTTGCTTCAGACAGCTTCTCAAACTGTCTGTTCTGTCTGAAATTACAGACAGCAGAAACAAGAATCACGAGAAACAGAACTACTAATGTGGTGATACCTTCTTTAGGGCCTTTATTCCATGCTAATCCTAGTGGATAACTGTCCTTTGGGCATTGCTTGTTAAGATCGGTAAAATCCACGCAAAGTCTCCAAGTATTCGATGCCACCTTCTTGATCAACACCGAGTTTTGTACCCTTTTTGGATACTCTACCTCTCGAATGAGTTTTCCTGCCAATAGTCGTGTAACTTCTGCTTCCAAAGCCGCATCTTTCTCGGGACTAAATTTTTTTTCTTCTGGTAGAAAGGTTGAGCTTGCGGATCTATATTCAGGCGATGTCATGCATGTCTAAGATCTACTCCTGGCTTAGTAGTATGATCCCACATGAATACATCTGAATTGTCTTTGAGTAGGACCATCATCTCCCCCTTTTATTTTCCCTGTAAAGTCATCCACATCCTTACTTTAATCTCGGGATTTTCTTGATCAACCTGCATTTCGATGGTTTCTTCCCCTGCCGAGGGGATCTCTGGTAATGTAACTCGGGGATCCACTTCAGGAACTATAGGATCCTCCATCAATTGATAGATATCTTTGTATGATGGAACCTTTTTCACAATTTCCTTTTTTCGAGGTTGCTTCTCCTTATCCTTTTTGTCCCGGGGCTCAATATCCATTATATCCTCGAAGGCGAGCATCTCAAAGCTCGGATCATAGCAGTTCAAGCCCTCCATCTTCTCTATGAATGAACATTCTTGTGCCATCTTTTGATTTCCAATTAAGGTAGATATCCTTCCATCTAGAGTTTGAAACATTAGACACTGATGAAGTGTTGATGGGACAGCACCAAAAGTATGGATGAATGGTCTTCCTAGTATGTAATTATAGGATGAGATCTGATCCACTACTTTAAAGTTGATTGAGTACGAGACTTGCACCTTTCCATCGGAACTTTGAACTTGAACCATTGAATCTACCTCCTCCATTGGTTTGGTCACAGCATTGTTGAATCCCCGGATTTCATCCTGACACGGTCCTACCGAATGATGTCTGTCACCTCCCAATTTGTCGAAAACTGACTTGAAAATGATATTTGGGTATGCCCCTGTATCCACTAAGCATCTATGGACCTTTATCCCCGAGATGCTTGCTGATATCACAAGAGGATCCGTATTCGGGTTCTTTACCCCATAAAAATCCTCTTCAGAAAAGGTAATATCGGTCCCTCCACATGGTACAGAGAATACATCCTCGGCTCTTGTTGATCCAGTTCTTGAAGTTCTGCCTTTCTCTTTTTCCTTGATAATCCCAACAATATTTGGGATGTGCCAATATATTTTTCCTCATGTTGAATCTCTATCATATGGATTTCTCCAGGCGGATGATTCCCTGGTATTTATATTTGAGCTGCTCCCGGAAGAGGTAACCCAGGTGGTCGTGGTGGTAAATTTCGCCTTTCTTGTGGTACCTTCTGTGGTCTACCATGATTCTGAAATGATTTCCTCCTCCTCTAGGACGATGACCTGCTGGTGCCAGTATTCCCTTTAACCTTCCACTCTTATATAGCCTTCATAGTTCATATATCAGATATCGGCACTGGTCGGTGTTATGTCCTGCATATTGATGATATTGACAAAATCTCCTGGCCACCGAACGATTTCTTACTTGATAGAAAATCTCCTCCACCGAGCATCTAGTTTCTTCCTGTAGGACTTGGATATTGGGTGGCTCCTCTGTATATGTGAATGTCCTGAAGTTTGTCGGGGTTTTATACTCCTTGCTTCCTTAATTTACGGGTTTTTTCTTATTTTGCTTTTTCACTTTCTTGGCCAATGCCAGAGTTTCCTCTGCTTGACTATACTCGTTCGCCAAGGCCAGAAACGCGCAATAAGTAGCTGGTGGTTTGAATTGTACTGCTTTCCATAGTGTAGACTCAGGGTGTAGTGCTCCAATTGCAGTGACTAAATATGATTCATCACCCATGGACTCCCCTTTGGCTCTTTGATCTTTGAATCTTTTGAGGAAGACACGAATCGATTCATTTGCCCCATGTTGAATACTTGTCAGTTTGTGCTTTGGTTCCTTTACTATTCCCAGATAAGAATATTGAGTGATGAAAGCACTCACCAGATCATCCCAACTTCCGATCGAATTTGGTGGCAGTGTAGAGAACCAATCATTAGCTTTATTTCCTAGGGTTAAAGGAAACATGCGACACTGAATCGCCTCCGAACTCTCTTGAGCTCTCATCCATAGTAGATATGTATTGATATGTTGATATGGATCTGACTCACAATTGAATAAAGCTTCATTGGGTACCTTAATTTTCATTTGCCTAACTGTCGAACGGATGTTCTCCGTGAATGGAGTTTTACCCAGATCCGCCTGAGAACGTCCATCTTCTCCTAGTCGTTGCCTTTTCTCCAGATCCTTTACCCTTTTGAGCAAGCGATTAACTAGGGAAATATCCCCATACTCTGTGACTCTATCCCTTGAATTTATCGCCGGAATTCGTGGTTCATCCTCGGGCACGATGGAAAGTGGAGAACTGTGCATTCTTCTTGCGGGTACTGACTTCCTTTTCTTAGAAACTTCTCCATATGCTCGCCCATGATGGGTTTCACCAGATCCTTCAGCATAAGGCTGGTATCTCGATCCATTTGGTCCCAGGCGATCATGCACTCTTCCCCGGGAAGAATTGTTTACGCTTTGCTCTGGTTGATTTTGTCGAGTCCGGCCTCATTTATGACTCGCCGGGAATCATTGGGTGGGGGATCTGCTCCTCTGACATTTCTTTTCTCCGGTTGACATTCTCTCGAAGGTCTTCTACCGGAGCCTCTTTGCGTCTATTAAGATCTTCTCGTAGATCCTCCGCCAGAACTTCTCTTCTTCGATTGAGGTTTTCACATAGATTTTCGACTGGAACTTGCAGTACTTCTTCAAAGTTCAATCTCGTTAGAAGAACGGGAGAAACCACAAATTCGTTGAACAACGACTGTAATCTTTCTGAAAATTCCCGGGTCTTCTCCAGATTGCCCAGGATAGGTATCTTTACTACTGTTGGAGGTGTGCACATCGTTGGATCTGCCGCAGGCTGCGCTGGTGGTATATTTGGGATCTAGACATGCACGCTTCCAGAGCTTCGAACCACGAGCCTCTGCTGGCGGGTTCCCCCTGGAGAATAAAAGGATTCATCTCCGTCCGTCATCTTTGCTGAGAAACACGATCAGATGTAAAGCTTGATAACAAAACTGACCACAACAGCCACTAACTTTTACAGAGCCATCAAAATCAGACAGGAGCTTCATGAAAGACAACCTTGGATCAAAAATTGCAGACATTCTTGATAAATAAATTAAATTTTAAAAAAACTTTGAATTGAAAGTGGGCAGATGAAACAGTGTGGTTATGAAGTTTGTATGAGTGGGGTTACTACATAGGCATAAAACCTTGCATACATGGAGTATATATATATAAGTAGGTAGATAACTTAAAGAAGTGGAAGATCATTAATGGCAGTTGGAATTAGCTGCAAAATCATTTGTTTCCAGTTTTAATACGGCATCTCAACGCGGTTGAAGAAAGAGTCAAAGGGAGTTAACAGTGAAGTTGCAATGCAGTCTCTGCGTCAAACAAACAAACAAATTTCCACCTCATAAATGCACTCATTTTACTGATTTTGATTGTGTCGCGTGTAATAAGAGAAGTAGTTAGGATCGTTTTACGTTTTCTTAGTTATCAATTTGGACAAATTATTTTCTGACTTGATATTTTTCACTTATCTTTTAGCTCGCACTTCTATATTTGACCTAATAAATCTTTCAAATTATGGAGCTGGTCATGGCACCTGACATCCATCATAAATCAACTACTTTAGTAATTTTAAAACTAGTAAAAGAACACTTTTTATATATGTGGTTGAATTTATTTTGGATGTTCGTTATCAAACTCTTAAGCTTCCTATTTTGCATTTCATTCAATAATAATTTCAATTTTAGTTTGATTTTGTTATGCAATTAACTCTGATTTAAAGTCAAATCAACATATTGCATCATGAAATTATTATAATTGAAATACAAAAATAAAATAGAAAAAAAAAGAGTGATTTAATATATTTCTATAGAAAACATCATAAGTAGTTACTCTTCTATATACACCAAAAAAATTAAATAATTGGGTAATTAAATAATAATAATAATAATAAACTATAAAAAGAAAACACCAACAGAATGATGGAATGTTCTAAATGCAGCTTCTTAGCTTCCTCCAACTGAGATAGCTGAAGAATGGTCTCTCTGGCACTGGTATAAACTTGACAGCAAAACCAATAGGCCATGATGCAGCTGCAATGGCTAAACATACACCCCACTGCACCAGATTCAACCTCTCTGTATCAGCAAACTTGTTCAAAAACTCCACCATTATCACTTGAAGTACCAAAGTTACCCCTACTATCCCAACAAACAGCTTATTCTTCAATATCCCTTCAAATACATTCTTCTTCTCCATCTTCCTCGCATTGAACTCATTGAATATCTGGCACAACACGAACGCGTTGAAGATCATCGTCTCGTTTACCTTCTCGTTCACTCCGAAAATCGTCTCGCCTCTAAAGTTTAGAGTCAACAGGACTGTTATCTGATACAATCCCTGAGCCATGAGGTTCCTCCACATTATGTTGCTGATCAACGGCTCTGATCGCCCCACCGGCTTCTTCGTCATCAGCTCGTTGCTCGGTTTCTCCGTTGCTAAGGCTAATGCACCTAGTGTGTCCATGATTAAGTTCACCCAAAGCAGCTGAACCGCGGTTAAGGGCACCTCACCGGATGAAACAGCAGCTACAAAGTTGATTGCTAGAGCTGCTACATTGACAGTGAGCTGGAATTGGATGAACTTTTGGATGTTGTTGTAAACACATCTACCCCATTTCAGTACTGTCACGACGGAGGCGAAGTTATCGTCTAAGATGACGATATCAGAGCTCTGTTTGGCTACTTCTGTGCCTTCAACTCCCATGGAAAGGCCTATGTCTGCTTCTTTCAATGCTGGTGCATCATTTGTGCCATCTCCTGTCACTGCCACCACATGACCCTTCTTTTTCAGGCATTGCACCATTAGAAGCTTGTCGAAAGGCGATGATCGAGCCATGACACGTATCCTGTCGACTCTCTCCATTCGCTCGTCTTCAGACAAGCTACGGAACTCCACTCCCTCAATCACTGATCCATCTTTCTGTTGTTGTGAGTGGTCAAGGATTCCGCACTCTGTTGCTATTGCTGTTGCTGTGAAGACGTTGTCGCCTGTTATCATCTTGACATTCACACCTACGTATTGACAATCTTGAACTGCTTTTCTTACACCAGGCCTACATGGATCTTTTAGCCCCACTAACCCGAGAAGGATCAACCCGTTTTCTTGAATGTTGGAGTTGGATTGAGAAACCTGCTTATGAGCAAATGCAATGCATCTAAGGCTGCTAGCAGCCATACCTTCTATTCTTCGATCGAACTCCGTCCTTTCGTCTCCACTCAAAGCTCTTACCTTTCCTTGAGAATCATAGTAATGAGAGCACATTGCTAGGATCATCTCAGCTGCGCCTTTCCAATGGACATGAAAGGTGTCATCTTCCACCTTCTTCATAAGAACCCCACTTCTCTTTTTGTCTGAATTGAATGCTTCCACCTTCACAATCTCACATCCCCTTTTAACTCCCTCCACATCCATCTTCAACTCCATCACACCCCAACTTAGTATCGCCTTCTCAGTCGGGCTTCCCGTGAATTCGACCGATTCGTTCGACTTGAAAACACTGCCTGTGGTGTTGAGACCAACTCCCTGGTGGAGAAGTTCAACCACATTTCTTGCAATTGAATTACAATCTTTTTCTTCAATAGATTCTTTACCTTGCAAGAACTTTGTCACCTTCATTTGATTCAATGTAAGAGTGCCTGTTTTGTCAGTACAAATAGTGGTGGAAGAACCCATTGTCTCACAAGCAGAGAGCTTCCTCACCATAGCCTGATCACTCATCATTCTCTTCATGGAGTAAGCAAGAGTGAGCGTCACCGCCAACGGCAAACCTTCCGGAATCGCCACGACAACGATGGTAACAGCTGCAGCAATGATTCCCACAACAGCATTGACAACATCATCAGCCTTAGTCTTTCTCCCATTGAACTCTCTGTTTCCATTTTCATCCTCTGTATTCCCAGTAAAGTACCTAACCATAAGCACAACAAGAACCAAAAATGCTACTGCCAGACCAACTTTACCAATGGCAGAAGTCAGCCTATTCAATCGAGCTTGAAGGGGTGTTTGCTCATCGGAATCACGACTAATTGTGCTCATCATTTCACCCCAGAGTGTGTTCATCCCAACAGAAGTAACCACCATTGTAGCATATCCATCAGCCACCTTAGTACCAGAAAACAAGAATGGATTCTCGTACCTATCGATCAAGACATGATCACTCTCTCCAGTCATGGAGGATTCATCCACTTGCAGAGAATGTCCATCGACGAACAACCCATCAGCAGGCACCTGATCACCAATCTTCAAGCAGATTAAATCTCCGACAACTATCTCGAATATCGAAACCTGCTGTCTCCTCCCATTCCTCACCACCTCAACTGGGATGTTACTGCTGACTTTTGAAAGCTTGTCGAATTGTCTGCTTTGTCTGAAATTACTCACAGCAGAAACAGAAATAACGAGAAAAACAGCAAGAAAAATGCTTCCTCCATCATACCATCCTTCTTTAATCCCATCCTCCTTGATTCCAAATCCAAGAGACAATCCTGCACACACTAGCAAGATAAGTATTGTTGGATCCTTCAAAGCCTCCCAAACAAAGTAAAAGAAGCTCTTCGTCGGCGGCTTCGGATAAGTGTTCTGACCAAAGGCCTCGTATCTGGACACAACATCTTCATGATCACCACTAATTCCAGACAGCTGATCACTTTTGAGTGAAGAACAAACCCCATCAACTCCTCCGAGTTTCGCCAATTGTTCGACGCTTCGCTCTTTTACAAGCTTTCTGATTATTGAATGGTCGTGGTTGGAGAAGAAGGAGTGGTGTTCGACAACATCTATGGCGAATGTTGACGATGGAATGTTGTCTTTTTTCAGAGATGAATAGGTTTGGTGTTTGAAGATGGAAAGAAAAGCCCTTGAGCAGTAAATGGTGGCAAAAGCAGTATGCCATCTCTTCTTATTGAGGCCACTGATGATAACCTTATCAGAGCCATTGAAACCAGAGAGAAGCTCCATGCAAGACAAGTTTGCATCAATTATTGCAGACATTCTTAATCAAAACGAAAGAAAACGACGAAAGTTTGCAGAGAAAGTTGGAAGATGTAATGGAGTTGTGTAAGCAGAGAAGAACAGAGGAGGGTGATTTATAACATTGAAAGGTGTTAATTAATGGGCTGGAATAACGGCGTTATGATCAACACGGTTAAGAAATAATGGTTCCCGGTTTTATTTTGATACGTCATGTGTCACTTTCCTGTCACTTCCCGTGTCAATCATATAACGTGTCGCACAGCAGATTACGTATGAAAACAGGCACATAAAATCATGTGTTCGGATGGATTGAAGAGTTAGATGAACGATTGGGATAGGATAGGAATAAAGTGTCGCTAATGGATGATCGCGTCGTGTGTTCTTAGAAGTTGCGTTTCGCATAATACGATTTCATCAATTATTCTTTTTAATTTTATATTAATTAGATTATATACTCAAATTAAATATATCTACGCGTTACTAATTTACATATTATTATAGTAATTAAGAACAAGATTAGCTGGTATCAAATGCGGAGCTAGCCTATAATTCATAGGGGGTTAAGGAAAAAAAAAAGAGTATCAATATATAATTCAAGCCAATGTAGGAGTATTTATATTTACTAACTAATATACTCTACATTCGAGGCTCAACCTTTAGTCTCATTAAACTTTTTACATTATCTCGTTTGTCAGTTATACTTACACGCTTTAAAAATAGAAAAACATTGTGGTCAGATCGTTTACATTGTTTCAATTAATTTTTTTTATTAAATATATTATCACTTTTAATATTTTTATTAAAAGTACAAATTATTCATTAAATAATTTAATGTACCACTATCAATTTTCATTAATCACTAATTGTATCACTTTTTATTAAAAGAATATAAATATTTTTACTTAATTACAAAAATCAAACTTATGAATTAACTTCAAGAATCTGATTCTCAAAATAAAACAAAATAAAAAATTATTATTATTATTACTTGTGTTGGAAAGCAAGTAATTTATAGCATGCATGGTCTTTTAAGTCTTTGACTGATAATTAAAGTCAACACGGTCCAATTTTTTGTCCCTTTTCCACCTCAAGATATTAATTCTTTACAGATAATAAATCGTCATAAGTATTATATATACATTAAAAAATAATAAATAAATAAATAAATAAATCATGCATGTAGCTTGTTCAGATGGAGCTGGGAAAACAAAAATTGGAAATTACAACAATAATTTCATTCCAACTTGAATAGCAAAAGCTGGATTGAAACATAAAGCCTGGAATAAAAAAATATTCTACCAACTTACAAAAATTAATGGGAATTGTTATAAAAAAACATCGCATTTTCCAAATATAAATTATAAATTAGTGTGAAGCTTCATCCACCTTTTGTGATATTTCATGGAACAACTATAGAATTCACAAACAAGTTTTGCAAGTTTTATTATTATAAATAAAAGAAAACTTAACATTAAAGCATGAATTGATTACTAAATAAATCATAACTTTACGACTTGTCCATATAAGCGTAGATATTTTTGATAATATTTATTTTTGTTTTAATAAGATTAAATTAATTATTAACCTATTGTTTTAGTGTGATTATATATGCACACACGTTAGCATGACACACATCTGAAGAATTGTATTAGCTAGTATGCATTATAATCTTCAACATAAGCCATTTGATTAATTAATATATCAATATTTTGTCGATCGAATTCATCAGTATAACATTTATAAACTAAAAATAAAATAAAAGTATTATTTGCGTAAACAAGATGTTACCGCCAAAATTACTAAACTTAATAGCTAAGAATTTAGGAGTTAGTCTCTTATAAACTGGATTTACTTACAAATCCTTATACATAGCGTATATAGGATTGAAAAGATGATCATATAGTTTACACCATGAACCCGGTTTATACGAGTATTTGTAATTAATTAATTAATAAAAATTATGTCGGTTGATTAAAGCCCAACTACACATTAAAAATGTATTCAATGTTTCTACATGAATTTGTGATTAATTAATTAATAAAAATTATGTCGGTTGATTTAAGCCCAACTACACATTAAAAATGTATTCAATGTTTCCCATAAATTCATGTTGAACGTTGATTAGGGATGGCAATGGGACTGGAATTTTTGGGTACCCGATCTACCCAAACTTTCATGGGTAGAGTACGAGTAGTTGTAAACGGGTTTAGGATGAGTACAGGTAGTTGTGAAAAATATCATTAGAGTTTGGGACGGGCACGGGTAATGCCTCAAATACCCGCAAATACCCCGATTATGTATATTTTTTTATAAAATTTAATATATATTATTAATTTATATATGATAAGATATTTTATATTTTTAATTAATAGTTATAAGCTTTATTTAATCATATTTATTAAATATTTATTTAAAATAACAATTTATATTATTTTTATTTTATATTTAATTAATAATAATGTAATTTTTATTATTATACTTATTTAGACAATAAAAATAATTAATAATAATGTAATTTTTATTATTATACTTATTTAGACAATAAAAAAATATAAATATATATAAAATAAATTAATATTAAATGGGTATGAATACCCGCGGGTATTGATAAACAGTAATGGGACGGGTACGGTACCATAATAAATTTTTTAAAAAGAACGGATACGAATATGGATAATTATTTTTTTAATCAGATACATTACAGATACCCAAAATAAACAGATATTCTATCCGTTATCATCCCTAAATGGAATCATGGAAGAGCCCAAAAGGCCAAAATAAAATTAAATTTATGCGGCCCATTTGAATTCTCCCTTTATTTTATTTTAGTTACTTTATATAAATTATAAATAAAGCTCATACCAAACTAAATTATTTTTAAGAAAAAAAATTGTCAAAATTATATATTCACACATCTACGATAAAAATATAGAAAGATGATTAGTTAAATGAGCTAAAATTAGGGTTCATACCGGAACTAAAATACTGATGCATTTTCACGATTTAAATAGTTAGCTTAAATTTTTATTTTATGCACACTTGAATTTTCCCTAGCTTCAGATGATATCACCTCTTTTTTTTTTCTTTTTTTTTTTGGAAGCATCTCACAAGATGAATTTCATGGAATAGATATAGAGTAAAAATATTTTAATAAAAAATAATACTTGATTAATTTGATAATATTTTAACAAAAAGCTATAACATTATTAGAAAATCTAAGACAGATCATTTATCACGAGTATTGTTCAGCTCAAATGTTAAAGAAATACTTATTTTACAATGAAAAAAGTTTTTGATCATGCATTTCTAAATTCGATTCAAGCCTAAAATTCAAAACTTGTTCGGGCCTAAAATCTATTAGGACCGGCCCGTTGCTAAGCGAAAGAAATTGGTAGTAGAAACATTAATCCATCCATTCATTACAGCAAAATCCCAATGATCATACACAAGTACACAACTGTAGTTTTGGCATTATATCACAAATATGGAAGCAAAGATATATATATGATGATACAACCATGCCTCACATGCATTATTCAGCTACAACACACTCTGTAGCAAGGCAATCATTTCTAGTGGAGAAGGCTCAAAGTTTCTCCCAAACATAATAATTTACAAGTTTAAGATGCAACCGGTTCCGGAACCCTGCCATTCTCCGAACGAACCAGACCTTCGTAGTATTCCACCAACACTTGCCATCCTCCGGGGCACATGAATCCATCCGGAGGGTTTTCCTTGTTCTTTGCAAGGGTTCGCATCTGTGGAAACGGGGCATATCGACAAAGGTTGAGAAATGAGAAAGAAAACGGGGATGTTTATGTATGATGGCGTGTAAAATGAATGGATACCTTTGTGCCGGATATGAACAGAAAGTCTTGAGCCCTTGATGGATCAAAGAATGCCATTTTACTCTGAGTCTTGTCGTATGCAGCCACCTGCGATTATCAATCATAGTTCCGTTGTTAATGTTGAAAGATTGTTGACAAATATAGAAAATTTGTTTATTTACCTTGAATGGCAAAATGTTGAGCCGCTCCAGTCCTGGAGCCATGCTCAGGACCTTCTTCCCATGGTCAGCATCATACAGGTCTCGTTTCTCGACAGGGTGGCCCATCCCAGCTGGGTCTCGGCCAACAATGTAGAAGTTTGCACCTGCATTGATTCTTGCCTTGGCATGCCATTGCACCTCAGTGGGCCCAGCATAGTGCATGGGAGACGGGAATATAGAGACAACCGTAGTTTCTGGGTCGAGGACACCATCTTCCAGCACCTAAATAGCAAGTATGTCAGCCACGTGGCAAGGTTCTCCACATCTATGATTATGATGCGTTTCTATATTTAAATGGCCAACTAGATCAAGGGATTGAGGATGATTCTGAATTCCTGATCTATATATTTTATGCAAGTGATAGCTTAATGATAAAAGTGTAAACAGATTTAATATATTAGGTGTGAAAAGGTTCGACTAACCTTCTCGTGTTGCTTCATTCGCCAATTAAGTGGAACATCATCTTCTTTAGTGTAACCACCCAAGGGATGGAGCAAGAGTACGGGATTCTTGTATCCCATCTCAAGAAGGCGACGACGAGTGTCGGTCATCAGTAGAGCATGGCCGTTGTGAACCGGATTTCTGAGCTGGAAAGCAAACACTGCATCTGCATTACGCCTCTCAAACTCCTCTCGGAGTTGAGCTGGGGACAGCCGGAACCGGTCTAAACCATCATTATACTTAATAGGTTTTATGACCTCTAAATCACCACCAATCAGCCAGTTGCCAGTACCAGAAATAGCTTTTTCAACATAGGGAAGACCAGGTGCTGTGGTTCCCCAAGTTCTTGCAATTCTTTCTTCTTTGTTATGTTTGTATATTTCAATGCTGGAGTGGTAATATAGCACAAAACAGAATGTTACTATTTGGATAAAAAGTAAGAATGAAAAAAAACAACATTATGGAGTACCATACAATTATTACAATAAGGTTTCACATCCTCACGCATACTTAATCTAACATGTTTTAAACTTTCAAACAAAAATCAACAAATGTCGTAAACTGAGCTGAAATAGTGAGAATCGAATAAGTGGTTAAGTGGGTTGAAAATGAAATCAGACACCCCCTGCATCTCAAACACTAAACCCTGCAAGAAATTAATCTGGCTACATAACATATTACTCAGAAAATAGATAGGATATTCATCAAACCAAATTTTCCCAATTGTTCATCTTTCAACTAACTTTCTACGCATATTATACTCGTAGATCGTTGAAGACTTAGAGCTTGCAATTCATTCTGTTATTAAAATTTTCATTAGAAAAGGTGATTAAAATAGTGTTTTAACCTAAAATTTCAAAAGGATGGAAGTACTTGTTAACTGTTGAGTTGCACAAAAGCAACGTAAAAGTATATCATTATTATCATTTGATCACACACACGAGTTTGAAAGCAACTTATAATCCTTCCTTTTCTTTTAAATTAATATAATTAATCCCACCCCCTACAGCAAGAAACAGTTTCCACATGAATCACTGTATAGTTAGGAATTTGGAACTAGTCAAAATCCACTAGCTTCATAAGTGATCGCCATGTATATTTGCACTTAGAAAAATCCAGATAGAACCTCTTTTACATTAATTAATAGTAATAAATAAAAGACAAAGCTAGTTTAACTCTCAACGTTGATCACAACAGTGGGACCAACCATTTGGACGTGTTTGATTTGAAAAATACCACATGAAACTCCCATCATATCCAACCAAAATCTAAAATTTTATTATACACTATAATCCTCAGATTGTCAAATAATATATTCTTAGTCACTTGAGGCAGGTATTATTGCATCAATGAATAAAAATAAACATAACACGTAGAAAGCATTTGAACTACTTGATCATATAGTGGAGATACTGTAGAGATGGATGATGACAAATGGCAAATTCTTGAATCTTGAGTTAGATGGTTTAATTATGAAGAATAAAAATTCATCAATCCTACTCATTGAATCATTAACTCGATTAGAATTTTCGACCAAGCTAACCGGTTAGGTTTGGCCACCCACATGAAAAATACATTAAAAAAATGGTGGACAGTAGCTCTACCTAAGTATTCAAGATATAGCCTAATCTAAGAGTGGCTAACATGTGGCTAATTCCTTCATTGAACACATCAAATTAGAATCTTTGAAAATGTAGCCTTGGAATGTCTTCCAAAAAAAACTTGTATGATATCGTCTCACAAATATTTCGTGCACCAAATTTAATACTACCTCTGTAGGAAAACACTTGCATGATATCGTCTCACAAACATTTCGTGCACCAAATTAACATTTTCAAGCAAAAGATTAAACTTATTTAGATATCCTAATCAGTTACTAATACTCCAAATTAAACACATCCTCAATTGAAATCATATATCAATGGCAAAACAGAAAGAACTGAGAATTGAGATATGCAAACATCTAAAACCATAATCACGATTCGATTAACTCAATTGCCAGCAAAATACTAATCGATTCAACACCTATAAAATGTAAAATTAAACAAATAAACCATAAATTAGAGCTGAGAAAATGCCCTTACTCGCTCAGAATAGCAACGATATCATTGTTTTCATCCACAAGCGCAACGCTGGTAGACGACCCGACCCGATTCTTCTGGGCGTCGTCGATTGCGAGCACAATAGGAACCGACATATTCACAACCGACCCGTTTTCGAGTCGGAGGGAATTAAAATGAAGCGTTTGGAGGAACTCGGACTCTCTCATGAAGCCCTTCAACGGGCTTGCCCATCCCTCACTAAGGACGTGCACCCATTGAAGCTCAATCAGAGAGAGTCCAATTCTAGGCAGGTTTACCGCCTGCTTAAGTTTCGAATCTTTCTCAGATTCGCTGACAAATAGTTCGACGAGCTTTCCGCCATCCGGGTCGATCAAGGAAGCAGAAATCCGGGCGGCGGGTCGGGCTATGTACCTGGGGAGAGCACGAAGGCGGAGATTGAGGGGCGGCGTGAAATGGGTTTTGGTTAATTTAGGGAAAGAATGGGAAGAAGGGGCTGAAGGTTTGAGATAAGGAGAAGCCATGGATGCCATCTTGGGGGCTCTCTCTCTCTCCTGAGTACAATACTGGTTCGGCGGCAGTTATAATATTTGGAGAGAGAGAGAGAGAGAGAAGGGTACTTTCGGAGTAAAAGAATCCAGTTCACGTAGAAACAGTTTCCAATTTTATGGACAGGGGTACTTTCGGAACATTATATCTTAAAAGAAAGTAAAAATAAGGTGTTAAATTTGGGAATTAAGGTGAGTCATAAAAAAAAATGAGTACTTATTAAATTTTAGATATTTTACGTACTATATAACATGAATATTTTAAGACACGCAGATATTAAAATACATTATGTTAAAGCGTAGTGGGTTGAGAGATATAATAATACTAATGTATGGTGGTAGTTGTATTAGTTTTGTGTGTAGATTCCATAAAGATGTTCTAACTAATTTTTTTTATGAGACAAAGTTAGTTGTAGTATAGTTATTAGTTAGTTCACTGAGCACCATACACCGTCCTATCTTTAAGCCTCCTTATTACTCCTCACATATTCCATTCCCAAGAGAATTGAACTTGTGTCACTCGATTTAGTGAGGAACTCAGTTGTAACGAGACTTTCTAACTAGTAAAACTAGTAAAATATAACTCTTGTGATGGAGAGAGTATTTGTTTCTTAAGTAAGACTCATAATTATATTGTCAATGATAAGTAGTACTCCCTCTGTCCGCTTCTAATGTGTCCATTTTACTATTTTTGGCGTTTGGTTCAAAAGTATTTATTTTCTCTATTTAGTAAAAAATTACACAATATGGTCCACCACTTCTCTCTAATATAACTATTCACTTTATATATAATAATAATATTCCTTAATGCATGTGTAAAAAATAAACGGACACCTTAAAATCGGATAAGTGGAGTAGTATTATGTTTTTGTTGGTTGAATGCTTCTGCAATACGTATTCATCCGATTTATTTTATTTAAATTAAAACGTGATATTTAACATTTTTCATTGAATTAGGCGTTGAGATATGACGTGACTCTCAAAATATTCCGTACACTTAAATATATATGATCATTAAAACTGTTGAAAATTATGTCAAAAAGTCAACTCTACTCAAACGTGTAAACTGTAGTAATAGATCTTGGAATTTAATTTTAGGTACTCCCTCCATCCCTACTCATTTACTTTTTTTCTCTTTTTCATAAGTAAAGAAATATTATTATTTTATATATAATGGATGATTGTATTAATAGTGGGTGATGGATCATATATTGGTCATTTTATTAAAATGAAAAAATAAGACATTCAATATAATAAAATGGTGATCTTTCAATATATTAAAAGAAATAGTAACATTTAAGTTCGCTTTTTATATTTTTCTAATGTAAATTATGATAGTATGGAGTAACATTTTAGGTACTCCATGTCTATTTTCAATTTTGTGGAGTTAGAAATTTAGGTTTGAGAATTTATATGTTAAAAAAAAAGTAGTAATTTGATATTAAAAAAAAATGTTGAAAGATTTCTTATTGCATCGTTGTCAAAATATCAATACTCTATAGTAATTTTTACTATTCTTAAAAAAATGTAAAAGTAATGTGATGAGTGAAAATAAAAAAAAATTAAAAAAAAATCATCTGATGGAGTATTTATTAAGGTAAATGAATGAATATTTTTGGAATTGATAAAAAAAATTGTTAATTTATTTAAGAAATAATAAAGCCTATTTATATAATGACGTGTAAATTGTAAGTTTTACCTCAAAATGTAGAGCTTCGTTGTCGCGCATTCACAAATCCTACGTCAGCTATAGATTTGATGCTGAGCTGGCAAGGGGAGGGCAATTTGGGTAATTAAGAAAATGGTTTATAAAGTGAGAAATGAAAGTGGAAAATACTGACATGGAAGTTTGGAAGGATTCAGGTAGTTGGATTTTATAATGTTCACATAAAGAGGTTAAATTTGGGGGGATGAATCTGGACACTTTTTTAAGTATTGCTATTTTATTTTATTTTTTCAAAATTTGGATAACTACTGATTGTGCTTTAAAACTCATGGATTTGGCCCCCCAATATTTATATAATTTAAAAGCTATATTGATAGAATTATTGATACAATAATAATTATAATGTTTTTATTTCTTTATTTCAATGCAATTGGGGTGGGAGGTGCAAATAAGATCAATTTAGTTGAGATATGTAATTAAGAAAAAATTGTACTATAAATTTATCAACTTATATATCACCAACTTGTAATTTTCTTTTCTTTAAATGAAATATTGATGCTTTTATAATCAAATACAATTATAGCTCATCATATATTTTTTTAGGAGAGATCTTATTTTACCTATAGAGTACGAATATTAAAAGTTGTCTCACCATATAAAAAAATATCTTTTATAAGTAACTCGATTTAATAAGTGTATTATGTTGACTTTTTTTAAATCGAAAATAGAAAGTTACATTGAATTCAAATCAAAGTACTTTTTAGTAATGAGACAATATATTTTTATATTTTTACAGATATACTTAAATTTATACCTCAACATCATATCTTTTGAATATGATAAGAATTAAGTTACATAGTACACATACTCCCTTTCTTTTATACAAAAAAGACGCTTCTCAAAATCCAAAAAATTGATTAGTACTAATTATTTATCTTTTTTATTCGATTTACAAGCGTGGAGATATTAAATTAAATTATTAATAAAATCGACATATACCTAACAATAACATCACTTTAATTTTTACTTATTCTACGCCTTGTCTCTACGATGATTAAGATTTAGGATCAAGAAAATTGTCAAAGAGCAAAAGGGTAGTATAGTCATTTGACGCAGTGGAGTTTGGACGTAGCAATTTATGATGTGCCCCAAGCAATTCTGTCACGTAACATAAGCAAAATTCCGACCAACTTTGGAATGCATTATTTTTTGTCCAAATTCTCCTATTTTATATTAAGCCCCCCAAAAAATAAAAGCAAAATTAAGACGTTTCTTAACTCCCTAATCATTGAATATGACCCATATCATGACCAGATTCATTGGCAGCATATGAAATGGTGTCAAAGAATAAATTCTCCACTTCAGTTAATATAAGTTATCATGTTGTATTATTAAAAGTGGATTACATGACAAAAGGTCTTAATGATGACAAATAATTGCAATTTATAATCGATTGGCCGACTAGCGTAGTCAAAGGTCATCATCTTTTTTTAATTTTTTTTTAAATTTTTATTTTCTCAAACTTAGGTGGCCACGCTTTAAATTGTGTACCACTAAAAAACATCAAATCGCAACTATTTATAAACTCAATGAAATAAATAAATAAATAAAAAGGCGATTGAGAATCATATATCTCATATAATTACATCTTAATGTTAATACTGTTCAAATATTAATCTGAACATCTTTTAAGTCAGAAGGCACCATTCCAAACGTCCGGTTAAAATTTAGTGCTACATATGATGTCTCACTGTTAGAGGAGTAACACAAATGTAAAAACAAATACTACTAATTTTAGAATTTAAAATTTCCTTTTATAATATGAATTTATCTCAGTCCTAAGTATTAGAATTTAAAATTTTCTTTTAGAGTACTCTCTCCTTCCGCTTTTAAGAGTATCATTTTTTCATTTTGAGCGTCCGGCCCAAGAGTCTCATTTTATTTTTTACCTATACATACACACTAATACAACTAAAAAATTAGACTCACATCTCCACTGATACAACCACTCACTACACATTAAATAATAATACTCCTTAATCTCCGTGCCCAAAAGCAAATGATACCCTTAAATTCGGACGGAGAGAGTATGAATTAATATCTTTTCTAAATGTCATTCGTTGGGATGTAATATCAAAATATAACTAAAGATACTAACTAGAGGGAAAGGGGGAAATTCTGTTCGAAAATGAAAATATCAAAATTCGTCATTTAATAATGACCTATTTTAATTGCTATTCTAAATTTTGATCATTTTTATCCAAATTTAGTCATTTTAGTCCTTTTTTATTCAAAATTTAGACCAAAATTAGCTGAATTTTGAAATAAAGAACTTAATTTGGATTAAAAAAATTGAACTAAATTTGATAAAATAACTAAATTAAAAAAGTCGAAAAAAAAATCTGTAGAATGCAAATTAAAAAAAAATAATAATAATAAGCTATTAAATATGACGATTGCAAAAAACTACAAAACAAGATATTAATTAATCTACCAATAGTCCATACAAGAGCAAGTGGCATTCTTAAAGTGATGAAACCTAGTTCTATCTCTAACAATAATCTCTGTTTTGTATATCAATGAAACCAGCTTAGTGATACAATGACAGTCCACACAAACACGAAGATTCTTTATAACTCTAATGGGAGCACATGAATCAGTTGCAATGAGAGCAAAAGCAATGGCTACTCTTTCACTGTGATACGCTCCTTCTCTTCCTCCTCAATGTCGAACAGCACGTCCCTCGTTCTCGCCTGATAACCAAACTCTTGCAACTTCACGTTCATCTCCTCCAACACGAGGATGACTCTTGTCGCCAATCAGGAACTCGTGCATTACGCCATCAACTTCAACTAAACTGCTCCCGGGTGTTTTGTCAACTCCATTGTCTTTCATCAACCTACGAACCCTCTTGGCATTGTCCCATCTTTTCATACATGAATACATATTTGATAAAAGGACATAATTGCCACTGTTCTCTGGCTCCAGCTCGACTAATTTCCTCAATGCAGCTTCGCCTATCTCTAAATGTCCATGAACTCTGGCTGCACCGAGTAAAGACCTCCACATAATTGCGTTAGGCTTCAATGGCATGCTCAAAATCCGTTCTTCGGCTTCCTTAACAAGCCCAGATCGACCTAAAAGATCAATTAGGCAACAGTAGTGCTCGAGTTTAGGCTTAAGGCCATAGATGCTAATCATCGACTCAAAATATTTTCGCCCTTCATCAACCAGTCCTACATGTGAGCAAGCACACATAATAGCTAATATGGTGACATCATCTGGAGAAAAGCCCTCATGCTTCATCTCCTCAAATAAATCAAGAGCCTCATGTCCATGGCCATGGATTGCAAGTCCTCTAATCATCGCATTGTAACAAAATATGTCACGGTTAGGCAATTGGTCGAATAATTGCTGAGCAAATTTAAGGCAACCACTGTTTGCATACAATGCAATCAATGCAGTTCCAATGAAGTGATTGAGGCTAAGCTTATTTTTCAGTATATAGACGTGCGCCCAAGTGCCTTGGCTGAAAGCTCCTAGTTCTGCACATGCAGTGATCAAAGCCACCAATGTAACTTCATTCGGCACTACTAAAGATTTCTGCATGTGGCTGAACAAATCCAAGACCTCCAATGATGAACTAGTATTTCCATTTAAATGGCCATAACTTGCCTGAAAATTGGCAATAGAATTACGAGCATAAGCAGATAATACAGAGTTCCAAGTGGCTAAATCAGGTTCCCTAATTTGGTCGAAGAAATATCTAGCAACATCTATTCTTCCACATTTTGAATAAAAATTGAGCAATGAGGCTTGAACAAAGTTGTCATATGGGGGGTTGAGGAACTTTAGAACATGGGCATGTAAGGCTTGGCCATGTTTGAACCATTGGTAGGCCCCAAAAGCCTTGAACAGTGATGGGTACGTATAGTCATTTGGCTTGATGTGGGGATCAAAAAGTATCTTTTCATAAAAAGAAAGGGCAACTTTCACATGATCTTTTTGAGTGAGGCATGATATAAGTGTGTTGCAGAGAAAAATGCTCGGTTTTGGAGCATGGTTGTAGATGCTCAGAGTGTAGGATAAGGTGGCAAGTGAAGAAGATACGAGAAGAATGCGGTTGATTGGATACGTGTGGAGGATGAGGCCAGTCGTGATCATTTGGGCATGGACTTGTTTGAAGGTATAAAAGGTTTTGCATTTCTGTAAAAGGCAGAGAATCGGGTGATCGACTGCTGGGCTTACCGCTCTCATCCTGTTCATGTGGATGTTTTAGCATCCAAATGCTCATCTTGAACTCCTTTTCCCTTTCCAAACTAGGTAGGTGGAAAGAAAGACAAATCTTTGACCCCAGAGAACAGCATTCTTTCACACATTTAATGAAATCTAAGAAGCATAATCATACACACAAATCAAAGTTAAAGGTGTGATAGAATAGAGCTACACAAACATTATAGTTGCCACAACAATTTAATCAACACATTAGGCATCATTACCAAAATCATAATTCTCAACCAAATTTACTTCCAAGAAAAGCAAGGATCACATGAAACTTAAAAACCACTTCACATTAATGCATTATGTTCTTGGCAGTAGAGTCATTATTGGGTGAACAAATAGAACAACTTCGTATTCATAATTTGTTGAAGCAGTAACCTTAAAATACGGCAATAGAAACATATAGTTATGCTTTTGGCTCCTCATCCCAGTGAACATAATCCAAAAATCTTGAATTCAGCAGCTCAATCACAACGTGGATTTCAACTTTTATTAAAAAAAGAAAAAAAAAAAAAAAAAAAAAAACAACAACAACAAAACAAATCAAGAAACAAAGGAATGCAACCTCCATAACTTCAACAGAAAAAATCATATACTAAAAACGAATTTAACTAATAAATCTTCATAACTTAATATTCGATCAAGCATTTTATCAAACACGTGGAGTGCATTCAAATTTCAAATACGACCATTGATGAATATCATCGGCATCAGCAAACCAAAGATTGTAACTACTTGCCTGTATTAAATGGTCTGTGTGTGTTATCCTAAAGCATTTGGGGTCTTGGGGTTAGGGATCTAGAGTCTTTCAATTGTGCATTGTTGGGTAAATGGGTTTGGAGATTTCTTCTTGAGAACGATAAGCTTTGGGCTAGAGTTTTGCGGTCTAGGTGGGGAAGTCTGGGAGGTCCGAGTTCAAACAGAACTTTGTCGGGTAGAGAGTGTATAACATCAGGATGGTGGGGTAATGCTTTGAAAGTTGTTGGGAATATACATGGGGGTTGGTTTTTATCTAGACTAGGCAGAGGATTAAGAGATGTGAGAAATATTTCATTTTGGGATGATAATTGGACAGGAGAGCTTCTAAAGATTAAATTCTTTAGACTTTATTGTCTTAATTTACATAAAGAGGCTAGTATTTCAGAGATGGGGGAGTGGCTGGGGGAGAATGAGAATGGAACTGGAGGTGGAGGTGGAGACGGGATCTTCGTGTAATGAGTTAAATATGTTTCATGAATTGCTTTTGGTTATTAATTTGCAACCTCTTAAACTAGGTAAAATTGATTCTTGGCAATGGGGACTGAGAAAGATAGCAAATATTCAACAAGAGGAGCATACGAGAGAGTTATGACTGCAAAACATTGGTTCGGAGATTGAAGAAAATGAGCAATTCAACCTTGTGTGGAACAAGATTGCTTTGCCTAAAATTCGAGTTCATGCATGGAGAGTCTTGTGGGAACGACTTCCCACTTATATAAACCTCCAAAGAAGGAAGATTATGACGCAAGATGCAAATACTAATTGCTGCTTTTGTAAACTCTCTGAAAACAGTTCGTCATGTCCTCTTTGAATGTGAGTTTCCCTATCGCTTTTGGATGGAGTGTATTAATTGGCTTGATGTGAAAACAGTTTTATCCTCGAACCTCTCTACAAACTTACTTTATTTTAGTAGGCTTATTAGAGGGAGGAAAGGAAATGTGTTATTGGTTTGTCTTTGGGAATGCGTTGTGTGGTTTATATGGAAGACTAGAAATGCTGTTATTTTCCGTGATGAAAAGCTTGATATTGGTAAACTATTGGAAGGGCTAAAGTCACGCCTTTGGAGTTGGATCTTTGGGAGACATTCTGAGAGTTTATTAATTTGTTATGAAGAATGGAGACGAACTCCGAGATTCATTCTATAAGTTGTAATGTATTGTTCTAGTTCATGGGGTGTTGTTTTTATTATTTTCATCATGTTGTAATGATGTTTTCTTCTCATATAAGTTTGGGTAGCTCTCTTACCCATCATTATTAATTAAATTACTATTTTTTTGCCGATCAAAAAAAAAAAAAAACTTGCCTGTATTTTTTATTGCGAGAATTCTCTTTGAATTTGACTACGACCAGTTCAATGCTGCTTACCGTCAAAACAAGCTTCTTCATTGACATTGCAGAGCTCCTATTATGAGAGGGTTTAGAGAATGGGCCGCTTACAATATTTGGGCCATTCCTTTCCCTCCTTTATATTTTTGTTTCCTCCTTTGCAAGAAAGTGGGCTTTGAGAGAGTGGGTTTTAATTCTGTACAGATATTTGGTTTTCAATAAAAGCCATTGTTTTTAGTGGGCTTTGTTTATTATGCTATTAATGGGCCTTAATAAAATATTTGAGTAAATTATTAAAATCTTTTTAAATAATTTAATAAATGGATTTCCTTTTACTAGTTGTGTGTTAAATAGAGAAATTATAATTTACAATTATTTCCTAGTATTTAAAGATATAAAGAATTTGGGAAGTAAATTAAATTAAGTAAAGGGTTAGTGGACTCTTAAGTCTTAACCAATAAATTGTGAGTGTATATTGGGTGCACCCATATATCTTTTTATTCTATTTTGTATACATATTATTCTATTTTGTATACGTGTTTTGTAATAATTGTATACTTTTTTCACATTAGGTTTTCATTAAAAAAAACTAGCATCCATATGTGTATAACTTTTTATTAAATATTATATGCAAATTTTTAATAAAAAAATTAACAATTAAATTGTATATATTTTTACTCTTAATTGTATATGTTTTTGTTTATATGTATATATGGGTGCACCCTATCTTTAGGTGCACCCGGGTGCACACTATAAATTACCATAAATGTAGCCATATTTTTGATGGATTATACTCCCTCGTATTATTTTGCACTATTTCCTTTGTAATTATAAAGGTATATGGTGCAAGATAATAAGGAAGAGTATTATATTCTATTTCATTTTTAATGTATTTAGGGGTGCTTGGTTAGAGGTATTAGGGGTGGGTAATGGGAATGAAAGAGTATTGATTCTCATTCCTCATGCTTGGTTAGAGGTAATAGGAATCCAAATCCCTCGATCATTCACATTGATTCAATGCATACCCTCACCTCTTCAATCACTTTCATTCCCATTACCATTACCCTCATCAATAATTCACATTACCATTGTCATTCCAAAATTTGAACCAAACGGCTTAAATTTGACGTAATTGTGTATTAAAAGGATACGTGACTAACTAATACTCCTCCATACTACATGGATTTTTTAAAAATTCATCCATCCCTAAATCCTTCTTTTGTTGTGTTATTTCTTTATAAATTTAGAGCTTGGATTTTTATTATTTTTTCCTATGTATGTCAATTTTTTATTCAATATTAAAAAGTATAATATTTAATATATATATATATATATATATATATATATATATATATATATATATATATATATATAAAGAATGAAGATGGTCTCTTTCTACCAAAATGCATTTTTACTGTACAACTAAAATAGAGTGCATATTTTCTTAATTATTCTCATTTTATTAAAATCCACAAAAATTATGAGATTTTCCTTTTTTTGATTGTACCAAGGAAATTGCCACATTTCATTTTTGGAATATGAAACCCAAACAAAGATACTACTCGCTCCGTCCCGAACTTAAGTTCATGTAGATATGGAGTTTAAGAAAAGTTACTTTTTGACCAACTTTATTGACTTTTTAGGGATATTGTGGTATTTTTAGGTAATAAATAAATTATAAAGTATGTTATGTGTGTTAGGTAAGAGTGATATTTTTGAAATTAAGATAACTTTTGAGGTTGTTGGTTGATAAGAAGTTCCCTTTTTTGGGTGGTGAACATAAGTGTGGGACGGACGAAAATGAAAAGTGTGAATATAAATGTGGGACGGAGGGAGTAATATATTCACATAGGGTTCACACACACTACTAATACATCTATCCACTATCCACTAAATTATTATACTCTTTAATCTTCATACCCTAAAAAATGTTACTCCCTCCGTCCCGGGTATTTTTACCCATTTATACGGGCACGAAAATTAAAACGTGTTATTTTTTAATATATAATGTGAGAAAAAATATGGATAAATTAGTAATTTGAAAAGAAAAAGTAAATAAAGTTGTTGGGAATGATAAATAAAATGTAAAAAAGTAATTAAAGTTGTTGGGATTGTAAAAAGTTGATAATAAAATATTATATATTTTTTCTATTAATGGAATAAGTAAAATACGTGGGATAACCCAAAATAAAAAGTGGGTAAAAATACGTGATACGGGGGAGTATACTTTTAATGGGATGGAGGGAGTAGTTAACATGATAAAATGGCTTTAGTGTGTATATAATTAACAAGTACTCCCTTCACTCTCTGTCCTGCCATAATATTTTTTGGTATTTTATTTACATTTTCTTGTAATTAGTACAAATGAGGTAGTAATCATAATTGAAGCATATGGCTAGGTCTAATCAACTTTATAATGATACACATAATGTCTATTCAAGGTGATCATGATAAATTGGCTTTAGTGTTTTATGTGATTACAAACTTGAGAAAAGTACAATCCATTAACCAAAATCATCATGACCACATGATTTTCCCCACCTTTTGCGGATTAATCATAATAGCAACTAATATTTGCTTAATCCCCCCCTTACTAGATCATTTTCCAACTTGCCATTTTTTAAAAAATTTATTCTTTAAATATGTAACATTTTATTTAACCACTTATAATCAAAGATGTTGGGGGAAGAGGAAAGAGTCCAAGGATTTAATTAACTATTTTTTTTAATTATTGGTGTTTGCAATGATTTATTTTTATAAAGTGCTTTAAATTCTTTTGAAAATAAAAAAAAGGGATTTATGTGGAAATTAACGAAGTTACTTAGTTAAAAAGTCAAATTTGAAGTATTGTTCAAATAATAAACTTTTTGCAAATTTTGACAATAGTTCCTTATAATATTATTAAAAGATTTACTATTATTGTTATTTTAAAAAAGGATGGCAGTCAAAAAAGGGCATTATTGGTGATATCATATCAAATCTCCTATTCCCAAGCTCAAAAGGGACCCAACAAAACAAACTTTAAATTGGCTTTTCCTCATCTCAATAAAAGTATAAAGTGTATAGATAGATAAGCACTTCAAATGAAAATGATGTTACAAAATATTCACTTGCATGATTGATCAATTTTCATGTAATAATATAATAAGAAATAATAAAATTAAATTAAAAAGAAGCTTTTGTTCGCGACATTAAAGGTAGAATATCCGGTGCACGCATCATTGTCATCACGACAAAGATCGCTACTTAAAAAGCGTTGCTTGCAAAACGCGCTTATGCATGCATCTACATCTCACTTTCTTGTCCATATTTGTTCCTGCATACATTCACTCCTATCAACTTAGTTCAAGTTAATTCGTGTTATATTTTTTAAAATAATTATGAGTTTTTATTAAGGATATTATCAATTTTTATTTAAAGTATAACTCCTTCCATCCAGACTTATTCTTCACCGTAGATATGAAGTTTAAGAAATATTTTTTAACCAACTTTATTCATTTTAAAAATAACAAGCATTTTAATACGTGCGTTGCACGGGGATAGATTTAAAAAAATAAAATTATATAAATATAGATTTTTTGTAATAGTAAATTTATATAAATATAGATTTTTTGAATATTCATTTTAAAAAATAAAATTATATAAATATAGATTTTTTGTAATCGTGGACACATAAACACATATAATTATGTATTCCCTCCGTCACATCCTAATAATTACATATTTTTAAATTTGGTGTTTCATTCTAACAGTTACATTTTTTTGTATGAGATTCACACAATTAAGTAATTAAAATATCTCAATAGGACTCATCCGCCACATTAATACAACTATTCACTATACATTAAAATATTATTTATCTCACCTCAATACACATTAAAATACTAAATTTCTTAATTCCCGTGCAAAAAACAAATATAACTATTAGGATGAGACGAATGGAATACATATATATGAGGTTTTATATTGTGATAGTATGTATATTTAGTTTAGTTCTTTATGTGTAATGAATTAAATAGTATTTAGTTGAATCGATGTTATACAACCCTTATTCGTTTTTCATGTATAACAAATTAATGTAATTATAAAAAACCAACAATTTTAAAAATTTTGTTAATATTTATATTTATTTACTTCGTTTTTCATGTATAACAAATTAATATAATTATAAAAAATCAACAATTTTAAAATTTTTGTTAATATTTATATTTCATTACATAATCATATGTTAACGTATAAATAATTTCAAATAATGGTCTTAATTACTTAACATTATTTTCTAATACAACCCAAAAATTTTCAATAATTAACTCAAATTGAAATAAATTTTAACATATTAATTGATAAAAAAAATAAGCATTCAAAAATAATATTTTTAATTTTAATTATTTTGTTGGACATAAAATTATTATAATTAAAAAATGTGATAGTAAAGCACCTAAATGTATTTATTTAAGGAAATAAGAATAAAATGAGTGGTGATAAATTGAAGAGAAATTGAGAAGAAGTGAGAAATTGAAGAGATTTTGACCCAAAATTTTGAGCGGGAAAAATAAGTTGACTTTAGGCACATAAACAAAAAGGTGTAAAGGTCTACTTTGATGGAGCAATCTCCAATCGCCTTGCCAAAGCCTTCATCGGAGTATTCATTGAAAATGGCAATGGATCCTTCTTGAATGGTTATGCTAAAGTTTTTCCAGGAATTACTTGTATAGAAACAGCTGAATTCTTAGCCATGAGGGCTGCTCTATCCCTCGCCAATGAACTAAACCTGGAGTGCTTTGCCATTATCGGAGATGCAACTTCTGTTATTTTCGCAACAAGGAAAGATTGTGATTGTCCAGCCTCTTGTCTTCATATTCTTGAAGATATCCTTCTCTACACTTCTCAAAAAAAATTCAAAGGAGCTTTTTGGCAACCCCACTTGCGCAATATTATTGCTCACTCTCTTGCTTCTTTTGTTAAATGTAATAGTGATTCTCTTGAGCATCGTTGGTCCACTTTACCGGATTTTTTATGTCAATCAGTACTGGCTGATTTCCAGTGATCGTAATGAAAGTTATTTCCTTAAAAAAAGGGTAAATTACCAAAAACCCCTCGAGATTTGTCCAAATTACTAAATAAACCTCGTGGTTTGAAAAATTATCAATTACCCCCTTTAAAAAATATTTTTTTTAAAAATAGTGAAATTTAAAAATACAATGTTAAATATATGGGTTTTGATGTTATTTCCTTCCTTCTTTATTTTAAGAAAAGTGTATTTTTATTAATGTTCAAATAAAAAACAAGTTAAAGGGGGGTAATTGGTAATTTTTCGAACCACATGGTTTATTTGGCAATTTGGACAAATCCCGAGGGGGGTTTGGGTAATTTATCAAAAAAAATAAGATATGAAAATTTTAGATAATAAATAAATGATAAAATAAGTTATGTGATAGTGACATTATTTAAAAAATTTCATCTGTCCCTCATTAAGAGAGTCTTTTACTTTTTGGCACATGGATTAATGAGTATTATTATTTAATGTGTAGTGGGTGGTTGTATTAGTGGGAGGGTGAGTCTAATATTTTAATTGTATTAGTGGGTGTGTGTGAGGCTCATATGTATAAAAAAAGAAAGGAGACTCTTTGAGTGGGACGTCCAAAATATAAAAAAAGACCCTCTTTAAAGGGGTACGGAGGAAGTATTATGTATTAAGAGGTTATTTATTTTTTAATTTTTACCACTTTTAAGTGGTGAGATCGTTGGGACAAATTAATATAGAAAGACGAAAAGCTAGTTGAGATGAAGGGAGTATCACTTATATTTTATACTACGAATATTGTTCATGATAAAAACATTCATTAGCTGTGGGAGTATCACTTATATTTTATATTACAAATTGTTCATGATGAAAACATTCACTACACCACTATCATTTTTTATCAATTTAAATATCATTTTTTATTAAAATATTATCACTTATCAATCTCACAACTCTTTCTCATGCAACAATCTCACTCAAGCGTATTTGCCACCATACATACATATGTGGTTTAAGGAGATTTTCGAAAAATTAATGGACAGTGTTAATGTATAAGACAAAAGGATACAAAGGATTGTTGGGGTGGCGAGTCGATTTAACTTCATAAGAAATTCATCGTTAGATGTTTTATTATCAGCACTATAGATGTTTTAACTTCATAATAAATAATTTATCATATCTTTTGTTTTGTGTTGTTAGCTATATTTATTGTCTAAATTTTTTGTTAAACTTAAACCAAGTACATTATTAGGCTTCTTTAATAAAGAATATTTTGAAGATGCTGTTACTTGTTAGCAAGTATTTGTTGGAGATAGAAGCTGCAAAGCTTCATGTTTCTTATAAATTAAAAATAATACTACTAATAAATAAACAAAGTGCAGGGGCAATTCCATCTTTTTGTACAGAACAGTGTTGAGTGACGATTTATAAACAGAAGTGATGTGTCAAAAAGACCAAAAAAACAGACATTTGAACAATTATGATTTATGGCAAAAAAGGCAACCAAATAGGGGTACAAAATGATAAAATTGCTGATAATTTCACAGTATCCTCTGAAGATGCTAAAGCAGCACACAAATGAAAATGAGAGGTTAATATTTTGTACCTCTAATTAAAAAGATTTCATCATTTAACACTTTCATTTTCATTTTTATTTTCTTTCAAATGTCATTCTTACACATTTGTACCACTCAGAGTTAAAGTAGGCAGGGGTATAATCAGGTCAAGTTCAAATAATTGGGGCCCACTTATGTGATACATACTCTTATTCAGATACAGTCTATTTTATCCTTCAACTCATCTGAATTAATATCAAAGTAAAACCAAATATCAAACGCAAAATCAGTGTTGGTCTGAAAGAGGGAACTTCATAAGTAGAACCAAGTTTCTTTGTTTGGTACAAACACTTGGAAAATCAACCTGCCCTTTGTTCGACAGACGAGACGCAACTCCACCACCAAAGTCACCTCGGAACAGACAGACCAAGCTCTAACACAACAAATAAAGAAATCGGTATCAGAAAAACCATCCCAGAATGTCAAATAATACCTACATTTGTTACAAGCATTCTTTCTACTCAGATAATAAACATTTGGGTGGAATTCCATTGTCATAGCTTAGTCTCCACATGATCATAAATACATTAGAATGATAAGCAACAATTTCAAATACTAGTTGATTGTCAAGAAAAGTAATATAGGAGTCGAATGTATCTCCATAACTGGTGACTAAGCCACACGTCTTGAGATTTTTTTATCACGTGCCATCGTATTCATCTGGAGAAAAGGAGAACTAATGTCACCATGTTTGTCAACCCAACACCCAATCAAAATAGTAAAAATAATAGACCATATTCAAAATCAATAGTTTTCAAGAAATCACTGGATCTATAAATCATCCATAGGACTATAAACTATTCACCCCCACATCACCTATACCCCCACTTCAGTACAAAAGGACTATTTTCTAAGAACACAGTCCAAGTATTTACAAACAAGTATAATGTGCACTGAATCATAATGAAAGACCTTGTAAATTTCTTGTATTTCTTTCAAGCACTTGGAAACTCATGTTCCTGCAGAACCAAATACTTCAGTCAGAAAGCTTATCATTACCTTCTACCCAAAAACAAAAAATTGCCCAACTTATACTAGGGAGATTGTTGAAAAGACTGAAGAAATAACCATAACCAAGAAAGATCCAACCATCTTGAAAACTTAACAATTTCTCGGAGAAATTAAATAGTATCTTAATTAGGTCAATCAAATGAATTCATGCAGTCCTCAGATGAGATTGCTAAGAACCTTGAGATTTAAATCAAACCTAAATTGGATCTTATACAAATCGTACAATTTACGTAAACAGTAATTTTTAATGGTTAAAATGTTTTCTCCTTCGTTACTTAATTTGATATGCACAAAAGTCAAATTTGGAAAGACAACATTATGCTTGCTTTGTAAGGTACTATTGAAATTTGAAACACCTATTAGGAATAGCAAGCTGCTAACATCAAATTCACATGAGTTAGTTACACCTTCCACGAATCAATTAAACAAAATAGACTAGACCCCATCATTTAATTTAGAAATCTTGCACAGCTATCTCTAGCTCACATGCGTAATGGTAGAATAATTAATACACAAAGACTTGTGTTAACTCTATGTACACCTCAGTGCTATAATAATACTATTTTCCCCTCAAGGAAATAGACTCTTTACTTAGGTATGGTATTTTACTTAAGGGTTCTTTATCATCTCTTTAAATTACAAAGAGTCAAATCGGGTGCAACGTCTGCATCAATTTGAAGTAAAAAAAATCCATCAAGTATTATACGATACACCATTGTAGGTACTCTTGAGACAGACTCACGAGATGAAAACATGAATAAGTATAATTCCTCAGTTAGGAATTGCCTCCATCCAATGGAGCAAGAGGAAGTAAACGAGTCAAATAATCTAAGGCCTAATATATGGAAATAATGATTTAACAAGCAAGGTTGAAAGAAATCAAAATGTGTGAATATTCTACAGCTTCTCATAGGTACCATATTTAAGTTTAATGCTACTCCTCAAAATCAATCTCAGCAAGCAATAATAGCAAACCAAATTCATTTCTTTAGCACATCCAACTTTTAATTAATACGTAATACTATCATTCATCATTTTTACTACTCAATTACCAACAGAAAGCCAGACTGCCAGACAAACGAAACACCATGAACAGCCAACAACAACATGACATGAATTGAAAATTAAGAAAAACAAAAACTAAAAAAACATACTAGAGATCTGGAGAAGTGCAGCAAAGAGTACCCTGAAAAAGAGCACGACAATTCCTAGAGGATGAGCTTAGGCACGACGTCATCCTCGCGTTGGCCACCGCACTGTGTAGCGGCTGCATCGACGACACACCTCCCAATTCCACCGGCGTCCTATCACCATTTTCAGTCCCATATTACTGAACGCTAATTGTAAAACAATCAAATCAATTAAACTGATAAAATAGAGAAACCTGGAAATAGAGCATCTGCGAAGGGAAGAAGAAACTGAATGCGCAGGGAGAGAAGATCGCGTGGCCGATCTGTTAATGGAAGATGAAGCCGGCTTTGACACGGCTGATTTTAATGCAGAAAGCGTCGATCTCTGGAAAATTCTGCTGCATCTGGAAGACATGGTTGAACAGGGGATGCGAAGGTTTGGATAAAAGATTTGGACAGGGTTTAGGGTTCATCAAAAATTTGTAATGTAGGAAATTACTTGCAGGACCCTTAACTTTACTGAAATTAATTTAAAAGACCCTTAACTTTACTGAAATTAATTAAAAGACCCTTAACTTTAATAAATTACTTCTATAGCTTTAAATAACTTTCCTTACTCGTTTGTTTATAGTATTTTTTTTATTAGATGTTTCCCTCTTGGCACAAAATGAATTATATTATAATTATTTATTTTAATATTTAAATTTTTTGTCTTATTAAAATTAGACCTTCTCAAATAAATAAATATTAGCTTCTAAGGTAAATTTTCTTGTGCACTTGTGCATTTACATTCATAATGTATGCACAAATTAATAAAAACGAATAAGAATTTATACATTATATTAACAAATTTTCTATTATTTTCTTTTTTGCGAAAAAATGAATATAATAAAAATAAATGTATAATATTGAATAAAATTAATACAAATATAATCACACGTGTTTATCAACTCAAAACAACATAAGATAATTACAATTAGGCTAAAATTTTCGTGTCCCCAAATTTCATGTTTTTCGAAAGTTGTCACATTTAATATTAAAGGTTATAGAACATGCATCATTTATTTTCTGAAAAAAAAAATATCAAACATTTATATTGTTCATATTTTAGCCAATTTTTGTAATAAAAAAATTATATCATTATTAATTAAGGTGTATAACCTTTAAAATAAAATGTTATCTCCGTAAATTCAAGACTAACTCTTAAATTTAACTAAAAGAATTGGTAATTCATGATAAGCTAAAAAAACGTTTGCACGCGTGCATCATCACACCTTAACGAAAAAATAATAATTATAATTATAACATGTAACTTCACAAATCTCGAAGACCACTCACACTAAGTTTGAGAATTATTTACTAGTTAATAAAAGTAGTGTTTTATAATGGGAGTAATTCCCCTATAGTCTTTAATTAAAAAATATTTGGGTCATGAGTTTCTTATGTATTGTCAGCATTGAATACACGAGTGAAATACGCATACATTCTCGTTTGATTTAATTATTTATAAAAATCAATAAAAAAAAATCACCATTAAAATCCTAAAGAAATGCAGTAAATCATACAGGTAAAGGAATTATCATAAGATTAAAGTAATAACAATATATATGACATACTTTTACTAACATTGGTAATACTAAATCTTTTCTATGCTTCACCTTTTTTCTCTGCCTCATTCTTTTACTAACATTGGTAATACTAAATCTTTTCGATTTCATAAATATAAATTTATTTTCTACCAAATAAATAAAATTGAATTACGATTTTTAAAAAAAATAATCACTGCTTTTGAACTTGTTTCTATTGACAAATCGAGCAACACTAAGCTTAATTCACCTTTATTTCTTTTGAATATATTGAGAATGGGAGTCATGATTGATCAATCTTGATTCCTACCCTACTATATCTTACATACAAATCATATGTTTATTGATCATAATATCAAATAGATATAAAAATGTTAAATTGCAACTATAAAAGTAGAATCATGTATATGGTGCAGTATCATCGTTTGGATTAATTAATTTTATCTTATTATTTCATTTTATTACTATATATACATTATAGTATTAAACAATTCACTATAGTATAACTGCACATATTTTATAAATTATTAAGACAACATTTTGGGTATATATGTGGACCAACATGAATCCAACCAATATTTATTTACTAATTTATTTTTTGCTACCTTTTTAGTGGTAACATGGTGCCACAATAATGGTGCAAAGTATATATGGACTAGAAAATAGTGGGCAGAACATGCCAATTGAGTATATATATATATATATATATATATATATATATATATATATATATATATATATATATATATATATATATATGGAAGTATACTCATCAAAACCATAATGAAGTGTTGTTCTATTATAATAACTACTTCCTCCGTCCCGGAATTTTTTGCACACTTCCTTTGTAAATTACAAAGGAAGTGTGAAAAAAATTTTGGGACGGAGGAAGTATAATATTTACTAATTTAATATATAGGCGCAGACTTGTGTGATACAAGTAAGGATTTAGGTGAGACGGACAAAAAGTGATAACTTTTATAAACAAAAGTGATAATAAATAAATTAATAAAAAGTGATAATGCTATTTCATGAACAATTTATATAGTACTCCTATAAATAAAGAGTGATATATTATATTATATTATAGCGAAAGTGATATCATTTTATAGCGAAAATGATAAGTATTTTAAAAAGTGAAAAATTATATCACGTAAGACGGCCTCATGCAAGACCTACCATAATATATATCATCAAAACCATAATATTTTATTATTAATAATATAACTTTTATTAAAATAATAATTATTAAATTAACACTAAATTATATAAGACACTCCCTACAAAACGATATTTATTTGAGACTAAACCACTCATAAATAAAACCATTATTAGTATAATTTCTTAAGGTTGAATCATACTTTAATAAATGCACTAATGAATCATTTTTTACAATCTTAAAATCAAAATTTGATAAATCATTTATCACTATATCTCAGTGTTTTTTAAAGGATATATATGGTCGTTTTATTAAATTTTGAAATAGGGTATTATATTTATAGAAATTATAATTATGGCATGGGCATCGCAGACATGATAGAAACAAAAACACCCATTTTTTGAGAAATTAATGTTGGGTTGGTGCGGGTCCCACTTCTCACTTCACACCATCTTCTGGTCTTCATTTGGGGAAACGGGACTCTCTATTCGCTAATATCTCTTCCTTTTCTTCATATTCTTTTTCTTTTCTTTTCTTCTCTTCTATTAATTTTGGGAAACTGTATTGTGAGACGAAATATTTGAAAGACAGGTGTGAGACGGATCGATTCATCTCTAAAGTATGTTTATTGTAGAAATAAAGTATGCTTATTTGTAGTTAAAATATATCAATAATAAATTATATTATAACACGTTGAAATCATATTTTAATGCATAATGCAGTATATTTTAGATAACATACTTTAACAACCATTAAACATATTTTACTAAATAAACATACTTTATCTAAATAATAGACATACTTTAACACGTCTCACTAACCGTCTCATGTAAATAGCGTCTCACAAGAGAATTTGTCATTAATTTATTATGTATTTTAATTATTCAATTCAACTTAATATTTTACATTTTATTCATTCTAAAATATTCCCATCCGCACGCACACAACATTGCACCCTTTTTTTTAATACTAAATAATTTCACTATATATACGTGGATAACTTAAATATATATTGTAAATATATCAGGATTTGTTTAATCGAGTTTATAGTGTAAATCATGTAATCCTCATTTCAATTCACATATAATTGTTAGAGTGTTTAAATTAAGAGGAACTACAAAATATATAAAAATTTATGATGTAAACTTGTTTTACAAACTTTTGTAAACAAATAAATATACATGTTACTTACACATAAGTTGTAAATACTGTATATTACGAATAATTGTAATGAGGATTCTTTTAAGGATTTATTACTATCCAATACATATTATACTTCTATATTACTATTAGATACGCTGAACTACAATGAGATACCTAATATACCCCTATATCATCTTCCACGTAGCACTATCCTGAACATCACCGACCCATCTTCCATACGACACTATTCTGAACACCACCAACCTTTCCCCTTTTTTCTTAAACACCCAACTAATCGAAATCCTGATTTAATCTTTTCACATAAATAAAATTAGTTTTCGTATTAAATCCCTCAATTTCATTTTTCAAAGTGCGGACTCTGCATGCAATTCCATTTTATCTTGCAAACTAATATGATACAAATATGTTGTACATCTAAAAAAGATACAATGATAAATGAAAATTCAATTTGATTTTTTTCAGGTTTTTGCAAATTCGATTATGAGTTTTCAAAAGGATTTATTAGGATTTCGTATTATGTATTCTGCATAATATATTAGAGCCTGAATTTTGCATAATATATCCATTGATAAGTTATGAATTGTCTTGAGTGTTGAAATGTTTTCTCAGATTTTCACCAAATATTTAGAATATATTACAAATTTATTCAATTGAAATATTTTTGTATTCAAAATCAATAACTATTCAAATTATTAATTAATGTTTAATAACAAATGTATTCAAAATTAGTAGGTATTCAGACTATTTAATGTTCAATACGCATAATATGAGGCTCAACTCACGCTTCCTATACAGATTTTTAGGAGAAAAAGGTGTAACCAAATCTGGTTTTAATTTTAATATAAAATATCTTTATATTTTAATATATTATTGAACACAATTTAGAATATTTAGAAATTTTAATAAAACCAGTAAGTATTTAAAATATTTAACGTTTAATAACGATGTATTCTGAAATATTTTCTCAATGTTCACGAAATATTTAGGATGTATTCAATATATTTCAAATTCTTTAATGGAAACACTTTTGTATTCAAAATTAGTAGGTATTCAAAATATTTAATGTGATGTATTCAGAAATTGAATACACGTAATATGGGCTTAACTCCATCAGCGGAATAAAATCTGTTTTTAATTTTAATATAAAAGTATCTTTATATTTTAATATTTCTATTAAATACAATCTCATTAAGGATAAGAAAGGAATTTTACTCTTTAAAAATATATTGATTAATAATATTTTTAGGATAATGTACTATAAGTAATAATAATATGTAAAATGTACTTGATAGTAATGACCCTTCTTTTAATTATATTACCAATAATATATATATATATATATATATATATATATATATATATATATATATATATATATATATATATATATATATATATATATAAAAGACAATTTGAAATTCATGGAAAACAAAATTGCATGAATGAAATGATTTTTATAAGAAGAATAATAAATAATATTATTTCATTAATATAGAGTAATAATTGGTTTAAAATAAATAACAAAAGAAAGTCTGAGAAGTGCTGCTCGAAACTTTATATACTTGAATATTAAATTATATGTTTGTACATTTATGAAAGGCAATATCTTCTATCTCTTGGTCAAAAATTTCAATGATCATATTTACATAGTACATTTAATTAATATACCATCCTTGATCCTACTCTTTCATTAGCCTTACAAAAGGGTTTTTAAATTAGAAGAAATTCTTGACTACCATAATGAAAACAAACAAAGCCCATGCCCCATGATATCTCCCCCCCACCCCACCCCTCTAAGTCATGGTAGTAATGATTTGTTACATGAGTTGCTATATTGATTTTTACCACTCATGATGAGTGTGTACAAGTTTAAAACCCTTCAATATCTTCAAATTGAGTTACTTCATAGATGGGGCTTGCAATTTGGGGTGGGTTCCATGGTCTTGGAGGGAATGATGGGAATGATGCAAGATGGTCTAATGTTAAAGTTATTTACATAAATAAATTTTACAATAAAAATAAAATAAGATCATACTATAAAAATAGATTAACCATTTGATCCATAACAGTGAGAATTAATCAAATGACCTAACCTCCTTTGATGCTTACAATTTTTCTTTATCATTATCACTATATATCATATCTTATACGATCAAGATACTATTTCGTTAACTCACATTTAAAACATACACATTTATTAATACAAATATATTCGCTAATAAATACTCCCTCCGTCTCGAAAAACTTTTCACCTTTACTGTTCCATGTTGTTTAAGAAAAGTTGCACTTTTTGACCAACTTTATTGACTTTGAAGGGTATTGTAGTATTTTTAGATAATAAAATGTATAAAGTAATGATATGTGTGTGAAAAAGAGTGACAAATTTGAAATTAAAGTAACTTTTGAGGTTGTTACATAAAGTGGTGTTTCCTTTTTTAGGGGTGAAATGTTTTGTGGGACAAATAAATGAGGAAAGTGAGAAAAGTATTATGGGACGGAGGGAGTAGTAAATGATTTTAAAACTTGTTAGTGAATTTTTAGAAAAATTTATAGTATAAGTTTTTTAATGAACAACTAAATACTTCCTCAGTCCCATTAAAATTGTAAGATTTTTTTGGGTACGGAAATTAAAGAATATAATATTTTAATAGTTAGTGGGTTGAGGATATAACATTTTAATGTGTAGTGGATATATGTATTAGTGGTGTGTGTAGACTCCATGTGAATATATTAGTATTTTTGTGTGGGTATACTAGAAAAAAAATGACAACTTCTTTGAGACAATCAAAAAGAAAAATATCACAACTTTTGTGGGACAGATGGAGTGTCTATTAATAATATTATTTAATAAACTAATACATATTGAGTGCAAAAAAATTAACTATCGTGTAATGAAAAGTACTCCAGGGTTTTATCATCTCTACAACTATCTCTCTGTTGGGCAGGATTTTAGTGGCCCAAGCTTGTTGAGGAGAAACTAATTCCATTCGTAGCTGTTGGTGTTTATACTGATCGATCATAGAATAAAAATTCGAATATATTCTAATAAAGTTTCCTTCCTATTAAAAAAAAACCCAATATCTCCAAAGTTTTATCTTGATTCATTATTTTATTTTAATTCTAATATTTTTAATTTAATTGATTCTCATAAGATTTACAACCAAATAAAATGTGGTCCAAATATTGGAAAACTATATATGGAATAAAGGGCCGAGGATTTACCAAAATTCTTCACTTACCATTTTGCAGCCATTCTCATTGTCAATGCAAATACTCTTGAATGACATGTCTCCAAGAAAATGACTTGACATTCACTCCATTCCAACTTACTTGAGTAACTCCATATATAAATAAATAAATATTATTAATAAATTATTATTATTATTAGTGTTCGAGCAAGAATGGCCAACACTTTCATAATTTGAAAGAATAAATATTTTTGCTAGATTTTTTTAATAATAATAATAATAATAATAATAATAATAATTATTATTATTATTAATGTTCGAGCAAGAATGGCCAACACTTTCATAATTTGAAAGAATAAATATTTTTGCTAAATTTTTTTTATTAATTATTATCACTCTTCGTTAAAAATATTATTTTATTTATTTAAAAATGATTTATTTAATAAACTAATTATAAGGTTATAACTCTTTATTGATAATGTATTATGTTACATTAAAGACATTATTACTTTTTTTTAAAAATTATTATCTCATCTTAATTTTTTTTCAATTTAAAATTTTAATCATGATTATAATTAGAATTACCTAAAAGTTAAAAATTTAACCCAAAAAGAAAATTCACATGGGTTTCAACAAAAAGTATACTAATGATTACAAATGAATAAATGGGCAAGCAAACATAAGAGTTATGAGTAGTTCTATTTGGTTTAAACCTATCCAATGGGGCCCAATCTGTTACTTGTCCAAATTGTTAATATGCAAGATTAATCATAATCTATGTACTTGAATGTTTAATTTCATTTTAGAGTTGATGTCTTGTGAGTAGTGCAAATTGTTAATATGCAAGAATCATAATCTATGTACTTATATCTTTAATTTTCATTTTAGAGTTGATGTCTTGTGAGTATAGCGATTAATATTTTGTTATAAAGGATATAATATAATCTAATTTGTAATAGTATAGTTTTCTCAATGAAGGAATCGGTTGAAATATAAATAATAATGTTTGAGTAAAAAAATTATTTTTTTCCAAAATAATAATAATAAACTAGAAGATTAGTAATTTTCATGGTATGGTGACATCTCAACAAACTCTAGATAATTACACTTACCAATTTATTTTTAAGTGATTGTCAAATTATTTTCTTTTTCTGGAAAATTACCCTTACCAATTTGTTTTTATGTTTGATAGTCAAATAAATTTCTTTTTCTTAAATATTGTACCTTATTATTAAGTTTTTCCTGAAAAGAGAGGTCCACTGTACAATTGATGTCGTCCTACTATCGCCCTTATTTTGGGGATTGATGGAGGAGGTAAATCGCAGGATTTACCTCAAGAGGCTCACTACAAATATTTAAATATATTTCTGAAAATCTTATCCAAGTCCAACAATATATGGATACATTATTTCATTTACAGACTCCATAGTAGTATTAATATGATAAGAAATATTTGTGTGATTTCACTCGTTTATTTATTATTATTATTATTTTTTATCATGATTGCATTTCACGAGGATATTATTATTAAATAAGTTATTATCAATTTTTATTATGTTATAAATATATGTAATACTAGTTTACTTGTATAGCATCAATTAAATATCAATTTTTATTAGTTTATTTGTATAGCATCAATTAAATATCACTTTTTATTAAGATGTTGATGATGATTTGGTCATGCACAATTTGGACAATTTGGAAAAATAGAAACAGACAGATCTTTCAGAATGTTGAGCCGAATATTCGAGACACAATCGAGGAAGTAAAAATCCGATCTTAAAATTGGTTATGCTGGAGTAATAATAGTATCAAATATGTAAGCTGCCCTTTCTCAACGCATTTCTTTAGACAAAGACTCCTTTTTTTCCTCTTTTCGGATGGTAAATATTTCTCAGAACATGGAGTGTGAATCAAACTCACGTTTGAATTGAGATACTAATGCAAGTTCTTCCCTTCTGAATCAGATAGATTCATATCTGAAAGAGGTTGACAATTCTCAAGGTGGATGAGAGAGGGTATTTCTATTACATGTTAGAATTGTGAGTTGTCAAGATTTTTATTTCCAGTCTGTACAAGGTAAATCTCTTACCTTTATATTTATTTTAATAAAATCCTTTTACTTGATCAAAAAAAAAATCACTTTTTATTAAGATTTTTATCACTCATTGTCTATTTATGTGAGATGATTACACAAAATATTTTTTTATTTGATTATATATTTTAGAAAAAAGTAAAAATTTATGTGAGATAATCTCACTTAGATAAATTACGAGATGTATGGGCGCTTGGAAAAAAGTGAGAATTTGGATGCTTGGTGTAAGTACTAACTATATTAACAACTAATATTATCGATAAAAAAAATTTAGATAAATTACTAGAGATTTATAAAAAATAATAAACATATGAGTGCAACATTTGATTTAAAGGATAATAATAATTTTTAAGATTTTGATTGGCGTGGGATTTTTATTTAAAAAAATGAAATGAATATTTTATAATTGTATGGATCAAAATACAATTACCAAATTAAATACTTTAAAATATAAATAAATAAAAATGTTAATGAATATTACTCCATAATGTATTGAATTTAGCACCGGCCCTCTCACAAACCTCGTCTTTAAAGAATTAATCTTTCACAAAATTAAAGTTATAGTAAATGATCTTGCAGCCAAAAATAAAACACAAAAATGTGTGTAAACGAAGTTTACAGTTTCCAATCCTATACACCCTATGTATTAATAAAATATTTAAATTAAGGGAATTATAGAATTTAAAAGATTCATGTAAAACGGGTTTACAAATTAAAGCAAAAGAGAATTAATGAATATCATGCCGTCCACAGTGTTTAATTCAGTGTTAAAAAAGGTGCATTTGTGACGCAGTATATATCATATAATTAAATTGCAAAACAAATATAACTTATGATTAAAATATACTTATTATAAAGTAGATAAAATATGTTTATTAGTTAAAGTATATTTATAATGAATTATTATATTGTAATAATACATTATAGTCATATTTTAATGTATTATTCAACATATATTAAAAAACACTTTAATGATCAATAAACATACTTTATATAAAATACTCTCTTCGTCACATATTTATCTTTACACTTTCTGTTTTTGTTTTCCACACATTTATTATCTTCACCACAAAAAAAAAAAAAAAATCAACCTCAAAAAGTTATCTTAATTTAAAAAAATATTACTCCACTCAAAACACATAACATAATTTATAATTTATTTATTATTTAAAAAAACATAATGTTTCTAAAAAATCAACAAAATTGATCAAAAAGTAATTTTATCTTAAACTTCGTATCTACAACTCTGGCAAAGATAAGTCCGAAACGGATAGAACAATAATTAGTTACTCCATACTTTTATCTCTTACAAAATCACCCTCTGGTCACTTTGTTTTTACCAAAATATCAGTCAAAATATATTAGTAATTGTTTCAAACAAAAACTTTTTACCATTCAAAAAGTGGAGGTTTTCCTTTACTAAAGTTTTGAAATTGATGTTCTTCGTTATAAAACAAATATCCATAGAGATGGAAATTTAGCCAGTTAAGAAGAAACCAGCGGAAGGGTAAAAGTGAAAATGTACAGATTTGGGGATATTAGGGAGTAATTAATAAAAGAGTAAAAAATGGGTTCAGCTTTTTAGTTAAGTGGGGAGTTTTACTGTGTATGGCGCAGCATATTTATTACGGTAGTCCCGAAGCGTTGTGGCCCCCATCTCTCCACCTTTGAACCTCAACCGACCGTTACACCTTACCAAAGCTTCACTGCTTTACTACACTAAAGATTTTGGACATTGCACAAACCCTAGAGAGAGAAACAGAGGAGAGAGAGAGAAACAGAGGCCTTGTTCTTTCTTGCATTATATAAAAAAGAAGAGAGAATGTATTGAAATCTCCGCAGTGGCGAGAACTACAAGTTCGAATTATCTTCTTCTGTGTTTTTCCAATGCTTTTATATATAATAATAATCCCTTCTCTCTCCCCTCTCTCTCTCTCCTCTCTGTTTGTGGTGGCTTCATAGAAATTCACATCCACTCTCTCTGTTTATAATAATGTATCTATTTTCATGAGCTTTTGAATATTCATACATATGCTGGAAGAGGGAGCACTAAAGCACGGAGATATATACATACACATATATATGTATGTGTGTGTAAGTATAGAGAGGTATAGATTCAAAGAAATGAATGAGAAAAAGCAAAAGGGAAGGGCCTTCACAATAAGCCTTTTACACGTGATAAAGAAACACATGAAAAGCAATTGCATGCGTGTATAAAAGATTCATTGTAATCATCATCACCATCTCTCTCTCTCATCAAACAGACCAGACCACTTTCTCTCTCATTATTTATACAATCTGAATCCACCCTACTTGTTTTCCCAACTTTCTTTAACCAGTTTCAAATCTGGGATTAATAAAGATTGAATCTTTGGTAGCTCAATGGTGGTGAAAGAGTTGAGACCACTTCATGTTAAGCTATAGCGTTATCTTCTTACAGCTGAGGTGTCTTTATCTATGCAGCAGTGAAAAAATTTGGGTTCATGAGATGTTGATTTCCCAGTGAGTTCTTCAATGTTTATTCCTTTTAATCCTATGGTTTGTGTTCACATTTTTGCTCTTTTGTTGCTTTCTAGGCTGTTTTTTATTCTCTTTCTTGAGCAGTCATATTTCTGTCCTCACATTTATTTATGCTTGTGTTGGAGTGGATATTACATTTACATTTTTCTTACATAAACATTAAACACCCCACCCCCACCTCCACACACATATATGTGCATGTATCTATCTATATCTATATGGAGGGTCTTTGGTCTTTACTAGCTTGGATTTATTCATAATAACTTTTCTGTTCCTCTGCTGCAAAGTCTTGGTTTTGGTTAGGGGACAAGATGAAGTATGGTTTTGTCTTGTGGGTATTTCTACTATTTGATTAGATTTCATTGTATTACTACTTACTATGATTCTATTACATTCCTACATTTGTGCACATGTGCATCATTATTTTACAATTTAAACTTTCTTCTCTTCCTCATTACAATTTTTTGGGTTCTTAAAAGAAGCTCTCCTCTCTACTGCAGGGTTTTCACTTCTTTGGTAATAATTTCTTTTGTCTCTATTTATATGTTGTCTTCTGCAGATTCTATACTTCTTCTTCCACAACTCACCATGAATTCATGGATTGGATTCCCTCTTTCCCTTTACTTTCTTTCTTTTTTTTTTTTTTTTTTTTTGAAAAAAAAGGGAATTGAATTCACTTTTGACAATTTTCAGATTTGATAAAAGGTGATTTTTTTAAGTCAGTCATTTATGGCTGGGTTTATGAGTAAAAGTCAAAAGACATTTATCTTGATCTTCTGCTTTGTGGTGGGTGTGGATTTATTTCTGCTGATATTTTTTTATTTTTGGTTTGATTGTTGAAACACATGTGGGGTTTACCAGATTTTAAGATTGTAATAAACTAGAAAGATCTCTGTAGCTGCATTAAAACTCTTTGCGTGTACCAATTTCCATATCACCATCCAATTTCCTTACGCGTATGCATTTTTTTTTCAATCTGTGCAATGATTCCGACATTGAATATCATCCCTCTGTTTCCTTGGACTTTTTTCCAGTGCATGAAATCATCGATCTTTGAACACCAAGAACTCAACCACTGAAACAACTCAACAAAATCGTGTAATAAAATTTTTTTCTTGATTACACCAACCAACCATGCCTGTAAGGCAGATGAGAGAGAATCCAGAGCACCACATTGTCATCAAACCCACCATGAACAACACCACCACCTCATCTCAAAAGAACCCGAAAACCGCCCAAAATGGCAAAGGGCCACCGGGTCAAGACCCGCCCGCCCCACAACCCGGTTGCAAGCTTCCAAACCAGCCCTCACCTCCATCAAGAAACAGGGGAAGAAGAAGAGGCAGGGGTGGCCGGAAGTCCGACCAAGGCGACGCCTTTATGCGGCCGAGCTCACGGCCATGCACCGCCGCGGATAAGCCGTGTAATAAAGACAACAACCACCCTCGAGCCATTGTGCCAGCTTTGTGTAATGGATCAGTGGGAAGTAGCTTGTCTGAATCTGAGATGGGGTTTCCTTGTTCAAGCAAATCTTTGACATTTCCAGCTAGGCCTGGTTTCGGACAGCTTGGTACTAAGTGTATTGTGAAGGCTAATCACTTCTTTGCAGAGTTGCCAAACAAGGACTTAAACCAGTATGATGTAAGATCATTTCCATTATGCTTTTGAGGGGTACAATTTTAATTCTGATAGCTACATTACATAACCATAGTTGGGCCCTTTAGTCTGAAATTGAAAATGCTGATAATCGTTTTTTTCTTTTCTGTTGGTTCTTTGGTTGGTATAATTCACCTATATCTCTGCCTTATGTTGTCCTTCAGCATTAATGAGTGTTGAATGTGGGACATCATTGTTTTCTTTCCCTGTCTGAATTGAGGTTGTTTATTGTAATTAACCTGCTGTTAACAGGTGACCATTACCCCTGAGGTGGCTTCAAGAGCCATTAATCGAGCCATTATCGCGGAGCTCGTGAAACTGTATAAAGAATCCGATTTGGGTACGAAATTGCCGGCGTATGATGGAAGGAAGAGCTTGTATACAGCTGGTGAACTTCCTTTTACTTGGAAGGAGTTTACAGTTAAGCTTGTTGATGATGAGGACAACATCAATGGCCCCAAGTAATTATTTTCGAGTTTTTTGTTGAATTATGTTAGGATTGATAATCTTGAAAGAATTTGATGGAAAGAACGATGAATGTAATGTTTGATAGTGTAATTGAATACATTGTTATTCTAATTTCAGGAGAGAAAGGGAATATAAAGTAGTGATCAAGTTTGTCGCCCGGGCAAACTTGCATCATTTGGGGCAATTTCTTGCTGGTAAACGAGCAGACGGTCCGAAGGAGGCGCTTCAAATTCTTGATATTGTACTGAGGGAGCTCTCTATGAAGAGGTATAAAAACTGCCATTTGAGCTTTTATGATAATTAGTGGGATTAACTTGGTTAGTTCGAATGCTGAGTCGTATATCTATGCGTAAAGGTTCTGTCCCGTTGGGAGGTCGTTCTTTTCACCTGATATACGGAAACCACAAAGGCTTGGTGATGGTTTAGAAGCATGGTGTGGTTTTTACCAGAGTATTAGACCTACTCAGATGGGGCTCTCACTTAACATTGGTATAGCTACATCGATTCTTGATTCGTTGCAAATAGTAGACATAGCTGGGTAGGCTGTGTATTTGCTCATTAAATGATCTATCTTTCGTGAACTATAGATATGGCTTCGGCTGCATTTATCGAGGCTCTTCCCGTGATCGAATTCGTTGCTCAACTATTGGGGAAAGATGTTTTATCTAGGCCACTGTCTGATGCTGACCGGATCAAGGTGAGTGTCTGGTTGAAGTAATGTACCTTAATGGATCATTTCATGCAAATGTAACATCGCTCGTTTTGCAGGTCAAGAAGGCTCTTCGTGGTGTGAAAGTCGAAGTGACTCACAGAGGGGATGTACGTAGGAAGTATAGAGTTTCTGGCATTACAACTCAACCCACTCGAGAGCTAGTGTAAGCTTGATAAGTTGAACTTATAATTGCTATATTCGACAGATGGTAATGATGTGGTTGTAAATTGTTTCAGATTTCCGGTTGATGATGACTCGAACATGAAATCAGTTGTCGAATACTTTCAAGAGATGTATGATTTCACAATTCAGTACACTCATCTGCCTTGCCTTCAAGTAGGAAACCAGAAGAAGGCAAACTATTTACCTATGGAGGTGAGAATATAGGCACTTCAAAACTTTGTCTGTAATAAAAACATGCTGGTCGTCTAAACAATCTTCGATTTCAGGCATGTAAAATCGTCGAGGGCCAACGATATACTAAAAGGTTGAGTGAGAAACAGATCACTGCTCTTCTCAAGGTCACTTGCCAAAGACCAAGGGACCGAGAAAATGATATAATTCAGGTATTGATTATTCTATTTTCCTTCTTACATATTGCACAATAATAGTCCTTTTATAGTTGTATTTGACTGTAAAATGAGAGGTAGTCGACTCGTTGTTTGTTTCCCTGTATATCAAAATTGTGCAATTTTCTTGCAATGCAACTAGATTGATTACTCTACAGCTCATGGAGATTGTTGTTCTCTTCCAATATAGATTTGGGAAAAATGATTGTTTATCGTGCTTTTCTGTCTATGCAGACGGTCCAGCACAACGCATACGAACAAGATCCTTATGCAAAGGAGTTTGGAATAAGGATTAGTGAAAAACTGGCATCAGTTGAGGCAAGAGTTCTCCCTGCTCCATGGGTGAGATGCTGCGTGCCTCGATTAACTTGCTTTTGTTTCTTGGAAACGAGTAACGTTCACTCTCTAACTTTCTTTTGCTACGTCCATGCAGTTGAAGTATCACGAGACAGGGAAGGAGAAAGATTGTTTGCCACAAGTAGGCCAATGGAACATGATGAACAAGGTCTCACTTTACTCATCAAAAATGATTTGACTCATCTAAATGCTAGTCCCTCATCTTTCTTCTAACTCATTTATGGTGGTGCAGAAAATGATCAATGGCATGACGGTAAGCCGATGGGCATGCATCAACTTCTCACGAAGTGTTCAAGACAGCGTTGCTAGAGGATTTTGCAACGAGCTGGCTCAAATGTGTCAAGTATCCGGCATGGTAGAACATCCTCATCTTATTCTTTTCGATCAAACTAAGCTTCACTACATAACTCATCATTGCATTTACGTTCGACAGGAATTCAATCCGGAACCAGTAATTCCAATCTACAATTCGAGGCCTGATCAAGTGGAGAAAGCTTTGAAGCACGTTTACCATGCATGCACAAACAAATTGAAAGGAAAAGAATTGGAGCTTCTATTAGCTATTCTTCCTGACAACAATGGCTCCCTATACGGTATGCCCTAAAGAAAACTGGCTGTCCTTTTACTTTCCAATGTTGACACGTTCCCGTGGTGATAGGTGATCTGAAGCGAATATGTGAAACCGATCTTGGCATTATATCCCAGTGTTGTCTTACAAAACATGTATTCAAGATCAACAAGCAATACTTGGCTAATGTGTCCTTGAAAATAAATGTCAAGGTGTGATGGCTTGTCTCGATTATTCATGACTTGTTTGTTCCTATTTAACTATTTAGTAACTGAACTTTTCGTTTCGTTGGTCAGATGGGTGGCAGGAACACAGTTCTCTTGGATGCTATAAGCTGCAGAATACCACTGGTTAGTGACATACCAACGATTATCTTTGGAGCAGACGTGACACACCCTGAGAACGGAGAGGAGACGAGTCCCTCTATCGCTGCTGTATGGTTTCTTACAGTAGACTCTCCGATGCAATAGCAAATCATATTCTTAGAGCTGTTTTTGCTTACACATTTTATAAAATTTAGGTTGTAGCATCTCAAGACTGGCCTGAGGTCACAAAGTATGCCGGATTAGTTTGTGCTCAAGCTCATAGACAAGAACTGATACAAGATTTATACAAGACATGGCACGATCCAGTTCGTGGTACAGTGAGTGGAGGCATGATCAGGTACGTACGTCTCTCCTACCACCTAAGACACGACACAGCATGTTAAACTGTTAGTTTGTTGCTGGTTTGTAGTATGATTTATGTTGTTTGCTCTCTTTTTCAGGGATCTATTGGTTTCTTTTCGAAAAGCTACTGACCAAAAGCCACAGAGGATAATATTCTATAGGTTGGTAGAATCGCCTTGTTTGCCTGTTTTTAAACATTATAATAAGATGCTACTAGACATACAGTTATCTAAGCAACACTAGATGTTACACGTGTTTGTCGAATTTGTTTGCTAGCTCATCTGAGCATATTTTTTAACATAAGCAGGGATGGTGTGAGTGAAGGGCAGTTTTACCAAGTTCTACTGTTTGAGTTGGATGCTATTCGGAAGGTTATCTCTCGATTCTTGTACTAAAACTCGATTTAAGGTTGTCGTGCATGTCTAATAAACGATGTCTTATACAGGCGTGTGCCTCTCTGGAGCCAAACTATCAACCCCCGGTGACATTTATCGTAGTTCAAAAACGACATCACACAAGACTGTTCCCTAATAACCACAGGGACAAGAGCAGCACTGATAAAAGTGGCAACATATTACCTGGTTGGTAACCTTTGTTTACTCAACCCTAACTCATTCGAATTCGTTTACACTGATTTGCCCCTTCTTTGTGCAGGCACCGTGGTCGACTCTAAAATCTGTCATCCGACAGAATTCGACTTTTATCTTTGCAGCCATGCTGGAATTCAGGTAAACCATTCAACATATAACTACTCTTGACATGCATTTGCAACCTTAAGTTGATCACAAGGTACAACTACTCTTGAACATGTAGGGAACAAGTCGTCCTGCTCATTACCATGTACTCTGGGACGAGAACAACTTCACTGCTGATGGAATCCAGTCGTTGACGAACAATCTTTGCTACACATACGCTAGGTGCACGCGTTCGGTCTCTGTAGGTAAGTCAAGGACTTCCTTACACCTTGCATGCATGGACTTACCGTTGGTTCGTTGTAGCTTAGCTTTTCTTAACTAGTGACGGTGATTTGTGGGTTGTCATCACAGTTCCTCCGGCTTACTACGCGCATTTGGCTGCTTTCCGAGCAAGGTTCTACATGGAACCGGATGCACAGGAGAATGGGAAAGGAGCACGAGTAGGGGGCGAGACGGGCGTTCGTCCTTTACCGGCTCTGAAGGAAAATGTAAAAAGAGTGATGTTTTATTGTTGAGAAAGAGAGGTGGTAGGGAGAGCTTAGTAGCAAGTAGCTAGGGTTAGTGATAAGCATGTATCTCAAGAGCCCTTTCCTTGTACATGGGATTTTTAACCTAATTCACTTGTGTAAAATATGGGTAGCATAATGGTAACTTAGTTTCTTTTTGTGCATTCCCTACTTATTTTAATCATTTTTATATCGTTTTGAAATTCAATATTCATGTCATAAGGCTTGTGGTGAGAAAAATGTGCACATGAAAGAAAAATATTACTTTTAGTATTATATAGACTTCTAACATTTTGTTATTACACGAGTGATGTGGAGAGATGGAAAATTCTTTTAAGTCAATGTATAAATACTAGGGTTAGAGATTTGATTTCTCTTTTTTACTACGTGTCAATCTATAAATAAATGTTATAAAAAATGTCTCATTTCTCTTCTTTATTACGTGTCAGTCTATACACTTATATAAATAAAAGTCATAAAAAATATCTCATTTATCTTCTTTACAACGTGTCAGTCTATAAATAAATATAAAATAAAAGTCGCACCAAAATGAAAAAAAAAATCTTATGCCAATATAAAGATCATCACAAAACTATAAATCAAAATAAAATCTCTCAAAATATATATTTTATCATTTTAATCGGTCTTATTTAAAATTATTAATTTCATTTTTTAGTGAGCACATATATATTTCATACTTCATAAATCTAAAATAACACCCCCCCCCCCCCCCCCAAAAAAAATACAATATTTCATTCTTTTAAATTAAAGGATGAGCTTTTATAAAATAAAAAATAAAAGATGAAAATAGTGAGTAAAAATTATTTTAAAATCTACTCCACATAAAACATTATACTTATTAATGTACGTATAAGAATTTATATGTATTAATGGGGTGAGGGAGTGTATAACATTAATTTTTTTATTTTTAATTCACCATCTTTTTTATTAACAAAACAATAAGAGATTCACACAGGTATAATTCTATTTGAAATCTATATTGTCATGGTGAATTTATTGTAATTTGTATATGGGCCGTTGGGCCAGTTCCTTTAATAAAATTATTTTAATTTAAGTTTTACATTCAGTATAATTCATATAGATAATCTACATATACATTTACTTTTAAAAAGTCGAGGGGCCCAAAATGATGGGAGCCCACAATGACACAAAGATTAAAAGAAAAATCCAGGATCTCAATTGCAATACTCCGTACGTTCTCTCGATAAGTGTCATTTTACTTTTTGCACGTAAATTAAGAAGTATAATATTTTAAAATGTAATGAGGTGAAGAAATAATATATATTTTAATGTGTGCGTCACATCAACTTAAAAATGAAATGAATACATTGTATTGAGACGAACCAAAATAGCAAAATGAGCACTTATCAAAGAAACGGTGGGAGTATATATTAACAAAAAAAATTATAATACAAATGAAAAATATTATTTTTAGGGACTGACTATTTGTATTCCCGAAATAATTAAACATATCCCATAATTAAAAAATAAATAAGATAACTTTATTAACACAAGACATAAACTTCGTTGAGCCCATTTACACCGTCCCCATTTCGAGAGCTTGAAATGGTGAAGCAAATCGCGACGATGACAATTAAAGGGTGAGTAGGAGGGGTAAAGGTTGTGGGTGGTATAGTATTACTCATTAATAATGTTAAATTAAAGGATAAAAATGTGTTAAATGGGGTGCATTTAAGTAATACTATGCGTTATATGTAATTATTTATAAAATTCAAGTGGATGCACCTGAACAATGTTAATAGTTAGATTTGTTTTTAATCAATCTTCACCATAAAATAAAATAAATAATTTTTTTAATAAAAAAAACTACCCCAATACCATTTTAACCAATAAATTTAGGGTGCATCAGGTGAACCCAAAAATCACCCTTAATTATATTAGGTATGTTTAGAAAAGAGTACATTTAGTTTAATAATTATGGGATTGCAAATAGTCCACCCTTGTTTTTATTACATGTCAATTTATTTGAAAATGAGTGTCGTCTTGGAACATTAATCCTAATTCTTTTTTTCATGAACCGAAGGGAGCTGAAAAGAAAAACTTCAGTATTTTATTTTCATCTTCTAAATCTTTTATATAATTATTATTTAATTAGCCAATGATTAATTAAGTTTTTATGACTTGTTTAAGGACCTAACTGAGAAATCCACTTGAGATGGTCCCTTCTCTGGGCATGCTTATTAGTAAAGAGTGATATCATCCGTATACAAAAATATTAATTTTATATGTATTTTGAGGAATAACTATTATTCATACAAAAACTTATAACAAATTTTTTTTTTGAGATAAAGAAAAAATAATATTTTTTCAAATTGAAAAGCAACATTTCTTAGTTTTATTCTATGGAAATTATGTATTATTTTAAAATTATTATTTTCTAAATAATTTATTCACTTAAATGTATAATTAATTTTTTTTTAATTTAACGTTCTCATGGAATAAGCTCCATCAAATGATTCCACACTTCTGAATTTTGTGCAATTATTTCAAATTACTCTTTATCGTCTTGCATTATATGTTTGTACATTCAAATATACTAATCATAATTAGTTTATGTAGATTGATACATTTAATTTGAATGGAATTAACCAACTTCAACAATCCCCAAATTCTGTAATAATCAATATATATATATATATATATATATATATATATATATATATATATATATCAGCTTACTTTTAAATGAGGTTTTAACCGTTTAAATAACACATATGTAACGACTCTATTATTTACTCATTGCATTCCTAACATAAACAAATCATGTACTAGTGTACTAGATAATAAAATGAACTATGTTTTGATTTTCTTTTTCTAATTTGTCAAGCAAATGAAATTAATATTTCTAAAAAATTTCAATCTCATAATACATTACATATGATACCAAGAGTAGAAATTGCTGCTTAATATTATTGACTGTAGTTAGGATTACAATATTTAATAGAATGATTAGTAAATTCTTCCACTCCCAATTCAATATATTTATAGCATATATATTCTTTCTCACAGACTTAATTAGTAATCATTTTAATACAATTCACAGATTAATAAATTGGAGAAAAAAAAGCGCATAACAATTTAACGAATAAGTATTCAAGTTATTAATATACATATTGCACATTAATTAAAATTTACTAAATTATCATATTTAAAAAATCATTAAATTAAATGAAAAAAAAGTACTTCCTAAAATAGGAGATTTTGAGTAAAAATCACAATACTATACTAGTAATAATACATTTTTTTAATTATTTTTTTATATCCGTTGTGTGAAAAATTGAGTGAATTTATCGTTATTGAACATTAATATTTGTGGAAAATATATATATACACTTTTCATTTTAAGATAGTTTATTATAAGTGTTTCATTAATAAGAACAATATAGACATTATAAATCTTATTATTTTTTACACTTTATTAATTATTTTTAACAATTTTATTTATGTTTTTTCTTTAAATTACCAACTTAACACTATTTTTTTTACATCATATTTTAAAAATCAATATTTCTTAATTTACTTGTACAAACGGGTATAAATAATCAAAACAAATGGAGTAGAACAAATTGTACCGGGGGAGGGAGTATATAGAGAGGGGTTGGGGGGGGGGGGGGGGGGGGGCGGTGTTATATGATCAAATATCAATCATCAGATGTACAGTAAGAAACCCTAGGAAGTAGAAGATCCTTAAATAGTTCAGAGAATCATTGACATGATTTCATGTATTTTGGTCACTTGGGGTTGCAAAAGATATGTAGAATCTTACCCAAATTGAAATTTTCTAACACCAAATATAAATGCCCAATATCCTAGCTTGCTCCATAAATACTACATAGTACATACAATTTCATCACCATCTATGTACCCTTTTTTTTATTGTAAAAATTCATCTTCCAATAGATTGATAAAATATTTAATTTTCCATAAATGATCAAATCAAAGATTATTTAGTCATATACTCAAACAGTTCAAATCCACATTCTGCATCAAACTTAAAACTCCTCTCTCTCTCTCTCTCTCTCTCTCTCTCTCTCCCTCTCCCTCTCCCTCTCTCCCCCTCTCTCTCTCTCTCTCTCTCTCTCTCTTCCCCTCTGTTTTGTTGTTTGTGTAATCAATATCCTCTCTCTAGGTTTTCTTCCTATAGTCCTACAAAATATGAGAAAATATCAAAAGGGTTTTTTTTTTCTTAAAAGGAGGAGGGGGGGGGGGGGGGATTGGGTGGGTGTTATCTTGTGAAGGGTTTGGACAGTATTTCAGAGTCTGAGCATCAAAAGCCAAAGTGAGGTAGCCAGCCAACAGAAAATACAGATGAAGAAGATGGTATGTAATCATTATTACTACCCTAGAATGAGACAACATCTTAATTTTATTTATTTATAAAACTCTTTCAATTTCACACAAATACATTTTCATACATACATACATACATATATGTATATCAATTGTCTACAGATCGTACCGTTAAAGAAGTATGAATGCTGACAGAGCATTTTATTACAACATCCGTCATATGCAAAAAAAAAAAAAAGTCAAAAGTCATACGTATACAAATGTTAGAAATATTCAAGAACTAATTAAAACTACTTTTAATTTCACCAACTATTAAACCAGAATTAATTACATGCCTGCTGGATCCCTCATTTCCGAGGGTTCAAGAAACCCTACTAACAACAATGGATGCTAAAAATAAAAAATAAAAAAAATTATATAATAATAAATCAATCGCATTAAAATCCCAATTTAATTGTAATCGAATTAATCAGAAAAAATATCGCCTGCCCAAAAATGAAGAAAAGGGTAAACTGATAAAAGGCAGAAATCATCATACATGAGATTTGAACAAACCTACAAACATTTGAACAAAAGTTCTTACACCAAAGTGGAACAAAAATATGAAAGAGGACTTACAAATATACCTTTTGACAGCAAGAAAACCCTAATTGAGAAAGAGGGCTAGAGATAAAAATTAGGGTTTATCCGCACAACCCGTATCGGGTGAAGCTACCACATGATCTAATTTTCCCTCTTCGACGACGAGGAAGACTTAGATCATGCTGGCAGCTTCAGCTGATACCGTAGCACGATACGAAATAATCAAGAAAGAGGTTGTAAGGATATGGGGGTTGAGGGGGGGTATAAATAGAGGTGGGAAATAGGAGAAGAAATAGAAGGGGGGAAATAGTTTTAGTGGATAAAAGATAAGAAAAAAAAAGCTGTGGAAAGAAAAGGGGGGAGTAATAAGAACAAAAATTAATAGAGGTGGAAGTGGTCCCAATTAATATTGAATAATGTCACGCCAACACCTCCACCACCATGCATCTACCTCTGTTAATTTGTGAGAGTTTCTATATTGTGTAAGACCATTTATTAACTTTAGGGTTGGAGGGTGGGACCCTTTCACTCCCCTAACAACTTATATCTACTATAACTCCCTCCGGAGGGATTATATCGAATTGGATATGAGGGATGGATTATTATCGAAACAGAATGCTCTGACGAAGGGATTACATTGAAACAAAATCCAGACGGTTGTTTAGGTGTAATCAAAGTTAATAATATATCATTTAGAAATATAATGAACTTGATCTATGCAACACAAAAATTTGTGCATTTTAAGTTTGGGCAATATTTATGTGAAATCGTCTAATTAAATAGTTATTATTTTTTTATTAAAGATATTATTATTTTTATGTTATTATTATTTATTTATATTAGGAATTTTTTATGTTATTATTATTTATTTATATTAGGAATTGTTTATAAAATAATTTAGTACTATCATTTCTCATTAATTCAAATATAACTTTTTTATTAAAATGTTATTCAGAATTTTTTTCTTAACACGGTTTCATTCGGTGTTATACTATAGTTGATGGGTACATATTTGTGAAGATTATTGTTTGTTTTTTGAAACAATTAATTTACACGTGGAGATGAAATGTTATACAAAACATCAACCGAAACAAAGTAGATGAATTAACATTTTGTAGGGACACATAATTCATCTTGTACTTGAGTGCAATTAATTGTTTTTATAATAAGCAAAAAATAAAAATGTGAATCAAATGAAAAACTTGGTTCTTATATACAAGAAAGAGAATGTCCATTAAACTATAAATGAGCTTCCATAATCCATTATCGGCCTAAACTTTGATATAAGAAAATTATTTACATTCGGATTGCATTTTTGGAAATAATTTACAGTGAATTATATTTTAAGGGAAATAAATATTAAAATGCACATAATTAATGTATAAGCAAGGAAGATCTACATGTATAATTGGTACTCTTTATTACGTACTCATACCTCAATTTAGGGGAAATAATAATTATAATTATGAAAAATTATGGTTTTTAAAAATTAATGGCCTAAGCGAGGAGTACCGTACCAACTACAATGTATGCTGATAAATATAAAAAAATACTAATAAAAAATTAAATACAATGTATTTTATATATATACCACCAATGTACGTATTTATTTAGTTTGTTAATTCTTAGGCAAATATTTTTATTAACCACATGTTAAATTATAAAATAATTGAATCAAACACATATTTTACACTATACAAACTTTAATTAAACGCCAAATATATGACGGATGCATACATGATAGTAAATAAATATTGGATGTATTCTAATTTTCTACTCAATAAACAACGAATGACGTATGCCTTCATAAATGATTACTGGATGTATTCAACTCAACAATACACCAAAAGAAAAAGAGGAAATATAAAATTTTGAAAAAAAAAGGGCTATATATAGGATTGAAATTCTTTCACATTGAGTGTGTGTGAGTGTGTGTGGCATAAGGCATCTTAGAGGGGCCAAAAGCATAATATGTGAGAGAGTAATAGCAAGAGGGGACCATTGTTTTTCATGGCATAATTTGTTTAGTAGTGAATAATTTCAAGATTCACACTAAATAGGTAATTGATAGAGCATCTCATCAACCCTACACTCTCCATCATTTTCTCTATTCAATAATATAAATTCATACTCACTTCATCCTGTTTCAATGTTGACGTTTATTTTTTGCACGTTGATTAATGAGTATAATATTTTAATGGATAGTAGAAACAATATAGTCTTTAAAGATATAGGCTGGAATCTAACGAAGAATATGAACGAAGTAAAATCACAAGTATGGAGTTGGTGGATATGGAGAAAGAAGAGAGTGAAGTTGAATATCAGATACGTTGATTAGTGTGGAGACCCTGATAATTGTAAAGTGAAATATGGTTAACTATGGTAGATATATTTGTCCATGTAGTAAAGTTATGATAAGTGTGCTATCTTTGTAATTTGTACTCGTTTGTTTTTGGGTAATCTCTTACCCGATAGCAATAATATTCCTTTTTCAAAAAAAAATTTTAATAGATAGTGGATGGAAAGATATAATATTTAATGTAAAGTGGGTAAATGTATTAGTATTGGATATGAGATCCATGGTGATATATTAATTGTTTTAGGTGGGTCCCATATTCCAAAAAGGAAAACATAAACATTGAAATGAGACGCCCAAAATAGAAATATATAAACATTGAAATGAAATGGAGGGAGTAATCACTTCACTTATTTCCTTTTGAGTCTCCACTCAACTCAGCATTTCATATTCTACCGTTCATGTTTCATCGGTATTCCACAACGTGAAAAATTAAAACCTAGAAATTTACTAAACCCTTTCAGGGCACTTGTCGGTATTTCAAGAAGTAATTTTGACACATGTCATCCACTTAAATATTGAACAGTGAAATGAAACAAGGAGTTGAAGTGCATAATGGAAATATTATTAGTATCACTTTTTATTTTAAGTTACATTTTTCATATGATAAAATGAGTTCAATGATACTCCACTATTTTTCAAAAAAAAAAAATTCATCAGTACTTAAGTGATCAATATGGAGTAGTATTTGATTTTAATAAAAATCATGATATGTACATATAAAATGGTCTTATATGACATGAGTAGTATTTATTTATTTAGTTGTTTGTGTTCTCTTTATTCTTAGAAAGTTTTGGATCAATAAATTTGATTAGATAGATCCAGCTGGATATAGTTTAGGCATCAGTTCCTAGCTAGTTATACATATTTATGGTCTGATGCAGACAATAAATTGACTTGTGAACTGTGACGATGCTTTATTACTAATATTTTTCTATAATTCAAATTTTCTGAGTAATTATATATACTAATATTAAGTGGGGCGGTTTATATATCAATATATACGCTCCGTGTAACTATTAATACCATTTCTAGTTTTATTTCTTAATAATCAATCTAATTCATACATACGGATTCTAGATTACTTTCACATATGTATGCATGTATATGTAAATAAATTTCATTGATTTGTTCATGCAAACATGATAAATTAGATTTACATGAACTTTTAAAATTATAATTGTAGATTCATTTTTCACTCTTTCTCTTACATTTTCTTTAATTATTTATCAAAAAATAATATTGCATTGTCATCCTCTATGCATGTATACACGTGTGGCACGACGACTTGAATTCCTTATTCCACATCTCATTGCTTGTTCACCTTTTTGCGTGTCTCCAAGTGTAGGGAATTTGTTACAGATAAGCGTGTGATCAAGTCTATTATCGAACCAAAGGATAATTCTAGACTCACTATTTAATCTATTGATGACTATTCTAATATAAGACAAATCTGGGTATTTTGAGAAATTTCTAATTTAAAGATACAGAAATAAATACTAAAAATAATAAAATAGCAGATAAAATTAAATATGGAAGTGTTCAAGAGAGAATATAGATAGCACTAGGTAATCTAGTTAAATCGGTTGCATAAAACCACTAGACAATCGGTTGGATTCCCTGCAGTTCTTATGAAAGCAATTACTAATTTATGTTAAACACCTCTTTTGAAGTAAACTTAACACATAAACCTGGTTTAAACCCTCAGATGCAGAAGAATAATTCATACTCCCTTTCTAGGTACTTCATGCAAAATTTCATTAAAGGCTAGAACACTGCACTTCCCTTTATTGGTACTTAAGAATTAATCCACAATTTCCACCTAACAATCTAATCCTCTAGAATGGTTATATGGTTAGATCCCCTTTACCCATAACAGGTTGACAAATATAATTCTTATATAACACAAGCAACATGCATAAATATGCATAAGACAATGATATATACATGCATGAGGACAAATCATAAAGACAAAAATATAAGTCTAAAATCAAAGTATTAATAAGGGAATAAGTATACTGTAGATATCCAACCTATTCTAAATCATCAATTCAAAATAATTCTACTTTCAGAACCTAGCACTATCCAAAAAGTACTAGCCCATGGTGTTACAAGCAACACACATGGTTAGGGACGAACTCTCCGAGATGGGTGGATGGGATGGTAGATTATGAAAGGGTATGAAAAGTTAGGGTTCGAACACCCCAATGACTCATTTTATAGTTGAAGGCTGGAAATTTTTGAACTCCACCTCAAAATAGGGCATTTTCACGTCAAAAACAAGAACGGGCCGAAAATTGGGCCATCGGGTCGCGCCACTTGTTAGCAGATTGCGCGACCTTACGGCTTTGCTCATAATGTTTTCATCCGGACTCCAATTGAGATGATTTTTATGCTCACGCGATCCTTTCTTCATCAGCTTCCTATTCATACAAAGAACTCACAAAAAGTCCAAAGTTTGAAGGGAATGAGTCGTGCAAAATGGCACGAGTCATGCTGGTCGGCACAGCTTGCGCGTCTTCACCGTTTTGATCATAACTCCCTCATCCGATCACCAATTGAGGTATTTCTTAAGCTAAAATGACCTTCTCTTCTATGGATTTCCAACCTCATATCACATGATCAATTTGGACTTTTACATAAATACAGAAAAATTATACAACTTGTACATGTATTTTTCAATATTCTTTCACGATTTCACTCTTCATTCCAACTTTGCACTTTTAATCCGTTTTCCACCTAAAAATATTAAATAACACCTCAAAGGCATCAATATCTTAAATACATAAAAATCAAACATTCAGTGATAAAACACGAATATAAATTCCATAAAACGGTGCTAAATCGGACCCACCTTTAAAACATGCAAAATTTCATACTAATCAAACCCCCAAACTTAAGATGTTGTTCGTCTCCGAACAATGAAATCGAATAAAGAAGAAGCAAAGTTAGTGCGTAAAATCTAAGAGAAAACAAGGGATATGACAACTAGGCCATTCAACATACAATTGTCATTAACTCCGGTCATGCACTCGCATCAAATGCAATAATTCATTCATAGCATACAAGTTAAGACAATTACTACCAATTAAAATGCTCCATCAACTTATTCTCATGGGAAGTATATCACTCTCAATCAAGTGTAAAAGATTTACACTTATAGGGTATGATGTTTACGCTCAAATTTAGTTCAAGTGCATGCGTAACCATAAGCTTGTCAAATGTCTCAAACTCGCCACCACTAAAAATATGATTCGATAATGGGATCAAAAAGGACTTTTAATTGGATACAATGTTGTCTTAAGGTAGGAAATATATGGATAAATGACTCAAAACTCGGATCAATCAAGCGCGCGTTCCCTCTTGATCTTTCATTCTTCTTAATCACTTCAATTAAGCACATCATCCTCTATTTTCTCTTCAATTTTTCTCTTCCACGCACAACATATATCTTTCCCCCTTTCTTTCTTCTCTTGAGGTACTAGTTTTGGGCACTACCTCACGCATCCTCCATAAGGTATCAGTTTCGGGCACTACTCTAAGGTGTTTATTTCATGGAGTACTAGATTTAAGCACTACTCCATGATTTTCTTTAGATGCATTCTCAAGCTCAATCACTGTTTCAACACCAATTTCATTCTTTCTTAAGTTGTTATCAAGCTCCATCAACACACTTTGAAAAGCCATTAATTATCTTCTAGAAGGACAATCAAGGCTAAAAAAATCATTAAGATACTCAAAGTGGTTATTTCTCGTAGGCTGCCAAAGAATGAGGTTTTAAGGCTCAACGGGGCTAACTACGGATAAACAATCATATGGTAGGGAATTATTTGGTTAAGTGACTTATAATAATCAAGGATGACCTAAAATCATCTCCCATCATCTAACATAACATGTAGTCTCAAGCAAGACAAGAGGCAAGTTCTAGAATACACGCACAAGAACGATACTCACCAGAAAAGAAACATCATGTGTTTATGTACATGAATAAGACTCAAAATCTCACATGAGTTTTCAAGTAACAGAGCACTTTTCATGGTAAGTAATGTCTCACAAGTACACATAGAACTTCATATTACAATATAACTTAAGTACAATCCCTTCATCAATTTTAAGAGCATATGAATTTCTGGTATAAATCTAACAAATAAATCCTTACTAAGAACACAACCAAAAACTCAAATTATAACACCTCAACTACTCAAGAATCAACACAATTTATCACATAAAAAAATTAAAATAAGGAAACGAAAGCACCTGATTTAGATCTCCACCACATCTTGCGAGCTCCTCAAGTTATCCAACTCGGTCAGGCGTAGGCCTCAGATAGAACTCACTTCTCTTTATCACCACTCAAACACAATTCATCAATAAAATCATAGGAGAACTAAAAAAATTCAACCAAAAATAAAAATCACCGCTAATCAAATAAACAAATAAGACACACAAGACACTTGGAAAGTCACAAAAAAATTCAAAAGATCGAAATAAATTCTGAAATTTCTAAAAAAAATCGACCTTCAAGCATCACACACAGAGCGAACATACCTAGGTGCGGATGGAACAAGGGAAGAACATCACACCCCCCAAACTTAGACAAAAACGTGAGTTGAATCTAAGTTTCAAAGGATGTAGTTACCTAAAGTGTAAGCACACACCTTGAGTATAAATCACCTAGCACAAGACACAAAACAAACGAAATAAAATGAAAGTATTAAAACGATGGGTTGCCTCCTACCAAGAGCTTTTGTTTAACGTAGATGAGCTCGACAAAAATCAATAGGCTTATCGAAATGGCCATGGATATATTTCATCCTTGTCATCGTACTCTAATCTTTGTGCTTCTTCATCAATCATGTACTTGTGGCAATGGATGGTCTCGTTGGCATTCTTAAAATTTATCTTTACTTTGCCAATCATGTTTTGATCATATCTCATCAACCTTTCCATTCTACTCCACCACTTACTCTTTCTTCTAATAAAAATTTCCAACTTCTCTTCTAACACCTTGTCCATAAGAATATGAGAGGAATCATTAGGTAATTCATAATCAATAAAAACAATATCATCAAATTCAATGCAACTTAAAGAATTTAAAGATTTAGAAATGCTCATTCCATTCTTCAAGTCATCTTCGGTTGCTTCTTGACTTTGCTCTTATTCTTTATCTTTTTCTTTTGTCTTTTTCTCCTTTAGGTGCTTGGTAACTTCCTCCTCGAGTGAAAGGAATCTCTCCTTCCACTTTAGTTCCTCAACTCTTACTTCTTCTTCTTTTAAGTCCCTGCAATTATTTGATTCATGTAAGCATTCAAAGAATTCAAGAGAAAGCTCATTAGAAAAATCTACAGTAAAAGTAGTAGGAAGAGTAAGAAATTCGCTTAGGCTTGTTTCTAATGGATTCTTAGACAGGATTAGCTCTCCTTAGCGATTTTCTCTACTATGTCAATGTTTTTTCACTCTTCAAATGACAACTTAGGACCTTCAGACTGCATTCCACTGTGCAATGAAACAACAGTTTCTTCCTCAAACCCTTCTTCAACCCCTACTCTTTCATCTTTTTCAAACCAATTTTCGGATTCATGGAAAATTTTGATTGAAGTAGAATAAGTGTTCTCTTGATGAGGTTGATATGAATTTCCATTGTAAATACAAGATCATTCATCTTCATATCTGACTTGATTGTAGTATTGAGAAGGAACTTGTTTCATTGGAAAATCATAACCATAGTATCTCTCATCCATGTAATATGGGGGAGGAACCATAACATTCTGATTTCCATAGAATTCCATCTCTAGTACCTCGAAAATATTTAAAGTCAGAATATGTTCAAATAAATAAATAAAAATAAAGTAATAAAAAAATCCTAATTAAAAGTGAAAACAAATAATTTAATGGTTTCCTATTTAAACAATCTAATCCCCGGCAATGACGTCATTTGCTTGTTCACCTTTTTGCGTGTCCCCAAGTGTAGGGAATCTGTTGCAGATAAGCGTGTGGCCAAATCTATTATCAAACCAAATGATAATTCTAGACTCACTATTTAATCTATTTATGATTATTCTAATATAAGACAAATCTGGGTATTTTAAGAATTTCCTAATTTAAAGATGCAGAAAATAAATACTAAAAATAATAAAATAACAGATAAAATTAAATATGAAAGTGTTCAAGAGAGAAGATAGATAGCACTAGACAATCCAGTTAAATCGGTTGAATCAAATCACTAGACAATCGGTTGGAATCCATGCAGTTCTTATGAAAGCAATCATTAATTTATGTTAAACAACTCTTTTGAAGTAAACTTAACACATAAATCTGGTTTAAATCCTCAGATGCAGAAGAATAATTCATACTCCCTTTCTAGGTACTTCATGCAAAATTCCATTAAAGGCTAGAGCACTAGACTTCCCTTTATAGTTACTTAAGAATTAATCCACAATTCTCACCTAACAATCTGACAAACCAAATCCTCTAGAATGATAATTAATAGATATATTAAGTGTCCAATATTAATTATTCTAATGAATAAAGGTTATATGATTAGATCCCCTTACCCATAATAGGTTGACAAATATAATTCTTATATAACACAAACAACATGCATAAATATGCATAAGACAATGACATATACATGCATGAGGACAGATCATATAAGACAAAAATATAAGTCTAAAATCAAAGCATTAATATGGGAATAAGTATACTGCAGATATCCAATCTATTCTAGATCATCAATTCAAAACAGTTCAACCTTCAGAACCTAGCACTATCCAAGAAGTACTAGTCCATGGTGTTACAAGCAACACACATGGTTAGGTATGAAAGCATGTTCAAAATTAAGAAGAAAAAATAAGAATAAGCCTAAATATGGTGCGATTCTCCGTTCTCTCCTCCATGATTCTAAACCTTCTCGTTCTCCTTCTTAAGTAAGCAATACTGACGAACTCTCCGGGATGGGTGGATGGGATGGTAGATTATGAAAGGTTATGAAGAGTTAGGGTTCGAAACACCCCAATGACTCATTTTATAGTTGAATGCTGGAAAATTTCGAACCCCACCTCAAAATAGGGATTTTTCACCTCAAAAACACGAACGGGCCGAAAATTGGGCCGCCAAGTCGCGCCACTCTTCAGCAGATTGCGCGACCTCACAGTTTTGCTCATAACTTCTTCATCCGAACTCCAATTGAGATGATTTTTATGCTCACGCGATTCTCTCTTTATCAGATTTTTATTTATATAAAGAACTCATAAAAACTTCAATGTTTGAAGGGAACGAGTCGTGCAAAAGTGGCACGAGTTGTGCTGGTCGGCATAGCTTGCGCGTCTTCACCGTTTTGATCATAACTCCCTTATCCGATCTCCAATTGAGGTGTTTCTTGAGCCAAAATGACCTTCTCTTCTGTAGCTTTCCAACCATATATTACATGATCAATTTGGACTTCTAAATAAATATAGAAAAATTATGCAACTTGAACATGCGTTTTTTCAGCATTCTTTCACGATTTCACTCTTCATTCCAACTTTGCACTTTTAATCCGTTTTTCACCTAAAAATACGAAATAACACCTCAAATGCACCAATATCTTAAATACATAAAAATCAAACATTCAGTGCTAAAATACGAATATAAATTCCACAAAACGGTGCTAAATCAGACTCTAAAACATGCAGATTTTCACACTAATCACTCGTATATTTCATAACATAAAAATTATACCCTAAAAATGACGTATAAATATTTGGGGCATGAGTCAATAATCTAGAAACTTATAATGATATGTGGCATTCAATTAAAGAGTGGAATATGAAATGAAACGTCAAGTTTGAAATAGGTGAATGAATCTCATTTCCCATCGTTTTTACATATTACGTGAATTAATGAAGGAGGTAAATAACACATACAAAAAGATTCACTATTTGAATATTTACAATAGGTTATTTTTCATGTTATATCATTTAGGAATAAACTCTCATTTTGGACTCACTATTAATTGCGACTACAAGAGATTATTTTTCAAGGCAAGAATCTAACCCATTATTGGCTCAATGTTTCACCATGATTTCAAGAGTCATTCTCCATGAAATGATAATAATAATAATAATAATAATATAATAATATAATAATAATAATAATAATAATAAAATTAATCATGTCCCTATTTTAGAACTGTCTAACTTAATTGAAAGACTTTTCAATATTTCCTAAGACCACTTGAACAATAAAATAAAAATTAAATTATATATGATTATAACTTGAACCCATGATCTTAGATGATTTCTTTGTTCTATGATTCCAATTTCCATCATCTCCTCACTATATTATACCCCATGTATGGAGTATATAAAATTCCCCCTCCCCCCTTTAAACAATAACTCCCCAAGAAGGGAAAAATATATATAACCAAAAAAAGTCGTCATGCTTTGTAAGATAAGATTTGTAGTACTTGAAGATTTTTTTTGATCGTGAATTAGGTGATTTAATTTTAATTTTATGAAAGAAATGAGAGAATCTTGAATAATAAAATAGGAGTAGTTATTGTAAAGTAAAAAGAATGAAAATGTGCTTTTGCACTTTAGAAGATACTATATAACTTAAGAAAAGTGAGAATATCACACAGCCTGTGATTGCCGACACGCCGTTCAGCCTCAGAATTTGTATTTTAAAGAATTTCGATTTGATTCTGTATGTGCAATAATAACAAATTAAACGAGTAGTACTCCCTCGATGCATTTATAAGTTTTTTTTTTCCATAGTAAGAGTCATGATACAGCAAAGGTCTAGCTCGAACTTCGTTGCCACCTATTTAATGGAAAATTCCACGTACCATCACTCATTTAATGGAAAATTCTACATGACAGGCTCGAAGCAAAAGTTAACAATGCATGCATGTGAGGGAGCATGTTAGAGTGATTTAATTAATTATTAAACGATTTTTCTCTCTATTAGCTTAAGCTATTAAACGACTCTCCTCTATATCAGCTTAAGCTATAAGATGAAATGACCATTTAAACATATTGATTGCTTTGTTGGGTTCCATTTATTAAAACGGAAAATGCACCTTTGTATTAGGACGAATTAAAATAACAAAATGCATATCTTGCAGAGAGACGGATGGAGTATTTAATAATATACTCGCTACGTACCAGGACAAATTGAATTGTAATATAAAAATGAAGTTTAAAAAAAGTTGATTTTAAACTAAATTTATTCACTTAACAAAAATTATAAAGCATATTATGTATATTAGGTGAGGATGATAATTTTTAAGATGTATTTTGAGGTTATGCAATGATATAATTTTTTTTTAATTTTTGGTGGTGGGATTTATTGTAAAACGAATTAAAACGAAAAATATGATGTTTATTATGATACGAAATTTATAACTTTCTATGTATTTGTTTTTTCATGTAGATTATGAAATATAATATTTTAAATTGTATTGTGAATAAAGGAATGTAATATTTTAATATAAAATATGTAGTTATAATATTATTACGTGTGACTCCATATAAAAATATTAATTACTGTATTTTATTTGGGTGAAACGTACTTACAAATATTGAGAAATGTATATTTTACATTAAGATAAAAAATAACAAAATGTTTGACTTACTTAGACAAGGGAGTATATTATTTTATTTTAAAAGAGATGCTATGAAAGCATTAAAATTAAAGTTACTAGCTTTCTTACATGTTCTTAGGCTTTTGGGCATGTTAACGCAAAAATTCGATTTGACTGCTCAAATCAACCACTTATAAATAACAGAGATAATTTTTATCTAAAAAAAATAGTAAAAAAAATAAAATATTAATAAAGAGTTGACATTGTTCGCACTCAAGTGTAGACATGCACCAAAAAAAACCGGAACCGACGGTTCTAACTGGGGAACCGCCGGTTCTAGAACTGGTCAAAAAAAATCGAAACCGGCTAAGGAAGGTTCGGTTCCGGTTCCTCATATTTGGGAAAAAATCGGCGGTTCGATTCTAAATCAGCGGTTTCGGTTCGAACCGCCGGTTTTCCAATTTTTTTTTTTACTTTTTACGCATAAAACCAAAAAATAAAAATTTAAAACTGGAACCGGCGGTTCCGGAACCGAAACCTTTGTACCCCGGTTCGGTTCCAGTTCCCCCTACCTTGGAACCGGAACCGCCGGTTCCGAACCGGGGTGCATGTCTACTCAAGTGCATGCGCGTCTATCTATATTTGTATCCATTTTTATTCAATGATATATACTATTTGTTTCTTAAAAATTATACTCCCTTTATCCGTTTATAAGATATTTATTTTATTATTTTTAGCGTCCGCTTCAAAGGTATCTATTTCCCCTATTTAGTAAAAAAGTACACAATATGACTCATCACTTCCCTCTAATATAACTACCCACATTACATAATATAATAATACTCCTTAATCCACGTGCAAAAAATAAATAGATACCTTAGAACCGGACGGAGGGAGTATAACTTTTTCATATTCAATTTTTTCATTAAAAAATTAACAGAAAATATGCTAACAAATATAAATTTTTATTCATTAATGTTGTACTCCCTTCGTTCGTCCGAAAGAGGGTCTTTTACTTTTGTGTACGTCGGATTAAGGAGTATTATAATTTAATGTGTAGTGGGTAGTTGTATTAGTAAGAGTGTGTACTCCATATTTTTGTTGTATTAGTGAGTGTGTGTGGGTCCCATATGTATAAAAAAGAAACGACCCTATTTGAAACAGACGACCAAAATAGAAAAAAGACACCCTCTCGAGCAGATGGAGGGAGTAGTATTTTATTTATTAGGGTTTAAGTTTCTAAATGTGGTTGCTTACACGAATGTAACCAATAATTCGCCAAAAATAATGAGATTGACAGATCATGATAGATACCACCAAATAAGAGAGTAAGAGACAACGGCCGGACTTTAATTAATTAAGAGATATTTATAGAATCATGATTTCATATAAACTTTTTGTTGTAAAATAAAATTTTAAGCAACTATACTCTTTAAAATAAGAAAAAATATTACTCAACTTCTAAATTAATAATTTGAAAGGAATTATATTATACTCTTTAAAATAAAAATAAATATGACTCAACTTCACATAATTATAAATCCCTTTTACAAAAAAATTCCTTAATAAAAAAATTTTATTTCGTGGTAAGATAGAATTGATTAGTTTAGAAAGAGATCGATTTTAAAATACTATTCCATAAATATCAAACTCTAGAGTAGTGTCACAAGAAAATTTTCATGGCAAATTCAATTTAATGGGAACAAAAAGTAATGTATTGTTTTTATTTTTTTTCAAATTCGAATTAAAATATATACTATTGTAGTAATGTTTGGTGTGGAAAATTTTATCACCTTATTTTCATATCTTCTGATTAGCATCTTACCACTATATGGTTTCATCCTACATTTTAATTACCAGAACTTTCATCACTATTCATTTACTATTATTCATTTACTATTGTATAGTACCAATTTATCCTAAAATTTTTGTCCCGTTAGTATAGATATTAGAATTTATAAAAATTACTAACTTAATTGATTTTTTTAGGACAATAGTCTTATAATGTTTAAGTATGACGGTGATCTAGCTAGGAGAATATTTTAGGTAGGAATGTAATTTCAAAGTTATTCAATTGAGGTAATATTTCTTTTTTTAATTGTGTAAGCCAATAAGCCATTATCAAATGAATGAAAATACCATGTGAGGATAATTACGAGAAAAATTATAGTACTCTCTCAGCGTCAACTTTATATTTATATTTTTTATTTTGATTCGTCTCAATTTCAAATTTTATATTTTTTTTAAAAAGAAAAAACACTTAACTAGTATTACTTTAAAATATTTTAATTTTAAAATTATCAATATTTTTCATAATACTAAATTTATTATCAAAAAAATACTAAATAATCTTCAATAACAAATGTAAAATTGAAATTGGGGACAGAATAAGAATTACATCTCACAATGTTGACCTAAAGAAAAGGTAGAGAAAAGACTAACATTGAAGTAGGTAGGTTCACAATTTAGAATTGTGTGAAATTGGCACCTGCAAAAAAGATGGAGCTAATTGTAGAGTGTTAGCTACTAAGCTACCTACAATAAAATACACCTTTTATTTACTACTAATTAATCTTAAAGATACAAATTGGGGTATCCTTTAATGTTGTATCTTCCTTTTCAGACATTAGATTTGTACAGTAAAAACCTAGTCTTAACCCCATCAACTCATCACCTACAACTGGCAATGCCCAAACATATATTCATACATGCATATACATGCTTTTAATTATAGTATATAATTATGATTGTGTGTGTGTAATGGTGTGTGTGTTTATGGTAGACAAGAACACAGAACAAAACCCTAAAAGCAGATGGCGCATGTGGTCCTTTGTGATGATAATAAGAGAGAGGTGACAGAAGAGGCTGTGTATGAGGTTTCTAGGGTGGTCCTCTCACTCTCACAGTAAACCACTGTTCATTTCTTTTCTTTTCTCTTTTTATCTAACTAATTAAAACAATTTATTTATAGATAGATATAATAATAACAAAGTGTGACAGAATATTAAGGCATGGAGTAATTAATTCCAATGGAAGATGTGCAGCTGCAGCTAACCTATATATGTAAGTGAAGCTTTTTTTCTTTTCTTTTTTTTTTCATGTGTCATGTGTGATCAGTTTCACATACAGCCAAATTTAAATACTCACAAAAAAAAAATCTTGGAATTACTATTTTTACCAAATGAATTGAAGGGCAAAAATATAATAAGGATTAAGATTTTATGTGTAACAATTTCTTAAAATTTCTTATTAATAGTAATAAATGTTAAAATTTCCAAAATAACGAAAATATTCGAATAATGAATACATACAATCGAGTCATTATATTTGCAATCGAATTATTAAAAAATATACAATCGAGTAATAAATATATACTCCCTCCGTCCCAACTTTAACTTCACACTTCCATAAAAGAAAAAAGCAACAAATTAATATCCCTCTAACATACTTTATTTTCAAATTTGTGATCACCTTTTTAACACACATAACATACTTTATCATTTATTTATTACCCAAAAATATCATATTACCCTCAAAAGTAAGTCAAAAAGTGACTTTTCTTAAACTCCGTATCTACAGTAAACGTGAACTTGAATTTGGGACGGAGGGAGTACTATCAAATAAAAAAGGCAATTTATAGTGTACACCCGGGTGCACCCATATACAAATATAAACAAAAACATATACAATTAAGAGTAAAAATATATACAATTTAATTGTTAATTTTTTTAATGAAAATTTGTATATAATATTTAATAAAAAGTTATACACATATGTATGTTAGTTTTTTTAATGAAAACTTAATGTAAAAAAAGTATACAATTATTACAAAATGCGTATACAAAATAAAATAATATGTATACAAAATAGAATAATATGTATACAAAATAGAATAAAACGACATACACATATACAATTTAATATACCCGGGTGCACCCAATATACACTCAATAAAAAAATACTACAATCGAGTTATTTATTTTAATCGAGCTAATAATCGAGTCATTTATCTTAATCGAGCCAATAATGGAGTTATGATTATTTTTGTAATTTGACATTCAAATAAATACCTTTAAAAATAGTGTTAAAAAAATTCTTAAAAATTATGGGACATTACTTCAAAATATAATTATATCGAAGAATTAAGACTATATATGTTCGTTTGAGATTTTTAAAAAGGTTTTAGTAAGTTTTTCAAAACTTGCTACTTATTTTAGATGATGATATTTTTTAATTACATAGTATACACATCTGCAGATTGTTTCTTAATCCACTCATCTTACGTGTATAGATCATTCTGTTTAATTAATAACATTTCCCTCCTCTCTCTCATACTAAATAATATGTTGAGGACTATATACAATAATATGAAATTAAATTGAATTATCATACAAAAAATTCTTTTTTTACAGAAAAGCAAACAATTATTCATAATTTTCATAAACCTTAAACAAACATACCCTTATATATATATTCCCAACAAATCTTTACATTAAATTACACCTTTCGTTTTCAGCTTACATTAACTGCAATTATTGCAATATTTTTCCATCCCCCCTATATTATCATTACAGCAATTTAAGGGTTGGTGGATAATTAATTGACGCTACAATTAAATTAAAAAATATAGTGATATATATAGTAGCTCCATCATATTTAAATTTCTCTTCTTTAATTTTTTTTAATTTTTTTTTTATTTTCTTGGGCATGAAATTAGGTATAATTACGAGACAAATAACATTAGTTAGACATTGATTCTAGAGCAGTGAAATTAAAGCACGTGATATGTTCCCTCTTGTTTGTCAGAATGTGACAATGTGTGATATGCACTACTAACATTATTTGCACGCTTACGGAAATTACTAGTATAATTTTTTAAAATAAACCATCATAGGATTAATTGAGATTTTAAGAACAAAAAAGGTAGAGATAGGCCTTTTTGGTTTGATTCAACAATAAGGCTGAAAAAAAAAAACACTAACAGCACAATTTTTTAAATAAAGTAGCACTTTAAAAAGATTGATTTAAAAAAATCGATAAAATGAAGGAAATGTTTACAAGATTAAATAAATTACCGAACACTATTATACCATAGCATCAAAAACTACTTTCGAATTATTTTGCAGAACTATTAGTAATTTTATTAATCACATGATTAATATTCACTAATTAATTAACTTTAGTGTCCATTGATAACCTAACTAATCCATTATACTTTGTACATGGAAACAAATATTATTCCACGATTACATCGAACGTGAATTTATTAGGTGTTAAAAAAAAGTATATATTTTTTTAAAGAGACCCTGGTGACCTAGGGCCGAGTAATTGGTTAAATGGGCTTGGCCCTATTAAGTGGACTCTTATGTAAATGAGATTTTCGGATAAGTCCAATTTGAGTTAGGTTTGACACACATCGCATCAAGTATACTTTTGTTTTTTCAAACTTTTTCCTTTTTTTTTTTTTTATCAAAATACTTATTAAGGAGGGTAATTAATGCCAAATTCTCGTTGCACAGTTTTACTCTCGTTGCACACTTTTACTCAGTCTTCATCTCATCGTAACTTTCACCCAAAAAAAAAAATATTTTATCCGTCTCAGGAAAGATTGCACCCCTTTTCTGGTATGATGATTAATAAAGTGACAACTTTTAGGGATATTATGATATTTTTTTGATAATAAATAAATGATAAAGTATGTTATGTGTGTTAGGTATGAGTGATTTTTTTATAAATAAAGTGTATGGAGAAGGGTGATTGTGTTTGACTTTTTGTTTTTTTAGGAATGCAAACTTTTGTAGGACAACCCAAAATGAAAAGTGTGTCATCTTTCCTGGGACAGAGGGAATACACATTTATATGTGGTTGGATCTTTCTGCAGCTACAAATGATGTTCGGTATATACACTTTCTTCACTTAAGTGATTTACTTGGTCTCAAAAAGGTGTGATAAAAGTTATCTCAAATATTTGGATGTGTGTAGTTCGGAATTTGTGAAAATATAGAAATATATTGGTGTTTAATGGTGAAGCACCAAATTCAGAAAAAAATATTGATGATATTAAAAGTAAGGTGTGTGCTTGACTATATGTCAAGAATCAAATTAGAAGAGATAGTAGAGTAAACAGATGGTTCCATATACCAAGAGATTGTCTCATAAATTAGGAGTGAGTGTTATCATCTCTATTGTACTTGTTTAATCTTGTATCATGGGTTGAGTACTCGCTATACTCAATTGAATATTATATATTCTCTTTATCTTAAAAAAAAAAGTGTGCAACAAGAATATTGAACTTTTTATATTGTTCCCTTAAATTATAAAAAACAATAAAAAAAATGTTGGAGAAGTAAAGCTAGAATTTTTGGAGAACTGAAAATGCAAAACATAAATGTGGGACTTGAGTGAGACCAACAAAGAATCACAACTATTTTTCGAATTCTCATTCAAACAGTTACAGAAAATTGTGAACTAAATTCAGAAATCAGAGTCAACGCTACCCTTCACACGTCAACTATGGTATGCAGGTCAACTCCTTCTCCTTCTTACCACTTTTCTTTTGCTCCTTGTCTTGATGTTGTACTCAATGTCCGAAATGGATTCCACCAACCATTTAGGCCATCCACATTGAAAAACAAAATACCCCATACTGATTCCAATTACGATACCACATCCATATCCCATAACAACTACATTCCAGAAAATTTGTGCCAATTGACCAATGTCGCACTTTTTTGTCAGCGGAATTCCACACAATTCTTCATTTCCAACATACGAATCATTTCCAAATGTATGAAATTGACGAGATTGAGGTATCTGTCCCACAAAATTATTCATGGAAAGATTCAATACAGCAAGAAATGTGAGCTGTGCCAATTGTCTTGGAATCTCACCGTTCAATTGGTTTGACGACAAATCCAACGACTCAAGAGCAGACATATTTCCAAGAGACAAAGGTAAATGTCCAATGAGATTATTATGAGAAAGATTCAAGTACCTTAAAGAATTAAGCTTTCCCAGACACCCTAGAATACTACCAGAAAAATGGTTCATTGACAAGTCAATGGTTGTAAGGGTTGTCAGGATTCTCTCCAGACTATACTCAATACCTTTATATACTAAATTTATTGACTCCAAATATATTGTGAACCAATTCTTGTCTGTCATATTTTCCTTTGCATCTATCATGGCTCTAAAACTGTTCAAATATCTTTCAGGCAAAGGGCCAACAAATTCATTCTGGGATATGTCAAAAACTTGTAACTTGGAAAATGGAACTTGAGTTTTTGAAGGAGATAATATGGAGCCATAAAATCCATTAGACCTCAACACAAGAACTCGAAGCTTAAGAAGAGTCTCTGTCCAAAAAGGGAAACATGTCCTGTATTCTGTTGTTTGGCAAGAGATGTAGGTAGATTTCCTTCAAATTGATTTCCATTTAGGTTGAGAGACTGAAGAATGCATTTCTCAGTAAATATTGATGGAATGAGACCATGAAAACGATTTCCCTTTAAATGCAACACCTGCAGAGATTCGTTCCACTTTCCAAAACACTCAGGTATTTGTCCTTCCAAAGAGTTTCTTGAAAGATGAAGATATATAAGATTTTTCAAATTACATATGGATGATGGAATCTCCCCTGTTTACAAAAACATATTACATTTAGTCCACTCAATAAATCAATTAGAGTTATTTTTATCCAAAACTTGGTTATTATTATTTTTATTTTTTCAAATTTCGGCATAAAATTTGCCAGAAAAATAACTAAATTTAGAGTTGAACAAAAATTAAAAAATAAAAATTGTATTATAACAAGGAATAAAATTTTGACGGAAAATAATTAAATTTTAATAAAAAGAACCAGAATTAGAAGAAAAAATAATTGTATCACAACAAATTTTTTTTAAGCAACGTAACGTGTTACTAATAAAAATTATATTTTTCTTTTAGAATTTATCATTATATAAATTACAATGGAATTATACCAACCAAATTAAATTTCTATTGCTAAAAATTTATCAATCATAACTTTATCCACGGATTTCAATAGTGAAATTAAGACTTTTACCATAGAAAACCGTTGTAGTGTGTAATTGGTTTTTGTCTGAGCGCACCTGTGAAATTGTTTTCGGCGAATATGAGTTCCATTGGCGCAGTAAGATTTGCAATATGTGTTGGAAGGTTCCCACTCAGATTATTGCGCCATAGATATAATCCTTGCAATGAAGACATGTTAGTGAAAATAGTGAGGGGCAATGTTCCACTAATCTAATTCTGGTTAACACCAAGTTGAATGAGGTTGTGATGATTGCCAATCTCTAGCGGTATTTCACCTATAAAATTATAAAACCACAGCTTTGAATTAGAAAGTTGAGTTAGTCTCTTGTAAATCGAGTTTAATCCTATAATCCCCCTTAATTTAAACCGATTCGGATCTCCTATTACATTTGGTGTTACATTTCCTGTTACAAATCGTTTGATGTTTGACACGTAGGATAAACTATTCTATACCCTAACAATCAATCCTAAGGGGAAAGGTTGAGATTTTTCTCTCTCCGCATACGTGTCACTCATCTAACGCGTGTAACAGGAGATGTAACACAAAAATATTACAGGACATCCAAGATCAATTTAAACATCATGTCAATACATAGAGTATAATATAGGATTGGAAGAGGAGACCACCCACCGTGAACTTGGTTTACACAAGTGTTTGTGCATGAAGTTTAGTGGTTATATAAGAAAAAAATATTAAGTGTATTCAGATAGTTCTCTCCAAGGAGCAAAACTTGAAGAGATTGTACTTTCCCAATGGTTGCTGGTATCTGCCCACTAAAAGAGTTGTGTTGCCAAAATATACGGTTTCCTCCAAGATATAAAAGTCTTAAGAGATTGCAATTTACCTAATGAAGCCGGTATCTGCCCACTCAAAGAGTTTTCTACCATTGATACCACTTTCAGGTTTGAACATTGGGAAAGATTTGATGGAATTTGGCTGATTTAAGCTGAGGCCAAGAAATTCAAGAAATGGAAGGTTGCGGCATATGTCTTTAAAGCTTTCAAAGTGGATAAGTTAAATATGGTTGATGGGATAGCACCTGAGAGATGATTAATAGAAAGACTAAGAACTTGCAGATTAGATAACCTGGAAACAGACTCTGGGATTTCTCCCTCCAACTCCTTCTCTATCACAGACATAAACTTCAACCGGTGAAGGAGAGACAACTCCTGAGGTAAATGTCCCAGATCGAGAGAAACAAGAAACGAGAGGTTTCCCACGTGTGGTGGAATCGTGCCGAACAAACCCATGCTGGAAACATTCAAAGCCGTGACTCTGCAGGTGACACCGATCCAGCTGCAAACAGAGGTTGATGGATTCGTCCAATTTCTTACAAGTATGTGATGTGGGTCTAAAGAAAGATGAGCTGATGCATCAGTGGTTAGGTTTGTTTCGACTGCACAAGGGATTTGGAGGGCTATGAAAACAAAGATTGCATATGAAATAAAGTAACAAGAACCAGTTTCATCCATTGCAAATATTTAGATTTAATGCTAATACCTTGGGATTTATATAATATATATATATATATATATATATATATATATATATATATATATATATATATATATATATATATATATATATATATATGTACTACATCAATCTTCATACTTCGGATGCAAAACCACGGCAATATGATTATAAATTATTGATGGTTAAGCTTGTGGTTATCAGATTTCTTTTGTCTTAGACGATCTTTGTGCGTGACTCCTGGAGTGGAGGAGGTTGTGCAAACAAGACAAAATATTAGAAATGATTAAAGAAAAAGAAAAAATACATTTTTTTTTACCACAATGGTTGTTATGGGTCTTGGATTTAAGTAAAAGGGCCGTACATACAACCAATTACTATTAATACACATATTTAATTTATATAAAATAATAATATTCAACGACATGCAAAAATATATAAACAAAGTATAATATTAATATATTTGAATGATAATAAAAAATATTTCTAAAGTTCTCTCTACTCAATAATATATACATATATGGAGTATATATATTTTTATAAACATTTGGGGCCGTTTGGTTCAAATTTTTCAATCATAATGATAATGGGTATCAATAAGAAGTCAATGACAATAAGAATGAAGAGTGGGGAATAATTATTGAATCAATGGAAGTGATTGAAAATTTTTGACTCCCACTATACCAACTAAGCATCAACAGAAAATCAATATATATACTCCCTCCGACCATTTACAAGGTATCCATTTCACTATTTCTGGCGTCCGCTTCAAAGGTGTCAATTTCTTTTATTTAGTAAAGAAAGTACACAATATAACTTACCACTTCCCTCTAATACAACTACTCACTCTACTTATAATAATATTACTTCTTAATCCACATGCAAAAATGCAAATAACGACCTTAGAACTGTCCACGTGCAAAAAGCAAATGGTTACCTTTCAAGTGGCCGTAAGGAGTATATTTCTATTACCCCTCCCATTACCTCTAACCAAACAGCCCCTTATTTTCAAACAGTTTTCTTACTAAGACTGAGTAATTAAAATTGAATTTTAAAATATGAAATTATTATAATTTTAAATATAATAAAAAATTCTCAAAATAATTCTCTCGTCCATCCCAAACAACCTCATATTGGGTGTCCACGTAAAAAGTATTTCATTTTCTAAATAAAAGGACCTAACGTATGACCAACTACTAATTATTATTAGTAATACAACTATCTACTATAAATAAAAATAATACTCCTTACACTACAAATGGGATGGAGGGAATACATTATTACTTTTGTCCCATTATGACGTTTACATATTTTCATTTTAGACATCTCATCATAAGGTTTATATTTTCTATTTTAATAGATAAGATCCGCGTAAAATAATTAATATATTTCTATGGGACCAACACAAAATTCTAATATAAATATTCACTATAGATTAAAATATTATATTCTCTTGTCTTTTTTTAGATTGCACACTTTCCATTATGAGCCGTCCCCACAAAAGTTTACGCCTTTCTAAAAAAGGCAAAAAGTCAAAACAATCATTCTTCCCCTATATTGTTTAGCGTGAAAATTTGCTAGATTTTAGAGTCTTGTTATTGTGATTTTTGTGTGTTTTTATGTTATTTTTAGTATTTTATTTTCTATTTTATAGTTTTTGTATTTTTAGAGAAAAGTGTGTGAATCATGTTAATTTTCATGTAAGAATGAGGTATTATTGAACTTAAATCAGAAAAGGATGAAATGAGAATTAAATTGGGATGAAACAGGTTCAAAAACGGATGTAAAACTCAAAAAGGAAGGCATAAGAAGAAACGGGGCTCAATTCCGAATTGAAACGAACAAGAAAATAATAATAGAAAAAACACGGGCTAAAAGAGAAACACGGCCAGTTGTGCCGTGTTCAAATCTCAGATTGCATTACAGAAGAAGTACGGGCTTTTTAGGCCGTGTGAGGTGGTCTGGCCGTGTTCATGAAGAATTCGAAAATTGCAAGAAAAAAAAGTATATTTCCCACTTAGCCCATGATCCACAACTACCAAATACACCTAAAATCACTTTATCATTTATTTATTATAAAAAATATAGTAATCTCTAAAAGTTATCATTTTTTTATAATATTCGTGTTGGGGAGGGGTACAATTTTTTATGAGACGGATGAACTATTTCTAAATTCACTACATATTAAAATACATATGCAAAAAGCAAACATAAAACTTTGCAGAGACTGTGGGAGTAGAAAATGTTGTTATATATTATTTTTATTTTTGTCACTATCACATAATTACACCCATAATGTGATGTTATGGTTTGAGTTCCAAATTTCTACACATAAATCCATATCATTCAACACGTTTGGAAGCATGTATCAGAAGACTTCCATTAAAAATGTTAGTCGTTCATGTTTGTACAAATATCGAAGAAAGAAAAATGGAAGAAAACGACCAAGCAATGAAATGAAACCTCTAACACGCCACCTCATATATTGTGATACCATGTTAAATGATCAGTTCATCTAAAAAATTAAAATTATTTAATATTTAATCAAGTCAAACTAACAAATATAATTTATTTTATTGGTCTCACTTTTTTCTTCTCTCACATAGTCCATAATTTTTACTTTTATTTTTACGAAAACTTAAGTGACACTGTCACACTACAATACGAGTTAAAGTACTTTTTAGTTGTGTATATTTCACTTTTTATTTTTTGAAAATAATAAAGGACGCTTGTTGCCACTCAAAAAATTACTAAAAACATCAAAATATTATAAAGCATTAGAGTGAAAATAATATTATATCCACACTTCTAGATTTACTTTTCATAGGTCATATTACTACTTCACCAAAACAACTTACTAATCCCACCCCACACAAATCTAACACACCACAGAAAAAAACTAAGTAAGAAAATTGATGGAAAAATAAAATAAAATAAAAATAAAAATACAAAAATTACGCAGACAACACAACACTCTATCTTCCCAAAATGACAAATAATGCAACCACTTTATTATTAAATAAGATTGAGTGTCGTGTGTCTTTGCAATTCTCATACCCCTTTGCAATTTAAACTCCTAGCAATACATAAGTTTAAATAGGATTGGAGAGGGAAAAGTTATGTTTACATGGGGACACGGAATATTCCTCCGTGTCCCCGGGGACGCATGGACTTTTGCCAATAAAATGAGCAAACGTCAATTATTATGTATTTATTTGGTTAATTTGTTTTATTTTATTTTGATTTTTTTTAACAAAAATTGCATTACCTTTTCGTTTATGAACTCGTAGAAAAACAAGAAACCATTGCGTGAGATTATATTCTTTGCTTTTTTTTTCATTGTTTTTCCAAAGAGAGTAATGAAAACTTTACCCCCCCTCTCTGTCTCTCTGCAGGCTTCAATGCTTAAAACAATCACTCCCCTTTTGTTCTTTCTTTCTCTCTCCTTATTTTTGGTTTTCTGCGCTTTTTTTTTTCAATCTTCTTGCTTATGTGTGTGTTTGTGGTGTTTTGTCTATGTTGAAATCTGTTTAGGTAGTAAATTAGAGGTGATTCCTGGGTGACCCGGGTCACCCATGACCCTCTCACATGAGGGGGTGAGTGCATGTCACCCATGACCCTCTCACATGAGGGTGCACCCACCCCTCATGTGAGAGGATCATGGGTGACCCCGGATCACGTAAGTGAGCGTAGTAAATTAGTTGGGTGGAGTTAAGTGGGCACCCACCCCCTCATGTGAGAGGATCATGGGTGACACCGGGTCACGTAAGTGAGCCTCGTAATTAGTTGGGTGGAGTTAATAATAAAGGATTGTGAGGAGTAAATTTAGATAGATATAATAGTATTTTGATTATAATTTTTTTTAACTATCTGAGTCCTTAAATAATCTTTAGGGTGGCAGTAGCATCGCACATAGTTTAATTAAGGAGCTATTTTGTATGTGACGGTCTTACAGTAAGACAATTTTATACTTTCAAAATTAATTATCACTTTTATTAAAAATATTACTATAATTTTTCTTTTAAAAGGTTATCACTTTTCATTTATATTATAAATGATTCCTAGTTCACAATGTTATCACTATTAATTAGTACTACTTTTTATTATAACGATAGTCCATTTTTATTCGTCTTACGAAAGTGATTCACATGTCTTTGCTTTTAATTAATCACATTATTATTACTAATTAATTAGCTTTAACATAGTGTGCCACATAAAACCCTTGCTAGTCCGCTGTTCATTATTACTCCCTCCGTCCCCCGAAAAGGTATGCATCCCATCCAAATTGTAACATTTTCCTCTTTTAATAAAAAGGGTCCACCAATGGCCCACCACTACCCATCACATCTCTCTAATATACCTACTCACTTTACATACAATATTAATACTCCTGCCCCCAGGGCATAGCTCAAGTGGTAGAGGGGAGGGTGGAAAGGCCTTCCAGCTGAGCTTGGTTGCTGCAGGGTGGGGGTTCGAATCCTGCCTTTGGCATGGATTTGGTCCCTTGCAAGCACAAGTTTAACAGTGAGCCCTCTCTATAAGCCACTTGAGGCACATCCTGCGATTTACCTCCTCCACCAATCCCCAGGGCAGGGGCGGTGGGGGCCCCTAATGGTGGGGTACACCATTTTCAATATTAATACTCCTTAATCTATGTGCAAAAAGCAAATGCACCTCTTTGGACGGGACGAAGGGAATACATTTTCCTTTTTAAACATATGAGACCCACACACATCATTAATACATATAATATATGTGTATCACACACCTCACTAATACAACTACCTACTACACATTAAATAATAATAGTCTTTAATACACGTGCAAAAAGCAAATGTATACTTATCTGGCGAACGGAGTGAGTATTAAGATATATCAACAAAAAATTATTCCATGATTATTTCAATGTGGGCCGATTATTTTGATAAATGGGCTTGGCCCATATTAAGTGCACTCTTCAGTACATGAGATTTTCAGATGTCCAATTTGAGTTGAGTTTGACTACACATCATAAAAAGTACTCCATTTTTCTTTTTAATTCTTTCGGATTTTAATTTATTCAAAAAAATTATTGTGGAGAATGATTAATCTCAATCTAAAATAATACCCAAATTAAAATATTCATAGGACATTATATATCAGAATTTTTTTAGAAATAATAAATTGAAGACTAAGGAGTAAAAAAAAACCAAATAGACGAGACATTTTTTTTAAATTTATTAAATTATCTATTTAAATTTTATTTAAATGTTGAGTGAGACTTGTGTGCACAGGACGCACGGGAAACATTCTGTGCGCTTTTAGAATTTAGTATTATGGGTAAGGGTACATTGCTTTGGTCTAAAGGTATACACTTTAATTATTAAAAGTACATCATTTTGTTCTAAAGGGTATACACTTTATTAATATTTTTTATTTTTCTTCAGAAAATAAAGGGTATACATATTTATACTAAAGAGTATACAATTTAACACAAAATTTCAAAGGCACACAGAATGTGTTCCCGTGCGCCCAGGCACACACAAGCTTTTGTCATGATACACATCTTTATTTTAACACAAAATTCTAAAGGCGCACGAAATGTGCTCCCGTGCGTCCGAGAGCATACATATTTTTGCCTTAAATGTTATCCTAAAATAGTAAGAGCAGTGAATATTTAGTATAAAAAATCATAGAAGTAAAATGAATTTGTATGGATTTTGGATCACTCCCATCATTATTCGTATGGCAGCTGAGCGTAACCCAAAGCAAAACTAAACCAAAATTAAGAATCCTGTTGGTTCCGCCATATATAAATCTCCATCCAGAGAATTTGAAAAACAGACTCACGTTTATTTTACCGCGATTCTATTCCTTGCGAAAAAATCTCTCAAAAATCCCCACTCGAACAAAAATGCTTTCGTTCAAGTATGATGCATGTCAATATTGGTTTGATAGTTTGATTATCATCAATCGGATCTCATTAGTGTGAATTTTAATTTTGTTTTGCTTTTTTCTTGTTTAATTTTAAGCAACAGAGCTGAAGAGCAGAGCCAGCTACAGCTCGTGGAAAGGGAAGAGATCGAAGATGAAGAGGACTTGTTTGAAGCAATTGATAAGTGTTAGAGACTTTCCTTTCATATTTCGCGCGTTTAAATTCATAAGCATTATATTATGGATCTGTTTTTTCACAATTCAGTTGATCACAGATTCATGTTACACGTCGATCTAGTTATTTTTCCTTATTTGCATTTGTATGCTGCTTGCGCAAATTCTGTATCCTGGATGCTTGAAATGATTATTTCAGCCTGTTTTGCTATATTTTGATTGGTACTCGGATGAATTTTTTCATTAGTTTTAGAATCTTCTTACATATATTTATCGTTCAATGTGAATTACTTTCTAAGATAAATCCGATTCAGATAATTAATCTAAGTTTCTTCGGAAATCCTTTTATTGATATTTGATAATTTTTCTCTATCATGTTGGATCGGAGTGTGGTATTGTTGATTTGCATATCTTTTTTCATTTCGGTTACTCTTCCGAATAAACTTGTGAGCGTTTCTGATTTTCATCACAGCATATTTGCTGATGGTGAATCAGAACCTAAAAACGTTGGTATTGTATTTCTAGAGCAAATAAGTTTTGCGAATCTGTTTCTCTATAACCCCAATGAAATGAAGTTGATTCAACATTCTATGGACTTTGGATGTTTGTCTATCCGGATACATGCAGAACTCTCTTTGAAACGAAATCATATGCTGATAAATCTAGTTCTCAATATGATTACTTGATTTTGCGATGAATTCTTATTTTGTTACCATTTCTGGTATCTTAAGAATATGTTTAATGTTCACCTGGAACTAGAACTTGTACATAAAATTATCATGTAGTAGGATAGTATCCTGATATTTTTCATGAGAGCTATTCCGTTTCTTTTTGCAGTGACAGCTCATGGAATCAACGCTGGAGATGTCAAGAAGCTGCAGGATGCTGGGATCTATACATGTAATGGATTAATGATGCACACTAAGAAGGTGAATCTTTAATTCAATTTTACCCTTAATCTTACCATCATAATTTGAAACTCATCTGAATGGTAATTTCTTTAAACTACCAGACTTTGACTGGAATCAAAGGACTGTCCGAGGCTAAAGTTGATAAGATTTGTGAAGCCGTGGAGAAGATAGTGGTTAGTGATTTCATTTGAATATGCTTACTAAAAGTTAATAATAAGCTATTCTATTTCTCTGCACTGAATCTACTGATGCCACCTGTTTTTCCTGATTTACAGAACTTTGGCTATATCACTGGAAGTGATGTATTGCTTAAGGTGAGATTCCTTTGTGCTACTTAATGGATTAAGTTTTTCTTACTGTGTACATCTCATCATCTTTCAGAAGCTGATATTAAATTTTGTTCTGTACAGAGAAAATCAGTGGTTCGTATCACTACTGGAAGCACAGCTCTTGATGATCTTCTGGGAGGTAATTATAAGTTCTCCTATGTGCTGTTCATTCCAAAATATACCTTTAGTGTGCTAAAATCTAAATGTAGCTTGTGTCTGTCTGTGCTGAAGGTGGGATAGAAACACTGTCAATCACAGAAGCTTTTGGGGAATTCAGGTTATGACTACATTATATTCTACTGGCAAAATATCTGAAAATTTCAATCATGCAATTTATTAGTTTCTTGATGCTGATGAACTTGTTCTCACTTCTATATAAACATTTGACTCAGATCTGGGAAGACACAACTGGCACATACTCTCTGTGTGTCCACACAGGTAATAAACTCAGCAAGATTTATGTGAAATTTGGTATTCATCTCATTTAAAGAAAGGAAAGGAGCATTCAAATCTAATGATAGACTAACTATCACATCTAATTGTCTCCAAATAAAATAATTAACTGAACCTTCTGAAATTTCATTTTACGTTTTCAGCTTCCTATCAATATGAGAGGAGGCAATGGAAAGGTTGCTTACATTGACACTGAGGGGACCTTGTATCCTTCGCTGATTGTTTAACCCAATACCTTGCACAACTCCTTATTGCATCAAATAGAATAAATCTGTTAGTTGCTTTATGCAAGTTCTTCTGTTTTCCTTGAATCAATGAATTTACAGCCGACCAGATCGTATAATACCAATAGCTGAAAGATTTGGAATGGATCCAGGAGCTGTACTAGACAATGTAAATCTGGTTTATGTGATTCACTAAAGCATTACCAACCATTTTCATTCTTGAATCTCACTGTACATTTTTATATGTTTGATAGATCATCTATGCTCGCGCTTACACGTATGAGCATCAGTACAACCTGCTTCTTGGTCTAGCAGCAAAAATGGCTGAAGAGCCTTTCAGACTTTTGGTAAGCTGTATTTAGATCGATCATACTTATGACAAAAGAGCTAATACGACAGGGAACTGATGCGCTGGTACTGTGGTTCAGATTGTTGATTCTGTCATAGCTCTATTTCGAGTGGACTTTACTGGAAGAGGAGAACTTGCCGACCGTCAGGTAATTAAGTAAAACTAAAAGATCAATACTAATGATTGAAGCTCTCATCCTTCTCTAAATGTGACTTTCTGTCATTATTTCCAGCAAAAATTGGCTCAGATGCTCTCAAGATTGATTAAGATTGCTGAGGAATTCAATGTGGCTGTTTACATGACCAACCAAGGTAAGCTAATCTGATCATTGAAATAGATCAACTATATTTACATAGTTTCACAGTGTGTGGCAATTAAATGTGTTCGATTTATGATACAGTTATTGCTGATCCTGGAGGCGGAGTCTTCATATCAGACCCGAAAAAGCCAGCAGGAGGACATGTCCTGGCTCATGCAGCCACCATACGACTAATGTTCAGGAAAGGCAAAGGCGAACAACGCGTCTGCAAGGTGTTTGATGCCCCTAATCTGCCTGAGTCCGAAGCAATATCCTTTCATCATTTCATGTTTATTTCTATATTTCCACACTTTCTTTCATCAGGAAAGGCAAATTTTGAAAAAAATCTACTACACCACATAGCATTTTTCTTAACAAGAGTAAGTTTTCCAGATTACTCCAGGTGGGATTGCAGATGCAAAGGATTGAATCAACCACAATGTGAATAGCAGATTGAATATACCATGGTAAAGCCTTGTGTTTATGATGTTAGAGATTGAAGAGAGAATTTCATATTAACTATGAACCATTATATCATTGCTTGAAATATTATTGATAGTATAAGCCATTGTAATGGCTTTATAAAGCATTATCCGAAACAGAACACATGGAAACATTCCTCTAATATAATTACAACATTGTTTAGATCTGTAAAGCTCAGCAATCATAAACGATAGTAAGAATAAACCCAAGATCAGCCAACAATAAAAGCCTTCGCTATAAAATATCTTTCGAAATTTATTCAGTAGTGTTGAGACCAGTTTGCATCACTTCCAACTCTAGGCATGTTGGTTTTTCCTTTTCGAGAATCTTCGTCTACCTTAAAGGTCAGTCCACACACCTCCCCTGAGCTGTCCACTCTTGGTACAGCCTTCAACTCGTTTATTGGATGCGTATAACTCCGTAGACCCCCAGAGGATGTGTAAAAGCAACCTGAATGAATGAAAGAAAATATTACCTTAGAATTTACTAGTTGAAATCAAATGAAGATAGGCGTCGGTTTTTTGGTTGATCATATAAGAGAAATAGGAACAACACACTCTTTATACTATGCATTTTAAATGAATGCAATTATCCCAGTGAAATTCCTAAAGAAACCAAAGAGCACTAAATTGATTTAGACATAACAGGTAACACAAATCTGAAACAATATACCTTTTGGAAATGGAGCAAAAGACTTGCCACAACACTGCTTCACGACTTCGCTACCCGTAGAAACAACAAGGTGACCCTCAGCATCAGTTCCCCAGAAGAAGGGTACACTCCCATCAGCATCCTGTACCAGTAGTTCAACATAATTAATAAGAGTCTAAGACATCCATAACAAAATACGAGTAATTTAATGTGCTAAACAGAAAAAATAAAAATAATAGTTAAAACAAAAAATCTCAAAAATCAACTAGTTTAAAGAATGACTTACTGAAGCAACAAATGTGGATTGTGATGATGCGTCAAGTAGAACGAACGCAAACTTCCCTTGGATGTCCCTCACTACTTGTTCAGCAGGATAAGGACCCCTATCTCTCAGAGTCCGGTAAGCCTCGATTACAATGATCCCTTCGTTTGCTGTCTTATTTAAACCATATTGCTGCTTAAGATGTGCCACATTCTCGATGTGGCCTTCAAACAAGCAGAATATATCATCCACAACCGCAAAAAGTCTGAAAGAAGGTATATGGCATAATAGATTAGAGAGAATTCTACGTCTCGCGAATAAGATATCGACACAGAAACTTGTGTTTCAATGAATCAATCATGCATATGGACAAGGACATAACAAAGGAACCCAAAATAATTAAAAATAAATAAAAACCTCCATAACTTGTGATTTGCAAAAAGAAAAATAGACACCCACCGTGAATGGAATGGTATAATTCTATACATCCAAATGTAGTATCAAATATCAATAACATAATTTTAAAAAAGAATTCTTAAAGTGCAAATTGAAAATCTTTTAATATCTTCTACAATCATTCTACAAACTACTTAGGTGATGTTTAAATTGGATTTCTACAAACTGAATTAGGGATTTGAAAATCCAAAGACCACATTGTGCATTGGGATTTCGATATCCAATTTTCAAGTACTCGCCTACTAGTATTTATATCTAATCATTAAAATCACACCCTACAACAATGTTATTATTATCTTTTAAAAGTTAATTTAATTTTACACGTTATTTGAACACATGAAGATTACAAAATCCCCAAGATTTTGAAAAAACCAGAGTTTTTAAAAACTCGTCTTGAAAAAATAGGATAAAGTCAAATTTCTAGATTGAAAATTTATTGCAAATAATGAGTCTATATCATTTTATCTAAAATACCATAATCAAGATTCATGAAACAATCAATTGGGCTAAAAAAGAATGCAAAGAAGGCGATCATGCAGATACACATATCACTACTAAATATATAAATCAAGAGGATTCAAGGTGAAGAGCAGCAATAATGCAACAAAAAACTAGTTGAAGAATCAAGATCATAAAATAGATCAAACCCCACAAATCCATACCATAAATCCAAATAATAAATATAGATAGATACAAGAAAGAGGAATCTATAGAAGTTTGATGTAATTAAATAGAAACCTTGGAAGAAGAGGGTTTTGTGAATCAGAAGAATAAGCAATGAAACCAGAAGAAGCGAGGTTGACGATGACTGATGACGGGTGTACGGAAGAGAACTGGTTCACCAAGGATCCATCTTTCAAAACGGATACGGGTTCGGGTTCAGTCTGCAGCAACGCCTCTGGGAGGCTATTAGCAACGGATTTGTTGAAAACTGCCAACATTTTTGTAGAGAGAGGATTTGAATTTGAGAGATTATGTTATGAATTAATGGTGTACCCCACTATTAGGGGCCCCACCGCCTCTGCCCTGGGGATTGGTGGAGGAGGTAAATCGCAGGATGTGCCTCAAGTGGCTTATAGAGAGGGCTCACTGTTAAACTTGTGCTTACAAAGGGGCCAAATCCATGCCAAAGGCAGGATTCGAACCCCCACCCTGCAGCAACCAAGCTCAGCTGGAAGGCCTTTCCACCCTCCCCTCTACCACTTGAGCTATGCCCTGGGGGCTATGTTATGAATTAATGAAGATGATAAATGTTAATGAAGATGATAAATGTTGACTCACTATATACAAAGACTCTAGATTCTCAGTAGAGTTGTTGTGACGGATACGCCCCTTGTTGCCATGCGGATTTAGTTGAGGAGCCAGGGGCAATATTGGAATTTCAGAATGACGCTCTTGTCTCTTTTCCAGTATTCTGTTGTTTACGTGGCAATCAAAAGTCAACATGTCGTGATTAAGGTACCAATTCCTCGTAAAATATTAACAAGGCATAAATTTCTTGATTGGTACACCTCTCTCTGACGTGGCTATGACATGATGTATACTAATTTAAAAACTCATCCGAATTTCATATTTTAATAAAATGGTATTGCATTTAGTATTCTATAATTACTTTTACTTTTCTATTAAAATGTTTTGTATTAATTCTATGACAATTGAATTCTTGAATATGAGGAGATAATTATACATCAAATAAATGAAATAAGTGATTCCTTTTTTAAAAAAATTACTCCTCCGTATCCACTTATAAATTCTATATAATTTCACCTCATAATGAATTCTATTACAAAAGTAAAATATTATTGGAATCATATAATCTCAAAATATTACTCCTAGTCCTAGTATTGTTTTTGAGTAAAATAGGATTAATTGCTAAAAGATATGGGAGTGGACATGCGAGTTGCGACGTTTCAAATTAATTGCTCCTTAGGAAAGCTCTTCAGGAGTTTAAAAATACTTCATCCGTTCATTGATAAGAGTTTCATTTGTTTTTAACACGTGGATTAAGAAGTATTATTATTTAATGTGTGGTGGATAGTTGTATTAGTGGGTATGTAGACTCTATATTTTAATTGTATTAGTGGGTGTGAGCGGATCCATATGTCCAAAAAAGGAAATGAAATTTTTTGGGTGAGACAACCAAAATAGTAAAATGAGACTCTTAGAGTGAGTATTATTTTTTAGTACTCCCTCCGTCTCAACTTCAACTTCACACTTTCCGTTTTGGTCCGTCCCAAATTCAACTTCACACTTCCATAAAAGGAAAAAGCAACAAACTAATATCCCTTTTAACATACTTTAATTTCAAATTTGTCATCACCTTTTTAACACACATAACATATTTTATCATTTATTTATTACCCAAAAATATCATACTACCCTCAAAAGTAAGTCAAAAAATGACTTTCTTAAACTCCGTATCTACAGTAAATGTGAACTTGAATTTGGGACGGAGGGGGTAATTTTATTAGGTTTTTGTCTTTTTGAGGATAAAGTTGTAATTTAAATAAAAATAATAATAAAATAAATTATGTACAATAATATATGAAAGTATCATTCTTTAAAATATGGTGTATTAAGAAATTATTTATTTTGAAACTTTAACTATTTTTAGAGACGAAGAGAATCAGTGAAAAACTTATTGTGATAAACTTATTGTGATGGAAGATTATAGAGACATCAATTTTATATAGAAAGTGAGAAACAATAGTTCAAAATGAATTGACTAGATTTGTCGCAAAAATCCAATAATCTCTCAACACTAATTCAAATAAATTACATTAATCAAGATATTCTAGCTAAATCCATGTATAATCAAGCAGAATGCAAAAGTGATTCTAATCAACAATGTAAAATTTTAAATTAAAACCAAATTTTGTTACACAAACCATGCATCTTCTCCCCTTTCATTGAAGCATTGACGCATCTGTGGAGAGAATAAAAAACTTCTACCATTTCACTGGGTTCGATCAGACTCGATTGTACGCAACGGATTTGCTAAACAAGCGACGTATGTAGGCAACTTGAAGCCCACTTACAAGCGCAAGCAAACAGTATTCACCAACGGTGTAGAATATGACACGTCTTCTGGTGCTCTCATTTGCTGCAGCATAATAGAACGGCAAAAGAATTAAAAAAAAAAACGTTTATGTTACTAGACAAGGCAGAATTTACACTCGCCCCCCCCCCCCCCCCTTCATTATTTCTATGTACACAAATGCTAAGTCCGACGAGGGAAAATACCATAGGTGAAGGATATTATGTGCTACCTTCTTGGCATTTCATTGTGGAATGGACCACAATATATTATTATACCGGTCTACACAATGGATGACTTATCAGGAGACAATGAATCTGATATGTGCAAAAGAGTGTCTCCTCATTTTCAGTAACATGGAGTGAAGACAATTACTAACATTCAAGAGATTCATGGATGCTAAAAGCAACAAGAAAACGGCAAGATCATATTAACATACTTGCCATTGATCTGAGATTGTGAATCAAAGTTTATACACCATCAACGACCTACTCGCTACTACCACGTGGGCTAGGAAGTAGGCCCACAGCTCAAAGTGATGTAAAACAAAAACCACTTGTGAGGTATTCACAGATATAACTGAGGTGATCAACTACAATCTGATGATTTTCATACATCAATGATAACCTGATTAACGGCACTTTGGATCTAAAAATCGAATAACACTTTTAACATAATGGATTCTACATATTAAAATAAATCATGATGTATGATTCTATTTGCTACATATTCCAATGTACAGAATCTTTTCTAAAGAAGTTCCTGAAAGTGCAGTAAGCCATATAGAGACTAGTTAAGAATCAAAGAGGGCAGTAAATAAGAAAGGAAAAGGAAGAAGGATCATACTTAGGCGATGGCGAGTATCACGTGCCCTCAAATACCTTTGCTCTGCGGTGACAGACTCCAATGCCTCCCTCAGTTCAGCAATTTTGACATTAATGGGGTCCAAATGTTCTGTAAAGGTAGAAGGGTATTGAAAAGAAAGAAAGAAAAAAATTAAATTAACAGTAATTAAGAAAACCTTTCAATATGATATAAACATAAGATCGAACGAACCATCCTTGGCGAGATCGTGTTCAGTTGGAATATGGCCAACATGAATGTAGAAAGAGACAGTCTCTGGTGTGGAATAAGGATTATGGAAACAAAATTTGTACATTCCACTTCTAGGGGCCTTAAACTCAAATTTGTCCCCAGATGTTCCTTTCATAGCGTGTACAGAAGTACCTGTAGGAGATGTTACCTGAATCAAAAAGAGAAATGACAAATTAAAAATCATCAATTGATTAAGTTGACAATGGATCTGAATAAAGAATAGAAGCAATACATTATCGTTCACATATACTTGCCACAACATGAAGCAAAACAAAAAGTTGTCTGGATGAAAAGACACTGATTCTCGAAAACCATGGCCCACAAACTTAGAGAAATTTGAACAAAAGAACCAAATTATGGCTTTTAACTCTCTTCTGTTCTCAGAGGATCATCACGTTCTCTCTACTTGTTCCTCATAATTTTCCCATATGAACATCCATGATCCATCATGAAGGTTCTAATTCATGTTTAAAATTAATAGCATCCAGGAAACAACACTCAAATATAATGCTGCCTTTTATCTTTAGTTAAATATCAGATCTCAAAACACAGTGAGGGGTTTAAACACATGAAGAAACCAGAACATAAACACAGAATAGACTACCATTCAATAGATGCTAGAAGCTAACATTAATTCTGACAGTACTTGCTTAAATTAAAATGAATCTAAAATGTATGGTTTTACCAATTGTTAAAAAAAAAGCCAGAAAATACAGCAAAACAGCAAAAGATATACATAATTCATCAGTCATCAGGAGAATACAGCAAATAGTTGTAAAATCAGTATTAACCGTTCACAGGTGACCAAGTAACTACATTTGGTGGGCAAACATTATAGCTGTTATAGGCAAGAGGCATGCATAAGCTGAAGGGTGCCTAAAGCACAACTCTAGAGCATGAGGCACAATTAGTCAATTACATATTAAAAAAAAAAAGGAAAAAAAGACAATTATTCATCAGAATATTAGCAAGTTTATTATCTCGAATGAGCAACAATACACCCCATAGAAATCCATTACACATTCTCAGAAAATCTTAACTTCTACTCACTTTAGATAGAAAGAGAAAAGGTGTTTCATTTGATGATGGTGAAACTACTTCACTCATTCGCATACAATAAGCTCAAACACACAAATTTGTTATATTCACTGCATTACTTGTTATATCTGGAAGACAAGCAAGATAAGCCAATTCTATACCCTCCTTACTCTCTACTAGACATTAATTCCCAATTAAATATAGAAATCCATATTCTATATAGAAAGAGAGAGGGGGACTATTAGAGAAATTGGGCTAATTGAATCGACAAAAAAATGCTAACAAATAACGAAACCATAAACAAAAGCTCTTGTTGCAGTCAATTAGCCAGAATGATCAAAGAAATGGAAATCAAAGGAAATGGAACAGATTCATTACTTTTCCTTTAAAAAAAATTTGCTTACTTCAGAAACCTAGATCACACCACTCACGAATCGGAATCTAAGTCAATTCAATTCACAGATCACGACAATTCACACAGAGAGAAAGAGTGGAAAGGAAAGAAGAATACAGTGAAGTCGATGCCGGGATGATCGGAGCTCCAGAATATATCGTGATCGACGACGACGAAATTCCCCGAAACGGTGTCGCCTTCGTACAATACGTACTCGTATATGCACTCAACGTCGTTCACCGTCACCGATAGCGCCGAAACACGGCTCACCACGCTCAGAAGAAGGAGGCTCACAAGTGCGTACGCCACCGCGCCACACCGGATAATTCTTCCCCTCGTCTCCATTGAAATTTGATTCAAGCAATAGATTTCCGGCTGAGTTTCTCAGGTTTATAAATGAGACTTGTTAACTCGGTCCTAAATTATATGATAATGATATCCTTCTTAATGCGGTGTCGTTTGATTTTGGTTGTGGTGCTCTGACTTGGCGGTGTATTATTGGATGCTACAACGTAGCATGTTCAATCAATTTCTTAATTATTGTTAAGAGTTTTAAAAGATATTAAAACATAAAAAGCCCATGAATAAAGGTATGAAACATGGGCCTTAATTTATGAAAAATTGAAATAAGAAAAATCTAGCCCAATTTTAAGTCTTGGGCCTTTACCACAGTAAATTGAATTTTGTATAGGAAATTTTAATTTAATTTTTTGGTGGGATGGTAGATATTTGCAATTGATGTGTACTAAATATACCTAACCTACTTATTAATTCTTCAGAAATTTTGTATGATGGTACAAAGTTCATGTTTCATATTTTTTTGGACAAAAATTGTTTAAACTAAAGGTAATTATTAAAAATTTAAAAAAGTTTTAATAGAATCAATTGAGTGGTATGTTATGCAAAATTGCAATTTTAAATAATTTAATTGAAAATATATCATTCTCTATAAAATTTTTGAGAATGTATTTGTGATGTAAACCTTATTCTAATCTTGATTTAGCATTAACTAAGGATAGCTTATTTCAGTGTCTTAATATGATTGTGAAGGATCATCGTAAAATCATGCTTGTTGGTAAACAGTTGGGATAGGGTATTTACAATGATTGCATTGGAGTCAATTGAATGAACTACGAGCTGTTATGGATATGGTTGAAAAGCTTGACATGTAAACTGTTCGTTGGAAGTTGTTTCACTCATTTTGATAACCGTTTGACATCTCAAACGAAGGCTCAAAGATGAGGCAACGAGTTAGCCCTTTTAACTTTCAGCTATATAAGTTGTTTTCATGGCCATAATCAACTCATACTCACATAAGCATTAATAAGAATCTCTCCATATTGGATGTATGCGGGGTTAACAGAGTCGAACCACTCTAAAAAATCCGTACATTCTCATTTTCCTCTTCATTCATAGAGTCAGTCTTGTAATTTTTGTTTTCCAAGTTTTCTTTTTTTTCCTTCAAGTTTTTAATTTAATCCGTGCATTCTCCTTTTCTTCTTCATTTGTAGAGTCAATCCTTTGACTTTTGTTTCTCAATTTTTAAATTTTTTTTTTTCCTTCAAGTTCTTGATTCAATTAACAACAGTATTATTTTTAAAAAAAATTAGACATCATCATATCATGTTTGCAACCTTTCATGTGACACTGTCTATATCTTCATGCACAATTTTTCACGCTATATGTAATTGCTATATGTGATTATACACCGAATTTTTTAACCAACATGTGCGTAACCCTACATGACAAAAAAAAAAAAAAAAAACAAGAGGAAGTATTTTTTTCAAAAAAATTTATGTTGAATGATACTCTTTATCAAAATCAATTTTGTCATTATTCACAACTTTTTTCTTACTTGCAAAATTCAAGGCCTTACGGTCTCTTAAACTCAGAGGGTAGAATCTTATAAAACAAACAAGTTTATATATACACACCAATACACCATTAAGATAATTAACTCCAATTTAATTGGTCGGAACATGAAGTTTCCAACACTGTAGCAGTAAATCCACAATCATCACTTGTATGTTCGAGAATCTTCCACCCCTCTCTCACACAAACGTGTATGTGTACATACAATTTTAACGGGGCAGACCCGCCCTACGTGGCCACCAAAATATCCACCACTTTGTCCTCACCTACACTCCATGCACTTTACAGGGCCCACCTAGGTTTCATGCAATAAGTAGCCATCTTCTGTACCAATTAAGCTTCATAGGTTGAATATTCATTTAGTGAGAGAAAGAGTGGATGAGAGAGAATGGCTGCATCTTGCTATGGAATGGCTGCAGTTTGTGGGAGGCCTGTAACAAGAAGGGGTCGTTTGAACCAGTGTGTGCTACCTCTGAAGAGAGATGTGAAGTTTAGAGTGAGAAGCATGACTGAGGTAACAATTTGTTTCATTCTCATCGATCCATGAATTTTTTATTTTTTATTTTTTAAATTTGTCATTTGTATAATTTTTAAATAATAGATTTTGTTTAATTTCTTGATTTAACAGAAAAATGAGGAGATCAATGAACAGTCACCAGCTGATCCTCCCAAGCCAACTCCACCCTCAAAGCCTAAGGTACAACTAATTGAAGCTGCTTTTGTTTTCTTTTTCAAAATCTAAGGTTGATATTATAATGTAAAATAAATATATACTATCAATTTTTTTCAATTTTAGGTCACTTAACTAACTATGTTAAAATTTCAATTAAAAACTAATTTCATGTCAATTTCAGTATTTTGTTAAATTTTATTTGATTAAATTGGATTCAATAAAGTCTCAGCACTTAAATTTAAAAGAAAAATGAAATTGTGATTTTCCTTTTATAAATTCTGACGAAATGTCTCGTAATAAAAAATAAATTAAAAAATTGATTAAATTTACCTGGCAATGGATCAGGTGAGTACGAGTTTGGGCGACGTGTTGGCTTTCAGCGGGCCGGGCCCGGAGAGGATCAACGGTCGATTGGCGATGATCGGATTCGTGACGGCGATGGGAGTAGAGTTGGCGAGGGGGCAGGATATATTCTCGCAGGTTGAAAACGGAGGGGCAATTTGGTTCCTCGGAACATCGGTGCTGATATCGGCGGCGTCGCTGATTCCGATGCTGAGAGGCGTGACAGCGGAGTCGAAATCCGGCGGTGTGATGACGTCGGAGGCGGAGCTGTGGAACGGGAGGTTTGCGATGCTGGGATTGGTTGCGTTGGCGTTCACGGAGTTTGTTAAGGGTGGTGCCCTAGTGTGATTTGATGTCACCTCACTCATGTATTCTGTTGGGGGTACTTTAGTCAAATTATATTGTGCTTGTGGGAAATGTGATTATGTATTTTAAAACTATTTGTTGAATTGAAGAAAAAAATAAAAAGAGTAAGTCACTATGCTACTATATGTGACATGTTTATATATACAGATATTTATTCCTTTTCTTATTCTCAAACTAAAATTTTAAGGTACAACTTTTATGTGTCATTATGCTACTATATGTGACATGTTTATATCCCTAAATAGAATGGAATTAACAACTCTTTTTAATACCTCAATTAAAATGATTATTGTTAAAATGTCTTAAATGACAAATAAATATTTACCATCGAATCATTAAATTATTTTCAGTTTAAGTTATAATTTATTACAAGTGAGTCATAAATATAAACAATCTAATCATTTAATCCATTTAAAGTTATTTTTGTAAAATCAAACCATTTAAAACGCCACTTTAAAAATAAGGCGAAAATATTTTTTTAATAGAAAAAAGTGTTTGAGACCCATTTCTCTAATTCTAAACACTAATAATTATCTTTTTTAATGATAAATATTTGTTTTACAAAATGTAGATTTAAAATTTAAAGATTAATATCTGACATTATGAAAAGTAAAACTTATCCTATTATTCAAAAGAAAATTTCTAAGAAAAAAAAAGAATATATCCCTCAGTACGTATATAAGGAAAAATAGGAATAATTACAGGAGTGAATGATAATTTTGTAGTATGTAAGAGTGTTTAAATTAAATATAACAGGGAGTTGGATGATGATTTTATACTAATGTGCTATTGTAAGGGTTAATATAGTATGGATTGCAATTTTTTATGAGAAATGTTATATAAATTTGTTGGGTTAAGTGTAAAAAATGATGAGAATTTTATAAAATCGTGTGTTAATATTTATGAGTTATTATTTTAAGAAGTGTTCATAAGCTTTATAACACGTGAAAATAGAATGTTTGAAGAAATTAACGGGACAGAGTACAAATATATGTATTTACTCTCAGTTCTATGTTGGCCATGTGTTATTTGGTTAATACACTTTCATCCAACTTCTTAAAGATACAAATGAACAAGTTTGTATATAATGTGTACAAGGGGGTATGGAAAAATGTTGAGCAAATAAGAGTAATTCACTTATTCATTACATTGAGATATCTGATACAAAAGACATCATCCATATACACTATATATGAACAGAAATGAATATAGAATTCCTACTACTTTAATATGTGTGTATTTACAGTAGAATACTTCATCCATGTGTTACCTCTCTTATACAGGTGGCTCTACTTGGACTGCAAATTCGTTCACCTCACTGTTTTGGAACTTTTCCAACTCCTCCCCATATATATCCTGAATTTCATTTACAACAAACCATCATTTATCAAATCTTTCGTTGCATCGGAGATTCTCGATGAATAAAATTAAGAACTTGTAACTTACTTCTACAGGCACTGGAAATAAATTTATGCTTCTGGGATTGAATGTGAAGCCACTGCATGTCATTTAGAGAAGTGATATAGCTTTGAGATATGATCAGTATTTATTTGTGATGATCAAGAAGAATACCTGTGAGATAGCACCGACTGCCATACGTATGGGATGAAAAATTCCTCGGGATGACTCTCTTGTTCGTAGGTGAAACGTAATTGCGTAAATATCTTTCAAAACGGAAGGTTGTGTTAGATAACATTGCATTACAAAAGCAGCAAAGTCTGGAGTTGACTAGTTACCGCAGAGTGTTCCATACCTTCATGCCCTCGCCTCTCCAAGATCGAGAGCAGTCAATTATGAGTTGAAGCACTTTCTCCACTGACCACTCTCCATCCAATTCCTGTGCATCAATACGGCTATTATAGAAATCCAACACCTGGAATAGAAGACAGTCCCATTGTGGACTAGTTACACCATATCGATTCCAAACCAATACGGATTAAATGTAATTTTGAAATTGATAACAACTGTAACTGATACATACAGTATATATGTTTTCCAACAGCTCATTAAAACGTGGATGATTTTTGAATGGTAGAAAAACTTCCTGCCTGTGCATAATTGCATATACAACCTGAAATTTACAGCCAGAACAAGAAAAGATATATGATGATCTGGTGTAAAAATAAATACTCCATATATGTCATCCTGAATAATATTTGCTTGAGTAATCAATCACACAATTCACAGCAACTTCAATACCTCGGGATTCCGTGGCAATGCATAAGTCAGAATTGCATTTATTATCTCCAGCACGAGTCTAAGGAAGTCGGTGTATATATGCAGTTCAGCAGACTGCAACAAATGGACTGCCATTATATAAAAGGGCAATAGATTTCAATAGTAAATATAAAAGGAAAAACCTTTCTTACAGGATCATCTGGAAGGCTGTCGCCTCTTAGATCTCCATTTGCTGAATTGATCTTGTCATTTTTAAGCTCTGCTAATTTATTGTACCTGAAGATTGAGGAATTAATCCTCAACATATATGTATTAACTGTGTATATATATATATATATATAAAGCAGTGCCATGAGACTTACTTGCGTGCAAGCATGTCAAAAAGGCTAACCAACCGCTGTGACGAGTACGCGCTCAGTCTATGAACATGTGGTGCCATATTTGCTAAAATAGCAAGACAATTTGTATGGAGATAGATATCCTGTTTCCGCAAAATTGTCAAACAGACAAGTCTGTCATGTTAAATTATTCATCATAGATAGTCATTCTTGCATATATAATTTTATCAGAGCATAAAGTGAAGAAAACATTATAGAAACAATAAAATATGAGCTTGAGCATACTGACCCAAGAAAATAAGATACCAAAGTAGGAATAACAAGATCATGCAACGCTTAAAGTGCTGAACTGACAAAGACAAAATTTGGACTTGTAATTTGACTAATTTCTAGTACAGTTAGCTTTTTCCTTTTTTATTGCCAAATTATTTTTAAAATGGCAGAGGTTCACAGAAGACAAGATTTTGGGATAAAATTGTATGCCTATCAGATATATAGACAAGGTGACCCACTGAATTATTTGTGAGCCATGGTGTTCAAATTCTCTCCTAGTTTCTTTTGTTCTCCATTTTCACTGCCTACTTGATGAATACTTTAAAGCACAAAGAAATATTGGAAGCTTGATTATAAAATTACTAATCAACACCATTAATGCATATTTCAATTGTTAAAGTACATCAGATTACTATGAATGAAATAGCTCCCAAAGGCAGATTTCAGGTGTATCGAATGAACCCAAGAATATGATAAAACATTCAGAGGTAAGAGCGATATAATTATTTTAAGGAACTGGCACAAAAGGAGCAAATAGTGGAAAAACATTGAACCAGATAATGCATCAAATCTTATGACTCTTACCCGCAGCTTAGAAAGATTGTATTTCACAGTCCTTATTAAAATTATCACCATGAGGGAACCTAGAGAAGTTTGATTCGGGAGGCGCTCTTTATACCATGGAATGCTAGGAAGGATCTGCGAGATAAAATTAGTTCAATTCGCATTCAAACAAATAACTAGTATGAGCAAATCAAGCATATCTTTACCAGTTTATGAAGGCTGGCATTGAAAGTGGAATCTTGACTTAGTATAAGAAAGATCACAAGAACCATATAAATATGATTAGCTGTCCGGTTCGGAGCATTATACAAAGTCTCCAACAAGGGAATCAACTGCCAATCACAAAAGGCCAATAATCAATACCACATATGTAAATAGAACTGATGCAAAAAAAAAAAAATTTACTATACTTATTAGTTATTTTAATTTGTAATAACAAAATATCAATGATGACATAAACATTCATGAACTCCACTAAAATATATGAATTAACTGCAGAAATAATTTGGACCTCTGTGATGGCATAAAAAAATTCTCACTCATAAATCTGACCCACATTTGGCAGGGGAAATTCAATCAAATAGTAGTTCTAAGCACACTTTTCACAAATGAAAAATTGTTGAACACAGCCAGCAAAAGTGGACATTTGAACAATCTATGAATACATATAATATTTAAGACAGTTCTTACCAGTGTATCAATATCTGTTCGCACCAAAACATACTCCAAAAAATCTGAATTTCCATGCACCAGAGAATAAAGCAAGAGGACGGAAGTTTCATTAGCCAAACACCTGTGCAAAAGAAAACCATTATACTTGTGCAAACAAATATTATTCAGATTTTCACGGTCTTCAGGCAAAAAGATCATTTGATGTCAAAAGAACAGTGCCGGGGGGAAGATTTGTGGTATGGCCAGGACTATTCCACATTCTATGCACGTCTACCTTTACCCAAAAATAGATTATACTAAATTACTAATTCATAACAGAAAAGTGAATCAGATAAGGCAACAACACCCATGCATTGAGTTTCATTAGTTAAGTCACAAACTGTTCTGGCCACTAGCAATAGCAAACATAAGTTGACAATAACAAACTTCAGGTCAATTGGATCAATATTCTTATAATGTATTAGCAATAGCAAACAAAAGTTGACACTTGACAGAACAAAGTTCTGTTTAATTGGTCACAATTATTCACCCAGTCAAATAGTTCTTACACTCTTCACATTAACTTTGTTAGAAAAATTAAAATTTCATTAGAAGATCCAAGAGAAATGTTTTTCCAACTTATAACAAAGATACCAAGAACACTTACATGCCAAGAGTATCAAATAGAGAAGCAAAAGGAAGTCTCAAAAGGGGACCAGCATGTGCATTCCCCTCGACATCAAGGCGATCAACTGCAGGCACACCATTCCGATAGTTACTGTTAAAATTAGAGGATCTTCAATCAAACAAAAAATAGATCTGGAAAACAAATGATCATACATTCAATATCCTGGGCATATTCTAGAGCTTTGTAGAAAGCATTCTCAGCAAAATATGTTTCCTCTTTTGGAAGAGTCTCGGAACTACTATTGTTACTTTTATCCTTCACATAGTCCACTAAAACACATTTACGGTAATAACTGAGAATGAGTAAAACATGAAGACTGCCTTCTGCTAATGGACTTCTTGAAGCTGCACCAGTTGAGCTGACTAAGTAACTGAACGGAAATATTATCAAGTTTGCTGCATGATTAGATTTCAGTCAGAAAGACCACAAACAAAACGCAAAAAAGCATTAACGCAAGTGAACAGAAAAAGGAGATAATGTGCATTTTAGACATTGATAACCCATAGTTGATTACTTTTTTTGTTGTGCCCATATCCAATGGAAAGGCATAAAAGTTACTATAAATGAAAACAAGACAAACTGAGTACTAAAATATTGGAATATTTCATGGGAAAAAATGTTATTTCCAAAAAATGCTCTTCAAAGGAAACCAAGATTCAAGACTCATCTACGCAAGACATATATATGCACACTGATATGAAGCAAAATTAGGGTTCACGGTCGACGGGGGCGGGCTTGGGTCCACTTCCGTGGGCTGCTCTTATTTATTTTAATTATAATAATGTTTAGGGCTTGAGCCCATTGTTCGTGGGCTAGGTTTTAGGTCCTTAGGGTTTGGTTTATTTCCTTTTTGGTATTAGTGAGTAATATTATTTAAGGTGTGATTAGGGTTTATGTATTCATATCAAATTATTATTGGATTAAGAAGCCTGGAGGCTTTTGGGCAAAAGGAGTCATCCGTTTGATTGGGCAAACAGAATTACTGTTTGATTTTCTTTTTCTTTTATTTTCCGTTCCCAACAATTGGTCCGACCTGCGGTATCCCGTTCCCGTTGACATGGAAACAACACGTTCCATTGGGGAGAGATTTGATAAACTCGAGGCTGATCAGGCGGAGATGAAGAAGACGATGGATAAACTCGAGGCTAATCAGGTGGAGATGAAGAAGACGATGACTAAAATTTTGGCTACTATGGGTGAACTTTCGAAGGTGATTCTGAAACTCTCGGGATCGCAACAATCAGTCGCAGATCTGCGTCGCAAGGATGTCACCACTACGGAGACCGAAACGGTGACTCTATCGCTGGCGATTCACCCTCAACTGCAAATATGTTCGGTGCAACTTCCGTCCTTCAATGGATCTGACCCTATTGGTTGTTCAAGGATGCCTGTGGTAAGTAATATGGCAGTAGGGGGCAGCAGTGTGCAGGTTGGGTCAAACTGCAGTTTCTCTAAGCCGACTGCAGATCCCTCGGGGATGAATTCAGGGCTGTCTGGGACGAATATGGGGTTGTCCGGGCAGTTTACTGCTCATTCCAGATTTACTCATCTTCCACTGAGAGCCTTGGAGGATTTTAGAGCGAAAGAGTTGTGCTTTAGGGGTAAGAAACCCTTTACACCTTGGCATGACTGCCCATGCAAACAACTGAGAATGTTGTTGGCTGAGGAGGACGAGGAGTTGGGCCTCAAACAGTACGAGTATTGCAAGGTGACAGGGAAAGAGTTAATGGATGGAGAGGAAGAGCTTTTTGAGGAGAGGCGTGGGTTTCATGTTTACTCTATGGCGGTTACCTGACTGCAACCTTGAGGACAAGGTTGTTTCGAAGGAGGATGGAATTGATATGAAGCAAAATTAGGGTTCAGGGTCGACAGGGGAGGGCTTGGGTCCACTTCCGTGGGCTGCTCTTATTTATTTTAATTATAATAATGTTTAGGGCTTGAGCCCATTGTTCGTGGGCTAGGTTTTAGGTCCTTAGGGTTTGGTTTATTTCCTTTTTGGTATTAGTGAGTAATATTATTTAAGGCGTGATTAGGGTTTATGTATTCATATCAAATTATTATTGGATTAAGAATAGTGAGTAATATTATTTAAGGTGTGATTAGGGTTTATGTATTCATATCAAATTATTATTGGATTAAGAAGCCTGGAGGCTTTTGGGCAAACGGAGTCATCCCTTTGACTGGGCAAACAGAATTACTGTTTGATTTTCTTTTTCTTTTATTTTCCGTTCCCAGCACACACAACTTAGAAATACGAGGAATGCTTGAAACAATGAGATACCAGCTGCTGAGCCAACTCTCCTTAGAACACCGGGCTGATTTCCTTCAGAAAATATAAGAGAAGTTGAACCGTTAACAGGAAACTGAGGGCGTCTAATGTAATTTAGCATTAACTTCCGCACAATCAAATTAACCGAAGTGCTTTCCTGCCAAAATAGCGAACTAATAAGAAAGATTCAAGCGACTAGGTTGATGCTTATGAAGTTACATGGATTCACCTGTGCCATCGCTGCATCAATGAAAGGGTGAGTATCGTTTAGTCCAGGTGTTGGCCTAGAAAGAAGTTGAGTCGACATGGCAATCACCATGAAGTTAATCAGCTCTTGATGTAGAAGATATGTTCCAGGACTAAAAGGAAATGGTAGCTATCAAGGATATGCATCTTTGACGCAGAATATGAAAAAAGCATAACTCACTACTCACAAGTCACCCAATACCTGACATCAACTTTGATAATAAAGTTGAGAGCATTGGACATGATAAAGTTTTCAACATGTTGACCTGCTTTGAAAATTAAACAAACAGGGAACTAAGTCAAATAAATGAATTACTTCATAAAGGGGTTGTGATCATGGAAAAAAAACGATGAATCATGTGAAGGTCTTATTCTTGGCCAGACAATGGGGAGAAGATGCAGAGCACATTTTTGACTTTCCTTCCTTTTCTTACTATTTTATGAGAAAACACGGAAGAATATCCCCTTTTTTTATTGATAATATACTTCAAATACATATTGCATTTGGAAAAAAAAAGATATAAAGTTCACCAACATGGTCCTGAGTGTTAAAGATAAACGATGAGCAACAAAAAACTAAAGCTTACCAAGTATTTGAGAACAACAATTTTGATAAATACCCATAAAGAGAAAGAAAAAAAAAAGGTATAAAGAAACAATAACAGCAACTTTCAAGATTGAAAAGAACAGGTATAGAGAAGATATAAAGCGTAACCTTCAGAGAAATCATTAGGCACGGCATCACTTTCATCCAAGGAAAGGTAAAGTTCTTCAAAATTGTCACTCCTAGAATTTTCAATAAGACAGTTCAGAAAAACAGAAGATACAAACAATGCATTAAGAGCCTTTGCGAAAGCAGGGGATGCCACATCTGAAGCTGAAACACACTCTTGCAAGCACCATGCTAGGTGAATCAAAATCTTTGCTAGATGCCTCGTTTTACAATTATTCATGGCTGCACACAAAGAATACAAACAGAGAATAAGCCACTAAAAGATTGAATCTAGATGGATATTTACTCTCCACACAAACAATAATAACCCATAAGTGAATTGATTTTATGATAGCATCATTGAGGGGTACTGCTGCTACGGACTTCATGATATCCCCTGAATATAACCATAAAATGTGAAAATAACAGATCTTTGAAGCTTCTATGAAGTACAAAGTATCAAATGTGTTCTGGCATCAGAAACCAAAAGAAACAACTAAACAATCTATAAACAATACCGAGAAACATAATGAAAGCTAAAATTCTTCAAGTTAGCCCTAGCATAATTTTTATATCATACTATAATTTTCTGAAATTTTTTTTTTTTTCACCAGGAAAGCTATCAAAGCGATAGAAAGGTACTTTAGACACTCTGCACAAAGGGAAATTCATATTTCCAGAAGATGTAATTCAAAAGGATGGAATACCAATTTATTGCTGCAGTAAGAAATATTTGTACTCAAACTTTCAAATGAATAAAATCAGCCTCAACATCAAATTTGAGATATGAGATAATAGAAGGATGAGTGATGGAAAAATATTCAGCGTGTAAATTTAATTATGAATGATCTCAAGTAAATTTAATTATGGCACACTGAGATAGTTCAGCGTGTGACCTAAAATATTCCCTGAACCTCAAGTAAAAGCAAGAAGTAGAAACAAAAAGATGTCTCAGGAACTGATACTGATAGCATGAACCAGGTGGTCCAGGTCCCAGTGGCTCTATGCACTTACTTCAGTTCATCATGTTCATGACTATCCAAAAGACACATATGAGGCTGGAGAAATAAATAATATACCCATTAAGGATAATATGCCCATGCAGGCACGGAAGACACTTTGACTTAGTCGTTGACAAGTATCATTTCTTGCTGTAATATCTTTTTCACAACTTTGACTTCATGATTAAAATCAGACCAAGAGCTATGTCTCTCCTATTGCCAGAAGATGTCAGGATTCTGAACACCAATACTAAACACGACAAGGCTCTAGAAAAAATTCTCCTGGACATTTCATAATCCATAAAAATTTCACTGCAACTGCATACCTCCTTTTATCTAATCTAATGGCAAAAGCTCAATATCTGTTATTCTTATTCACTGAAAGGTCACTCTTAAGGGCTTGCATCACATAGGAAATATCTAGTCGGTAAATCACGAGAATTGCACACTATAGAAAGTGGAAAAAAACTATCTAAAGTGAAGAAAGAAAAAGCCTATATACCTGCACTTTACATTGTGCAAGCACAAGACTGGCACACAATAGAAAGTGAAGAAAACTGCTCATAAAGGCTAAATGCCTGTGATTCCGTTATGCAATAACACAATTGAAATGAAACACATATTACAGAACGAGTTCGAGACCTGGCTAATTGTCTCCTAGACAAAATCAAAAGCTAATAATTGCATTAAAAAATAACAGAAAAATATAAACGCCACAATCATCACCATTTCCGAAACTGCGGATATCTCAGAAGATACAAGGCTATCATAAAAAAATCTACAGAAAAAGCTCCCTCGGTTGCATATTTCAGATTTCCTCATGACATAAGGATTTAGTAATGCCGAAATGTATCTTAATCCTAGCTCAACATTAGACGTACTCCTGCTACGTTTAAAAACATAGAACCAAAAAACATAATAAGCCATAAGACAATTTGAATTTTGAACTTAAAATTCCATTTCTGGAGCTGGAAACAGTTTACAGTCCACACAATTTTCTCATACATATTCACAATACAACAAATAAAAGGCAAATAGAGGAATGAACCACAATATTTTAAGTGTAAGAAACATAAAAACTATTTAATAAAATAAAAAATAAAAAGAGTAAGAATTCACTAACCAAAGAGTTGGCAAGCTCGTCGAACGCGATTAGACTGCCATCGGAGATCAAGAGGAAGCTCGAGAAGCTTCTGCCAGTAATCGGAGGCAAGAGGAAACGATTTCTCGCCGACGAATTCCCCAATTAAGTACTCCGCCGTGTCCTGCGGCCGCGCTCCACCGCCTTGCGGCGTCGATGGCACTCCGCCCATTCTATGGCCTTCTAGCACTACCTATAAACACAAATTCTCACACTAGAGTAATGAAGAGCGCATTAACAATGTAGTCAGATCTGAAGGAGAGTTGTGCTTGTAGACGAAGGTTTCTACAGGAGACTTAGAGAGTGCAATTTGTATTAACTTTTCTTTGCGGTGGGGTGGGGTAGGTGGGTTGGGGGTGGGGGATGCGATTTGATCTGTGAAGAGACGAAGACTGGATAGATGATGGCAAAATGGTAAACATGAAACATGGAGACGCCAAAGTCATCAAATTGACGATATTGCCCTTCTCCTCACTTTCATTTGTCTCGAAATGGAAATCACTAATCAGTGTGAACAAGTGGTACGATATTTTAATTTGAAAGATTTGTTTAGTTTTTAATTAGTTGTTAAAAAAATATTGGGTTAATTAAAAAAAAAACATGAATTTTATTTCTGTTCAAATCTTTGGGAAATGGCAAAAAAAAATCACCTTAAAATTAATTGAGTGTATATTGGATGCACTCGGTGCACCCATATGTGTATGACTTTTTATTCTATTTTGTATACATGTTTTGTAATAATTATATTCTTTTTTCATACTAATTTTTTATTAAAAAAACTAACATCGATTTGTGTATAATTTTTTATTCATTAGTACATATTTTTTAATAATTGTATATTTTTTTACACTCAATTTTTCATTAAAAAAACTAACAGTTAAATTGTATACATTTTTTCTCATAATTGTATACTATACTTTTGTTTATATTTGTATATGAGTGCACCTTATGTTAGGGTGCACTCGGATGCACATTATAATTAACCAAATTAATTTGCAATAAAAGTAAAATTCATGGTTTTTTTTCAATTAACCTACAAATATTTTTATAGTAATAACGAGTAATAATAAATACTATCTCCATGCCATAAATGTTACATTCACTATTCACTATTAAAAATAGGGTAGGTCTTGGATTTACTATTCACTATTAAAAAATAGGGTAGGTTTTGGTGAGACCGGATTCTCTTATGTGAGGCAGACTATCTATTAAGCTAAATAAGTATATTTTAAATTAAACTAAAAAGAAATTAATGAAAAAGAAGGGCTCTGGTTGTTATTAAATCTAAACTTTTTGAAATTCTAATAATTAAGCTGCCAAGATATATTGAACAAGCATGTTGAACGCCCGAATGCTTTCGTTCACGCCGCCGGATGCACTAATTTATTTTATTTAACTATGATATTTAAAATTATCTAAAATTAATTAAATTTCATTTATCAATACTATTCATTTTAAAAAAATAAATGAATGTCTAATATTTTAAAATTTGGTGTCAAATGTTTTACATGATGTATGAAAAAGTCATATTTTTTATTAAATAATCACTTTTAATAAAAATTATTATTATTATTATCACTTTTTCTTAATTGAATATAACTTAATATTAAAAATATTATCACTTTTTATTTATTTTATGATTTGTTCATAAAATAATTTAATTAGACGGTTATCACTTTTTTTATTATGTATCATTTAAAATGTTATCACTTTTACTATTTTAGTGAATAGTTTGTGAAATAATTCAATCAAACGGATATCAATTTTCTTTTAATATGAATCACTTTTTATTAAAAATGTTATCACATTTTATTATTCTAGTAAATTATTCGTGAAATACACTTTTTAATTAGTTATCACTTTTGATTGAAGATGCTATCACTTTTTATTATAAATTGTATGTGAAATACACTTTCTTAATTAGTCATCACATTTTGTTAAGGGCTAATTGCAAATAAAGTTCTAACATTTACTTTAATTGCAAATAAGTCTAAACCTTTGAAAATTTGCAAATAAGTATCATACTTTAAAATCATTTTGCAAAAAGAATCATCGAGCAGCGAAAAAATTTTGAAAATTTGTAAATAAGTACCTCACTTTAAAGTTTTTTTACAACAAGAACCACCGGACAATGGGAGGCTTACGGACAGGTCAGTGACCGGGTAGACCTCCAGCTGCCCGGTGGTTCTTTTTGCAAAATGATTTTAAAGTGAGGTACTTATTTGCAAATTTTCAAAGATTTAGACTTATTCGCAATTAAAGTAAAGTTTGAGACTTTATTTGCAATTAACCATTTTATTAAAAATGTTATCACTTTTGTTTAAAATGAAATCACTTTTCATTTATACTATAAATTGTTGAGTGTATATTGGGTGCACCTATACATGTATGACTTTTTATTCTATTTTGTATACATATTATTCTATGTTGTATACGTGTTTCGTAATAATTGTATATTTTTTTCATATTAAGTTTTTCATTAAAAAAACTATCAACCATATGTGTATAATTTTTTATTCAATAGTGTATACATGTTTTTTAATAATTGTATATTTTTTTACATTCAATTTTTCATTAAAAAAATAACAACTAAATTGTATACATTTGTACTCATAATTATATATGTTTTTGTTTATATTTGTATATGGGTGCACTTTATCTTTAGGTACACCCGATTGCACACTATATTTAGCCTAAATTGTTTATCAAATAATTCACAACATCGTTATCACTTATCACCAATTGTATATCACATTTTGTATATTTATAATAATTAAATTTAAAATAAATAAATGAATATAAAATTTTAAATTATTAAAATTTTAAATAATAGATAAAAAAGGAAAAAACCTAAAAATAAAAAATTGAATAAATATAGTATTCTGGTTTACATTCTTCTTCAAACTCATCGACAGGTCACCGCCTCCCCTCAGTTTCAGCGTGGAGACGTATCAGTTATATTATTATATAAACGGTTAGTTATTATTATAATTAACTTTTAAATTTTTAATTCTACTTATAATTTAATAACAACCAAACATACCCCTTTAAAATATATTTAATAGGTTAATTGGTGATCCGTCTCACATAAGGAAATCCGTGAGACGATCTCACCCAAGCAGTGGCGGATCCAGGAATTTTTTTTTTGGTACGACATGTAATTATAAAAATAATATTACTCCCTCCGTCCACATAAGTAACACGTGTTTTCTCATGCAAAGATTAAGAAAAATTAATTTTTATGTTTAAAGATGTATAAAGTTGCTTAGATGTGTGTAAAAATGAGAATTTTAGATTATTTAATGAAAAATATGTATAAAGTTATTGAGATGTGAGTAAAAATATATATTATTGAGATGCATTTCAACCATTTTTAGAAACGTATATTTATGTTGAAGCGGATCAAAAGAAAAGTGCGAAATAATTAGAGGGATGAGGAGTATTTGATATTCAAAATCGTATAATAAATAAATAACACTCTAAATTTATAATTATTGTTGACACCGTCTAATTTTTATTTGTAAAAAAATAATATAAGACATTATTATCATGAATTTATAATGTAAATTTATTAAAATAGTAATGAATAGTGTATGAATTTGTATTAATTAAATAATTTGGGAGTACAAGTTAATTAATATACACATATTTATACATATAAATATATATAAAAAAATATTTAAAAAAATATTAGGAGTGGGGGTAGGGGGTTTTGGGGTACAGCCGTATCCCTTGTACCCCTGCATCCGCCACTGCACCCAAGTATTTTCCTAAAAAATATAGTGTTTTAATGTGTAATATGTAATTATAGAGTATTTCCTAAAAAAATAATAAAAAAATGATTAATTATACTGTGCACTCGGATGCATCAACTTTTAAAAATGTATACAACTATAAACGAAAACATATACAATTATAAATAATAATGTATACAATTTAATTGTTAGTTTTTTTAATGAAAAATTGAGTGTAAAAAATATACAATTATTAAAAAACATGTATACACTATTAAATAAAAAGTTATACACATATGAATGCTAGTTTTTTTAATGAAAAACTTAGTATGAAAAAAGTATACAATTATTAAGAAACACGTATACAAAATAGAATAAAAAGTTATACACATAGGTGCATCCTTGCACGAGTGTACCTAATATCAACTCAAAAAAATAAAAAAAATTATCAACTCAAAAAAAATAAAAAGAGTAGTCGTAGGGTAAATCTTGTGTTTGACCGTCTCATGTAACATCATTTTTTACACTTTTTAAATTAGTTGTCACTCTCACTTTACCATATTATCACTCTCGCTATAAAATATTATCACTTTTCATTTATCCTATAAATTATTTATGAAATAGTATTATCATTTTTTATTATTTTAATATCACTTTTTTTAGTCATACTAGGTGCACCTGGTGCACATGTAGGATTTAAGCCATTAAATTTCATATTACTTAATCACCACCTTTAGATTTAAATTAATAATAACTAACTTTTTAAATTAAGTAATTATTATTATACCCTACATTAAAACATAAATCTTAGGGGTGCATCGTTGCACCAAGTGCACTCCAAAATTACCCCACTTTATCATTTTTTATATGTAATAGTCTTATATAACTCTTTATCGTAATTGTATTAGTGTTGTGTTTTAGCACAGATGAGTTAGTATCTTGTGTGTAGGGGATGGGCTTGACCCGTGCGTCCAACCTGCCCCATTTATTAAGCGGATCATTTATAAGTTAAAAACAAAAAATTCAATATACGCAGGATCGAATTTGAGTACACGGGTTTAAATCCATACGCTCAACACAATAACTTTTGCCAAATAAAATAGTATTAATTGTTCTGGGCTGGTCTAAAAATAAATATAACGATGATTGTTAATATATTTACAGGACCAAAAAAATATTATCTTAATGGGAAACAATCAACTAAAAAAGGTAAACTACTATATGAACCATATAATAGATAGTATTACTTTTTTTATGGAAAGATATTATATTTTTTATTAAAAATATTAATAATTATTACTTTTTATGAAAAGATATTATATTTCTTATTAAAAATATTATTATTTTTTATCATACAAATACCTACTACAATTCTTAGATATACTTCTCATTAATACAAATACCATACTAATTCACTGCTACAATTCTTACATCTCCATTTTTATGGATACGAACTACCACCTCTCCATTTTTATGGATACTTCCATTTAATTATCACAATTTTCATTTTTATGAATACGATCTCCATTTTTATGGATACGATAATAATCCATTTAATTATATTTACTGATCACAATCTCTATGCTATATTGGGTTCTCAATTTTCTCAACTTTATCAATTTATAAAGAATTTATCAATTTATAATGAAGAAAATCTAAAAATATATTCTTAGTAAATATGAAAGATTTGAAAAAATATATTATTAGTAAATATATTTTTTATTAAAAAAAATTATGTATAGTTAGATATCTATAATGAAGAAAATCATACTATATTTTACCATTATAATAAATCATACTATATTTTACTATTATAATAAATTTCCTACTATGATAGATATACGGAATTAGGATGAAACATAAAAATTGTGAAACATAAAAAATGATAAATTCAAAATGCTTAAAAATTACTATTACTAAACCAAATAAACTTGATAAATTTACCAAATAAATTTGATAAATTTCAAAAATAAAATAAATTGATAAATTTTGAGTATTGATCAAGCTAAATGTTCCTACGTTGATGGAATGCTCAATTTATCTTTGACTCAACTCCTTCCCCTCCAATCGTGAAGGAACAACTATTGCCTAAAGGCGCAGCAGTCCTTCTGATCTAGAAGGTGAATCTGTCACCGGTTGTCGTTTAAATTTATGATTTTATTGCCACCGTATCCTTCATCCCCAATTAAACTTCCATAAACAACAGGAACTTCCCAAGAGCAGCATCGCGGCTTCCGATCTCAATTTCGAATAGCGCATTCTCCCATTACTCATTTATCCTTATCTATCCCTTCAGCATCAACTATTTTTCAAAGATCAAACTTAAGACAATAAAATTTGAGAGACACACAACTCATTATTATTATTATTGATGCTATTTATTGGAGCCAACAATAAGTACATATAATTGTCAACATTATTATAGAGATCAAATTTGGGACAAATATTACAATTTTATTGTTGGAGTAGTATTACAATTTTATAGTTGAAGTAGTATTACAATTTTATAGTTGAAGTATCAATATATGGAAAAATTAAAATTTGATATTTTGTCAACATTATTATAAAGATCAAACTTGGACAATTTACTTCATATTTATTTTCTTTTATAAATATTTCTATATAAATTATAGAAGTATAATATATTATTATTATATAAGGGTGAGATATAATTTATATAATTTCTTCACAGTACTCCGAAAGAAATAATTGTGATGAGCTGAACTTCTTTATACTGATATATTTTGCACAATTCAAATGTTGGGCTCTCATAACTCTGAGGCCGGTTTGATAAAGGCCCAAATAATTTCTTAACCCAAATTTCAACAATGTTGGATCCCAGCCCTCAACACTTTTTCCATGGGAGAATGATTTTCACCTGATTTATTTCATTTAAGAAGGTTAAAGAAATCGAGACAAGGGAAATTTGTCTGTTCGACCCGAACCACATGCTATCTAAGCGCGTTCCTTTTCTGGCAATTTCTTTTGTAGGCACGACAGCTTATACTTAACATCAAATATAAAATTTTCAAAATAAATGTAATAGTAATGTATTATTATGCAGAAAGAAGACACTTCTTAATTCGATTTTCATATGAAATACGTTCATAAAACATAAGATAATGTATATACACACTAAAAAGTAATTATTACTAGATAAATTCTGGGGTGGTAGCATGTGCAAAGTTATATCCTCACATAAGGACAATCAAACTCAAATGGTTGTTAAGAGTTCATTTATTGTGAATCGGGTTTACGGTATAAATAATGTGTCTCCCTTTAATTTAATCTCTATCAAAACATATGGTATAATAGGATTGGAAAGGGGACCGTCGAGTTTACACTGTAAATACATTTACACATGTGTTTGTCGGTCGTTAGTTTTATATATATATATATATATATATATATATATATATATATATATATATATATATATATTCATATAAATTTTGTAATCAACCAAATTTGTCATCATATATATAACATGAAGTTGCAGAGATCAAAGAAACTAAGAACATAACTAATGTAAATGGTAAAAAAGTTGGTAAATTATGACAAAAGTAAGTTAGAATACATAAGTATCCCACTATCAAAACTATAATTCATGCATGCATGAAACTTCATGTTTTTTTTTAAAATTAAGTTTATTCAAGAGGTTGATTGTTTGAAATTTTAATGGTTGGCAGATTCTCCAAAAAAAAAAAAAAAGAGTTTGGTACATTTTACCAAATATTGAATCAAACCATGGAATATTAACCTAAAGACAACACCCAAAGGAAGCGTCGTCGTTAAAGCTCACTTCTAACAAAAAGAAAGAGAACCCACACCTTATCAACTAAGCGTGATTAAGACCAATTGCATCGATTTAATCTTCAATTGCTTCACTAATAAGATTTCCCCAGAGCCTTTCATCGGAAGACTTATGATCTTCATCTGCATGATCATCGATGACATCTCATATAATTAATTTGTTCATGATTTGATCCCACATTCATCGACATTACTCAAACTCCAAATCAAATCCATTCAAATCATCAAACTCTTGAGGCTCCAACTTAAGACACACACTCCAATATCATCCCCAATCAAAAAATCTTGATCCACTTCTTCCCCTAAATATTCTTGATCAATAACAACATGATCATCAACAATGTTGTCGTTTCTCTGCCTTCCTCGGACCATGTCCGGAGCACCATCATTAATCCACTTCATTCTCTTCCTCCCGAATGCTTCCTAGATCTCTTTCATCTTGCCTTTCCTGTTCGCCATTTGCTGCAAGAACATCGGGTTCTTAATCGCCCTCGCTAAGAAACTCATTGTTTGCTTCTGTTTAACTTCATTCCCTTTGATCCTTTGTTCCATTTCTTTGAGGTATGAGTTTGTTTGCTGCTGTTGTTGTCTGAGTTTCACCAACTCTGCATTAAAATCTGCTTATCGCGCTTCAAACGATCGATCTCTCCGTCCAATCCGAACCTTCCTACCTCCACACAAGAATCCAAATTACCACCACCTTGATTAGTGAGAGATTGGAAAGTGGTGGACATTGTTGCATTCTTTCTTCTCTTAATGTTTTTCAAGAGATGCTTTTGTCCCCTTAAGAACCCTTCATTAGCAAACTCCCATTTATCAGGATCCACTTTCTTAAATCCCTGTAAGATTAATTGACACTCCTTCAAATTGTCATAAAATTAATAAATGTTCCAAAGATTTTGAAAAAGAATTAATGTATTGAAATCAAAGGTATGATTAAAATGGCTAGAAACCTCTAGACAAAGATGTTTGTAATAAGAACACTGCAGAAAGTAGATAAAAATTGTCTAGATATTTGCAACATCTCATCCAATCCAACAAACAAAGCCCATAAATCCCTAATAAACTATGTGCAACTTGACAACCTAAATAAACCCAAAAAAAAAAAAAAAAAACCCATACCCCCTCCCCCCACAATCAACAAAAAAAAAAAAAGACTTTTCTAGTGGAAACAAGCACATGATTCTAGCTCCTTTAATTCAAGAACTCATGTATATACATACACACCTAAATGTATGTATGTATATCACAACAATTGAAGACATAAAAGTAAGAGCTAGGAAAACAAGAATTGAACCAACAAGAAGAAGACAAAAAAATGACTCCATATATAACTCACATAGGTGTTGAGCTGCCTGACAAAGCTTGAGAAATTGTTGTGTTTGAAGTATTTGGGAAGAAGATTGATGGCAAAGTTGTGAGGATCCAACACAATGAAACTGTTATTACCTCCACTCCACGAAACCACATCATCCGTTTCTGGATCCTCCACAAAGTCGTACGTCTTGCTCAAGAATGGAGGGGGGGGCACGTGTAGCCCCTCCATTGGCTGAGGAACACTGGGATCCATCAATGGCGATTCATCGCTCTGCAAGAAACCTTTCTTTCTCTCTCCTCTAGGGTTCATGCTTCACCACTTCAATTTATTGGCCTGCTTTTATAGTACACTTTTTTTAGGTTTTCTTCAATCCCTCTCTCTATTTAGAATGAAAATGGAGTTGATTATATTTTCTTGAGAGAGAGAGAGAGAGAGATGAGGAAATATGTGTGAGGAAATTAATGATGTGTGTTCATGGAAGAACTGAGGTTGTGTGTGTCAGTGATGATGTCTTTTTCTTGAGTAGTTCTTGAGAAAATGTATTGAATTTTTAAAATTTAAAAATAAAAATATTTTAATAATATATATACTGTTGAATTTGAACAGGTGTAAAGTTGATGATGCAAGGCAAACCATTGTGGCTTTCAGTTCCTTTTTGAGGCCCATCAGTTTCTTTAAAAAAATACTCCTTCGTATCCTTATGGTTAGGTTTGTCAACTATATAAACTTCAATAGTATAATATTTTATTTTAAAGAATTAGACTCTAATTGATAAATGTATTATTTTTATTATTGAAGAGCTTGAAATAAGAAGGATATTAATATTTTTTAAATAATTTTAGATGAAATATTTAAGAAACGTTGGTTATTATCTAGATATGATAAATCTGTTTTTATTATGATTTAAGGATTGTAGCGAGCATTATTGCATGACAATTAATCGTTGTCATTATAAGCTAATAAAGCACGAGAAATGTTAAAGTAATTAATATTTAAATAATATTAATTTTAGCTACTAGTAATGAAGTGTGTAGAAAATGCTTTGATTGGCTTTGTAATGGAGATCTAAAAGGGATCTCAAAAGAAAACCTTGTGGTCATCTAAAATATGACAAATTAAATATCATTCAACTTCACATGCTCCTATATTAAAAGAAAACCTTTTATTAAAAGAAAATGAATTTAATATTATGTCTTTGAGTCCACTCTTTGAAAGAAATGGAACAAAACAATTTAGAAAAAAAAGTATATACATAAAATGTGAATCGTATATATATAATATTGTATCATAGTATAATCTTATCTTGTATTAGTTGAATATGCTATATTAATATTCAATTATATATATTTTTTTAAAAAGAAAAAAAATAGTTACTCGGATTGATTTAAATTATCCATATATACATATATGTATTCGTGCTAACGTTACATTCAACATGTTCACTTTTAAAATTTGTGGATTATAATAAATTTAATTGGTACGTATATGTATTTGGAAAGAAAGTAATAATATAATCAATATAATTAAAGGATTTTTATGGTGGCCTGATAAACAAAAATGTATTTTAACTCGATCAAATTCTTATTAGGATCTTTAATTAGTTCAACTAATTCATTTAAAAAAGAGAATAATTTGAATATAGATCAAACAGTGAATTCTTATAAACCCCATTTATATATATATATATATATTTCATCCATCCCACGTTTACACCCACACTTTATGCACGGATATTAAGAAAAATGATAACTTTAGGAGCATTATGGTATTTTTGTTAATAAATAAATGATAAAGTATGTTAGATGTATTAGGTAGGAATTTTTTTTTTTTTTTTGTAAATTAAGTGGAGTGAGGCTTACGTGCGCCTGGGTGCACACCATGCGCCTTTAAAATTTAATATTATGGATAATGGTACATTATTTTATTCTAAAGGGTATACACTTTAATTAATAATGATACATTATTTTTTTTTCTAAAGGATATACACTTTTCATTAATATTTTTTTTATTTTTCTTCAGAAAATAAAGGGTACACATCTTTATACTAAAGAGTATATAATTTAACACAAAATTCTAAAGTCACACGGAAAGTGCCCCGTGCGCCCAGACGCACACAAGTTTTTGCCAATAAAATGTACGAGAAAGAATGATTGTATTTGACTTTTTACTTTTTTAAGTATGTGCAAACTTTTGTGGGACAATCCAAAATAAAAAGTGTTTCACCTGAAATAAGACGGAGAGAGTATATCCTACCACGTTCTATTTCTTTTTTCAAGTACAAATAGCTCAACTAATTATAGAGGTGACATCTTACAACAATGATCAAGGATTGAATTTCATTGTCACAGTAAGTTAGTAGTCTCTCAAAATGAGAAAACTTCTTATATGCGGTGAATAGTGATGTAGCTTCTATTAATAAGTTGATCGAGTAACCATAATTAACTACTCCACAATTCTATAGGGTTGAATACATGAACACTTGGGAGAACGATTCCACATTTTAATGTTTTGTGCGAGTATTAAAATAGTAATTAAGCCAATGAAAGACAATAATCCACGTCTAGAGATCAATGTCCAATAACTTTTTATTAAACGTACGGCCCGAAATTGTGATTATAAAAGTATTATGGTGTGCCCTAGCAATTATGTATTTTTGTAGCCAATCACTTAATTGTGCAAATTATAATATATATTTAAAATTTGTTCTAAAGAGCAAAAGCATAAAATGATGAAGTCCCACATATCATGTATTTTAAATATTTATAAAACAATTAGGTTATAAAAAATACTATAGTTTATTTCACCTATACATCCCATTTTTAGAGAGGGTTTTAAAAGTTAATTTTAAAATAAAACACAAAATAATTTTTATTAGAAAATAAAAAACTTAAATTAAATAAGTTAATTTATATAAAACATAATTTAAATATAACATTTTGTAAGACTTGTAATATATTTTAGTATCATTATTTGGTGTGCATCGAGTACACCGTGATTTATATGTTATTAATAGGTTGTATTGGGTAATTATTAATTCTAATTCTAGTTAATTCATTAATGATGTACTATATTGATAATATAATTTTATAGTTCATCAACTTAATTCTTCACAATCTCAGCATAAATGATGAGTTTTAATAATTAATTTGGCTTGATTATCATTTTAAATTGGAAAGAAATTCTTTCCACCATGTTCCTTTTGCAATAATATTAATTAAATATTGCAACTTTTGAGAAGTATATTCATATAAACAAATTTAAAAAAGGAATTTTTCCATCATGTCAACGGAAAAGTGCATTATATAGGATACGAATGAATGCAAAAGAAAACAAATCAATAATTAAAAATTAAAAAGAATTAAATTAATAAATTAATGGAGGTTTCCAGATTGGTGTAGAACCAGAGATTTCAGACAAATATTTTTATTTTTTAAGAATGCCAAGTTTGATTATGTCTCCTGCTCCCCTCCAACCCCACCAACCACCCCTGATTCAGTTATTGATATTTTAATTAGTGTATATACCTCTAAATAATATGGAAATTTATTTATAATGCAAAGCTACAAGATTCTGTGAAATACAAATATATAAAATATTAATCTTTCTGTTTGATATTAATTAATATTTATTGCATTTGATTAGATTCGATGTAAACGAAATACTTGTATAATTTAAAGTATGAATTCTTAAGAAATTACTTAGTAGATTTTGAACTAATGATATTTGGGCTTTTGGCCCTCCCATAATCTAATGCAAATCAATTGTTCAACAAAATTGGACATGTTTCATAATCTAATAGTGATTTAAAAATTTTACTTTTGTAGGTACATGTTTTATGGACTAGGAAAAATAATTGTCCAAAATAATACAGTTGGATAAAATTGAACTTGTGTTTTGGGTTTTATAAAAAATACTTCCCACCAACAATAAAGCTCAGTGTTATACTAATTATATAAATAGTTGTATGAGAAAATTAAGAAAAATAAGAAAATGTAATCCTAGCCCTCAAGGTTTGTGTGGTTTCACTTAAGAGTTTAATATCTTCTTTCTATGCTTCCAACTAATGTACCAAATAACACAGAAAATTCGAAGCGAGAAGAAAAGTACTATATCTACCAGGTACCAAATCATTCATCCAACAATCAACAAAAGTACTATATCTACCAGGTACCAAATCATTCATCCAACAATCAACCGGCGAACATTCATACAAGCATTTCATGCATTAAATTAAAACTTATAATGATTGTCAAGAATCGACAAAGCTTTTGAAAACCAAATCCCTATATATTGGACATCAGATCCATTATTTCAAAAACTCATTATATTACAGAAAGTCCATCTCAACGAGCTCATACAAACCAACCTGATATTCAAGTAACGAGATGGTTCGATTGCTGAAGTTGTTTTAAGCAGCAGCAGCATCAACTGCTTTACCATCACTGGTTTTTTGGAGAAAATTCTCAATATACTGTTTCCTGCAGGTGAAAACCCTCCATCGTTAGTGCTATTACATTTTTGTTTCGATGTGGTTGTTGTCAGTGTGCTTCTGCACAAAACTCTCAACACAGAAGGAACTGTGGACTTTTGAGGTAATACTGGTGATAAGAGATAAAGAAGGTACCTTGCAGGAAGATGATCATGAGGCCGATTATATGGGGTCCATACAGGCTCACCAACAAATAGACGCATTGCCTGTGTACAAATTTTGTGATCAATGAACACGAGGGGGAGGGGGTTATGTCTTCAGTTACTGATGCTATTTTTCTTTCATATAAACACACGTTCATGTTCTTCTGAAAATTACCTTGATGTAACCATCCGAATCAGTGGTAAAACGGTGATAGATTCCAGCTGGCAGAACAATCAGTGCCCCTTTCTTCACCCATACACGGATCCAAGATTCGTCATGATCACGCATGTCAAAGTAACCTTCATCCGAAGAAGCTTCTCTTAGATTTAACATCATCAATAATCATGGAAGTATCACAAATTCAATCAATCATCATGAACCTACCACTTCCGGCAACACAGTAACGGATCTCCTCATCTGTGTGAAGATGCTCTTCATAGAAGTTCTTGATTTTTTCTTCATAATTTGGCAGTTTTTCAGGGCAAACTTCACAAAAATCCTGAAGAATATGTAAGGTTGCATTATGCTAATATCACATTGGAAAGCAGTACATTATTTCTGGGATGGAACTAAAGATATAACTTCAATCTACTCACAATTTATGAAATAGCACATACCGTGTAAGTATATCCACGTTCTTCACGAATTTTCTTCAACTCTGGATCAGTTTCATAGTTGTCAGCATCCAGCTTCCAGCTAAGTACCCCAAGCTCTACAAAAGATTACAAAGCAACTCAGTATAAAAGCTTTTAAAATTATTAGCAGTTAAACGTAGCATGCACAAATAGTTGGTCCATCGACGGGGTCAGATTAATTATATTCTTGACAAGAGAAATTGAATACAGAAATGTAAGACAGGTAATATGACAGAATAATGATTATAGATACATGATAACTGCTCAAAGAAATTATACCATCAAGTTTTTCAAAGGACACATATTCTTTTGGGTTCCGATGATGAGGAAGTCGCTGATCTTCATTGCTGTCATCCATGTACCATGCCTGAATAACCTCCTCCCTGGGATCCTGTGTGAAACATGTTTTTGAGGGACAAGTTGATGTTTCTTAGTGTTTATGTTGGGCATATTATCAACATATGCAAAGGAAAAATAAAAACAGGGGGGAAAAAACCAAAGAACCAATTCCATTGCTTTTGTACCAAAAAACCAAATATTCACATTTCACATGAATAGGGTCAATCCAAACAATATATGCCAAAATTTTAATATACCAAATTGTAACCTTATGAAAAGGAATACAAATGTCACCATGCTTGACTGCGCAAAGATTAGGCTAATGATGCAGAAAATAAAGCAATATTGACACAGAATAAAAGAAATTTTAGAGAAAAATTCACGACCCTGAGGTTCTATGTACATCTATCCTTTGGACATCACTTTACAAAATATATTATCAGGTGATTCTTATATATATAGACATTCCAATAATCCTAACAATAAAACCTCATTCAACCATTAAATTTAAACGTACTGATATGCTTTTATGCATTGACTTCTCAACATCAATCTTCCTCTTGAAAGAACTAAGAAAGGCTCATCAAAAGCAACTGAAAGCAGGAATTCAAATGTTGTTCTTCAAGCACATGTTAAAGACACAACTGACAAAGTATTCACAGAAACCTCAATCCATCATCAGAAAGCAGCAAATGAGTAAAACAAAAGGAAAAATCCGAGTTTTAATCAGAATTTAGCTTCAATAAAACCCGATAGAACATGTGAACATTTAGAAACTCGATAGATTAAAATGCTATCTTACTACACGAAATAAATCAACAAAATCAGACCTTCGCAAAGAAATAGAACAAGTAATAAGACCCAAAAGAGAAAAGGAAAATTCACAAAAAAACCTAGCAAACATATTTCTCCATAAAATTTATGCAATTACAATTTCCTATCGTCGCAGAACATACATAGTACCACCTCTGAACTAATTGCAGTAGCCAAAAGAGGATCGCGAAGCGGAAAATCAAAATTAAATTACAATTCTATATAATCAAACATCCAATACAAAACACAACCGCAAAAAATAATTGATACAGCATTTGAAACATCAAAACCTAAAATTGATCGAAGAAAATTCGTACCTTGCTAAGAGAACCCATAGTCTTCCCTCTCTCAGAAACCTTTCAACTGAAGGAGATTCGCTTTGAATTAACGCCTAAATTGAAGCGTAAGATATTTTTACAATCAAAAACATTGTGCGCCATCATATAGTTTGACAGCTTTTATCCTAAATGACTAATTCACCCTTCGAATCATTACATTGTACGTCTAGGTTAATTGAATGATGAAGGGTAGTCAATGGTAGCACATTGGTCTTTTTATACAAGAAGAAAAAATTTACACGATTTTAGAAATTGGTGGATGACATAAATTTTTTTTTATATTGGAAATTGCTTAATTTAAGGCCATGCCGTATTGATGTTTATTATTTGTTGTAGGTCTCGATTTATAAAAGCATAAAAAAATAAAAAAATAATGTTATTTTATTTAATAATGGATATTAAATTAAAATTTAACCAATAGTATAGACTACAGATATAATTGGCCTCAGTAATTTTAACGACTTTGAAATAGAATTCTACTTCTGAAATTGGTAAATTTATTCCAGTGAGAACGGTTACAAAGTACATTAAGTACAGTGCGAAAACAAGATCCAATCCATACATCCTTAGCCTAAGACTTTGGATGCTCTAACATTAATAATTAAGATACAAGGTAGCTATCTGATTCTTAATTTTATCTGCAACGTGAGACGGAGATAACATTCTAGATCCGTGGTGTAAAATATTCCTTTCCATCTAAATATTATATATCATAGTGGAGAAAGTGATGAAAAGAAGTCTTCTAGTCTTGAGGTTACAAGGAATGTCTGAAAATATTTTACGAAATTCATCTGCGACTGAAGCAAACCTCCTTCTCTTCCATCCAATCCATCTGTTGATTTTCTCCCAAACAAGTTTAGTATAGGGGCATTGGAAAAAGAGATGGATATTTGTTTCTTGGAGGAAACAAAATCCACAACTCTCGTTCGCCTCTATAAACCTACACCTATCTTTAGTTAGAACTCGTCCTCTATAAACCATCCATAGCCTAAAGCTATACTTCTTCATCATCCATTATGCCAAATTTGTTTGAAGATAAAGCTAGAGTCAACTGTGACATTATGTCTCAAAAAGTGTACATTCGGTTAGCTTTAAATGCTCCATTTTCACAACAGTTGTGAAATATATGCTCCACTTGATCGTCTCCTTGAGCTTCCTGTGATACTCTGTTTCTGACACTTATCAATGTCCTCCATAAATAAAATTCTACTTGACTAAAGAGTTTCGTTACGAGTTCAATAAAGTTCAAACTCATCCCCTTAGAAATTTTTTGGACCCAATCTCACACGGGATTGAATTCCTGTAAGTCACAATTATGATATGGAGTATGTGAAATATAAGATGAAACATCATGTTGGAATATGTGATTCGGTGTCATCCAATACTTGTACGTGTAAATAACCATAACAGTACTCGTACTTAATAATATAGTAAAGTATAATGTGTAACAATAACACATTGATAGAGATTATGAATTTATGTGTAATAGTTACACAGGTTACAGGTAAGAGGTAGAAACAAGCACATATTAGTGAAGGTCCTCAGTGAGCTTTCACTGCCAAACCAACCTTCTGAGTGTACTCCTTCCTTGCAGGATGATCCTCCTGCGGCCGATTGAATGGTGTCCACACCGGCTCTCCCACGAACAACCTCATCAACTGCAACCAATACAGAATCCAGTGTCACTCAAAATGAAATGTGCGTGCATGTATGATCAAGTGATGACGACATTGAGAAAGAACTCCCGTTCCTTAACTAGATTGATAGAAGAGGGACTAACGGGCTATTAGCTAAAGCAGTTGGTCGTAGTGCATTGATTACAATCAATATAACATCCGAGCTACCAGTACTTATCAACTAGATCTCTTATTAATGGAACATTGTTATGAAGAGATGGCTTAACATCATGTGATGAACTGAAAATTGGATTCATATAATGAACGAAACATGACTGATCATTACGTCGATCAGAGCATTCGTTCACATGGGCTCAGCTGAATCAGATACCACTCTCATTTCAGTTGATCATTGCAGAGAAAGATATTGAACACACTTAGCAATTCAGTTTTCATCTGAGGTAAGTACACAGTGTGAAAAGATTGACAATCCTATCATATTTTCATACCTTGATATAGTTATCAGTATCGAGGGTGAAGCGGTGGTAAATCCCGGCTGGCAATACGATCAGATCGCCGGCCTTGATCAGGATATGAATCCATCGATCATCCTTGTTGCGGACATCAAAGTAGCCGCTCCCTTCCAAACAATAACGAATCTCCTCATCGGCATGAATATGCTCTGTGTAGAAGTTCTTGAGCTTCTGCTCATAGTTTTCCACTTTCTCAGGGCACAAATCAAGCATATCCTACAACAAAAACAAATTTTATCACACAATTTTCAAAAAGAAAACAATAAATACAAGGTAGTAAGGTCCAAAACAGATTAGATTAAACCAATTCATAAGCTTCTTTCTGATGTACATACAAGATTGGAAAACTAGGGAGATATAATAGTTCTCATTCTTTCAAGTTAATTAAGATAATTTATCTCATTTCATAATTAAAGAGCAGTACTACAGAACTAGGAAATCATTAAGGAATCATTACATGCCAAAAATACCTCACACAATGTCAATAAAGCGCAAGCTTGTAACAGGACTTTCGTCGAACACCTAACGAGCAAGTACAGCAGACTGCTTCATTTACTCAATACAGAACAAGAAACAAACATCTGCACACGTTACCATGTAACTGTACCCTCTGTCCTGTCTAATCCGGTTCAATTTCGGGTCATCCTCATACTTTTCCGGATCCAAATGCCAGTAACGAAACATATTCGGGCGGGTTCTTGTGATGTGGGAGTCTTTGATCATCATCATTTTCTTGCATGAACCATGCCTGTATATATTACCTCACATTCCAAACATTTTAATGAATAAAAATTAAATTAAAAAATAAAATTCATGGGTTGTTTGAGAAAATTCATGAAATATGCTCACCTCAAGCGCCATGAAAGTCGAAGATTTGAAGATTCTCTTGCCAACTGAGTAGGTAGTCAATGGTTGGAAGGAAATTAAATTAATTCAGAATTCTTGGATTTTTTTTCGTACCTGGCTATGAGATTTTGCCACGTGGAGGTTCACTGTCCTTTTGATTTTAGTGGTATTTAATTATTTAACCTTTTCTGCACAGATTGATTATGTATTCGTGAAATTTCAATAAATAAAAAATAAATATAATCTATTTAATAATTTATGAAAAATGTAATGGGTCACAGTGTAAATTAGAGGCCCACATCTTGGCCCAATCGCAGAGTGGCAGAGGAAAATTTTGAAATTTAAATCTCCATAACTTTTTAATTTAATTTAATTTAATTTTGTTTTTATTTTTTATTTTTAATTATAGAGAAATGTTTTGATAATTTTGAGAATTTCCGTCGAAATAAAAGAATTTTAGAATTAAAAATCGAATTAAATAATTTTAGTTAACTATGCCCACTCAAATATCCCAACATTTTTTTTACACTAAGTTGAGTAATTAACACAGAGAGAGATTTAAAATAATACTCAATCAAAGAGATTCCATGATTAAATCACGATATAAATTAGTTTATTTTTATAATCTAATTATTTCTTTTTAAATGTGATGTGAATAGTTATATTAGTAAGTGTGTGACCTCATATTTAATATATTAGTGGGTATATGAAGGTCTATGGGTGTAAAATGAAAAATGAGACCTTTAAAAATGAATGACTACAATTTAAAAAAAAAACGAAACTTGGATGACTAAATTTTTTAAAAAAAAGAAACTTTTTAAAATGGATGGATATAACATTTTAAAAAAAAAATACTCTCTCCGTTCCTCTAACAAATGTTCATTTTGTCATTTTGATACTCAATACAAAGTATCAATTTCCTTTTTGAGTTGATGTGACACACACAATAATATTATATTAAGTTTTATACTTAACTCATTACACATATGGACCCACATTCAACACTAATACAACTACCCACTACACATTAAAATATATGAGTAAGGCTATTGTAGCCCGAGATACTGGAGGGGGAGGATTGTTTTCCCATGAGGGCACGGTGTATCCGAGAGCACACAAATTTTTGCCTTAAAATATTATTTCTCTCACTTTATTACACTTTAAAATATTATATTCCTTAATTCACGTGTAAAAGCAAACAAACACTTATCAAGGAGACGGAGGTAGTATTTACCTAATTTTTTTCACTTAAAAAACAAGTTGGGGTGAAAATGAAAGACAAAATTTACTGAAATTAAGCGGGAGGCGAGGCTAGAAAAGTATAGCCTATAGGTCTGTTGTCAAGTCAGCATTGAACAAAGAAGTTACTACCTATCACCCAGAGAGAGAAGAGAGAGAGAGGAGGAGAGAGAAACTGAAACTATGGCAGGTGCGTGCAGAGAGAGATGAAGACACACACGAGGAGAGCTCTGTACATTACATACCATTATTGCTGATTTTTATACATCATCTGAAACCCAGATATTAACTCTCCATTTTCTTATTAATTTTAGGGAAATTTTCATTATACACATTAAATTAAGGAAATTTTCATTATACACATTTAGAGTTAGGATTTTGTACTTTTCTTTCTCTTAATAGAGTGATAAATGTTTAAATGTTCGTAATATTAAAAATATATTTCACTCTATTGTGATTCGATGAAAAGTCTCAATCGAGCCATAATATATGAAATCGAATCATAAATATATATAATGAGGTCATAAAAATATATACAATCGAGTCATAAATATATTTTCACTCTATCTCACACTTATATTTACACTTTTCGTTTTCGTCCATCTAATACTACTTATATTCATCACAAAAAAAATGAAACTTCACATTAACCAATAATCTCAAAAGTTATCATAATTTCTAAAATATCACTCCCACCTAATACACATAACATAATTTATAATTTATTTATTATCTAAAAATAACACAATACCCTTAAAAATCAATAAAGTTGGTCAAAAAGCGATTTTCTTAAACTCCGTATTTACAGTACCGGTGCAGATAAGTATGGGACGGAGGGAGTACTATTTATTTTAATCGAATTAAGGTTATTTTTTCAGATTGAAATTTTTAAAACATATCATTAAAAATAGAACTAAAAAATCATAACACTATCAAGATTTACTTACTAATTTTATCATCATTAAACTCTGCAATTACCAAATAAAATTACAATAATTTTTGTGGTTCCAATATTCATGGAAGTACAACTTAGAGTTATCCGGGTTGATTGGTCCGAAAAGTCATGGGAGAGGAGTTTGTTAAATAAATATTTGATTAAAAGGAATAAAGAATATAATACTAATATTCAATTACTTATGCAAAATAAGGAAATGTATTCATTGCATATTTTATTTGTGTTATTATTTCCTAAGTATCATCTATAAGTCATTATTACGTGAATTAAAAATTATTATTAATTTATATGTAATTGTAAAATTATTATTAATTTATATGTAATTGTATTAATGGTGAATGATAAATTATGGAGTATATAGGACCTATTACTAAAAACACCCCATATAATAATAAAATGGGACTTTTGAAAGGGCAGAGGAAGTATATCATTTGGCGTTTTAAATTTTAATATAAATTTATATCTCTTCTCTCATATACCTTATTTAATCAATCACAACACAAGTTTTACATACTGATTATAAAATTAATAAAACTCACCATTTATATATTGATTATATACAAAGTTAAAATTCACATTTTACACATTTAATATAAAATAAAAATTCACCCTATCAAAATCCCAAATAAATGAAATTTTATCAATTCAATGAAAAATTCGTAAACTATTAATTTGACACTGATATTTTTTCAGATCTGCATTATATAAAAAAATCATATCCTTAAAATATCACATATTATCTCATATTTTATAAATTCAAACTCTAAATTGATAATTTTATATAATTCATGCATCTAATAAATAGAAAAATAATTTAAACTCCAAATTAATAATTTTCTCATTTTTCAAATCTTGAATTAAAAATACTTTTAAAAGAAACCTAAATTATCAACATTCATCAATTTTTTAACCACTGTGATGCTCAAACAATAATTTCACCAACTTATTGTGAATTTTCAAATCTATCACAACCTTTTATTTTTATCAATTTAATACATAATTTATTTAATAATTTTAATTTTATCACGAACTTTTATTTTTGTCAATTCAATACACGATCTATTTAATATTTTTAATTTTATCATTGTTTTTTTATAATTTCATACACCATTTATTTCATATTTTCAATTCAATTTATTATTATTATTATTAAAAAAGTCATTTAAAAGTTAAATACATAGGTCGAAGACTTATTTCGTAAGAGTTTTTTTTTTCATGTTATTATAGTAGTAAATTCACAATTGTAATTAACTAGTGATAGGAATTATTTTAATAGGTCGACCGTTTGTAAATTTATTTTTAACTATAATTAATAAAATTCTAATTTTTTTTCTCTGTTTGACTTAATTAATATTATTATAGTAAACTCAAAATTAGAATAAAAATATTATATAAATGAAATTCATTGAAAAATAAAGATTTTATAGTGAAAGAAATTAGTAATTAATTTGAATTTAAAATAAAAAGAAAAGAGAATGGAGTATAAATCCCACCAATTAATAAGTACATAGTTTTATAATAATAATAATAATAATAATAATAATAATAAAATTAAATTGAAAATATGAAATAAGTAATGTATCAAATTGTAAAAATAAAACTTATGATATAATTGAAAATATTAAATAGATTGTGTATTGAATTGACAAAAATAAAAGATTATGATAAAATATAAAATATTAAATAAATCGTGTATCGAATTGATAAAAATTAAAGGTCATGATAAATTTGAAAATCTCCGATAAGATAGTGAATTTTTTAGAAATTAACCCCTCAAACAAACATATACTCCACAGTCCATACCCTTTGGTCTAAAAGGTAATCCATTATGGAAAAAAAAATGGTTTTGTCCAATCCAAGCACCCTTCATTCCAACTTGATAACTTGTAAAGTAAGTAAATTATGATAATTTAATTATTAAAGTAAGTAAATTATGATAACTTAATTGATCAATAAGGATTAAACTTTATAATCCACTATGGTAGAATTCGATTCTTGATTGTTATACAAGTTATATTCTTACTTTACTAATCGAGGTGCCCATAAAGATCATAAAAGGTACATGAGTATAAATTTTACTCCATATAAATCCTTTGACTAATGAGTAGTAAGCAAATAAATGAAGTGGAAGTGGCATGGAAAGACCAAACCCCATCTGTAGGCCACAGGGATTCGTGATTCCTTTCATTCCATGTCTCCTCCCATACAAAATTATACACTCCATCAATCAGATAAATATGATAAATTTTTTTTATATTAAATTGTTCAAATTTTAAAATTAAGGTGTAAACTGTGTAGTTAGATCTAGTGTGGAGTATATCCTTTTGTGAAAGTATAAAAATAATTTTAAAACAAACAGAAGAGAATCATGGAAAATTGATGGAATGGATTAACTGGGCATCAGTAATAAAAAATTCACAGAGACAGAGTTTAAATTTACTGTATATACATATGCGTTACATGGAGTGAATAATAATAAAGCAAAAAATTTCGAAATAGAAATAAGAAGTGATAAAATGTTGAAGATCACAAAATTTAACGTGAAATTGATTTAATAGGATGCTCCTCCTAATAATAATAATTTTTAAATATCTATAAATATACTTTCTTCATCCCATAAAAAAATTGTACACTTTCCTATACGTTCGTCTCACAGTATCTTTCATTCCAAAAGAGAATATTAAACTTTATTAAATAATCTCAAAAGTTTCTTCAATTTCAAATTTATTTTTCTTTTTAACACACATAAAATAATAACTTTACATTTTATTTATTATTTAGAGTACTAAAATACCCAATAATAATAATAATAATAATAATAATGATAAAAAACTATTTTTTAAAAACAATGTTGAACATTAGAAGTTGAACGTGAATCTTACTCCCTTCATCCCACTCAAAGTGTTCCTTTTTATCATTTTGGGTGTCCCACTCAAAGAGTTCCCTTACCTATTTTACACATATGAGACTCACACACACACCTACTAATACAATTAAAATATGGGATCCAAACTCCACTAATACAACTACTCACTATACATTAAATAATGGAGTAATACTCTTTAATTCACGTGAAAAAAAAAACGAACGGAGGGAGTATTAGGGACGGAGGAAGTACATACTCCCTCTGTCCTCTTGATACGTATCAATTTTTCCATTTTAGTCTGTCTCATTACAAAGTAATTTCCCTTTTGGATTGATGTGATCCACGACCACTACACATGGCCCCGCACTCAACACTAATACAACTACCCACTACACATTAAAATATTATTTCTCTCACCTTATTATACATTAATTATTATACTTCTTAATTCACGTGCAAAAAGTAAACGAATACCTTTGAAAGGAACGGAGGGAGTATATATTTTAGAAACATAATGGTTTAAAAATATTAGCAGTAATTAATAATGGATGTAGTAGCTAGGTAGACCCAATATTGTCTGAAATTTTATCTCCACCATAATGAGCGACACATTCTTGGCCTGCCCAAATTTAACCTAAACTTCCAAACATTTTTCTTCACGTGACCTGCATTCCATTCCAATCTATCTACCTATTTTTCTACTTTTTTTATTATTTTTTTTCATTTATTTTATGTGCATGTGTTAAATTGCCCATAAATAAATTTATATAGTTATTGCAGTTAATGTATTTCACACATTAAATGCAGTAGTCATGCTTAAAAAACGATAGCTGATGCAGTTCAGGTGATGTGTGACTTGTGCCACATTTTTAAATTAAATTAATTAATAAATACTTATATTGTGTTTAATGACTAGAAAAATGTTCTATGGAATTACTCCATTAATACATTTAATTCATACTAATTTTGTCTCACAACATTGTTTTGTTTTGTGTTGATTTTGTATTCATGTATAACTTTTAAATCCAAATTCAATTTAATTATGTTTTCCGATATTATTATTCAAATGCATGCACAACATCTTAGACGGTAATAAATCTAAATTTAAAAATTAATGAAAAATTGGAGGATTATAAATAGAATCCACAAAATAAAATTTGATAATTGAAATGAATAATCAACTTAAACTAGTACTTATATAACAAATGTTCAAATATAAGTTGTAATCTCTCCATCTCGGAGAATTCATTTTTAATCTGGAAATTAAAGAGTATCGAGAATAATTTAGTGTATACTAAATTAAAAATATAATATTTTAATGTATAGTAAGTAGTTGTATTGTTATTTTGTATGATCTCATATAAATATATATATATATATATATATATATATATATATATTATTTCACGTAAGTATCACTGAATTAAAAATGAAATAAGTTAACTTTATAAAAGAAATGGGGTCTTTCGTGGGATATGAGTAATTCATAACCACACATAACATACACCTTTTTTTTACTATTACATGAAATATTAAATTAATTTAAAAAGTTAATAAAATTAATTAAAAACTTTATTTTATTGCGACAGTAACATGAATTGAAGTGTTAAAATAAATAGATTGTGTCTTACATTATCAAAAAAATAATAATAAATAAATAAATAAACTTCATAATATTGGTAAAACTTTTAATAAAATTTACTATCTCAAATAAATAGTAGTACTAATATTAATTAACTCCATAGAATGTCACGGCTGCAGCCACTGCCACCGCCTCTGGCCCGCGGCAGTCCCCCACCCCACCACCACCCACCCACCCACCCCCCCGAAAGATATTTTAAGTCGATATTTATTTCACCATATTCAATCATTTCCTCGTATACAATTCTGATTCAAGATGTTAAATTTTTTCCTTAAAAAAAGTAACCATTGGTAAAAACGTGTCGCTATTTGTAAATTCATTCACCACTGTCCTATTCTTTGGGGCCCTGATTTTTTTATTATCCAATAAAATAAAAATAAAAATAAATAAAAACAAAAGAAATCTATGGAAAATCTGCTTTATTTAGGGCAGCCCAAAGTGCAATCCCTTTCTTATGATCTGTGGGCATTATAAGTTGGGAAGACCAAAGAATATTTCCATTATTTGTTTCGTCAATTAATCTTTCAGTACATTTTGAACGTAAGTAATGTAACATATTCATCATATATAGTAAGTACATATACCTTCATTTATTTTTTCATTTTTTAAAATATATGACAGATTTAAAGTCAGAGACACTGTTGGTGAAATTATTTGTTTTTTTTTTTCTTTAAAACCGGTCAAAATTCATTGATTTGGTGCGAAGAAAAATTCGAATTTGATTTGGGAAATTAGTGTGTGTTAAAACTTAAAATCAATTCGATAATTATTCATCTCATGCAAATTAATTGAGATAGATGTTTTATACATCCCTTTTGAAAAGGTAATACTGTATATAGTATTTTTTAGCATTCTAGCTCATATATAAATAAAAAGGACATATACCCTCTCATTAATTAAAGTTATTATTTTAATAAAAAAAAGTTATGAAAGACGAAATATGAGTTAAACCAATGTATCTTATAAATAAGTTCAAATTTACTACTATTATTTTTGTTTTCCCCCTAACTAAATTAATAACCTCTTCTTTATATATGTAAGTGACAACTAAAATAACACAGTCGTATCATTTCAATGTTTATATATTTTTAATTTGGATTACTCACTTTAATATTTACATAATTTTTAAAATGAAATTTACACAAAACAATTAATATATTACTATAAGATCCACGTCAACACTAATACAACTATCCAATATACACTAAAATATTATATTTTTCAATTCACTGTATATTAAAATATTATACTTTCTTGTTACAAAATACAAATGTAAATATTCGTATAATATTTTAGACTATTAATTAATGATTTATTGCATCTGTTGTACGTATAATTAAATACATGGAGTACATATATGGTACTACTTCTTAGCGTTTTATGCCTTAATTTAATCTTTACTTATAAGATTCAAATTCAATCCTATAGAATAATCATCAGTATTTTACCGTTTTAATTTAACTTTTAATTACTCATAGGATTTACTCCTTTCCTCTATTGTTTTTTTTTTTTGAGTAACTTAGGATTTATTTATTTATTTTTGAGGAAAAGGATTTAATCTATATATTAATGCTCTTAAATTTTAGTATATTACTATTTATTACTATAGTGTAATTACTTTTTCAATACAATAGTTATTTTGTAGTGGACATGGTTTTTTTAATATGTAGAAATTACAATTTCCTAGTTATAAAGAAGAAGTCAATTAAATAAATGAATCATGTAAAATGGTCCCCTTTGTTATCTCCTCAATACCAACAATCTCAGATCGTGTAATAAATTGTTGAAGGAAAACAAAAACAAAAACAAAACATCAACCCCATAAATCTTGACCAAATCTATGTTGCGAAACCCCATTTAAACACCTTTCACATTTTAAAACAATATTCCTCTGGTTGATGTTTGATTTTGGGTTAGGTGAGGTTTGAAAATCATAAATATTGTGTTTTATATTTGTTTTGGGTTTTGAACTGAGTATCCACCCCCACAGGGCTGCGCTAAACCATCTTTATTAGTTATGCTTATCCGATACAAAGAATCCAGTCTCTTGTACGTGCGAGCAGCGCAGAGAGTTTGACCCATATGCAAGCTAAACAGTTCAGACTCTACAGTAAATGATTTATTGGACTCAGTTACAGTAGCAGCATTAAATGCTACTCTAGTAGCTGGATCACACTAAGAATTAGTAGCTCTAGGAGCCGATAGAAAGAACTATGTATTAATTTATTTAAAAAGTTAAATGAGAGAGGAGAGATAAAGAAAGAAAATGTATTAATTGAGGAGATATAATATAATAGTGATTTTTAAAATTTGAATGTAGATTTTAAAAGCCAAAATCTGTATTTGAAATCGAAAACAAACATTGCCCTATTGTAATAAATTCAACTTCATACTGCACTTCAAGATAACGTAATCACATTAAATTAAAATTTTATAACACTTTTATATCAAAACTGCAAATATTCATTGTGAACTTGAAATTTTTTGTATTCACATGCACCTTTCCTTTTCGCAAGTACATGATAAACTTTTACCATAAAAAATAAATATCACCCAATTGTATAATTTCAAGTTTACATTCTGACCGGCTCGCATTCTCTGTGTCATTTGGTATATCATCTCATGTGCCACACTATTGGATGATCGACACATAGGAGAGAGAAACTATACCCTAATCCTTAAACCCTAGGGGCAATGATTGAATTTATTTCCCCCTCTTACGTGTCAATCAATTAACGTATGATACAAAAAATGATTCACCAAAATGACACAAAAAATCCGGTGTGCATTCCGACCTAACATACATACTTAACATATTATATACTCCTATGTACTGTTGCGTGATTAAATTCATCTAAAGTAATACTATACTCCTTCCATCCCTTTAAAAGAGGGGTTTTTTTATTTTTTTATTTTGGGCGTCTCATCCAAAGAATTACTTTTCATTTTTTACACATGAGTCATCTGAAGTAATACTATACTCCTTCCATCCCTTTAAAAGAGGGGTTTTTTTATTTTTTTATTTTGGACGTCTCATTCAAAGAATTACTTTTCATTTTTTACACATGAGACCTACACACAGTGGCGGACGCAGGATTTCCGTCGAGGGGGGCCCAATTTTTTCATACAATTTTTCTCAGTGGCGGACGCAACATTTCAGTGAGAAAATGTTCGTGTTTTTTGTTCTACAAATTTTAAGAAGAATTATTTTATTTACCAACTTTTATTAATATTTTTCTAAAGATGTTTTAGTATTCTTAATTGTATTATATAAGAGTAACAATTTTGAAACTAAAGTCATTAAAATTATTAAATAAATATGTTATTTAGAGGGAAAATAAATAAATAAAAGAAATAGAAGAGAGGATTAAGAAGAATTATTTTATTTACCAACTTTTATTAATATTTTTCTAAAGATGTTTTAGTATTCTTAATTGTATTATATAAGAGTAACAATTTTGAAACTAAAGTCATTAAAATTATTAAATAAATATGTTATTTAGAGGGAAAATAAATAAATAAAAGAAATAGAAGTGAGGAAGAAAATAACAGCATGAATCGAACATGAGACCTTTAAAAGTAAAACATCCTTACTTCACCACTTGGACACAAAGGTATTTCAAGAAAATTTCTATATTTATACTAGTAATTTTTAGAAGTTCAGGGGGGCGCAGTGCCCCCTACCCCCTTCGTACGTCCATCAATGCCTACACACATTCACTAATACAATTAAAATATGAGGTCTACACTCCTACTAATACAATTATCTAATACACATTAAATAATAATATTACTTAATTAACGTGCAAAATGAATAGAAATCCGAGAGACAGAGCTAGGGAGTATATATATAAGAAATTTAAGAAAAAATGTTTATACTTTTTAAGGATAATATATATAGTTTCTTCAGATAATAATTTTAAATTATAAAGTATATTATATATGTTAATTAAATCCGTAAGATTTTTGTAATAAGAAACACACGAATTATCTTAAGAGATTTAAAGTGACGTGACAAAAAAAATGTGAAATTTAAAACAAAAAATGAGAGAGTTAAAATATGAAGAGAGGTAGTTATGTAATAAAAAAGTCACTATCTGAAAACCTATTGATTTTAATTAAATGTTAATAACATTGTCTCTTTGACTTGGACTCACCCACACGCTTGCACGCAACCTCTTTCACCAATAATACACCCACCCCCCCTACCCCCACCCCACCCCACCCCCACCCCACCCCCCAATTGTTTTTCACTCTATTATTATTCAGTATTCACTCTCACTCTCACTCTCACTCTCACTCTCACAGTCACAGTATCACTCTCACTCCCCCCAATAATTCTTCCGTCTCCAAACTCCATCAATTCTTCCTACAACTCTCTCTCACACATACACACACACACATTCAGACATACAAACTGTGTGTACGTCTACAAGAGCCGTACAACCACCGGTGATGGGGGTGTACCGGTACAACCATCGCCGCCGCCGCCGCCGCCGCCACCTGACGCTGTCATTCGCCACCTTCACGTTTCTTCTACTCTCCTCCGTGTCAGCCCTTGGGCTCAGCCCGGCCCGCCGACTCAGTAAGTATATCACAAACTTTTTTATCCTAAATTTGATGAGTGTAAGGCAAGGCGGTAACTTTTCGCGGTAAAAAAAAGTACATAGTAATGTTTGTTTTTGTGTGTAATTACGTAGGCGTGGGAGTGAGGAGGATCAGGGAGGAGGAGGTGGCGGAGACACGGCGGCGATTGGGTGGGCCGGGGTCATCGCCGCCGTCGTGTAGATCCAAATGCGGGCCGTGCGGGCCGTGTAGACTGGTGCACGTGCCGATTCAGCCCGGAATGAGTGTGCCATTAGAGTATTATCCAGAGGCGTGGAGATGCAAGTGTGGAAATAAGCTATTCATGCCATAAAAAAAGTAATTAAAAAAAAAAGATAATTCAATGAGAAATGTGTATTTTGTAGTATAGAATTTTTTTTTAAGATTATTATTGGAAAAGTGTTGAATGGCTGATTAATTAATTAATTAATTAATATGGGTTGGAATTAGTTGTGTCTCACATGAATCTGCATAGATTTTTGTTCACCTTGAATTTTTTAATCTTTTTACTGCAGAAAGGTGTTTCTTTTTCACCTTTTCAATGTAAAGAGTTGGTAGACAGAGAAGAGCCTTGGGAATGTATTTTCATGGTTAACAGTTAACACTGTAAAAAAGGCTTACTATATGTTTTGTTTTTTTTGTTTTGAAGTGCGTTACATTGTTTTTATTTTAATATATATAATTATACATTATAATAATTAATTAAATATATGTAATCAGTAATATAATGGTTCTTTAGTTAGGGTTCGGTTTGTGTAATGCACTACTCCCTTGTTGGCTTATTCACAGTTTACACTGTTACCATAGATACTAAATTTTAGGAACACTGTCAATTACTCCCTCCGTCCAGCTATAGAGTTCTTTTTGCATGTGGATTAAGGAGTATTACTCACTCCGTCCGCTTTTAAGGTATCAATTTCACTATTTTTGGCGTCCACTTCATAGATATTAATTTCCTCTATTTAGTAAAAAAGTACATATTAGGACTCACCACTTCCCTCTAATACAACTATTCACTTTACCTATAATAATAATACTCCTTAATCCACATGTAAAAAACAAATAAAGACCTTAGAACTGTTCACGTATAAAAAACAAATGAATACCTTAGAACCGGACAGAGGGAACATTATTTAATGTGTAATGGGTAGTTGTATTAATGAGAGTGTGGGCTCCATATTTTAATTGTATTAGAGGGGGTGTGTGTGTCTCATGTGTGTAAAAAAGGATAGGGAACCCTTTGGGTAGGACGACCAAAATGGCAAAAAGGAATTCTTTGGGTGGGATGGAGGGAGTATATTGATTTTCTGGGGTTAATTACTCATTGCTTCATCGAAATGTTTCAATTTTATTATATTGAACGTCTTACTCAAAAGTTCTCATTTTCCCATTTTAGTAAAAGGATCTTATATATAACCTACCACTCACCACTAATACAACTATCCACTACATATTTATAAGATAATCCCTCCGTTCCAAATTCAACTTCACGTTTACTGTAGATACCGAGTTTAAGAAAATTCACTTTTTGACTTACTTTTGGGGGGTAGTATAATATTTTCGGGTAATAAATAAATGATAAAGTATGTTATGTGTGTTAAAAATGTGATGACAAATTTGAAATTAAAGTATGTTAGAGGAATAATAATTAGTTGTTTTTTCCTTTTATGGAAGTGTGAAGATGAATTTGGGACGGACCAAAATGGAAAGTGTGAAATTGAAGTTGGAACGGAGGAAATAATAATACTCTTTAATCCATGCGCAAAAAGAAAATGAGGGCATTTGCCCGGTACAGAGGGAATAGTATTTTAACTGTGAAATTTTTTTTTAAGAGGTACTCTCTCTGTCCCAGTCAAACAGCTACGTTTGACTGCATAAAGCTCTCACAAAAGTTACAATAAATGCATCTCTTTGCCCGGGATGGAGGGAGCAATAAATACTCCCCGTCTAATAATGAAATTAAGGATAGTAATAACTTTTAAGGAGTAGAAACAAATGATATAGTAGATGTCAATTTTGTTAGGTAAGTCCGGGTATGTTTTTTTTTTAATGTATGAAAGAGGGGGAGAGTAATTATTTTGTTTTTCTTCTTTTAAAATGTAACTCATTTCGCTTTTAAGGTATCCATTTAGCGTTCGCTTCAAATGTATCAATTTCTTTTATTTAGTAAAAAAGTACAAAATATGACTCATCACTTCCCTCTAATACAACTACACACTTTATATATAATAATACCTCTTAATTCATGTGCAAAAAATAAATGAATATCTTATAACCTGAGGGAGGGAGTATAATTTTTTGTAGTATGATCCAAAATAAAAAGAGTTGCAGACTATTAAGAGCCGAATGGAGTAAATAATTGGAGTAAAATAAATTATGTGTTAGTTCAGTGTGATATTTAAGAAAAAATTTAGTACTCCATATAATATATTTTAAAAAAATTGTTTAATTTTTTTTAGGGTGTAAGTTTGATAAGACAAATGAATGAGGAAAATACAAGTGTAAATTGTAATGGGACGATATATATATATATATATATATATATAATGATATTTTTGTTCAATTCCATGTGATTCTTAAAAAAAAATAATTTTTAAAAGAAATTAACATTATAAAGGTAAATTAAATATGAAGGTATTAAAACAATTAGATATATTTGAAAATGTTACTAACAACATAATTTATCCAACTAAATAAGAGATAATAGTACGGTTAAATGGGCTGTAATGTACTTCCTCAGTGCCGAGGGTCTTTTTTTCATTTTGAGCGTCTCATCCAAAGAATTCTCGAGATCCACACCCACACTAATATAACTATTCACTACACATTAAATAATAATACTTCTTAATTCACGTGTTAAAAAATAAAAGACCCTCACGAGGGACGGAGGGAGTATAATTTACTTATTTATTAACTGGAAAAAAAAGTTAAATAAATAATTAATTAATTATTGGAGTGGTGGGGATTGATTTGGGAATTATGAGTTGCATTAATGGAGGGGGGTGATGTGTTAAGATGACGTACAGAATGAAAGTAATAGATCTAATTAAGATGAGATCGAGTCGATTCCCTATATATCTGATGTTACGCATCACTATTTATTTTGCTCTCTAACAATTACTCACTTTGTCCAAAGTTATTTCCATTTTTATTTGTCGACATCAAATTTCATCACATAAAAACATCACTTCAATTATCACTGCAATCTTATTTTACACAACACCAGTAATAACGTCTTAGGAACGAGTGAAAAGAAATATTCCCTCAGTTAGCATGAAAGTAATAACATTGCTATTTTGTACGTCCGCACATCTTTTTAAAACATGAAACTCACACACATCACTAATACATTTAATACATGAATCTTACACACCTCACTAATACAACCTACTACACATTAAATAATAATATTCTAGTCACGTGCAAAAAGCATTTATATACCTTGGAGTAGACGGAGAGAGTAACATTTTAATATAAAGTGATAATACTATTTAAAAAATAAGCACCAATCCAGCATTAAACCCTACCCCCAATTTCATTCTTTTGATTTACCTAGCTGCATATTCAGGCTTAAAAAACCCTAATTCCATTCTTTTTGAATTTCTCAATTTGAATTGCGTCGCCAAAAATATATGGAAGGTACTACATATTTTTTCTAGATTTACTTGAGGCCATCAGATATCTAAGTTTACTGCAATGATTAGAATTTGCTCAGTCCTCAACCCACCCACCACCCCACCCCACCCCACCCCACCCCAAAACATACTTCTGCTTCATGGCTTTCTATACATTTCATGCAATTTTCCCCCTTTCACTGTGAGAATGCAAAAGAACATCCTCTGCTGAAAGAATATTGTAAGAACAACTTTGAAAGTTGTAAAATCTGGTAACCACGACTTTTCTCACATCACCTATTCTCATTTGTTTTTACCAACTTTACCCTTCAAAAATAGTCTTTCTCCGTACAAATTCCTGAAATAACATATGAAAAAAAAAAGAGGTGAGGAACGATGGTTGGTGATTAATATTAATATTAGGGGATATATTAAATAATGTGGGATGAAATGATTTCCTGGATTTGGTTAGACAAGTTGAGGACGCACACATGACAGCCACCCCATATTTGAACAAAACCCAAATGTCTAGTCAGTTTGCCCATTCCCTCACCACACACACTACATCCCCAGTGTTTATTTCAACAGAGAGAGGTTGGGGGGGGGGGGGGGGGGGGGGTGTAGGGGTGGCTTTACAGAAAGCAATAGAGAAAAGCATAAAGAGGTTATTCTGAGGTGATATTTGATATGACAGTGCTATTTGCCTAATTGAATTGGTGGTGAGTTCATTTCTCACTCTACATTCAGTGATTATGTGTGAATGAAGAGTATAGTTAGTATATTTTTTACCCTCATAAATCTTGAGATGATGAACACACAAATGCAGAGCCTGAGAGGAGTACATGCAATGGACATACGAGGCGGTTTGATAAACTACTCCAACATTTCATCGCCTCCCTCATCTCTTTCCTCTGCTTCCGACATTTCATCGTTTCCCTCAGCTGTTTCCTCCGCTTCCGACATTTCATTGTTTCCCTCATCTGTTTCCTCCGCTTCTGACATTTCATTGTTTCCCTCAGCTGTTTCCTCCGCTTGTGGAGGCGGCAAGATCTGGGTGATCATCTCCACGAGCTCATCAATCGTATCTTCCTCCATACGCGAATCGCATTCCTCTATGATCTTTAGGGAAAAATGTGAGAGACTTAAAACTTAGTAACAAAGAAACCATGATAATACATAGTTGTTAAAGAACTCAAGATAACTCCCGTGGTAGCATGCTACCGGGTTGTATTTAATTCCAACAGAAAATAATATTGTATTTGGATTGAAGGAGTTGAAATTTCAATAACAAAAAAATTATCAATCTAACAAAATTAATAGGTCTCACATCAAATCTATAAAGAACCAAACTAAACTTATCTAGATACAAACACAACCCTGGCATTTCTGCAGGGCACATTCCTCATATATGTCAGCTATATTATTCTTGTAGTATTTCCAAGTTTTCTAGTGCCTTCACTATTCAGTGCTAAATAAATTTCCTAGAATGCCGAAAGCTGCCTAGCAGCAATCGAACAAACATGCACATATATATATTGACTGTTTTTGTATCAACATTAAGAAAGTTAATTTGCCAAATATATAAGATTACTTTGAATGGTTTTGTCGAATTCCAACATGTTAGAGCCCCTCACATGCATTTCTGCCCTTTCTACAGAGAATCCAAAGGGAAAATGGAGATGCACTGTCACCAAACAGTTAAAACCATACATACTTGATTAGTTACAATGGTGCCAAGACATATCTAATTTTCCAAAAGATACCCATTGTAAAGCAGGACAATCACTTTGTTTCTATAGATTTTTTAAAATTTTGGGTTGAGAAAATTTAGCATTCAAACAACTTGGATCAACATTATTCTCATATGCTGCAAACAGATTTGGCTACACAGAATATAAATAAGAATTAGATGCGGAGTTTTGTTTATGAGTTGACGTTTATAAAAAAAGGGAACTCCCTAAATAAGAAATTATAATAAAAATTAACAAACCAAAAAACCAATTCAAGCCTAAGCAACAATAATAATTCTGATGCTGTGCCTTTGCCACTCGAATAAGCTGTGTTGCAGGGAATTAAACAATGGTAAGGTGTAACTGTGGGAACATTAACTAAGGAAAATTGAGAACATGTGTATCATTAATTAATGGGATAATAATAATAATAATTACTCTTGAGGTATGAAAAAAACCATTAAAAACTGTAAAGTAAAAACATCTCTTCTTTTGACATTTACTTCATTTTTATATTTGCATCAGTAGGTGATTGTAAGGAACATTCAGATATCTCTGTATTTCTTCTTCAAGAATGTATTTTTTAATTTCAAAGAAGAAAACTCTCCTTTCTTATTTTCTTTGTTTTCCAGATTAGTGATCAAGCATGAGAGATTCTTTTATTTAACTTTTACTATATTGTCACCATGGATTTCTGTAGGCATAAGGCCTTGCTTCAGAAACTGATTCATCTGTTACGCGAACTAGGTCCTATTACTCTACAAATTTTTCAGTGTATTTTATTTTAATATGCAGTTAATTGGGACACATAAAACTCATCACTGTTAAGTATGGATTGTATGTAAAAAGTGAAAACAATTTTAACCAATACGTCTTTCAACAAAATATAACACCAGTAGAGGAAATTGATGACACAGCATGATAGAAGCTACCTGGTAAACCTCAACCGTCGATGATGGTCTCATGTTGACAATATTAAGAATCTCAGCCTTAGTGAGGTCAAACTTTTTGCATTCTTCAGCAAACTTTTGAATAATCTCCTTTGTTTGGTTACAAGCAGCAGTTTTCACCAAATAATCAAAAACCTTTGCAGAAATTCAATAGTATTAAAGAAATAATCATTCTTAACTTGGTGATAATCACAATGGAATTACAAACATAAACCTCCAACCTTGTACTCAGATGGTGCCACAGATGCAATTACACGAGTAGGATCTTTGCCTGCCCCTCTTGATCTCAAAAGCTCAAGCACTTCAAAGTTAGTAAGAGCACCAGCTTTAGCATCAAGTCTGCAATTAAACAGGGAGAAAAGACAACTACATGATTAGGCTCAACTTAAGGGAAAAAACCAAATTATGAGAGTATGGAGGAAGACATCTGCAACATGAGAATTCAGGTAAAACGACGAGTCAACATACATCTTCATTTGCTGAAGGCTTTAAAATAAAAGATGAAACTGTGTAATTTGAATTCCCACAAGTAATGGATCTCTAAAGCAAATGAACCTGCAAAAAGAGTAATAATTAACCAGACAAACCATAAACACCATGCCACTGATATATAAGCCCTCAGAGATAATTCGCAAAAAGGTGCTCAAAAATACCTACCCAAATGAAATGCAATTTGCCAATTTCTAAAGCTTGATCCAAGGGTTGTCAAATCTTTACAAGTTCAAAATATTAAAGCTTCCAGAGTTTCAAGAAAAGTGATTAATTAGTGTGTGATAAGATTCATTGGAGAACTATTTCCCCAAATTCTTCTAGGAAAATGTCATACTCGCTTTATTCCTTGACGAAAAACTTCTCCACATACAGAAAACAAAGGATCAGGAGAAATGGCTGAATCATCATCAATAAGCATCACAGTAATGTGTAAACACAGAAAACGCATATATTTATACAAATCGATTGAGGCATTACGTCGAATACTTAGCGAACGACTCGAAACACACGCAGTCTAACACGCACACGTAAACTAGTCTACTAGCTCTCCAGAACAGGCGTAGTGGTTACAAAAACTCCATACAGGTACCAAGATTATGGCATAATGAAAATTGAGTCAATAATGATACAATCAACAATTAACATTCGCTGAAATATATGCAGTTTCTAATGTACACGAAATTATTATTTAGAAATTATAAGGGATGAATGACGAGAGAAACCTTACTGTCGAGTAGCGCCGACGGGCTGGCCGTTGCCGGTGGCTTAGGAGCTGACGACGGCGGCTGCGGTGGGAATCGTAAGATGAGAAAAAATTACTAATATTTCGAAAATAATATCAAATGAAAAAATGTATTTATGGGTTATTTTAAAGACTGTATTTATATATTGTTTTCCTTATCAGGCCGTGGCCCAGACAAGACGGCCCAAGTGAAAAGTTATAGGCCGGCCCGTGGTCGACAAATGTACTTATTAGTACTCCCTCCATCTCCTTGAAAGGTATTCGTTTACTTCTTGCACGTGGATTAAGGAGTATAATAATTTAATGTATAGTAAGGTGAGAGAAATAATATTTTAATGTGTAGTGGGTAGTTTTATTAGTGTTGAGTGTGGGGCCATGTGTAGTGGTTGTGGGTCACATCAATCCAAAAAGGAAATGAATACTTTGTAATGTGATAGAACAAAATAGAAAAATAGATACGTATCAAGGGGACGGAGGGAGTAATACTCTTAGACAATAAATCTGCAAAGTAAAAAACTTTCTAACTAAGCTAAAAACGGCAATACAAATATTATGTACAAATAGATTTAAATATTACTCCCTCCGTCTGCCCAAAGGTGGTCATTTACTTTTTGTGTGTAGATTAAGGAATATTATTATTTTATGTGTAGTGGGTAGTTGTATTATTAGTAAGTGGTGGACCACAGATGATACATTTTTACTAAAAGTGGAAAATGTGGACATTTGAATGAGACGTCCAATATAATAAAATGGGAACCTTTGGGTAGGACGGAAGGAATAGTAGTTTTTAATTTGAGATGAGAATATCATATTTCATCAATTAAAAAAAAGAAAAAATAGAATAATATTTTTGCTTACTTTCAACAGTTTAGTTAAATTTGTAATCCCTGCCCATAACATGATCTTTTTTTACGTGGATTAATGGTTATTATTATTTAATACTTCATGTAGTGGCTAGTTGTATTAATGAGAGTGTGACCCATATTTTAATTGTATTAGTGAGTATGTATGTGTCCTATATGTATAAAAAATGAAAGGAGACTTCTTGGGGAAGAAAAAGAAAGAATATATATCTATAAAACAACAATTAAAATAATTGTTTGTGTAAATTTAATTTCAAATTCAACTACTCAATTAAAAACCCAAAATTCATATATCCTTTAAATTGACAAACATAAATAAGATAATGGAACTTGTGAAATGCCATACTCTAAATGAATTTCACATTGGCATCTACAAGAATTTAATCATCCCATGATAATTTGATGTTGAGATGGATCTTGTCTATATTAAGGATTACAAATCAAGAACATAGAAAATATATGTGAAACTAACACAACATTTTCTTGCCATATGAACCCACTCTACACTTGAAACTCAACTCTTTGAAGCTCAATAGGAACCATTCCATGCCTTTGATCTCTTATAGCCACAAGATCACTTGAATCACCTCCCAAATAAGCTTTCAAGAAAGCCACCAAAACCCCACCAACAAATCTCCTCATAGGCTCTCTACATTTGCCATTCTTGCACAAACAATATGTCGCCTTACCGCGTACCCCCTGAGTATCATCGTCCAACATGTCAAGATGCCCGTAATCCTTGGCCACAAAGTAGTGTGTTGGTTTGCAACACTCGTTGTAAAAGTCCTCGTGATTCACTCCTTTAGGAGCACATGCAGGGAACAATGGATTCTTCCTCACCTCTCCCAATCCCGTCCCGATTATTAGAACCGGCATTCCTTCAAGATTGAAGGAATGTGGGACATAAGTGAGAACCGGAGGAGGAGTTTGCTTTCCTTTATCCATTCCATCAACGGGGTCAATGCCTATAAGGGCCGAGAACTTGAGGGAAGTCGTGGATTGCTTAGCTAGAGCTAAAGCAAACGCGACTTTCCCTCCCCGGCTATGGCCTGCTAGTGCTAATTCGGTCAAGTTCGGCTCGACTTGAGGTGGGAGAAAATGCCCCAATCCTTGGAATAACCAATTGGTTATTTCACTTGTTATTTTTATTTCTTCATTTGAATCTGCTCCTGCTATGCTATATAACTGCGGTGGAATCAAACAACAGACAATATGTTTTAGCTATGGATCTTCTTACAATCTAAACTAATAATAATGGTAATAAATGTAGTGGTAGAACAACTCAAGCAAATTGGATTCTTCACACACATTCATTATTCTAAACATTACAAAGAAGTTAATCATAATAATTACTAATGCTTGTTCAAACTATAAGTCAAATAAAATTACAAAACAAAACATCATTTCACCATACAAAAATAAAATTTAAACCATCCACAGTGTAATGATATCTCATGCCCTGCTTCATTGCACTACCCACACACAACAAAAAAACATAAATCAGTAAGCCCATCTTCAAGATTACACTCCATGAAACACCCATTTTCAGAATCAAAACACCAAATAAATCAAGAACCAGAGATCATACATATTACTACATCAAAACATGTACTACAGATCTTATTACAAACTAGTAATAAAATTACCTGTGGAGCAACAACTATGAAACCATGAGATGCTATGTGTTGGAGAAGTTGAGAGTAGAAAGAGTTGTAGAGAAGATAGCCATGAAGAAACACCAACACTGGGAAAACACCTTTTTTTGAAGGGGTGCAGATCAAGAGTGGCCTGGGAGGATCACATCCATTAATGTTTCTATTACATGTTTTAAGTTCCACTTTTATTAATTCAGTGATGTAGTGTCCAATCTGAAAAACATTAGAAGTGGTTGAAGAGTTCATGACTATGGAAACTCTGCAATTTTTTTATTCTTTTTTTGGGGGGAATTAATATTTTTTCTCTCTGTAAAGGGGATAACAAAAGGTTCAACTTTTGTGGCCCTTAAAACCCCACAGGGTTAGTGTAGATATTTTTTGAGTTTGATGTTGCCATTCTTGGAATTATTTGTAATGCTGGAACCTTCATTTTAATCTTTCTATTTTCTTTTACTCTAATTTGATATCCTTTCTACACAAAACAAAGTGATATTTTAGCAAATAGAATTTATTATAAATTACTTTGTGTTATAAGAATTTCAGGGAAAAGAAGAAGAAGAAGAAGAAAGTGCACAAAATTTCAATTCTATTAACGATTAATCAAAAAATATTTGATACATCATAACGTTGATAATTTTATCATGTAAAAAAAAAATTTGACTAGATGGCCCAATAATTGAAACAGGCTCGGCCCAATAGTTCAAAAAGGTTAGTATAGTGGGCTCGTTATTCTTGAGAATTTTTTACTAATTGAGAAAATCATTTACATTTCCTATTCTTTTTGCTTTCTTTATTTTTTAAGGAAATAAAAAAAATTAAAAACACAAAAAAAAATTGTATCTCAAACAAATACGTTATGTCCTAAAATATAAATAAGAGACTCTCTTATGGAACGTGTTATTTGTGAGATGGGTGTGAGACGGGTGAACCCATCACTAAAGTATGCTTATTAGTATATAGATAAAATATGCTTATTTGTAGTTAAAATATTTTAATAATAAATCATAATATAATACACTAAAATCATACTTTAATAAATAATCCAACATACTTTAGAAAACATACTTTAACAACCGTTAAACATATTTTATCTAAATAATGGACATACTTTAGTGATGGATCGACCCGTCTCACGTCCATCTCACAAATAACCTTTCTCACAAAAAAACTTTGTCAATAAATAAAATTAGTTCCTTTAAGTATTTACCTTTTTTTATTTTAGTCTGTCCTATAAAAATAAAAATATTAACCTTTAATAAATTATTAAGAACTGATTCAACATTATATTTCATATAATTTATATTTCAAAGTTAAATTCATTAGATTCAAATATGATGTATGATACAAAATTAACGTATGCTAAATCCAGTTTAGATAATAATACTAAAAAAGTTAACTAAAAGTCTACAAATCATATTTCCACCAAATTTATAAATATAAATAAAAAATTAATTAACCCATAGGCTTCAATTGGCCAATCATCACTGAGAATGAAGATCACTTCTTTGTTTCTTTTCTCAAAATTGGATTCTCCCCAACCTTTTTGACCAACCTAGTCCAATATTTTCCTTTTCTTTCCCACACAATAATAATATAAAATAAAACTATAATAATTTAAAATATAAAAGAAAGTGAAAAGGATAATTACAAAGACAAATAGATCACATGGATTTCGAACTTTCATTCACTTTATACCCATTTAACATTACAAAATAAACACACAATCCCAAAACTACATTCTCCAAGTAATAAAGGGAGATCCCATTCGGATAACTTCACACTTTAGTACACCCTTTTTCTTTTCTTTTTTTTCCAACCAAATTCACCCCAAATTCAAAAGAAATTGTTAGTCCATAGACATATTCTCCTATACTACAATATCATCATACTACATGGGATTATATCAATCAAATCCTATGTTTGTTGTTCCTTTCTGCAGCTATTGTGAGTAATCTTGACACTCCTTGAGTCCATATGTCATACTCCCTCTGGTTCCTGCACTCAAATTCGACGACCCCACGTCCCACCGTCTTCAACGCGAAGTATCTCCGGTCCTCACCGCCTTCTAGAAGGTGACGGCCCGGCCACGCAGGAACATCCTTCATCACCTCTAGGACAATATCTGAGAATTCAAAAGAGTGAAAAAGATGCCTTCTTTGATTTTAGCTGTCTTTTTCCACTTGCTTTCTCGAATCCCTAAGGAAAGTGTAGACTACATCACCAACCCCACCCCCACCCACCCCACCCCACCCCACCCCACAAATCCAATTCTGATCTCATCATTAGACAAAAAATAAAAGCAAAAGATGGAACTTACTCTTTTTCTTTTTTGTTACTGTCCCAGCTACATGTCTGCTCTTCATTTTCAACTGTACCTGCCAATGTGAAAATGGCGTCGAACACGACGTGTAAAGAGAAAGAAACGAGTCGATTTTTCGTGTTCTTGATCTTTCGAGAAGTAGTTTTATAAACTTAAAACGACGTTGGATGACCAATTCAAACTTGAATCGAACGATCAAAGGTTTCGCCTACCTGGCCGGTTTTGTTGAAATAAACAGACACAATTTTCCAGTGAAGATCACCTGCATATTATTAAACAAGATACATATATGATCATCAAACTTTGTAACAAGGAAATTGTTGTAATAAGAATTTGATCCTTAAAAGAGATTTTCCATACCCTTTCTAGTTCTTTTAAGGAGTTCACATCCTCTGGCAAGGAGTTCTCTGCTGCAAATTCCGAGGAAGTTCTCCTCCGGTATAAATTCGCCACTGAAGCTTCCGTTTGAACTCCCGTTGCTTCCACCATGGCCACCACTAGTTACTCCCATCCCTTTCTCCACCGGAATCACAGCTGCAATGTTCCAAACGTCCTTCAACGTCCTCGCCTTTAACGTAGCAGCCCCTCGTAAAGCTACAAAAACAGAATCACCATAAGTCATCCATCAAATGCTGTCGTTTATAAATATTTACAGTGCGTCTTGCACACCGGTTGCAGCTGCAGCAGTGAGGGTCATGATATCGCCAGCTGACCGGACATTGACAGCAGAACTCACTACAGAGGCGAGGTGATCACGCTCGGCCCCCATCACCTCAGCCGCCTCAACACATTGTGCAGCCACCAATGTAGCTGCAGAGGCCAACGCCATATCCGTCTTAGCCATGTTTTCGTCTTTTCTAGCCCCAGATGACGCTGCCGTTGCAGCAGCAATTGCAGCAATAGCGGATGCAACCCCTGCAACCGAAATTGCTGCATGAAGCTGAGCATTATGAGCCCTTGCCTCCTCTTTCTTCTTCTCTCTCCGATCCTTTAACCACCTTCCCACTGTCTTACCTCCACCATTCACAGTGGTGCCACTGGCGGCACAGCCCTTGTACTGGTGGCTGACCACATTATTAATCCGAGTGTACTGCACAACGGAAGATGTTTTAACAATCCACAACTAAAGCTCTACCACATCAAGAATAATCGCAATAAAACCGAATTTTCTTCTGTCCCACAATAAAGTCAAAAAGAAACGTGGTAACAAGTCTATATTTCATCTTTAGCCCACTCTCTGTATACACTATAAATGAGACCATTAAAACATACCCTACCACAAACTGGACCAGTTATCATGTCCTAGAATTTGGTCCAGTGCTAAAGTTAGCAACCCTTCATAACAAATTTACCATGGATCCCACAATTGCAAGTAAAATTAACAATATTTATGTTATTTTAAGACAATCAAATGAAAGGGTGTAGATAAGGTTATAATGGCAAGTTCCACATCCTATCATTCTTATTCATAGGACCAACTGCATAAATAGGAATCATGACAAAAATTGCAGTGCAACCGACATTATGCCCACAAGATAGTAGAGTAGCACATCTATAAATAAATACTCATATAGTTAAAAATATATATTTATATGTGCACAGTGCAAAAAATTTAAGCTATTCCTGTCCTTTTCTAAATCCTGAAAACCAAATGTTGAAAAAAGAAAAAAATAAATAAATGCTAAATCTTGATGTAAATGAGAAGGAAAGTATCAAAGTAGGTACTAACACACCCAGAGCATGTTTTCGGTTAAAGAGAAAGCTGATCCATCCCTCTCTCTCATCTCTCTCTCTCTCTTCAGAATTCGTGCTTCGTGTCAAAAGGATTACTTAACCACAAGACAAACGAAAAGCTACCATTTTTTAACAAGGCAAGCTTGATATGAATCAAGAAAGATGTATAAACTCATAGAAAGATTTGCTTCACATAAATAAATTAACTGACAAACAAACAAAAAAGAAATCAAAAGAAGCTGAAAGAGAACCTTGAAATCATCCATTTCAGATGGAGATACCGGTGGGCTGTCTGTGAGAGAACCACCATTAAGTGGTCCACTACTGTGAGATAACCTTCCAGAAGTGCGAGGTGATACTTCCTGCTGCATATGTGATACACACATGGAGTTACATCAAGCAGATTCCCAAAGAGAAATTTAAGTACTTTGAGTAAATGGGATTCATGGTGGGGAGAAGAGACAGCAGGAATATGAGTAATTGTATGCCTTGAAACACTCAACAGAAGAAAGAACCAGAGAAAAAAGTGTACTGTGTTATACATTAAATAATTGTTAATAATGTTTTCTCCAAGAAACCATAATGCTATTTTACCTACTCAGTAAATGCCTCCTTCTTAGCTTAAAGTTCCAAGAAACTATATCACTATGGTTTTCCCACAAATCACCTCACTTAATCACTATATTAATCTAATAAAGACAAATCCCTGACTAAGAAAACAGGATTCAAGAATCCAAAGTGCATCAAAAATTACTATTCAAGAGGGAATTTCCATATCCATCACTCAAAGACAAAAGGTAGTGGCAAACAAAACCAGATAGAATATGGACAAAATGAAGTCAAATTGTAATCAACGTCAATTTTACCCAAAACAATTAAATAAACAATCTCCATATAAAAACAAGAATTTCTGGCAACACAAACCATCAAATACTAGAATTCGACTTACAGATTGAGACATAATGCGTTCCATGACGAGCTGAGAAGTTTCAGAAGAAGCGAAGGAGAAGGGGTTTCCAGAAACAGCAGGTGGTTCTTCAAACTCAGCTGAAACATCCTCGTGTATGGCTTCCCGAACGGCGCCGTTTCGATCGGGATCGTTCCTGATGAGAAGCTGCGGCTGGTGTGGGGAAATAGCTTTAGAGATTTCGAAAGCGGAAACACTCCAAGAACGAGATAGAAACTCCATGGGCTCTAATGGAGTTTCTGGGGGCCTGTAAATGGGGTGCAGTTTAGGCTTCTCCATGATTGTGGAGGTGGTTAGTGGGGAAAATGGGAGGGCAAATGAGGTGGGCGATGGTTCTTTAATAGAATGTGTAGACGTAGAGAGAAAGGAGAGAGAGCAAGAATGGAGGAAGAGAGAGAGGGGGTGGTGGGTGGGGGAGGGGGGGGGGCGGGGGAGAGAGTGTCAGAATAGTGTACACCAAAAGGCTTTCATGTTGGCAGAGAAGGGAAATATATTTGCAGAAACGATTTTAACTTTATTTGTGTGTTTAATGACAGTCTTACCCTCCCTCTTTTTTCGATTTTTCGTTTATTTGGAAAAAAAAAATCACCAATCTAATTTTACACTTACTTCATTCTATTTAAATTTGCATATTTTTTAAAGTAATTTGGGTGGTAGAAAGAATAGAGTACTATTTTTTTTAGATTGATAATGTAAAAAAAAAAAATGCATTTTGCGTAATTTGATCAGAAAAAATATAGTTCTCCCTCCGTTTTATTTCACATGGTACACTTTTTATTTTTGGTTATTTCATAAATGTTTGCACATTTAAAAAAAAAACAAAAATAAAAAACAACCACCATTCCCCCATACACTTTATTTACAAAAAAATCATCTCTACCTAGTATGCTTTACGGAGTATTATTTATTTATTATCAAAAATACCATTATACCCCTAAAAGTTATCAGTTTCTTAATCTCCGTACCGAAATTGAGGGTGCAATCTTTTGTGGATGCATTGGGAGTATTTCCATTTCAAAAGTACATGAATTGTTTTAGGAGGAGGAAAAAAAGTTTACTAATAAAAAAGGGATAGGACTAGTATTTAACACTCCACTAAGTATGATTAATTAATGTCTTTAAAAAACAAGTTTGATTGCTTAGAGTAAATCTAGCTGATAATCTTATGAGTGACTTAATTAGTTTTTACATTAATAACGATTTTTTTTTTCTTTTTGGGCCTTTAGAAAATGTAGTATTATTGATGGAGAAAAAGGCCAAAATGACTAGTTCCAATCTAACCCATGTTATCCTATAATGATTGGGACAAATTCAACCCCCAAAAATGGGGCAGGTCCGAATATCAATCACACATACATTACTATAGCTTGCCCAATGGCATAGCCCTGCAGAATATATATATAATATATAGTTTTAATAAAATATCTTTTTATGGCCGAATGGATGAAAATACTCATTATTCAAATACATTCAAGTAATGTATGAATAAAGTAATGATAAAGTATTAAAAATTTTTGAGTAAACAAAAATTTTAAGTTTATGTGAGTGAGTAGTGTAATTTTTGATTAATGTGCATAAGTGATGTAAGTATTTTGAGTGAATGAGTGATGTGAGTAGTGTGAGTAATGTGTTAATAATGTGAGTAATGAATTTGAGTTGAATAATGTTTTTAAATAATATATTCGAATAGTATTTATCAATAATTTTTCTAATAATAATTGCTTTATTCTAATATAACTTGAATATTAAGTAAAGGGTATTTTGGTTAATTCAAGTAAAAACAGAAATAATGTTATATTTCAAATAGAAAGTAAAATGTGTATTTTTTATAGGTTAGAGAGATTTTTTACTCTATAATTTACATACTAGAATGTATTGTGCTTCATAGTATCAAAATTTGAATCACACATTTTATTTTACTGTATCAAAATTTATATACACTTTTAAATATAGTTATCAATCTAATATTAACATATTCAAATACTATAAAAATAACATTTTGTACACTTATCTTACTTCAATACTTACTTTTGTTTTTAGCATTATAAATAATAAATTTAATATTTTAATTTGTATATTTTTTTAATTTTAATTTAAATTGGCGTCAAAATTTATAATACTCCCTCCGTCCTGGGTATTTTTACTCGTTTGTACGGGCACGGAGATTAAGACGTTTTATTTTTTTAATATATAATGTAAGATAAAGTAGAGATAAATTAGTAATTTAAAAAGAAAATGTGAATAAAGTTATTGGGAATGATGAATAATGTGTAAAAAAATAATTAAAGTTGTTGGGATTGTAAAAAGTAGGTAATAAAATATTATGTATTTTTGTCAAAAATGGAATGGGTAAAAATACGTGGGACACCCCAAAATGGAAAGTGAGTAAAAATACGTGGGACGGAGGGAGTATTATAAAATTAAAAGCGTATTAGCGGACTCATTTAACAAAAAAAACAAATACTTCATCCGTCCAATTGATAAGAGTAGTTGTTTTTTCACGTGGATTAAGGAGTATAATATTTTAAAGTGTAATGAAGTTAGAGAAATAATATTTTAATATATAGTGGGTAATTGTATTAGTGTTGAGTGTGGGCCCCAATATTGAGTATAATAATATTATTGTGTGTGTCACATAAATCTAAAAAATAAATAAATACTTTGTATTGAGACGAATCAAAATAACAAAATTGACAGTTATTAGAAGATCGGAGGGAGTGTAAAATATTGAAGTGGCATATGCACAAAATAATAATATATAGACATGGGCAAAGGGTCAAATTCGTCTCTCAACTTATCACTAAGATCAAAGGAGCCCCTAATCTTATTTTTATAACGTTTAAACCCTTATTTTTATGAAATTAGATCAAATTAGCTCTTATCTATTCTAAATAAAGACTAAATTTTGTTCTATTAATAAGTAAAATGTAATGTTGGTCCGTTCTTTGTTCTATATAATCAATTTTAATTACTAAATTATTCACATCCTGTAATCACGTTTTTTTTTTCTTTCTTTAACCAAGTATTTTCTTGACAAATATTTGCGTCAGCCTTAATTTACCATTTTTCGTAAAATATATACTCCCTCCATACCGACGTCGGAGGGTCATTTGTTTTTTGGCACGTAGATTAAGGAGTATTATTATTTAATGTGTAGTGGGTAGTTGTATTAATAGGAGTATGTGCCCCATATTTTAATTGTATTAGAGGAGGTGTGTGGGTCTCATGTGTGTAAAAAAAATGACCCTTTGGGTGGGACAACCAAAATGGAAAAATGACCCCTTAACATGGGACGGAGGGAGTATTTTAGAAAGAGAAATTATTATTATTGTTATTTATAAAAAAATATTACCCTTCAAATTCTTACATCTTAATTTATTGATTACTCTTAATATATAAAAATTATTTTTTAGAGAAATAAACTGATATTCTTTTGAATGAATTAAAATTATTACTCCCTAAATTTTTATATATTTGATTTTTTATATTCTTGTTGAGTAGAATTTGAGGAGTAACTTTTTTTTATTTTATTTAGAAGAGTAAAAATTGGAAATTAAATATAATTTTTTTTATAAAATCTATAATTCTTTAAAAATATAATTGGAAATTAGAAAAATCAAAATATAAAAAATTTAAAATAAAATAATTGAAAATTTTTTATATTCTCGTATTACATTTTTTAATTAAAAATATAATAATAATAACTTTAATAATAAATAAAATAAAATAAAAGTAGAAGATTAAAAAACAATTAATGAAATGAAAAAAATATCCATGAAAATGACGCTGTACTGAGTGTGAAGTGTATTATGTTTTATTTATAGAGAGATATAGTTGGTATATTTGATATTATTATTAAAAAATGACTAAAATAATAAATAAAGGGTTTAAGTGTTCCTATCTTATAAAGGGAAGGGTTTAATTAATCATTTTCCAAAAATATAAGGACATAATTGATTCAACCTAATAAGGGGAAGGGCTTAGACGAACAAAATATAAGATCGGGGGCTTATTTGATCTTGATGTATAAGTAGGAGGGCAAATTTGACCTTTTGCCCCATAGACAGTGAAGTTGGACAGAAAGAATAATATAGTAGTACATTTTAATATAAAAAAATTATGAAGTTTATCAATCTGTAATCTGAAAAATAGATTTATTATAAACTCTAAACTTGAATTTATTTTTTTATTTTTTATCATTAAAAGAATATAAAATCATAAATTTAAAGTTTGAAAATCATAAAAACATTCAAATTAATAACAAATTCATATGATTATAATTAAATTATTTTAAATAATCTTATGCTTTCCAATTCTAAATTGGTGATTTTATATAACTAGGATCACAATTAATGGAATAATAGTTAATTTAATTTTCATGTTTAGAATTACTTTCTCCATCCCCTTCAAGATAATTGTTTACTTTTTATATGTAAATATAAAAGTATAATAATTAAATGGTAGTTGTATTAGTGTTAAGTGTGGCTCATGTGTAATGGATTGACGGTTGAGTATAGTATTTTTTTAAGTTAAATCAATAAAAAAATTTGTATTGAGACAGACTAAAAATTGTAAAATGAATCCGTGGGGAAGGGAGTATAAATATATCTATTTTTTTGTTTTTTATTTTTTTTATGTATAACATTAAAATGGGTTGCTTTCTTTTTTAGGTAAAAAATTATATAAATCAAACAATTCTGATTTAGGGCTTTTTTATTTTTTTAGGAGAGATTCGATTTCATTGAGGTCCTTCAAGTTTGCATATTTCCACTCACACCCTACTATATATATAATATATTAATAGTTGAAGTCGAAGCCATCGACTCTTAATAATTATTTTACGTTTTCGAAATTTGAATTACGGAATTATTATTCATTATGGGACTTGCATTAACCTCTTACAAGTTAATAATCAATTATTAACATAATTAAATGTACTTGTGATGATTTCAATGAACAATAACAAATACATTTATTATTAATGTTATTAAAGCATCCTATATTGATTTAAATTTTACTCATTAAACAAGGGTTTAAAGTTAATGAGTTCCCATCGTATATTTTTAAATTAATAATTGTTTTACTTTAACTAATAAAATACTACTGTAGTATAAGTTATTAAAATACAATCATATTAATTTTTTTCCTAGATAATGTATTTTTTTATTCTATATTATTATAATTATTTAATGAACCTCTCCGCATCCTTGCTCCATGTTGAGAAAGCTCTATTTTCTTTTGATTATAAAATAATATACGTGAAAATTATTTGTCTTGAACCATCATAATTATTCCGTTAGTTTTATATAAATAGATGTAAATATTAAATAAGATATCCACTTTGGTCATGCGTTAAAAATAAATAAATAAATTATTAGGAGCAATAAAATTATAACTTGGTTTGTATGAAGTTATTATATAATATACACCCTAATATTATCAAAGTTATTTGTTAGTATATAAAAAATATAATTTTAAAATATTAAATTATTACTCTTTTTAATTAAAAATATTATTCATCATAATATAAATAATATATACTAAAGTTACAATTTTAAAAGTTAATTTAAAAAATTATAATATTAATCATGAAAAAATAATAACGTAAATAAATCAAAAAAGAATTATAATCATAATTGAAATTATAAAAGAATTAACTAAAAAAATTTGTAAAATTAACCATAAAAAATTTTAATTACGTAGAATCAAAATATAATAAAATTACATTTAAAAAAACAGAACTAAACCAAAAAAATTTGAATAAAAACAAAAAAATTTAAACATAAAAAAGAAAAACAACAAAAATTAATTAATAATAATAAACAGATATGTTTCTTTAAAATTTGAAGAACTTTTTTGTTTGTTGAAGAAATTATGTGGGTAGAATTAATGAATAAAGAGTCTTATTTATAAGTGGAGAGGAGATAAATTATCTAAACCTTAAAGTAAATATATGTATTTATCTATATATATTTTTAATTAATAGTAATTAATTTTGATTTGATAATATCATATTCAAATTTTAAAATAATATATGTATTTATCTACATTAAATTTTAATTAAAAATTTTAATTAAAAATTAAAATAATTGAGATTAATTCTGATGGCGCCACCTCATCAAAATTAAACTCTCCTTTAATATATTAAATATATATATATATATATATATATATATATATATATATATATATATATATATATATATATATATATATATATATATATATATATATCAATCAGAATTTAATTAAGAATAACAATTTTCATGCATAAAAATAATAATTCATATATTAAATAATAATAAAAGATATCATAGCACATAGTGAATATGGGTAAAAACGACAAATTGCCATCAAAACATCGGGAGTATGATTTTTTATATATATATAATTTTTGTTTCATTTACCAACAAAAGTTTTAATGGGCACGATTGTAAATATAATAGTTAAAAAAAAGTTATTCATTTTTTTTTTTATGATTTTGCACTTTTTAAATTTTAATAATATAAGTATTAAAATTTTCTCTCTAATATCAAAATACAGATTCGTTGCTGTATTTTGTTTACTCTTTAATTTAAATTCCATTGCATAAGTCACGTAATCTCAAAATAATAAATAAATACAGTAAGTGCTCACCAAATGGGTCCTGGCATGTAATGATTAAAAATGTATAAAAATTAGAAGGTACTATGAGAGTTTAAACCAATGTTTCACTTTTAATATAAAAATCCATAAATAAATACTTCTTTAATCATGGTGGAAGATTAAAATTAAACAAAACAAACAAAGAAATAAATACATAATAAATAAATAAATAAATAATGATGAGCTTATCGAAATAAATATTAATTGAAGGGGCCATATTTTTCAAATGAGGTATAGCTATTTCAATAGTATAAGAAAAGAAATGAGTGGTGGTGATCAATGATTGGGAGTTATAACATCTCTATTGTTTTTCTATAATCGTGTGGCTCTCAAAAATAATTTATTATTACTTTTATTATTATTATTATTAGATAATAATAGTATTCTAATTTATTTACGGTAGTGATTTCTCTTTAAGTGAGATCATTTTTATTCTTATTTTTAATTTATATTATAAATTATTATAAACAGTATTATCATTTTTCCTTAAAAGTAATAGTCACTATTTCTAGTAAAAACTACCTTGCTTTATGGCTTTTCCTAATTTTTTCTAAATGGTAATTATGTAAATTTGAATTCATATATATTATACTATATATCTCTTTTTAAATTTGTTGATATTTTATAATTATATTTTTATATTTACTTAATTAGAGATTTTCTTATGAGACGAGTTATTTTTTACACGGGTGTGAGACGGGTCGACCCATCACTAAAGTATATTTATTGTATAGTTAAAGTATGTTTATTTGTAGTTAAAGTATGTTAATAATAAATTATATTATAACACATTAAAATCATACTTTAATGCATAATTCAATATATTTTAAAAAACATACGTTAACAACCATTAAACATACTTTATATATACAATAAGTATACTTTAGTAATGAGTCGACCCATCTAAAAAAATAATTCGTCTCATAAGAGACTTTGTGTTAGTTAATTTGTAAATGTACATCTTAGTTAATAAAAAATAATAATAACAATAATAACATTTGGGGTTGGTTTTACTTATATCACGTGAAACCATTTTACACATTTTAAAATAATTATTACTTTTGCTATAAAAATATTATTACTCTCGCTATAAAATTATCACTTTTCATTTATATTATAAATTGTTAATGAAATATTTTTCACTTCTCATTATAGAAATTATTACTTTTTATCAGTGTTACGTAAGCTTAATTGAGACGGTCTCAGACAAAGTCTTTGCATAACATTTCATAATTTATTATATGGAGTATATGTTGATACTCTTTAAATCTTACTATAATTTATGTATTATATCAAATTCAACTCAAATTATATAAAATCAATTTCGATCACATAAATATTACTTCATCCTTCTGCCCTAACGATTACGCTTCATTTGTAATTCTAATTTACAAAAGAAGCGTAATCATTAGGCGTTACCCAAGAATTCAACTCAAATTATATAAAATCAATTTCGATCACATAAATATTACTTCATCCTTCCGCCTAACAATTACGCTTCATTTGTAATTCTAATTTACAAAAGAAGCGTAATCATTAGGCGTTACCCAGAGAGTATTTTCGACTAACATTTTGTGAATAAAAGTGCATTGCATACAATGAGTAATTTGCATGGGGTGAGTATGATTAGAGTGATGAAAATTACCTTTTAGAGAAACACGTGTGGCAAGTGGCAAATGATCATGATTAGCAGTTTTGCAACATTAAATTCCTAAAATTATTTTTACAAAAATACATTATTTAAGTCAATTTCGAAATTATTTTTAGTTTTAAATATCAAATTATTTATCAACTATTTGACGTTAATAATTATCAGCCGCCGGCTTTAAAATTACTATAGACTAATAAAAAAACCTTGAATTAAATTTTAAGTCATTATTTTACCAAACATGCAAATTGTGATTTATTTTACTTCATTAAGGCCTTACACCATTTTAAAAAATTATAATAATAAGTATCAAATTTTTATAATCTTATAAACTTATATATTTTTTAAATTAGATGGTAAAATAAAATTATACCAATATTTAAGAAATGGCGAAATAAAGGATAATATTGTTAGTGGGCCTTGCTCGTTAATAAGTGGTCCCATTCGTACAATGAAGAACTGTCAATGTTTGTGTAGGCCCACTTAGCTCCGTAGAAGACAACGAATGAAGAATTACCCCACTTTTTTTTTTACAGTGCCACTGTAATTTCTTTTTGTTATTTAACCAAACATAACAGACCCTGTCCATTTCTTAACCCGACAAACATACACAAATTCCTGACAAAATAATGAAATATAGCTCCCTCTCTCTCCTTTCAATATATTATGAGCTTATTTTAAAAAAAACTCTTGTCATATAATTGAGTAAAATATTTCATTTTAAGTTAAATACTAGTACTTGAGTTGGAAGTAGTAGTACTCCATTTGTTTGAAAAAGTATGGAAAAATGGTCTTAGATGTTTTTTTCTTTTTAATTATGAAACTAAATATTATTGTCCAAGAAAATTAATACTCATATACGTAGATTAAGAATAAATATTATTATTTTATATAAAATAAATATTTGTATTAGTGATAAGTGATAGTCAAATATGTGAGGTCCTTTTTTTAAAAAAAAAATCTAAAACCTTTGAGTGGTAAAATTGATGCCTAATATATTTTCTTTTGTTCTCTATCAAAATGTATGGTCAAATGATTTGATTAATAAATAAATCATGAAGTACGTGAGAATTTAGGGGTGTATAAAGAAATCTCGAAATGCAAATAGCCGTACAAAAAAATACTTTGAAAAATAATGGGATTTTTAAGTATATACAGGAATGATTTAATTTAAAAAAAAATCGACTTTGAAACCTAAAATTTCTCTATGTCAATTATACCATCCCTGCCCCCCAGGGGGACGTAAATTCACAAGGAATATTCAGGCTTCAGCAGAGGTGGGGTGGGTGAGAAAAAAAAATAGCATTATTACGAAAAGTATTTAAGAGAGAAATCCATTTGGCATGCATCATTAATTTAAGATACCACTTTAAGCCACCCTACTGTTCCTAAAAAAAATACTAATCAAATCAATCTTTAATCTCTGAGTGCAATGGAAAATGTGAAACAGCAATAAAACAAATCTTAATTCATTTATGCTATGGAAAAATATCAAAAATCAAAATAACGAGATAAAATGAGTAATTAAACGTTGGTTTCCATAAAAATTTAGGAGTCAACATACCATTTCACCGATTTTTTTCGGTGAAAATTGGAGCGATAACATCGAAATTACTTCATGAATAGTCCAGTGATAAAAAGCTCATAAAGTAAATAAAAATCAATTCCCTAATTATTAATATTGTTAATAAAATGTGATTATAAATTTAATAAGAAGTAATATATATATATATATATATATATATATATATATATATATATATATATATATATATATATATATATATATAATCAACACTCAACGATTTCACAAAGTTATTGCTCAAATTTAGGAGGGTCTTGTCTTGTCCGTCAAAAAATTGATTTTACATATTCACATGTTATTATTTTCACTTCATAAAAGATTAGACTTTAATCTCAAGTCATAAATATATACTATAGTGGAAGGGTCAATTTTTATAAGATATTTATATGTAAGAAGGACTAATTTATTACTAGAATATATTTATATGTAAAATATGTTTATCGATAATTAAAATGTATTAATAATGAATCGTATTATAAAATGATGATTATTTATTTTACTTTAAAAAATGAAATTTTATCAATCAAAGCCCTGAAAATTGGTAAATTATCAATTATGAGTCTGAATTATTTTCTCTTATTAATCCTGAACCTGAATTATACTTAGTATATTTTATTAATATAATAAATATTTTATAACAGTCTCACATAAATACACGTTTCACAAAAACTCTGTAATGGTGGAGGCTTGTTACTATAGATTAGAGGGGAGGGTGGAAAGACCTTCCAATTGAGCTTGGTTGCTGCAAGGTGGGGGTTCGAATCCTGCCTTTGACATAGATTTGGCCCGTTGCAAGCACAAGTTTAACAGTGAGTCATCTCTATAAGTGAGACACATTCTGCGATTTATCTCCTCCATCAATCCACGGGACACGGGTGATGGGGCACTGGGTACAACATTTAGAAGTGATTAGACAATTTGCATTAATTTTCTTGAGGAAAGGGACCAATAGGTTTGATGGGAAAAAGAGATAAGGACACAATTCTAAATGCAATTAATCTCAAAGAATTAATTGATGTGATATTAAATCTATCACCAACCTCCAATGTGTTGGTAGCCCTCATATGCACCATTCAATTTGCTTATTGTAAAAATATAGGATTAGTTTTTTATTTTTTAAGGAAAAAGAAGCTAGTTGGGTGGAAGACAGAACAGCTGCATGAACTCGCTTAATATATATTTATTTGTTTATTCATATATTTTCTTCATAAGATAATGATACTAGGATTCTAAACTCAATCAATTATACTACTACTACTTATTGGAATATTTGATTAAACCCACCTCCTCTTGTTTTCAATCAATTTAATTTAATTTTTGTTTCCTTCTTTGGCCCCATATTAAATGTAGGGGTGTGCACGGTGCGATTTTGCGGTTATTTCGATAAAATCTAAATTACATTGTTATATGCAGTTCAGTTTGACAATTAAATTAAAATTGCGGTTTGTCGATTAAAATTTATAATGCAGTTTTAGGCGGTTTTTTGCGGTTTTGCGGTTAAAATTTAATATATTATATAACAATACAATACATATGGATGTATAAAAAAATAAATATGTGTACATGCTTAATTTAAAGTGTTCTTCACCCTTACAAATAAAATATTATAACAATGATCAAATTAGATAATGAGATATTAAAGATATGAAATTATAATTTGAACTCCATAATCAACTCAAATAATATAATCCTTGTGACTTAAAGCAAATTTTTATTAAAATTATTTCTCAATCCAAATTAGTGTATATCTTTTTACCTCTTTACTAATACATAATTATATATGTATATATAATATATATTTAATTTTATAATTTAAATAATAGAGTGTGGTGCGGTGCGGTGTATTTTTAGATGAAAATCGAAATTGCACCATTCAAGTGGTGCAGTTTTTTCCAATAAAATTAACCGCGGTTTAGGTGAAAAAAACATTAAGTTCGGTGCAATGCAATGCGGCTCGATCGGTTTTTGCGGTTTTATAAAATTGTTGTCCACCCCTAATTAAATGTAATGTAATTTTGGGAATCGATAAAGCCCATGATATAATCCTTTGATCATTTTTATATTATATCAGGTGCAAAGTTTTATATAAGGTAAAAGTAAGAATAGTTATTAAATTTATTTTAAATTATATTATTGTATTTGATCGTTAAAATTTAATTTAATAAGAATAAATGATACTAATATTATAATAAAAAAATATACTAATTTTGTTTCATTAACAAATTTACACTTAATATTTTATTTTCTTAGGAATAAGTTCACACCCCAAAAATAAAAAAATAATATACAATTCCAATAATTCCACAATATATTTTAATTTTAAAATTGTCAATCTTTCAACTTACACAACTTAATTGACAAAAGCTCATGCGCCCCCGGGACACGGCGTGTCCACATGAGAAAACAACCCTCCTCCTCCATATTTCATTTAAACATATGTATTGTTAGGGTTTTAAATTGCAAAGGGACACAGTGTCCCCGGGGTACAAGAGTCTCACTCAACTTATTTTATAACAATCACTCCTAATATATTCACGTGTAACCTACGAACAACACTAATACAACTACATTATATATTAAAACGTTACATATTTCAATCCAATACACATTGATATACTAGTTTCTTATACCGGTGTAAGAAGTAAACATAATTATTACTTCATCCGTCCATCCTTAATCTATCTATTTTATTATTTTTGGTTGTTCACCCTTAATCTATTCATTCCCCTTTTTAGACATATCATATTCACACTCTCCACTAATACAAATGAAATATGTTACCCACTCCTTCGACTAATACAACTATCCACTACATATAAAATAATAATAATTTTTAATTCACGTAAAAAACAAATGGATGCATTGATATTGGACAGAGAGAGTACCTCGGGAATGAGAGAGTATATGAAAATATCAAACTATCTCTAAAAGCAAATTAATATATATATATATATATATATATATATATATATACTTGTATTGTTATATGATTAAATCAGGATGACCCAAATAACTTGGAATTTAAAAAATTAAAGAATATTTCAAAAAGATTTATAATTAACAATTTCATCGATCATGTACTTCCTTCTGTCTTATGATTAAATTCAAAATTACCGGTTTTTATTGAGTTCTAGAAATGCTATATATAAGACAGAAAATTACAGTTTTTACTGAGTTCTAGAAATGTTATATGTAAGACAGAAGTAAGTATATGATCGATGAAATTGTTAATTATAAATCTTTTTGAAATATTCTTTAATTTTTTAAATTTCAAGTTATTTGGGTCATCCTGATTTAATCATATGACAATACAAGTTCACGCGCATGCACGTGTTCTTTCGTACCATTTGTCCCCCGTTCTATACGCTTTTAAAGTGTGTGTATATATATATATTAACTTTAGTAACTTATTATTTCATTTTGACAAACAAAAAATAATATTCACTGAGGGGGAAAAAAGTTAATGCTTTAATCAAATAAGATTACATTAAAAGAAAAACTCTACCCTGATTACTTAAAACAGACTTACTTTTGTAATTAGATATGAACCAATGAAATAAAATTCGAGTCAACTACTTAAAAGAGTGAAATAATAATTGTATTAATACATACATACGCATGAAATGATAAAATACTCGAAAATTAACAAGATTTGAGAGCTTATTAGCATTACGAAGCAACAATTCAAAACGAGTCCAATTTTCTAATAACTTAATCATCATTAAAAAAAAATAATGATTGAATTATAGGAGTAGTAATTTGTACTCCGTATATTAGAATTTAGATAATTTTAACACATAAATTGACAATATACCTAATTTAAATTGGTTGCAATCGAGGGGCATCGTCATTAATTAATGATGATCAATCAATTTGGAGCAAAACATGTGTGGCAATTGGCAATGTCATAATATTAATTATAGTTTGCAATAATTATTTAATTATTTATTCGGTGTAACATCTTTCGCGTTCAATATTAAATGTGGGTTGTCTACGTATGATACATATATACAAGGTTCAATTAAAAAAATTATTGTATGTAGATTACTTAAAAAATAAATAAATTAGACGCTATCTATTGTATGTATGTATAATTAAATGGAAAATTGATAGTAATCAATTTAAAAAAAGTGCAGTGGAGGAGTTTTATTGATTCACGATATCCGATATGGCATGAATCACCGAACCTGCACTCAAGAATAGTAATGCTTTGAAAAAGGCGTGATTCATTAAGTGAAAGACGCTAACCGAATAGTTAAAGATGCTGCAAGCAAAGATCATATAGTCTAATTGATTGCAAGTTGAATAAGCCATGACCCTCTTTAGATCATTCTATAATATTCCAGTGGTTGCTGCAAGGAATGACGTCATCGCTCCTGCAAAAGTAATAACAATCAAAATCGTAGGCGGGTATTCTTAATTTTTGATTTTTATTTCAGTATTTAGGACTCTTCTTTTCGTTTTTTTATAACCTTCCATCATCATTTCATAGATGAATTGCGTCTATTTTCACATTTAGGATTTACATATTCAACATATACATTGTCAAGGGGGAATTTTTTTATTAATTAGGTTAGGTATTTTGATTCCAATTCCAAAAAAGGTCAAAAATAAAAAAGGGGTTGCGCTATATATATGAAAGAGTATACAATAATGATGTGTTTGGTAAATCAAATATCATGGTCTAATAATCAAAAAATCTGATTAGTTGATAATAGTAGTATTAGTTGGGAAGTTTGTGAAAAATGTATTAACTATCAATTGAGAATTTGATTTTTTTATCTATTAGGATCTGAATTATACAAAACTATTAATTCAGGGCTTGAATTCATGCCATGAATTGATATAATAGGAAACTATATGTATTAAATTCAAGTCGTAAATGAATAGCTTTATAAATTCAAGCACCTAATTGGTAGAAAAAATAACTCACGCCCTATTGTTTATTCACTTTCTAAGCATTGAATTAAGAAATTTTCTACAAATTAATAGTACTAATAATGTTTTAAAAATACTACTCCCTCCGTCTCAAAAAAGATTGCACATCTCATTTGTAACATTTTTACAAATGAGGGGTGGGAAAGATTGCATTCCTCATTTATAAAATTACAAATGAGGGGTGCAATTTACAAATGAGGTTTGCAATCTTTCCTGGGGGGATGAAGTATATAATAATATTTTTATTAAAAAATAATAATTAACTACAAAAATTTAAATGGTCTAACCATAAATAATCCCAAACATTTTACTATACAGATGTAAATAATTGTTTGTTTTTTTTTCATTGAAAATACTTTCTATCTCATTTTCATATTCTCAAAGCATTTCCAATGATTTCTTTAAATACTTCATTTTTATACTTCACCCTCAAAATTATGAAATTGATATTTATTTAAAATAAGACTTAAGTACTTATAAAGAAAGAAAAAAAAAATGAAATAAAGCTAGATTTTACGTGCAAAGAGAAACCCATGGATCAAAGAAAGACAGAGGAATGCGAGAGAAACATATAAGCAGGCAAGGAAAGGTTGCAATAATTCAGACACGAATTTAGAGAGAATCATATAATGAATGCACTTTCTAATCAAATAATTCCAGAGTCAGGAGATGCATGCATACATCTGCAACCCTACGCTGTCACATGTCATCTGACCAGTGGCGCCGCCGCCCCAGCCGGCCGCACGGCTGTCTTGTCTACGCCGTGCATCCGGGGACTACTTCTGAATTTTAGGGTTTCTAATTTATGGCTGAGTTTAATTTACTTACTCCTATTTTTTTGCCCACATTCATACCACTCAGTTAATTTCAAATGATGTCAATGAGGAAGAAATATGTACTTCCTCCGTCCCGGAGAAGTTGATATAATTTTTTTGAGTACGGAGATTAAAGAGTATAATAATTTAATGTAAAGTGAAGTAAAGTGAAGTGAGAGAAATAATATTTAATGTGTAGGAGCTAGTTGTATTAGAGGTGATATGTGGGACCCATGAGAATAAATTAATTGTTTTTGTGTGAGTCCTATGTATTAAAAAGGAAATATGTCAATTTTAATGAGACAAATCAAAAAGGAAAGTGTGTCAACTTCTATGGGACGGAGGGAGTACAAGTCTAACATTTGGGAATTAAAATTTGTAATGTTTCTAATATTTGAAATTATATCAAGTAATACTCTTCATGTAATTTAAATTTCTTTGTTTGATTGCCTCATTATATTTATAGAAGTTTCAAATAGATAATTTGATCTCACGTTTACTTTTTATAAGGGACACTCCCTCCGTCTCGGCCAAACTGCAACGTTTGACTGCATAAAGTTCTCATAAAAATTACAGTAAACGTTGCAATATGGGCAGGACAAAGGGAGCATATGACCATCACCTAACACGTATTTCCTCCCCCAAAAAAATCTTTCTTGCACGTAACTATTTCAATTTTTTTTTTAATAAATAAAGAATCAATTGTCAATTATACCCTATTTGCAAAATGAAAAATCACATTTCCGACCAATGTTCACCTCTACTGTATTACAAATATAAAATAAAAAAAAAGTTATTTTTGACTAATTAATTTATTGACTATGAGTGGTAATTTAACATTTTTAGGTATTAAATAAAATATGTAATATGTGGAAAGAAGGGGTGTTATTTTTTAAATTAATGTATACTTTTGAAGTTTTAAATTAAAAAGTGATATTTTTTTCTTGAAAGTGAAAAATAATTTTGGATGAATTAATGAAAAAAAGAGTGAACCGGAATAAAACTTTAATTTGAAAGAGTCAATAACAAAGTTGTACTGAGTTACAGCAAAGAATCAATTGGAAATGGATGAAGCTGTGGATACTGTAAATTGCAGAATGACAGAGGATGCGAAACAACAACTTTCCAAACCATTCAATAGAGAAAAGATCACAGCTGCGATCACCCAAATGCATCCCACCAAAGCTCCTGGCCCTGATGGTATGTCCTCTATTTTTTTCCAAAAATTTTGGAATATTTTAGGAGACAATACTGTGAACACTGCTCTTAATATCCTCAATAATAATCAATCTCCTGCTGCTTTCAACCATACCCATATTGTGCTCTTCCCAAAAAAGAAAAATCCTTCAATTCCCGCAAACTACCGTCCCATAAGTTTGTGCAATGTTTTCTTAAAGCTTATCACTAAAACCATTGCCAACAGATTGAAATCTTTCTTGCCGGAGATTATAGACCCATGTCAGTCTGCTTTCGTCCCGGGTAGATTCATTACTGATAATGTCTTGCTAGCCTTCGAGATTTTCCACCATATGAAATACAATAAAGCTTTTACAAAGGGCCAATTTACTTTCAAGTTAGTTATGAGTAAAGCTTATGACAGGGTTGAATGGGCTTTTCTTAAAAAAATTCTTCTCAAGCTAGGATTAGGCCAATTTATTGTTCACACTATCATGAAGTGGGTCTCATCTTCTTCTTTTTCTGTCCTGGTTAATGAAAATCCATCTACCCCATTCACCCCCTCACGTGGTCTCCGTCAAGGAGACCCATTATCCCATTACCTTTTTTGTGCTGTGCAGAAGTTCTATCCGCACTTATCCGTAAGAGCATTGAAGCAGGGTCATTGCATTGAGTGCGCATTTGCCCAGAGCTCCCAAGTATCACATCTTTTCTTTGCTGACGACAACCTCATTTTTGGAAGAACAAACAATACTGAAATCAGGGCAGTGAAAAGAATTTAGAGGTGTATGAGAAGGCGTTAGGACAAGAGATTAACATGGCAAAGTCAGACATCATGTTCAGTACAGGTGTCTCTGACTATAGGGGAGGGCTACTAGCCGAACAATTGGGAGTTCGCAAGGTTAGCCAACATGGAGTATATCTAGGGATTCCAACTAATGTGGGGCATGCGAAGAGGAACTTGTTTGAGGCTGTGGTTAGTCGTGTGGAGAAAAAAATAAAAGATTGGAAAAGTAAATATCTCTCAAATGCAGGAAAGATCACGCTCATCAAAGCAGTTGCATAAGCCATCCCCACATATGTCATGAGTTGTTTCCTATTGTCGTACAACACCCGCAAAAGAATCGAATCAGCTATCTCATGATTCTGGTGGGTCAGAAAGGTGAAGAGAAACGACTACACTAGATCTCATTTCATAATCTGTACAAACATAAAATGGAAGGGGGCGTGGGATTTCGGAATTTATTGGCTTTCAACAAAGCCATGTTGGCTAAGTAGGGATGTAGATTAATTCGGGATCAAGAATCGCTTCTTGCTAAGACTCTTAAGCTCGTTACTATCATAATGGGGATTTTTGTAACGACAAAATTGGCTATAATCCTAGCTACATGTGGCGAAACATTCTTGCTGGCAGAGAAGTTTTAGAGAAGGGACTGATATGGATTGTTGGTGACTGGAGAATGATTAATGTGTGGAAAGATCCATGGATTGCTGATGGGTCAAACTCACGTATCATTTCGGATAGGGGCGAGCGGCCGGATAGCATGAAGGTGTTGGCATTCGATCGTTTAGTTAGCGTGAACCGTTAGGGTTCCATGTAAACTAGATCAGCGGAAGCAATAAATTAAAGTCTACAATACCTTTCACCAGGATGTGTTGTTGAAGAAATGCAGAGAACAACCTCTTGATCTTCTGTTGTATTTCCCAAGTTCAATCCTGATGTTGTGTGGGCAACAATTTTCAGGATCTTCTCAATCTGCTTTCTAACCTCTCACTCACATTAAAAACGGCGCAGGAATTAGGGTTCCAGAAAGTTAAGACAACTTATATAAGGGCTACAACAGGACCAGGAGGAAAAATTGGAGTTGGGCCTCCATTGGGCTTAAGTATCCAAGCTTAGTCCAAAGCTTATACTTAAGTCCAATAATAATAATATAGTCCACTAAAATATTATTACTGCACTACCGCTCCAATCCCATAATTACGTTATGGGTTCCTTCTTATTATGAGCCCGACAGTCTCCCCATATTTAAGATATACTATACCCATTAATTAATTAAATTATTGACAACTCAAATTAATTAATATCTCATCCGAGAGTAGTACCACTCAATCTTATTATCATGCCGGAATTAATCCACTTGCAAGATTTACATGATAAATCTTATGAGCTCCTCAAGGGGATATCATCAACCTAAATAGGACACGGATTCCTTCTACAATCAACAACACACCATAGAGACAACACTACTTCCCAACTCACCGAGTTTGTTGATTTAATACATGTAAATCTCACCCATTGATGAATCAAAGAAATACATATTGTTTTACGTGTCGAGGTTATTGTATAGGGATTAAGAGCACGAACCTCCATAATAATTGAGATCAAGTTCTCCTATATAGACAGTACAAGTCGAACAATCTCAAGCGGTCCTGCTCAATACACATAAAGCATACTAATATGATTCTATAGTCAAGACAAACTAATACCAAATCACACTATAACCATCCTGATAGATAGTCTCCGTCTATCTCGGTTGTGAGCATCTGCTTATACTTTATAAGGAAATCGATAATACGATCTTCCGCGTGTTGTCGCACAACATATTATCTACAGTATAAAGTAAATGGACTTTTATACAAACATATAAATAAACAATTTATAATATGCAAAACGTTTGATCATATAATTTTCATTTCAAATAAATTGTTAAAATATTGTTCAATACAAAAGTTAGACTTTTAGTATACAATCTAATAATCTCACACTTATACTAAAAGACTACGCTGCCATATCTGCTGACATGCATCTGATCCCCATTCCTTCTACATGCCCATCGAACGCTTTCGCTGGAAGACTCTTAGTAAAATGATCAGTTAGGTTATCCTCCGATGCAATCTTAGCGACAATGACCTCCCCTCTTTTAACGATATCTCGTATCAGGTGGTACTTGCGCTCAATGTGTTTACTCGTCTTATGGGCTCGTGGTTCATTCGAGTTTGCTACTGCACCACTGTCATCACAATAAATTGTGATCGCTTTAGGCAAACCAGGAATCATATGCAAGTCCATTAAGAAGTTCCTAAGCCATACTGCTTCTTTAGCTACCTCAGAGGCTGGTACATACTCAGCTTCCATGGTGGAGTCCGCAACGCATTTCTGCTTTACACTCCTCCAAGTGTAAACACATAACCCGAGATGGATTTACTAGCATCCTTATCTGACTGGAAATCCGAATCAGTATTACCCAAAGGTAACAAGTATCTGCTCGGTAAATCAGCACATAATCTCTAGTCCTTCGCAGGTACTTCAAAATATGCTTTACCGCAGTCCAATGCCCTTGTCCTAGATTACTTTGATACCTACTGACCATTCCCACGGCATAACAGATATCTGACCTCGTACATAGCATAGCATACATAAGGCTTCCTACTGCTGAAGCATAAGGAACGAGCTTCATCTCCTCTATTTCCTGTTGTGTCTTTGGACACATTTCTTTAGATAGAGGTATTCCATGTTTGAAAGGTAGAAAACCTTACTTGGAATCTTGCATGCTAAAATAAGCCAGGATTGTATCAATGTATGAAGTTTGGGATAAGCACAACATTCTTTTCTTGCGATTCCTTATTAATTTGATCCCTAGAATGTGTTCGGCTTCTCCTAAGGCCTTTATTTCAAACTGCTTGGACAGCCATACCCTTACGCCCGACAATACCTTTACATTGTTTCTAATGAGAAGAATATCATCTACGTAGAGTACAAGAAATACCACTACGTTTCCGTCACACTTTTTGTACACACATGATTCATCCGGACATTAAATAAATCCATATGATTGGATTACTTCATCAAAATGGATGTTCCATGATCTTGAAGTTTGTTTCAATCCATAAATGGACCTTTTAAGCTTACACACAAGATGTTCTTCGCCCTTTGCAATAAATCCTTCTGGCTGCTTCATATAAATATTTTCCTCAAGACTTCCATTTAGGAAAGTTATCTTGACATTCATTTGTCATACCTCATAATCCATATAAGCGACAATAGACAAAAGAATTCGGATTGACCTAAGCATGGCCACAGGCGAGAAGGTTTCCTCATAATCGATTCTTTCTTTCTGAGTATATCCTTTAGCAACAAGCTTGCTTTAAAGGTTTCCACCTTTCCGTCAGATTCTCTTTTTCTTTTACAGACCCACTTGCATCCAATAACTTTTACACTATTGGGTGGTTCTACAAGCTCTCATACTTGATTAGAATACATGGATTCTATTTCAGATTTCATTGCATTTTGCTAAAATTGAGCATCTTTATCTTGCAGTGCCTCGTTGTAATTCCATTGGTCAATTTCATGTTCATTAGGGAGCAAGTCAGAAGACTCTCCCAATCCCATGAATCTATCCGGTTGTCTCACAACCCTCCCATTATGACGAGGCTCCGCAGGCAATTGTGTATTAGGTGTGACACGCGGTGCAGTGTCCTGTGGTATATGCTCTTGTACAATTGGTATTATGTTTGGTGTTTCCTCTCTTACTTCATCTAAAATAATTTTACTCAAGGATTTGTGGTTCATTACATAATTCTCTTCCAAAAATCTAGCGTTCGTTCTCACGATCACCTTTTGGTCTTTTGGATTATAAAATAAACCACCCTTCGTTCCTTTAGGATATCCTACAAACAGGTAAACTTCCGTACGTGACTCTAACTTATCAGTATTCGTCTTCAACACATGTGCCGGAGCACCCCAAATCCGAAAGTGTTTCAGACTAGGCTTTCGCTTAGTCCACAATTCAATGGGTGTGAAAGCTACTGATTTAGAAGGTACTAAGTTAAGAATATAAGCCGCTATTTCTATGGCGTATCCCAAAAATGAATTAGGTAATTCTGAATAACTCATCATTGATCTTACCATTTCCATAAAAGTCATATTCCTTCTTTCCGCTACACCATTCTGCTGAGGTGTGCCCGGTGCAGACAATTGGGATTCAATCCCTTCCTCCGATAAATAATTTCTAAACTCTCCCAAGAGGTATTCATCACCACAATCAGATCGTAGTGTCTTGATATATTTTCCAAGTTACTTTTCCACATCAGCCTTGTACTCTTTGAATATATCAAAGCACTCAGACTTGCGGCGCATCAAATAAATATAAACGTATCTAGAATAATCGTCAATGAAAGTGATGAAATATTCATAACCCCTCTTGCCTGGACAGACATAGGACCACATAAATTAGAATGAACCAATTCCAACATATCATTGGCTCTATACCCCTTTGCCTTAAAAGGCCTTTTGGTCATTTTTCCTTCCAAGCAGGATTCGCAAGTTAGATATTTTTCCACTACTAATGAACTCAGAGGTCCATCAGCTATCAACTTTTGAATCCTACTCAAGTTAATATGACCCAGTCTTAGATGCCAAAGATATGTTTGGTTCATTTTCGAATGTTCTTTTCTCTTATTAGTAGATGTATCATTCGTTTCAATTTGTTGCACAGTGAGAGAAATTGGATTAAGAGTATACACATTATCTATCAATACACCATCACAGATAAAAATTCCATTTTTTCTTAAAACAACATTGTCATTAAAAGAAACAGAATAACCATCCATAAATAATTTAGAAACAGAAATTAAATTCTTTATAAAATGAGGTACATAAAGACAATCCCTCAAAACAAGAGTTTTATTCTTATTGAAAAATAAATAAACGTCTCCCACTGCGACAGCCGCTACTCTTGTAGCTTTCTCCATGAGTATGGTAATCTCCCCATCACTAAGCTGTCGGGTTTGGTGGAACCCCTGCAAAAAATTATAGACATGGTCAGTGGCTCCTGTATCTACACACCAAGTGTCAGCAGATACAGCCGCTAAACACGATTCAACGACTAGTATAAAAAACTTACCATTTCTGTTCCCCTTCAGAAGAGGGCAATCAGCCTTGTAGTATCCCGGCTGCTTGCATCTGAAGTACTTGCCTTTAGGCTTCTTGACCGCACCAGCCTTTGCTTTCACTTGGTTCACCGGTGCTGAATTTCCTTGCTTCTTCTTATTCCTACCGCCTTTCATCCTAGGACGAGGAGCATTTTCAGCAACATGAACCTGAGGAGCACGACAAAACAGTTCTTTCGCCGCCACAAGTTCTATCAGAAGTTCCGCCAATGTGTACAAATATTTGTTCATACATTAGTTCAGACGAAACCGCTCTAAACTCCTAGGCAAGTTTTAGAGTATGATATCGACTTGGGTTTTCCCATCGATTTCAGTTCCAAGAACCTCCAACTCATTGAGTTGACCCATCTTCCTAAGGACATGCTCCCTTACGGAAGTGCCCTCAGCCATTTTGGTGTTCATCAGCACCGACATGCCCTTCGACCTAGCAGGACGACTCTGATGCCCGAAGAGTTCCCTAAGATTATGCATCATATCATAGGCGGTGTTCATAGCTTGATGCTGAGTGTGAAGCACATTTGACATAGAAGCCAAAATATAGTATTTAGCCATCTTATCAGCTTTGACCCATCTATTATAAGTAGCTCTTTGCTCTTCGATAGAGGCATCAGTAGGTTCCGGAGGACATTCATCAGTGAGAAAAAAGATATAATCTTCAACAGTTAAAAAATATCCATGTTCCGTTCCAGTCAACATAATTAGTGTCAGTAAGTTTATGTTATTTAAGTATAACAGAAAGTGAGTTGAGTGTCATTTGAAAATCCTGAGAATCATAAATAAATAAACAGATCAAACACTTCGAATTTATCAATTTATATTGATTCCCTCAAAATAATATAAAATAAAATTCACTAACATCTCAAGCACCGTGAATTTGCATGCCACGTTAGTGTGAACGTATACAAACCCGAACATTTACAAGAGAAGGTTTTACCCATTAATTTCATTTGTCAACCTAACTTTATGACAAAATAATTAATAGTCAGTTCCTTTTAGCCATGCAAATAACAGCAGTGACTCCGTTGGGGAGGATACTTATTATTTATACTTAAGTGTTCATCATTATTTGACCCTAAGTCCGCGGCCCAAGCTTGTGTGCCTTCCTATAATCATAATAAAGAAGTTTGTACCAGTGATCCATAAATAAACTCATCTGTTGTGGAGGAAGGCCTATTGCCAACACGTATGTTTACTCACATCACTTACAAACCAATAATGGAGGCCGTGAGAATTATTTATCAATCCCCTCTCCCACTTAATTATTTAACACCGAGAGTTTTTAACATGCATATAATATTACAATAATAAAATATACATCCTAGCATGTTTCTATTTTAAATAATTTAAAAAAATAAATCACATAGAACATGATCACATATATAACAATAATCGTTAAATAAAATAATTAAGGCAATTATATATATCAAAAAATTAAACGCAGGAAAAAAATAAATAGCAAAACGAGCACGGTGTGCCAATAGGCATCAACTGCATAACTCTTGCCATCAAGGCAGCCCAAGAAATTTATGTAGAAACTAAGCCCACACGCATTGCTACTCCTTGTTCCCACCCAGCCGTGTCCAGCTATCCAGCGCCAAACTTCATCGGCAGGACTTGGTGCCCGTTGCTTTCGACGGTCGTGTCGTCAGCCCACCAGAGTCGTGCCATTAGCCCATCATCTGCGCCCAGTCCAATCCGCAGCCGCGTTCATGCTTGGCATGACCCCTCACCACCAGATGCTTCACAGTCATGCCGGCAACATCATCAGTTCGTGCTACCTATCGAATTGTAGATGCCTCAAGATGCCCGCCGGTTCTGATTATCACCTACTCCATGTTACGCACGACAGTTTACCGATGCCCTGTACTTGACGGCATGGCCATCTTCATCCAACAACAATCAGATCATTGCCGGTCGACTCCAGCCACGCCTGCCGCCAATCACCAAAACACTGCAGACCCAGCCGCTAGGAAAACAGAACCCAATCGGAAGAAAAAGAAACTTCAGACCCCCCCGGATCAACTGTCAACTCGCTCGAAAGCTAAAATGGACTCTGACGGAACCTCCATCGGACGAGCTTGGAACGTCACTCATGGCCTGACCCAGCCACCGTTTCTCGCTACTGGTGGTCCATGGTGGAAGTACTGACAACGTCGCTTGTCCAGCGAGGTTGCCCTACCGTCGTGCCGCCATGTGCAGTCTCCTATCGCGTCACCATCGTACATCATGCCCTATTGCATTGGTCAGCAGTAGTGGTGATAGACTCGCCCGGAGTCATCATGGGCCCACTCAGAACTGACAGGGCTGGTCCGGCCAGGGAGCTGACTCACCCGAAACCCACCATCGACACACCTCAAGACTCGTCGTTCATGTTCGACGACACCCAGAACCTACTGTCGATCTTCACAGTAGATTGCTACCAGTCGACGCCGTTCTATCATCAAACATCAGCAATCTCCACATCGAACAAGGCCCGGCCTTCAGCGCCTTTGTTGCTCATCGCGACCGGCCACGAGACAAGTTTTTCCCTTTCCAGCCGCGCATATCTCCATCTCTTTCTCAGACGCCACCATCATCATACAGTCGTGTGTGTGTGATGTCCAAGTATTACAAAATAGCAAAATTTTTCAATAGACTCACTTAGGATTTCACGTGATAAACAAATTAACAAACCTTTTCATTCATGCGATTATATCCCGATAAAATCAAATAATCACATAAGCCCTAATCTAACGTGTCACGATTCACCACAAAACTGAAGCTTTGATACCAATTGTTGGCATTCGATCATTTGGTTAGCGTGAACCGTTAGGATTCCATGTAAACTAGATATGCATCAGCAATAAATCAAAGTCTACAATACCTTTCACCAGGGTTTGTTGTTGAAGAACTACAGAGAACAACTTCTTGATCTTATGTTGTATTCCCCAAGTTCAATCCTGATGTTGTGTGGGCAATAATCTTCAGAATCTTCTCAATCTGCTTTCTAACCTCTCACTCACGTCAAAAACGGCGCATGAATTAGGGTTTCAGGAAGTTGAGACAACTTATATACGGTCTACAGTAGGGATCAGGAGGAGAAATTGGAGTTGGGCCCCCATTGGGCTTAAGTATCCAAGCTTAGCCCAAAGCTTATACTTAAGTCCAATAATATTAATATAGTCCACTAAAATATTATTACTGCACTACCGCTCCAATCCCACAATTACGTTATGGGCTCCTTCTTATTATGAGCCCGACAGTCTCCCCATGTTTAAGATATATAATGCCCATTAATTAATTAAGTTACCGACAACTCGAATTAATTAATATCTCATCCGAGAGTAGTACCACTCAACCTTATTATCACGCCAGAATTAATCCACTTGCAAGATTTACATGATAAATCTTATGAGCTCCTCAAGGGGACATCATCAACCTAAATAGGACACGGATTCCTTCTACAATCAACAACACACCATAGAGACAGTACTACTTCCCAACTCACCGAGTTTGTTAATTTAATACATGTAAATCTTACCCATTGATGAATCAAAGAAATACATACTGCCTTACATGTTGAGGTTATTGTATAGGGATTAAGAGCACGAACATCCATAATAACTGAGATCAAGTTCTCCTATATAGACAGTACAAGTTGAACGATCTCAAGCGGTCCTACTCAATACACATAAAGCGTACTAATATGATTCTATAGTCAAGAGAAACTAATACCAAATCACACTATAACCATCCCGATAGATAGTCCCCATCTATCTCGGTTGTGATAATCTGTTTATACTTTATAAGGAAACCAATAATATGATCTTTCACGTGTTGTCGCACAACATATTACAAACATATAAATAAATAATTTATAATATACAAAACGTTTGATCATATGATTCTCATTTCAAATAAATTGTTAAAACATTGTTCAATACAAAGCTAGACTTTTAGTATACAATCTAACAGAAGGTGCATGAGTTTCTTTTGGAGGATGGCAGTACATGGAACACCAATATATTGATAGACACTTTTTCTCATGAGGATGTTACACGCATTTTAAAAATCCGGCTTCAAAGAATCTTCTCTCCAGATTACTTAGCTTGGAAGCATACCAAGAATGGCCTTTACTCTGTTAAATCTGGTTACTCCACGACCATGGAGTGTCTCCATCAGGCTGGTGATAATAGGAAAACATGGGAGAAGGCATAGAAGGTTGACATTACTCCGAAAATACAAGTTTTTCTATGGCGATGTCTAAGGGGTATAATACTAGTGAGTATCAACCTTATTAGTAGATATGTTGATGTTGATCCGATGTGCCACCGATGCAATGGGGATATTGAGATAGAAGAATATGCCTTGAGGGACTGCCCATGGGCTCGAAAGTTGTGGAAGATCTCTCACTTAAACATCGACATGGATAATCAGGCATCTCCGGGCAATCAACCAGCACCATCTCCGCCCATTGCAGATTGGATCACGTCAAGTATTGAAGGCAAGCCGGAGAAGTTTCAACAAGATTTTGTTACTCTTCTGTGGAGTACGTGGTTTTCTAGGAATCAGTTCTATTTTCAGAAGAAAGTATTGGAACCGGAGCACGTTGCGTTGGAAGCTTATTGTCACGTCCAAGATTACTTGAAGGCTAGTACCTATCCCACTAAAACATCGTCACCCAAGGAAAATGAGCAGGGGCAAATGAAAACCACCGGAGGGGGATATGATTAAAATAAACACGGATGTATCCGTAAAACTGGGACTGGGAACTTGCCTGGGAGGTGTAGCAAGAGATCGTAAGGGCATTGGTACTATGGTCCTTTGTGGAAAAGAGAGACCCGGAGCTCTCTGCTGACATGAGTGAAGCTTTTGCAATGTTGAGGGGTATAGAGATTGCAAAGGAGTAACTCCACAGGAAGGTAGCGATTGAAACTAATTCTCAAACTCTATACAACGCAATGGTTAATTTCAAGTCTCTTTCATACTTTGGCATATTGGTTGAAGACATTCTCTCTCTCCTTCAATTCTTTGATCATATCAGCTTCTGTTGTACCCGTAGAGAAGGAAATACCCTGACACATAGCTTAGCGGCTACCGCTTTCTCTTACAATGGAGTTTTACCCGCTTTCTATTTTTCGTTACCAGATTCATGTGTCAACACTGACATTACTTGAATTAATAGAAATTTTATTTCTGTCAAAAAAAAAAAAGTTGTACTGAGTTATGAAGCTTATATTTTGGGCTCTGTGTAATTTATGTTCAAAATCATGGGCCATTTTTCACAAAATTTGATAAATGGGAGTATTTAATTACTCTTCAAATCCATTTGAATCCATATAATTTGGGCTTTTCCTTGGGGTCGCTTGTACAGCAGTCAATTGGCCAATTGAATACGTGGGCCGATGAGGCCCGTAGTACGATCTCAATTTAATGGGTCGGATCTTAGATCCATATTAAACAAGGCGGCATTTACATTCCTTTCTTCTCCATCGTTACAGATCGAATATTGAAATCCCCAAATCGAAAATAATCCTCAGACAGAGCTCCAAAACCCTACAAAAATGAACTCTACTTTCTCAATCAAACCGTCAATTTCCAGTCCTCTCACTCCGCCGCCGCTTCCCTTCCGGAGCTCCTCCTTTGCCACCGTTCTCCGCTCTACCCACATTCTTTTTGCTGAAAGAACCCTCAAAAGAAACTTCGCTATTAAAGCTTCCAGTTCAAGAAATTCTAACCCACCAAATCCCTTATTTTTCCCTCTGAAAGCCGCCACTTGTGCTGTCATTGTCGCCGCAGCCACATTCGGGAAGTTCCCCCACCCCCCTGCGTGGGCGAAGCTCTCGACGCCGTCAGAAACCCTAACGGAAGATTTGATCAGCGAAGATACCCCAAAGGAAGAAGTCCCCGCTCAAACCTCACCTCTTACCCAATTGTTGGAATCCAATTCGGATGCAATTGACGCCTTGAATAACCTCCTCCAGGAAAAACTCGAAGCTGGTGAAGACGAAGAAAGCTTATCCATTCTGAAAAACTTATCCGCCGCCCAACCGGATAACCTCGAATGGAAGTTCTTAACGGCGAGGCTTCTGAATGAACTGGGGAAAATTGAAGAGGCCAGAGATGCATTCGAAGAAATTTTATCCAAAAATCCCTTATCCTTCGAAGCGTTGTTCGAAAACGCGTTGTTAATGGATCGATCGGGAGATAGGGCGGCGGTGATTGGGCGGTTACAGGAGGCGTTGAAAGTTGCGGAAAATGAATCGAAGCTGAAAGAGGCAAGAGATGTGAAGTTGATAATGGCGCAAATGCAGTTCCTTCAGAAGAACGTCGATGAAGCATTGAAGAGTTACGAGGAGCTAGAGAAAGAGGATCCATCGGATTTCCGACCATATTTCTGTAAAGGAATGATTTACAGTTTGATGGATAAAAACGTGGAGGCGAGGCAGCAATTCGCGAAATACCGCGAGCTATCGCCAAAGAAGTTTGAAGTTGAAGGATATCTGAGGACGCCATTGTCAAGAATGAAGCTTTTTGGAACAGATGAAGATAACTAAACTCTGTTTCTGGTTCTCACAGAGAATTAATAATTGGCGGCATCAGTTCTTCGTTTCGTTAACACCGGGTAAAGATTTTCTTTTTTGAATCTTGATCTTATTCGACTAGAGTTGAGTTTTTACTTAATTTCATATATGATTTCTGATGTTAATAGCAGAAACGTGTGATTAATAAAGAATATGAGTTGAGATTCAGTTTAACTTGCATTGAATATTAGAGTAACTGATTTAGTTATTTTTAATCCTTAGAATTATTATGCTATCAACTGTGGAATGATCAAAGTATTCAATTGCCATTAAAGCTGCTGGTTGTTTTCAATTTTGAAATAGTATATTGCTATTGTACCATTGTTGATTCAAATTAATGAACTTAAGTAGCTGTTATTTAAAACAGGGGATAGAGGCTGCGCTGCCACCCTACAACTAGAAAATAAAGTTGCTAATATTGGCTACGAAAACTTTAATGCAACTATTTGGTGAAGTCAATTGGTAGTTTTGTTTTGGGGTTTGTTGAGCCAGCTATGATCCTATGATCGAGGCTGAAACCCGAAAAAAAAAAAAAAGAAATGAGTCTCGTTGAGATGTAAAGAATTTGTGAGGCGGGATATTGATGGATCAAGATTGTTTCATCAGAGAGTTTGTTGATCTAGAGCTTCAGATGGATAATTCGTGTAAAATATGAATCCACTTGAGGTTTTTGTAAATTATCCGGAAAGAATATGGGATAAAGGCATTAAGTATCACATAAAACTGCATATCCATACAAAAAAAAAAAAGAAAAATCTTTGAGGTGGGATGTTGATGGATGAAGATTGTCTCTTGTCTCAGAATTTCTTTATTCAGAGCTTCAGATTGATAATTTGTGTGTAAAATATGAATCTGCTTTGAGGTTTTTGTAATTTCTCTGGAAAGAATAAGGAATTAAGACATAACAAATCATTTAGTATTTACATTAAACTGCATAATCATACATAACCATACCCTGACAATACTACATGTGTAATTTATTCATCATGTAATCATACAATACTAGAAAAGGAAAGTATGTATTTTAATTCTCATTAAAATAGACTGTGATAATGGATCCTGAAGAATTCTGCTAAATGCAAACAAAATGGAAGGCTTCGAACATCTTTCAGCTATACATTGAAACAGCCAGTGCTAAAGTCGCAGCAATGGTGACCAACCATCCAAATTCAACTCTTGGGAACAAGCTTGATACTGGAACCAACAAGATCATGCAGGTAAATGCACATTAAGGAAGCATAGAAGGTAATACTAAGTTAGACAGACAAATCATAATCTATATTTTGTTAACATTGGTGCAAATGCGTTCAGCTAACAGAAAATTTGAAGGATGGATGTACTCTTACCGTCACTACTGTCGTTAACCAGGCTCGGAGATGATGAGTTGAACATGCTCGTTCCAATGCTTGCGCAGTCTGCTCCAACATGGCCTAAAAACCATGGTATCATATGTCAAAGAGTGAACTTAAAATGAACATTCTAGCCACGTTAGGGGCCTTCTAAGGTCAGTACAGACATCCTAAATTCATCTACTATATGTCATTAGCAATGCAGTAAGAAGCAGATTCTTTTTGGCTAAATCCTTACAGTCTTTGTAGCATGGGAAAGCAGTGGAATTGAATAAGTTGTAGTAGCCCTCGTCGCATGAACAGGTGTGTGTGACTGGAGAGGTCTGGTTGCACGATCCGCCACCACAGTCGGCCCAATAACAAGCTGGAAACACAACACCAGATAAAAGTTCAACGACGGGACAAACAATGATAATCATGAACAAGTTTGAAGTTAAAACAGCTTTTACGGTCAAAAAACGAAACATTGTGTTCCTTGTGTGCTGCAGGAGGAGGAGCTTGTTCACAGTTATATCTGAGTGAACCTGAAGAACAAAGAAAATTTCATCACATCACCGGTGGAGTCGCACTCCGGACTCGACTCTACTCTACTCCCTCGACTCAGTCTCACCTATACACGGTCAAATTATTTCAAACACGCCCTTGATGAGGACTTACTTGAAAGTATCATCAAATCTATAATCAAACATTATCCGACCATGGTAATGTCAACAAGTTTGCTTTGTACCAATGAAAGTGTTTGTTCACAATGACTAAAATACTAATGCTGTCCCATTATAACAGAACTTGTGGGGTTTCTACTTTAGACATTTTTCACATACCTATCTGAACACTTAACCGAATACCTAACTTGTATTAATTGGATCATAAAAGGTATTCAAACAGTATTCTATTCTACCATACGGAGTTATCAATGTACACGTAACTAATAAAACTCTAATCGAAACATAGAATCAGTAGTAAAGTATGATTTCATTCACCAAAAAACATTCAAAGTAGATCGAAGAACGCACAATTGGGAATTACACAAGGTAAGAACTTGAAATATTGATCATCATCAGCACGAGTTTGTCTCCACCCTTTATCACATAGGCACTCGTAACCAGCTGTGCTATGGTTTGAAGCTACACATTTTCCCCTTCCACAAATATCCCCTTGGCATGGATCACCACCTGTCCAAAACAGACAAAAAATAAATTCACTAAAATCATCAAAAGAATCCTAAATTTATCAGAAACCCACCCACCCCCAACACATATACACACAGTTTAATTTCAAGAATCACAAAAGCATGGAAAAATTAGACACCCCATGTAAGAAAAACTCATCAAAATCCAAATTTTATTACAACATAATGAACCCATAATCCAGAAAGAAAAACAGAGCATATCATCAACTTCAAGAAACAAATTGTGGAGAAATTGAGGAACGTACCAAAGATGGGGGTGAGAAATGGGATGCCAAAGTTTGCAGTGGTGTAGTAAGATTGGAGAAGGAGTGTAATCGCAAGAAAAGCAGAGTAGTGAGCTGTAGCCATGTTCAAGAATCTGAGAATAAAACAAAAGGAAATATGAACACTGAGAAGAGTACAAGAGGAAACAAAATAGGTATCATTTAATTAAAAGTGGGGGAATTATGTATATACACGATTGATACACGAGAAAAAATTATTTCCAATGGAGAAATTGTCAAAGTGAAATTAAGTCAAATGGGGTTTAATGATAGCCGTTGGCAGTTAAGGTATGATACTCTATGATCTGAAATAAATTTACACAGATCAAGATCTATGTATTTTTTTTTGTCAAAACTTGGGGATAATAATAATTAAAAAAAAAAGTTTTGTATGATAGATGATTGGTGCATAATAAAAAACAATTTCAAAGTAATATGGAACAAAATGAGTAATTAAAGTATCAAAAAGTCATGTGTATAACATCATGCTCTTAGGTAGTATTCAATAGTAGTAAACAAGAGTGTAATGTATATTTGATATATTTTCATAGATCTATACTAATTTATAAAAATTATATATTCACAAGAATTCTATTTATATTTTATAAAATTATTTAGAAAATATAAAATTTCCGAAAAAAAAAAAAAAAACATATTGGATTCATGTCCCAGTGCCCATCTCTACATGTCACATTGACGGACACACTAATACATTTTGGCCCATCTAATTTTCGGGTTTCATGGGCCGACTCATTAGCCCATATATTTTGGATCATTTCATGAATTTATTTGGGCCCATCTAATTTAATGGGCTAACACATATTCTTCATGAGCGGTGGCCCATCTTTCAGATTCTCACTTGAAAAATCATTACATGATAGTAATACTCTTCACATCCAAACCTACGCCTGAATCTTTATACTATTTGTTAATTTTTAGTTTATAATTAATAAGAAAATTAATTTCTACTATAATATGGATGCCCCAATTTGAAAAACAAACAAACAAGCTGTATATTAATGGGATTTTTAGAATATACATGTTGATGTATCAGCCCATAAGTTGGAATATTTTAAATACTTTTAGCCAAAAAGTAGTCAATAATTGAGAGATAATAAAACATTTTATTCAACTTTAATCAAAACATCCGTGTGTCCATCTATCTGAGAGAGAAAACAATATCACTTTCATAAATTATAAGTAACATAAGACGTGGACTATTAACATTTGAAAATAATGTCAATCTTAAGCATGAAATTTCAAAGTCTAAATCAATTATCTTCTCTTTATTTTTAAAATAAATAAATAAAATAGTCAATGAAACATATTGTCGTGGGAGTCTATTTTGTGTACAAGCAACTGTATACCAACTTGAATTTCCACGTTAAGTGTTTATTTCACAATGTAAAAGAACTATTCCCTGTAAATAAACTTTTAAACTTTTTGAGCATGTATTAAATTTTGGGCATTGATTATAACATATAACAAATATTTAATTTATAGAATAATAGATGAAACACCATTATGGAATAGGTCCCATTTGACTAGATACATAAGTTAAATAGAAAATTAGGGTAGTTGAATTTATATAGAATTCTAAAGGTAAATATTTCTCCCATTACTTCCGTATTAAATTTCACCACTCAATATCAATTCTCAATCTAAAAATACATTTTAATTACAAATTCACCACTTTCATGCGTATAATATATTTTATAATTTATTTATTATTTAAAAATGTTACATTATCTTCCAAAAATCAACAAAATTAATTTAATTTTTTTAAAAATCTCGGTGATTACAGTATTGACACAGAATTGACGGAGGGATGAATTTTTATTATAAAAAGATAATGTATATGCTTTGAGAATCAAAATCAAACTCTAATAACATATTGATTTATAAAGTTAATGGGCCAATAATAAAGTTTTTAAATGTAAAACAAGATATGAAACATGAGAGCTTCCCTAATTTTACATTATATTCACGAGATATTGTAAAACAAGGTATGGAACATGAGAATTTTCCTAATTTCACATTCTATTCACGAGACGTTGTAACTGATTTTCCACATATTAATTCATTAGGCTAGCTCCTTAGGCTTACTAACCTGATCAGAAGAAATAAAATAATAAAAATTAGAGTAATTAATCTGTAAAATTTATTATTTTTAATATATTTAAAAAAATTTCAAATGTGGAGTAACTAAATATACTAATGAATCAACACATTCTAAAGGTAAAAATTAAACATTGAAGCGAAGAAGATAAATCATAAAGATAATTTTTACACAATCAACTTGATTGAAAATGAAAAATGTTACCTTTTAATTCTTGATATTTATTTAATAGTAATTTATTACTTTTTGTTGCTCAACACTACACATTATATTGATAGTGATGTAATTTAATTCTTGAAATTTTTGTCATTTAATAAAGTTGTTTTGTAGTAAAATTGGGCCTATCATATTCTGCAGAAAAGGCCATACACATAACTACACTTAAATAGAGGCCCTCCCTCACAAGGAAGAGAGACAAAATTAAGATTGTAATCAAATGAAACAAACCATGTGCAACCATTTTACTCACAAATTTAATAAATATTAATTAATAATAAAAAAGATTAAAATAATACACGCATATAGTATATATATTCAACCACATAATTATGTATATCCATAATGTCACATGTAAGATTGGTTTCAATGTATTGAGTGGGTATTAGGTCAAGTAGATAGTACTATTAATTTAGTATTTAATTGTTAATGATTAAATTAAATGATGTAGTGATCACATATATTTGTATAGTTTGTGACATAACAATAAATATGTATTGGCTTATTGGAGAATGTTTCTTGATAATATGGACTAGTATGTAGACATTAGCTAGCAACCCACATGGCTATTCAACTCAATTACTACATGGAATATATGTATATTATATTTTGTGTTATTTAAAGAAAATTAGAGAGTAAATGGGAATTACATGAATTTTAAATATATTTGGATGGATCAAAATTAATCATATTAACTAGGAAGAATATATGCTAACGATACAACTTTTATTAAATTCGTTTTGTGAAACGTTATTATACAAGTTTTTATCAATGTAAAAATATTTCAACATCTAAACAATTTATAAACAACAAAGAACGAGATTTTTTATTTATTTTGTGTTCATAATTAGTTATATTATTGACTAATAATTATTCTTAATATGTCGAAGAATTAATGCAAACATAATTGAAATTATTGTGGTGAGCGAAATAACATTTTACGTATTATTATTCCAATTGCATATTTGAATCACCTCCTACGTTCATAATTTAGTAAATAGTGTACTTCATCATTAGAGTCTCACCGCTCTTATCCTGGGGATTGATAAATGAGGTAGATTGTAGAATGTGCCTCAAGTGGCTTATAGAGAGACCACATAATTATTAAATATTGTTATTAAATATTTCATCATCTAAACATCCAGCGATTTACCTTCTTCACCAATTCCCAGTGGGCAGTGGGGTCCCTAATGGTGGGTACACCATAATAAAAACTATTTCAACTTTACACTTTTTGATTTCATTCGTATTAATTTTAATTTTACAATTTCATAAAAAAAAGTTAATTATTTAATATTCTTTTAATATACTTTAATTTTAAATTTGTCATTATTTTTTTAACACACATAACATACTTTATCATTTATTTATTACAAAAAATATCAAATAATTACCTCAAGAGTAACTCAAAAAATAATTTTTATTAATATTAGTTTAAACAGTAAATGTGAGGATGAATTTGAAACGAGAAACAGTTAGTCTTTCATTAATCTCCATGCTAACGTAAATGTAACCATACTAGAGGTCAAATGATGTACATTTAATAAAGAGTTCAGATGTAGTTGGATGAATAAGAATGTATGTATATTATTATTGGTAATATTAACACTTTGGGCAACCCCATCACGTACGTCGATATTAGTAATTAATATGCCTTAAAAAAATGCGTGTACGTGAAAAAATGTATGCATGTATCAGTATCAGTATCAGTATCAGAGAGCATTTAATTTAATAAATGGAAATACATAGATAATAATAATAGTAATAAATAAAATGGGATCAAGTACAAGTTGTAGTGGGTGAGGGTTAATATAGTAACATTAAGCCCCACAGCTTGGCAAGGAAGATGTGACCATGTGCTAGATCCCATAAATCCCACCCTTCCCTATGTACCATTCCCAATTTTAATTTTTTTTTTTAATGAAAGATAGTGCCCTTCATTTTTTTTCTTTTGTTATTCATTAAATGTAAAAATACTTAAAATAAATTATCTTAATTCAATATTGACAAGATTTTAATTCATTATCGAGTCAAATTTTTTCATCGAGTCAAGATCATTTATGTTATTTTGAGCATTTTTAAACATGTCCTTGAAATGTAGGCACAAAAGAAAAAAAAATTAAATTAAAATGGTAACCATTGCATTTGACCATTTTTTAATTAGTATACATTCCGTCCTCTCTAAAGTCTAAATGTTCTTATTTTATAATTTTCTATATACTCCAAAAATATATATATATATTTTTTTTGAATAAAAGGGTCTCATATATCACTCACTATTCACTACTAATACAATATTTAATAATACTCTTCAATTCAACTTAAAAAAAAAAAAAATCTCACCATTGAAGGGGACAAAGAGTATATAAGCATATGGGAAAGTACTAGTATTTTTTATTAAGAGGGAAGATAATATTTGAGAATTTTTAGCTATTTATCATAAATGAGTATGTTTTGTAATAAGGGGAGGGAGTAGATGAATTAAGTTAGCACATAAAGGTGAAAATTAAATGTAGTGTGAGGTCTTTTGCTCCCGGGGACACCGTGTTCCTTTGTAATTTCCGTAATCTTTTACAATTTAAACCCCTATCAATACATATGTTTAAATAGAATTAGAGAGGGATGATTGTGTTCACATGGAAACACGGCGTGTTCCCAGAAACGCAGAAGCTTTTGCCTTGAATGTAAAGGGTTATTTGAGATTCTTTCATAAAGATCGTCTTACGTTTTCTAATTATTGTTATTATTTTTAATTATAAAAATTATAATTTTTTATTCATCTTACAAAAATTATTTAGTGATACGATATCACACAATTATTTATTAAATTGAATAAATTTGGGTTAAAAGCTAACAATATTAAAAAGAGTGAGTATAAACAAATTACACTTAATAGAGACAATGTGATCACACTTGTACTATTCTCGTGAATCATCTCATCTATATCCGTAATTATATAATGAACACTTACAGGTGAAAGAAAATTCAACCATTTCTCTTAAAATTTATAATATCTTTTTAAGATATTGTTTCCTTATCTTAATAGTCATCCACTAAGTGACACGTTAAACTAAAATAACACAGAAAATGTAAAAATAAATCTATAAGATGAGAAAAAATAAAAAAGTAAACCATTATATCATTCTGGACGAAGAAATAAATATATTATTAATTGCATGTATTGTTGGTTCCTCAACATTAAGGTTCATATAGTACGAGTATGAACTCTAGGGAGCAATGCCTCCCCTTAGGAAAACATTACTTTTCTAAAAATATATCGAGTGTTATTTTAATAATACAATACTCCATATAATTCTAGTATATAAAAGAATAATGGTATATTATGGAGCCTATCTTATCCTTTTATTAATTGGAATTTATCCTTTTATTAATTGGAATGTTCTATTAAAAGAGTTATATTTTCCTTTGTGATAGATAAGATTCATTAATATATTTTTATGAAATCCACATATAACACTAATACACCTAATAACTATTACATTAGACAAATTCTTTTATGAGACGTTATATATGTGAAATGGTTTGTGAGATGTGTTAAAGTATGTCTATAATATAAATAAAACATGTTTAATTATTGTTAAAATATATTTTTTAAAGTATGATAAATGATGAATTAAAGTATGATTTTAGGGTGTTGTAATATAATTCATTATCGAGATATTTTAACTATCAATAAGCATACTTTACCTATATAATAAACATACTTTAGCTACGGGCCGTCTTACAAACAACCCGTCTCACAAGAGAGTATCTCATTACATTAATATTTATACAAAAAGGGCTCGTTTGGTACCCCTTAATAGGGCCACATAGCATCTGTTGTATGCCTTTATATGATGTTTGGTAGCCAATATAGTGATAATAAGGGGCCCTGTAATAAAGTAACGGCCCGGTAGAAAACAGTGTGTCTCTTTGCATAAATTATGCGGAGCTGACCGCTGTATTAGTAACATGGATCGCACAGTACATTCAGATAAAATTATTAAATTACCGTTCTATCCTTATTAGATGACAGTTGTATTCCATTGTTGGCAGATTTCATCAAAATTGCATCCGCCATTTAATCTTTATTTTTAAAACATTTATTGCTTTATTTTTATACAATTTATATTAATTTATTTTTATATAGGTAAAAATAATACTTCAAATAATAAATTTGATTAAAGAGTTTTATTTTCAAAGAAAATAAAAAAGTATATTTTTTGCTATTAACTAAATAAAAATTTTAAATTTTTATTAAAAAAATTATAGTAATAAAATGTTGATATAATTTAGTAATGAAAATTTAAATGACCAAATAGTTTTAATAATAAAATAAAAATTTAAATAAAAATATTTTTTTATGTTTACTTAAATTTTTGGAGTATTCAAATTTTAAATAATACTACAGATCAATAAATTTTTATTTTTAATTTTTAAAAAATTAATTTAATCTAAAATTTTAATCTTAATTTCAATCTTAAAAACTATTTAAATTATGATCTATGAATTGAATAAGAGTGTATATTGAGTGCACCTGATATATGTGTATGACTTTTTATTCTATTTTATATACATGTTATTTTATTTTGTATACGTATTTTGTAATAATTGTATACTTTTTTCACACTAAATTTTTTATTAAAAAATTAACATCCATATGTGTATAATTTTTTATTCGATGGTGTATACATGTTTTTTAATAATTGTATATTTTTTACACTCAATTTTTCATTAAAAAATTAGCAATTAAATTGTATATATTTTTGCTCATAATTGTATATGTTTTTATTTATATTTGTATATGGAGTGCATATTATAATTAGCCATTGATTAAAGATTAAGAGAATGAATTTGTGAGATTAGTGTTTGATTTTTCTACTTAATTTGGTTGTTTTGCCCTAATTAATTCTAGAATATTTTTAATTAAATTTATGTTTAAATTTGATTTAATCGAGTTTTTCTAAAATTAGGATTCTTGTATAAATTTGAATTGAATTAATGAGCATTCTTCTTTCTACTGATGATAGTGCGAAATTAGGAGGATATGCAAATTATTATTATTATTTCTTTTGGGAGTAATATACTGTCACAGGAGATGAAGACCCAAAGTTAAGATAGAAATGTAAAAAATAACGTTTTGTTTTAATATATTTAAAATATTATTTATTTATAAATAAATTTTACAACAAAATACTATTTACTAAATGGTTGTATTAAGAAAATATAATTTTGTTTTGTTATCTTTATCTAAATAAATAAATAATATATATAACACTTTATACTTAATATTACTATCACCTATCAAACACCTTCAAAATATTAATCTAAATTTTTACATATCCTACCAAACAAACTCATCTTTTTATATTACCCACTAATATAAACATATATAATATTTACCTTCGTAATACGACTTTATCTCGTAGTACCTACCAAGCCGAAAAGTAAAAAATGAATATGAGTGAACTAAAATAACAAATACTCCTATTAGATTCCAAGTCTTTCATAAACAATCCATTGTGCAAGTCATACTATGACATGATGTAATAAACAAAATAGTAAAGAAAAACATCAATGGAAGAAAGGAGAAATTAAATAAACATTAAAAGGATATATTATACATATGATAAATAATTGAGACAGACATATAAATTTCTTCTCCAAAATAGGTCCCAAATTTAATGTCAGATTAAATCTGATTCTCTCTCACCCCTACATGAGTATTTTACACTGATCAAGCATGTTCCTCGAACCAATTTCACATGCTTTGTCATCCATCTCTCATTTTATTTATTTTTATTTATTTTTAATTTTAAATGAAATATAATTAAGTAATTTTAGCTCATTCTACAGGTAAAGAATCAACCCCATCATCTTAAACAGGAGTAGTTGTTTTACTTCTTTCAAGAATCCGATCACGTATATAATATTAAGCATAATTAGGCTGTTACTTATCTGTTTATTCTTCCATTAATGGTGTTTCTTGAAATTATTTTTATATTAATACACACTTCATTGACAAAGTAGTTGGCTGTATTTCATCTGTACTAAGTACATGTCATAATGGGTTGTAATTACTTCTGAAAGGTATTGGTCATATGAGGAGAGATTTAAGACACACAGAGAGAGGTTGAAAACAACTTCAAGAAAATCTTACGTTGTTCTTGATTTCTCTTTTGTTTCTTGTGATATTATATGATTTAAGCTGATCAGAGATTCAGACAGTGAAAGGAGATGGGGAAAACTGGCAAGTGGATAAGGAACTTCTTGACTGGGAAGAAAGACAAGGAAAAGGAGAGAGAGAAAGAAAAAGAGAGCAAAAATGAAGTTTTAGTTAACAATGTCTATGACCACCACCGTCCAACAACTCCCATTTCAATCCCTCAGCCCACAACGCCGAAGGAGAAGCGGCGGTGGAGCTTCCGCCGCTCCTCCGCTACCGCCCCGGGGAGACAGGAGTCGGACAATGTCTCCATCACCTCTCTTGCGATGGAGAACGATACTAAAAAGCATGTATTGGCCGTGGCCGTAGCCACGGCCGCAGCGGCTGACGCTGCCGTGGCAGCCGCCAAGGCTGCTGCCGCGGTAATTCAACTGACGGCCGCTGCTTCTAAGGCCAATGCCGTCGAAGAAGCGGCTGCCACTAAGATTCAGTCGGTTTTTCGAGCCTATTTGGTATGTTACGAAAATTGATTGATTAATTAATATCATAGATCAAGATTCTTTTTAGAATAAAATTTTGATTTGATTTATGTTGTAATTTTCAGGCAAGAAAAGCTCTGAATGCACTGAAAGGATTGGTGAAACTGCAAGCATTGGTGAGAGGACACTTGGTAAGAAAACAAGCAACAGCTACACTGAGATGTATGCAAGCATTGGTAACAGTTCAGGCCCGAGCCCGAGCCCAAAGACTCCGAATGGCAGAGGAAATCAAATTCATCGATCAAAAACACTTCAATCACAGAAAATCCACTCAAGAAAATATATTCAGGAGCTCCAGTCAAGTAAGTCGACAAATTAACGGTCAAATTTTTGGCGCCGTTTATCGAATTCCCACTAAATCGAAACATTTCAGGATTTCGGGCCAGAAGAGAACATCAAAATAGTAGAAATGGATCTGGGAGACTACAAGCCAGTCACAAAAGCCCGCAATAGCTACTCCAACCACCACACCCAGCCCGAAAGAACAGAGCACCGTATCTCCACCCACCGGAGCTCCACCAAGCAAGACCACCACCACCACAACCACCACCAAATCTCGCCGTCGCCGTCGGCGATCACCGACGTGAGCCCTAGAACATGCAGCAACCATTTCGAGGAGTATTCATTCGGCACGACGCAGAGCAGCCCGCAATGCTACTCCGCAATGTCGAAACCCGACCCGCCCCAAATCCCGTTCTCGTATCCGAGATCCGAATACGCGGAATCCCTGTGCAGCGAGTACCCGTTCTACCCGAATTACATGGCGAATACGGAGTCGTCGAGGGCAAAAGTTCGTTCCCAAAGTGCCCCTAAGCAGCGGCCCGTGGAGACGTACGAGAGGCAGCCCAGCCGGCGGCGGCCGTCCATAGAAGGGCGGAATGTTCCACGTGCGGTGAGGATGCAGCGATCGTCGTCGCACGTGGGATCTACGGCTCAGAATTATCAGTATCCATGGTCTGTTAAGCTTGATAGATCAGCTGTTTCGCTTAAGGATAGTGAGTGTGGATCAACCAGTACTGTGATGACTAACACTAATTACTGCAGATCACTCGTTGGATTCGACGTAAATACTTTTAATTAATATCTTTAATTATAATTTTATTTAATTAATTAATTTATTTATTTAACATATACTGATCACTTTTTTTTTTTAAATAATTATTTCAGGTACATGGATCAAGGTACTAATTTCCTGTGATTTAACATGGCAGAATTTGAAAAGTGTGTAATAATTGATTTTATTTTATTTTATTTTTAGTTGATTTAATCTGGTTATTTGGGAGCACTGTTTAAAGCTCTTGCTTTGTACTAGTATTTTTTTTTGGGCATTTCTGTGACTACTGGGTTTCGAGTTGCAAACTCAATTTTATTTAATTGTAAACACTTCACTTAGTTTGTTCATATGGAGCATATGTTAATTGAAGATATTATTGCACTTGCATTGTACTCCATTAACTTTTTCTTTTTTCTATCATATGTGAACATGATTTATGAGTATTAATTGAAATACTATTATATTTTTAATGTTCCAACACTTTTTTCGTTATATTATACTAATATGAGATAAAAAAAAAAGTATTAGAGAAAGTCTCTTGTGAGACGGGTGGTCGATTCATCACTAAAGTATGCTTATTGTATAAATTTAATGGTTATTAAAATATGTTTTCTAAAGTATGCTTGATTATACATTAAGTATGATTTTAATGTGTTACAAAATGATTTATTATTAAAATATTTTAACTACAAATTAATAAACATGCTTTATCTATACAATAATCATATTTTAGTGATGGATCGACCAGTCTCACAAATAACACGCCTCACAAAAGAGTGTCTCAAAGTATTATGCAGATAAGTGGAGTATTATGTATGGGAGAGATAAGGAAGTAATACGAAAAATGTTTGTTTTGGGTTGAGATTAATATTGTGATGTGTTTAATAAAATTAAGTATAAATGTAATTTTACTTTTATATTCTCATTCAATTTATAAATTTTCAATTATTATGCCATTTTCTATAAATAGGAAAATATAACCCTAATATTAACATTATTTAAATTACATCCTATACTATTTAAAATTAAAATTAATATAAATTAAAATTAAAATTAATATAATCAAATAAAATAAAAACTTCAATATACTATTCCGTCTGCTTTCTAATTTTCAAAACAAGAGACTAGCTTGGACTTTATTTTAGGTGATTTGCAAATAAATTATAATTTAAATTTGTATAAATCCCAGACAATGAACTTAAATTGTGAAGAAACAAAGTGGGGGTGCCAATACTAGCGATAGCAGAGGCGGATCAATGAAGGTACAAGGGTACAGCTGTACCCCCAAAATAAAAAATAATACCTATATATATAGTAATTAATATTCAATATTTGTTAGTGGTTTAATGGTTATGACACATTCTGTGGGTATTCAACGTTGAGGGTTCGATTCTGGGTTTCATTTATCTTTTTTACCATTTTATTTATTATTTTTATAATTTAATTTACATTTTTAATAATTTTCTTTATATGTATTTTATTATTTTTCTGTAATTTTTTTTATTATTTTATTTATCAAATATGTTTCTCTTAATATAATACTACATCTTTCTTTATTTTTTTTCCATTTTAATTCGTGATGTTTTTTTATTACTTCACTCGTGTGTGTATATTTTTTTTTTATTTGTTTGTTACCTAAATTTTTAGTTGCAATATTAATTTACATTTAATTCATTATTATTTTCTAAATATATATTATAAATTCATGATAATAATGTCTTAAATTACTTTTTAAAAATAAAAATTGGATGGTATCAATAATAATTGTAATTTTTTTATTTTTTTAAATAAATAGTAATATTTTTATATTTACATGTCGTATATCTTTTTTACCATTTTATTTATTATTTTATAATTTAATTTACATTTTTAATAATTTTCTTTATATGTATTTTATTATTTTTCTGTAATTTTTTATTATTTTATTTATCAAATATGTTTCTCTTAATATAATACTACATCTTTCTTTATTTTTTTCCATTTTAATTCGTGATGTTTTTTTATTACTTCACTCGTGTGTGTATATTTTTTTTCATTCGTTTGTTACCTAAATTTTTAGTTGCAATATTAATTTACATTCAATTCATTATTATTTTCTATATATATATTATAAATTCATGATAATAATGTTTTAAATTACTTTTTAAAAATTAAAATTGGACGTTATCAATTATAATTGTAATTTTTTCATTTTTTTAAATAAATAGTGATATTTTTATATTTACATGTCGTACCCCCAAAATTTTTTTTCTGCATCCGCCCCTAAGCGATAGGAAAATAGTGAAGTAACCCTGTTCTATGGTGTAAATCTTGATTTTATATTCTACCACTTGTGGTGTGGAAGCTTCAAATGGAAGTTTGAAAATCTGAAAAAATTTAATTTATTTAGAAATTATTTTGGTTTATCATAATTTCTTTTACAGTGTTCTTATTTTATTTTTTCTTATAATTATGCTGGTGGGCAAATTTTAGAGATTCGATCAGTGGTTCCTCTAGACTAAGAGTGACATTGAAGATAACACGGTTGAGAAGATGAACAAGAAAATATTTTGAAGAAACGACAATGGTCAACGATATGGGAAAAAAAGTGAATAAGAAGACATTTTTGTCTTTTCTCTCTTTAGCATGGAGCACTGTTAAAACCTAATATGGTATACTACGGTTTTGGGCCATATAGCTAATGTAAAATATATACTCCCTCCGTCCCAATCAAATAGCACCATTTGCTTTTTGCATGTAAATTAAAAAGTATTACTCCATCCGTCTCATAGTTAAGTTCATCGACACTGTAGATACGAAGTTTAAGAAAAATTTATTTTTGACCAACTTTATTGACTTTTTAGGGTATTGTGGTATTTTTAGTTAATAAATAAATTATAAAATATGTTGTGTGTGTTAGGTGGGAGTGATATTTTTGAAATTAAGATAACTTTTGAGATTGTTGGTTAATGTGAAGTTTTATTTTTTGGGTGGTGAACATAAATGTGGGACGGACAAAAATGGAAGGTGTGAACATAAGTGTGGGACGAAGGGAGTATTATTTTATGTAAAGTGAGTATGTGTATTAAAGAGATGTGATGGGTAGTGCTCGATCATTGATTGACCTTTTTTTTACTAAAAGAGGAAAATTGTGCAATTTGAACAAGACGCCCAATATAATAAAATTGTGTTATTTGTGCCGGGTCGGGGGAGTAGTAAATTTAAGATCGGGGCTAAATTTTTTACAAGCTCTTGCTACAAATTATATGACCTACCAAACATAATAAAAGTGACCTATAAACCGCTAGTATTTAGTTATGTTCAGACTTCATAGTTTAGTTTATGTATAGTCGAATCACATTCTAATAAGACAAGTTATCAGTTGGGCCTAGCTCAATTTTATAGTTGGGCCTAGCCCAACATTAGCTAGTATATGTTATAGGCTTTAGTGGGCCTGGACATCTAAGCTAAAGCTTGGGCTAACTTTATATTTTATTCCTAAAGGGTGATGGTACAGCTACAAATCTATAATACTCTCTTCCTCATATATTTTTACCCACTTTTCATTTTGGACTGTCTCAAATATTTTTATCCATTTTATTAATGACAAAAATACATAACATTTTATTATCTAGTACTTTTTACAATCTCAACAACTTTAATTACTTTTTTACACTTTATTCATCATTCCCAACAACTTTATTTACTTTTTTATTTTAAAATTATTAATATATCCCTACTTTTTCTTAAATTATATATTAAAAAAATAACACGTCTTAATCTCCATGCCCGTATAAATGGATAAAAATACCCGGAATGGAGGGATTACAATAATGCTGAATTTCATTTCCGTCTTTTATCTACTTGTTAGCATTGATTATTTTATAAATGAAAACACCTAATAACTATATGAGAGTGTTTAACTCATTAAAATGGCAAAAAAGTAGGAGTTAAGTCGAACGAGATCTTAACACCTTGTTTCCAATTTCCAAAATGTTGATTGGTTTCGTTGTGAAATTGAAAGTGAAATTGGCAAGAGATGACATTGGGGAAAAATTTAGGAAAATGAAAGTGAGATAAAAGGATTTTAGTTTGGTGGTGATGTCCACAGTGTAAATTCAATCTGAGACCCAATTGAGTAATTTCAGAATTTGTATGGAATTACTTTTGAAGGTTGAATAATAATATGGCGGTCTGCATGATAAAATTAATGTTAAAGGGAATAATGTTAATCAGCGGAACAAGATAAGTGTAACGGCCCCCTTCACAAAATAATATGGTCTCCTAAACACTGTATAAGATCATATTAATTGTACGAAGAACCCTTACTATACCATACCAAACAAAGTGTAATTGTACAGTCTGAATTTCCTAAATCATTTGGTATATCAGTCTTCTATTTCTTCCTTGAAACTAGTAAAAAACGAGTTATACAAGATTAACCAATAAATAAATAAAAAATGCTAAGAGTAATTCCATTACCTAATTATATCTATGTATATCTATGACTAATGACACAAAGTTTGATACTACTAAATGTGACATTTACAGTGATATACTCCCACGTCCGTTTTTAAGGGTGTCATTTGTTTTCTGCACTTGGATTAAGAAATATTATTATTTTATGTGTAGTGGGTAGTTGTATTAGTGGAGTTGAGTCCCATTTTTTAGTTGTATTAGTGGGTCCCATATATATAAAAAAAATGAGATTCTTGAAGGCGGACGCCCAAAATAAAAAAATAACACCCTTAAAAGCGGATGAAAGGAGTATTACCTTTCAAGTTTTTAGTAACCATCAGCCCCACAAATATATAACCATGGCTTAGTTTCATAGTGGACTTTTGCCCCACAAATATATAACCATGGCTTAGTTTCATAGTGGACTTTTTCTGATGCAATAATATTGGATTTTATGGGTGGAGCTGCTAATGTTGTCTGTTTAGGGTTCGATTACTTTGAGGAATAGGGTTAGGGTTTCGTGACCTTGGGTAAGGGTTACAGTGAGGCTTAGTTAAAATATTAAGGTGTGGTTAAATACACATAGAGTTGATTACTTTAAAGGTTTATTTGTAATACTTTTACAAAAATACCCTTAATTTAATTATGTGAAAAGTCAATTTGGTGTGAGAATACTCTCTTCTCTCTCTTCGACCAAAACCCGTTTCTTCTCCATAGAATCCACATAAATAAAGTAACGACATTTTCGTTTCTTCGATTTCAAAATCCAATTGTCAATTCGTTTCTCCGACTTCGAAATGGAAGAGATAGAGCACAAGTTCATCTAAGTGAACGGAATGAAGCTTCAACCGGCGGAGATTGGGAATGGCTCATTGCCGGCGATGGTTTTCCTTCACGGATTCCTTAAAACATGGTACTCGTTGCGCCGTCAAATGATGATCGCCGGCAAGGTCGGGTTCAGATAGAAACCTACATTTGATTTTCGATATCTCTAGTCCCAAATTCAAGTCTTCTTCATCAGCGAATCAAAGACAAAGATATGAAGACCTTCGTATCCCCTCTCGCTGCCTCCATGGTCGGTGTTGGAAGGATTTAGTGAATCGTCGATGGGAGGTATGTGTGTTCACGAAGGCCTGATCTTTCTGGAGAATACGAACGTTGATGCTATATCAGCCGTGTGCCGCGACGGCGTGTTGGTTGTGACGGTGTAGAACCTGTCGCCACTGGAGCCAAAGATTATTGACATGAAAACTAGTAAATAGTCAACCATGGATAGATTTGACAGTGATGATGAAGACAAAGGATGAGGATGATTCGGAATTTGGAAGGGTAAAAAAGAAATTTCATTGTGTTAACCCTCCGGATGAGATTTGTCCTTCCAACTTTCAAAGGATAAGGAAGCCCTCAGGATGCCCTCCAGCTCAGCATATGACACCGGGCAGACAAGGGCCAGGGGTTATCCCTCGGTTGCAACCTTCAAAGTAAGTGATTCTTAACCAGAGTTCACGATGGGATAACCCCTGTTAACCTGCAAAGTAATCGAACCCTTAGTACTACTCCCCCAGTGTTGTTATAACCAAATCAGAGATTAAATCGGTGTGTCCAACAATTCAAGGTTCAATTGAAAAAGTGTAAATTATATATTATTAATTATTCCCTCAATTCTAGAGGATCGTTCACTCTTTTCTTATTTGTTTGTCTCACATAATGGTTCATCCCCAAAAAGGAAATATCCTTTTAATCTAACACCTCAAAAGTACACATTAATTTAAAAAAATGACATCCATTCTTTCTACACATAACATACTTTACAAATACCATATTACCCCCTAAAAGTCAATAAAATTAATCAAAAAGTAATTTTTTCTTAATATCCGCGGTACAGTAAAAAGTGGATCATTTTCTGAGACTGAAGGAATATATTTTATTATTGGGTGCGGCTATTCGCACCCAAAAAATTACTAGACATACCCCAAAAAGAATATAAATATAAATATTTTAATTCAAAGGATTTAAACACACTTATAAAAATGTATATTCATAAATACATTACTAAACATACCCCACCCTTTAAATAAATTACTAAACATACCCCACCACTACCCAGCCTTAAATAATTTACCCTCTTTACGCATGAATCTCTTCCTCCTCTTTTTTCTTTTACAACAAATCGCATATTAAATATATAAAGTCAGAACACGTAATATATTATAGCTGATGTTTATAGTTAACTAGTCTCCATTGGTATCTCTCCATTGTTCCCCAATGCTTACAGATGAGATATGTCTTATATTGAGAGAAACCCTGTTTTTCACCTGTTCGAGCTTAAAAATTCTCAAGATATATTTACATTAATCACAAGTTCATGACTAGCTTCTTTCATCTATGAAAAACAAGACTATTAAACAAACAATAATAATAATAACTGAAGAAGAAGATCAGCTATATTAGCATTTGCTATGCATCTGTAATTATCAAGAAAACATGTATGCAGATGCTTAATCAATTAAACACCACTATTTAATTGATTCTCTTCAATTATGCAGAGGCTTATTTTAAAGTGATAATAATTATATCGTCAGATCAAACCCATTACTTCAAAAAAACTAGAATAATAATAGGATGAATTTGATCGAACCAATTGAGAACAAGATTATGTTTGGATCATAACACGAGAATTATTTTGCGAGGAGAAATACAAGCAGAATATTTATAGGATGAATTCACGACATAATTAAAATAAAATTTCCAATAGTTTTCAGATTTCTTATTCGCAGAATTCAAACTAAACCTAAAATTGAGGTAAACTTAGAAAATGAATACTGTGAAACAATAAAAGTTTGGATATAAAGAAAAGAAATTTGATTTTTTGTGTTGGTATCCAGCAATTCAATTTTATTTTTGTTGTTGTTCGACAATTTGATGAGAACTGACGAGCATCGCCATGGGTATAACTCATATTTACGATGCAGTAGTGGTGGGGTATGTTTAGCAATGTAATTAAAGAGTGGGGTATGTTTAGTAATGTATTAAGGAATATACATTTCTATAAAGGTATTTAAGTCATGTGAATTAAAATATTTAAATTTAATTTTTTTGGATATGCCTAGTAATTTTGAGGGTGCGAATAGCCGCCCCTTTATTATTTTATGATTTTATACATAACATATTTAAATAGTAATAGAGAGATTTTATTTAATAGTAGTACATAAATAACTATTCATCTTCGTGACTGTTACTTTACATAGAATATGTGAAATAAAGTTAAAAAAATATATTTAAATAAACATAAAAATTCAATTTTAAATTTGAAAAGAGCGAATCTGAAAAGAAAGTGTAATGAAGTGTCTGAAAAAAAATTAGAAAAACGAAAAATGGAATGGTAAGTGGCCCACGCCACAATTCAACATGTGTGTATTTGCTTTCAATTTGTAAAGTGGATTCATTATTGAAAAGCACAGAAATAACTCCAACCCTAATATAGACTCGGCTTCCGCGACCAAAATTTCAAGAACACAGCAGCTAGCCCTTCATTCCAAGAAATCCCAACAGATCTTTATTAGCCTACTTTGCTGCTGGTTTTTTCTCTTAGTTCTTTTCTTCTCCTCCACTCCAAAATTTGTTTCCGGTTGAATCGATCGGTTCGGTTTGAAAAACACTGCTACTCCCTTTCCACAAATTAGCCACGCCGCCGCGTCCATTGGAAGTTTCGAACGCCGTCGCACCACCGGCTGGAGCCAGATCCGTGCCACAACGTTGCAGCTAGGCCCCATTTCGTCTGCTTCGCGCCAGCCGGAAGCCCCACCACCATCGCCGGATCCGGATCCAGCAGCTATAACCCGCCGTCGTCGTTACCCTACCGGAGCTTACTGCCGCCGTTCGCCACGTCGGTCAGATCTGCCTCCACTCTACCCTCCATCAACCGTCACCACCACGATCTGACGCTGTCCGGTACCGCCATCTAGCCTCCTCTCCGGATCCGTCTTCTTCGGAAACCCTTCACAAGTCTATCTAACATAACCATACCAGATCTGCTGCATATGGCCTCACAAACGCAGACGAATTCAACGCCGCTGACTCTTGCGTTATCGGAGCCGAGCAGAGCCGGGGATCGCGGGTCCCACCACTTCTCACGGTCAGAGAGCCCCTGGCCGGCCGGATCTGCAAACTTTGGTCAACCGCTTGCTTAGATCTGCAAATACCAAGCTTGTGGTATTAACCGGAGTCCGAGTTATATTCGTAAGTTAATATTTTTTTTTTTAACTTAAAAGTTTTTACATTAATTAACTAGGGTACAGTGTTTTCCTTACGTTTTCACTGATATGTTTATTTTTTATAATTATAATGAATTTTATTAGATTACATCTTCCTAATTTGTTTCAAATTTAAGCTGGTTTTGGATCCATAAATTAGTTGGTCTTTCTGTATGAGAAAAACTGTAGGTAAATTATGATGGATCCGTGTAGATATAATTTCATCTCTTTTTCAATGCTTTCAACCATGTAATAATCAATCATTTTGAGTTATTTTATATTTATATTGGTTTCTCTCCAATTTTTAGTTAAGATTTGTTAGAAATATTCTAATTACAGCCAATTTACAGTTTGATTATATACATAGGTTTTATTTTTAGCTAGCACTAGCTCCATCAAATCGATGAGAAAGCGAACTTTTTTTTTTAAATCGTTGTTTGTTTTCAGGATTTAAATATAGATTTAAGGTTATTTAATCCATTCATTTGGATGGCATAAATCTCACCTTAACTCTTACTCGTGTTTAAATCTTCTGCAATACTTTGATATGATATTTTTTTGTGTTATTTTATTGGATATACATATAGGAAAATTGATGAGCACTTTAACTATACATTAAGTCAACCTGATGCGAAATTTGATTTACTTTAGAGATGATAATGCAATTGATGCAACTTTGAATAGGGCTGTAGTGTAGTCCTTGAAGTTTAGAGTACTCTGTAGTCCCTGTGTTTGTTTTTACCACTTTATATTACTAAAGTGATGATTAAAATCCTCAAACTTGGGATGAAATAGACGAAATTTATTTTGTTTGTGATGTGATACATATTTTATCGTGAGATATACTAATTGTCTTCTTCTTGTCCGTGATCAAAGACGGACATGTATTTTTGTGTGATGTACAAGTTTCTTTAAATCATGTTACGAAGGCTAGAGCTTTTGCGCTTCGATTTTCAAGATTTTAATTGTTTTTAAGTTATAAGTATATATCAATCAATGTGCCTTTAATTGTTCTTTGATTGAGGCATACTTATTTACTTAAAGAACAATTAAAGACATCTGGAAAATCAATATCGATGCGCAAGGGCTATAGCCTTAATAACTATGATTTAAAAAATTTGTACGACATCACATAAATTACATGTATGTCCTTGATTGCGTACATGAAGAAGACAATTTTCATATTTTCAAGTTAAAATATATACCGCATCACAAAAAAAATTCTGACGGAAGAAACTGGGCTTAAAATATTATGGCCTGAAACCTTGCTTGAACATTCTTGATCTACAAATTCATTCGTCATATGAATTGACCCTCAAAAGGTAAAGGATAATATAATAAAAAGAATTAGACATAATTGCAAACGTTATGCAATTATAACATTTATTTTAAGAAAAAGGTCAAAAGTAATATATGGGGGGAAGGGGAAAGTCAAAGCAATATGATTAATTGTAATGTTTAGAAGATTAATACCGGCGTGGTACGAGGTCCGCTCTAGGTAATAATGCATCATAAAATCAAAATTGGCCTGATGATACTCAGGTTCTTGCTACCAATAGAGGGGATATTATCAGGGCATTTAGCAAGGATTATTCGGAAAAAAGGGGGTGAATGAGTGCAGTAGTTAGCAGGGTGGGATTCTATAGCACAAAAGAATCCAATAAATGGGGTTCAGTTTTAATCACCCTAAAAATCCATAATATTACCAAATAGAAGATTATTACATCAAGGAGTTCATCCACTGGAGGCTTCAGCATCATTCCATGTTAACATCATGGGCAATGCAAACAACCATATTCTTATCCCAGATTTTAAACATCACATTAGCATTGAGCCAAAGCCCTCTATTGACATTCCACTATCTGGCTATATCTCCATGTAACACAAATGGCTACACATGCAAATGGAAAGCAGCTACTGCATCCACAATGATTACGTTAATAATGTAGAGTGAGTCTCTTGTGCACAAAAATTTAGATCCGTGCCCCCTGAGTAATTTTCGAGCCCTTTTATAATTTAAATTCCTTAGTAATACATATGTTTAAATAAAATAGGGAGGGGAAGGGTTGTGTTCACATGGGGACACAGATTGTGTCCCGAGGGTGCAGGAGCTTTTGCGAATAGTGAATACATTGGACAAGAGTAATGAATGATGCTTAAAAGCTGCGAGAAAATGTTGAAAGAAAAGAAAATTGATGAGTTTTGAAGGTTGAATGCTGATTCACCAAATAAAAAGGTACCGCAAGAATAGGAAAATCAACTCATATATTTTTTGATAGTAAAATAGACATATTATTAAAAAACTGGGCATGAGAAGTACCCATCATGTAACTTTACATGAGCCACTTGTTACATGCATATAAGAAACTGAAATTTTTCTTCAAGTTCTAAACAGTGAAATTACAAGATGAAGTTATAACATTTGCTCCACTCATAACACACAATCAATCTTGATGAATCTCTTCCAAAAATCTAATTCCAAATGCGGGCTTCAAGTTCTTCTACAATTGTATTCACCTTAATCGATTTGTTTGAAAACATTAAAGCATTCCTACTCATATGAAATGCTTATAAGGAGTTGGTGGAACAAGAGGTGTTGACAAGCCTAAATCTTGTACTTGTAACTGATTTTTATTTTTAATGTATGACCATGGGAAACTCATGGGTTTGTATCTTTTCTATTTCGTGTATGCTTGTCACACTTAGTTCTTCATTTTAGGGTTATGTTGAGTCTTAAAATGAATTTGAATCTCAGTTTAAACAAAACAAATAGATACATTGTTTATATATCTAGAGAAGAACACTTTAGTAAGACAATATCGCATGCATTAGGATGGTAGTGATTAGTTTGAGGCAAAATGCAGACCAAATCCAAGCATGAGTACATCAAACAATTTATGTCAATAGGGAACTATTTTTGTCGGTCTTTATACATATAAATCCATGTCTCACACCATACTTAATTTCAAAATTATAACTCCTTTACAACTCACATATATTTTTTTATGATTTATTTATGACTTAAAAATACTAAACTATCCACCATTTTTATAGCTCACATAACTTAATTATGATTTATTTATGACTTAAAAATACCAAATTATACCTAGAAGTAAATTTACCAAAAGTTAATATTTTTAATGATAAATTGATATTTTTAAGTAATAAATAAATCATAAGGTACTTAAAAATATCAAATTATCATTAAAAATATTAACTTTTTATTAAATTTCCTATCTACAGTGAATTTAAATATGAGGCGGAGGGAGTATTCGGTTTGTTAACAAATTTTTTTTATAAGAATACTGTTAGCTCTTTTATTAAAAAAATAATTATACATTTAAATAAAAAGAAATATATTTTATTTGGAAACACATACATTTTGAAAGCGATGGGTTGTCCCAGTTTAACGAAAAAGACAGACAGAATATATATATCTAAATAAAATGTTAAAACACACATGATAATAAAACATAAAATACTAAACATACAGCAGAAGACATACATATAAAGAGAATTTGACCCACGAATTTCAAAATTTCCTACAGGATTTTAATTCTGCAAAGCTTTATAGCAAAACAATCTCCATTGATGCATGGGATTATGAAAAGGTTATATGACAAACACTTGGAAAGTAAAGTCTAAAAATGCAAGACCGATCAAATTTTTACAATATAAATGAGAGAATAAACCTACCAACAAATGACATAAAAGAGTACGAATGCTCCGTAAAAACTAATCTCTCTAAAATATGAAAGAAAAGAGTACGAATACTCTGTAAAAACTGATCTCTCTAAAATATGAAACTCTATAAGTTTTTGGAAATATTATTTCTTATTTTACGATACCCGTCTATAAAATTATATAAACTTCCCACGTAATGGATATGTAGATAACTACACTAAAAATCATCCCTAGATAACACTTCAAGTTCTCTTCCAAAACTGTAGGAGTAATTTCAAATTCAAAAACTTGAATTCAATTCTTCAATTCAATTCCATCTCCTTTCTCATTCATATCATCTGTTTCAGCGGCCATTCAAGAAACCATTGATAACAAACTTTGTAAATGACAATTAAAAAAGGCTAAGTGTTTAACACAAAAATCACACTCACACATTTAATTACGAAAAAACATTGAGTACATAAAATTATCTACGTGCTGAATATCAACTCAATGTAATATGATATTCAATGTAATATCAAAAGCTAACTTGAATTCAAGACTAATATAATTATGATTTTATGGATAAGGTAAATATGCATAAAATTCCAACACCAAACCACAACCCCTACCCTACGTACCGCCCCACAGGATGCAACTGCCCATGGAGACATGAAAGAACAGTGCACTAAGTCTATAAGTACATAAACACAGGTTTTCATTACTAAATAGAGTACAACACACTATTACAAATCTAGCATTAAATTTTGAATAAATCCCAATTGTGAAGATTATATAAAATTCATGGCGTGATATCCATATAACTACTACAAACACAACACACTGCCACAAACCGAATCAATCTCAAAAACTCATCGAGTGCAGAAGAAAACAATTGTCATTGAGGCAAGCAATTCTTTTTCCTGTTCAACATTTAACAAGATTTTCAGTCCTATGGAACATCTTACAAAATTATGCAGGACTAAAATAGCTTGGCATATGTGAGATACACATTTTTAAGTCAATCAGTCAAAAATTAAAAAAATTCTCTAATTTTGATAAATTTGAAAATTCCTCAAAATTGCAAAAATTGAAAAATCCTTCAATTCTTCAAAATTTAAAAAACTTTTGCAAAATTTGTGAAAACTAGAAAATAAATCAAACTGCAACATATGCGAGATACACATATACTTGTTTGGATTCTTCAAAATATTTACCACGTTCATAAACCTTGGGTCAATACTAAATATAATTTCAAACAGGTTCATAAATCTTGGGTCAATACTAAATATAATTTCAAACAGGTTCATTCTCGTTGGATGTTGTAATATCTTCATAACTTAGCTTCAACAATAATCTCAAGAGATTGTAAAGAAAAGACACCAGCTACTATCAATTTTTTTTAAAACTCAACAAAAACACAAGCCCATAAAAATTCTGAAACAACAAAATTCTGGGTTACTTTCAATGTCATACCTTATGCACAACTTCAGATTAAATTTAGATTTTACCTAGTTATAGTGTATTTAACACGCAAAAGCAAATTTCTCAATGTTTACCTACTCTAATTATATTTTTGCAATCAAAATTAAATAGTGAGAAGTAAGTTTACAAAGTAGAAATTGTGGGGGCTTAAAAATGTGATTCTGCTCCCACATTATCAGTTGTAAACACTCCTTAAGAAACTATTAAGTCAGTAAATTACGTGCATGGAAAACTCAGAGGGCACATTCCACATATTAAGTTTGCCTCCATCCAATGGGTATATGTTGGCTATTTGTTAACATCAGTGCTATATCATGAAATGTTAATCCAAAGTATAAATATTACCATAGTTACGAAAAATATATATCATATCTCTAACCCTCAATAAATATCTCAATAAATATATAATGAACGATTAAATGTTAATTAAACTTTTGGTTATGGGCAATAACTCCTATCTATACAACTGAAAAGCAATGCACAAGCCAAGTAAAAAAAACCTGAGTTTGTGGTTCATATACATCTATAGATACGCAAGACAACACAGAATGATTTAAATTGTCAGACGAACAGGAGCAACAACTAACTGTAACAACAATTAACTGGTTGAATATGGAAGAAGATATTGAGGAATATTGAAAACGCAAACCAACCAAAGAAGTGAGGTTCAATACGTAATTAAAATAATTTATTTGGTCATATACAGTAGTAATACTCACGTTTGCCGACAGTTTTTTAGACGTGATGAATGATCATTAAACTATGATTTTAGATTGTTACAATATAATTTACTACTGATATACTTTAACTATCAATTAACATACTTTACCTATATAATAAGCATACTTTAATAATGAGTCGACCCGCTTATAAAGTTTACCCATAACTGTACTAGTTTAAATACCTGAATATTCTTAGCTGAGGAAATTCTGCAAATTTACCTATATATTCAGCAATGCAGTTTCTAAAAGGAGATGAAGAGAGCCCTAAACAAAATTCAATTCCTTAGGAATAAAAAATTGTTGGGCCTGTAGGATAATTGGGTTTAAGGGTTGCTAATTTTTTATGGGCTATAATACTTTTGTAGTAAGGTTAGCAATTTGTACAGCTCATTGCAAATATAAATGATGAATAAATGAAATTATTTGCTTGACGTAAATTATGTTTCACAATTTGTACTTTCAACATGTTGATATTGTTTTTTTTAAATAATAATAAATGAATAAACGTGTTCGTAAAATAAATATAAACATAATTAATTTATTACGCGTATTCAATGACATCGATCTTACATGAAATATTCAAATCAGAAACTGTAAATTTTCGAGACGATAAGTAATTGCTCTTTCGAAGTTTCAACATAATAAGGTAATTGTTTGTCGTTAAAAAATGTAATAATTTCTAATCTAATTCTACAATATTCTTACTCACAATAATTCTATACAATCACTTCCTATTAATTTTCATAAGTGGACACTTTAATGTATGTTTGCTTGAGGCTTTTAGCGTTAAGTGCTTGGTTTTAAAAACTATGAATTTTGAAAATAAATTGAATAATGATAATTTATGTTTAATTTTAGCTTTTGAAATTATATTTTAATTTTATGATAAATTAATATGTAAGAGGTGGTTTTTTTTTTGTGCTGCAATATCATTATTTTGTTCTACCATATGAGTTTATTGTATGATTGTTGGTATATGGTCAATTTTCTTTCTTTCATTTTTATTTTAACAAATGATCGCTCATTCATTAAGAATCACAAGAATAAGAGATATCGAGTAGGTTATCCACAAAGTTAGGAGACTCTACCCAACAATGGAGACTTGCAAAGTTTTATGAAGCTCGAGCAGGGGTGTATCTATGTGAGGGCAGCCCCGGGCTGCCCACCAAAATCTCATTATATTATATGTAAATAATTTGTATTTTTAAGTTTAGCTCAGTCCAAAAAAAATTTAAGCCCACCCAAATGAAATCAAAAAATAAATATATCTTTTCAAATTATATATATTCTATGAGCTCATTACAATAAATATTAAAATTTAGCTCATTCTCCGTCCACTCTTGAGAAGGTGATTCGTGCGTGTGTGTATATATATTTATTATTCTTTTAATTATTATTATTATTATTATTTTCTTTAATAAACTTAGTCCATCCCACTGCAATTTTCTGGATCCGCCCCTGAGCTCGAGCAATACAATGTGCATGATATTGACAGTAAGATGAACAAGTTTAATAGAATAAAACCTATTCAGTAAGTTTTTTTGATGTGACCACTTCTTTCTTTCATAAATCTGTTACTTTCAGGAATTGGTTCTTGTAATTTTGATTGGTTTTAATAGTATCTACACATTCAGAGAAAGAAGTGAGTGTTGATATATTTCGAAAATTATCAATTCACGTGAGATAATATAGATACAAGAGAAAAGAGATACTTTAAAGTACCCCAAATTAATTTTTTAAAAAAAAAAATCATGAGAGATGAACCAATTGAAAATGAATATTTGTCTGTCTGTGTGTGGATGATAATTTTTGTAATTTTAATTTTTAAAAATTTAAATTAAAATACATGTAAGTTTTTAAAATTTTCAAAACAAAAACAAAGATATCCTTACTGTTGATCTAGCCTGACAATAAATAGTGCTAGAATACACTCCCTCCGTCTTCTTTCAAATGTCACACTTTTCATTTTTGACTGTCCCACAAAAGTTTTGCACCTTCCAAAAAAAGCAAAAAGTAAAAAACAATCACTCTTTCCCATATATTTTATTTACAAAAAATCATCTTTACCTAACATACTTTATCATTTATATATTATAAAAAATATCATTATACCCCTAAAAGTTATCACTTTCTTAATATTCATGATTTTTTTTAATCTCCGTGGCGAAAAAAAAGACTCAAACTTTTTCGGGAGGGATAGAGTACCTGTTTAAGAATTTATGTCGAATCAAGAAATTAAATGGAAAAAAATTCTTCCCCACCATAGTTCATGTGATGGAATCTCAAAAGTCAAATTAAAAACAGTGAAATAGGGGCCCTATTTTAATTAATTTTCTAAAAGAATTGTATAATGTGTACAAATAGTTCTTCCACATTCATGGAAATGGAACTATCATTCACATGGTTTGCCTCAACTAGTTATGTTTGTTACGTCATATATGTATGCATCTAAATATATTAGTACCAATTAAATTAATTATTTATCACAATTATTGATTATGTAAAGCCCATTTTCCACTCCTTGTAATGGAAACCTCTATTATTATTGTTACTGTAATTTTCTTTTCTTTATTTTTATTATTAACGAATTGAACATAAATTGAGTCATTAGTGTAAGTAATTATGAAGATTTAAAATAATTGGAATTATAATGTCACTTTCATAAGAATTCAATTTAGGTCAGAAAATTGTTGTTTCATGTGCTAATTAGAATTTGATTGTACATGAGGTATTTCTTTATTTATTTATTCGGAATCTTATGTCACTAGATTTGTTAGAACCTTAATCAACCAATTGTTCAAGTAATAACTGCATTGGAATTTAATTTAATCAACCAATTTTATATTTATCATTTTAATTTATTTTAAGAAAAGGTTTATATTTTATTTTATTTTTTTATAATCATTTTAATTTGTTCTAAGAAAAGATTTATATTTTATTATTATTATTTTTTGTCCATTGGAATCCACACAAAATATATAAATAATACTTTATATCTTAATGAGCAAACACAACATTAATACAATTATTATACAATTATTTTGGGATGGAGATATAGCTAGAGAGTAATATATTCATAATTATATTTAATTTGTGATACTTTCTATAATTTTTTTAATGTAATACTTTTGAAGTTTTGGTTGGGTTTAGAGCACATTTGTATTTATTGTGACATATATCATATTCTATGTTTTAAATAATTGACACGTAGAATGAGAAAGAAATTTAATTAATGTAATTTAAACCTTCATTTTTAGAGTATAATTTTTCCCTCTCTTACGTGTTATTTATTCTGTAAATCTTTAGAGTACGTTTGAGCTATTTATATAGATATTATTTCCTGATATTTTTCTCAATACATATTTTATAGAGATTCTAATCGATTAAAAGAAAAAAAGTTTACTAATTCTAATTCCTAAAGTTTCCAACCGTCATTAAATTATTAGAGCAGATCCAATAAAGGAAATTAATTATACTAGAAGATAAGCACAATTAAGATATTGAATATATTCTCAATTATCTTTCTAAGATTTGGAAAGAAAAAAAATTATTAAATAAATTGATCAATAATCCACGAGGTTTAATATCGACGGCTTATTTTCTTAAATAAAACTAAAGTTGGATTGTATAATAGCGATTCCAGTAGTGCACAAATCAAAGTATCAATTTATGGGTTTTATTTATTTTTTAAATAGAGAAGTGAGGTAATTAATTAAGAGTTGTTCAAACTATATATATCATGAGGATTATAGTGCTTGGCTTTTAGTTTATAATAAGCTCATAGTAGACCTGTAACATCAACTTGCACTATTTTTCAAGCAAATACCTCTTATTGTCTCAAGGACTTTATGAGAAACATAAAAAATAATAATATATTAATAAAAAATATATTTAATTAATGAAAGTGATAATGGTAAAATAAATTTTTTATGAATAATTTATAGAATAAATAAAAAAATAAAAAAACTTGAAAAAATAAAATGATACTCTTTCCGTCCGTCTGGTTCAAATAGACTCATTTGCTTTTTGTATGTGGATTAAGAAGTATTATTATTTAATGTGTAGTGAGTAATTAAATTAGTGAGTGTGTAGACCCCAACTTTTAATTGTATTAGAGAAAGAGTGTGGGTACCATGTGTGTAAAAAGGAAAATTAAATCCTTAGGGACGGACGCTCATAATAGAAAAATGAAACTTTTTTAGGCGGACGGAGAGAATAACATTTTAATAAAAAGTACTAATAACTAATTAAAAAGTTTAAAATGATCTAATCATTAGAGTGTCATACTCAAGACTGTCCATTTTCAATAATATAATAATAAACATTTGTATGAGATTGTGTCAAGAGTTTTTTTTTTTTGTATATATAGATAAGAAGTTATATCATTATTATAAAAGGTGATGTTTGATTTATATAAAGTGATAATTGTTTAGTTAACAATTCATAAATTAGGAGTTATGACATTTTTAATATAAAGTGATAATATATTTATATAAGAATTAATTACTTAAAAATAAGTCAGGGTGAAACAAATAAGGTAAAACTTGTGTGAGATCGTCTCAATTAAGCTCTTACGTGAGACGGATAAAAAGTAGTAATATTATTATCACTCTCATTATAAAATGTTATCACTTTTTATTTATACTATAAAATTTTCATAAAATATATAATTTATGACACCATTATCATTTTTAATCAATTAAATAATAGTATCACCCTTTACATGAAACAGTCTTACACAAAAATTGTCCAACAAATAATTGAATTCTAAAGACATATTTGGCGTTGAATTATTTATGCCTCAAATTAAAAACGATTAGGAAAAATTTCCTTGACGTAACAAAATGATAAAGTAATTACTTTTTTTTTTACATGATGTTAAAGTTGAACAATATTCCCAACAATCTCCATTATTAGTTATAATCTAACCAAATTATAATGTATTATAAATGGGTGGAGCTTGAATGAGCTGTATAACAGGGTGAAATTTTAGTTTTCATCTACTATATTATCTCTCTAAGATTTACTAGTATTTGTTTTTAGAATTTAGTGCAAATTAACTTTTAATACTCCATAATTGTAATTTGATCAGCTTGTTTGTGTAACAATTTGTTCTTGTGATCTAAATCCCATGCAGCACCCACTTGCCTCCTCACAAGATTAGGTAAAAAATTTATACCGAGATCATCTTATGGGATAATAAAAAATTTGTGAGACTTAATAGATGAAAAATAATAACCTCCAATTTAACTATTTCATGTACAATGAACTAACATTTTAAATAAAAAGTGACAGCTAATTAATTTTAAAAAATAAAATAAAATTATTTTACAAAATCATAATAATAACCCAATATAATGCATTGAATATGTGCATAATATTTTATTTCAATTATGACTTATTGACTTGTTAATAAATCAATTATGATGTTAACTTTATAACGACTAGATGATCAAACCTAAAAGTATCAATTATATATATATTTAAATAGGTTTTTTTAAAATAAATAAAGGAAAGAAGATTCATGCATTTCAATTATTAAGGAGTATTTGAGAATATCCTTCATTGTGTTAATGTTAGGTTCTCAAATTGTTGCATGGTTTCAAAGTAAACCCATAAAAATACAAATTTGTGTGACATAAAGTTTGGTGCTCTTTTTATGGGTTAAAAGGAAAATGTCACCATGTCTTGTTTAAAGTCATGTCATCATTATTCAATTGAAATATGATGTTACACGTTAATAGAAATTATGCTCCTCAAAATTACAAGAATGCCAAATATAATGCTTTTTCCCTTATTTCATAATTCCCACTCAACTCATTATATGCTTCAATTAGTAGATATTCTATCAGGCAGATACAAAATAACCGAAAAATCTCCCGCGATTTTCATCATGTAATTTTAGTTGAATTTAATTTTTACCTTTTATATTATTTTTCTAATTTTAATCATTTTGTATTAATTTCAGTCTTATATTTTGTAAAATTTTTTAGGAGGATTAAAATTAAAAAAAAGGCTAATACTACTGTGCATCTGAGTGCACACACTTTCAGAAATGTATACAATTATAAACAAAAACATATACAATTATGAATAAAAATATACACAATTTGTTAGTGAATTTTTTGTTAATTTTTAAATGAAAATTTGAGTATAAAAATATACAATTATTAACATATACAATATTGAATGAAAAATTATACACATATGGATGCTAGTTTTTTAATGAAAAATTAAGTGTAAAAAAAGTATACAATATAGAATAAAAATTTATACACATATGGTGCGCCCATGCACCTGGTCCACCGGATATTAACTCTTGAAAAAATAGAAAGTTAAAGAATTGAGATTAATACAAAATAATTAAAATTGAAAAAGATAAAAGTTAAAGATCAAAATTGAATTCAATCAAAATTATAAGATTGAAATTAATATTAACTTTAAAATTCCCATTTTATTTAATATTTTAAGGATATTTTTGGTTGTAGTTTTGATAAACGATTTTGAGTTTTCAAAATAAAATCAATATATAAATTTTATAAATCGTACTAATATAAATATACAACTCCTATTAATTATCAATACACACTGTTCTAAGGAAAAACTTGATGATCATATTTCAATTTTTACCTTATTATTTTCTTTACAGTTACATTAATTAAGTGTGGCTTGGTTGAAATTGCAAAATGAGAATGACAGTGAGGATTATTAATGATTAATAAAAATGAGGTTGCTTGAAGGAGTGCAATTCGATTTCCATTACTTTATAAAAAACACAAGAAATATAAATTACTATCTTTTTATTTTCATTATCTACCCTTAATACCACTCAACGTAATTAAATAAAGAAAAAATCACTTGTGAGACGTTAATTATGTGAGATGGTTCATGTTAAGGTATGTCTATTTTATAAATAAAGTATGTTTAGTGTTTATTAAAGTATACTTTTTAAAGTATGATGAATGATGAATTAAAATATGATTTTAGGGTGGTGTAATATGATTATTATTAATATATCATTCATTACAAATAATCATAATTTATCTATATAATCAGCATATTTAATAAGTCGATTATTCTCACAAGTGTTTTAAATATGACATCTAAATTTAGATTAAAAACTAAAATAACTTTAGATAATTTTAAGATTTATAGGATAGCAATTAGAGTATATAATGGTAAATACATGGAGTGTGTCATTTATTTTTAAAAAATAAATTAATGTTGTCCTAGCATAAACATTTGTATTTTTATATGTTTAGCATAATAAATATCCTTAATTAATTACAAGGTTATAAGATTACTTTGTAACACATCTATTACTCTTTCTTATTTTTTTAAAAATAACCATAGAGGGAAGTATAATTTATTAACTATCATTCCCCTATTAATCTTTAATTATTTATTTTCCATCTTATTATCCCTACATCCAAAAAGGATAGGATCAATTAGATTCTTTGAAACGATGGGAGTAAAGAAATTCGATGAATAAGTTTTTCTTAAAATTAAGCTCACAAGAGATCATATATTAATGAGCTGTAACTTACAATAATTGGACTCATAATAATTAATGGACTCTTTACTTTAAAATTTAGTTATGTGAAAAAGCCATCTCTAATTAGAAATTCATTTAATGCATTAATGAGTTTGACGTGGTGAATGAACTGTTGACGTAAATAATTATGTTTATAAATCGAACTGTTGACGTAAATAATTATGTTTATAAATCGACTCTAATGAGTGTGACATGTATGATACATTAATGCTTAGTATATATCATCATTTTTTTATTAATTTCACAAATAAAATATATAAAATAATTTCACAAGTATTTTGTATAGCATTTTTCAAAATTAACTAATGTGACCAGTTACTGAATGTATTATTTCAATTTTCACATAAAAGGAGAGACATTATTAGTCTACAATTCCAATTAAATCGTGACACATGCACTCGAGTTCGGCTAATTCCAAATTTTTTTTGTTGGTAAGAAATTAAAATATAAATCCAATTTCCAATCAAATCTTACGTGTCGAATAATCGCGAGTTTGGTTAAACCATTAATTATATATTAAGATCTTCTTCTTAAGAGATATTTAAATCCAAAATCTGCCATGCCGGCCTCCACTATAAGAAAATTAATGCATATTAATTGACACAATTAATCTCTATTTTATTTTATCTAGTATCAAAAATAATCTCTATTTTATTTTATCTAGTATCAAAAATATACCCAATTGATAATATTTTCACATGTTAATTAATACGTGTTCACATTTAATTAGTACTTGCAAAAATGTTGAAACATCTGTTTATATAATTTATTAATTTATTTTACAACATCTTAAAGAACAATTAATTCACCACATCTATTTATCGAATACCATATATATTTTATTAAAATAAAAATAATACTACTAATTAATCATTCATCTCAAAAAATCGGCATATATAAATATGTATCAATTTGACAACGACTAGATGTTAAGAACATATTGAAAGACTTGCATTATAATTGTAGTTCTCTCATGTGATTATATTTATGTTTTGCTTAAATAATTACTCCTCCGTCCCAGGTTAAGTGGGTCATTTTACCATTTTGGTCGTCCTACCCAAAGAGTCCAATTTTCTTTTTTGGACACATGAGACCCACCCACACCCACTAATACAATTAAAACATGGGGCCCCACACCACTAATACAACTACTCACTACACATTAAATAATTAAACTCCTTAATCCACGTGCCCAAAAGCAAATGAGACTCTTAAGTTGGGACGTGGGGAGTATATATATTTTTTCTATCAAAGATATTATCACTTTTTATTAAAATCAATTTAATTTTATTCATACTAAAAATTATTATTATAATATTATTATTTCTTATATATCTCACAAAATTTTCAATTCATTTTATTTGAAATACCAATTTCAAGGGCAATATAGAACAAGGAGGTCCAAGGCCGTTTGATATAAACCAGTATTGCACAATTAGGCCCGTTCCAAAGGAATATCCAACTTTTAAATAAATAAATAAAAATTATATTTATTTTTAAAATTTAAGTGGAGTCTGGAACCTCACTAAATCCATCTTAAAATGTAATAGGATATCCAACGCCACTAAAATGAGAGCAACAGTTTGTTACATCAAAAATTAAATAGTTTCTGATATAATTTCACAATAACTAGGCTGTATAATTATTTCATATGATTATTTGCCTTTATTAAAAACATTTATTTAATTATTTTTTAAACATGAAAACCAAAAGAATCTTTTTTTTTTCATGTGAAATTCAAAATTACATTATTTTAAAGAAAAAAAAAAGAAGGAATCTATTCTTCTCTACCAAAAATGAATATTTTTAGTTAATTAGAAAAAAAAAACTTCAATCAACTTTTTTCCATTATATATCTCCATCTCACCCCTTCCAACCTCCAAAACACACACACACACACACTGACACGCACATTCTTCTTCTTCTTCTCTGCATGCTCTCACATGCAACAATCACAGCTTTCTAATTTCTCCACAAAAACTTCAATCCACTCTAAACATCATCTTCTCTGTTGAAAGCATCTATACATACATCTTTTGTATCTCTGTATACATATCTACAAATGGGAAGCACAGAGTATGAAATTCAGCATCGTTTCCAAGTGGAGGTGCCTCCAGCAAGACCCTTTCTCCAAACACTGAAATCATCTCTCATGGAAACATTCTTCCCTGATGATCCATTCAAGCAGCTCAAGAACCAACCCATTTCAAGAAAGTTCTTGCTGGGGTTACACTACTTTGTGCCCATACTCGAATGGGCCCCACGTTACACCTTCGACTCCTTCAAAGCTGACTTCATTGCAGGGATCACCATTGCTAGCCTTGCCATCCCTCAGGGCATTAGCTATGCTGGCTTAGCAAGCTTGCCTCCTATTATTGGCCTCTGTAAGTAGAGAGTTTTGGGGGGGAGGGGGGTGTGTGTGTGTTTTGGGGTAGGTGGAGGGGGTATGAAGATTCTTGATCTTGAAAGAGTTAGTCTCTTGTAAACCGAGTTTACATCATAAACCCTTGTAAACCATGTGGTCGCTCTTAATTTAAACACCCTAACAATATATAAAATTGGAGGGGACCACAGTTTACAGACGTGTTTGTTGATTTTGAAGATGGGGATATCTGTAGTTGGGGTGTTTAAATGAGTGTGTGTGTGTGTGTTGATGGTGGTGTGACATGGTGCAGATTCAAGCTTTGTGCCACCACTGATATATGCAATGCTGGGAAGCTCGAGGGATTTGGCGGTCGGAACGGTGGCCGTTCCGTCGCTGCTGATCACATCAATGCTTGGAAAGGAAGTGAATCCTCATCAACACCCTAAGCTCTATATGCAGCTGGTCTTTGTTGCAACTTTCTTTGCTGGTGTTTTCCAAGCTGCATTAGGCTTGTTAAGGTGACCATCTCATTACTAATATAACGAGTGACATAGAAGATAACGCAAACAAATGGCTATGGTTAATTCCATGACCAAGTTGCATATATCTATATGTATCTATGATTACTGCTGTATGGTGATATATAGTATATAGACAAAGTTTGATATTAAAGGTGACATTTACAGTGATGTATTACCTTCCAAGTCTTTATGTAACCACCAGCATTTATGAGCATGCTTTTATTGTAGGCTTGGTTTCATAGTGGACTTTCTCTCTCATGCAACAATAGTGGGGTTTATGGGTGGAGCTGCTACTGTTGTCTGTTTGCAGCAATTGAAGGGTATTCTTGGACTTGTTCACTTCACTCATCAAGCTGATCTTGTTTCTGTTGTCAAATCTGTGTTTGGTCAAGTACATAGGGTGAGTGAGAGAAATCCATCTTTGTTCCGTGTTTCATCTCGTATTTCATTACAATGATATGGACTATATGAGTGTGCGAGTATACTTGTGTTGATATATTTTTCATGTATGGATTTTTATGCAGTGGAGATGGGAAAGTGGAGTGTTGGGATGTTGTTTCCTTTTCTTTCTCTTCATCACTAGATACTTTGTAAGTAACGCCTATGCACTAGTAATAATCTAGAGATATATTATTTGTAGAATGATGATGATATCATATCCTATCTAAAACTGAACTTCATTAAAATAAAAAATAAAAAAAAGGAGAATCTTTTTATCCATCAGAAGATAACAACTCTATCCTTCTTTCTAGTGTGAAATCATCTGTAGACTACTCTAATGTCTTACCTTTGAATGAAAAACAAATAAATTATAGTAATAAATTTATTTGTGATCGAACAGAGCAGGAGAAAGCCAGCATTTTTCTGGATAAGTGCTTTAGCACCTCTCACATCTGTTATCCTGGGAAGTCTACTGGTTTATCTCACACATGCAGAGAAACATGGTGTAGAAATTGTAAGTTAAATCCATTGAGGGGATAGGGGTGGTGGGGGTGGTGTTCAAAACATAATGCAGAAAACTTAATGGTGGTTTTGATGTTGCAGATTGGTCATCTGAAGAAAGGACTGAACCCACCATCAGTGTCCGAGCTAAAAATGTCGTTCGGGTCTACGTATCTCCCCACAGCAATCAAGACAGGCATCATCACCGGAATCATTGCACTCGCTGTAAGTAGTAAGACAACTCATACAACATATAACAACATGATATCAAGTTAATTTATACCACTAGATCATAATGTTGCCAAAAACAAGAAAAACCTGCATAATGTCGATTGCTGAATCGACCATCACCTAGGTCTAGAACCGGATCATCAGAAATCACATCAAAGATGACTAGCACAATGATACTCGTGTTAATTAACGTGCAGGAAGGAATAGCTGTAGGAAGAAGCTTTGCCACATTCAAAAGCTATCACATAGATGGAAACAAAGAGATGATTGCAATAGGGATGATGAACATTGCAGGTTCCTGCACATCTTGTTACTTAACCACAGGTAACTCTTTAATAATCATTCGGTTGTTCCAGATATCTTAAACCTAAATCTACAAATCTAACTTCTTTCCACACCGTTTCTGCACATCTAGGTCCTTTTTCGAGAACAGCTGTGAATTTCAATGCAGGATGCAAGACTGCAGTTTCCAACATTGTGATGGCAACTGCAGTGATGATCACCTTACTATTTCTCACACCATTGTTCCATTACACACCCCTGGTGGTGCTCTCAGCCGTAATCATGGCTGCTATGATCAGTCTTATAGACTACGGAGCTGCTATACACCTCTGGGCAATCGACAAGTTTGATTTTGTCGTATGCATAAGTGCATATGTAGGGGTTGTGTTTGGTAGTGTGGAAACTGGACTAGTGATTGCGGTAAGTGTGAACTAAAATGGGTAATAGATTCTTGGGTAACTTGCATCCTAAGTAAGACATGCTTCGTCGTGTATCTGTACTAGGTCGCAATATCCCTGCTACGGGTACTTCTGTTCATAGCAAGGCCAAGGACTTCAGTCATGGGAAACATTTCTAATTCTATGACATATAGAAGCATTGAACAATACCCAAAGGCAAGTTCTGTTCCCGGAATTCTCATCCTTAATATCAATGCTCCAATCTACTTCGCCAATGCGAACTACCTAAGAGAAAGGTACATGAAAGTATGTAGATTAATAATATCTTGTGAATATATGCTCTGTTCAAATCCAAAATACTCATCTTAGTTGATTATGATATAGGATCTCAAGATGGATAGATGAAGAGGAGGACAAGCTGAAGTACTTAGAGAAAATTAACCTGCAATTCGTCATATTAGATATGAGTGGTGAGTAAAGACTACTTCAGTATCCATCATTCAGTTTTCAAAATTAACTAATGAATATGGTCACATAACAGCTGTTGGAAGTATTGATACAAGTGGAATTACCATGCTTGAAGAAGTCAAGAAAAATGCTGATAGAAGATGCATAAAGGTACATAATGTAAACATAAAGAAGCAGTTAATTATATTTGTATACTAGGAATACCAGCTTATTGTACTCAATGTTCAGATTGTATTAGCTAATCCGGGAGGGGAAGTGCTGAAGAAGTTAGATAAGTCAAAGATCATAGAGACAATTGGGCATGAATGGATCTACCTAACAGTTGGAGAAGCAGTAAACGGATGCAACTTCATGCTTCAAGCATGCAAGCCAAAAACTAAGACAGGCGAAAGTGAGGCAGCAGATGATCAAGTTTGATGCCACAAAACATGGCTTACTACCACAACTGAGTAACAATTCTAGAGATGAAGTTCCATATGTTTTCTGAAATTTGGCAACTTCTGAAGTGAGCTTGCTTTCAATCACTACATCAATCAAAAAGTTGATGATTGAGAAAATAGTGTGAGCAACATATCCCTAAATAGGCATCAAATATGTTTTCATTTTCTCCCTAAAACACCTCAGGATGAAAGTTTCTTAATTCGATTCATTGTTGAATTTACTATTGTCATATATTGAATGAAGCACGTCTCAAGAGTGTATGAGTATTCTAAAGTTAAAACATGACAGAGCCTCAACAAAATGATAGTTGTTAATATTACATCGGGAATCAGCATGTCATGAAGGATGAACCAAAACAACAAATTTTCAACTAATGTTCTCACAATTGCCCAAAAAATAAGAGTTAAAACTGTTAATAAAGCAGAAATGGCAATCTACAAGACAAACCAAAAAATAGCAATCTAGAGTCTACTTCCACGAGAAACAAATCCCAATCACGCAATCAAAATACCACCAGAATGGAACCTGTTTTCTCTACGGCGTAGCGATTCTCAGTGGATCCAGAAATAATACTAGTCCAAGGTAAAGCACCTGGTTGCAAACAGCTTTGAAAACCCAAGCTACATAATAGGTACTGACAACAGGGTACCACCACATCTCAAATGTCTAGTCCACATTCCAACTACAAACTTCAAAAACCAGGCACCTGTTTCTCTGATGAATTTTCGGCCACAATAAATAAAAATGGCTCGTGCAAGGACTACAGGACTATTCCTCCTTGAATATGCGGGGGAGAATTTCATGCGCGCCAATGTCTAACGCAACTGGATCCCTGGTGAAATAATTCATAAATCAGGATATTTGATCACCAAGATATAGCTATAGTTTCACAAAGAAGTACACGGATCGACTACCTAATGTTACACCAATATAAAGCCAAAATGTTCTTTCATCTCAATTCTCAAATATTATAACAAAGGACTGAGTTTTTTCGGTGTGATTCAGTGGCATTGCAACTAGGTTGTACAGGAGCAACACATGAGCATATAAAATATATAGTGTATTATAAATCCACATAATCAGATTAAAAAATGCACTCCTCGATGCTAGAATTCATGTGTTCGTACATATTTGAATGTAAGGGGGTGCAGGGGCAGTGCAAATATGGTGTATAAGTAGAAAAAGACCTGCACAAGATTTTGCCGTTCTCGCTGGAGCTGGAGATGAACCATATTTTCCGCAGCAAAGGCGATTCAAACTGGAAAAAGAAACCATCATTTTGTCCATGCTTCCATTTTCTTGATCCTTGGCCTTTCCAAACCTGACATTTTTCAGAAATAAAAATCCTCAAATCATAGATTGCAAAGAAGCAAGTTTAACTGTATATTTATGAAGCTACCAGTAAAAGGATATTTTTTTTATTCAGCTGTAGAAAAAGAGCCAACTCATCAAGTGCGTAATTAATATGCTAGTCTAAAGACTTCAACAGCTTCTTTTGATCATTCAATTTTATTCATTTCTCACCTACATAATGAAAGATAATGAAAGCTAAAAAAAGCTTCAAGCAAAGGTGAGTGTGAAGGCTCAGATCCCCAATATCACATTCATACATCGATTAGCTAGATATACATTTTTACAACTTTCGATAGCAAGTGACTGAACGAGAGCTTATTTTAAACTACCTAAGTCCAAATCTACAGATTAAAGGTATTGAGCTAACTCAAAAGTTCTAGTCCTTTAACGTTTCAAAGAACAGATTGATCAACTTATAGCATAAAATTGCTGAATACATTTATCTTTTTTATAATTATAGGTAGAACCAGTACCTGAGGATAGGATATTATACCCTTGGGTACAACTAAACAAGCAGCTCGAGAGAAAGAATCTTCAGCATACTGCCTAAGGAATGAAAAACAGCTGCTGTGCGTGTGCGGTGATTCAAAAGCCTGGCATAGAAGGGAAAGTACACTTATTCAATAATCTATACTTAATTAATGATGATTTAAAATTTTAAAAAATATATTAAATCAGATGCTCAAAAAGACGAGAGATATATAGATTTTTTTTCTCAATGTACAAATCATAAAACAGATAGCGGATGAATCATGTCAAAAAGACAATGAAACATAAGCAATTTTGACAATGGAACATCAGTATATAGCTGCAACAGTGATATAGTTTAAGGATAAAAACCTTATCAATATTTACAACCGGAGCATATTTTTCGGTGTCTGTTTGATCCTTGTGAAGTAGGAAATAAACTCTCGGATCAACCATCGATGTTCCATGCCATGTTTTTACAGCATTTTCCATTGTTTCAATGAGGAAAGAGAAAAGCTCCTTCCAACAGTCTTCAGCTCCATACTTACCTGACTGCAAAAGGGGAGTACTATATTAGTCAATTTCACAGGAAACTGGCATGACTGCAAGCAATGAATCAATAGAGATCCAAGAAAATTTTAAGAAATCAAAAGTACATAAAGGCAGCATATCCAGTTTCTTCTTTCTCCACAAATCATTAAGCAAAGTCTGCCCCTCAACCTAAATATGAACATGTACACTTCCATTGAGATTGCCACAGTAGAAAAAAAGATCATCACACACACACACATATATATTTAATAAGAATGACATAACTATTCATGATTCATCTAAAATATCAAATGACTGGATATTGTATTGGACTCTGAACTATGAGAAGATCAGAAAGACAAATTAAAGTGATTGCAGAATATGACTTACTAATTCAGTTTTCAGGGAATCCAAATGTTTAGCCATATCAACATTTGATCTCATAGTTTCCACTTCTTGGGCACGTTTCTTATCTTTAGCCAATTGCGTAAGCCTCTTGATTTTTTTAGACACCTCGGAACTTTGTGGGTTGTACTTCAAGGAAATCTGAAACACAGCTAAGGCCTGCACAATAAACAAATGAAATTAGATTATATCCATCCAATTCAGTAAAAAAACCTCTTAAGCAAAGTAATATATTGCAAACATCATCGTAGCGTTCCATAGCCTCTAAAACACATCCCTTCCTGAAATAACCCTGCAGAAGCAACCAGTTGCCTTTTAATTATAAGTGTCAACCAGGAAAAATATAAAGTTAAATATATCTCTAAGAAGTGTACCTTTTCCCAGTCTGGTTTCAAACTGATAGTTGTGTCTGCATCAGCTAACGCTTTGTTAAGTTTCACCAAATTCAGAAATGCAGCAGCACGGTTACTGGTACATAGCATTTTGGAAGTTGTTATGGAGCAGTTTGAATGTTAATACATTACGAAACACAGTACCCATTGCAAGGATCAATAAAAGAATGGCAGAAGACCAAAGGTAATAATGAGAAACGACAATGTAGGATGGATGAGAAAAGAAGGGGGGGGCATTAGTTAAAATCCATTGTTTTTAGTGAAAAGAATATCAACTCCAAATGCTTGCTCAATCTTCCCAAGTTCCATCTACGTATATTGTTTCAAGTATTGTGGACTGTAACGGGTTTAGGCCTACATTGGAGAGTTCATTGGTCACAACTAAGATTGGGGAGAAACACTTAATCATCTAAGAGTAAGAAATCGTGCAAAAATTAAGCAGAAATCAATATGCCATATTTTGTTTAAAATACAATCTTGTGCTTCTTTCTTTAAGACTGCTACAATGCACTTTGATATCTACTTTCCCCCCAAAGCATAAATTGACTTGAACAAAAACAAAAAATGAAAGGTTGAACTCCAAATGGACACAGACGCCATTTCCTTCCTAAGGAATCAAAAATACAATTGATTAACTGAAGTGAACGCATCTTAGCTCATATCCATTCTAACTCTAACGTTCTACTACTATACAGGCTCCAGTAGAATAAACCACTAAGCAGATCAAGAAACAGAGCTAAATATCAAGGTAGGAAGAAAAAAAATTTGTACATCAAAGGATTTTATTTAAAAAAAAAAAAAAAAAAAGATAAAATCTTGAAGAGAAATCACAACCAATGTGACTTAATCAAAAGATTCTCAGGTATAATACTTTGAAGAAATCATTTCACAATTGAAGCAGCAACTAGAAGCTACATTAACACAATACTAAGGAAAATATCAAACAAAAACTCAATGTCAAGAACTTCAGCACAATTTGAGATACGTAGTTATAATGAATGGATTCAGTGAATTAACTAAACATTAACTTCAAAGTAATAATAAAACAATAAACCACCATGAAAGACCCACAAAAAGAAATTGAAAACGATGCTCCAAATGTATACATATACATGTTAGGGTTTGTTCATGTAATACCTGTATAGTGTTGGATTAGAGGGGTCTTTCTTAATAGCTTGAGTATATAAAGCTGCCGCTTTGAGATAATTTCCTGCTTTGAAAAATTCATTACCCTGGTCTTTCAGTGAAATCTCTGCTGCTTTTCCCTCCGACTCTCCCATTACGTTGTTTAGATTTCAGGATTCAGAATTGGTTATCACTGTATTTTCTCAATTTTGATAATTTGATCTGGGTATTTAATTAGGGTTTCTGAGATTTCTGCATTTTTGAATCCTTTGCTGTGCCTTTCCTACAGTTAAAATCTGGCAACGAGAAAACGCTCAACTATGATCATAAATCGTGTGTGAGTTAAAGTGTAAATCGTGTTGAACAATTGTTGACTGATGAACGCTGATGATAGAATTGTTGCCACGTTTTACTATGGCAAATGTGAATTGGAATTTTTTTTTTCTTCCCTTTTTTTATTTATTATGTATTAATAAGTTCTAATGACTATTATACAATTTCTTTATTATTTACTCTCTTTTTTAAGTGAAAGAAAGATGACTAATTTTCGTACACATATACATTTATTTATTAATTAAAAGGTTATATGTGGAGTTTTGTCTATAATGCAAGCAGTTATCTAAATAAGCCTTGAAATTTTCCTAATTGGTAGGTTAACCCATGATATAATAAACTTGTATGAATATCATATTAAAATATGAAAATAAAAACAAGGCTAATCTTATTTTTAAAAGGTAAATTCATCAATTATCATATTAGATGCGTTAGTATGTGAATTTCAAATTGGGTTTATTTACAAAGTCATATTAAGACATAATAAAATTAGGAATAGTCAAATCGAAATACAATTGGACTAAAATAATTACTTGATGATGAAAATTAAATATGAGTCGTCATATCGTCTCATAATGGTATCGTTTTAGTTTATGAACTGTTTATAAATAATTTTAGATGGACAATTATTAATTCTATGTATTATCTTTTATTAAAAGTATTGTTTTCTTATTTTTTATCCTTTCTCTGACGGTCAGTGGTCACACAAGTTTATAACTATAAATGTATATTTTTTCTTACTAATTAAGTGCTCCCCAAACCAACACTTTTTAAAATTCATAATCTAATTAATTAGTTTAAGATAAATTGAGATAAAATAATTCATATAACGTTTTGTATAACATTTTGATTAAATTTCGTGATTTATGTACTATTTCTACTCTTAAAGATTCATTTTCGTATGCTTAGTATTTATTATTAAGCTTATTATAATTATCCTTTCACTCTTTTATGTGATTCATGAAATATTTTAATGGATGTTCTTAAGCCTACATTACTTATAATATTTAGAATCTATCATTAAAATTTGTTGTTAATCTTTAGAGTATCATTTAATTTAGGATTAATTCCTAAAAATTCACCATCTCATTGGAGATCTTTAAATCTATCACGACAATTAATTTTTGTCAAATCAATACACGATCTATTTAATAATTTCAATTCTATCACGACTTTTTATTTTGTCAATTCAATACACAATCTATTTTATATTTTCAATTTTATCACAACTTTTATTTTTATAATTTAATACACCACTTATTTTATGTTTTCAATTCCATTTTATTATTATTATTATTATTATAAATTAATTAATTAATTAAAAATTAAAATACAATATAGGTCGAACAAATAATTTTTTTTCTTGTTATTGTTATAGTAAATTCATAGCTGTAATTAAGTTGTGAAAGAAAATTATTTTAATAAATCCACCTTATGTAAAATTATATTTTACTGTAATGAATAAATATTTTTAATTATTATGTTCGACTTTATTACTATTGTTGACCGCTGTTCTTGGCTCTTTAATTTCGTGTATGAAGGATTAAGATATTTGATAATGAAACCAAGAATGAACACGATCAAACACAATAAATTATAAACAAAGGGATCACAACCAATAGAAAATCAATTCCACCAAAGAATTCCACCGATTTTATTGCTCTCCCCTTCTTAGAACAACACTCGTTCTTCCCAATTTCTTACAAGTATAATCTCTGAAGTGAGTAATAATGACCTGTCTCTCTCCTATGAGAGAGGCTATTTATATTGTCCCAAAACCCTAAAATCTTGTCAATCGCCTTGCGCCATCTGGAAGAAGATAAGTCGCCTTTAATGAGGCTGCCCGGTATGCCGATCACGTGCAGGGGGAGTCAGGGCGCCGTTTGTTGCACTGTAGGGATTTGCAGGGTGCCTCCATCCTTTGCTGGCCTCCCATTGGTTGTTGGAGTTGGGTGTGCCAGTCAGTCATCGTCTCATAGTTAGAATTGTTGCTCAAGATACATTTTCTTCCCGTTAGTGTTGTCTCCTAGCCTGCAGTACTTGTTCTATTTCATTATGGTGTCTGTTCTTTACTGTCTCATCTTCGTCGCCCTCTCTGGTCTTCGGATAGCTTGGCTTTCGGTGCTGGGGCGTTCATCCGAGCTCTCGGCTGGGGAAAGGATGAACGCCGAGGTTCCATGCCGAGGGCGTTTCTTAGCTTCAGCCTTGTCAGGCGGGCTCACCTTTATCCTTTCTTGGGCTGAGCCTTCGGGCTATCGTGAACCCTTCTGGGCTGTCTTGATTTTCTTCTCATTTCCATCCACCGTTTGGGCCGCCAAGGGATTGGGTCTTCCTCTTCAAGTATAATAGAGATTATTGTGTTTTGTGCTTTTTTGGGCTAACAAGCATGAGAGATATAATACACATAACAACTATTATTATAGTAAATTTAAAATTGTAACAAAAATATTATATAAATGAAATTATTTATTTAAAATAAGGATTTTATTAAAAAATATAATTAATAATTAATTTGAGCTTAAAAAAATAGTGTATTAATCCCATTATTTAATAAATACAAGTTTTAATATAATAATAATAATAATGAATTGAATTGAAAATACGAAATAAGTAGTGTATCAAAGTATAAAAATAAAAGTTGTAATAAAATTGAAAATATATAATAGATCGATAATTGAATTGACAAAAATAAAAGATCGTGATAGAATTGAAACTATTAAACAGTTCGTGTATTGATATGATAAAAATTAAAAGTCGTAATAGATTTGAAAACTCCCAAAAAGGTGGTAAATTATTTAGGAATTAACCCTTTGATTTATGATTAAAAGGTTATATATGGAATTTTGTCCATAACACCCTGTCTCTTAATGTAATTAATGTTACATTTCGATTAATTAAGCTATGATTTATCTTTATTCTTGAAAGGAATTACTATTTGACTCATTTAATTAGTATACTTGTACTTTTTTATTAATGAGAATGTCTCAATTCCTAACTATATATTCAGCACCAGCCAGCAAAAAAAAAAAAAAATAAAAATATATATATATATATATATATATATATATATATTATTTAATGCATCTGTTGATGATATCATAGGTTTGTTTTCAATTAATTAATTGAGTTAGCTAGTCCGCTGAATTTCTTAGTTGACTTTAGTTTATCAACTATGTTCTGTACTAGAATTATAATATATTGCAAAAAACTTTATAAAATACATTTATAATTACTTGGTACACGACTAATAATTAATACTCATTGTTTAAATAAATATTCATCATTTTTAATTTTATATTAGCTAGATATTACTCATCTGTGCGTTGCACAGAAAGAATTAAAGTATATATTATAATTATATACTTTTAAGTTGTGTTTGAATTTAGTCATTTCAAATCCAATGAATTTGAAAATGAGTGAATTTTAAATTCCTTAAATTTTAAATCAATTCATTTGAATTCTACTATTTGAATAAATTATAAATTTTTGAAAGAATTTCAAATTCATAATTCAAAAATTATTTTTAAAATAGAATTTTATACTATATGATAAATAAAAATAATAAAATTTTATTATATTAAATATTAAAATTTAAAATTTTATTAAAAACAATTTTTTGTAGAGGAAACTCTACCACCAACCTACCCCTACCCAACCCTCCACCCCTCAAAAAGAATTTTTTTTATTAAATTTTAGATTTTAATATTTAAATAATAAAATTACTACCACCCAACCCTATACCTTACCCACCCCCAAACTCCCCGCCACTCCATTTCACCCACGCCCATAATATAAGAAGAATGGTATCTCAAATGGAATGATTGAACATGAAAATAAGATTAAATAAAAGTATAAAAGATCAAATAAATTAAAGTATATAAATAAGGTCTACAGAATTAAAAAGAAAATACAAAAATAGTAAAGAAACGAAAATAAGATAACAAAAACAAAAAAAGAAGAATGATACTTTAAAAGCAATCAACGACGTAGGAAAAAATGTGAAAAATTACCAAAGATAGCATTGAAATATTTGATATTATGAAAATTAGTATATTAATTGAAAATTAGTAGAATATATGCCAATAATATTTTTCATATTTATCAAATTTATATTGTTGATTAAAAATTAATAAATAATTTATTATTAGCATAATAGAATCTATGATTGAGATAAAAAGTAATAGACAGTCAAAATTAAAATTTAAGTTAAAAATTAGTCAAATATGCCAAAAATATATCTCATATTTACCAATTTTATATTGTAAAATAAAAAAGTAAATTTTAAATAATAAAATCCATTATTAGTGTAATTAAATTTTATGATTGAAATCAAAGCATTATTTAGACGGTCAAGATTAAAGTTGAATTATTTTTAAATAGAGTAAAATTAAAAAAAATTAAAAATAAAAGTAGAAGTTTATGTTTGCTTTTATATATGTATAGATAGATAGAAAAAACAAAAAGAAGATTAAAAATAAGAACAAAAGATAGAATATTAAAATATAAGAATATAGTTCATATAATTATTATAAAGGAAATACAAAAATTGAAGAAAAAATATTAGAAAAAAAGAATGATATCTGATTGGACTTACCAATAACATCAAATATGATAATGATTGAACCTAAAAATAATATCAAATAAAAGTATAAAAGAAGATAAAATAAATTAAATTATAAAAATAAGGTTTATAGAATTATTAAAAAAACACACAAAAAAATCGAAGAGAAAAAAATATGATAACAAAAAATTAAAAAATATAATGATACATTTAAGGAGAATGATTGAACCTGCATATAAGATCAAATAAAAGTTTAAAAGACAAAACAAATTAGAATATATTATAAATAATATGAAAGTAGAATTTGTAAAAGAGAAGAAAAAGAAGAAGCATTAGAGAAAAAATAAACAAAAAGAGAATGATTGAACCTACTAATAAGATCAAATATGAGAATAATTGAACCTAAAAATAATATCAAAGTATAAAAGAAGATAAAATAAATTAAATTATGAAAATAGAGTTTATAGAATTATTAAAAAAAACACAAAAATCGAAGGAAAAAATAAGATAACAAAAAATTTAAAAGTATAATGATACATTTAGGAGAATGATTGAACATATATATAAGATCAAATAAAAGTATAAAAGACAAAACAAATTAGAGTAGATTATAAATAATATGAAAGTAGAATCTGTAAAAGAGAAGAAAAATAAGAAGATTAGAGAAAAAAACAAAAAGAATAAGATCAAATATGAGAATGATTGAACCTAAAAATAATATTAAAAAAAGTATGATAAAATAAATTAAATTATAAAAATAGGGTTTATAGAATTATTTTAAAAAACACAAAAATCGAATAGAAAAAAATAAGATAAAAAATTTAGAGTTGATTATAATAAATAATATTAAATAAAAATATAAAAGATAATGATTGAATCTGCAAATAAGATCAAATAAAACTATAAAAGATAAAATAAATTAGAGTTGATTATAATAAATAATATGAAAGTAGAATATGTAAAAGAGAAGAAAAAGAAAAAAACATTAGAGAGGTAGAAAAAAAGGGAGAAAGTAAGAATTTGATTAGGTTGAAAAGATTTATATATAATGATTTTAATGAATGAACGACCGTGATTGAAAATAAATATTTATAGAGACAATTCTAATAAAAATAAAATTGATACTATATTAATTGAAATTAAGCATTTATGGATTAAAAATTAATAAAATTTATATTGTTAAATTAAATCAATATATAAGTAAAATTTAAATAATAAAAAAAAATCCATTATTAGTATAATTAAATTTTATGATTTATTAAATTCAAAGAAAAATAATAATTTAAATTATGTATATATTGATTAAAAATTAGTTAAATATGCCAAAAATATCTCTTATATTTACTAAATTTATATTGTTAAATAAAAAATAAAATTTAAATAACAAAATTTATTATTATTAGTATAATTAGATTTATATTTTATTATTGAAATCAAAAATATTAATTGGACGATCAAGATTAAAATTAAATTATTTCTAAATAGAGTAAAATTGGAAAAAATTAAAAACAAAAGTAGAAGTTTATGTTTGCTTTTATATATATAGATTTGTTCTACACAAGTTACAATGGTTCTTATCCATGAATGATTAATTTCCAAACAGAATATGTGGAATTACAAATATATTTTCACTAACAGACACCATTACTAAAATTGTTAACTAATTAGCAAATCACTACTACTTTAATTCCTTTTAATTAATTAAAATATGTGCACAAATCCTACATTTGTACACTCAATGCAAGTGGAGTAATAAACTTTAGCATTCAGGGTTCGTTTGGTTGATAGTAATAAGAGCTAACAAGAAATTATATTCGCGTTTGGTAAGCTATGTTAATAATCTTACACTTTTCGTAGTATTAATACTATGTAAAATGATTTTATTACGTAATACATTTCTCGAGACTCAAGTGTAAAACATATTTAAAAATGAATAGTTTTAATATTAATTATTTTGAATAAAAGAATAAAATAAAATTGAAATAAATGAATGTGGTGCTGTGTAATATTTAGGTGCAAAATTTGTGGGCAAATTTATATTTGTAATTATTAAATATATAAAAGGGTATAAAATTATTATTACACTACACATTAATAAATTATACAACCTATTAAACACTTAAATATTATTAATCTCAATTATTCTCATTTCTATCAAACAATGTAACTCTTCCATATTATCCCCTTGTCTCAATATTCATATTATTTACTTAAATAATAACTCTTTTCTTCATCTTACTTACCAAACGAGCCGTCAAGATATTATATTTTATTTAAATCATTGTTCTTTGCAATAAAAAAATATTTTTTTTCTTAACAAGAATAAAAAAATTATATTATAATAAAATTTGACTAAAACTAATATTTTTTTACTAAAATATTAATATAATTAATTAATTTGAAGAATAATTTTTATGGAATATACTAAAGAATAAAATTCGAGTATACATGCAATTTGGATGTAACGAATAATTTAAAAAAATAAAATTGTGCTTTTATTTTGCTAGATTAGATGTTTAAAGACCTCTGGTAATTAATATCTTTCACATAAGTTTACGACATATTCCAATTATATTCCTAATTATCTGTAATAAAATCTTCTTCTAATTAATTAATTAATAGGTTTCCATATCTCACTCTCTTTGTACACTGCTTGCTTTAGCATCCCTTGATATCAATAAAATTCCAACCTAACCTTTATATAAAAATTGACCTTCACAATTTCCGCATGCAAGTGGGATGTATTTAATTGAATTTTAATTAATCACAAGTCATCGAAAGTATAAATAAGTAAGAAAATAAAATCAATGTTGATACCTATAATTTGAGCATGCTATATTGACCACAATGGTAAATGATGACTATTTCCAACTAACAAATCCACTTGTCACGCTGTCAATCTAGACAAAGTCTCTTGTGACACAGATTATACAATGAGACGAGTCAGCCCATCACTAAAGTATGTTTATTGTATATATAAAATATGTTTAATAGTTGTTAAAGTATATTTTCTAAAGTATGCTGAATTATGTATTAAAGTATAATTTTAGTGTTATAATATAATTTATTATTAACATGCTTTAACTACAAATAATCATACTTTAACTATATAATAAGCATATTTTAGTGATGGGTCGACCTTTCTCATACCCGTCTCACAAATAACCAGTCTCACAATAGAATTACTCGTCAATCTATTCTCTACCTCTCACTTTTATTTATTTATTTATTGACTCCTCTAGTGCCAGTCATACCTACATTCTTTTAAATATGAAATTTAAGGTAAAAAATATTAATTTTTATACTTAAAAGGTAAAAATATAATACTAATATTTTAAAAATTAATAAAAGTTAAATTATAAATATAAATATAATGTTACATGAATCAGTTTACATGACCTTATGTATGCCGCAAATAAGTCGGGGAGGGGAATTGTTCTTCAAGAAGAATTTATGTGGAATCGAATGACAAATGTTATCTTTAAAATAAATAAATAAAAATTTTCTTTTATATTGTAGTAATTTTATCGAAGATAATAATTTGTTATTTAGAATTAGAATAATAATAATAATTACTTCCTTTATCTCTTCATGTTCATTGTTTTATTTTTTTAAATGTTACTCCTCTTTTCTTAATTTTATTAACTTTAAAGGATATTATACTATTTTTAAATTATAAAAAAATATAAAATAATGATATGTACATGAAAAATGAATGAAAAATTTAAAATTAAAGTAACTTTTGAGGCTGATTGTTAGATAATGTAATATTTCACATTTTAAACCGAGAAAATTTTAATGAAATAAACAAATGAGAAAAATATGAAAATTTTTATGGTACTATAATATTATGTATAAGGATAAGATACAGTCTATTGCGAGACGGGTTGATCTATCACTAAATTATGCTTATTGTATTGATAAAGTATGTTTAATAGTTGTTAATTAAGTATGTTTTTTAAAGTATGCTTGATTATACATTATTGTATGATTTTAAATTGTTATAATATAATTTATTATTAACATACTTTATTTATACACTAAGTGATAGAATAAAATTTTCTCCTTTAGAGGAGGGTGTCTCTAAGGATAATACTCTATCCATCAATTTCACATAAAAATGGTTTCATATACTACAAACTAAAAGTTTAATAAATTTTTCTACTATATTTTTTCTACATACATTTACAAATCTTATTAATCTCACTCTACTTTAATTATATTTTTTCTTCAATTTTTCATTCTCTTTCATCTCTCCTCAATTAAAACTATATAAATTAAATTACTTAAATCTAAAACAAACCCCCACCCCCACCCCCACCCTCTCAATGGAATTAACTAAAAGGAATCATTTGCCCCACACTTATATATATATATATATATATATATATATATATATATATATATATATATATATATATATATATATATATATATATATATATTATTTTATTTTAATTCAAATAAAATTTCCAAGTCCACTGATCTAGTGCTACGACTGTGTCTTCATTGTGACGAACATTCACTGATATATGTTCGCATCCAAAAACTACGTCCTGTAGGCTGAACATACAACCTTGTCAAGATTAATTTCGTATGTACTTAATTAATTAAGGTCTTAATCATCATTAATTTGGAAAAAAATCTCTTAATTAATTAACCACTGGAAATTAGTTTTTGTATAATCGGTGAAATAAACCTGCTGACATTAACAGCTAGCTTTCTCCAGAGATTAGTTAACCGGAAGACGCAAATATTTAATTATAGTTAATTTATGAAATGCATTTAATTTATACACCACTAATATAAAATATTTCTTCACTAGCTATCTAGAAGCCTATAATTACAATAACTTTAAACATGACATGCTTTTTTTTAAAAAAAATTAACCCTCAATTTATATAAGTAATGCAACGTAAGAATAAAATAAACCATATACATGCAACGGGTTTTAAGCAATATTTTACTCTTTTTTTTAATTTATAAATGATAATATCTCATTTTAATTTCTAATATGAACATATAATTTATCGCATCTTTAAACTCTCCTACCTATCGATTATGACAATTTTTTTTTAAATTTTGATAATAGATGTGGAGAAAATAAAATTGTAAGAACTGTAATTATTAATAGGTAAATACTTGTGTAAATCAAGTTCACGATATAAATCATGTGATCCCCTTTTCAATCCTATTATACATGGTTAGAGTTTAAACTAAAAGAGAATTATAGAATTTATATTATTTACATTGTAAACTCGATTCACAAGATACTAACTTTAAGCCAATTTTCAATAATTAAGGCCAAAAGATTAAAAAAGAAAATCATAAATGTAAAATACGATAAAATTTTAATCAAATTATTGAAATAACTTAAATCACACGTATCTGAAATTGGATTATTAAGAGACATTTAGAGAGTTTATCGATTTGTTAGAAGGTGATATCTGAGACTAATCATTAAATTTTATAGCTGTTGGTGGTAGATGATTAATTATAGATGCTATGCTTTAAAAGTTTCTTCAACTATTTTAATTTCATATAATTTGGGTAGCTTTTTTTTTTCCTTATCATTAATGTATACTTTTGTCGATTTAATAAAATATAAACGATAAAAATTAATTAATAATATTAAAGCACTCGAAAGTAGTATTTTATAACATGATTATGAAAAATTAACTTAACCGGTTATAGTAAAGTGAGACTATTGAAATTTCCAAGTCTAAATATTCACATGTAAAAAAAAACATTGGAATTACGTGTTTAATTACTTTGTCAATGCATGAAAGACATGCAATAAAATAATTAATGAATTGTGACATCTAAACTTTAACTGCTTAATTTTGTCAAAATTCCAAATAATTCCCAACCAACACTATTATTTTCTAACGTACTTAAAGTTGTGCTCATCTAATTTATATCTTCACTTCTTGAATTCGTATATATAGCATGTATATATGTCAGTATAATTATATAATTATGCAACTATACTAAGACTGAAAGTAATATTTCAACTAATTAAAAAAAAGATATATTTAAATTAGCTAAGGAAGAAAAAATGACAAAGTGGCATATATAGAGAGAGTGAAACATATTATAGTATCTCGTTATATGTGACAATTTAGAAAGATCTTAATTGATCAAGAAACCATATAGTGAAAATTTGTCTCTTAATTTTTGTGACCAACCAACATTTTTAATCATGGTTCGAAGCTGATTAATTTCTTCTATGTTTTTAATGTATTTTTCAACCTCCAATTTATATTTATTATAGTTAATTTTGTATTATAATTATACGTAATTATGATGGAGTATAATGAAATATTTATAAATATATATTGAGTAATAATTTTGGCAAGAATTGCATGTAGCTAGTTAGATAATTGTTAGAAGAATATAAGCACCAACATCCTACTGGTATATCTTTTGCCTTATACAAGAAGCTTGAAAATGATTAATTAATTAATTATTTAATCCAATATTTATTTAAGTTCAGCCACCAAAACTAAAAACCGTGTTTCTGGTGAAAATGAAATCATAGACTAATCGTCACCTCCTTCGCCTTTCCAATGGCAAATGGCAATCCTTTTTATTGTATATAATATTTTATAACTAATTACTATGTGCTAATGAAATATTATATTATTATATTAAATTGATAGATGAAGTAGTTTTACATTTAATATAGGGTAAATACCGTGTGACATCGTATCACGGAATAATTTTCATGAAATAAATAAAAGTAATAATATTTTAATAAAAAATAATACTCAATCGATAAAAAATAATAATGTTGCAATAAATTATTTCATACATAATTTATAATATAAATAAAAAGTCACAATATTTTTTTTAAAAAAGCATAATTTATAATATAAATAAAAAGGAAAGACTCTCTTGTGAGACGGATCGACCCATCACTAAAATATGCTTATTGTATAGATAAAGTATGATTATTTGTTGTTAAAGTATGTTAATAATAAATTATATTAAAATCATAGTACTTTATTGTATAATTTAATATACTTTAGAGAACATATTTTAAAAATTATTGAACATACTTTATCAATACAATAAAAATATTTTAGTGATGGATCAATCCGTCTCATAAGAAACTTTGTCAATAAAAAGTTATGGAAAAGTAATTAACATCTTTGATAAAAATGAGAATTAGTTAAAAAAAAGTGTAAATTAAATTATCTTATAGTGAGACTATCACTTGTGTATATTAAATGATCTCAACTAAATGACCTGAAAAAAAAACACTTTAAACGTAAAAAATGACATAAATTTCATGAGCATTATACTCATTTATTATGTTCCTAAAGAAATTGAATGCTTTATTTTTAAAAAATTACTCAACACTTATATAATAATATCATAACACACTTTCTTCTTATAATTGTCATGCATGTTATAAATCTAACACATAACATACAATTTATTAATTATTTAATTAAAATGATCAATTTCTCATAGAATTTGTAAAATACATACATGTTCTTAATTTGTAAACAAAAGTAAATGCTTGCTTTCGACTTTTTAACAACTCCTTAATATAATTAAGTACCATGAAACTTAGATGATCTATTTGCAACATAAAATAATCCTAATTCATATCCCTAATTAACACATATATAAATCCTATTGATCGAACTCCCATCATCTTCAAACTAAACCTAGCTCACAAATCAACAAAAATGAAGATCAACTTCAACCCACTTTTCTTATCACTAATCCTTCTTCTCTCCTTCACAAAACCCTCAATCCAACAATACCCAAAAACTCCACCCCCCACCCAAAACCCTAGATTAGTCAATGCTTTCATAGCTTTACAAGCTCTCAAACATGCCATCACACAAGACCCTAAAAACTTCACCTCCAATTGGTACGGCTACGACGTGTGCAAGTACAAGGGAGTCTACTGTGCACCCGCTCCCGACGACCGCCACGTCCTCACCGTCGCGGGAATCGACCTCAACCACGGCGGCATTCACGGTTACTTACCGGAGGAACTCGGTTTATTGACCGACCTCGCTTTATTGCACCTCAACTCCAACCGATTCACCGGCACGCTGCCGTCTACTTTCTACCGTCTCCGTCTTCTCTTCGAGCTCGACGTTAGCAATAACCTATTCTGTGGGGACTTCCCTACCGTCGTCTTCAAACTTCCATCGTTGAAATTCCTCGATATCCGGTACAATAACTTCTCCGGCGACGTTCCGAGGGATCTATGGGACATGAAACTCGACGCGTTGTTCATCAACAACAATAATTTCAAATCGACGTTCCCGAAGAACATGGGGAACTCGACCGTCTCCGTTTTGGTCATGGCGAACATCGATCTCGACGGATGCTTACCGGCGGGGATCGGAAAAATGGCGGAAACTTTGAATCAGGTGATTCTGAAGAACGTCGGATTGAAAACGTGTTTACCGGACGAAATTGGGATGCTGAAGAAGGTGACGGTATTCGACATCAGTTCGAACGAGATCGCCGGAACTCTGCCGGAATCCATGGCGAATATGAAGAGCCTCGAGCAGCTAAACGTCGCCGATAACTTACTATCCGGCGACATACCGGACGGAATCTGTTCGCTGCATCGGCTGGAGAATTTCACGTATTCCGGCAATTACTTCTGCGGCGAGCCGAAATCGTGTATGAAGCTGAAACACTGGGATGATAAGGAGAATTGCATACCTTACCGGCCGAAGCAGAGATCGGCGGAGGAATGCAGTAATTTCTACGCGCATCCGGTGGATTGCAGCGCGTTAGGGTGTTTTGCGGCGTCGCCGCCGCCGCCGTACTATTATAAGCCGTGATCGAGTCGTTTTGCAAAATTGCGCTCTCATTTGACAGCTTCTTTTCTTTTTCCGTGTTTTACTAAAAAAAAAGGAATAATGCCACACAATAATTCTTTTTTTTTTACTTAAGTGAACTTTTATGACGTGTACATATTATATAATGAGTAATTAAGTTGAGTATTTCCTATGATGTTTACGTCTGATAAACAAATATAAGAATAATAATGTTTCTTGTGGGTGGTAATTATATTTATAATTGTTAAATATTGCAGAGTTTATTTGTTTATTCATTTCTTTATTACTGGTTGTTAGCAGCTGGGGGGCATGTTTGTATGTGTGGGAGTTGAATTTCCAAAAGGGCAGCAACCAATCATAATTATATTTATAAAATTCATTTTTACTAAAGATTAATATTATTCTATTGTTACTTGTATAATAATAATAAATTAGTTTTATTATTTTTTTATTTTAAAGAGTAATTTTAGGTATTTTAAAGAGTACTACTTCCCAAAAGAATCTAATAGCATAGAAGTTCTCTTTAATATTTTGGTCTAAAATTATTTTCTATTTTATCATGCTCAAGAGTTTATATATAGTATTTTTGGGTCTAAAATAGTAAAATACGTTTTAATTAGTTTTTCATGTTAAAATTTCTAATTGAATGAATAAAAATTAGTGCTCGATGTAGTATATGGTTTAATATTTAATTGATCGATAATATTGATTCTACTAAACCACTCCTCTCAAAGGTTGTGTTCGAAAATAACAATTAATTCAAATTCGATTCTAATCAAACTATAAATCACCAATAACTATGCCGTCTTTAAATAAAGTTTAAGATAGTTTGTAAAATGGAGTACTTTAAAAACGGCTCGGATTCTCTGTGTCATTTGGTACATCATCTTCTGTGTCACAACGTTAGATTGACGACACGTAGGAGAGAGAAATTATACCCAATCCTTAAATCCTAGTGGCAATGGTTGGATTTGTTTCCCCATCTTATGTGTCAATCACATAATGTGTGATACAAAAAATGATGCACTAAAATGACGCAAAATATCCAGTTTGCTTTAAAAACTCTTCTTTATGGGTCACATAAAAAGTTTAAAGGAGAAATATGATGGTACGCATTTTTCAAAAATTATAAAAAAAATGCAAGTATTGGTTTATCTCCTTGCTCATTTAAATAATATTTCAAAATAAATAAATTAAATTATTTCATTAGTGCATAAAACTGAAATTCTAGCCATCGAATAATTGCATATAGACAAACAAACATATAGTGCATGCATCTAATATATTTCATTCCTCCAACAATAAAATGTTCAATAAATATTATTACACTATAATGTTCAATAAATATTATTACACTATCTTTTTTAAGCATATAAGATCCACACACAAATCAATTAACAGTGTATGCATATTGTCTCTAGACACAACACTAATATAACTTTTCATATACATGGAATATCATATCTCTAAATTCACTATACATTAAAATACTATATATTTCAATCACGAGATGGAGGAAATATTAGTTTACTAAGTTTTTAACTACCAAATCCTGTACTTATATTCCTTTTTTTTTTTACAATCATTAAAATAAAAATCTTAAGAATAATTAAATCCTATATTCGATCTTCTTTATAGTTGAGTGCAAAAAATTAATCAACTCATAAAGGCTTAGCTTTGGGCCGGCCTGTTAGAACGGAGCGTTACTAAATTAGTGGGCGTAATTGGGCTTATGATGATCAGGCCCAAATAGAAAACCTAACAAGAGCGTTATATAAAACACTCAGAAAACCTAGCCTGCTTGAGTGCCTCGCTACAAAGTACAAACGCAGTTCGGATTCGGAGTTTCTCTCAATAAGAGCAGCCGTCGCTCTATCAATCGAAGCTCAGCTGCTCAGCAACCATGGCCGTCGGGTAATCTCTATTTACGACTGCATCATTTTCATTGCAGAAAATGTTGTTGATGATGTCTATACGATTCTGTTGGCGTACTCCTTCATTCATTTATTTCGTTGTATTAATGCATTTTCTGATTTGATGCAGTAAGAATAAGAGGATTTCCAAGGGGAAGAAGGGTGGGAAGAAGAAAGTGTGAGTGTTATTTCGTTTCTCCTTTTATTCTAGCTTAGCTTATGATTGCGTTTGATTCGCTTGAAGATATGTACGCCATTGTTTCTGATTTGTTTATCCTTTGCATTTGTTTTAGTGTCGATCCCTTCGCTAAGAAGGATTGGTATGATATCAAAGCGCCCACACTTTTCAATTTTAGGAATGTGGGCAAAACCCTCGTTACACGTACTCAGGGTACAAAGGTATTTTATATGTTTATTATTTATGTATAAATTTAATTTTATTAGGTCATTTCTAGTATTATGTTCTTGTTCAGGATGTTAGCGATGTTTAGAAATGCATGTATGCATACGATTTATCAAACGCTTGAAAATGAGTATTTGGACATGGGCTTTCTCCGATTTGATCAAGGGATTACCCTCTGAGATTGGATTCTACCTTACTGATCAGTTGGTCTAAACGAAGATCTTATTACTATTCTATTTACTCATTTGGTACTGCAGAATTGAATTTATTTTACACTACCTTTTTAATTAATGGTGATAATAGTGAAGCAAAAAGTTCATGCTTGCTAAATCCTTTAAAAAAAGATTTCTTGTTTAAATGACGTATATGATCTCTCTATCTAATGGATTATCCAGCATTTTTGCTAGGTTACGGGTATCTGAAAAGGTGGCTACTTGTGCTCTACATCAACTTTCTATTTCTTCTATTAGGAGTGAAGGGTCATTTGTTGGAAGTATTAATTTTTGTGTAAAATAAAATTCCTAAAAAGTTCTATTCAATCTTTAAATTATGATATTTTCCATAGCTATTATTGGGTAACTACGTGTCATCTCATCCCGACTTTATTCTCTGATATTACTCTGCTGGAATTTGTGTTATTCTGACATTGGGATCTGAAATTTTCTAGTATTTTGAATTTAATTTTTCAATGAAGTGAATTTTGGACTATAACAAATGTTTTTTTTTTCCTCTTTTGGTTTCTTCAACTTTCACATTTCACTGTTGTTGAAGTATTTAAGATTGAATAATTTTCTGTTAGATTGCATCGGAAGGACTGAAGCATCGTGTGTTTGAGGTGTCTTTGGCTGACCTTCAGCATGATGAAGACCATGCTTACAGAAAGATCCGGTTGAGAGCTGAGGATGTTCAGGGAAAGAATGTTCTCACTAACTTCTGGGTATGAGGATACTCTCTAACATAGTTAATTAGTTTGTGTGTTTGGTGCGCTTAATTTTCTGTACTGTTTAATGGTTGCTGTCTTTTCTGAACTTTTAGGGAATGGACTTCACTACAGATAAACTGAGGTCGCTTGTCAGGAAATGGCAATCATTGATTGAGGCTCATGTGGATGTCAAGACAACCGACAACTTCACTTTGAGATTGTTCTGCATTGCCTTCACCAAGAAGCGCCTAAACCAGCAGAAGAGGACATGTTATGCACAGTCAAGCCAGATCCGTCAGGTATACATTGATCTTTCAATTTTCTGTGCTTGTATAACTACTGAAAGTATGTCTATAAAATATCGATTCCATAATAGACCTTGAGCATTTTCAGAACAGTAGTTTATTATCATCATTGTAATGTAATTTTACCTTCATTTTTTCATCCGCTTATTTATAACTTCCTCTTATTAATCTTGGTGTAGATCCGGCGTAAGATGAGGGAGATCATGGTTAATCAGTCGCAATCTTGTGACCTCAAGGATCTGGTTCAGAAGTTCATTCCCGAGGCCATTGGCAAAGAGATTGAAAAGGCAACATCTAGCATCTACCCTTTGCAGAATGTTTTCATCAGGAAGGTGAAGATCTTGAAAGCTCCCAAATTCGACCTTGGGAGGTTGATGGAGGCAAGTCTCTTTACGCCACTTGTTTCATACCTTCTTTTGACTGTAGTTGAACCTCTCCTCCATATAATTTTATCATCAATTTCATTAGCCCGGACAATTAATTGACTACCAGATTCGTATGGTTACCCTACATTATGTTGCTTTAAACCTATTGAAATTGCTTTAGTTCTCTCTAGAAAGCTTATTTTCTTGCAGGTTGGTTATATTCACACCATCTAAGCTGTTATTTTTTCCTTTCTTTGTTTTAGGTTCATGGTGATTATAGTGAAGATGTCGGACAGAAGTTGGACAGGCCGGCTGAAGAACCAGCAGCTGAGCCTACAGAGGTTGTCGGAGCATAGATTTGTGCCGTCAGACGCTTATGAGCTGTGGGTTTCTCTGGTTGCTCAATAGGTCAGATTTATCAAAGACATGAACTTGCAGCTTTGAGTTTTTCGTTTAGGAAAAGATTTTGTTTACAATATTTTACAGAATTGTCTTTTGAGATACATAAAGCTTGTAATGCTCTGTTGTTAGACATTTTCCATTTATTAAATTTTGTTGTGTTTATGTTGGTTTTTTTCTCCATGTCTTCATGTTGGGTTAAATCATATTCGTTTTATTACACGTCATATTTTGAGGCTGTTTCTTTGTTTTGCTATTCTTATAATCCGTAAATCAGATTCGTTTTAGTTTAGTGTTTCATAATGCAATAAACTACCTTATAACCTGTTGGATCCACCCTACACCCCATTTAAATTTAAACATTTCTACTAAAATTTTCTGAATGGAACCATGTATGGACATTTCTACCATCAAGATTTCTATTAATTAATTACAGACGCAGTCTATTATTTGAAATTTTGAAGAACAAGAACAATAGGGTGTGCAAGTTGACACAAATTGTTAATCAAATTTTGAAGAATTAGATTAGGGGCTTTGAGACAAGCCTTTGTTGATCAATATCGAGTTGTTAATAATGGCGTCCTAATTTTATTTTCCTGTATTTTAAAACTTCAAAAATATTCTATAAAGATCTTTTAAATACACATCCTCTTTTTTATTAAATGACTAATTGTACTATACACCCGGGTGCACCCTAAGATAGGATGCACCAAATTTCAAAAATGTATACAAATATAAAAAAAAAAAAATGCAATTATGAACAAAAATGTATATAATTTAATTGTTAGTTTTTTTTAATGAAAAATTAAGTGTACAAAGATATACAATTATTAAAAAATATGTATATACTATTGAATAAAGATATACATATATGGATTCTAGTTTTTTTTAATGAATAACTTAGTGTGAAAAAAGTATACAATTATTAAGAAACACGTATACAAAATAAAATAATATGTATACAAAATAGAATAAAATTTTATACACATATGAGTGCACCCTTGTACCCGGGTGCACCTAATATCAACTCTTATTAAATATATACACATCCAATAATATATGATTAAAATATGTATTTTTGAAAGTCTAAACACATTAATTCATTAAATACATAACACCTCTTAAAAGTAATTTTAAATACACACTTTTTATTATTAAATACACACTCCTATTATTATTATAATATTAAAATATATACTTTTAAATAATCTAAATTATTCTTAATTTATTAAATACACACCTTATACTCCCTCCGTTCCTCATTAAGAATGTCTTTTACTTTTTGGCACTTGGATTAAAGAATATTATTATTTAATGTGTAGTGGGTAGTTGTATTAGTGAGAGATGTGAGTCCCATCCCATCAGTGACGGATCTATATGGGGGCAGCCCCGGGCTCAAGCCCAGGACTGACCACCAAAAGCCCGTTATATTATATGTAAATAATTTGTATTTTTAAGTTTAGCCAAGTCCAAAAAATTTTTAAGCCCACCAAAATAAAGCTAAAAAAATATATATCTTCTCAAATTATATATATTCTATGAACCAATTACAATAAATATTAAATTTTGGCCAATTCTCCGTCCACTTTTGAGAAGGTGATCCGTGTGTGTGTGTGTATATATATATATATATATATATATATATTATTTTTTTAATTATTATTATTTTTTATTTTCTTTAATAAATTAGGCCACCCCACTTCGAATTTCTAGATCCGCCACTAAGTCCCATATTTTAATTGTATTATTGGTGAGTGTGGATCCATCTGTGTAAAAAAGGAAAATAGACTCTTTAGGTGGGACGACCAAAATGGAAAAAAAGACACTCTTTAAAGGGGTCGGAGGGAGTATATTTTATATAACCTAGTATTAATTATTTATTTTATATACACACTTCATTACGTGCCTCATTACTATTTCCTTTAAATCGTTTTGACAAAGGTAACAAATTGCTTTTGTTTACAAAGTCTGGTAAATGCTGAAACAATCTATCAGTGATTCTTTTAAATTTTACTTATTGCTTAGGAAAGATGCACACAAACAAATCTAGTGGACAAGTCTGCCACTCTTATGCTTTGAAACCTCTTGCTGATGATGCTTGTTGGAATTCAGACAACTTGTTTTATTGAATGGAGGAGAAGAAGATCATCCAATGTTGACTAACTAATACATGAAAGAATTCTATAAAAAAAAAATGTACTGAATAGTGAGATTTGAAACTCGCAAGACTGCAGCATCAATGTCCAGACATATTTTGGTGTTGAATCTCTTGTTATAAGCAGCATCAATGTCCAGACATATTTTGGTGTTGAATCTATTGTTATATGAGTTACACATGTGACAATTCTTTAAAAAAATGGATTTTAGATTTGATAACTCTATTTGTTATTCACAACCGTAGAACATGGAAGTTTCTAATAGAGGAAGGTTTGCATTGAGGGGGGTGTATAATATTAACTATAAAAGAGTAGTTTTTAGAATTTTAATAGAGTGTACATAATAAAATTAAGAAAAAAAATTAAAGGAATTATATATTCAATAAAAGATATATATTTAATAAAAAAGCGTATTTAATAAAAAAGTGGGGTTTATTTAACAATAAACCTTATATTATTATTATTTTGGAAGTAATAAATTAGGGGGAGCACGAAAATTTCTCAAATACTAACCTAAAGCTTTCACAAACACCCTCCAAGCTTTCACAAACACCCTCCAAACAATTGAATATGCATAATGAGATTAATGTCTGAAACAACCTAACTACAATTTATAGTAGTAAGTAATTAGATAACATCTAGTCCTTAAATAGTTTCATCTATTCTAGAGAAATTAGTTATTGGATCAAATAATAAAAAATAACAACAAAACTGCAATACATCTGCACCTAGTACGACGCCGCCACCTTAATTTGAAAGAGAGTAAAATGGGAGGGTGAGCAATCATGGCTTGGTAAAAACTAAGCAACTGTCGTAAACTAAGTAATCTCATACTTTTTACACCCCTCTTTTAAATTTAAACATTTCTACTACTCTCTATGTACTTTTATCCGCTTTTCATTTTGAACCGTTTACTTTTTGCGTATAAATTAAGGAGTATTATTATTTTATGTGTAGTGGGTAATTGTATCAGTGGTGAGTCATACGTAGGTCATTTTACTAAAAGGGGAAAATGAAGATTTTTGAGTGGACACTCAATATAATAAAATTGGGACTTTTCGGTGGGATGAAGAGAATATTTTTTTTATCCTTTATTCATCAATTCCAAAAATTTTATTTATATTTTATTCACAATTATCAACAATTTTATTTATCTTTTCTCTCAAAATTATTAATTTTTCCTTACTTTTTCTTAAATTTTATATTGAAAAAACACTTAATTTTTGGAGTTTTAAAAAATAACAGGGAGTATAATTTTTTGAATCGACCCATTTCTACCATCAAGTTTTAAATTAATTTAATTTCAGTTACAGTCTCTCATTTGAAGATCAAGGGTATGCCAGCTAACACAAATCCTTACAAATCCTTTGTTGATCAAATCTTGAGAAATTAGATTATGGGCTTTCAGACAAGCCTTTGTTGATCATTAGTACAAATTGTTGTCATTTAATTACAGAAAACTAAATTAATTTTGGGGTGTATATGAATAAAAATACTTTGTTGATCAAATATCGAGGAATTAGATTAGGGGCTTTGGACAAGCCTTTGTTGATCATTAGTACAAATTGTTGTCTTTTAATTACAGGAAAACTAAATTAATTTTGGGGTGTATGAATAAATATGGATTCGTAAATAGTAGCGTCCTAATTTTATTTTTATTTCCATGCATTTTAAAATTTTCAAAATATTCTACTATAACTATTATTATTGTTATTTTTGTTTAAAACTAATCCCCTAAATTTGAAAATTTTTTATTGTGTACAAAATTAACCTTTTAAAATGGAAGTGATAAATTAGGAGATCATGAAAATTTCTGAAATATAACCTTAAGCTTTCATGAACACCCTTCAAACAAAATTATATTTGTGCATAAAATGATTGAACATGCATAATGAGATTAATGTTAATTTGTTGGGCATGAAATGATTGAACATGCATAATGAGATTAATGTTTGAAAATTTGTTATTGGTACAAAATTAACCTTTTATAAAAGGGAACTGATAAATTAAGAAGAGAATGAAAAATTTTCAAACTATAGGAAGAGCATGGAAATTTCTCAAATATAACCTAAAGCTTCACAAACACCTCCAAACAAAATATGAAAATTTCTCAAATATAATTTAAAGCCTCACAAACACCTCAAAACAAAATGTATTTGTGCATTAAATGATTGAACATGCATAATGAGATTAATCTTTGAAACAATCCTAAGTACAATAATTAGATAACATCTAATCTTTAGTTTCATCTATACTAGAGAAATCAGTTAAAAGAACAACAAAGATGATTTTTTTTGTTTTTTTAGTTTCGTCAAATATATTTTTTGTTTTTTTTTTTAATTAATTAATTTTAGTCGAATAGCTGTGACACAAAGCCTTTGTTGATCATTAATACATATTATTTTGGAGTGTAAATAAATATAGCTTGCTAATAGTTGAGTCCTACTGTTCCCTTGTATATTAAAATTTTATAAAAATATTCTATCATTTTTTTAGGTTTTATTTGTTTAAAAATAAATTTCTAAAATTTGAGATTTTTTATTCCATACAAAAAAGGCATTATAAAAGCAATCAAAACATTTTGAAAGATTTTGAAAAATAATTTGAGAGATCAAGAAAAATTTTTAAATATGAACTTCTTTTGAGAAATGTGGATGAAATGTTTGAACACATAAATGTTTGAGACAACATAAATAGCAATCAATAACATCTAATCCTTAATAACACACTAAGTACACAAGTATATATAATCAACCTGTATGCTTTTATGATAGTAGAATGCATTCACAGTTATGTTCTGAGCACCTCTGTTATACTTTTACCATGGTAGAATGCGTTCGCAGTTATGTTTTACGGTGCATGCGGTGCATTCGCAGTTATGTTCTGCGGACCCCTGTTATAGTTTAAAGACTTCAACAACTCCTTTTGATAATTCAATTTTAGTCATTTTCAATTTTAGTTATTTATTAAAGTAGAACAAAGCTTCATGCAATGCAAAGGTGAGAGAATTTATATAATTATAATAAGTTATGAATTTTATTAAGTTATTTTAGTACTAATTTAAATTTCATCCATTTAATCGGATTCAATTAATTTATCAATATAAATATATTCGTAAATTTTAATAATGATAATTTTATCAATTTTAGATTTAATTAACTTTTATCAATATAAATATTTTCGTAATTTTAATAATACTAATATTTTTATCAATATAATTCTACAGTTCTATGATTTTGTATCCGGACCAATTTGAGAAGTCAGCAATTTAATGACCGTATACACGATAGTGTAAACGCATACAATGTAAATTTGTCAGCAATTTTTTTACCACTATCAACCTAGTTTTGATTGGAGAGTTTATCTCCTACTTCACAAGTATCAAACAAATAAAATATGCTCCGATTGTAAATATTGATAAGGTTTTTATCCCGAGTTAAAATCATTTTTGATCCCACAATTATGAGAAATTTTTTATTCTATCCCAAAAAAGATAAAAATTTCAATTTCATCCGTAATTTTTAAAATTAGCCAATTTTGATCCCAAAGTTGCCAGAATCTCATTTTTTGGTCTGGAATTCGCACGTATGTGATCACCAAAATTGGGCTTTCCTGTCTAATAAAACAGCGCACATACCCCGAGCTATTGAGAGACTGAAGAAGTTAAGGAAGGCCAACTACGGCGATGATTGGGATGTTAATAGCAAATGCAACAACCTCCATCATCTTTCGAGGATCACCGTTCGAAGGCTCGAGGATGAGGAGCCCCGACTCTGCAAACTCAAATGCAGATATGAGGGTGAAGCAGCAATAATGGAAGTTGGGTCGGTTTCACCCAGCCGAATTGAGATTCAATGGAGACATCTCTTGTTCAAATCCCAAACATAAAGTCGGGAATCACCATCACAGGCCATGAGATTTGGAGGCATTCTTTCGGCGGTGGCAGGAGAAGAGCGGGTGGTTCTTGAAAGGGAACCATTCGAGCTCAGCTTTCGGAGTTGAATTTGACGGCGGAGTTGGCGATTGGAAGCCGTCAGACGCCGCAGAGGGTCTGCGAGTGCTGCGGCAAAGTTCAAATAACACGACTGAATATACGATTGAATAATAGGTGTGATCTTTTCTGAAACCTTCACAGAGGAAATAAAGAACCAAACCCTAACCCTAAACTAAAACTCGATGCTATATATATATATTAACTAAAAAGAAAAGTAGGATATATTGGGGTTGGGCCGGCCCATCAATAATTGGACTATTCATATATAATATGTTGGGCCGGTCCAGCAACAAGTGGACTACTACTCCTTCAAGTCTAACCTTAATCTCTCGGATCAAAGAAAGCTGAAAACAAGCTTGTTTCACAGGTTGAATTTCTTCTTCGCTTGATTTGGTCCAAAGCTGATATTCTCCTTTGAAATTTCATCTCTTCGGCTTCTGCCCTCGTGTTAAAGCCTTCATTAAAGTAATCATAAAATTTTATTTGAAATATCCAAACTGCAGTGGTGTATTCAAATTAGAGGATGACTACGCATGCAATGCAGTTCATAGACTACAAGATACTTGAAAAGTGCAAAACAAATGTAATAAATTACCAAGAGTGGGATATTTGGGGTGACTGTGTTGATCTTTTATAGTGCAATAACTGATTCTTGAAAGTGTGTATACAGTAAAGTAGAGGAATGCAGGAAAAAAAGAAGAAAGAAACAATCAACTGTTGTTATTTGGTGAGAGGGAAAAGCAAGAGGTAAAGCCTTGGAAATTAAGATGAGTATTTTGAGTTGGAATTAGTCCAACAATGGCATTGTCATCTCAGAAGCCAATCACATCAATCCGAACATATATACGCAGTCATTGTATGAGAAACGACGTCATTACATTACAACAGTCAGAAAACGCTACATTCATCAAATGACTACATGGACCAGCAAAAAATACAATAACAACACAATACATCTTAATACTGATAACACCTAAATGGATAATATAGCTAGATTATAACGAACATTTGCTTGTGAGTGGGGAGACTTTGGGTAGAGGGAGATGGAGGTTAAAAGGATGAAAATTTCTCAATAAAACATAAAGCTTTCACAAACACACCCTCTGAACAAGTAGAAACACAGTTTATTGTAAGTAATTAGATAACATCTAATCCTTAATAGTTTCATCCATTGTAGATAAACTCTCTAAGAACAATCGTTTTGCTCTTCAGAAACTTGTTCCTCTTGTTTTTCTTCTCATCTTCCATCTTCAACAGAATGTATCTTCTGAAGCTCCGACTGCAGCCTTCCAATCCTTTCCAACCCTTTTCGTGCCTGTTCCGTCAACTTCCTTCATTGTGTTTACACAGCTTCTTTCGACTGTGGTGATGCCTTCGCGTCTGGAGAAGGGCACTCCTCTATATTCCTCACTAACCGCACATTCAAATCCACCAAATTCACTACAGTTTCTTCAGCTTCAAGAAACTGTTCTTGAACTGTTTCATAATCCATGTTCTTGGCCTTTCTTCCTTGCTTGTTAATCAGCATTCTGCTTCTCAGATTCTGCAATGTACTCGCATGTTTTCCAGCTTCTGTGCATCCATGGTGAGTCATCAAGCACTCTTCTACCACTCACTTCTTTCTCCATTTCACCACTTCTGTATGACATTCTGAGAGACTCGCCAATTGTTAGATCTCTGTTGCCATCTTCCCATAGCTCCAGCATCAGATCATCTCCTCCTCCATAGCTGCCTTTCTTTTGTATGCCTTCTCGTGAGCTGTTTGAGACTCGATCCAATGGGATATCTTTCATTAGCACACCACTCCGACCTTCGGAAGGTTTGGTTTTATCTTGTGCAACTTGTGAGTGTCACTGAACTCACTACTTGCATGGCCTTTCTTTCTGCTGTGCTCTCTGCCCAAGCAACGTCGTGACTTTGGCTGCTCGACTTCCCCCGACGAAGATTCTTGATTAGACTGATCTTCCATGAGTTTTTCAGAAGCACTTCTTCTACTGGATCAGTAGTGATTTCAAGATTCTGCAAAGATAACGCATTATAACAATTAGATAAGTAGATTCATTTGGAGAAATAAGAACTGAATATGAGGATATGACAAGTATTACCTCAGATTCTAGAATACGAGAAGATTTAGTTTTTGTCTGAAGAAGTGCAATTTGCTCAACCAGCATTATATCATCTCTAAGGGCAGCTATGATTGGAGCATATGCATGTATCTGTGATTTCAACCCACCGATTTCATGCTCCATCGAGCAAATCTTCTCCTGCATTGAGCCTAAGCTCAATCATCAAAATAAAATAAAACCTCCTAGTGTTCAAATTCATTGGTCTTGTCCTGGAGCTCTGAACATAGAATCTGCTCGACCTTTCTTCATGTGACACCCCAAATTTTCTAAATAGGTTTTATTTATAATTTCTAATTAAATGGATTTTTAAAGAAAGTATGAAAACAAATTCTTTAATAAATTACTCATTTAAAAGACAAGCTTAAGAAGGTGCCATAATAACAATTAGCTATACTGTAAATAAAAATGCAATTTTTACAGACTTTGAATATAAGTGGTACTCTAAAATACAGGTATTCACTAATGAATATAATAATAATAAATAAAAGACGTATGATTAATACCTCATTGTAACAACCGCTTAACTGGATTTTACTTGAAAGAATAATTATAAATAATTAATTAACTAAATATCAAAGAATAAACAATTTCATACCAGTTGTACCTAATGGTACAAGCCAACTTTACACTAATCCAAATCTGGTCAGACAAGAGTATGGAACACATTAATTAGCTAAAGCTTCAGCATTCACCTAATTAAAATAACATACAAGACCCATTGAAATCATCACCTAAAACATATCTAAAACATCGAAGCAAATCATATCATATATATGGAATTAAACCATAATGGTTTCTATAAAATATATTTAGACTGCAAAATAGGAACTTTTAGTGCACTTAAAAAAAACTCAGATTTATTGCAGTAAGTTTATAAGCCCAAAGTGTAAACTCAGCAAAGTTTTAATTAAATTCCAAACTGTAGCATGCACATAAAAATGCATTGAACCCATAGATATTCAAAGCAATATCTCATCTCATCTCATAAGATTAAAGCAAGACTAAAATAAAAATATGAAAAACCCAAATTTGACATTATTAAATTTTTTAAGGTCCGCTTACCATTACATCCTCCTCTTGTAAGGTAAGGAGTGACCAAATCACGACTAAGTGGAAATAAACAACATTATAATGAATTATTAAGGCACTTTTCGATCCATTTGGACCTTTACCTATAACATATAAATCATGAGATAAAACACTTCAATTCATTATCCGTAGCATGTAATTGATAGAGTACCTTTCTCCATTACTCATAATTCATAATTTTAGAGTGGTACCTTATGGTCAGCTACCCAAAATTCATATTTCATGATCATAAAGACATTCATATCATCACATAATTAACACATGTGAAAATAGGAAATTTGTAATAGTGGTGGGTGGACGGAAAACTAAAAAGAAATAGTGGAGTCATTAAGACAAAGAAATAGCGGAGAAATTAAGAGATTTAATGAGAGGATTAAAGAAAATGAGAAGAGATATTGTTAACAGTCACCTTTTTTACTACGGTTGCTAAATGATGATTCTAAGACACGTATATAATGAGATTTTTTTTTTGGCAAGTGTTATTGGTCAAACTTTCCATCTATGAGAGTGTATTATTGGGAGGTATCAAATTGAAAGGGAAGACTTCCTTCTCAAAGGTAATGTGATGGGAAATGAAATATTCAGGATGAGGATGAAGAAGAAGATTGTAGTGTATAATGTGGGCTTTGGAATATAATTTTTAAGGTAACTATTATTTGGCCTTAGAAAAATACTGCGCCAATAAACATATTAAACTCTATTTAATGGGGTGTTACGCTTTGATTTCTTTGTGGAGTTGGCGCTCACCCTCAAAAGTTTCTCTTAATAATGTGAAGGCTATTTATTTCCTTCTTCTGAATGAAGCTAATGTCAAAGAGCTCAAGAATGTTGTTTTCAAGATACTCTTTCATCTTCTGCCTTCAGTTCATCCACCACTGTGCACAATTCTGAGTTGGATTTTTCAGCAGCTTTAAGCTTCATTTCTGTATCCAAGAGATTTCCTTCTGTTAAAAGCAAACTCTCCTTTCCACTTACAATCACTCTCTCAACTATGCATTTTTCCTTCCAATCTATGCACATCTTTAGATGCTAAGTTTTCTGCACCTCCAGCTTCTGTGTCAATACGCCTATTGCGCGTTCAATTCCACAGCTGATCTCGTGTTGTCTTTTCAGGTCTTCGAGAAATATCTGATCTGCCTAGTTCTTCTCCTCTTCAGATTTTTTCTTCGAGGGATTCTTTGCTGATGCCACATTTATTTTGCCCATGCGGTATCCAGAGAATTCGCCACCAAAGAGATGCATGCGATTTTCTGTGGAGACTAATATAATTGCTGTAAATAAGCAGGTGCCCAAGCTCTTGCTTATGAATTATGATCACGAATTCACCACTAAATCCTTCAACTACAGTAATAATTGTTTTTTATTTTCTATAGATTAGATTTGTATTACGTGATCAACTCCATTTTCGCCAACAAGGTTAATAGACCGGGCTATTGAAAAATAGCTCGAACAACAATTCCTTTGACCATTATAGTTTAATGAACCATGAAAAAGATATGTATAGGAAGAATACTATCTTTTAGATGGTTTAGAAAACTATAATGGTCTAGGAACTGCCGATCGGAGAACTTTTCAATAACCCGGTCCTAAAATTAAAAAATTAAAATTAAACTTGCAGGCGAAGAAGCAGTTGTTCACAGTAACTACTAACACAAATCTACAAAAACAATAAAGAACAATTACTTGAGTTAAGATTGAGTGGTAAAATCGAGTTCATTCTTAAATGAAATAAGAACTCGATAGACAAATACTTATTACCGATATTATTTAAAAGGTACAACATCTAAAAATTAGTATCCACACAAAATCAATTGTATCTCCTTATTGGAGAAACGCGAGAAAAGACCCTGAATACCTTTGGTATCAGAAAGAATCCCTCAAAGAAGAAACCTGCCCTAAAGAACATACTCCTTGATCTGCATAATGAATCATATAAGATTCCAATGACCAATACGTAATCTGCAAGCAATAATACAGCAATTGGGGTCAAAAATCATTAGGTCATTCAATCAACACTCTTATTAACCACTAAAATCAAAATAAAAAAATAGTAATAATAAAAATATTAAGATATTATATTAAGTATAATGAAAAATAGAAATAAAAATCAGTACATTTCAATTATTAATGACTTGCAAAAAAAGTTTTGCCTGTTAGACATCGATCACCAAGCAATTTAAAAAAAATAATAATAATAATTTGAGAAAAAAAAGAAGAGTTGATATTAAGTGCACCCTGCACTCATATGTGTATAACTTTTTATTCTATTTTGTATATATGTTATATTTTGTACACGTGTTTCTTAATAATTGTATGCTTGTATAACTTTTCATTCAATACTATATACATATTTTTTAATAATTTTATATCTTTTTACACTCAATTTTTCATTAAAAAAACAAACAATTAAATTGTATACATTTTTATTCATAATTGTATATATTTTTGTTTATATTTGTATACGTTAAAGTGGGTGCACCTTATCTTAGGGTGTAACTTATAATTAGACAAAAAAGAAAGCCGTGGTAGAGTGTTACAGATGTAAGGGAATGGAAATTGCTGATGTCTGATGAGATCAACAAAGATAAAAGTGGGAATATTTGGACAGCTTTAGTATCCAGACTCCAGCGGAGGGGTTAACACCTAATATGTGAATCTCCAGGTGAATAACAATTGAAGCAACATTTATAATGCATTCAGAAACCTGATTAAGAGATTAACATTCCAATAATCACAAAGTATGAAAAAACTAATACATACCCTGGTAACCTTTTCTGAACACTTCGCAGATGAATTGAAGAACCAACCCCAACCCAAAAATACGATGCTATATATATGGATATGAATATATTGGGCCGGTCCAGCAACAATTGAACTACATCTCTTTCAAGTCTAACCTTAATCTCTCTCAACACATATCATATGTCGTGCTGAGTTTCTTTTAACGATGTTACACAACTGATTTAGATTCGGTGTAGTGTTCCATATTGCAATGAACTAACTCCCTCATAATTTTCTGGATCCACCCCATTTTTATTTATTTTACATCTAAATATCAAGTGGGGGAACAATACATTGATTATATCTTTCTCACATACACATAAAAATGACTTGTATCACAAGCAAATTAGAGGATCATTACAAATGCAGTACCTTAAGGCTTAAACGAGTGAATTGTTTTCTTAACTAGTTTTGGTTCGTAGACTACAAGAAACTTGAAAAAGGCAAAATAAATACTCCCTCCATCTTATTTCAGATGTCACAATTTCCATTTTAAGTTGTCTCACAAAAGTTTGCACATTTTCAAAAAGTGCAAAAAGTAGTAAAAAAACAATCACCCTTCCCCCATACACTTTAATTAAAAAAAAAAACCATCTCTACATATCATACTTTATCATTTAATTATTACAAAAAAAATATATCATTATACCCCTAAAAGTTACCACTTTCTTAATCTTCGTGCCGAAATTGGGGGTGCAATCTTTTGTGGGACGGAGGGAGTACTAAATTACCAAAAGTGGAATCTTTGGGATGACTCTATTGATCTTTTTCTGGTGCAATAACTGGTTCTTGAAAGTATGAAACAACAAAGGCATTGCCATCACAGAAGCTAATCACTTCAATCCAAATATAAATACGCAGTCATTGTATGTGAAACGAGAGTCATTATAACAGTCGGGAAATGCTACATTCATCAAATGTCTACATGGACCAGCAAAAAATACAATCACAACACAATATAAATCTTAATACTGATAAGATGGACTAGCTAGCTTTTAATGAACATTTGCTTGTGAGTGGGGGTACAGTGGGTAGAGGGAGAGGGAGATGGGGAGAGAGTGAGAGAAAACACAAACATGCAAAGGATGAAAAATCTCTATATAACCTAAGCTTTCACAAACACAACCCCCTTCTAATCAAAATATAATATATTTGTGCATGGAATGATTGAACATGCATAATGAGATTAATGTTTGAAATACCATAAGTAGAAACACAGTTTATTGTAAGTAATTAGATAACATCTAATCCTTAATGGTTTCATCTATACTAGAGATATCAGTTATTGGTTCAACTAATCAAAGATAACAAATCACAATAAGAGAGAGAGAGAGAGAGAGAGAGAGAGAGAGAGAGAGAGAGAGAGAGCTAAGGGCTGAGTCCATTTCTACTAGTTGATGGCCTAAAGCATCCACAAAGAGGACCCTTTTTACGCCTTGCACTGTTTTTTCTTCCATTGTAGATAAACTCTCTAAGAATAACCGTTTTGCTCTTGAGAAACTTGTTCCTCTTGTTTTTCTTCTCATCTTCCATCTTCAACAGAATGTACTGAATCTTCTGAAGCTCCAACTGCAGCCTTCCAATCCTTTCCGTTCCTTTTCGCGCCTGTTCCGTCACCTTCCTTCTTCGTGCTTTCACAGCTTCTTTCGACTGTGGCGATGCCTTCGCGTCTGGAGAAGGGCACTCCTCTATGTTCCTTACTAACCGTCCATTCAAATCCACCAAATTCACCACAGTTTCTTCAGCTTCAAGCAACTGTTCTTGAACTGTTTCATAGTCCATATTCTTAGCCTTTCTACTCTTCTTGTTTATCTCCATTCTGCTTCTCAGAATCTGTAGTGTTACCTGCATGTTTTCCAGCTTCTGTGCATCCATTGTGAGTCTATCAAGCACTCTTCTACCACTCACTTCTCTCTCCAGTTCACCACTTCTTGTTGACACCTCCCACTTGTCCACACCCAACTCCCTCTCTTCTTCTGAGTTGGATGGAGGCTCAGATACTCGTTTAATGTTCTCGAATCCATCGTATACGATATCTTTATCTGCCATCTTGTATGACATTCTGAGAGACTCACCAATTGTTAGATCTCTGTTGCCATCTTCCCATAGCTCCAGCATCTGATCATCTCCTCCTCCATAGCTGCCTTTCTTTCGTATGCCTTTTCGTGAGCTGTTTGAGACTCGATCCAATGGGATATCTTTCATTAGCACACCACTCCGACCTTCAGAAGGTTTGGTTTTTATCTTCTGCAACTTGGGAGTGTCACTGAACTCACTACTTCCATGGCCTTTCTTTCTGCTGTGCTCTCTGCCCAAGCAACGTCGTGACTTGGGCTGCTCGACTTCCCCCGCTGAAGATTCTTGCTTAGTGTTTGAGCTTGATCTTCTGTGCAGCACAGGTTTGTTCATCTCTTCCATCAACTTTCCAACTGCTTTGATTCTCATCCGCAAGATCTGCAAGCTGACAAGAGACTGATCTTCCATGAGTGTTTCAGAAGCACTTCTTCTACAAGGATCAATACTGATTTCAAGATTCTGCAAAGATAACATATTATAACAATTAGATATGCAGATTCATTTGGAGAAGTAAGAACTGAATTTGAGGATATGGCAAGTATTACCTCAGATTCTTGGATACGAGAAGATTTAGTCTTAGTCTGAAGAAGTGCATTTTGCTCAACCAGCATTATATCATCTCTAAGGGAAGCAATGATTGGAGCATATGCATGTACCTGTGATTTCAACCCACCGATTTCACGCTCCATCGAGCAAATCTTCTCCTTCATCTGCTCAATCTCCATAGCTTTTGATGTGTTTTCACTCTCAAGAACCTGGCAAACCCCACTAAGCTCAATCACCTTATTCTTGAAGATAACTTCATGGATGGAAGAGATGTGAAGATCAAAATAAAACGCGGCAGCTTCTGCCTCCCAGAGTTCAAACTCATTGTTCTTGTCCTGGAGCTCTGAACATAGAATCTGCTCCCTCATTAACCTTTCTTCCATTTCTTTGCGAAGTTGGCCAAGCTCACCCTCAAAGTTTCTCTTGACAATGTGAAGGCTTTCTATTTCCTTCTTCTGAATGTAGCTAATGTCAGAGAGCTCAAGAATGTTGTTTTCAAGATACTCTTTCTTCTTCATTGACTCTTGAACATCTGCCTTCAGTTCATCTATCACTGTGCACAATTCTGAGTTACATTTTTCAGCAAATTTAAGCTTCATTTCAGTATCCAAAAGCCTTCCTTCTCTTTGAAGCAAACTCTCCTTTCCATTTACAATCTCTCTCTTCATCTGAACATTATATTCTCTCATCCCCTGCATCTCCCCTTCCAATCTCTGAACATCATCTTTAAGGACTAAGTTTTCTGCTTTCTGCAACTCCAGTTTCTGGATCAATACGCCTATTTCGCATTCAAGTCCACAGCTGACCTTATGTTGTTTGTTCAGGTCATCAAGAATCAGTCTCAGTTCCATAACTTTCTCTTCACCGAAGCTCCGTAAAACTTGTGATTCGTTAGCATTTGCAACACATTCCATGAGAGCAGCATCATTATGCTGATCTACCTGGTTTTTCTCCTCCTTCAGATCAGAGAACTTCTTCATTAACTCCTCGTTGTCCTGATTCAGTTTCGAGTATGCTTCCTCTAATGCACTGTATGATCTATTCAAATCATCTTGTTTTGAACAAAGACTCTCCAATTCAGCCTCAAGTAAAGCAGCATTGTGATGACCCGCAATAACATCTGACTTCAGTTTCCTGTTCAAGTTGAGGAGTTTGTGATTTTCGTTTTTCATCGTAGCAAGTCTGCCAGCCATGTTTCTGAACTCCTCCTCCAAGCACATTTTCTGCATCTCGAATTCCATTCCCTTCGACTCCAACTGCTCAAGTAGAGTCAGGAGAACTGAGTTCTCAACCAGGAGCAGCTGCTTCTCATCCTCATGGTCTGAAATTGAGCGTTTCATATCTTCAATAGCCTCTACAATGCTGTGCAAAGAAGTACTCTCGTTTTCAACCTTCTCCCACGAACCACAATCCGAACTATTAGTTTCAAGAGACTTGAAAACCTGATATATGCCTAATCTCAGCCTTTCAATTTCATCCAACAGGAACTCAGATTCCACTTGCTGCTCAAGGCTTTCATTCTCCAGCTTCGAGATCAGTTTCTCCGCCAACTTGGACGCCTCAACATGCTTTTGACACTCTATTATGAGAGAGTAGATCTTCTCTTCCATGCCTTTCATGAATTTCTGCAAGATGGATATCTCAAACTGAGCTTTGAGAGACCTCTCAAGCTCCTCCTCGAATTCCTTCTTCTTCCAGCTATTTTCTTCTTTCAAGAACTGAATCTGGTTTTCTAGTGAAGCCAATCTGGTGCCACTTTGCAGCTGTGAGTTCGCCCGTTCTTGCTTCTCCACACTCAAGGAAACCTTGAGTTCTTCGACTCGATAGTGAGCAGCTTCATTTTCCTTCTCTAAACCAGCATATTTTTCTTCAAGCCCTGAATACCTTCTCTCCAAACTTTCCAGTTTTCTCTCCACATTCTCCAATTTCATCGCCAAAGTGTTTCGTTCATTCAAAAGATAAGACCTTTCATCTCTTAGTAATTCACATATCTTTTCTAAGCCATTGGATTTCTCCCTCAAACCTTCAAGTTCAACTTTTGCAGTTGAAAGAGTACTCTCAAGAACAGCATTTCTTTCGAACAGTTTGTGCATGTTCTCAGTTACAGATTGTAACTGAGACAGAAGAGAAGCTTTCTCCGCAGCGACAGTAGCCTTTTCTCCATGGAGAAATTTGGAAGATTCTTGCAATTCTTTAACCTTTACGCGTGAACTCTCCAACTCTCTATTCAAGTCCAAGAGGGAGCTTTCTAACACAACCTTTTTATTCAAAAGTTCTTGCATGTTTTCCAGCTTCTTCGACAGATTTTCTTTCTCATTACTTCCCTCCTCATTTATTTCTCTCAGCTTTGAGTTCTCATCTTGCAAGCTTTTCAATGAAGTGACCAGGCTTTCCGGGCTAAGACCTGCTGCTTCCACTTGCTCAACTAAGGCCTGGTAGCTGCTTTTCAAGCCTTTGATTTCCTCCAACAGACGTAAAATCTCCTGCTGAAGGGAATTGCTTAGCTCAGTGTGGCGTGAAACTTCTCGTTCAAGCCTAACCTTAATCTCTCTCAAAGTAAGGACTTCATTTTGCATGTTCTCCATCAAAGAAGCTGAAGACAAGTTTGTTTCACAGAGGTTCTGGTTTTCTTCACGAACCCCCCGGATTTCTTCTTCCAAGCAGTGCTTGCTTTGGTCCAAATCCTTCAGCATGTGAAGAGCATTCTTCAGCTCCAATGCTAAAGCTCGTTGATCATCCTGAGATTGGGAATGCAAGTTCTGTAGACTATGAAGAGTGGCTTCAATGTTCGCATGGCGCAAGTGCTCGTCATGCAAACATGTTTGGAGAGTCTCCAACTCTTCCTGCTTCTCAGTAAGTTCTCGATCCTTCAAAGCAATCTTCTTAGTCAGATCCTCCGCCTCGGTTTGTAGTGATCGATTAGTCATCTCCAACACAGTACACTTCTCTTCAGCAGTTTTGAGTTTTAGATTTCCAATCAAAACTACGCTGTTAAGACGCTTGACTTCTTCTTTAGCACTGGCCATAGCCTTTTCGAGCTTGGATATTGTCTCCAAGCAGCATTTGTACTGGACTGCAGAAGCTTCTTTCTCCTTGTTGAGATCCTCAAGAGACTTCTTCAGTTCAGAGACATCATTTTCAGCTCTTTCGGCTTGCTTCTTAAGCAGACTCGCCTCGTTTTCTATAGCAGAGATTAGACTCTCCAGAGCTGATATTCTTTCAAGACAATGCTTGTACTGTTGTACCACTGCTTCTTTTTCAACCTCTAATCTTGAAATTTCATCCCTTAGAGTTTGAGCTTCGCCTTCTGCGACAACTGCACTCGTGTTAAGGCCTTCATTAACTTCTTGCATTCTAGAAGCCATACTCTCCAAGCTTGATATCTTCTCCAAATACATCTTGTGTTTGAGAATTCCAGCATTCTTCTCGACGTCTAACTGAACAAGAGCCTCCTTCAATGTTTGGACTTCAATTTCAGCTCTACTCGCCTTCTCATCGAGCTTCATTGAATCCTTCTGCGCGATATTCAACTCTCCCTCTAAACTAGATAGCTTAGCCAAACAGTGTTGATACTTAAGGAGAACATTCTCCTTTTCAGCTTGCATATCAGAGAGGGATCTTTTCAACTCTTCAACTTCAGTCTCAGCCTTTCCAGCTCTTTTAATCTCCTGAACAACCTTCTCCTTTAGATGATGATTTTCATTCGACAATTGAAGAAATTCATCGCGGTCTTTCTCTTTCTCGTCCACCCCCACATCTTCTTTATCATCAAGGAAGTCCTCTGTTCCAAACAATACACGAACAGGAAATTTTGTATCAGGTGTATGTGGTTCACGGTCTTGTGTCGAAGGTTTTGAAGGAGAATCTTCGACAAACTCCAAAGGTACTTGATCAGGGAACGCTTTTGCTATGGTCCGGTGTGCATGGCGGAGTTCCCCAGTTGCATGGTTGTACCTTTCAGCTAATGCACGATAAGCCCGGTAGAATTCCTCCACCAGTTTCATCAACTCGGGCCGTTTCTTGTAGTACATTTCGGCCCGCCTAGCAAATGAATCTGCATCCTCTTCAATTAACTTGATCATAGACTTGACTTTGGCATCCATATCTGATACAAAAAATGCAGATTCATACAATTTTTAGATCTTACAAGCAACCATTAATATACATAGCTAAGGAGGGGTAAATGAAAAAAAAAAAAAAATAGTATCCACCTGTAAGATTGTCTTGGAGCCATTTTGAGTTCTTTGGGCTATTGTGGCTATCCCACCACCATGAATACCGGCGCCTCGACTCAGAATGCGATAAGGCCGCCATGAACTCACAACGGCGTAACTCCTGCTACTTGTACTTAAGTGCCTAGGCCAGTATCAGAAGAATCAGCTGAACTACAGCAATATATTACAGTACCTGAAGCATATGACCAAGATGTAGCAAAAAATAAGACAAATTTCCACAGGGTAGTTGTTGATACATGATCTTAGCAGCAAGATCAACGAACAACATAGCACAATCAAAAGAATTCTGAAAAAAAAAATCAAGAATGATAGTAGAAGTCTTGACAATTAAGAACTTTGGTATCACCTTCTTGATCAGAGAGTGTTGGATGTAAAACTCCTAAGTACTTGATCCTAAGCTAATTCGTGGAAGAAATCCTGTAACAGATATGTAAACACAATATTGTTCAATCAACCCGATCTTCTCACAGAGCAAGAGAGAGAGGGAGAGAGAGCCGTTTAAAGTAAGAACTCAAACAACATAAAACTGACAGTAATCAATGAAAACTAATTCTGAGGAGTTGCTTGATTAATCATAAGCAAACAAAGGTTATGATTTATTGAATTTAAAACAACCCCTTCATGGCTAAGTTTCTTAGAGAGAGAAACAAAAGAAGATTGATAGCACCTACATAATTTTTTTTTCTTTTTTCTTTAAGTTGAAAATCAATACCAACTGTAAGTAGAGATGGTAGGTAGATGATTTGAACACAGATAATAGCTTTTCCTCTAATGAACTTCATCAACACACACAGAGATGAATGTTTTCTAAGGATTCAGATCAACTTTCTAAATGTATGAAATCTAGTGATGCAACAACTATTGAGCCCCGAAATCAACACATACAGATAATTAAAACAGAGAAGAACATAATCATATGACCACAATATCACAACATTCATGCAAATGTAGTTTCCAGAAACCTCTAGAGATTAAATCTTTCCTTTGGCAACTAATAAACAACAAAGATTGAATTTTGAAGCCACCCCAGAAGACCAAAACTCACAAATTTCTTGATCAGCAGCTGTTATTGCAATAACCAGTCACAGCCGCTCAATCCTCACTTCTCACCCCATTGTTTCTCTCACCTACTTCTCAGTCACTGTGTGTGTTTCTTCAACCTCTCTCTCTTTTCTTTCTCTCTATCTGTGAAGTGTAGTCCGCATTATCACCAGTGTTTGATTCTTGGTTGTTACTTTGGCAGAGTGACAAACTCTGTAAAAGTGCAGTCTTGAAAAAACTTAAAGCTATTTTTTAATAGCGACTTTTGACTAAGTACAATTTTAAGTAGCCTAATCGTTAAAAATAATTTTTACTAGCCACTATTTAATAAACTCCCCAAATTACTCTCAATAACTGTCGGCTAAAGTACGAAAATAAAGGGGTCATATCATGTCAGTTTTAACTGCAGTAAATGGGGTGGGTGGACCACATTTAAAATTGTACTTAGTGGGCTGGTGGACCACATTTAAAGTTTTAAAAATTTTCAAATTAAAATTTTGGATGTGGGTTGGTGGGGTATATATCATATCATTAACGTCATTTTCATTCCAAATACTCCATCCTTCTTCTCTCTCATCTTTCGTCCAACATCCTCTCTCTTCCTCTCATTTTCGTCCCAAAGCACAAAGAGCAGCACCACCCATTTGTAGTACCCATTTCTCAGTATCTCCTTTCCATCTGTCGGAATAGGCGTTTCCGACGAGGTGAATTTGGTGAATTTTCTAAATGACAAATTTTCGGGTATGTATGAAAGCAGTTTTATTTGCATTTTTAAATTGTGAGTTATTTGTTTATAATGTGTCCTACATTGAGTTTGTGGTACTCGTTTTCGAGGATACGAAGTACATTTTGTGTGGTTTTGTTCATATGTGTAAAATGTGAATTCATTTTGTAATGTGATGAATACATCATGTTTAGAGTTTTTTGTGTGGTGTTGTTTTTTTTTTTTTTTTTTTGAATTTTTTGAAAATTTTTGTTTGGCCGAATAGGGTTTTTTTTAAGACCGAATAGAACGAATGTGTAGACCGAATAGAACATGTGTAGGCCGAATAGAACAAATTCTAGGAGTGTTATTTTTTGAATTTTTGGAAATGTTGGTTGGCCGAATAGAGTTTTTTTAGTAGGCTGAATAGAACAAAGTGTATGAGTTTTTTTTAAAATTTTTTGAAAATGTTGGTTGGCCGAATAGAACAAATCTTAAGCCGAATATAACAAAGCTGTAGGCCGAGTAGAACAAGTGTATGCCGAATAGAACAAATTGTAGGACTTGAATTTTTGGAATATTTGGAAATGTTGGTTGGCCGAATAGAGATTTTTTATAGACCGAATAGAACAGATTTGTAGGCCGAATAGAAGAAATATAGGCCGAATAGAACAAAGTGTAGTTTGAATAATGTCATTGCACTGACCTTGGTTGAATAGAGCAATATTCGTAGGCCTAAAAGAACAGTTTGTAGGCCGAATAGAATGAAAAGTAGGTCGAATAAAACAAATGATTGAGTGTGTCAATATTTGTTTAGTTGCTGCAGTGAACTTATAGTTATTTGATATAATTATCAGTTATTGTCTTATTAAGTAAGCTGGTTGAATTGATGCAGAATACATTTTTTTGATGTGTGTTACATATTATTTAACAAAAAGTTAAATTTGTGCAAGGTGAATGGAAGCGTCCAATCATGCAGGTGCAGAACTGCAGTGTACATAATTACTGCAAACCTGGGGTTGATATGACACTTATCCGTAAACAGTTAACAACGGTTGGAGGTAATGCGTAGGAGATGTTCAGGCGATCTTGTTTTGGTCATTACTGGGGTCTTCATACGTGGCGGGGATGATGTAACCACTAGATATTTTCAAGTTGGGAACGAGTGCCTTAACTTTAGTAGGGTAGAGTTCATGTGGATAATGAGGTTCTGCTTTAGGGACAAAGTGAGGTTTGATCCGAATTTGTTGTATCATATCCCGTCTGGTGGGGTGTACGATATGTATTATGGTCAGGACGAAAGACTATTAGTAAGTGAGATTGCCCGTGACTTTAAGGGTACAAAATTTAGTGGTGTTAGCCCCGAGAACGCGGTTAAAATTGCTATGGTGCTGTTGTTGTACTATTTTCTCCTTGGATCGGATGTTACCAATGTGAGTGTAGACAATTGGGTTTGGGTCCTAGTAGAAGACGAGCGTAGATGAGATTTATTCCCTTGGGGCCAGGTCAGTTATATGACTCTACTGCAGTTTATGGATCATATTTTGACCGAACTTCCTAAAGGAGCAAACCCCAACAAGTACAGATACCACTTTTATGGGTGCATATTTACGCTCCTGGTACGTGTTGTAGTAGATCACTTAAAGTTATAGTGTATTACTAGTTTCAACAACAGTAATAATCTAACATATGTAGTTTACGTGTGACATGTTTGGGCGTACGAGTGTCTACCTGCCCTTGCTACACCGTATGGACATGTCTCTACCGATAGGGAGGAAAATAGGCCACTTTGCTTGCGATGAGTTTTTCGTAAGGTGAAGAAGGTTGATAGGAATCTGTTTACTCGGGTATGAAATCTAAATTTTTATGAATCATTAATTCATGTCGGTACAGACAAATCAGTGATATTGTATCTAAATGTATTGGTTTTTTTAATCAGGATCTTGTAGTGGTGGATTTTCCGCGGGTGCTCCCCAGAAGCACAGAAAGGTTTATTGGATTGGAATAGATGATGATCCTTTGCAGAGGTTGATCATGAGGATGTACACAAAGGCATTCTCTAACCCCAGACGAAAGGTCGTCCGGGGGCTTGATTTCACATATGTGGAGCAGCAGATCACGGCGAAGGCATACGATCCTACTAGTAATCCATGGGATCAGCAGTACTATTCTGGTGTGGCTATTGAGGATCGGTGGACTGGCCAGTGCATGGATGATCCTTCAGCTTGGGTAACAAATTGGGATGAGCATTCTTACCGACCTCCCTATACTCTTAGTCCTGACCACAGTGGACATCATTCACGGGAGACGAGGTATGCTGAGCGTAATTCGTATGATCCCACACATCATGTTCCTCCATCCTCCGCTCGTAGCTGGCATGCTCGAGCCGTTGCTTATCATGGGAATGGGATGGGTGATGCCCACGGATATGATCAGCAAGATGACGGATATGATGATCAGGACGACCACAGGTATGGTCAGCAGAATCACAAATATGAGCAGGACCACTACGGATGTGATCAGAATTTCAAAGATAGGGTCCTCCATAAGCTGGATCAGCAGGATGAGTTGTTATCCCAGCTTGTATGTCAGATGGTGGCTGAGCTTCAGACACAACATTTATTTCGACTTGTGCTTACACAGTAGTTCAGGCGCCTTCGAGCTGATATTTCGCGGAGTCGGGGGTCTGAGTATGAGCCATCTAGCTCGAGGTCAGGGATTAGATCTACCCCTCCTACAGTGGTGGATCCTGTGAGTCCGATGGCTCCCACACCTGGTGTCGCTCAAGATGGTTTGATGCGTGCTAAGCGGCCAAGAAACCCAAGTGCAGCGTTACAGTAACCATTCACAACGACTGAACGTGAGCGCCGCTGGCAACTGTACCTGCGATTTAAGACAAGCAACGATCTGTACGTGCTAATCTACTATTTTAGACGTTTTCATATGTTACTTTACATACTTGTGCTTGTTGTTAAAGAATTTTTTATTTCAGGGTCGACGTCGGACTCGGCTATGGAGTCGGCAGTGCTTTTTTCACTGAGATGGAGGACCCTAGTACTTGGTTTGACGACCAGGTAATTGAGAGAGCCTTCATGTGTATACTTAATAAGTAAATATGTTCACTAACTCACAACATTCTGTAATAAATTTCTATATGTTTCAGCACCTAGATGCATACCTCCGGATATTATCAGAGCGACCGACGGCCATAGGCGTTCACGTCCATCAGGATGTTGGGAACTACTGCATTCTGGACATGCAATTCTCTGTAAGTAACAATCACATTAGCAACATATGTATAAATTTTTCATGTAATTTTGAGACCAATCGTATACAATGATTTTCCTCTAAGGTCCAAGCTCAATCCATATGGAATGAGCACACGAGACGGTACAAAGATGATAGAACGGAATTTGCCAACATAAGTAATGACTTGTTGACAGATCTTCGTACATACACAGCAGGGAGGTTACCCGTGTGGAGGGGGTCTAGGCCATGGATAGAATGTGATGTGGTATTGTATCTTAACCCATGATGTGATCAAATAATTATATCTCCTATTTTGACCATGGATTCTACATCTTATATATGAATTCCTCGTAATTTATTTTGACAAATTATGTTCATAGTCCATACGGCTGCGCACTACTACCCATGTACACTGATTACGAAGGATATGAGCTTCTTCTGTTTTGACTCCTTCCGTCATAGGTGGGATGACAAGCCCGATATGAGGGATCATCGGATGACAAAGACTCCACCATTCAGACTCGTCATTCAGTCTTGCTGCGCGAGATTGACCCCCAAGGGGTTCCGTACACTTTCCCATTGACTCTAGCTCGGGCAGAGGTTTGTTACAGACAGGAGGACGGATCCAGTTGCGGCACAGCGTGTCTCAGGACCCTTGACGGGTTATTAACGAGGGACTTTAATTGGAGCACTCCCAATTACATGTTGCATTACCGGAGGCATATTGCTTTCCTAATCTTTCAGGTTGGTACCATTATTACCTCAGCATGATGTACTCATGGAAACACTATTGCTATAATTGATAAAAATTACAAGTTATACACTACTGCTATAATTGATAAAAATTACAAGTTATACATTACTGCTATAATTGATAAAAATTACAAGTTATACATTACTGCTATAATTGATAAAAATTATAAGTTATACACTACTGCTATAATTGATAAAAATTACAAGTTATGCACTACTGCTATAATTGAGAAGGACAACGTGGACGAGTGTGCCCAGTTTCACCACAAATGCCACATTTTTTATCTCTACTTATACGGGGATTCGGGGCAGCTGTCAGAGGAGGAGGTGGACCGCTGTGTGATGATGAAGCTCCAGTACAATTTACTCAATTGTGACCTAGCTGTCGGCAACGTGAGCAAACATGCTCTTTGTGACGTCTCCTGGATGACTCTACACCTGACCTTATTCGAGACATTCGAGGTCGACGGCCTGCCTGTGTGGTAATGGAGGATTAATAGTCTGTGACTTGACACTGTCAGGTGTGTCCCATTGAGTGTAATGCGGTACAGGCATCACTGGACCGGACCACATCCCTAACACACTGGTACGATGGAAAAAGATCGACACGAAGCTACTGGCTGGCAACCTGCAAGTACTGAAGAACGTATAATATAAGAATCACAAACTCTGATGTTTGACGGAATAAAATAGTATGTAAGACTACGTACTCGATTGCCTTCATCGCATGAATACATGGAATAAGTTCATTCTGGAATTTCTCACAGGTGCAACTACTGTCGTTCAAATCCACTGTGAATAACTGATCACCATCTCTGATTGCATACTTATTATCCAGGAGTCTCGATACCGGTAGCTTTTTGGCAGTAGAAGAAAGTTCTACGAGCTCGTCATGCACACGCTTGCAGAGAATGGTACACTCTTGCTAAGCTTGAGTTCGCTATTCGTAAAACCACCTCTCAGTTGTTGTGCGTGCAATCTCTAACAGCGTGCATATAGGTAGTGTGCATTGCCCAGAGTATGGCATTGTTATACGACTCAGCTGACGTAGAGTTCATAAACTCGTACCGCTTCACGGGATAATGGACCCTTGACCATTTCTCATATCCCCACAACCCAAGTAATTCCATTAACTTCTGCGACGACTGGTGCCCATTCAATGAGTTCATGCAGCTGAAAATAACAAATATGGAAAGGTAAACATTTGTAAAAATCCATTGAATGGATGAGATTCGTAAATGTGACATTATGACGAAGTGGATTTGGAAGACTAACATGTCAAAGTCCCTCGATAGGTATGCATCCATCGCACTCTGAAATCTATACAAAATGTTCTTTCCATAACCTGCCAACCTATTCTTTAAATGATAACCGCACAAACCATGATGTGCATCAGGATAGACAGTAGAAATAGCATGTGCAATACTGCGATGACCGTATGATACTATCAAAAGATCTCGTGGATATCCGTATGCTTCTCGAACCCTTTCTAAAAATTATATCCACGACATATTGCTCTCGACGTCGCCAACCCTTAAGGCGAGTGAAAATATCTGATGGTTTAGATCATTCGTAACTGCGACAAAGGCAATGCCTTTGTGCTTTCCCTTCATATGAGTCCCGTCTATGACAATGACTGGACGACCAAACTCTAGAAATCCCCTCCTAGATGCTCTAAGAGCGTAAAATAAAAACCGTAAATGGTCCTCTTCATCAACAAAGATACAGGTGTGCGTATCGGGATTTGCCAACTCCAACTGATACATGTACGCATGGAGCATATGAAATGAGCTATCGTGATCCCCGTACATGTGTCCAACAGCCCGGTGTTTCACCTTTAACGCCATGTTGTAGCTAATGTCGAACCCAAAATCCTTCAATACCTCATGTCTCATCGCCTGGGGTTGGAGCCCAGTAATCTTGTCAAATTGCCTAGCAGCAAAATATTAACTGATGACGTTGGATGACACCTGTGTAGGAGTGGGCCTGTCTAGATCATTTAAACACTCGTGATGTTGAAAGAATTTAACTACCCCCACAGCCCATAGCTCATTCGTGCGTGCATCGCAAATCGACAATCGGTTTTACCTTTGAGCTTATATTCCACGTTATATCTGGTCGAGCTAGATCTTTCAACAGTGGTCTCAACTCCGTTCCGCAAGTTATACATTCCTACAACATTATGCAACTTCTTTTTTGTATCAAATACACTTTTTTCGTGAAGAACGCCAGACGCATCAAAGTCAGGGACAGTCATCTGATCTTCTCTGTCAGCTACAATCGGAATGCCCGTATCAGGTGCATTAGTTCAAAGTATAAGTTCACTTTAGTTCTCCTCTAAATAAACATAGTAATCATACCTGGAATCAACCAGGGACGGGTGGTGGACTGAATACTTTGACAATCTTGTGGCTGCATTTTATGAAGGGACAAGTTGCGACTAATCGGTTCAAGAAAGCTAGGGACGCCTCTCTGACGTATGTAATCACAGACTTCTTCATACAATTGGATTCTTCTCTCCTCAGCACCATCATCACTTTCGCTAGAAGACTGATTACAATCCTGTTGTATGTCATCTTCGTTGTTTTCATATTCTTCTTCGATAGTCCTATTTCCGGGCTCAACATCATCATTATAAGCATGGACATCATCCTCACCCTCACCAGAGTTGTCATCATCTTCAGCATCTACAGATTCCCTAAAACCACATCGCTGCATCTCTGATGCCGGACTGTACGCCACATTCAAATCAAAATCAGGCCTAGCACTAAACTGTGCCCTCGAATATGGATCATTGCTCGGACCATCACTTTTGTCATTATAACCCAACCCTAACTCCAAACTATACCCTGAACCTTGTGCAGGAGGTTCAACGAATGCATTGCCAGCGACAGGAATGAGTGTCACGTACATCATTCCTACATCAACACAGTTGAAAACTTCTGCCACACGAGCATCATTCTTTATCTTATATTTAGACATACGGCCACTGTACTCGACGAAAGAATGAACTTCATAACCCCAATTATCCAAATCAGCTTGTATTATGTTATGAATTTCTAATAGCAAACTAGTATAGTACAGATTGTCATCCCGCAAGTATAACTAGTGAACCTGTCCACCTTTGTATATTAACTCATCCCAATATCCATCCCAACACATCCCACCTTGTTTATAACTCATCTGCACATTTTTTCAATAAAATGTAAATGACGACATCATAATTAGTAGCAAGTATTCTATTCGGCCAACAATGTACTCTATTCGGCCAACGTATTATTTTATTCGACCTTACATTGTTTCACTATTCGGCCTACCTTCAGATGCCTTTCAAATTCTGTATGTTTTTCTTCTATTCGGCCTACGTCTCTCTTATTCGGCTTATAAGGTTGTTCTATTCGGCCAACCAAAATTCTTCTATTCGGCCTACATATTTTTTTAAAAATAAAAATTAAATGTGGAAATTTAAGTTCTTCTATTCGGCCTTTCTTGTATTTTGCCCATAAGATTGTTCTATTCGACCTACAACACTTGTTCTATTCGACCTACTTATTTTTTTATCGTATGATATATTTTTTGGGCTTTTTCGGTCAACGTTTCTTCTATTCGGCCTTCAAAGTTGTTCTATTCGGCCTACAAATCCTGTTCTATTCGGCCTACGAGTTGCTAATTTAAAAATAAATAAAATTTAATGTGGATACATTTTACACTTCACATACACTATTCGGCATACTATTATTTCTATTATAAAACGTTGAAATACATAAAATACACTCATGCGGCATGTAAAAATGATCAAATTAATGCATTCATAGCTGTTAAAACAAGTTTACAACATACCTTGTATACTGCTCCCCAAATTCTCACGCCTCTAAAAATCTTGTTAAAATAGTTGCTCCCCGAATTCTCAACACTAAAAAAAAAACTAAAACAATAAAAATGAATATATGTGTATGATGCAGCACCATGGTTGGACCGCTATTATATATATATTTCATTTTTTGTAAGCATATGAGTGAAAACATGCCTACATAGTTGTACTTTTACATCTTTTTCATAAATAGAGAAGAATCAGATTCCCCTAGTGTACTTTTCGTACTTTTTGTCATAAAAGTGAGGAATCTGATTCCTCAAACATGTAAAAAAGTGGGTCCCCTCAAGGGTATTTTGGTCTATTTCATAAAAAGTAGTTAGAATAAATTATATATAATATATGTGGTCACTTAAAATTATTTTTAAGTAATTGTGGCTACTTTTTGCCATTTAAAAAAAAACGTTATAGACCTATCACTAGCCACCATGCTCTGTGTATAGATACAGATGAATGTACGTATAATAATACACACACTCCTTTATGATTGGTGGGTGGATTAAAAAAAAGGTGGATAATTGTCAAGTATACGTTACCCATTAAACATGGGATTTCGATAACGGACATATTTTCACTGTGGGAGTTTGATGGCGTTTGTCCACGCTTTATTGGGTACTGAGATGTGGTAGCACTCATGACTCGACCATGACTCAGTGACTCAATTCACATGCTTTTTTTTTAAATTATTATTATTATTCTTACTATTTAGAACAAAATTATTCTATATATATGACTTGTTTCTTTGATAATTTATGTTTAAATTAAGAAACTACTTACTCTTGAGATAATTGGTATTTTTAAATTTTCCTTTACCAAATACTTCAGAGATGTACACAAATCGAATCTAGTTGAATTCTAAAGTATTTGAAATAATAATTAGTTAAATATTTGAATATTCATATTTGTATTACTTCCTCCGACTCGGAATTTTTTGCACACTTCCTTTGTAAATTACAAAGGAAGTGAGCAAAAAATTTTGGGACGGGAGAGTAGTATTCAATTATTAATTGAATTTAAGTCAGATTTGTATTCGATTCGAAAGTAATAAATGAACTATTCAAATATATTTGTGTATTCAAATTTAAACATTCGAAATTAAATATTGGAATTCGATTTCAAAATGTAAATTCATTTTTTTAATAAAAAATACTCCCTCCATCCCGTTCTAATAGTTAGACTTCATTTGTAAATTACAAAGGAAGCGTAACTATTTAATACTCTCTTGTGAGATAGATTATGAGACAAATCGACCCATTATTAAAGTATAATGACATGATTGGTACTACAGAATCACATAAGAATGGAATGAATATTCCTAATTTGATTCCTTTTCATTCGTTTGGTATGTTTTTAATAATGAGAATACTCATTCCTTAAGGATTGTGTATTCCACACAAATGAGAATACCCATTCCTCCCCACCCCCATGGGTTTACCTATTTCATGCTTACATGGAATCAATTTTTTTTATTTATTATTTATATATAACATCAAATACATAAATAATTATAAATAATTTATTTTTATTTATATCACATCTATTTTTGAATAATTACAAAAATAAAAAACAAATTAATATATTTTTTCATTTAATGTATTATTTTTATAATAAATTATATATAGAAAATATTATTTTATTTGAAATCTGTTTAAAACAAATTATATTTTAATACTCATTATAATAAAAATAATTATAAAAAATTAAAAATACAAAAATTAAATAATTATTAAATCTTTATTCTAAATAAAAATTATTATATTATATATTTTAAATATTATACAAATTTTAAATTGAATAATATTAAATAAAAAATTTAACTTTATTTATGTAGATAATTTTTTAAATTACCTATAATTATTTATTTATATTTTAAATATTATAAATTTTTATTTCATTTTTAATCTCATAATTTTTTAATAGTATAATTATTAAAATATATTAAATTTATTGAGATTTAAATTAATTTAAAATTAAAAAAATACAAATAGTTAAATTTGAATTATATTTAAAAATGTATATTCTATTACCTGAGCTATTCCTGATCAATATCAATCATAAGAATAATTATATTTTGTCATTCCTTTCTCATCTCCATTCCATTCATAAGTTCATTCCATTCCATTATAATTTCATTCAACCATATCAATCTAGCCGTAATTGTTATATAAATAAAATATGTTTATTAGTACTTAAAGTACTTTTGTAGTGAATCGTATTGTAGCACTTTAATAATATATATTATAATTCATTATTTATAATACTTTGAAAAAATATATTTTACCCATATAATGATCATCCTTTACCAATGAATTGACCCATTCCACGTGACTAATATCTAACAAGAGATTATACTTATAAATTATAGTTAAATAGTTCACATGATATATAAAAAAATTTTAAAAAAAATATTTCCTTTTCATTTTTAAGATAATATAATAAAATAGATAAAATACATATGTATTTATATTTATATATAATAAAATATTATATTTAATAATATATATATATATATATATATATATATATATATATATATATATATATATATATATATATATATATTAATTTGATCGAATATTTACGAATATTGAATTGAATATAACGATATTGGGATCAATATTTGAATAATATTCGAAATTGGAATCGTAAGTTTTATTTGTATTTGAATTTTTCGAATTTGAATACATCTCTAGTTCCATGTTTATTATTTCACATAGTTTAAGGAAAAAAAATTATATCAATTTTATTAACTTTTAGTAGTTAATAAAATGCTTTTATGTACTCCATCCGTCCCCCATTAAAGTTTTTTTTTTTTTCGTTTCACCTAAAAAATCTTCACTCATTTTTTATATGTATGAGACACTAATACAATTAAATTGTGGGGTTCATACATTCATTAGTAGAACTATTCACTAAATATTAAATAATAATATTTCTTTAACTCACGTGAAAAAAACTAAAGCACCTATTTTACTGCATGTGAGTGAGAGTTTATAACTAAAATATCTTTTAAAATTAGTGGATAAAGAAAATATTTTCTTATGATCAAATATCAATTTTTACCAATCTTACCATACGAGTTCAGTATGATGATGAAGCATAGTACATGTTTGACAATATAAATAGCTTAATTACCTATACCTTTTGGTTACATAGAATTTTTCAAATTCCTTCTTTCTCTCAATTCTCAAATACGCATGACTATACTATCATTTTATGCGTCTTACAACTAAGATGTAAATAAAAAATTAACATTTCTTAACAATATTAAAGTTTTATTCTTTTCTTTCGCAGGTAATATATTTGAGAGTGATGGCTGCTTTTATACTTTCGTGAAGTCTTACTGATAGATATAGAATAAATGTTGCAAGTAATATATATATATATATATATATATATATATATATATATATATATATATATATATATATATATATATATATATATATATATTATTTACTTTTTTTTTTCAAAAAATTTTGTGCAATATTTACACGGAAATTAATTACCCTCGTTTTACTCTTCTAACGAAAGACAATTATTATGTTAAATTTATCCATTGGAGCCAATTCGATTTTTTTTTCTTTCTAAAACGTTGTACTGTAGTTAAAAAAATACACCTCACTTTTATCATTAGTTGATTAATAAGGTGTCCACACCTGTAACGTAACTATTTACATTAAAATAATAATAATTTTGAAGGAAGAAAAGAAAACTTAGAGTAGCAGATATTTCGACAATAAAATTTGAAAACAAAAATTAATGGATGGCAATTAATTAGATGGATTTAAATTGATCTCTAGAATAGTCTAAAGCTAAACATTAATTGGTAATCAAGATTCAATGATTATGTGTGTTATTATGAGAGAATCTAGTCTAGAATACTAGGTTCAACTTATAATCGTATCTTTCCAAACGTTTAAAAATTATTTTTAAAATAATTAATATAGAAAAAATATATTTTTAAATTACACAATTAACATTAGAATTTTCGTGTTATTTGGACTATGGATGAGTATTATATTTTGCTTGACTTATTTACTCTATTATTACGTGTATCAGTGTGGGAAATTGTTCTTCTTTTATAATATTGTGATTTGTAGGACACCGTCTTAAAATATGATTATGGCTAACTATAATGTGCACCCGGTGTACCCTAAGATAGGGTGCACTCATATACAAATATAACCAAAAATATATACAATTATGAGCAATAATGTATACAATTTAATTGTTAGTTTTTAATAAAAAATTGAGTGTAAAAAATATACAATTATTAAAAGAACATGTATACACTATTGAATAAAAAGTTATACACATATGGATGTTAGTTTTTTTAATGAAAAACTTAGTGTGAAAAAAATATACAATTATTACAAAACACGTATACAAAATAGAATAATATGTATACAAAATAGAATAAAAAATCATACACATATGGGTGCACCCTTGCACCTGGGTGCACCCAATATACACTCTATGATTATTATATAAATAAATCATACTAATAAGTTGTTAAATTATTTATTTTTTAAATATGATGAATAATATATTAAAGTATAATTATATAATATTGTAGTATGATTTATTACATACATATTTTATCTATCAATAAATATATTTTAATAATGAGTTGAATAGTCTAGCTTATCACCCGCCTCACAGGAGATTACCCCTGAAAATTTTGCTACAAGAGATTAATTAGACTGAAAATTTTGCTACATAATTAGACTGAAGTACAAGTTTTTATATTAAAAAGATAAAATAAGATAAAGTGAAAAAATATTTATAATGTCCAGTTTTCTTGATTCAACATAACTATTGAATAATTTGCCGACTTAGGTTAGCAATAAAATGAGAAAAGATTTAATAAGAAGTGGCTAGCTAGGTATAGATGAGTTGGTATATTTGGTGTGATATTAATTGAAACTAAATTGTAGCATACACTTAGGTATATATATTATAGACTTTAGACAGCACATTTAAAAACTAATTAAGATTGTAATTAATTATAAGATGGAAAAACGGCCATCCAATATGATGGAAAAGTTGGTCGATCTTGACTTATATTTTGCTCAATTAATTATCATTTAACAAATGACGTTTGAAGTTAGCAATGATTTATTATTATTATTATTGTTTATTATTATTATTATTATTATTATTATTATTATGCATATTAAATTAATTAATGTATTTTTTTCCCTTGAAATAACGATCAATAATGTTTATATTAAATGACCAATATCGGACATAAGTTTTTTTTTCTTTTCTCTAGACATACATGTGTGAGGGTCGATTAAATAATTAATTACCTATAAAATACTCATATATTAACTTAATGTAATGTGATTGTAGGCACTTGAATTTTATTGTTGTGGCAAATTAATGCAATAATTATCAATTAATTATTTATTTATTAAGGGATTTAAATAAATCTATTCTTAAAAAAATGAGTAAATTATTGATAATTAGGTCAGATCTAGTCAAATAAGTCTGACTTAAAACCTAAGCAAGTGAAAGGCCCAAGCTCGCAGAATCATGTCAAATCAGCCTTGAACCAATCAGACTTCGAGTTATTTATGGGGCGTCTTCACCCTTCACCTATATAAGGAGTTCTCCTCCATTCATTCCAAACTCACACGTTCAAAGACCTGAAGACGCTAACGCTCTGAAGAGATTTCTTCAAGATCTTCAAGTTCGGCAAAAGATTCATAGCTCCTCAAATCAAGTGTTCTTCATACACTAAGTTCTTCGGTAAACACATTTAATCCAAATAAAGGTTCGACTCCTCTGGAGTAACGTTATAAGGTCACACACAATCAGCGCAATCAGCGCGGTCAAAACAACCAGTCAAAGTTTCAAAGTTCAAATTGGTTCTTTCAACCAGTCAAAGTTTCAAAGTTCAAATTGGTTCGAGAGAATAATCAAAGGTAGATAGAGATTGTTTCCTAAATTATCAAGTTTAATCCTTTTGGATTATTATTGTAATTCTTTTGTATTTATTTTATTATAAATACAAAATTTGTTGTTACAGTAATATTATTTACATATATTTATATAAATAAATATTTTTAAATATGATTGAATAAATATTACTTTCAAATCGATAATTGTTGCATTTCATTAATCATTAATAATGTAGAGTGTGATACATTATTTATTATTATGGAGTATTATTTTTATAATTATTTTATTTTGGTGAATAGTGTTATGCATTATTAATTTTATAAATAAATTGCAGTGGGGGCCTGATTATAATTTTTTCCGATTTTCTTGATCTTTTAATTTTTCTAATAAGGCGTGGCAAATTAAGGTTTTGACTTTTTTGTCTAAGCTTTTTTTTTCCCTTACTATTTATTCTTTTTGTTGGTTTTGCAATTATTAGTATTACTTTTTAGTGTTTCTAGATTTATCAAATTATAATGACACTATATATAAACAAAATTATTACGTAAAACTTAAATGTAGAAGTATGGAAGAACTATTTAACATTTCTAATTCAAAGAATTTTATTATGTACGTATACATCGCTATTTGTTAAATAAATTTCACAAATAATGACAATATTCTATAAATATATATACACACTATGATCTTAGTATATACATTCACATATAAATAATTACTAGCCGACCGTTAGATTCGACATATTAATCATTTTACTAGTAATAGAAAATATTTATTGCTAATAATTATAAAATAAAATAATATTATATATGTATTTATCAGTTCTGTAATAATTGTAGGGACAATATCTAACGGCCAAAAATTATGGGCAGGTATGGCTCCAAAATTTTACTGTTCATGGACGCTGCATGCATTGATTTAAATTTTTTTTTTCTTATTTACTTTATATATAGTAGTATATAATATAAAATTTATTTATTTATTTATTTTGATAAAGTGATCAAATTAGCAGTAGAATTTATGATTGTCCACATGCAGTCTGGTTTTTGTAAGTGAATAATTTCTTATCATGTGTCCATTTCCACGTCGATGATTCACTTCATGTCCTCTTAAAAATATTTAATTTTATATAATTATTGAATCAAAAATAATGTGATACACACCTAAATGTGATCTCAAGAAATGATGCATGTCACTAAGTAATGGGTCGTGAGAGTCACATGCAAGAAAGAAAAAGGATAATACTTTAAGTTAATTCTTTTACTTTAATGTAATATATTAATTTTTATTTTATTTTATTTTATTTTTGAAAGATCCAATCTAAGTTAATTTTTTGTTTATGTTTTTTTTTTGGTTACATGCCATTCATCAAACACAATAAGTTTTTTTAGATAAATATGTAATTAAATAGTTAATGCTATTCCACTAATTAAGTATTATCTCAATTTAACATGATTTCAAATATAATGTTGATACTTAGAATAAAGATTTCATGGTTTATGTTTTTTTTTTACAGAAAATATAAACTTCTATTCATCCAAAGTAAAATCGGTGTTTACACACGAAAGTGATAAAGATGACGAAAAGAAAAATGAAACACCATTAAAAGCAGTAGCCGCTACGTTACGTTGATACTAAGAAGAAGGGTTAACATCAATGTATTATAATATAGTAAAAAATAAATAAATAATATATATATATATATATATATATATATATATATATATATATATATATATATATATATATATATATATATTCAACTGGCTAAAAATAACGAGTTCGGTAAAAAGAAAACAAAAGAAATTAATAATATTAACCAGATAAAATATTTGCTAAGCTAGCTAATGTAATGGAGTATAGCTTTTTAGCTTTTTATGAACAAAAAAACTCTCTCAAATTTGTAAAATTATAAAACAATTTTGGATTTTTTTTCTTTTGATGTATAAAACAGAATTAATATATATATATATATATATATATATATATATATATATATATATATATATATATATATAAAGTCACAGTAGAAATAATTTTATTTACATATATACAATATTTCCACATTGGCTAGCTTTATCAGCACTCTCAAGTGGGCTTCTAAATCTAGCCCATTTAACACCGAAGTTAGGCCACCTCTTGTATATATTTGTACATATACTCACAAAATCATTACTATTAAGCATACAATTTAAGAGTATTTTATTACAACATAATATACATTTTCTTTTTAAAATTAATTAGTAATCCCACTCTATAAAACTAAATCTCTAAAGGTTCTTCAATAAAATTACATATATACAAAAGGTAAATATATCATTCAAATTTATTCATTATGAATTAAAATAGGAAAAATTACTTATACGTAAACTACCTATAATTACTGTGAGATATATTGATTTTAAAAAATTATTTTTATATATAAAATATTAAAGTAAAATACCAAATATAACCCTAAACTCGTACACTTTTAAATCACAAACCCTCACCCACCGCCGTACCGCCGCCGGCCGGTCGCCGAACCATTGCCGGCAGGTCGCCGACCGGTGCCGGACCTCCGCCAGACCACCACACTTTTTTGCTGCACACACTTTTTTTACTGCACATAACTTTTGCTGTACACAAACATTTATGTGCAGCACATTCTAAGGGTAATATTGAAATATCACTATATATTTATATAGTTAGTAGTAATATTTTTGTATGTTTATATCTCATAGTAATTAATGAGATTACAATGTACCTAGTAGTAACTATCCCATTAAAATACGGTATTTTCTTTATTTTCATATTATAAAAAAAATTATACATTTTAAAGGAATTGAATATGATATGAAAAGGAACTTCAAATTGAAACTATGATTTTTTTTAATTGTTTGATGTGATGTGTTATCATTATTATTTTTTTATGTAACTATATATAGTTGATACATATTTTATGAATATAATATTTTTTTTATAATTAAGAAGTTAATTAATACAAATAATTATGAAAGTGCTAAAGAAGCAAATAAAAAAAATTAGTAGAAATAATATTGAAAAAAAAATTCTCAAATACTTGATACTTTTAATATATTAAAATAAGATACTCACAAAATCATTACTATTAAGCATACAATTTAGGAGTATTTTATTACAACATAATATACATTTTCTTTTTTAAATTAATTAGTAATCCCACTCTATAAAACTAAATCTGTAAACGTTCTTCAATAAAATTACATATATACCAAAGGTAAATATACCATTCAAATTTATTCATTATGAATTAAAATACGGTATTTTCTTTATTTACATATTATAAAAAAAATTATACATTTTAAAGGGATTGAATATGATACGAAAAGGAACTTCAAATTGAAACTATGATTTTTTTTAATTGTTTGATGTGATGTGTTAATTTTTTTTATGTATGTATATATAGTTGATACATATTTTATGAATATACTAATATTTTTTCAATAATTACTCTCGAATTTAATTAATGAGAAAATGTCTAACTCTTTTTGTTAGGTTTGCATATATTTTTTTAGTTTAAATGCCAACTGTATGAATAAATTAAGCTATTTTGCATATGTCGCAAAGTGTAATTTAATCTTGATGGAATATTGTACCATTAGACGGAAGGTATATATACAAATGATGCTTAAACTTTAATTTAATTAATTAATTTATAAATTTATAATCACCTATTAATTAATTTTGATAAATCATCTCACCTCACAATCTCAAATTCTCAATACAACTTCTGATTTATATTTTCTTTAATAGTGAGTAATAATGAAGCTCGCTTTCTATCTTTGATGGAAGTAAATTTATTATTATGATAAGAAATTTCTTTTATTGAGATTATATTTAAATTTTATCATAGTGGCATGATATTATCTGAACACTGCAGAAGACGAGTTTTGAATAAAAATAATATCTCACTTTTTAAGTATAATTCAGAATATATATATATATATATATATATATATATATATATATATATATATATATATATATATATATATATATACTCTACCTATGATCGATAATAATTTTGTTATTTTGATCGTGCACTCTAAAAATATTGATTTTTTCTTTTTAGCAAAAAAATATCACACATGTCTCCCCGTTCACTATTAATATAACTACTAACTATAAATTAATAATACTTTTTAATATATGTGAAAAAATAAATGATTACTTTATTGATGGACGGAAGGAATAAATATATAGAGACAAATACTTCTATAAGATCATTTTATGATAAAATTTTCATAAAACAAAAAAAAATAATATTATTTTAATAAAAAGTGATAATTATTTAAAAAATATATATAAAATGTCAAAATAAAAGGTTGTCACGCAAATACTAGCCTATACATATATTCCCTTTTTCCCTAAGAAGTTTAATGATGGAAACTTTAGGATTGAAGTGGGGAAGTGTGATTAAATAAGACAATCTTCTAAATAACCATAATGATTATCACCAAATAAGATCATAATCATTAGTGAAGCATGGTCCATGTATTCATGGTTACACTTGTGAACAAACAAGAGGGAGTGAGAGAAAGAGGTGTGAGAGACTAATCTAATCATTGAGGCTGTAGAATTAGTTGCAACTGCTTTATCATTTATATGTTTATAAAGAAAGAAAGTAATGACATTAATACCTTACTTTAAGTAACCATTGCTACCCCACTTCAACTGTGTGAACAATAAAGACATGTATATATCAACTATTGTGTGAACAATAAAGACATGTATATATCAACTATTGTAATTGACTGAAATGAAATTTTTAATTTTTTTAAACTATTATATTTGGATTGAGGATCTTGATTTGAGATATCATTTGAGGTACATCATCTCATGTGTCACATCGTTGGATTAACGAAACGCATGAGAGAAAAATTATACTTTAAAGCTTAAACTGTAGGGACAATGATTAAATTTATTTCTCTTTTTACGTGTCAATTACTTAACGTTTGACACAAAAGATGATGTACGAAAATGACACGGAATATCTGATTGCATTTGAGGAAAGAGCTTAAATTATAAACAAAGTGGAATAGTAGATTTTAATTACATTAATTAATATCATTACTTCAAAAATACTTTAAAATGAAAGTTATGAATTTTAAATCCACATGAGATTTTTTTTAAACCATGCAGATGAGATTGCTAATGTCATACTTTATTACATTAATAGATACTACCTTTATAAGCAATATATTAACACTTATGCAGTACATATATTATATATATTGTACTTTCGTGGTTTATATTATATTTTATTATAATTCGAATTTAATTTTTACAAATTTAGGTATTAATTATTAGGATATGATAGTTAGAATTATATTTCAAAATTTATGTCGGATATTAGACATAGTTTTGGTGATTAACCTGAAAATTCCCATATTAATTTCAGATGATTCTTGTACAAAATTCATCTGTTACATCACTCCAAATTATAATGAAAATCAAAGCAGGCAAATGGATTAATTATAATTAGAAAGCTCACCCAACTTTAATTGTATTTGAAAGAATAATTTTGTCAACAATGTTTTGATTTTATGTACTATTTAATTAATTAATAATTTTATCTATGTTACATCAATTCCTACAATAGAAAAAGACAACATAGAGTTTTCCGAATTGCTGTACTTTGTCCTAAAGTTAAACCTATTGTTTACTACTACTGATGTCGCGCTTCACCAGTTTGTACCTTCCGTTTGAATTATTGTAAACTCTTCTTCTCTCTCCAAATAATAAACTAATATAGTAATACTAATTCAAATAATATAAATTTAAAAGATGAATAAAAAATATAATATTTCAATAAAAAACGATGCATTAATTAATAAAAAGTGGCAATGTTGCAATGAATAATTTCATAAACAAGTCGTAGTATTAATAAAAAAACAATAAAGTTTTTAATAAAAAATAATAATATTTATATTTCATAAAAACTAAAAAATTAATGTGATAACTATTTAAGAACGTGAGCCAGTATCACACGATTGCTTTACAATACCACATTTTTTTTAGGATTTTATTATTCAAAATCAAAAGTTTTACTTATTTTTTTAATGAATTAACCAAAGTGTCCCTACTTTATTTTACTTTATACACCTAAAAATGACTTCTTAGTTCGTGTGGCGGCATATGCATGTAGAAATTGGCAAAAATTTGTGTGCCCTGAGAGCACAACAGACTAACTCAGTAGAAATTTCCAAGATATAATGTTGTGATTAGGGACAATTACATGGACATGGCTTGTGATATGTCATAAATGATGTATCTAATCATGGATTTATACCTCACATGTGGACAATAATTTGTGATCCAGATGCATTCGATGTATGTTATGTTCGTTAAACCACATTTTGAATTTCTGATAATGGTCGTATATGAATTTGATTTCTTTGGAGTGATTAAGTTGACTTTTTTGTTTGTTATGAATAATTAAATAAAATGACTTCAAAATCTTATCATCTCAGAAACTAAACTATCAAAAAGAACATGATAAGTGACCAAAATATTGGAAAGAAAAGCAACATATAGGGAACTAATATTTTCAACATTGAAATTGAGATTTTGTTTGTTAGTGTTTAGAATAACTATATACACCCATGCCCCCTTTGAGGGTCCCTTTTTGCATATATTTAGATTATATAATGCACTGTTTATATACTTATATAAAGATAATATAATATATAAATAAATATAATAAAAATAAAGTGATATTCTGAATGTAGTTGACCTAATGTGAATACACTACACTCCAAAAGAAGAAAGAATGGCAGCCCACAAGGCCCACTCTACATTTGGGAAGTACTTGTAAGAAGAGCCATCCCATGTGCAACTCTTTTGTCTTGAGAAACTTTGTCTCAAAATACCAATATTTCATAAGTTATTTAGCATTTAAATAAAATTATTAGTATAATATATGAAGTTACTAATAATATGGGTTCATTGTTCTATTAGATCATATATCTGGCCCACTTAGTTATTCTTTAAAAATAAATTTTTTGTATGATTTGAAAAAAAAATTGTAATTGTTTGTAACAAATTGTTCGGTTATTATTTATTTTTAATCTTTGTTTATACCTTCGAAAAATATATTTACAAATATGAGCCCAACAACAGATAAAGTGGGCCCAATAAGCCATCTAGAGTTCTACAGAAGCCTGTAATCCTAGCCCACCTAAATAAAGTGGATAAGCTTTTTAGAATTCCAACAAGCCATCAATTTTTATTTTTTATTTTTTTTTCACCATTCACCAATAATGCATTCTTTGTAAAAATTAAACAAAAATTTATATATATATATATATATATATATATATATATATATATATATATATATATATATATATATATATATATATATATATATATATATATATATATATTATTACAATTAAAACTGAATGATGACATTTAAATTTTTTTAAAAATAATAATGATACTTTTAACTATCCCATTTTATTTAAAAAATACTACTTTCACGAGCAAAAATTCCCAGCCGCTTTCATAAATAATCTAATGCATGCATCACTAGTCATTTATAAATTCTTTTAGAATATAATTTCTTTCATTTTCTTAAATGTTATTCATCCAAAATATAGAGAGTATAAATATATTTAAAAAAAAAACCAACCGAACCGATTAAATGATATAGTTAATTTCTACACTCAATCTATATTTTAGTTTTATTTACTAAAATATGTTTTTTTAAATAAATGCATTACTTTTTCACTAAATATAAATTATTAAAATTTCACTAATAAATTATATAAAATTTTATCAATTAATTAATGTATATATTTTTATTAATAATTGTATATACTTTGAATGTGGTGCAAGAGATATTTTGCCTAACAAAAATAGAGAAGAAAGTTCAAGAGAACAAAACTCAAAATAAATGTAAGAAAGAGAGGCTACCTTGTTGAAATGTGTATAACAAACTCTTAATAAAACAAGAAGTTTTATTATTTAACAACACTATTTTACAAGCATAAACGGGAAGTAGATCAATTTAACTATTCAACATATCTTACAAAACTACAATGCAGATTGCAACAGAGTTGTGAAGCTCACCTGAAGTTCAGGGCAGCATTCCCTCACTGGTTTTGAGTGAGAGACGGGAACGACGGTATTGATTGAAGTATGAGCTTTCGGCTGCTTTTCAAACCGGACGACATCCCTACATTGTGATGAGGAGGCGAAACTCTCTTCCGGTTAGGCGATGACGTTTTGATCCCATCAACCGGTGATCCACCTTGTAGAAACTCGGGCATTTCGTCTTCTCTGATGGTTTCAAACTGTTTGTCGAACTTTGGTGGTGGTGGAAAGAAGCTTGGCTTCCCGAATGCTGTCTTTGCTTGGAAACCGGACGAGGATGCAATGGAAGGGAATGAGGAACGAGGCGGTTTTTTCTTTGAGGAAAATGGGAGCTGAGCCATTTGCCTGCCAAACAAATGCAAAACACAATCAGCTCGTTTTTCTCCATGCATCGCATTCGTGGATTGTGCACGAATGCATGTGATCGTGCGTGTGATTACACGTTTTATGGACAGTGGATAAGCCGAACTGAGGGGGTGTAGTAATGTAATGAAAATGTTACCTTCCAGCTCGTAAAGGTGTTGCAGGAGGAGCAGAATCTGTGTTCTGTTCAAGCTCGTTTTCGATTGTAGTTTTCTTGAAACTTCTCTCTGACTTGCTCTTCTCAATCGTGTCTGTTTCTTCTTCGGGTTCAGCTTCCGTTCCTGTTACATTACACCAGATCACGAGTCAGTCGTATAGTTGGACGAATCAGTGCTTGAGAGTGTATGCGAAAACTCACCATCCTTTCTACCAAATGCATTCTTACAACCTTCGCATCTGCAGTTAATGGAGCACCCGACGCCACCCTATCAAGAGGCGAACACTGTCTCATTAGCTGATAGAACAATAAAACCATATGTCAGAGAGATAGAAGAAAAAGAAACCTGATAGCATTCACAGTATTTCTTCAGGCAACCCGATTTCTTGCAGTTGCATCCTCGTTTATGGCGAGCAGAAGCTGGAGTCTTGCTCGAGTCATCCTGCAATGGAACATTCAAGTAAATACAAATGCATGCAATCATAAGATGGTAAAGTTGTGTGTCAAAAAGGTAGATGTTTACCCTTATTTCTAATGGCGAATCGGATCCCCTTATTACTTTGGGGGCGAAAGCAAGAGGGTTCCTTGATTCGATTTGTTTGCGTGTTGCAAGGACGGTATCTTCGTGAATAGGTTTGTTGAAACAATCTACACAGGCACAGGGCTCCACACAGTACACCCCAGCAGCAAAACATTCACAGTAACTGCATAAAACCGTAAATACGAGTCACTTTGTGCAACTAAAATGACATCACCAAACTAAACAAAGGCACTTATCTATTCATTATTATCAATCACAGTTCATAGAGCAGACCTCATCGTTGTCTATGGACGGAAAGATTGAACTAGACAGAAATAACTCATCAACGAACATAAAATACAAAAATACTCAAACTAGGAAAGCCCCATAAAAAATATTACACCATAGAATTTATAGGGTGTTGAGTAAAACAGAAATGCTTACAGTTTTAAACATTTTGATCTCTTGCAGTTGCATCGTTTACAGGCTTCACCCTCCCCAGCTTGTTCAGCCTTACGCCTAAAACACGTTATCCAGCAATAAGTTGAAAAAAACATGATTTGGTAATTTACTGCTCCAGAGGAAACAAACAAACATACCTCTTCTTCTTTGGGCTATTCTGATTGATCTCTTCATTCACCACATATCTAGAAGCATCTTCCAAGGGCACAATAGCATTTTCCATGTTGTCAACTTCTCTATCGGACGAGGCAACAGGTAAAACATCGTTTAGCAGCTCTTGAGAGGTAGCAGAAGGCCGGAAATTGACAGCTGAGCTAGGTCCTATCAATAATCTACCAGACATTGAAGAATCATGGTTTATGATCTTGTAGTCTTTAGGCTTTGTTGCTAGTTTATTTAAATGCAAGCCAATGCCAGGAAATAAACGAGGCGATGGTTCATTTCCCGTCCTCGCAGGGACTAACGCCCGTTCATTGGCAGACGTACTGCCATCATGTTGGGGACACACAGAAGAATCGGAACCAGGATTCTCATCCAAATGCTTCCTACGGGCGCCCCCCATCTCAAAAACAAGACACCGTCTCCTCATACCACGGTATATACCAGAAAGATGCTACAAGAACAGTGCAAGTGAAATGTCAGTGAATATAAAGGATCTCATTGCGCCACCTTAAAATAAACTAAATGCAATTTTTACCTCATAATCCTCCTTTTCATCAGCATTGTTCAGTGAAGGACAGGCAGTTATGTCGCAAGCATCAGCACTGTCGGTTCCATCTCCTGGCTGAGTACACACGTTTTCTGGTTCGATTCCTTCTACAACTAGCACACCGGAACCCACTGCACCAAGGGAGTGCATGTTTTGCATGTCGTTTTCAATATTATTGTAGAAACTCGTCTCAGGATCAACTGATTTCTTGTAAGGATCTGTGACAACCGGCGATTCAAATATTAACAATTCAGAAGCATCGGACATCAAATTTTCCCAATCACAGGGCGTGGGTTCGTTGTCTTGGTTGATCTCGGTTAACCCCTCCATATTCACTTTACTTCTGAATGAACACCTTTGGGAGTCCTCTTGTACTAAAATGAGAGAAGAAGAACTGCAAGCATAGTCTGCCACCCCTTCAGCTTTAGGACTAGTGCTATCATAATCTTTGTGATAATCAACTACAAATTTTGAGCAATCATAAGATGTCTCAGCAGCCACTTCATCATCACCATTATCCCGGAGCTCATTCGACTGCTTAGCAGCATCTGTATTCGACTCGGTCGTATCAACTTTGGTCCCATCATCTGAGGAAAACTCAGGGTTTGATGGATCCGAAAACTGATGTCTGTTCAACAAAGAAATGCTGTCTTAAGAGGTAATTCTCGAAATAGATATCATATCAACCCTGTAAAGGAGATGATCTTGCAAGAAGTGGATGCATTACCTTCGAAGAAACCGCGATTCCCTGATAGAACTAACATGGGGGGAAGTGAAAACGGAGAGGGAAGCAAAAGTAAGAGGATTGATCGTCTGAGTGATGTGTGTGGATTTAACTGGCTTGATAGGGGAGAGATTGTTAAGAAAGTTAAAGACAGGGGACTCCTGCATATGAATAAACAAGATTTTGCATTGTCAGAGAACATTTCATTCGAAAATTTTGCATAACATGATTCATTCAACATAGATGAATCCAATAAATCAACTAGCAATAGCAAGATTATATTCAGGGGTGTTGAGGGTGTGTATGTGTTGGGTGGGGTGGGGTGGGGGGGTGTTGAACACATAATTAGTGAATCTCCATCTTATAAAGATAGATACTGATCCAAAGATTTTGTCCAATTAACCCCCAAAATAGATCAGAGGGGGAACAAGTTGCATCAAATTTTCTAGATCACAAGCATAATATAGAAATTTATCAAATCTGATAATAATTCAATAGCCAAAAATCATTTTTACAGGGGTGAAGTGAAGAAAACCAGTTTTAGAAGTATTTTAGGTAGCATACATAGAAGAAGAAAGAAATTAAAAAAAACCACTGAGGCCTGCAAAGTGTAGGAAAACCCAAAATAAAATGCATAATTCACTCAAAAAGCATAATTTAGAAAAATGAAAAGTAATTATGAAATCAAGTCAAAAGGCAAACTTCAAGAATTTGACCACCATTTTTCTAAAGAGAAAGTTCAGTTTAGCGGATCAAAAACCACAAAATCCAAGATTTACACGCCCGAAGTCTAAATTAAAGAAATGGAGAGAGAAATTCCAAACACATCGCTAAACAAAATCACTACATCAAAAATTATTATAAGCACTCAAAGACCATGAAATCCAGCATCAATCTAAACAAACCTAAAGAAGTGCAGCCCCCAAAAACCCCCCACTTAAGTAACTTGAATTCCTCACAATGAAGATGCAAACTTTGAGTTCAAGAAACCAAATCATACCTCAAATTTGGCAATAGATGCAGCGATCTGGGTGTTCTTACACCTCTCTGGAGTGTCCACCACTTCAATAACTTCTTTATTACACCCTTTTGCAGAACCCTCAACTCCCTCCCCCATCTCTTCTATCCAGAGATACACTCTGAACACACAGATATGTGTGTGCTTCTTTATCTCTCTATCTCTCTATCTCTTCTCTATGGATTTACACCACAACCTCAGTAGAGGAGAAAGAACAAAATGGGTCAAACAAAATTCAAGAAGAAGCGGGAAACAGAGTGAGTGAGAGTGTGTGAGAGAGAGAGAGGGACAGGAGTGGGGTGCAGTGAGTGAGTGAGAAGATTAGTGTAGATAAAAAGAAAAGAAAGGATTTTTCTTGTGCTGACAAAAGAGAAGACCCCACCACCCCACCAAAACACACACACTACACACAGCTGTTGCCCATGTGGTGGTGTGTTGTGGGTGAATTTATGTGCAAAGCAAAAAGATGCAGCGTTTAAAGAGCGTTTGAGAGGGAAAATAAAGAAGAAGAGAGAGAGAGAAGAGTTTTAGAGAGAGAGAGGGGAAAGCACTACAGTACACACTTTGGAAAGTCCGCTGTAAAAAAAACAGAGATGTAATTTGCCAGCACAACAGAAGAAGACTCCATTTATTTACACATCTGTTTCTTAACTATTTGTGCTAATCATTTACTATTTAGATCATATCGAATTGAACTTCTTCGCCATAATCCAATTTCAGTTTCCTTTAATCTCTAATCAATGAGGATTATTTCAATATTCAGTTATGCTTTTTTGCGGGATAATTGTGGAAAAAGTTGGTTTTTTTCAAATCATTTTTGTTTATGGGATGTAACCTCTCATTTAATATAAATATTTGGTTAATCAATTATAGAGATAGATTTTTTTTTATTTTTCCCTTTTTGGTATGTAATGATCTGTTATCCTCTGTATATTTAATTAAACAATTTCTTCCCAATGAAAATGGCGAAGTTCTCTTAGATTATGATGATCTTTTAATTTATAATAATAATTTTTTATTTATTTCACATATTTCTTGAATAGTGATTAACTACACTATTTGCTGTTTCATTATAGGATATGATATGGCATTAGAAAAAAAGGCAAAAACTCCCGTGCACTCAGGCGCGGAACACATTTCGTACGCCTTTATAATTTTGTGTTAAATTGTATATCATTTAGTATATAGATGTGTACCATTTATTTTCTAAAGAAAATTATTGTGTGTATTTGGGCGCATGAACAATACTCGGTGCGCCATGAACAATACTCCGTGGGCCTTTAGAATTTTGTGTTAAATTGTATACCCTTTAGTATAAAAATATGTACCCTTTATTTTCTAAAGAAAAAAATATTAATGAAAAGTATATACCATTTAGAACAAAATGGTGTACCTTTTATTAATTAAAGTGTATACCCTTTAGACCAAATCAATGTACCCTTACTCATAATACTAAATTTCTAAAGGAGCACAAAATGTGTTCCCGTGCGCAAGTCTCACCCTTAGAAAAAATAAAAAGTATAATTAATTTGAAATAAATTGTCAAATTATGATTTATTCATGAGTAAGTTATATAGTCAAAAAAATAAATTGAGAATTAGTGTACAATTGTCCGTTTTACATCGTAATTTATTAAAGAAAAAAAAATGCAGAACTTCATAAATAATACAGACTAGTAAAATTAATATGATTAATTAGAAATATTCTCAATTAATCGTCTATTTTCCTCTTTGACTATTTTGAACAGAATTAATTGACTGGAATCTGAATATTCTGACCAATGCAATAAGTTTGGATATATCACTTTGATGTAGAAATAAAAATGTTAAACATTATGCTTAGTCAAATAAATTACAAAGAAATTGAAAATTAATATTTTAAGCATTGGAATTTTAAAAAAATAATAACAATAAAATAATATCCCTACTTGTAAAAGCAGTGGAGATAATTGTAGCATAAAGTTTTGTCGAATTCGGAATTTTATGTGCAAAAGATTGAGATCAAATAATAAACTAATAACAGTACTAATAAATAAATAAATCGCAATGATCATGCATTAAATTTTAATTAATATCCTAAGAATTATTATCAAATTTTAAAAATTAAAATTAAAATTTTAAAGAAAAAAATATAACACTAAAATATACAGAATTTCATTTATATGACATAAATCAATAATTGATGTAAGGAAATTACTATTTTTTTTTTTCAGAAAATCCTTAAATTAGTCGCCTCGAGCCAATCATTATGCTAGATTAATAAGCAATAAGTATGACGACAGGTTTGTGTATATTGGATTTACAATTTATAATTGAGCCCATTAGCAATTATCAAATGGTGAATCTAAAATTAGTGCATTTATTACGCTGAGTGCTTGGTACGCTAGGAATTAAATGTACTTTAAAAAAAATGTAGAACCAGTACATTTCTATTCTTTTACCATAAGTTATTTGCAAGAATATCGAAAATCAAAGATGTCTCAAAGAAACTCTTCACCCATTATGCATCATGATTGATAACTCCCTCAAAATGATTCCATCAAAATCAACATTGATGCCTTTATTATGGGAAGTTTGGATACTAGTCTAGGTGGAGTTGCTAGAGATAGTGGTGGCAGAATCATTTGAAGCTTTGATAAGATAAGAAAAGCATGCAGTACAGTGGAGGTTGGTGAAGCCTTTGCCGTTCAAAAGGAATTAGAGATCGTCTATGAGCAGGGAATGAAGAATGTCATCCTTGAAATGGATTTCTAAGTTTTATTAATAGCTCTCACAAAGCTAAGCCCAAACATGTCCTATTTTAGTGGTATTGTTGACAAATCATTTCATTTGGCTCCAAATTTGAACGTGACTCCTTTTGTTGGGTCGGTCGATAGTTCAATTCAATAGCACATAATCTTGTTTCATATGCTTTTTCAAAACATAACTTCATCTTCTCACTAATCGCTGAAGGAAAAGGATATATGTAAGATTTGAGTCTTTAACAAAGAAGAATATGGGAAGTTTGGATACTAGTCTAGGTGGAGTTGCTAGAGATAGTGGTGGCAGAATCATTTGAAGCTTTGATAAGATAAGAAAAGCATGCAGTACAGTGGAGGTTGGTGAAGCTTTTGTCGTTCAAAAGGAATTAGAGATCGCCTATGAGCAGGGAATGAAGAATGTCATCCTTGAAATGGATTTCTAAGTTTTATTAATAGCTCTCACAAAGCTAAGCCCAAACATGTCCTATTTTAGTGGTATTGTTGACAAATCATTTCATTTGGCTCCAAATTTGAACGTGACTCCTTTTGTTGGGTCGGTCGATAGTTCAATTCAATAGCACATAATCTTGTTTCATATGCTTTTTCAAAACATAACTTCATCTTCTCACTAATCGCTGAAGGAAAAGGATATATGTAAGATTTGAGTCTTTAACAAAGAAGAATATGGATTTCAAAAGAAGTTGAATCGAGAATAAGTTTTTATCCTCAACCTATTTCATTATCCTCAGCCAATCATATATTATCCATAAAAATTATATTCAGTCGGCCATGAAAGAACACGCACACAACATGAAGAGAACATGCTACACTCATGATTGTACTTCTAACAAAAAGATCTCCAACGAGAAATCACAAGATATATAAAGGATTTCGTTCACCAAAGGAAGACCATCAAAATATCTCATATGAGAGAAGGCATCACAAGTTCTTCCATGAAACTTCAAATACGCAAACATCAATAAACACAAAAGAGCTCCAACTTACGGGTTGAAGAAAATTATACATGTTTGATCGGTTTGATTTCATTTATCGCTTATTTCATACCCCATTTTACACAATTAATTCTGGTAAAAATCGACCGTCAACAATGATATCACACAAGTGTTTGCTTAAATTTATATATGTATTTGCTAATTTTTACTAATAGTTATGAACAAATGCAAATTTTCCTGTGCAACCGGATGAATGATTTTAATTTCGTGCATCCATATTCAAAATATATGACACTACATTTGCTATTAAAAATACTAAATTAATGAATAAGAACTTATATGGAGTAGTTTATTACTGAATTTTTAGCAATTTTTTTATTAGTTTTTTAATGAAAAATTTAACATAAAAAATTAATATCTTTATTAAGACAGATATATTATTAATTAAATTAATACGTGCAATGTATATCAACTCAAGAACAAAGTAGTAATTTTGCAGTTGGATGGCCCGGGTATGGGTAACCCGGATAGTCCGAACGAGCCCCGTATCACAGAATTCATGTTAAGGCGCGGGAGTGAATTTAAAAGGTGGGCCATAGACCCGACGGGCCCACATTAGGATCTATTCTAATTGTGGTCCCCCGACCCGACAGCTAATCATAATCTAACTATGACCATTTTCGGTGCACCTATTCATTTCTCGTGAAATCCTATTTAATGATGTCATTCCAAAATATAATTAAGTTAAGATAATACTAACGATGTTATTAAAATCCAGATCAGCACTTGCAAAATGACGTCATTCTAATTTAAGCTTTGGTTAAAACCTAAATTAAAGAACACTCATTCTAATAAATTGTGTAAAACTAAAGAACACTCATTTTTAATTACACCAATTATGGAAAATTAAAATACAAAAAAATATTAATTGTACCAATAATTAAGGCTTTTGTTGGAACTTGAGCAGTTCGATTGAAGTCCAAAATCCGACCCGTAAGTGGACCCATTCGTGAGTCATTTTGCATAGTTCTCCAAATATCTACCATGAATTAAGTCATTATTATTTACTCCCTCCGTCCCATAAAACGCTTCATCTTTATTGTTCCACGTTATTTAAGAAAAGTTGTTATTTTTGACCAAATTTGTTAACTTTAGAGGGTATTGTAATATTTTTAAGTAATAAAAAAGTATAAAGTAATGATATGTGTGTGAAAAAGTAGTGACAAATTTGAAATTAATGTAACTTTTGAGGTAGTTGGATAAAGTAATATTTCCTTTTCTAGGGGGGTGAAGGGTTTTATGGGACAAACAAATGAGGAAAGGATGAAGGGTATTGTGGGACTGAGGGAGTAGTTTATTTTATTTTCATTATTATTAATTATTTTGTTATTTTAAAGATTAGGTTATGAAATGACAAATTATTTAAAAAATAAAAAATTACTCGTTTAAAAAAGAATTTTAAAATCACAACATATTAAAATTTAAACAGTAATATTTTTTTTATTCAAAAGTGTAATAGTTTATCACTTTAAATAATTCTATTTTTTTATTTAAATATCATTTTAATAAAATTAAGATGTAAAATGAACTCAATTCACATGTTTTCCCGATGGAGTTCTTTCTGAATCAATAGTTGGATAAAGTAATATTTCCTTTTCTAGGGGGGTGAAGGGTTTTATGGGACAAACAAATGAGGAAAGGATGAAGGGTATTGTGGGACTGAGGGAGTAGTTTATTTTATTTTCATTATTATTAATTATTTTGTTATTTTAAAGATTAGGTTATGAAATGACAAATTATTTAAAAAATAAAAAATTACTCGTTTAAAAAAGAATTTTAAAATCACAACATATTAAAATTTAAACAGTAATATTTTTTTTATTCAAAAGTGTAATAGTTTATCACTTTAAATAATTCTATTTTTTTATTTAAATATCATTTTAATAAAATTAAGATGTAAAATGAACTCAATTCACATGTTTTCCCGATGGAGTTCTTTCTGAATCAATATTTGAATGCACTTCATTCCTAAACTAATTATAAATTATATCCCCCCCCCCCCTCTTAATACAAATTCGCATCAAATAATTTTATAAAATTAATCTGCATAAAATGTACAAATATTTTTCATTAGTGAAAACACAAATAAAACAAATTAAAGAATGGAGTTATAAAGCGATAAGATTTAAGCTGATCAAGCCATTCACTGTTAATTAATAACTATCCCCATAAATTTCAAAGGATCCATTTGATTAGAAGTATTATTATTTAATGTGTAGTAAATAATTATATTAATAAGTAGATAAATACCATATTTTAATTATGTTAGTGGGTATATGAATCTCATGTGTGTAAAATGGGAAATGAGACACTTTGAGGCGGACACCTAAAATAGAAAAATGAGCCTCTTTAGATGGATGGAAGTAGAAGTAGCACTACATGATATGTATTTTTATTGAGAAAAATATATACTCTCTATGTCTCGTTCGAACACTGACGGCTGCTTTTTGCATTGGGATTTAAAAAATATAGTGTCTTAATACGTTGTGAGGTGAGAGATTATAATATTTCAATGTATAGTGTTGTACAGTGTTGATATACTATTAATTATTTTATGCGGGTCTTATTTACTATAAAAAAAAATGTAAACTTTACCATGTGACGCCCAAAATGGAATGTGTAAACGTTTTGGTCGAAGGAGGGGTAGTACTCCATTTTAGGGGGCAGACTTGTGTGTGAGACCATCTTACGGTAATATCATTTTATATTTTTATAATTAATTATAATTTTTTATTAAAAAAGTTATAATTTTTCTTTTAATATGTTAAAGTTTTTTGTTTATATTGTAAATATATTACAATACCGTTATTAATTTTCATCAATTGAATATCACTTTTTATTATGAAGATTATGACTTCATATCTATTTGATGCAAGTATGAGATGATCTCCTACAAATCTTTTTCTATATTTTACTCTCAGTCAATTACTGTGAATATTATGAGAATAGCGAACCAATTAACATATACTATATGATTAATTTATACTCCTTTCATACCCTTTACATGATTCATTTTTTTATGTGGGCGTCTCACCGAAAAAGTATAATTTTTTCTTTTACGTACATGAACCCAAACACATCTACTAATACAATTAAAATATAAAGCTCACACATCCACTAATACAATTACTCATTACATATTAAATAATATTCCCTCCGTCCCAAAGATATTGACACACTTTCCTTTTCGGGTTGTCCCACAGAAATTGACATATTTATTTTTTAAGAACATTAGACCCACACAGAAACTACTCCCCCCGTCTCGGTCAAACTGCAACGTTTGACTGCATAAAACTCTCACAAAAGCTACAGTAAATATTGCAATATGGGCGGGACGAAGAGATTATTTATTTATTTACATGGGCCCACACATACACATCACACTCACCACTAATACAACTACCCACTACACATTAAATATTATTTCTCTCACTTCACTTTACATTAAATTATTATACTCCTTAATCTCCGTGCCCAAAAAAATTGTGTCAATATTTCCGGGACGGAGGGAGTAATACTCCTTAATCTACGTGAAAAAAGTAAAAAGTATCATTTTGAATGGGACGAAGGGAGTATAAATCACCTTTAATACTAATGTATACTAATTCCGTCCCGCGTTAAGATTTACGTTTTCCATTTTGGGTTGTCCCAAGTTAAAATTTACGTTTATTTTTTTTCAAATTGAACCCACGCAAAATAATGAATTATTGCATGTGGGTCCATACATAACACTAATACAAAAATATTCACTTTACATTAAATATTACTCCCTCCGTCCCAATTATATTGCTACTTTTACTTTTTGCACGTTCTTTAAGGAGTATTAATATTTAATGTGTATTGAGTAGTTGAAAGAAGAAGTTTACCATTTTATCCCTTGATTAAAATACATTATTTTAAAAAAAAGAAAGTGATGCCCTGTTGGAGGAACATGAGATCAGAACATACGTTATCTCCAATTCTTAATTTAAAAACCTGAAACATGATCACAGGTAATGCCGCCCCAATTCATAATTCATAATTTGCAACATCATTATAATAGTAGTTGGAGGTAATAAGTTTTGTTTTCCCTCCATAACCAAAAATAATTTACATTTACAAATTTACAAATTCCACCTAAAATGCACTATATAAACACTTACTACTCCAAATACAATAACTTCTCCAACAAAATGAAGCACTTTAGCAGCTCATAAATACACTTTACAAAATTAGAATACCAAGACCCAAAAGCCTAACCAAAGAGCATAATTCCATTGCCCAATTTTTGTTGGAGGGGTCGAGAAATGGCCATCCAGCTCGTGGGAGGCTCATTTTAGCCAGTTCTACATTTGGAGTGGACATTGCTACTGTTAGAAGGATATGGGAAAGAGTTAGAGAGCAACTGCTATCAGGAAATCCAATCTCTTTAGTCAACAATAAAACACTTAGACCACATGGAGTTTATAGCCAAAAATTGGATAAGGAAAAAATGAAGACTGTTCAGTTTAAGAAAAGGGGGACAATTAGGGATTTAGCAGAACAGATGGCCACATCTAAGAGCACAGTTCATAGATGGATCAAGTAGGGACATATTAGGCCTCATACTAGTGCTATAAAGACATATCTCACACACCAACACAAGATTAACAGGGTCAGACACAGTCTTAAAGCATTAGAAGTGGACATAGTGAAGAAACTAATCAAATTCAAGAGTATGTCACAAATAGTTCACATAGATGAGAAATGGTTCAACATAATAAGAATAACAGAGAGATACTACCTCCTACAAGAAGAAACAGAACCACATAGGACTTGTGAAAGTAAAAATTTTATTGGAAAGATTATGTTCTTAGCTGCAGTTGCAAGACCAGCCTATGACTCTAACGGAGACTGCATTTTTTATGAAAAGATAGGGATTTTCCCTTTATGGAACAAGTTGTAGCACAAAAAAAAAGCAAGAACAGAGAGGCAGGAAGTATTGTAACTAAACCAATGTAGTCAGTGACAAGAAATAAGACAAAAAAGGTTCTAATTGACCAGGTATACAATCTGAACACAGATTATAGTTTACACACATGCTATACATACACATACATTCATTTTGCACTATATTTCATTTACAATCATAACAGGTCCTACCAGCTATCAAGTCTAAATGGCCAAGTGGAGCATGCAAAGATATATACATACAACAGGATAATGCTAGGCCACATATAAAAGATGATGATAAAGAGTGGAGGCACGCTTCAACACAAGATGGATTCAATTTCCACCTTGTGTTTCAGCCTGCTAAGAGTCCGGATACTAACATTTTGGACTTGGGTTGGTTTAGAGCTTTACAATCTCTACAATTCAATGATAAAGTGGAGGATTTGTTAGAAGTGGTGAGGAAATCTTTTGAAGATTTAAGCCACACAAAATTGAATTCAGTGTTTCTAACACTGCAAGGCTTTCTAAAGGAAATTCTAGTTCGTAGAGGTGGAAATGAATACAAGATACCCCATATGGGTAAATCTGCATTACAGAGAGCAAGTGAGCTTCCAACTGATTTGGAAGTGGACCCTGAGGTAGTTCAATCATGCCTTGAATTTCTAATTGAAGAAAATGCAATAGATGGGTTGGAGGATCTAATTCAGGCTATGGAGGAAGTTTTTTTATTGAAAGTGGAAGCATTTTGCAGTACAGAATGGTTTGAAAGATTTTGCAATACTTTTTGAATGCATTTGGTATGCAATGGAAGTATTAGATGCAAATTGGAAGTTTTGAATGCCTACATAGAACACAACTAATGGAGGGTGGAAGTATTTGATGCATTTTTCATGTGAATAGGGGTTAAGATTGTTTGTTTACAAGTAAAACACAACTCAAAGAAAGAATTTGTTTTAGCAGTAAACAATCTTTTGTAAAGCTGTGAATCTAAACCTATAAATGGATGTATATGACTTATGCAAGATAATTCACCCTAAACACATCACATATCATACACTATCAACACTTCAAATAAGATCAAATAAATAGTAACACATCAAATACAACATTCTTCCAAAAAAAAAATTAAGGGCTTAACAGGGGATACATCACAGACGTACAGTAGCAACTCATCACATCACAATTTTGAATATCACACTCTTCCAAAAGCAATTTATCACTTAACAGTTTGTAATATCACACTTCCAACATTAATTCCTCACCATTTAACAGATTAGAAAGACATATGCATATAACACAGTTTACACATCAACACAAATAACACTCTCAGAGTTTAATCTCATCATCGAGTGTTCGTGTCTCCAAAATGCACGGTTGATGACATTACAATATGAGATTGCAAGTCTCCAATGAACTGCGCATGGTGACACTAAATCACACCCCATAACCCCACGGATATCACAAGTTTTTCATCATGCAATACACAGAAACCTCCATTCATGGAATAAAGAGAGAGTAAAGCCATTATACCTCCGCCCATTTGGGTAATTTAAGGGCTGCAGGACACATATCCCTCAAAATTCGAATGAGGCTCTAGTTTTGCTCAACCATTTGGGGGTCACTTCTCGGAATATCGGCGGCCAGGTCATACCACAGAAGTTCACGATCTCCTCGTCGGTGTCAGAAACGACGTCAAATAGTTCTGCGACCAAACACCCAGTCACATCAGAGGCCGAGAACACCTTGTTCTCACAGGACGGTGTCGATCTGCGAAGATCTGACACCTCATCGGAGAACCCACCCCACGACTCAGCCGTCTCCACAGCCTCCTCGGAGAAGCACTCACTCTTCACCGTCGTCATTTGTCTCGGTCGGAGAAGCCAGAGAGCCAATAAAGAAGATGGAGGGGTGACAAAGACAAGCGCTTTCTCCAAACTGGAGGGGTGACGGCGAGCAAAATGGAGGGGTGACGATGAGAAAATAGAGGGGTGACGGCGAGGCGAGGCGAACAGAGAGAAAATGGAGGGGTGACGGCGAGGCGAACAGAGAGAAAATGGAGGGGTGACGGCGAGGCGACCAGAGGAAAAATGGAAGGGTGACGGCGAAGCGAACAAAGAGAAGATGGAGGGGTGATGACGAGAAAATGGGTAACAAACCCTAAAGAGGGGGAATTGATCTGCCAACCCTAATGGGACGGAGGGGTTGCTTTACACATTATTTTATTGTTATTTGCAAATAATAAAGTGGTGGCATTTTTGAAAATTAGTGTTGGATCAAGGAGTCGTTTTGTAAAAAATTGTAGGTTCCACTTTTTTTTTTATGAAAAGGTAGCAATAGAGGTGGGATGTCGTTTTAGGTAAAAAATTGCAATATAAATGGGACGGAGAGAGTATTTATTTCACCTCATTATCCATTAAAATATTATATCTGTTAATTTACGTGAAAAAGTAAATGTAAATGATAATGGAGGAAATACTAATTTTGAGTTAACTTATGGTGTGCAAACTAAACAAATAATTTATAGTCGAAAAAGGTGGTCTCTGTATTTTGTCACCATGTAACAAACATATCACAAATAGGGATATTATTATTATACATAATATAAATGAAATAAAGTAAAAATAAAAAAAAAAAATAAAAGATCCAAAGAACTGTGTGCTAAGATATGGACTATCTACCAACTCTTGATTTTTTGTTTCGAAATTTTCACTTTGTCAAAATCTTCTAAATTAGAGGTACCTTTATTCGACCCTTAATTAATCCTTTGGAATTTGGACTAAGTCCATCTGTCACGTGACATCTCCAAGTACACAACTTAATTAATCATGTAGATATTAGATAAACAATTATATTTTTTTTTGTAATTTATATCAACTTTCCCAATTCCCATATTTTTTTGGAGCAACAAAATTCATGTGTTATCATAATGTCCATGCATGCTTGGTGTAGCAAGTGACCAACCAGTCATAATTCCTATTACTTTAGATTATTATTATTATTATTTTTTTTCATAGTCAATGATAATATATTTTCTTTAATTTTTAGGAAATATCATGATCTACCTGGAAGTGTTTGACCTAAAAAAATATAGAAAATTATATATTTGAGTTTTTCTTAATCCCTTTCTATAAACCAAGCTAGGGTATTTATTTAAATTTTAATATTGGAGTACTATACACACAGTTATTATTATCCATCCAAACTATCTATTTCCATGGAGAGATCCATCCAAACTATCTATCTCCATGGAGAGATCTCATGTGGAATTGTAACACATACCATGACAATTTTATTACTCTTCAAAAAAATAAATTAATTTTCTATCATATCCTAATTTTTCAAGAGTAATATATAGTTTATCATTTAAAACTCATGCATATGATATGGATGTCATTTCCTGATATGTTTCACGTTGATATAGATCAAATGAATTTAAAATAAAAACCATGTTATAAAACTATTTCATTTCAAATAATTAAAAAAAAAACTTAATTTCTCCAAAATAGTCTCATACATTTTAAATTCTCACAAAATAGTTATTTTTACTTAAAAATAATCAATGAAATTGAATCAGTGTTTTCACAAAGTTTAGCAATAAAATTAAAAAAAAATTGTTTTGAGATGAAATCGGAACAAAAATGAAAAGTTTTGGATAAAAATAATTATGAAACTTTTATTACTACATAAAGTAAAAAGTTATGATACGATTTAGTATATTTTAATCTCTAAAACAAATTCTATGAAATTAAAGCTCTATTATTATTATTATTATTATTATTATTATGAAAATATATATCGCTAATCATTATCTGACTAAAAATGTCAACACCCTCTAAGACTTTTGGAAGGGATCAGATTCTAAGTTCAGAATTAATAAATTATCAAAGTTGACTAATTAATAGTAGTACATACCTAGTAATTAGGATCAAGTAAACTTACAAGTTGCTAAAGACAAAATTAAGATATTAATAATTATTGATTTCTCTGGATATTAGTGTGGATTTCAATCCAAAGCATAAACAACCATCTTTGGTGCATAAATTTTTTGTTTTGACAATGCTAATAACTTGGTACAATCTTGTCTATTATTGTTTTTCTCATGGGAAATTGGGCTCAGACTAAATTACTGAGTGTTGTTTTAGATTATTTGTCCAATCATAAGAAACTAAATGTAATCAGAAAATTTGTACTATTTCTACATCTTTCCACTTGTCCAAATGTAACTACAACTTCAACTTTCAAATATTAATGTACTCCCTCCTTATTAAATAATTTTAACATTTATTCCAAATTATTTTAGAAAAAAAATGTTTTAATTAATTTTATTGACTTTTAGAATAATTTAATATTTTTAAGTAATAAAAAATTATAAAAAATATTATGAGCGTAAAAAAAGAGTGAAATTTTTTAAAATTAATGTAACTTTTAAAAATTATTGGATAAAATTATACTACCACTTTGAAATTTATAGTAGGATGGACTTACAAAGAAAATGTGAAACATGGGATATAGAGTAAAATATTGTTTTAGCATATATTTATTGAATTTATACAAAGATAATGAATGTACTACTCACAATTTTGTGGTTTACCCCGGCCCTCAATCGATAAAATTCCTATTTTGGTTCAACAGACACCCGACTATTATAGCCCACTACTGTGTGTGATTTATTTTACCTATAGATTATTGAAAGACTGTGATTATGTGTTACTCCCTCCGTCTCCTTGATATATATCTATTTTTTTATTTTGGTTCGTCCTATTATAAAGTATTCATATCACTTTTTGAATAGGTGTGACCCATAACTACTACACATGGCCCCACACTCAACACTAATACAACTATCCACTACACATTAAAATATTATTTCTCTCACCTTACTATACATTAAAATATTATACTCCTTAATCCACGTGCAAAAATAAACGAATATCTTTCAAGGAGACAGAGAGAGTATTTTATTATAGAGTTCAGTCTTTATTTTTAGATATGTTCGTTTTAGATTTTTAAAATTAATTTTAAATTAAAAAAAGGGGTCCTTATATAGTCTATAAAACATAAAATTAAAATAACTTTTTTCCCGTAACTAAAATAAAATTCAATTTCTATTAAAAAATAATAATTATTTCAATTTCATCCCACAACTACCAAAATTGTTCAATTTGAGGCAAAATTTCGCCAAAAATAAAATTTTGGCTGGAAAGAAGCATGTGCATAGCACGTTATGCTTCGTTTTACGTGGCACTGGAAGGTGAAATTGGACCCATCAATGCTCACCTCATATCCTACCTTTCATTTTTATTTTTTTAACACATTCCACAACATCTAAACATTAATATGACCCAATCTGCTTCGCAATCAGACTTAAGTAAGCACTCCATCACTCCTCTATTCCCACCCCTATAACTCACCATTAAAAGGAAGGTCTCTGGAACACATCTTTGCATCTAAAGTTAAAAACATTATCCCGTTTGGGGAGGCCTTAACAACATTCTCAATTTTCACCAGTTTGTAAGCTTTACCTGTCTGAAAACAAAATAAAATTCACAACATTCTCACATCATTCTCACATAAGCCAGACTGGACTTGGAGAAAAGACAGAAGGGAGCTTTGAGAAACCTGCTTTGAAGGTCATTATGATAATTGGAGCATGTTGATGGGGAATATCTTTAATGGCTAAATTGTAGGGTATAATGGGTAGTTACTTATTTATTTTTTATTATTTTATTTAATCTATTGATTAGGATTAATGAGAAAACTAATCTAATGGTTTAGATCCTACGCACCTGTGCACCCTAGTTAGACTCCCAATTTCTTCAATTTTTTCAAAAAATTTATCGGAGGCCTATCGGTTTCTCAATTTTGGTATATTTATGGTGCACTCATTTTAGCCAGATCCTACCTAGGAATACACATCCGGCAAATTTCCAAAAATTTTAAAGAAATTCAATTAAAATTGATAACAAATAATTAAAATTGAAGCGCGGGAACTCCGATCAGTTCAATTCCTCCTATTGTGACAGAATTTGAAACCTAAACCCTTTTCTTCGCTTGCTCTACAGTACAAGCCTCTCCTTTTACATAAGACCGAGGTTGCCATGCAACGTTATACTCTGATTCTTGCTATAGCTTTGGTTCTCCCACAATTCCGCTAGTGGATGGAAAATTGAACATTTCCGATAACATACCCCAGTTTTGTAGACTGGAATCGCACTCGCTTCTTCTTCGATTTCAACCAACAGCGATGGTCGTTTAAAACCTTCAACTCATAGCTATTATGGCTCTTGTTTCAAATCAATTCAAGAAACTGAAAAATACCAGCTTAATGATAACATTGGGACACAAAAATGGCTCCTAATAATTGCTACTTCAGTCTGTCTATCTTCTCCTTTCAACCACTCACTTTCAACTCTCTTAATTTTTGTTCCATCCATACAATAACTTCTAGTTATAATTCATCCATCATCTAAATATGAATCAAAGAATATGGTGTTTCATTTAATTCTTGAAATCTTTAAATCAAAATAATCATCAAACCAGTATTACTTTTTTTCTAAAAAATTAAGAAATTAAAAATAATTGATCTTCGTTCACATATGCAAAAATTTACAACTCGTAATGTTTGATTTCTCATATTTCTCAGTCTTCATATTCATATTCATATTCATATTCGTTTGCTCAATTCTGGAATTCATTTGACCGCAAAATATATATGTTTCAATCTATATTATAAAATGAGTTTAACATATAATTCAATCTAAATATAGGGGGGTGTATTTAATAAATGAAGGGTAATTTAGACTTTTTAAAATTATATATTTTAATTATATATTAATGGAGTGTGTACTCAATAAAAAGGGGTGTGCATTTAATGGAACCCATTTATTTATTTAAATATATTAAAAATAATGTATTAAATATATTTTTACTAAATTAATCTTTCCTCCGTCCATTACATTTTATTAAAAATGACGTCCCACAATTAATGTTACATTTCCCTTTTTGGTTGATGGAACCCACATAAAACAATTAAATATTTTCATGGGCCCACAACACTATACTAATACAACTACCCATTATACATTAAATTATTATTTCTCTCACCTCACAACATATTAAAATATGATATTTCTTAATTTCCGTGCAAATAATAAACGTAACAACAATCGTAGGTCGAAGGGAGTATTAATATTCATGTAATAATAAGATTGTACTCACTACGTCCCCCATTAATGATAACTTTTATATTTTGCATTTGATTAAGAGATATAATATTTAATGTATAGTAGATAATTGTATTAATATTGTGTGCGGGCTCTATGTAGAATAATTAATTATTATGTGTAGGTCCCGCTTGACAAATGCAGAAATATAAACATATCTTGAGACAAATTAAAATAGAAAACATAAATCTTAACACGTGTTGAGGGAATATAAATATTATAAACAAAATATATTATATAACGAGTAGGCAAGGTAATGCGGGGCGTTGTCAATATCAAAACCGCTCTTTTCTCAAAACGAGGCAAACCCGCTCTTTTCTCAAAACGAGGCAGGTTGAATCTGCCCCAAACATAGTTTCATTATATTTTATTTATTACCCAAAAATACTGTCAAATCCGCTCTTTTCTCAAAACGAGGCAGGTTGAATCTGCCCCAAACATAGTTTCATTATATTTTATTTATTACCCAAAAATACTGTCAAATTAGTTCCATAGGTAATGCTCTAACATATAAATTAGTTCCACCGGCGAAGAGATAGGGCCAAAAACTTTCACTCGAACTCGCCTTACTTTCACTCGAACTCGCGACCTTCCCATACAAGAGACAAGCGCCAACCATTAGGCTACATCAATATTGTTAATTAATTTATTGCATATATATATTGCTCTTAAAATTTTATTTTTTAATATAAATAATTGAATAATCGAATTCAGGAATTCAAATCGTTCTCTTCCCTCCCTTTCCCAGTGGATGGAGAAAACATGGCCACCTGCGAATGAGTACCTTCAATTCAGGATGATGAAACCCTTTCTTAGCCGTAGGTTCTCGTGGGAAGACGAGGAAAACATTCTTGATTGGTACTCCAAGTATGGAGTCACCGGCGGCCTACTGAAAAGGATTATGGATGGCGGCGATCTTCAAATATCCACGGAGGAGTTTCTTCCTCAGGTGCGTACTCTTGTGTTTGAATTTCTAGATTTCTGGTTATGATGTTGTTCAATTGTTATGCGCGCTGTAGTCTTCTTCAATCCTGGTTATGATGCTTTTCAATTGTTGTGCGTACTGTACTCTTTCTTCCTTGTGTTTCAATTTCTCAATTTCTGGCTATGATACAGTTCGCTTGTTGTGCGTACTGTACTCTTGTATTTAATTTCTCAATTTTTTGTTATGATGTTGTTCAATTGTTCATCGCCCTGTACTCTTCTTCAATTTCTGGTTATGATGTTGTTCAATTGTTGTGCGTACTGTTGTACTCTTCCTTGTGTTTGAATTTGTCAATTTCTGGTTTTGATGTTGTTCAATTGTTGTTAATTGCACAGGTTACGGTTGCCCTAATTCCCAAATTCAGGAGATACCTCACCCTCCCCCTCTCCCTACCCTACCCCTGCCCCAAGTGAAAGTGAAAAAGTATGAATTCCCAAATTCAGAGCATCTCTGGCCCCCCTCCTCTACCCCACTCCAAGGGATGAAGTTTAAATTCCTAGCTTCCCAAAGGCAGAAAATATATGGCCTCCCTTTACCAGTGAATAGGCCTAAAGAGGAACGGCCATCCGAGGAAGACGTCATTGCTAGGTTCGCCAAGAAAGGCATCACCACCGCCAGCCAAATAAAAGATGCAATGGATCGTGATCTCGCATCCACCAAGAATTTTCTTCATGAAGTGCGTGCTACAAGGGTATGCACTCACCTTCCTTCCATCTGCATTTCTGAATTCCTTCTTATGCTTCTAATTATTAGGGCATTTCTTTTACTTTGGTATATGGTGTTGTTCTAATTGAAATTCTGTTGTTATTGGACAGGGTTATGGTATCGAATCCAATCCTCTATTCTTGGATATCCCTTTTATGGACGTAACAAATAGAAGCTTATATGATAAGAGAAGAGAAGAAACAGAAGAGTTAGTTCTTGCTCATTTCTTAGAGAGGGTGCGTTTTTTCTTACTGGATTAATTACTGCTTTTTGAATGCTTAAATAATTTTAAAACTTGTTTTCTGCGATTTTCTTCAGTTGCACTTTTTGGACTTCTTCTCTCTCTCTAGTTTAGTGTTCAGGTATTTAATCTTGAAGTTTGTAGTTTTTTATCAGCTGATTAAGCTCAAAATTTCTCTCAAGGAAACTGGTGGTCAGATTCTTCAAGTTTCCCTTGTGTCTTGATTTTATACATACATGCATTCTTAGTTTTTTTTACTTGGACCTGGCCTGTGTAATTATTACCAGATTCATGAGTAATTTTGAAAGAAGAATGATAAAAATCCTTTAACACCATATGCAATAAGTTTTGGCTTTTAAAAGAGCTTTACAATGCCAATCGAAAGTAAATTTCAACCCACGCTCTGCGCATCAGATATCGTGGTGGTAGATTATATCAACACTTGGGTTGGAACAATTGTAACAATCCAAAACCTGATTAACAAGTATTAATCCATTTTTTATGTTTGTTTTTCTTTCTCAGTTCTATCTTATGTTCCTTGCGGTGTTTTCTCTTCTATCGTTGACAGAGTATGAATTCTTAATCATTACTATATTTTATTTGCAGATGAGGAGACCTTATGAATTGGTGAAGACTGTGAAATTAATTTTGTCTGGTTGCTGCGGGCCTATGTTAGTAACTATTGAAGCGAAGGAATCAGTGCCTGACTCCATCACTCAGACTTTTCTTGCAACTGTGTTTTATAGAACGAAAGAAGTTGTGGAGTGCTTGCTTAAGCCTGATGACGATGCTCCGACAGAATGCTTCTTCCTGACTTCAAACGTGCGTGAGGGGGATCCCTACTTCTCTCATTTAAAACTGGCGGATTGTTGCTTGGAATGAATGATGATCAAGGATCAAAAAATTTAGCTGGTTGGAGTGTGGTATGATAAAAGCTAACGACATTTTCTCTTTGTTTTTAATATGATGTAGATCCAGTATTTTGGTACCATGGCTATGTTAGAATGTTTATTTTAATTTTTGTGCAAGTATACCTTTATGAATTCCTCCGTTCTACACAATATTCTTCCTTCGATCTCAGTAGAGGCTGTATTCTGAATAGACGAATTCCCATATGTAACCGGGTGCACAAATTCAAATTTGTGCACCCAAATTTAGATTCTCCTTTTTGTGTACAGATGACCTTCTGAATGTCACCAATACTGTCTTGCCTAGATCAATGGAGATTACTCTTTCTCATATCTCCCAAAAGGTGCCTTTTCCTTGCATTTGTTAATCTGGTTGTCATTGATTTTGCTAATTCTTTTTTTTCTTTAATTTAGGTTTTGCGTATGTAGTACTGTTGGATTTTGTGGTTTTAGATCGGCCTAACTGACCTCTCCCTAGAAAAGAAAAAATCTTGAATTTGATATATGCTTACAAATTACAATTGAATTGTTTTCTTTGAACAATTTTTATCAACTTTATCTACTCGTTTTTAAATTTCTTTCTTTTGCTATGCATGCTCTCTAGAATAAGCTGGTTTTCTTCACTTCCAAAATGATTTATGGCTCTTGAATTATTACCAGATTTCATTTATTTGTGGTTTGTTTCTTTTTGCGCTTGTGACCTGCAAAATCTTGTGAAACTTGAGTTCCTCCTCTTGTTGTAGGTCTTAATTTGGGTCAATTGTTAATAATACTCCATATACTACTATATATATATTTTAATGTGTGTATCTATCTATCTATCTATCTATCTATATAACTTTGAGATTCACATGTTGTGTTCACCCCTCTCTCTTTTTCCACAATATGGTTACTACAGCTGTCCAAACATTCAGACTTTCATCTAATTTGTTCATCTCAACATATGACTTTAGCAACATCTCTTCATTGTCGTAATTGGCTTCCTTCTCCAAACTTGGACCCGACCCTCGTGTCCAAGCTTATTACATTTGCAACACTCTACAACAGCTTTTGAAATATTGATAAGACTAATGAAATTTAGATAAGACTAAATAGTTGGTAATCTTTAGCTTAACAAGCTGTTTGTCATTCCTCTGTGTTTTTATTCTTGTATCATCTGTTGAATACTGACTCTTATTTTGTTTACAGACAGGCAAACCTTACGAATTGGTGAAAATTTTGAATGCTCTTCTGATCAGAAACATGATGATTTTTTAAACTTTTGATGCAAAGGAATCTGTGTACAAACTCTGTTCCAGAGACCTTCATTTCGATGGTGTTTATGATGGGTGGGACAGAACAAGGGGTAGAATGCCTACTTAAGCCTAATTACAATGCCTGATTGGGATGCTACTGAGAGTAATGATGAATATGTATGCCTTCGGACAGGCTATTGGAGGCTTGGAGCACACCATCCATTCCCAGGTTAAGAAAAGTTACTTTTAATCAATTTTATTGATTTTTTTAAGGTAGTTTAACATTTTTTTAAGTAATAAACAATTATAAAATATATTTGCATTTATTGTATTTTTGCATGTAATTTTTGTATTATGGTGTCGTGATATTTTATTGTATAGTGTTACGCCATTTTTAAAAACATAGGCAACATAAATAAATAAATAAAATTGTGTAAAAATACTTTGGAACATATTTGGATTTGTTTTTAAAATTGCTTTAATTTGATGAATTAATATCAATAGTTTTGATTATATCAGTGTGACAATTTTTATATTTTAGTTTTTCAAAACTTTTATATTAATTTATCTAATTCTAAATAAAATTTCAGTGATTTTTTTTCTTAAACAAATACCAGTATTTGAATCTGTTATATATCTTAGATATTAAATACACCCCAAATATTATTGTTTTAATAATTTTTTTCCTTTATTGATTGGGCTGGGTCTAAAATTCTTTCTTATCGTAAAACATTTTGAATATGTGTGGTGCAGTGTGTTGCTGGACCGGCCCAATGTCTATTTGTCCTTTTCTTTTAATTTTAATATGAATAGCATCGAATTTGGGGATTAGGTTTTGGTTGTTCAAATTCATGACTATGAATTCAGAAAAAATCTCCATCTCTGTCATATAATAGGATTGGCAGCCATTGGTATTACTGGTTTGATTTTCTGGGAGGACGAAGGTGATTGGTACGACTTGTAAGAAGTCGAGAAAATGAAGAATAAGTTTCTACATTACCAGGTATGTAGTATTTTCATTTCCCAATTTCTGATTATTGGTCCTTTTGTTTCTTTGACTTGTAATGAATTCAATCAATTTGTTACCGGAGCAATGAACTTAGCCCTTACTCATATCTCCCAAAAGTTGCATTTCCTTACATTTGTTAATTGATTATAAATGTTTTTGGACTATATCTGTCCCTCTTTTATTTCTTTAATTTAGGTTTTGCGTATTACTCTTGGATTTTGTAGTTTTTGATCTGCCTAACCGTAGAAAAAAAATGGTGGTCTGATTCTTGAGGTTTGCCTATTCATTTGATATAATCTATTACTTTTTGTTGTATTTGAACAATTTGATGAATTATGAACTTATCTTCATATTGCTGTTAACATATAACCATATTCAGTGCCTTCTCTTGTGCCCAATGAATTTTTACTCATGAACTATTTAATAAGAGCTTTGCAGTTCACCAATGTATGGACAATAAGTATAGTGATTTAAACTTTTACTCGAAGATCACCGCATCTTTTCTACTATTGAATACCTTTCATCTTTTAACCATAAACCGGCTCCAGTAGACTCCTCCAATACATTGAATCTTAAGATATTCTGCATCAGCATACTCCAATGATCATAATGACCATGAAAGCAAGGAATCGCAGGTTGCTCAAAGCTCCCTTCTGTCGTCATTTGTCTTGCTACTGCTAAGACAAAGACTGCTGCTTTGTTTCTACAAACCAAACCTGGCTGATGGGGGAATGTAGTGAATCAGAAACCGTTAATAGGAGCAATTTGGGTAGGAAAAAAAGAAGGATAACAAAGACCCTACGTACTTGAAACTGCAAACAACATGATGGTAGGAGCATGATATTAGCAATCCTATTCAATAGGAATAATTGAAACATAAGACAAGACTAGATAATTGATAATCTTAAGCTTCGCAACTATTTCATTCATTCTTAATGTTTGTTCATTCCTGTATTTTTTTTTTTTGTTCTTGTATCATCTGTTGAATGTGACTTTTATTTTGTTTCAGACAGACAGCTTACTAAATGGTGGCAATTCTGTATGCTGTTCTGACCAGAAACTCGATGGTGTTTTTAAGTTTTCAAGCAAAGGAATCTGTGTACGAATCTGTTCCAGAGACCTTCATTTCAATGGTGTTTATGATGTATGAGGTAGAACTTAGAAGAAGTGGTGTTTATGATTCCGTGGGAGGTGAGAACACTAGGCATACAAACCAATCGGGGAAAAATGCACTTTTAGTTCCGTACGAAAATGGCTCATTTAAAAAAATTTCTTGTGATTTTAAATTGGTCCTAAAAGGTGCATTTCCCCCGACCAATCGGTATATCAAAAGCGTTGCACAGAAAATGCAAATGTAAACATGGAAACTTAGCAAAGACCAGCTGACCTAACCTGGTACAGATAGAACTTGGTTGAAGTGGTAATGCGTGAATTGCCTCGAGGAGCATGTATAAGGCACCAAACATCTTCTTACATTTTGATGTTGTATCTGTTGTAATCTTGTTAAACGAATGACATGTGTGGAAGAAAAAACTAATTTTCCTTTTAGAAATAATATTTTCTTTTTATAGTATAAATTTTGTTATATCGAACTACCTCTGTCTATTTTATGCATTTTCATTTTGGGTGTATACATTTCCACGCACAATCTCTAATACAAATATTCATCATATATTAAAATATTAAACTCCCTCCATTCCATCCAAATAATCATTCTTTTCTTTTTTCATTTTGAGCATCACACCCAAAGAGTTATCTTTTATTTTTTACGCATTCATTAATACAATTAAAATATAGGATTTACACTCTCACTAATATAACTATTCATTTTACATTAAATACTACTAATACAACAATGGGAGAGATACGTAGTAAGTTTTAAATTCCCGTACATAAAACAACAATGGGAGAGAATAGGTGTCATTTATCAAATGATTTTACAATAAAAAGATATAAAAGATATAGCATTTATCAAATCATTACAATAATAGATATGATATTAAAATGTAACATAAGCTTCTCAACCGCAAGTATAATGGTTTGGCAAGTTGGCACTACTCTTTGAAGAAAGTTATAAACATGTATAATTAGAATATTGGATATATTTTGTTTGGTAAACTTGTTTTCAGTACTTTTTTTTTTCTTTTCATTTTTATTAAATTATTTATGTATAGAAAGATTGTAAAATGCTCAAATGAAAAGTCTGTGGACCATAACACACCTCTTGAGGAGGACAACACACGTACACTATTCAATATACTCAACTACCAAAATCCATAGTTGAAAGATATTTATAATTACCAAGTTGCAGTATAATTATTGTGAGGGCACAATAAAATTATTTTATTCTATTTAGTTAATTTTATTCTATTTAGTTACTATAAATTATTTTAAGTATGATTGCCACTTTTTCTATAGAACTTAAATTAGCTAATATGGATTATGGACCTACTAGCTTTTTGGATGCACATATAAGCTTGACTTTGATTTAAATTGCTAAATATTATAGGATGGAATTCATTTTACATCTAATTTTGGTATGAATTAGTATTATTGTGGAATCGAATCATCAATTTCTTACATGATAAAGGATTGTCCTTCTTTTATAATAAATAATTACCAGTTCCAATAAGGAATTACATTTATCATTCAATAAGAATAATACATTTATCATCTCAAATAGTAATAGTTCAAATTGATTTCACATGATTGTTCAATGAAATATAAGTGTAATTTTATTCTAATCAAATCTTACTCAACAATTTTAATGGTTACGTTATAAGTTTTCTTTTTATATATATATATATATATATATATATATATACACACACACACACGATTTGAACATAATAATAAAATAAATCAACTTCTTTATACATCTATGGGTATACAAAATCGGCTTTTACTCATCATACTTAAAAACACATACTTTAAATATCAAGAAATATATCAATAAGTATATTTTATCTATATAATAATACTTTTTAGCAATACCAATAAACATATTTAACATATATAACAATCATATTTTAATAACATTTATAATAATAATATTTTAATACATCTCATGAGTTGCCTCATACAAGCACGGTCTCATAAAAGATTTTGTCTATTAACTTTAGGTTTTCCTAAATATTAGTACTCCACTTTTTATTAAATATATTACTCCATATTAATATTTATTATAAAAAAAATATTATCACTTTTTATTTTACAATTTATTCATAAAATAATTTATTGCAATATTATTATTTTTAATTAATCAAGTATAATTTTTATTAAATTATTATTATTTTTAATTTCTCTCATAAAAATTTTACTTTCTTATACTAGTGTTAATCAAAATAAGTTTAACAAAAAAAAAAGGAGTTTTCTCATTTAATAATAATAATAATAATAATAATAATAATAATCATGACAAAACACTACTCCCTTAACTTCAACCTTTTCGTTTAGATTCATTCTAAATTTAACTTCACATTTTTATAAAAGGAAAAAACAACTAACTAATTTACTTTTGATATATTTTAAGGCAAAAGCTTGTATGTGTCCGGGCACATGGGAGCACTTTTCGTGTACCTTTAAAATTTTATGCTAAATTGTATACCCTTTAGTATAAAGATGTGTACCCTTTATTTACAAGACAAAAACTTGTGTGCGCCCGGGCGCACGAAAGTACACTCCATGTGCCTTTAGAATTTTGTGTTAAATTGTATACCCTTTAGTATAAAGATATAACTCTTTATTTTCTGAAGAAAAATAAAAAATACTATTATGAAAAGTGTATACTCTTTAAAACAAAATGATGTACCCTTATTAATTTAAGTGTATATCCTTTAGAACAAAATAATATACCATTATCCATGATATTAAATTTTAAAGGCGCACAGCGTATATCCGGGCACACGTCACTCATACTTTAATTTCAAATTTTTATCATATTTTTAACATATATTAGTATACATAACATATTTTATTTATTTTTTATTATTCAAAAATATCATAAGTAAAAATAAATAAATTTTCTTTAAACTCTTTAGCTACAGCAAACACGTGAAGATGAATTTGATAAGGAGGGAATATATCAAATATAGGTCCAGTCCAATAAGCACCACCGGTTCACCACTTTAAAATTTTTTCATTTTTTTTATTTTAAATAATAAAAAAAAAGGCGGTTTTCCATTTAATATTCTTCCATTTTCACGCCTCTAAAGAAAAGTTACAGTAAATGTTTCTGAAACTGTGCTTATGTTTCCACTATATATACTCCCTCCGTCTTATAGAAGTTGTTTAATTTTTTTTGGGCACGGAGATTAAGGAGTATAATAATTTAATGTAAAGTGGAGTAAAGTGAAGTGAGAGAAATAATATTTAATGTGTATTGGGTAGTTATATTAGAGGTGATATGTGGGGTCATGAGAATATATTAATTATTTTTTGTGTGGATTCATGTATTAAAAAGAAAATGTGCCAATTTTAGTTGGACAAACCAAAAAAGAAAGTGTGTCAACTTCTATGGATATGGATGGAGTATATATTACTGATGTACACAGTATTCCCATCCACCACAACGGCTACATTTAATGGTTTCGATGAGTAGTGTTCTTTGATTGGACACGCAGTACAATCATTCCCCTTTTTTCTTTTCATTTTTTTTTTTGCTTGAAAGTTTTTCGAGTTTTCTGTTGCTGAGGAGAAGGAATTACTCCAGAAAGAAAATGGATTACAACAATGGCAAGTGAGTGTTTCGCTTGAATTTCAACTGGGTTTCTACGCTGTTCTTGTGTTAGATTAACGGATGGTTTGTTTTGGTTTATTTATTTTTTCGATTTGTTTTTTTAGGTGGGTTTGTGCTTTAGATGCTGCCCATTTGTTGAGATGAGAATTTTTTATTCGACTGTGAGGATCTTGATATGCTTTGATTACTGGGTTCTGATTGTTTGATTATTTTTTGGGGAATTGCATGTATGATGTTGCGATCGGTTTGTGGATTGATGTATAAAATCACATTTAATACTTATTCGTCAAATATTTCTGTATGATTCGATTTAGTTCTTGTTTTCCAACCTTAGCTTCTGCTATGAATGTGCAGATATTTTTGCTTAACTGCTCTGTTTATGGTAAAAAAGTTAATTTAAACTCAGACATTGGTTGATCTTTTGGCTACTCTTCCTTCTTGATGCATTGCATCAGTTATATATACTAATAATCTGCTGAATGATGCATACTTTGGTGGTTTTCACTGCTAATCGAAGGCGATTTAGTTATTGACTTATTGTTACTCTGCCATGTGTTGTTCTTCCACTGTATATTTGGGAGTTTTAGAAGTTGTGTTTCTGTGGGTTTATATGTGGTTCATTATTATGTGCATACTGATTATATGAGTTTAACTAATGACAGTGAGATTTGGGATTGGGAAGGTCAACATTGTGGTCTTGAAGATGATACCAACATAGGTGAATCTGCTTGCTCTAGTTTTGAATCAACTGATCATAAGTCATAACTCGTTTCTTGAGAAATCTCTCTACTCTATTAGATAGAGGATGTTACTATGACATTGATATTTAGCTTGTGTGCTGTTTTGGTAGAAGTATCTAAGTGTCTGTTGAGTGGAAATGAAGAACATCTCTGTTGTTCGTTTGATGATACAACTACACCTGTCAAAGCTTGTGGCGATATAGCTTATCATGTGACTAGTAATGGTATGATGTTACTTCTTTTACTTCTATTCTCTTGCTATCGTAATGGGGAAGGAGGGAGGGTGTATATTTCTAGCACAAAGTGGCTTCAATGCATTATTATCGAACTGCAGATGTTATGGATAAAGAGTTTGAGGAACAAAGAGAGCATTCCTCTCAAGTAAAGAGGCGACGAATGCTACAATTCAAGCCGGAAGTCCTTGATTCATCTCTGCTCATTGATGAGATGTTTCTAAGGTCTAAGGTGATTCCTTCTCATTCTCTTCTTTCATCAATTGCCATGGCTTTTGTTCTGTGATATTCGAATGATTGTATTGGAGATCATCTACTGCTTGAAAATTGTTTTCTTAGTGCAGTATTAGTTTTTACTCCATCTTATGAAATGCTCATATAAGAAACCGAAGAGTATCCCTATACGAATCATATACTCTATTATTTATTCTAACATCCTTCACTTGTATCTTTGCCTTTTTGGCAAAGACTATTGAACATAATTTATCATACTCTAATTAAACTTCATACAATATAATCCACAAACTGCAACTCTTTGTTTCGTTAATAAGGTCAAAAGTTAGAGCTCTTGACCATCGAATAATTGGTTTTTTGGTCTCAGAGTTGGTTAATCATGTAGCATTGCTAAATGTCCTGTTGTTTGACGTTTAGGAGACAAAGGATTCACTTGAAGATGTTATTTCTGATATGTCAGATTGGGTTGCTGGATTTGCAGGTTTATGTCATTGCAAATTTCTGATATATCAAGATAAATGCTAATTAAAGTGATGTATACATCAAGTAAACAATTCTAATATTTGCAGAAGATCCAGCTGGATCGAGTAGTGAGCATTTTGACCCATCATCTGAAGGGTGGATTGCTGATTGCTTCAATGATGCTGAAATGCAGTTCAGCGCTGAAGATATGTATGTGTACTTCGATTATTATCTACTAAAATCATGTAATGTTGTTAACTAGCTCTCCCACCTGAACAGGACTGGTGCCACCAAAGTTTCTGGCGTTCAAGTCGACATAACAGGTGGCACATTAACACTTTCCCATTGTTGATCATTCCTCCCCTTGTTATGCTGCTTTTCTTTCCCCGGATTAAAATGGATTTTGTGCTATTTTGCAGAGCTTTGTGATACCCCTCCTGAATGTGATGCTAATTCAGTTCAAAAACATCCAGTTCTTACTCCTGGAAATGTTGTTCTAAGAGGTATGTATGATTTTTCTTTTCTTTAAGAACTTATGTTAATTAGGATGATTCGTGCTATAGAAGCCTCATAGTTGCAGCCTTTAATTCGTAGAGTACAATTTCAAACAATTTCATAATGAATGGATATCAGCTTAACCAACAGATCCTTCAAATTTCAAGATGTGTATGAATGAACTTGATCAAAAGAGTGTAATATCATGGATTTGAAATTCTAAATTAAAAGAGTGTAACAGAGCCTCATAGTCACTTATTGTTGCTCTGTATTTTCAATTATATCTATCCCTTTTTTAATGAGGTTTTGAGCTATTGGGATATTGGATCATTCATGAACGAAACATTCGTTTCTCTCCCTCATCTGATTTGTTCTCTTTTACACCACCAGGTAGGAAATCATACATGCGTACGCCGCCCAAGTTAGCCTCCTCCGTTGTCTATCCATTTACCTTCATTAAGCCATGCGGGGTGCATGGAGACGTCACTCTGAAGGACATAAACCAGCGGATACACACTCCACCAAAGTCGAACCAGAATGAGCAAGACCCTTCTGTTTCTTACCCCACATCAGCGTTCTCCGGGAAACTTGTCGTGGGAAAAACTAAAATCCGCACTGAAGGTGGAGAAGGTAGCATTACAATTCTTAGGACCAAAGGCTAAGGTACTTACAATGGCACCCCCCCCCCCCCCCCTCTCATTTTGAGCTGCATTAGAAGCTAAATTATGTTTATTATGGTCTATTGACCTTAGTTGGGTTTGTGTTCATATGTGGTTGTACTTCTTGATGTCTTACTAGGCGACTCCTCTTTTGATATTATATTTATCAGGATGATTTAGAAGTATTAAAGGATCTTGATTTCATAATTGTGAAAAAAGATGCTTCTAATCAATCTTTCTTGTTATTCAGTCTATCCTTTGTCTTTGTTAGTGATGAGACTTGGTTAATAAATTATGCTGCTCACTTTGGATATATTTTTGTATGCACCCGATTCAGGGTTTACACTATTAGATTAGGGATGACGATGGAACGAGTTTGTTATTCAAGCTAAATTTTTGGTTATGGGAAATTATGGAGAGTAACGAGAATAAAAAGATATTACAAGAGATGTTATACAAAGTGTAACGTGACATCCCGTAACCTCTCTTATGTAGAGTAATGAAAATACAAATTCGAAAATACAAATTCTTCTATCATTCTCATTTCTCTCTTATATATATAGTAATGAAAGTTCTCAAATTCTTTCATCATTCTCGTTGATTTAATTTTCCTTATTTTTTAACCGATTCGCTAGGGAATACTTTGGCTCAATATTTTTATATTTTTAAATATATTTATGATAATCTTATATTTTATGTCATAACATTGAATGATTTTATTATTTTTAATATTGTGTTATTCTTGTTTCAAAAAAAAATGAAAAGAAAAATAAATATTGTGTTATTCTTAGTTATTTCATGGATCCAGTTCTTTCCATATGATAAAACGGTAAATTTTGTACATTTCCTTAAATTTACACCACCCACTAAATTTAATGGTGATTATATAGTTACCTCACCTAGATAATTTAATTTCTTCTTCTCTTCAAATTTTCTCTGTTTCTTTAAAAAATAATACTAACTATAAATTAAATCTCGGCAATAATTTTCCGTCTAACTTTAGTCTTAGTTACCCCAGTATTTCTCCTGACTTTAATTAATTATAAATTTCTATGAAACTCATTCTTTCTGTTATTTTTTTCAATTCTAATTAATTTTTATTAATTACTGCTAATTGTAATTATTTTCTTAAAATTAATATTAATCCTAAAAGTAAATATTAAACATTAAGGATAAAATTACAATTATACTCTTAAAATTAACACTAAATCCTAAAAATAAATAGTAAACTTTAGGGGCAAAATATAACATAAATCACAAGAATAAATTTACAATTATATTTTTAAATTAATACTAAATTCTAAGAATAAAAATTTTATGGACAAATTATACCATAAATCACAAGATTTTATGAATTGAAAAGTAAAACATATCAAGTAAAATATTATATATAATTATTAAAATTATAATTAATGATAATAAATGAAAGAAAAAAGAAGAAAAAAAAAGGAAAAGAAATAGCTATGAACGAAACAGGAAAAAATTGATTTAATTTAAAAGTAATTAATATAAGAAAAAATTTGATGTGACAAAATCTTAATTTTAAATATAATAAATGGATAAGATGAAGAGAATTTTACGAAATGCACTTGTCTAAATGGAGAGATCCAAATCCTTATTTCATGCGGTGTGTCCTATAATGTTATCATCATCGTATCATTATTTTTCCTTGTACTTGACTTGGAATAATTGTACTGCAAAATATTTATTTATTAAAAAATATATATAAAATGATTATAAATAATGTTTTGTATTAGTTTAATAAATACATAAATTAGGCCAGTACGAATCCTAGGTGGTGAAAAATACGTTGAAGGCAACAAGAAGTCCAGCCTGGTAACATTAATGGGATTTTATTTAATACTTTTATTCTCTTTAATTTAATGAATTCGTACTTTAAACAAGGGCAAAATTAATTTATAAGTATAATATATTGAAATTTCAAAAGTTGTTTTTAAGAGTTACATATCTTGTGTGTGTTTTTGAGTGCATGCTATACTCATGTGTATTAAATAATGCATATATGTTTCTTAGGCTCTTAGTAAATGTATTTAGTTTTTATTTATTATTAAAAAATTAATAAGAAATTAGTTAACAAAGTGTATAAATTTTTATTAATAGAGTATACTGTATAATTTTATTTATTATTAAAAAATTAATAAAAAATTCGTTAACAAAGTGTATAAATTTTTATTAATAGAGTATACTGTATAATTTTATTTATTAATGTATAAATTTTTAATATGAGCACGCTGTGAGAGAATTTGCCTTTTTCAAACTTAAAATTGATTTTAAGTAATATAAGGGTTGTGAGCTTAGTTAATATTTTAAACCTAAAGAAATAAAATTATGAGGTTGGAAATATCCTATGAGTTTATGAGAAATTATTCAATTCAGCTGTGTGTTACTCTTGGATTTTACTATTTAATAAAGAAATACAATATTACTTTTCAGAATAATGTATTATGATGGTTTAAAATATAATTTTACTCACGTTGAAGTTATATTATGTTATGGCATTTTCATATACACATTAAGATTAATGATATTTTATTAAATCTTTCACTTCATCACTATAAAAAATAATAATATCTATTGTAATACTCGCACTAGATTCTACATTATTTTTATGTTATTTTTCTTATCATAAAAATCATTAAATATTTTTTACTTATTATCTATCATTAAATTTGTATTTTAGTGTATGGAATCTCTCTTTCAAAAGTTATTTTCTTCTTAAAAACATTAATTTATTTTTTGTGAATTAGTTTAGCTTCAACACCACTCATAACACAAGGGCCTGCAACCTTACCTAATATTTGTTCGTATTTAGACAAGTGTATCATATTGTTTGTTGGTTAGTGTTATTATTTTTTTTAAATTTTCTTTATGTATGCATTTAATTTATTTATTGTGGACTTATATATACTACACATGAAACTATATATCATTTTCTGTATTCAACTCTGAAAAACTTTAAACCTGAGGTTTGAAACTAGTCATGAGAATTTATTTATTTATATGGAGTATATTATTAAATAAAGCTTTCCTTTTTCTTAATTTCTAGAAGTCGATTGATCATCTGGTTGTTGAAAACTCACATGTATTCATCCAATACTTAATTATTCTTTCAAGAATCAATGTAATTATTAGTTGAAATTTTAATATTATTTGCAGCTAGCTATGTAGCAAATAATTAGTCGTTTATAGGTTTTTTTTTTTTTTTGACAGATAGTCGTTTATAGGTTGATATTGCTATAATGATCACTGTTAAATTCTCAAATCCAAACGTGTAACCTTTAAACCTTCGATATTAAACCATCATTTTCAATGTAAAGACTTATGTAAGATGATCTCACACCAGTTTTTGTCTTTTTGAATTGTCGATTTCAATATTTAATTGAGCTTTTTTATTTTTAAAAAAAGCAGTCATCACGCTCCATTAACTTAAAATTATTAATTTGGTTATATTTGAGCCAGTAAACTATTTATTTGGTTTTCTAAAATAAATCTTAAAACTTTAAACTTTATTACGAGATATCTAGATTATAAAGCGAAAGCATAACTTAATTTATTGAGCTTTTATGGTGATACAAACTTGAGGATTTGTGGGTATTAGGTGGCGGAATACAAACTCGAGGATCCGTGGGTATAAATTAGGCATTCCTCACATGAGCCTCTTTATTAATTCTATATTGGACCAAAACCTAAAAGCATTAATATACTACTTTAATCAGATCATTTATTATCATTTAATAAATTCTATATTGAGACCTTAACCTAAGAGTCTTTATATACTACTTTAATCAGATCATCCATTATCACATAATTACGTAGTATTAGATATCAACTCATTGCTCATATCATTATTATTATAGCCCAGAACTTTTTACCTTAATTTGATCACTTTATTTTGTCTATAATAATCTAATTCAATAGTTAATATAATTGAATAATAATATATTACTCAGGACTATATTATATAAGAAATAAAATGAAAATTTCCTAACATTCTTGAAATAGGAATTCATTTTTGAGTGAAGCTTGCGTGCGCCTTCAGGAATTCATTTTTGAGTGAGGCTTGCGAGCGTCAGGGCGCACGGGAACACATTCCGTGCGCCTTTAGAAATTTAGTATTATGAGTAAGGGTACATTGCTTTGATCTAAAATGTATACACTTTAATTAATAAAAGGTACACCATTTTGTTCTAAAGGGTATATACTTTTCATTAATATTTTTTTCTTTAGAAAATAAAGGGTACACATTTTTATACTAAAGGGTATACAATTTAACACAAAATTCTAAAGACGCATGGAGTGTTATCCATGCGCCAAGATACATACAATAATTTTCTTTAGAAAATAAAGGATACACATCTGTATACTTAAAGGTATACAATTTAACACAAAATTTTAAAGGCCCACGGAATGCACAGAGGAGTTTTTGCCTTCATTTTTTAGGAGTAAAATCCCAATAAATTGGTTTAAGAACTAGTAATTCGTGAATTATCATTTCATGGGGGAAATTTTGAGAATTCTTGATTCTCTTGTCTTAATTTTCTTTTTGTCAATTAATATTGGCTAGTTAGGAAATGTTATTATTGTTATATATATATATATATATATATATATATATATATATATATATATATATATATATATATATATATATATATATATATATATATATATATATATATATCTTTAATATATTAAAAAAGAGTTTAATTTTGATGAGGTGTCATTACCAGAATTAATCTCAATTATTTTAATTTTTAATTTTTAATTAATATTAAAAATTGTAATTTTTAATTAAAATTTAATATAGATAAATATGTATACTATTTTAAGATTTGATATGATATTATCAAATCACTATTAATTAAAAATAATATAGATAAATACACATATTTACTGCTCCTATAAGATTTAGAAAATTTATCATATCTCCACCTATAAATAAGACTATTTATTCATTCGTTCTACACACATAATTTATTTGTCACAACAAATTAAAATCTTTCTTCAAAATTTAAAGAAAGATATCCATTTATTATTATTATTTATTATTTTTGTTGTTTTTTTATATTTTTAAATTATTTAATTATTTTTCATTTATTTTTTTAAATTATTAGCATGTAATTTTATAATCTTTTAATTTTTGTATGTAATTAACTTATTTTTTTCATGGTTATTTTTATAATTTTTTAATTAATTTTTTTATAATTTCACTTTTGATTATATTTTACTTATTGTTTTTTTATATTTTTTATATTCTCCTTTGATTAAGTTTTTATTTAATTTTTTTTGTTTTAGTTCTGTTTTTTCTTTTTAATGGTTAGTGTGTAATACTTTGGATTATATTTTTTATATTTAATTTTTTTTTGGTTTTAATTCTGTTTTTTTATTATTATTAGTATGAAATTTTTAATTTTTTTACATTATTAATTTCGTTTTTCATGTTTTTGCAAATTTATTTAATTAATTTTGTTATAATTTCTTTTTATTTTCTTATTTCTTCAAATTTATTTATAATAAGTTTATTTTTTTATTTTTTATTTTTTAAAAATATATATTAATTTTATTATAATTTTTTTTTTCTGAAGTTTTTTTTAATTATCTTTCGTTTTCTTTTAAATTTTTTGGGTTTTTTAATATATTTTCACCGACATTAAAATTTAATGATATATAAATAAGTTTATTTTATGATTGAATATGGATGTGATATATATATATATATATATATATATATATATATATATATATATATATATATATATATTTTTTTTTTTTAATTTTTGCTTTTTTTATTTTTTAAATTCTCTTTTGATTAACTTTTGTTTTTATTATTATTAAACGTTGGTTAAAAGAGAGTCTTATCCCCATATCTTGAGATAGGACATGAGCACCAGGTACAGCATCACATTTTTTTATGATTTCTACTTAGATTAATTTTTCTATTTATTTAATTTTTTTGGTTTTAATTCAATTTTTTTTTATTATTAGTAATTTTTAATCTTTGATTTTTAACGTTATTAAATTTATTTCACGATTAAATTTACAAAAAAATTTAAATTGATGTGTCGTCACTAAATTAATTTTAATTTTTATAATTACTAATTAATATTTAGTGATAAATACATAAATTTTCTTAAAATTCGAATATTTATATGATTAGATCAAATAAAAATTAAATCAAATCTTATTTATAAACATAAAAAATTTAAAAAAAAATTATCCATCTCCACCTATATAATAAGACACTTTATTAATTAGTTCACATAAATTATTTATTAAGACGAACAAAAATTATCTTCACTTTTTAAAGAAAGTTTTCCATTTCTTTTATTACTATTATTTTTTCTATTGGTTAATTTTTTGGATATTCTTTTATATTTTTCAAACTTTCTTTTAATTATTTATTTTTTAAAATTATTTTAATTCTGTTTTCTTTTAAAAATTTTTATTATATTTTAATCTCTTTATTTCTTTACATTATTAATTTTTATTCAAGGTTAATATTATAATTTTTTTAAAATAATTTTGTTAAATTTTTTTATTTCATCAAATTGATTTATATTGAATTTATTTATTTTTATCTTTTATTAATTAACTTTATTATGAATTTTTTCTTCAATGATTAAATTAACATATTTTAAAATTTTTATGATAAATTAAACTATGTAACAACTTAACAAAATTTGAAAAATCAATTTATTATATTTAAAAAAAATTTAAGTAAATTAATTTAACAATGAAATTAAACTTTTACCAACGAAAGTAAATTCACATTTGAGTGTATATAAATTGAATTTTACTTTTCAATTTAAATTATATTAAATTATAATTGAATAGTTAGTTATAATAAACTTGAATTATAATTTTTAAAATTGTTTAATAAATAACTTTATTAAACTTGACTTATATTTTTTAAAATTGTAACTTTAAACTCGTGTAATACACGGGATCCATACTAGTATATATATAAATTAGAGTCAATTTAATATAATGGACCCTTATAATTTATTTATAAATTTAGACTTTGAGAATAGCTCAACTCTACAGTCATGATCTTTCAATTTAATTGGTCAAAGTCAAAGTAGAAGAACTTTGGGAGAATGAATTTTAGTGCAATAAATTAAACTAATTCATCAATTTTACCCTAAACACTCCATGTCATGTACGGAATCCCTAGGAAGTAGGAATTTAGATGATGGGTTTAATTAAACATAATAAACTTTACCTTGTATATGATTTAATTAATGAAAAAGACACCTTAAATTATGTTTGGGTGGAAGAATTTGAGGATGATTTAAAAATTCTTCATTCAAATCAGTGAATTTTTAAATTTAAGATTTCAAATCAATAGATTTTAAATTATAAATTTAATTTTAAATTTCTTTTAATTGTTTGGATGGATCCTTACTCAAAGTGTCTTGAAATTTATTAGTTGTGTAATTGATATATTTAACATATAAAAATAGTATGTAAAATTAATAAATTAAATAAAAAATATTATTTTTAATTTTAAATTTTGAATTTGAAATGACTCAATTTAAACACAACCTTCCTAACATAATCAATAAGTTCTAAAAATATATATACATAAACAAGTTTTATATAAAAGATAGTTTAGGCAATATATTCTCTCTATACCATTTTAATTTTAAACATTTGCTTTTTAAAAAAAATTAAGAATATAGTATTTATTTTGTTTTTTTGAATATAATATTACTTATTTAGTTCAGTGAATAGTTATATTAGAAAGTGTGAATTATATTCTAATTGTATTATCTAGCGTGGATAGTTATATTAATAAAGTGCGTAAGTTATATTTTAATTATATTAATGATTTTTGTGAGTTCCATATATTTCTATAAAAAGAAATAGATACATTGTAACGAAGAAAAAAATATATATATATATATTCAAAGGAAATGGAAGAAATACTATTTAATTTGTAATGTGCATTCATATTTATCTTTGTTATGCTTTTATTATCTTTTTTGCTCTTAACTAATTGATGTGAAATTGTATAATATTGTAAATGTAATTTTTAAGTGTGAAACTCATTTACCATAGAATGAAAATGTGATTGTTCTATACCCAAATTTATAACATGTAACCTCTCCGAGGAAGTATTTTATTTTATAAGATTAAAAACATACAGAGTATTTCGATTTATTTAAAAAAGAAAAAAAAAATATATATATCCTAATGAAAATTCTAATCCTTGTCACAAAAGATAACATTACCCTATAGTTATCTGTAAAATTGACCCTCAATAAAATTAAAACCTAGTAAAACTCAAATTATAGCATCCTAAAGGAAGCAAGAGAGAGGGGCATTTTGGTCCATCCAAAATTACAGATTACAGGTAATTTAGTTGGAATAAACATGCACGGAAGAGTACAATAATTTATGTTCCTTTTGGTAGTATCTTTGTATGCTGTCTCATACTACAATTATATATTCTCTCTCTGAATCTATATCCGCCATTAATATAGAGCAAAGGAAATATGGCAAACCTTGATTTTAGCCTAACCCACGCTTTTCTCTCTCCTCCCCTCTCTCTCTAACCCTCCTTTCCTCTTCCTTCTTCTTTACTCTCTCTTCCTTTCTAAGGGTATATTGTTGACCAGAAATTTCTTTCGAACTTACGCAAAGGTATTCATATTCTTGGTCAATTTTTTCGTCTCTTTTTTCTTTTTTTCCTCTATTTATGCCTTTTTAAGTTGAATTTCCATATGGGTTTTTTTTGCTATATGTGAAATTTTTGTGGGTTTTATTTTTCCCCCAATTTTGTTTTGTTGATTTTTTATTTGATTTTTTTTTTGAAGAAGTCTTTTTTTTTTTTATGTGGGTCATTTTCTTGGGGTTTACTTTTATATTTTAGAGGAATTATTGTTGGGTATTATATATTTAGCTAAAGTGGTTGTTGATGCGATGTTATAAATCAGGCTTTTGAAATATATTGAAAGTCAATCGAATTCTTAATTTTTTCTTGAATTATTGCTACTCTAATCTTAGAAGTTAGATCCTCTTAACAGTTTCTTGAAAAGTCAATCCAATTTCTCTATTTGGATAGTTTTATTTGCTGTATCTGTGAAAGTTCCACATCAAGAAATAAAAGCTTGTTTATTGAGACTTTATTACAGATTTAGATGGACTGAGGATTAAATATATGTAGTTTTATTGGTATCTTTTGATGATTCTGATGATGAAAAGTTGTTTTTTTCTTGAGGAAAGCATCTGATCTGTATTTAAGAATATACATATATTCTTGCTCAATTGATTACAACTGTGTTGAATTTTCTTCCATTGATTGATTGCTTTGAATTGCTTACATTTTTCAAAGTTGTTGATTCATCGTTGTATCCTTCCTGATTACTACTTAGTTTGGGAAGAAATTTCTGAGTCTCAATAAAAATGGATCCAAGAGCTGATGAGGAAGGAGGGGAGGTGCTGAAAACTGCGAAATCATGTGAACAGAAGAAGGCTTGTGAGGTTTCTGGATTGAAAGGCTCAGTAAGTGAGAAGAACCTTGGAAGCCTTGGAAGCATTGGTAGCAAGGACATGATTTTTCGAGCTGATAAGATTGATCTTAAGAGCTTGGATGTTCAGCTTGAGAAGCATCTGAGCCGTGTTTGGTCGAGGAACGTGGAAGGCCAAGCCAATCAGAAGCCGAAAGAAGTATGGGAGATCGATCCTATGAAGCTGGAAATTCGATACCTTGTGGCGCAGGGCACATATGGAACAGTTTACCGGGGCACATACGACACTCAGGATGTTGCAGGTAAAAATCTGCCTTACTAGATCTGTTTCTATGTTTTATTAAATTCTAGAAGATGGTTGAAGTAAAAATTTTCGCCGGATTTGAGTGAGGGAGTTCGTGTTGATGGAGATCATAGCATCTGTTTTTCATTAACCATTTCTGTTTATTTGTTAAAATTGATGGAAATAGGTGAAACTACTTGGTTATAACAATATTTGTGTGCCATAACTATTGCTGTTTTTACATGTTTATAAATTAGTTCTTATGAATTTGTCTACTCTTGTTGAGTTCCATTGTCCAATATGTATAAGAATTTGATAATTTATTCTCTTGTATTATACCATTCTTGAGATGATGATTTCCTGAATTTATTCCATGACACACACAAAAAATTTGAGTTGTGTGATGAGTTGCTAAAGTGGGGAGATCTAAAGACATCCATTTTCGGACGTAATGGATATTTGCTATATGTGCAATCATATGTAATTGAGGCTTCATTTTCTCTCTAGTCTGTGTCCTCATGATTACATTTTTCTGTTATGCTTATATGTGCACTCTGCTGCTGAAATTTGTCCTATTCTGTTTTATACTGATGAAAATATTTAAGTTTTAAGCTTGTTTATTTCAAGGAAAAGTAGTCTGCACTTCACATTCCTGTCTTCAGTTTACCAATTTTTCTCGAATTGTTGGTAACTTTCCCTCTGTCTTATTTTAATCTCTTAAATTAGATATATACATCTAGGTGATGGTTTCTTGAGATCTTTTCACCATAATATGTATTTTAGTCCCATGAAGAATTAATAAAAAGGTGATGTCTAAATACATTCATTCAGACATAATTGGTATCTGCTACTCATATATGTACTTTGAGGCCTCCATAGTTAGTTCAGGTACTCATGATGATGGAAATCTTACAGTTATGCTTGTTTTGCACCACTCATTTTCAACGTTTTCTTTGTCGATTATCACCTTTGGGAGATAAGAACTGGGATCTTATACTAGCTCGTAGTATATGCAAGAGCTTAACTTAGCTACAATTCTAATTTAATAGGTATTAATAATAACCTGAAAGAAACTCACAAGGATATGTATTTCTACTAATCTGGTGTTCTAAAAACGTCGTACGAATACTGACAAACATAGATGGCAATTTTGAATCTGCTTAGTTATGAGGTTATAATAGTTTGCACGTCGCAATGCAGTCTGCATTGTATATGGCCTCTGCTTAGTTATGAGGTTATAATAGTTTGCACGTCGCAATGCAGTCTGCATTGTATATGGCCTCCTTTTTTTTTCTTTTTTTTTTTCATGTTTTAATAAGCAATATTTGTATTTCCAATAAACATGGCTTGAATTTTAACACTTTGCTCGTCATCCAAATGTAACATTTTTCCTGTTTTACAGTGAAGCTGTTGGACTGGGGAGAAGATGGGATGGCCTCAGCTGCTGAAACGAATGCTCTGAGGGCATCATTTAAGCAAGAGGTTGCTGTCTGGCACAAGCTTGACCATCCAAATGTCACTCGAGTAAATATCTAAGTCATTTTAGTGTATCTTTGATTTTCAAACCGAATCCTTTTTATAATGTTGAGAGTTCACTGATTTTTATTCACAGTTTGTTGGTGCTTCTATGGGAACTTCACAACTAAAAATCCCTTCCAAAAACCCAAGCGAAGGCTACACCAACTATCCATTGAGGGCTTGTTGTGTTCTCGTGGAATTTCTTGCCGGAGGGACATTGAAAAACTTCTTGTTCAAGAACAGGAAGAAGAAGCTCGCCTTCAAAGTGGTGATCCAACTTGCATTGGACTTGGCTAGAGGGTGAGCTTAAAATCAAAATCGTGTCATACAAATTAACTAAATAGTCCCAAGAAACTTAATTTCTCCGGAACAGCCCCATAACTTTTAAATTCTCACCAAAATTGTTCTTTTTACTTAAAAATGTCCAAATTTTTTAATTCCATGAAATGAGACTGAATTGGTGCTTTTACTCCTAGAGGTAGTGTCCTTTTTAATGTTTACCGATGACATGCAATGTGCAGATTAAGCTATCTACATTCGCAGAAGATTGTGCATCGTGATGTCAAAGCTGAAAACATGTTGCTAGATACTCATAGAACATTGAAGATTGCCGATTTTGGTGTGGCTCGTGTTGAAGCTCAAAATCCCAGGGACATGACTGGTGAAACCGGAACCCTCGGCTATATGGCCCCGGAGGTATTCGTCTCAATCACTGTCATATTGTTTTTTGCTAAATGGCAGTTACTTATATACCTTATATACATAAATACATGCATACTCCCTCCGTCCCAATAAGTATTTCACGTATTGGTGTGCGCGGAGTTTAAGAAAAATTTGTATTTTTATGTATAAAGTAAGAAAGAGAATATATATTTTAGTTGATTTAATGAAAAAGGTGTCTAAAGTTATGAAAAAGGTGTGTAAAGTTGTTGGGAGATGTGAAAAAGTAAGTATTATATTGGGATGTGTGTAAAAAGTGTGTATTATTGTAATGTATTTTTACCAAATTTAATAAAAGTAAAGTGTGAAATACTTTGAGGGACGGATAAAAAAGGAAAGTGTGAAATACTTTGGGGGACGGAAGGAGTATAATTCTAATTTGAAACAGAGTACAAGCTAATGGATTTGTGATGTATTTAGGTACTTGATGGCAAACCCTACAACAGAAAGTGCGACGTTTACAGTTTTGGAGTATGTTTATGGGAAACGTACTGCTGCGATCTCCCCTATCCTGACCTTAGCTTTGCTGAAGTTTCATCTGCTGTCGTTCGACAGGTAAACAATTTCATCCATCTCAATCTGTGAGGATTGTATTCTCCATTCAATCTTGCATTTCGCTTGAAGACATTACTATTCATATGCTATGGAACAATATGTCATTCATCATCTCTAACAGCTTGAGCTTTTAGACGAGGTGGTCCACATGATATTAGAGTCATGACCTAATAAAAGTTCCTCAACTCAAATCCACTTTTAAAAAATTTCATGTGCATGTCTTGGTTCCCGCCTGCACGTGAGGGAGCGTATACTCTAATGGCTTGAGCTATTTTTTTTTTTTTAAGGAAAAGGAAATTTTATTTCCAAAGGTATGAGAAATACCCATGAGTACAAAGTACAACTCAAATAGAAACCAACAACAATTGTCCAACTAAAAACAACCTTAATAATTAACTATCATCCAAAAACTCAAAACCAATCACCAAGGAACTATATAAGGTGAGTAAGAGGGTTATATGACCACTCTCGATAGCATGATCCATGACTGATATTTTTCATCTTCCAAGCATGCCAAGACCACAATTGTGCTTTAATTTCATCTACTATATGTTGAGCTTCCCATTTCCCCTCATTAAAGACTAAATCGTTTCTTTTTTTTCCAAATAAACCACACAACACACATCCATAATCCATCCATAATGGCTTGAGCTATTATACAGCATATCATCTAATGTGACAACACTTGATGGTGTATTGTGCAGAATCTACGGCCAGAAATCCCTCGATGCTGCCCAAGTTCACTTTCAAACATCATGAAGAAGTGCTGGGACGCGAATCCAGAGAAACGTCCGGAGATGGATGAAGTGGTGAGGCTGTTGGAAGCAATCGACACGAGCAAGGGAGGCGGAATGATACCGGAAGATCAGGCGGCCGGGTGTTTCTGCTTCGCCCCATCGCGCGGGCCATGAAAGAAGAGAATGTTGATCATCATGATTCCCTGTCACAAGATCCATCTGATTATATTGATTCAGTTGATTGAGATGTTCATGTATACGAAGCTTTGGTGAAGTTGATTAGTTCTTGATCAACTGGTGAGGAGTTCATCATCTTTTTTTTTTAAGATGGAAATAATTAAATGCCATTGTTATTAATTTTATATACTACACCAATTCTTTTACCACATCTGGCTTCATTAAATTATTACATGCTACATCTACATGGTATTACTTGCATGCATATATGGTACTATCTACTATCATTTCTACAAATATAAATATAAGCAGTAATGTCCAATATAAATAAGTGTCATTAAATACACACCCCTTTTTATTGAATACACACTAAATACACACCCCTTTTTATTGAATACACACCTCTACTCAATGTACACCCCTTTTTTTTCTTTTTATTTCTTAATTTTATTTTATACACACCCCCTAAAATTCCAAAATAGTCATTTTAAAATTAAAATCATACACACCCCATTAAAAATCTTTAATTTTTTTTTCTTTTTTTACTAAAATTGAAACTTCCAATTTTCTCTTTTTCTCTTTGAAAGATACGAAATCTAAGCATTAATGCCATTCAAGGAGAGGATTAATAAATTGATTAACATTCTCCATGATTTCTTCTTCAAGCACAGTATAATCCATGATAATTCCTGTCCCAAATGAGTCCCTCAAAATTCCTGATTTTAATATGATGAATCTAATTTTACAACCACAATATAAACCATGAATTACTTAGAATGTGCATTGTATTCCCAGCAATCATTGGAGCAAGTATTCAAAGGGAAACCATGAAACCACCCACAGCCGCCGCGTATTGGATATGGATGCTGCCGGAACTGACAAGACCTATCTATATTTATATTTTATTAACCTAAAAAGTAAGAAAAAATGAATTAATCAATTAATTAATTTGCAAAGGTGGCGTACAGATTGGGATTTGGGGATGGTGTATAGAGGAAGTGAGATTGAAATAATTTTAAAATATATTGGGGTGTGTATTTAATAAATTAAGGGTAATTTAGATTTTTTTATAAATACATAATTAAATTATATAATATTGAAGTGTTTATTCAATAAAAGGGGTGTGCATTTAAACTAACCCTATAAAATAATTAGTCCTTACATTTTTTTATTTTATCAAATTTTATTTAGTAATTTTTTAGTCTTGTAATTTTCAAATGGTAGCTATTTTAATTCTTAATTAATTAACCTAAAATTAGTAATTAAAAGCCAATAAAAGATCAAAATTGTTACAATTTTAAAGTATAGTTACTATTTCTACATTTAGGGAATGTTTGGTTCACTAAAGTTAATAAGTAAGTTAATAAAGTTTATAAATGTGATAAGCAATGGATTTATTAATAGACTTAGACGAAAATTAAATCAGCATAAGTCCAATCAGTATATAAATTCTTTAATTTTTATAAAAATTTTAAGGTCCAATAAATATTATTAATTAAAAGTGAACCAAACACCCCTTAAAGTATGCATTCTTTTTAAAATAATTACTATTTTATTCTTATAATTTTTCGCGTAAATTTTAGGGGAATAAGTATATATATAAATAGATGGCATTAAAGTATTGAATTTCCAAGCTGGGCCAATATTAAAGACAAGAGAAGATGAATGCTGAGTACTTCTCCATTTCTATAGCATAGCATTTTCTCTGATTTGATATTCACTTCTTTTTTTTCCCTTCGAAAATAGGAATCGTGTACGCTATAAGAATTAAGAATCTTATCTCTTATAAATAATCTTTATCGAAAACTGAAATGTTAAAATAATTTATTTTTATTGGATTAATTGCATCAAAAATCACCAACTTTGATTCAATTGCAAAAAAGTCTCAACTTTTAAAATTTGGCAAAAATGTCTCAACCTTTTAAGTATTTGGCAATTTAAACACTTTGGGCAGCTCCGTCTGCCTTGGTGCTTACATGGCAAGCTTACCTGGCAAATTTCACATCCATCTTACCAATTTTATTTTTCACATTTGAATCAAATTAGGGTGAAATTCTCATTATGGTCAACAATGCTTCGTCCCTTTGAAGTGCATTCATCGAACATAATTCTCACACACAAACCACCATCGCCACTTTTTCTTGCCCCCAATTCACATCTCAAACGCTTACACAACGATTGGGCTTGATTGGGGCAGAAAGGAAAATCAAGAAAATTAATTCTAACCACGATTTCAAAATTCTCACATATCCCTCAATCTTGGGTGGCGCCTTCCATCACCACTGTTTTTCTTCCTCTCTCTCTCTCTCTCTCTCATAATTTCAGTTTTTGTTGATCCCATACTCATCAGATTTCTCTCTCCCCACCCGTCTATCAATCCTACGGCCACCACTCCACCAACATCTTCAAGGTGTTTAATCCTTTTGAGGTCTTGTTAAAGGTGGAGACCGACGGTGAATGAGGCGAATTGTGGTGATGGCAGCAATATCATTAATAAATACTTCAATGGTGGATAGGATGAGGATCTGGAGATGGACTGTGGTGATGACAACGTGCCAGTAAAGATAGAAATATGATTGGTGAGAAAAAGTATGAAATTTGCCACATAAGCATTCGGGCAGTTGCAGCTGCCCAAAGAATTCAAATTGCCAAATATTATAAATGTGAAGACTTTTTTTGCCAAATTTCAAAGGTTGAGACTTTTTTGCAATTGAACCAAATGTGAGGATTTTTTATGCAATTAACCCATTTTTATTTCCCTCTCTCTCAAAATGATTATACTATATAGTAAGTACTCCCTCCGTCCTCTTGATATGTATCCATTTTGCCATTTTAGTCCGTCTCATTATAAAGTATCCATTTTCTTTTTTAGATTGATGTGACCATACATGGCCTCACACTCAACACTAATACAATTCTTCACTACACTTTAAAATATTATTTCTCTCACCTCAAAATACATTAAATTATTATACGCCTTAATCAAAGTGCGAAAAGTAAATTGTTACGTTTCAAGGGGACGGAGAGAGTAAATTTTTTGAATTGAGTTTATCCATACACCTTAATTTAGGTAATGGTATTTGAAAATTTACTTTTTTTTAACTCTTGGATTCTAATTTTCCGATTATTTTTTAGTATATTAAAAATTACTCCCTTCATTCTATACTTATTTGCATCGGTACTGTAGATACGAAGTTTAAGAAAAATTATTTTTTGACCAACTTTATTGACTTTTTAGAGGTATTGTGGTATTTTTAGGTAATAAATAAATTATAAAATATGTTATGTGTGTTAGGTGGGAGTGATATTTTTGAAATTAGGGTAACTTTTGATGTTGTGATTAATGTGAAGTTTCCTTTTTTGAGTAGTGAAGATAAGTGTGGGACGGACAAAAATGAAAAGTGTGAAGATAAGTGTGGGACGGAGGGAGTATTATTTAAAAAGATGAACTATTACTCCGTCCGTCCGAAAGAGGGTCTTTTACTTTTGTGTACGTTGATTAAGGAGTATTATTATTTAATATGTAGTGGTGGTTATATTAGTGGGAGTGTGGACCCCATATTTTAGTTTTATTAGTGAGTGTGTGTGGGTCCCATGTATTTAAAAAAGGAAATGATCCACTTTGAAGCTGACAGCCAAAATGGATAAAAGACCCTCTTTGGAGCGGATGGAGGGAGTACTTTTTTAATGAAAAATACTACTCTTCAAATTCAGTTGTAATTTTTATAATTTTGTTGAGATGATAATATATTTTTATTTAAAATTTTAATAATTCATCTTTCTAATTAATAATTCTTTTATTAATTTTGTAAAAATATGGTGTATGTGTAAATTAGGCCACAGTAGATTCCTTCGTAATAGTATTACGTAATATATGAAAAAAAAAAGTATATTTTTTAATAAAAATTGTCGACGAAGATTTTTTTACTTTTTTGAGGTATTCTGTTGAATTAAACTAGATATTCGACAGTATGATTTAACTCGATTCGATATGGTTTGAGCTCAGCTCGACTTGTTAAGCTCGAACTCGTATTATGTTTGTTGAGTTTACAAGTAAAGCTCGACTCGACTCGTTAAGATTCGAGCCGATAATAATAATATTAATTATTATTATATTATTAATTATAATAATATATAATAAAATAATTATTAATAAATATAAAATATATGAATTATTATTAAGTTAGATTCAATAAAACTCGAAATTTGATTAATTTTGCTTAATGTGTCGAGTATCGCTCGACCTTACTCGAGTGATTTTCGAACCAAGACAAACTTATTTATAAGCTCGTTATCTTAACAAGTGGAGCTCGAGTATATGGTACTTTGATTCGTTCAACTCGTTTAACACGCCTTGATTAACTTTTAGATATACGTTGCAATCATAATTAATTATTAAAATTTAAATGTATTACATATACTTTTATTAAGAAATATAATAACTTAACATCATTAAATATATTTTATCTAAATAATAAATATATTTTAACATATGTAAAGAATGTCATAACAGAGACTTTGTTAATTAAAAATGGATGAGAATTATACTCCATATATTTTAATATTTCATTAATGGATGGATAAAATAGGTTATGAATGTGAAATCACGAATTGAAACTGTAAATATATACCTTAAAAAATAATTATAGAAGTAAAATGCACAATTAATGTTTCACTTTTAATTGCACACAAAACTTTGTCTGCATTTTAATGTATAGTTGATGAACTTTATATCAATTAATTTATTTAATTTATATTAAAAGAATACTATGGATGATTGATTGTGTTGTTTAAAAACTTTTTTAATTAGTGGAGCAATAGAAAAGTAGTGCTGTTTGATTGATAGACACGATCAATCTTGTTATTTGGAATATTGCTTCTACAATTTTATATATGATTAATGATGTGGCATTGAATTAAGATAAACCTCACTATTTGTATTCTAATATCCTTGATATATTTATAAAATTTATTTTCTTTAATATTAGTTTATTGGTTAGAGTTATAACTTGAATAGGCACGCGCCATTATTTAAATTTTCACAATAAATATATATATATATATATATATATATATATATATATATATATATATATATATGCAATTTAGAAGAAAAAAATTATTTAAACAGTAATACTATCCTTTTCAAGTGTAAGTAGAGTGTAAATTGGATTTGAATATAAACTCTATATTTTAAAATTATTCTTTAATATAAAAAAAATTACTATTTGAAGAGTTATTATTTTTTATAAAAGAGTAATAATTCATATTTCTAAATAGTAATTTTTTATGTACTATAAATGTACAAAATTTTTGAAGAGCAATTTTTTAATTTGAAAGAACAATAGATAAAAACAAGATTTATGTATAAACCCGATTTACACAAGTATTTGTCTTTTTCAAATAATATAAAAACACCTTTTTTTTAATATACAACAAAATATTTTTCAACTGAAATATAAAATAAAAGTATACTATATGAAATTGAAATATATCATTTTCTCTTGATTGTACGAAACACCCTTTAATTTTGATTAATTATTGTTAATAAAAATAATTAATCAAAAATTAAAATAGTGACGTATTTGCTCTTAGATAAAATATGTCAACTTAAACTTCATCTTTTTTATGTTTTTTAAATCGTTTAATACAAGCTGCTTTCAAAAAAAAAATTCGTTTAATACAATAAATTTCTTTCTTCGTTTAATACAAATTAAAAATTAAAAAAAAGTGAATATATATTTCAATATGTTTAAAATGGAAGATTTTTTAGTTTAGGTTTTAAAATCTGATTTTATAAGTGTTTCAAATTAAAATTAAAATTTATTTTATTTTCTCAAATTAAGGCATGATTTTTTATATTTGTTATTTTTTCTCATTTTAAGACTTATCATGAAATTTATATTTTCATTTCAAATCATACAAAATAATTTAAAAATATTATTATACACCTTCAAATCAAATCATAAAATTAAATATATATTATTTTTATTAATGTTTTATATTATTTTATAATATATATTGAATTCGAAAAAAAATAAAATTACGACATACCTTAATTTGAGAAAAAGATAAAATTAAGCATTGAATTGAGACATTTATAAAATGAAACCTAAAATTGAGACTTAACTTAAAAATTGGATCCTTCCATGAAAATTTTCCCTTTTTTAAAATATAAAAAGTATATGATAAATTAATACTCCCAACTCAATGGTCACATTAATCTTCAACTTTCCTTATCCCCTTGAAACTCAAGCACGCAATGATTTATTTAATTTAGATTCAAATGATAAACTTATGCTTATTATTAGGATATTATCAGTCATGTTATTATATATTTTGGGTTTATTTTATTAGAAAAAAAAAACTTATGAAGTAATATCATAGATTTATATTTATATTAGTATGTTCTGAAGTCATGAAATTTGTAAGATTATGTAACAAAACATTTTTTTTAAGCGTAGTCTTGAAACTTGAAAGGATATATTATGATCGCATGGTGTATACATCTAAATAAAGAGTCTAGCTAGAGCGCACCTGGTGCATCCGTGCATTTAGGAAATTTCAATCATTAAATTAAAATATTAATTAATAACTACCTTTGAATCAAATTAAAATTTTGAAAATAAAAAATAACTAACCCTAAATGGTAGCCTATGGTCTCTAGGTGCACAGTGTACCCGATTCACCATAGAATAACCCTTAAATATATAATAAATTAAGCATATTCCATTTATTTATCTAAATATATATTAATTCCCACTCATTCCTTGGATTAATTTCATCAGTTTCACATTAATACAATGTAATTGGACAATTATATATTATTATCATTATTTTTTTTATTATTTTCTAAAATCACACTTGTATTTTGTATAAATATGAAGCATTTCAAAAATGGTGTTTATAATAGAAGAAGGTAAAAGCTTGTATGTGCTCGGGCATACGGGCGCACATTCCGTGTATCTTTAGAATATTGTGTTAAAGTATATATTTAGTATAAAGATATGTACTCTTTATTTTATAAGTCAAAAATTAAATTGTATACTCTTTAGTATAAAGATGCATATCCTTTATTTTATGAAAAAAAATAAATAATATAATGAAAAGTTTATACCCTTTAGAACAAAATGGTGTACTCTTATTAATTAAAATATATATCTTTTAAAACAAAATAATATACTCTTATTTATAATACTAGCGTCCAGTCACATCCAAGCCTCACCCATATAAGAATCTGACCTGTTTGTCTGTTTGTAATCAATATCCCCTCTAACGAAGACTTATTCCTTCACCAGATACATTTTTCTATCCATTAAAGAAAGATACATTAATTATGATTTGAGAATTTAAATTACCACAATTTTAAAAGGTAATCATTCATTTTATTTTATTTTTAAATTCGGATTATTTAATTTAATTTTAATTTTAGATGATGATAATCTTAGAGAAAAGTATATATCCTAAAGTAAACGTGCATCCTAGATTGAGTAAAATAATGTTGATTAAATTTGTAAATCACATGGAAAAAATAAACTAATGCCTCCTTATATTGCAAGTTGTTGAAGGCCAATCCCTGTAAAATAATTTATTGCCAAAGAATTGGCTGAGAATAATAGACTAAATTCTCAACAAATAATGATAACTAGTTACATAATCTCACACACATGTGTGTCCCAATTTCTTATACTCTATATATCATATTCTTACAATACATCTGGTATTTAATTACACTAAGTTATTGACATAAATTAATATTTAAAATGGGACAGGTGGCAGAACCTGCATATATATGAGACCCCTCATGTCTAAAATTCATCCAATTTCACTTTTTTCATCTCATCTTCCTCCTCCTCTTTCATTTCATAAACAAGCTCAACCCATCCCTGCCGCCACCGCCATCGCCGCCGCATCGGAAAAAGAACAAGAGAAACGATACGTTAAAGGCTGACAGCACATATTGCAGACATGGTTCTAGAAACAGTGGAAGATCGTTCTTGTTTCATGACAAGTTTCCTCGAGCGGTGCGGTGGCTCAGCCGTGATCGACGGCGGGCTCGCGACGGAGCTGGAGCGGCACGGCGCAGATCTGAATGATCCTCTGTGGAGTGCAAAGTGCCTCATAAGCTCACCCCATCTCATTCGAAGGGTATCCTCTGTTTCTCTTAAACCTGCTGACGTGTAACCTTGACGTGTTTTAATTGGTGCGTTTTTTGGAGTGATTCATGCCACGTGACACGTGTCAATCAAGATTGTTTCACTTATATTACTAAATTGAATTCTGCAATGATATTTAAAATATGAATGATGTTTAACAAATTACTCCTAATATTTTTCAAAAGAGTAGTAATAGTTATTTAAAGAGTGTAAATTTATTATAAAAAAAAAAAGATGTACCTAAGAATCGATTCCTAGGAGACTAGATTTAATTAAGTTGATAATTTTTTAAAATTAACTTAAAAGATATTTGTAAATTATCTATAGATCAAAATGAATTTTGCAGCAAATAGTAACATATATAAAGATTTTATGAACAACAGGTTCACCTGGATTACTTAGAAGCTGGTGCAAATATCATCATATCTGCATCTTATCAGGTATTTCACAAGATTCAATCGAGTTAATATTAATCTAATCCTGTAATATTTGTAATTCTAATTTGTAATTTTTGTCTAATAATCACTCTTTATATATATATATATATATATATATATTTTTTTTTTTTTTTTAATTTAGCCCTTTTTCATGTTGATTATAATGTGGTAACTTTAATCCCACAATTTTAGTCTTTCTATAAATTTTAGCATTTTCTAGTATGGGAATTAAAGAATTCTCTGTTTTATTCTTTTAATCTGTATTTTTTGTTCAATTTAATGTTAGAGCTGTAAAATTTTATAGATCCTGAAATTTATATTAAAGTATGAATAAATTTTAGCCAATTGATGTAGTCTAAATTTAACCATTAATTAGTTTCATCAAAATTACTTTATATAAGAAAGGGATGGAAAAAAAATGATCATGTGGATTACTATATTTGATTTGCAGGCTACTCTACAGGGGTTTGAAGCCAAAGGAATTTCAAGAGTAGAAGGTGAGTCCTTACTAGAAAAAAGTGTGAAAATCGCGTGCGATGCACGTGACATATATTACGACAGGGCTACGAAGGGGTCCTGGGATGTTTCTAAAAATGGACAAACTCATCCTGTTTTGGTGGCTGCGTCGGTTGGAAGTTATGGAGCTTTTCTTGCTGATGGTTCTGAGTATAGGTTTGTTTTTTTGTTTACTTCATGTTTTTTTTTTTGGAATTCTCACTCTCCACTTTAAGTTATTGAGTATGGATATTGAGGTGTGTTTGTATTGATGTTCTTTTGATGTGTAGTGGGATATATGGACATGATATCGGTTTGGAAACGTTGAAAGACTTTCATCGTCATAGGGTTCGGGTTTTGGCTTCCTCGGGCGCTGACCTGATAGCATTTGAGACCATTCCTAATAAGCTTGAAACTAAGGTATCTTTGATGTAGATTTGAGGCAAACATCATTTGTTATGTTATTAGTTTTTTTTCCTCTTCGGTGTAAAAGTCATTATTGAAGTCGATTTTTACCAATACTGAAGTCAATTTTTTTGGGGGAGAGATAGACACAATGTGTGGATCCGTGTCTATCTCGTTCTAAAAAATTGACTCTAGTACCAAAGGGGCATAGGTCCTTAGTTTATCATAACATGATTACACTAGATATTACTCCTATTTTAGGTCTATTTTATTGTTGAATATGTCTAATTAATGAATAGATTATAATCATAATCTCATTGTTCATATTGGTGGATATTCTGCACTTGTCCTAGTGAAATTATAAAATTTAGTTGCTTTCTTTGTCTGTTTTAAATATTCTTGTTTTGGAATCATTTGCTTGGGAATAAACTACTAAGTTGTTATATGAGACATATTATTAGTTCATCTTTAATTAGCTGTGATTCTGATAGCATTTGTCTACTTGAACAGTTGTAGTAATTTATGATGAAATCGAAATGAGAGTTCTCTTTCAACCTCTTATTCTATACACTTTTGCTATGTTAATTAGGTTCGTGTCGTATTTTTCCCATGTGATAGGCATATGCAGAACTTCTCCAAGAAGAGTTGATAAAAATTCCTGCCTGGTTTTCCTTCACTTGCAAAGATGAAACCAATGCAGTGAGTGGCGATTCGATAGAAGATTGTGCTTTAGTTGCTGACTCTTGCGACCATGTGGTCGGAGTTGGAATCAATTGTACCGCACCAAGATACGTTCTTGGACTGATCCAATCGATCAAAAAGGTGTGATGGCTATCGCTTGTTTCATTAAATTATTCACTAATAAGCGTGCTACTAATTTTATGATGACGATTATTTTGTAGGTGACGAATAAACCGATTCTTATATATCCCAACAGTGGGGAGACCTATGATGGCCAATTAAAAGAATGGGTGGTGAGTTTTCTTGTGTGAAGTTAACCTAGCCCAGTCTAGGGTTGTGCTTGTTAGGCCCCGTAATGACTAGGCTACGGGGCCTTTTATTACCATTTCGTATACCTATCTTCTTGTTCCAAATTCTATCCTCAAAAGTTGGAAATAAATGTTCCTGTTTATGGTTGAGCTCACTTTGGACACTTTTCTTGATTCTAAAATAGATTATTTTTGTGTGTTGAAGCAATCGACGGATGTTGGCGATGTTGATTTTGTGTCGTACGTTGAAATTTGGCGCGATGCCGGGGCCTCCCTCGTTGGAGGGTGTTGTAGAACCACACCAAACACAATTAGAGCTATTTCTAAGACACTCTCAAGCAGCTGAACAAAATTAACTAATGTTGGTGTGACTCATACTGTTTTTAATGTTTGTGTTATCATGTACGAAGCTGAGAATAAAGTGTGTTTATATATGCATATATGTTGTGTTGTATGAGCTACTCCATAATTGAGATTAAAAAAATAAATAACATTCATAAAATAATTTACAAGATGGTTATCCATTTTTATTAATCATATAATTTTTTTTATTGAAAATGATGTTACTTTTTATTCCCTTCACGAATTGAGTTTCATGAAATGAAATCTTCGCTCACAAGTTTCAAAATTTAAAGGGAATAATTGTTATATCCCTCCGTCCATTTCTAAGGTATTCATCTTACTATTTTTGGCATTCGTATTCATTTTCTATATTTAGTAAAAAAATACACAATATGATCCATCACTTCTTTCTAATATAACTACACACTTTACATATAATAATAATACTCTTTAATTCATGTGAAAAAGCAAATGAATACCTTAAAACGGAGGAGGGAGTGAGTACTATATAAAGTTGAAACTTGAAAGGTTGGGTTTATATAAAAAAATTGGATTATTTGATCTCAATATACTCCCTCGTAACCCTTGTACTTCACACTTTTATTTTTAGTTCGTCTCTCAAAATATTTCTCTTTTACTTTTACTAAAATTAATTAGGGATATCAATTGATCATGTCGGGCGGGTACCTAGGTGTCCCGCCCTGCCCCGCACTCCTAGCCTCCCGCCCCGTGCTCCGCTACGGGTCGGCTATTAAAGGCCCATGCCCCGGCCTTATGTGGGGCGGGTTCGCCCCGCCCTATTTTTTTTTAATAATACATTCAAATAGAAAATATTAAATTAAAATAAAATGAATTAAATTTAAATTTTAAATTAAATAATTAAACTTTATTTTCATTTTTAATTTTTTATTACATTAATATTTAATGATATATATAATATTGTATTAAAGTATTTTGTAATAGTTATATATAATTACTTTATATGTTTTTTTATTTAAATTAAATAAAAATATATGTATACGATTGAAATAATTACTAATATGTACACACTTTGTACCCCTAATTACTATATAAGATACGTTGATTTAAAATAATTACTCTCACATGCAAAATAATAAAGTAAAATATCAAATATAATCCTAAATCCATACACTTTTAAACCATAAACCCTAATCCTAACCCTCACCCACTGCCGTCGGCCGGCCGCCGGAATTCTGTCGGACCGCCGCCGGAGCTCCGCCGGACCACCTCACTTTTTTGCTGCACACACTTTTTTTTACTGCACACACTTTGCTGCACACTAACTTTAGCTGCACACAACATTTATGTGCAGCACATTGTAGGGGTAATATTGGAATATCACTATATATTTTTGTAGTTAGTAGTAATATTTTTGTATGTTTATATCTCATAGTAATTAAGGTTTTTTTGTACCTAGTAGTAATCCTCCCTATAATATTTAATATATATCAATAAATTATATTATATACTCCCTCCGTCCCATAGAAGTTGACACACTTTGTTTTTTGGTTTGTCCCACTAAAGTTGACACATTTCCTTTTTAATACATGGGACCCACACAAAAATAATTAATCTATTCTCATGGACCCCACATATCACCTCTAATACAACTACTCACTACACATTAAATATTATTTCTCTCACTTCACTTTACATTAAACTATTATACTCCTTAATCTCCGTGCCCAAAAAAAATTATACCAATTTCTCCAGGACGGAGGGAGTAATAAATATTTTAAATAAAAATTTTTAATATTTAAGTACGGGGCGAGGCTAGGACCCAGACCCGACCAGACCCGGGTCCCATGTACGAGGCGGGGCGAACCCGCCCCATTCTCTGTGCAGGGCGGGGTGGGGAGAGCACGGCCGGCCAAATTGCCATCCATAAAATTAATAGTAAAAAATACATTATAATTATACTTATTTTTTACCCATATCCCAATATAATACTATTTTTTTTTACATATTTCAATAATTTTACATACTTTTTTCATTAAATTAATTAAAATATTTCTTCTCCTTTTTACTTTATTTATTAAAAAATAAATTTTTTTTAAACTTAGTACACAAGAATACGTGTAGTACCTTGGAACAGAGGAGGAGTAAGATTGAAGGCTGACCAGCCCAATTGAAATTTATGTTAATTCCCAAAGTCTAAAATTGGATTAAAATAATATTACTATGTGTGACGTGTAACAATTGAATTACAGTTGCATTTGGTTGAAACAAAAAGCTCTGTCAGGACATTTCACAAACACTTGAAACGGTTAATGGCTTTCACCGCCGCCGTCGCCTCTCCGCCCCTAACCATCTGCCATATCGCCATAGAAACTTCGATTCCGCACAAAAATATCCAAACCCATTCAGAAGCCGTTTTTCCGAAACTTAATTCCTGCAAAATTCTTCCAGAAATCAAACAACTCCATGGCCAATACACGAAGCATGGCTTAATTGACGACACCGGTTTACTGACAAAAATCATCGCCAAATACTCGCAAATGGGTACTACTGAAAGTTTAGAATTTGCGCAGAAGGCGTTTAAGATATTCAAGAACAACGAAGAGGATTTGAGTAGTGGTATAATTTACCTGTATAATTCTTTGATAAAGGGGAATACTTTAGCCGGAAATTTCCTTGGCGCCATTTTGATATATGTAGATATGATGGTCGATGGTGTTGAGCCTGATAGTTATACGTTTCCCTTCGTATTGAATGCTTGTACCAAAAAACTGTGTCTTTCTGAAGGAAAGCAGCTTCATGGCTCCATTGTGAAACTGGGCTATTACAGTGATGTTTTTGTCTCGAATTCTCTGGTGTACTGCTATGGAGAGTGTGGAGAAATTGACAGTGCGAGGAAGGTGTTCGATGAAATGCCTGAAAGAAACGTTGTATCCTGGACGAGTTTGATTTGTGGGTATGCTAGAAAAGATTTGAATCAAGAAGCTGTTTCTCTATTTTTTGAGATGGTTGATGATAAAATTGAGCCCAATGAAGTTACAATGGTGAGTGTGATTTCAGCCTGTGGAAAGTTGGGGGATATGAAGTTGGGAGAGAGAGTTTTGGATTATTTTAGAAGGTTGGGACTACCATTCAATGCTGTCATGAGAAATGCTCTTGTTGATATGTACATGAAATGTGGGGCAGCAGAGAAGGCGTGGCGAATCTTCGATAAATCAGTCGAAAAGAACTTGGTTCTCTATAACACGCTCATGTCGAATATGGTGAAGATGGGGAAGACAAGAGAAGCACTTGATGTATTTCGTGAGATGGTTGATGATGGAATGGTACCTGATAGAGTTACTATGTTGTCAGTGATCACATCCTCAGCTGAGGTTGGTGATCTTTTGTTTGGGATGCAATGCCATGCTTATGTTTTGAGGAATGGGCTGTCTAGTTGGGATAGCATTGGCAATTCACTCATTGATATGTATACCAAGTCGAATAAGCAAGAACTGGCTTGCAGGGTGTTCGATCAGATGCCCAACAAGACGACTGTTTCGTGGAATTCTCTGCTCGCGGGTTTTGCTAGAAATGGTGATCTTGAATCAGCACAGGGTGTGTTCAATGAAATGCCTGAAAGAGAGATTGTTTCTTGGAATACTATGATTGGTTCTCTAGTTCAAGAAAACTTCTTTAGGGATGCGATTGAGCTGTTCCGTTCGATGCAGGAAGAAGGGACGATCCCTGATGAGGTGACAATGGTGAGTGTTGTATCAGCTTGTGGGTATTTAGGATCACTCTATCTGGCTAAATGGACGTACTGTTACATTAAGAAATACAGTATTCACTGCAATGTACGTCTCTGTACAGCTCTGGTTGACATGTTTGCTAGGTGTGGCGACACACGGAGCGCAATGAAGGTGTTCAGCGCGATGGAGGAGAGGGATGTCTCTGCTTGGACAGCAGCAATCGGAGCAATGGCCATGGAAGGAAACGGAGAAGGAGCAGTCGAGCTCTTTCATGAGATGCTCGGGCAAGAGATCAAACCCGATGAAGTTGTATACACAGCAGTGCTCACAGCATGTAGCCATGGAGGTTTAGTCGAGCAAGGAAAGCTTATATTCAACAGCATGAAGGATCATGGGGTCACTCCACATATCATCCACTATGGTTGTATTGTAGATCTACTCGGACGAGGAGGTTTATTACGCAAAGCTCTCGACTTCATAACCGCGATGCCAGTAGAGCCGAATGCAGAGGTTTGGAGCGCGTTTTTGGGTGCTTGTAGAACGCACAAGAACGAGGCAATGATAACTCATGCATTAGAGATGATAACCAGATGTGCTAGTGATAAAACAGGAATTCATGTTCTGTTGTCGAATATATATGCTTCTGTAGGAAAATGGAACGAGGTTGCTAGGGTTAGAACGGACATGAAAGAACGGGGCATGAAGAAAACCACCGGTTCAAGTTCAATTGAGGTAGGTGGAGTTGTTCATGAGTTCACCTCTGGCGATGAATCTCATCCAGAGAACGACTGCACCACCTCAATGCTCGAGGAGATAAATTGCAGGATCAGGGATGAAGGATATATTCCCGATACATCTAATGTTTTGCTCGATGTCAATGAAGACGAGAAAGAAATCTTGCTCGGTCGACATAGTGAGAAGCTAGCCATTGCCTTTGGCCTCGTATCTTTAGGTCGAGGGATGCCCGTTCGAATCATTAAGAATCTACGTATGTGCTCGGATTGCCATTCGTTTGCAAAAAAGGTTTCGAAAGTGTATAATCGAGAGATAGTTGTTCGAGACAACAAAAGGTTTCACTTTTTCCAGCAAGGTTTGTGTTCTTGCTGCGATTACTGGTAATACAAGTGATGTCAGACATCGTATCAATTGTAATATCAGATATTAGTTAATCAGAAAGTGAAATAGTTTTCAAAACAACACTTTCAAGTGTAACTATGAACAGTCTACTAAAGTGTTCAGAAATTCAAAATTCTTCATCAGCATGATTACCTTCAAGAATTCTACAAACATGGCTTCCATTCTTCATGCCAGCTTAGGAAAGATGGAATCAACAAAAACATGATACATCGGGTCGGCTTCCCAGAGTTGCATCAGATGGTGTGGGGAAGAGGTGCGACGATGAACCTCTTCGATAAGCCAAATGGTAGCTTCAGCTTTGGCAGGATGAATGATCATATCCAACGGAATATCCTCGTCCTCTGCTCCGAGCCTCTCTTGATCCATTCGTTTCAAGTGTACATTGGTGAGGTAGTGCAAAGGCTGCGCGTAAAGCTTCTTGATCGAGTTTCCCAATCCGACCCATGATGTGTAAGGGATGAGAGTGCCACGCTTAGTTGGTAACGGGATCAGCTTCATGTAGTCTTGGTAGCTTTTTGCTCTTCTGAACAGCCATGCTGAGTTCCATGGGACAAGTTATGCATCAGTGAGAGATTGTGTAATAAAGATTAAAGAGATCAAATTTCGACTCGAATAGAAAAATTAATTTGTAAACTTGAAGTATACAACATTTTGTTCTAGTAACAAGGCTGTATCTAACTTCTTCCGTCGAATATTATCATGTGTCATAGCAGATAATCAAACCTACGCTTTATCAAAGGAGATGCAGGTTATACACAGTGCAAGACAAATGAACAATGAGGGAACGGTAAGAAAAAGAAAGGAAGAACAATTGAAAAAATATAAGAACTCACAAGTCTTGCTAGTTTCTAGAAATTAGGAATGAGCACATTGCTTGTTTTTTCATCAACACAACTAAGAATGAATGAAAACAATCCTATATATTCCCACCATGTGGTAATGCTTACACCATGAATTAACACTTTTTGAAGGATCGAACGCAACAGATTATCCCACAATCTGTTCTAAGACACAAAAGGTGAGCACATTATTGTGACACCAAATTCATCCATGACAAGTTGACAACAATATATGACAGATATATGTTCAGCAAAAGATAACCCTCAGCTAAGTCCATTCCAACAAAAGGTTTCATAAATTAGCTGCAAAACTATCATTTTTTTTATTTTTTATTTTGTAAATAATGCAGAGAATATAAACAATACGAGATATCACCAGTAATCAATTTAATTACCTTCAGAAGATAATTCAATTCCTGGTGAATCATTTTGCTGGACCATTGTGACATCATTGTCTTCATCAGATGAAGAGTCGTCAGATGAAATATCTACTTGCTCATTAGATGGCATAGACCTTTCCATGGCTACTAATCCTGTTGATCGAGAGGACTTTTACATAACTAGGTGATCTTTGGAACAAAATGTCATAATGGATTTATTTAATAAGATATACATAGAAGCAATACAAGCAAATATCAAATAATCACAAATATCAGCAAGGCTGATCCGTGAAGCATACTAGTCTAGTCTCCCTGCCCCAATCATTATCAGTACAGGCTGCATTTTGGGCATCTAATAGATTTGGCACTAACTTAAGCGGTTGACTAGGCAATAAACTAATAATTAAAATGAAATTATTACCAGAAATGTATGCAATAGATAGCCGTGAGCACTAGAACATATTCAGAGCTACTGGTAAAAATAGATTTCACACAAGAATGGATATAAAAGCATGGGCAATTCACATAATAATTTGTTACTAGAAATTGGTTCACTGAGTACTAAAAGGAAAGAAATGCAGAGTTGAAATCCAAATTTAAAAGATCTGTAAATTATGCGCTTATGCTGAAAGTGACTTCAAGATAACTCACATAAATTCGAGTGATGGGAGAGCAGATGGGTAAGAAAGGTAGCCTAATAGAGTTTGGATTGAGGGGTTTATAATTGAAGGATTTGGAAAATCAATGGAATTTAAATCCACCCAAATTCTAATTGATCCTAATCCTTCACAAATTAGTTCAAAATGAAGGTACTGGATATGAAAAACCATATCAATCCAAACCACTGCCATTGGATTTGACGCCAAGGATTTCAGAATCGCCCTCAAATCCTTCAAATCAAATGCAACATCAGGAATTAGGAGAGTTTACCTCGTAAATGAGGAGGTGCCTTGCAATACATGACTACTTAACAGCGGAAGCAATGACTGAAGAAGGAGTGAAGGACGTTACAGAGTTCAACAGATGACGGTGAGGGAAACTATAGGAATCTAGGGTTAGCCATTCAAGATGACACCGTGAGGCTCCAGTATGTATTTTTTAAAAAAATTTCTTTCTCAAATAACTCTGTCAATATTGCAGATTTGGTAGGTGTAATCTCACTTTATGAACAAAATGACAATATACCAAATAACAATAATGACCCAATTTTCAAATGCCACCAAGCCCATTCTGGATGGTATAGCATCCAGATAAGCAAAGGGTAATCCGGGCCTATCACAATGAAGATATATTTATTAAGAGTATACTGCTGCTACATTTGGATATTCTGCAGTTAATGTTGCAAATTCAAAGATAGTATTATGTAATAATAGGTGGGATTTTGGTATTGTAGAAAAAAAAATGTACTATCATATGAATGCATCGCCTCAAAGTTAAGACTTGTACTTGAAAACAATGACTGTTGAATGGCTACAGAGGAGCACTTATTGGGATGACTCAACAGACTATAATAGGTGCTATCCAGCACCATAAGAAGAATGATCTCTTAACATCACCACGGTGATATTGTCTTTGAGGCAACTGAAAATTTCAGTTCTGTCAAGAGAACTCAAATATCAGCAAATGGTTCACAGGATAAGTTTCTGGCTTGATGCAAATTGTTCTCTCACTTAGTGCTTGATAGGAAACTTTTTCACTTGGTTCCGTGCAGATACTTTTACTAGATTTTACAACCTCACAGATTCAAGACATGTCAACAATCTATTCTCCAAACACTAAACTAGAAATATAGCAAGCAGTTAGTCTAGAGTAATCTATAAAACACAATTAGAAAGTAAATTCTGCTCATCTCACAATTCAAAACAGACATGGCCAATTACTATAATCGAAACATAAGATAAATAACCAAACATTGCAACTTGAAGAAACTGTCATAACCTGAAATAAGATAAACCCTTCTCAAAAACACGTATACAGTAATATTATCACTTCAAATATATAAGAATCATCGATTCTTAAGCTATAATTTTCTTTTCAAGGCATTTATGTGATACAATGACAAATCCATGAGGCATTCCAGGAACTACTTGTAATGCATGTAAATTTTATCGATAAGATGAATCATGAATGCAAAAAAAGACGAAATACAACTAACTAGGAAATGTAATCATCATGCTCTGATATAATTTAGCCAATTTTGAGATCATTTGTGCCCTAAATTGCTAGCATATAAGCTTTTTTCCCCAAAATCCTAAAAAGAAAACGAAGAACTCGAGTAATTGCAGCAGAACAACATTAGTGAAGAAACAACCAAATTTCAGAAAGAAAAAATAACCAGAAACCAAAGAGCAAGCAAAGTGAAGAAAATGGCTGACCGTAGTTTACAGAGGAGGGAAAGATGAGCAGAGAGAGACTTATTTTTCAACCACTCTCACTATGATGTTTATGAAGTTCATCTCACATAAATTCAGTAAAATTCGTGGAATAAAAAGAAAGATAAAATGATTATAATTAAAATTTTGAGTATTATAAAAGGTCTGGATTTTCTGTGCCAGTTTCGTGTGACATTTCTTATGTCACCCCATTAAATGAGTGACACCTAGGAGAGATGAGAGATATTATACCCTAACCAATAAATTCTAAGGCTGTGTTTGGATGGATGGATTTGAAGAAGGATTTATAAATTCTTCCTTCAAATCCCTCCATCATGTTTGGATGTCACTTGAAATCAACGGATTTATAAATCCAAGATTTTAAATCATGGATTTGATTTTGAATTTTTTTAGTTGTTTTTGAATAGATTTCAAATCCTTACTTAAATCGTGTTATTTGAAATTATTCCGTTGTTGTGTAATTGATTATATTAATATATAAAAATAGTATAAAAATTAATAAATTAATTTAATATATATATATATATATATATATTAATTATATTATATTTTAAACTTTATCATTCAGCCTACCTCCTACCCACCCCTCCCTAAGTCGCCCCACCCCACCCAACCTACCACCACCACACCCCCACCCCACCCCTCCCCTCCCAAAAAAATATTTAAAAATAAAATTTTAAATTTTATTTTTTAAATATTAAAATCTAAAATTTTTTTTAAAAAATATTGTGAGTGGGGGTGGTGAATGGGGGGTGGGGTGGGTAGATAGATAGAGTGGTAGGATTGAGCGGTAATATTTTTATTATTTAAATATTAAAATCTAAAATTTTATATAAATTTTTTTTTTGTGGGAGTGGTGATTGGTGAGGAGGTGAGTGATAATAATTTTATTATTCAAATATTAAAAATATAAATTTTTATAAAAAATTTTTTAGGTGGGGTGGAAGACGGGTGGGTAGGGGGTAGGTTGGGTGGTAGAATTCCCTCCCAAAAAATTATTTTTAATAAAATTTTAGATTTTAATATTTAATATAATAAAATTTTATTATTTTTATTTATCATTTATAAAATTCTATTTTAAAAACAATTTTTGAATTATGGATTTGAAATCCTTTCAAAAGTCCATAATTCATCCAAACAGTGAAATTCAAATAAATTGATTTAAAATCCAATGAATTTAAAATCCACTTATTTTCAAATTCTTTGTTTTTAAAATAACTCAATCCAAACACAACATTAGGCTCACCCCAATGCTAAACCTCCAAAAGTGAGATTTTTTTCTTACAATTGGACCACCTACTCTCTCTCCTCTCTCATCCATCACCAAAAATTGAGTTGGTCTCACCTTCTCTCTCATCTCTCCTCTATTTTACTCTCTTTCTCTCTCTTATTTCTCTTCTTTCTCTCCAAAAAACCCAAGTAGTGAATCCACTACCTTGCCAAAAACCCCCAACCCTCCCCATGGCAAAAAACCTATTTTTAGATTTTTTGGGCCTCCACATCACAAAAAAACCTCCCATTGGGGAGGGCCTTAGGGGTAAGGATTTATTCAACCTGTCCTTAGGGGTAATGATTTATTCAACCTGCTACGTGTCGCTCTATTAAGAGATGTTACATGAGATGTCACATAAAAGTGTCACATGACATTCCGTGCCATTATAAAGAACTAATGGAATTGGAGTTACTGGAGTAGTATTTGGGCCATACTAATTGGTCCAATATTTCACTGCATTAATTCCTCCATAGGCCCATTGAATCCATTCTACAGAAGCACATGGGCCCAACACCTTATTATACTTATTTACTGGGTAAACCATTAGGTATCTTAAAATTAAACCGTTAGATTAAATCATTATTATTTATTAACATGTATTGATGGATTCTTGTCGGGAAAAAAAATTCCATATATTGATGGATTAAATAAGATAATTTTAAACCCCAAATGAATGTGTATTTTGCACACTTCTTCAATTATAGAAACAAATAAAGTATTTATAAAATAAGGAAAATATATAATATTTATCAATAATTTCCCCAAATAAATATTAATTTCTGAGACTGTATGAGTATAAAAAATTTATTAATGAAGAGTATAATATGATCAATCCTACAGCAGCCTTATTCCTTTGGAATTTTCTTCACTTTTAGTTTTATTACGCTAATTAATTAAATATTCTTGGATGACTAGTGAAACGTTTAATTAAGGAATATTTCTCTTTTTTATCTATATATATATTTAAAAGGAAAAAAGTTAATCTCCTTTAACAAATGTAATCGGAATGCAATTCTCATGGTTCAAATAATATAGTACTTGAATTTTATTTTAATTTGGTAATTTAATATACATATATAAAAGGCAATAAGTATTAAGTAATGAGAATAATGTATAAATATAGAGAAGAGAATTTATGTTGGAGAAATAAAAGTGAGAATTAATGGAGATGGAAATGTTACCTGTAGGTATGAATTTGACAGGGCAATAGGGATGGTGTTGAATGATTGTGGAGACGACAACCACAAATATGAACGAATGTAATTGATTTGCATTTATTTCTAATTTAATGCAACAAACTGTAATTTTCATACATACATACATATATAATAATAATAATAATAATAATAATAATAATTATTATTATTATTATTATTATTATTACAACCCTAATTAATTATTTGAGGATAATGATGGAGAGGAAATTGCATTAATTTACTCAGCTATGTAGACAGTAGAATTGTTTATTTTCAACTAAATGTTAAAAGTTTTTTCCCTAAAAACTTTACAACATAGCCTAAATACTTATATAGATAATTGGTTCTTAAATTGTTAATTAATATACAACTTCATAAATTATTTTTATGTTTTATTTAGGAGATAAATGGTTGCGTTATAATGGGGCGATGACTCGCCGTCTTTAAAGATTCAATCTAACTCTATTTACATTGTCACATCTTTTTTAATTAATTAATTAAATCCAGCTATCTTTTTTTTTAATTAATTCTTTTATCTTTTTAATTAATTAATGGATAATGTTTCACATAAAATTTTATCAATAAATATAACGGGATGATACAAATTCATCAATAAGTTTCGTTTCTTGTCGAATAACAAAATAGTGTGAGGCTCTTGTGCCCCGGACACCGTGCCCCCTTTGCAATTTAAACTCCTTAACAATACATAGGTTTAAATAGAATATGAAGGGGGTGAGTTGTGTTCACATGAGAACATGACGTGTTTTCGGTGGCGCATGAGCTTTTGCCAACAAATTATTTCACGATTCTATATAAAAATGGTACATTTTGTTTTGAGATGAGTATATGCGAAATAGATTTTGAAAACGAGATGATTCATTATTAAAGTATCATTATTATATAAATAATTGATCTTTTGTGTGCACATGAACACAAGGCATTATAAGGTATAATATTTTATTTTAAAAAGTATATATTTTAATTTATAAGGTATTTTTTTTTTAATGAAAGAGTCAAATGAAATATTAATAATATATTAATATTTGAATAAGAAAAATACTTTATTTTTCAAAAAATTAAGAGTATAAATTTTCATATTAAAATATACTATAACATTTAATATCAAAAGATGTAACCATTTAATATCAAAAGATGTAACCATCTGATTATATAATTATATAATTACACTTTAATGCATCATTCAACCATATTTTAAAAAATTATAAATACTCAAACTACTTAAAAAGTGTATTATATATATATAACAATTATATTTTAATAATAAACTGATCCATCTTATTATAAACTTTCTCTATAAAAATAATCACTTATTATTTTCTTTTTGATTTAAAGGGCGTTTTTAACAATTTAAAAATTGTGAAAATCCCATTTTCATAAGTTAAAAGTTGGGAGATGTAAGTTAATATATGCATTTAAAAATAATAATAAATCCTGCAAACGCCCTCCCTAATCATGTACTCATTTTAGTAATTTACACATAATTAAATGAAATTAGAAATTTTATACAATATGAAAGAGTAACATAATCGAATGTGATGTTTAGTTAGGACTTTGGAGTGAGAAAGGGGAGAAAGAAATAATAAATTTGAATTTAGGAGAAAACTAAAAAAATATTCTAAAAAATAAAGTGAAAAAAGAATGGGGTCTTAAAGCAGAAAATCCCAAAAAGCATAATATCAAAATCTGCTCTTCTTTGACTGTCTTCTGAATCTTTGATTTTCTCTGTGATTTGAATACCAAAACTAAATATTATTAATTCATTTCATAAATATATGGGGAATTTTTATTTTGTCAAAATTGTATAGTTGGTTATATAGGAATAATAGTATAGAATGAATTAATTCTATATTATTGATCAATGACTCCAAAATCCAAATACTTTGAATGAATTAATTCTATATTATTGAAGTTGATTTTAGAAATACATATATATTAAATGTTTTTTCTAGATATAACAAATTAATATTTTTAATTTATAATTAAGATATAGTTAAGGTCAAATTAGCTTTACAAATGAAGATATAGTTACGCTTTTTAACATATATTGTAATTAATGATCAAGCATGATTATTTGTGAATTGGATGTGCAATTAAGCATCAAGTTTTATGATGTTTGATGATGATGACTTGTCTGTTTTAACTTTTATTTAATCTTTAAAATAATAGTATTTGTATGTTAAATGGTGTACCCCACCACTAGGGGTCACCGATCCTGTCCTGGGGATTAATGGAGGAGGTAAATCGCAGGATGTGCCTCAAGTGGCTTATAGAGAGGACTCGTATTTGTATTCTATGTCATACTTATGGAATCAATGGACGCGATCAATTAATTATTGTTGTTTTACGTTTAATTTTTTCTTTAAAAAATTTTATTATTATTATTTTATTGGTCCATATGAAATTTACAAAAGCAGTAGATCCTTTCGATTAATCAGAGATCAAATTTCAAATGTTATTATTTAAATTTGGCAAAGTATTGCGTGTTCGGGCTTATATATCTAACTTAATCTGTGGCAAAAATTCAATTTTGTAGATTCAATATTAAATCTAATATTTTTTAATATATAAGAGCTTATGCCATTGATTAACTAAGAAAAAAAATTGTACCATTTTCTTTTTTACTCATATTATAACATTTAAAATTATACTTTAATGTATTATATATAATACTTTAAAAAATATATTTATTTAGGGGTACTTACTACTAGATACATTAAAAACTCATTTATTGCTATAAGATACAATCATACAAAAATATTACTACTAACTACAAAAATATATAGTGATATTCTAATATTACTCTTACAATGTGCTGCACATAAATGTTTGTGTGCAGTAAAAAAAAAAGTATATCCGGCGGATGTTTCGGCGGTTGTCCGGCAACCGACCGGCCACGATCCGACGGTGGGTGAGGGTTTAGGGTTTGTGGTTTAAAAGTGTAAGTGGTTTAAAAGTGTAAGAGTTTAGGGTTATATTTGGGACGGAGTGAGTATATTATACTGTATTAAAGAGATTTGTTTAGGTCAAATATTTGTAGTAAGATTCTTTCTTTGAATATTTATGGACAAGGAACATTTCTTGTTAGATTCTTTTATTTGATTTCAATTTACGTCGATGGGACTAGATTAGCATCTAAAATTTACTTGTCACGTTCGACATTTGATCAATTTATATATATTTATACTAAAAGATAGTAATGTGTGAAATTTATTCCTCCAATTAGTCAATATAATAAATTCATAAGTTAACAGCTTTATTTTGATGCTAAATTCTTGTTCTAGTTCAATCTTTCACGATAAAATGTGATTTTCTATTAAAGCTAATTAATTCATTTCACACGTGTTGAATTAACTGAGTTGGAATGAAGTATGAATATAAACTAAACATGTTAATATTAAAAAAAAAAAAAAAACAATGAGGAAGAATGCTCATTTTTTATTGAATATTGAGCATGAAGCTATTTGATTAAATCTTTTACACAACTGAAATTGTAATAGGCATGCTAAATGTAATTCACAAAACAATTTAAAAGAATTGAAAGTGTCAAATCAATTTTCACCATATTTAAAAGAAAAATCAAATGGAAACTCACTTTTAATCATTGATATTATTGAATGTAAACCAAAATAATAGCATAATTAAGTGGTGTGTGTATATATATATCATGTCATGGAAATCTGCATCACTATTTTAATTTGTCAAAGATAAAGTTGGGCCATATATTCATTCATTCTTGCATGCCCTTTAGATATTCACTTCCTAATTATGGCCCCATCTTCCTTTTTTATTTTAGACAATTCCTTGCTTTATTACTTTCTTTTCTTATTTTAATATTATATTTTCACTTTTTCTATTTTCAAATGATTCTGTACCAACACTCCCACAAAGATATGAGGAATAAAAAACACACCACTATTTCAACAAGAGTTCCAAACTTTGGGAATTGAAAATGACAAATTATCACCATAATCAGTATGTAAAAAAAAAATTGTCTCTTAAATTAAACTAGCTTGGTTAATTAGAGAGAACTATAAATTAAACAATTAAGTGTTGTTAAATACACACATACAAACTCTTTATTAAATACACACCCCCTTTTAATTTTCATTTTAAAATTTTATTAAATACACACTCCCTAAAACTACAAAATTACCCTTTTTAATTTTATTAAATACAAACCTTGTAAATTACCTGTGAAGAACAATAGGAAACTTTCTTGGCAGTCTAGGAAGGGGCTAAGGGAACAATAGGGAATTTTGTTTTAATACCGTCGTTCTGGATATGCGACGGTAATTGCCGATGGGGATGGACGGTCTTTAAGAGCGTGACGTAGAGCAAGAAGAGCTTATAGTCATCGGAGATGCTGACAGTTTGATAATTGATAATCGGGGTCATCTTGAATTGTTGTCCAAAATTAAGAAAATGGAATAAAAATGGAATGACTTAACATCATGGGGCACAAGGGCTTTAAATTTGAGAGGCAAGTCAGCCACCCAAGAGAAAGAAGTTATTTGATATATGAATACTTCAACACAAATGGCTTTATACAAAACCCTAATCATCACAAAATTTGGGACCCAAAATGATGTCCAAATTACTAGTGGATGCTTCACTTATTAGGATCAATATCCAATATTAATACCATTTTCTTTGCTAAATGTTTTCATCATTTATGGGTCCTAAATTAACCACTAACGCCGTCAGCTTATTAATATTCTACTAATTTCAACATAATCACATCATTAATATTTACTTTTCTCAGATTGCATCATATCATGAGAATTTCTCCAATTTAAAGTTCGTTAAGGGTGGGATTAAAGGAATTTTTATTTTATTTTTTAATATGCCCACTATATATGTACGTATCTTAGTGTGTTTAATTTATTCTTTTATTTTCAAAGTATATGTACTTTTACTTTTTAGAATTTTATTGTTTTTTCACTCTAAGTTGTAATAATATTAGGAGTGTTTGATTTACATTTAATTAATAATATTCATTAGACCTTAAAAATTTATTAAAAATAAGATAATTTATATACTTATTTGCACTCACTTAATTTCTTTTTAAGTCTTTTAGTTAAAAAAGTAAGAAATTTGATGAATTACAATATAAAGGAGGTGAGTTACAATATCACATTTAAATTAATAAAGAATTAAACAATTTTTATATTAATTCATTGCTCGTGGCATTTACAAATTTTATTAACATACCGTATAATTTTAGTGAACTATGCACCCTCTTACACTATTATTTTACTACTTTTTATAATATCTTGAGACGTATATTTTGCTTTTAATGTTTAATTTTTAAGATTTTATTATATTTTCATGTTTATAACTTTTTTAAATTAATTTGAGAGTATGTGTATTATGTAATATACTAGTGCCCCCATTTTATAGCGAATAATTTACATTTTTTGGATTAAAAATTCATCAATCTAAGAATATAAGGAAAAAAATGCTCATTTTGTGCGGTTTGTTCTGGTGTATATTTTGCAACTAAACTTTAATTTACTATTTTGAGTAATAGATGGTTTAATTTACTATTTTATTTGTGATATGTAGCCTAAGATGATCTCATATGGTGTTTTATCATAATCAATTATCTTCTGATTAATGAATTAAATGGTTTTTAATTCCATAAGCAATCATTATTTTGACATGAACAACTAATCTTTTTTTAATTGCATGTTAGTGAGGATTTTCATGACTAGTCAGTCAATATTCTAATGCAAGAATTAATTAATGATACTTAATTACTTTTAACTTATTTTTATTTTTGTTTAATTTGGTGGGCTTTATGATGCTTTTTCTTGATGAGGATTGTTTTCTAAATATTGAGCCGCGGGATAGTCAAAGCGTTGCATCTTCTCCGATAAAGGTGGTGGCGGCGGCCGGCCGGCCGACTTTGTTGCCGTTGGTACATATTTACAATTTGAACTTCTCACTTTAACAGTTACATTTCTTATTTGGTTTATACACAATACTAATACAACTACTCACTATATATTAAAATATTATTAGTATATCTTTCAACCAACTACGTATTAAAATATTATACTCTCAACTTCCCCTTCAAATGATCATTTTTTTTTCATTTTGGGGGTATCACCCAAAGAATCCCCTTTTTTCTTTTTTATACACATGAAACTCACACACCCACTAATACAATTAAAATATGAGACTCATACACTCACTAATACAACTACTCATTTCACATTAAATAATAATACTTCTTAATTCAAGTGAAAAATAAAAAACAGTCATTTGCATGAGATGAATGGAGTATTTCTTAACTGATAAGTAGAAAACAAATGTTAGCATTAAAACGAGATGAAGGAAGTATTATGAAAGTCGAGTTTGTATCCAATAGTTTACCTTAAAAAGAAAATGTTATGTACTACAAGTTATTCCAAACAGTAGTAAATAATGTTAAAATTATAGGAAGAGAAGGTTGATGGATGAGTGAGAGGGTGAGGGTGTATAGAGGACCACATCTCCCTTAATTCAGACATCCGCCCTCTGTCTACTTTGACACTTCCCTCTTTTTAGCCTCAAATTCGTCCACAACATTCCCCACATTCTTCTCAATCCTATTCTTCTTCTTGTTTCTTATTCTTATTTTGAAAATTGTGTACCCCACCATTAGAGGCCCACGTGGAGGAGGTAAATCGCAGGATGTGCCCCAAGTGGCTTATAGAGAGGGCTCACTGTTTAACTTGTGCTTGCAAGGGGCCAAATCCATGCCAAAGGCAGGATTCGAACCCCCACCGCAGCAACCAAGCTCAGTTGGAAGACCTTATTCTTCTTCTCGTTTCTTATTCTTATTTTATCCATATACAACCTCTATCCGCAGCTAAGTTTTCATTTTATTGTTTTAAGCGTTCGTCTCGGTCTTATTTTTCTTTATAGACATATGAAACCTACACACGTTATGAATATAATTAAAGTATATGAGACTCACACACCATGTTAATACAACTATTCAATATACTCATTAAATAATAATATTTTTTAATATTAATTAATACTAAGACAAATCTGCAAATGATACCATTGCGGTTGGATAGTGGGAGTGTTAGATAATATGGAGTTTCATTTATGAGGGTTGATCCTTTATCAAAATGCATTTTCTTTATGAGTAGCAGTTTCAGTGAAGGGAATTGGAGTGCAATATTGAAGATCTAATACTCTATAGTGAGAGAAAATGCAGTCTATTTATTTTTATATAGAGGTTGATATAGTTAAATGAAATATTCAAATTTAAGAAATGGAGTAATTTTTTATTTAATTAATTTTACCCATACAAGAGCTAAAATTAATTTCATAAAACAATGATAATAAAGAACCAACATTGAATTTTTTAAAATTCAAATCAATATTCATATGCAATTTTGAAAATTGAGGTTTTGGTTTTAAAATATATTTTAAAAATCACTCATATAAACACTTATAAATTTCATTAATTACAATTAACTTACTTTTTACTTCGCCGGTCCATACGAAAGATTCTCATTTACTTTTTGTTTATGGATTAAGGAGATTATTACTTTATGTGTAGTGGGTATTATAATATTAATTAGTAATGAGTGGTGGGTCATATATGAGTTATTTTATTAAAACGGAAAAATAAATATCTTTGAAATGAATTACCGAAATAGTAAAATGAGAATGTTTGAAGTGGACGAAAGGAGTATATATAATATTTTATATTCTCAATATTAGTTCTCTCTCTTTTATTTTTACACATAAATTAATTTATTTTTGCATATTATCATCCATACCTTACCCATTAATTTAACATATGTATCAAAATTTAAAACATAAATGGTCACTATTCATTCTTTAAAAAATCGTGTAAACCTCAAATAACTTAAGGGTCTATCCATTAGTATAACATCAATAGATGATTTAAAATGATAATTTTTTAATTAGATTAATATAATTTATATATGTGTAGTTACTGGTTAATGGTTATGGAGTTGGTTACTACACGTGTACGAGTAAATAAATAAAGCCTACTAATATTAAGTCGTAGGCGCGAAAGATTAAACTATAATGAAACATTAAAATTTATTTGCAAAACTTGAACTCTAAAAATAAAAGTAAATAAAGCGTTCAACTCACTTGCCATCTTCAAATAAAATTTTACCAAGAAATCAAATTCACCCACGTATAATCGAATTAAAATAATAAATATTTGTGTGAGACGATTTCATAAAAAAAAATATTCAAATTAATCAAAAGGCATAATTAAACAATAAATTATATTTCATGAACAAGTTTTAATACAAATTAAAAGATCGAATTAATTAAAAGTGATGATTATACAATAAATTATATTTCATGTTTTTTTAAAATAAATAAATAGATATAAAAATTTTAATGAAAAATAATAATAATTCTTCACTTTAAAAGTAATTATAAACATGAGAATCTCTCCATTTAAAGTGCACTTAATTTAACACCATTTAAAATTAGATTTTAAATTCTCATGACCCACATTTTCTTGATTGAGTAGCCAAACATACTCACTCACTCATGATTTTACTTCTTTTTATTTATGATTTTAATATCTTTTTACTGCATTATTTTCACATAATCACATGGTAGTAATTAATAGCAAAGCCCCAAATAATTTATTTATTATTGGGTAATTATATGGTCACATAAACACATTGGACAAATTATGACACTCCAAAATAAAAAATCACAAGAGCTGAGAGAAAAATTTGGAAGAAGGGTAAATGAAAAAACAATTGACAATACCTTAACTCCATTCCTGAATTTATGCAGACAGAAAACTCCATAGCCCAAGAAAAGAAGAAACATTGGATAAAGCAAAATAAAAAATAAAAAAATAAGAGTGTATATTGGGTGTATCCGGGTGCAAGGGTGCACCCATATGTGTATGTCTTTTATTCTATTTTGTATACATATTATTTTATTTTGTATACGTGTTTTGTAATAATTGTATACTTTTTTCACATTAAGTTTTCATTAAAAAAACTAACATTCATATGTGTATAACTTTTTATTGAATATTATATATAATTTTTCATTAAAAAATTAACAATTAAATTGTATACATTTTTACTCTTAATTGTATATATTTTTGTTTATATTTATATATGGGTGCACCCTATCTTTAGATGTATCCGGGTGCACACTATAAATTACCAAAAAATAATTTTAAAAAAAAGCCTCAAAAGACTAACATAAAAATCAAATATGGAAGGAAATGCAGGGGCTACTATTGCTGCTGCTATGGACTAAACTCTCTTTATTAACTGCTTTAACTTTGTTGTCATGACCAAATCACACAATTTTGTATTTACTCTTTTTTTTTTACCCAAATCTCTCTCTCTCATGCTTTGCTGACCAGTGGTGGGCAGGTCTTCGGGCAAGTAAGCAGGTCGTTTTAGGCATTGGGGTGGGCCAAAACGACGTGCCCGTTGCCCCGTGGCCGGCATTGGGGTCTGGGTTAAAGAAAGGAAGGAGGAAAGCAACACGCACGCACCCGGGTTGGTGTGTGTTTGTAGACGATGCTGTTGGTGTTTATTTGCTGCACTTTATTCTGTTCAAATTCGATACTTTGCTGTTACTACTGAGAACGAGGCTGTGTTTCGAGAAAAAGAACCCCCACAAAACCCACCCCACCTCTTCCCCCTCCCCCCTTCTCTCTCTCTCATAATTGCATTGTCTTGTTCTTAAGTTAGTCTTGTCTCATATTCGAGTCCATTCGCATTTGAGGTTTCTGAAGCTGGGCTCTTCTCTGTTTCTCTCTCTCTCTCTATTCACACCCTGTTGTCACATTCAGTGAAATTCGTGTGCCAACACTGTTTTCACGAGAAATCAAGAACAAAGAACAAAAAAGAAAGAATCTTGTGAGAGATTCGTGGGTGAGATGGAATGCTGGTGAACTGAAGATTTTCTGAGAAAATTGGGGATGCCCCATTTGGAAAATTTGTCTCTTTTTGCATGAGAGTTTGGAATTGGGAGCAATTGAATTCATCAAAGATCTGATTCTTGATTTACTGTAGAAATATTGCCTTATGAAGAAATAGACCGTGAAGATGAAAGATGGAAATTCCAAGAAAAGCAAGGTTTATTATTTATTTATTTGTCTTTTTCTGGGATAAAATTATCTCCTGGTTTTGCTGTTTTTTTATTTTGTTGTCTTCTTTGGCTGAGATTGTGTTTGATTTTGGCATCATGTGAAGTTCTCTTGGTCCAAGAAACTGGTTAGAAAATGGTTCAATATCAAGAGCAAAAGAGATGACTCACAAGCTGATGAAGCTGTTCACAAAGGTGACAGTATTATTTTTTGATTAATTTCTTGGTGATTAATTGGTGTTTGCCCTTTGAATATGCTGTTTTCATTTCTTTTTATTCTGTTGTGGTTTTCTAGTTTACCCCAATCATTTATATTACAAGTATACAATTGGATGGATGCTCTGGAATCCAAAAGGAAACAATTTCTTGATTTTAAATTGTCTTAATTTTGTCTTCACTGCTTTGTCTTTTCTGATGAACAATCAAATTCTAGGAATGCTGCATAATTACAAATTGTTATGCTTTTGATATAGAGAAAATTGAAGTATGATTGCTTTGTCTTTAGGTGGTGATGTGGAATGGAGAAACAGCTGTTCTGAGAGGGAGCCATCTACAATCAAGAAAGTTAAAACTGGTTAGTATCATCATATCATACTTTTATGAGGTTAAATTTCATTTTATTTATAGTCTTGTTTTTATGATGTTAATTAGTTTGTATGCTGGTAAATTTGTGTGAAACCTGCTCAGTTTTCTCTCATTTTGCAGAGAAATCATCAAAGAATATAGAGCATTCATTTTCGCGCTCCCGTTCTCGTTCCCGCTCAAGGCAGCTGGGTAGAGGCTATCTTGATCATCCTCAGATTATTAATATACAGAACTATAGGTTTGTTTCTTGATTGAGATATTGTTAATGTTATTCATTTCTATGATCAATTCCTTTGCTCATGGTTTTAGTTTTGCTGATTTTCGAGCAGTCTGTTTGTATCAACGTGGAATGTGGGTGGAAAATCACCAACAAGCAATTTAAACCTTGAAGATTGGCTACATTCTGCACCTCCTGCTGATATCTACGTGCTCGGGTATGTTGATGATCCTTGGTTTTTTCTTGCAACTTCGTACCACCTGATTATGCTAACTTGGATTGTTTATGACATTAATAGATTTCAAGAAATAGTTCCTTTGAATGCTGGTAATATTCTTGGTGCTGAGGATAATGGTCCTGCCAAAAAGTGGCTTACTCTCATCAAGAGAACATTAAACAATGCACAAGGTGCTAGTGGATGCAGTGGGCGCTACACGCCGTCTCCTGTCCCTGATCCCATTGCTGAATGGAATGCAGATTTCGAGGGATCAACGAGGAACAAGGCCTCAACATTCTTCCCTCGCCGTTCATTTCAGACACCACAATGCTGGAGAACAGAGAGTGACATGTCTGCCGCTCAACCTCGCCTTGATAGGAGATTCAGTGTCTGCGATCGAGCCATTTTTGGTCACAGGCCTAGTGACTATGATCCAAGTATGAAATGGGGTTATAGGCCAAGTGATTGTTCATCTAGTCAGAGACCGAGTGATTACTCTTCCGGGAGACGTCCTAGTGACTATTCCCGGGCAAGCGACTATTCCTCTAGTCGGAGGCCAAGTGACTATTCGTGGGGTCAAAGGCCTAGTGATTTTTCGCGGTGGGGTTCCGATGAGGATTATCTACCCGGAGATTCACCCAGCACCGTTCTGTACTCACCCATGTCGTACAGTGCCTATGCACCAGCCGAAGATGCATGCACCACTAATGGGCATTCAAGATACTCTTTAGTTGCTAGTAAGCAAATGGTTGGCCTTTATCTTACTGTTTGGGTTCGGAGTGAGCTGACGGAACATGTTCGAAACGTTAAGGTTTCGTGTGTTGGCAGAGGATTGATGGGTTACCTTGGTAATAAGGTAGTTCCTTTCATTTATCAGTTTTTTATTTTTAACAATTAGGTTCACAGTTCTTACAACAAGTACTAAGAGATAGAACTGCTATTCTTTGTTTGCAGGGATCAATCTCTATTAGCATGCTGTTGCATCAGACCAGCCTTTGCTTCGTCTGCAGTCATTTGACATCTGGTCAGAAGGAGGGCGACGAGCTGCGTAGAAACGCAGATTTTATGGAGATCCTAAGGAAGACGAGGTTCCCACAAGTTAACGGTGTCACTGATGAGAAATCCCCAGAGACAATCCTTGATCATGAGTAATAATACTCCTTCATAGTGCCAAATTTAGTTTTCTTTCTAATACTCTGTTCCTTAATTAACTGATTGTTTACTGAAGTATATATATGGATTTAGGTAATAGATATAATGTTGTACTTAAATAATTGGAGTCCAAAAGAGCAGCATATTTGTCATCTGATTTCTTTTTTGTTATCAATTTCTGATCACTGATGCTAAGCAATTTGAACGTAGTCGAATACTTTGGCTTGGAGATCTGAACTATCGAATAGCGCTGCCATACCGGTCTGCCAAAGCGCTCATAGAAATGCAGAACTGGAGAGCACTGCTGGAAAAAGATCAAGTATGAATATCATACTCATTGTATCAGATCGAACTGTTGTGTTCATTATTTGGCTTACTTTGCTTTCTTCTTACATTAGAATGATTGTCGGGTTTCTTTCTCTTGACAGCTAAGGATAGAGCAGAGGCGAGGCCGTGTATTTGATGGATGGAAAGAGGGGAAGATTTATTTCCCTCCAACATATAAATACTCACATAATTCAGATAGATATGCTGGTGATGATATGCACCCGAAAGAGAAACGAAGGACGCCTGCATGGTAAGAGCTCTCCCAGTACACATTATGTGAACCACAGTCTGCCTTATAACTCCACATACATTACTGATGGTTCAACTTACGTGTGATTTTCATTATTTGAAGGTGCGACCGAATTCTGTGGTATGGAGGTGGCCTTCAGCAGTTATCATATGTCCGAGGGGAGTCCAGGTTTTCGGATCATAGACCAGTGTCGAGTGTGTTCTGGGCTGAAATCGAATCGGCCCCCAACAGGTTGCGAAAGAGCATGAGCTGCTCGAGCTCAAGAATCGAGGTGGAGGAGCTGTTACCTTACTCACATAGTTATACAGAACTCTGCTTCTTCTAAGAAGATGTACAGGATAATCACTCTTAAACTGGTATGCTTTTCTTGCAAGTCTTAAATATTGTTCACCTTAATTGTTATGCAATTGGTAATTTCTGTAAGAAAGTTGCGACTAAAACATGCCACATTCTCCTCTTCATTCAGCGTCTCCGAGCTTCTTGCAAGAAACTTAATCTGAAGAACGACGGGGGCATCACTTTGCTCGTTAAACGAGAAAGGTGAGTCCCTCCTCATCACACTTTCTACTTACTACTTGCATGCTTCAGAACTTCTCGTCTGATTATCTGCCCTCGTGTTTCACCAGGTGTAGCATTTACAAGTCTAGACGTGCTAACTAACTTACAAGCTCGATCCCTTTTTTCTTAATTACTCGATTCATTTTCAAGATTCACCGTGGTGTCTCTGAGTATCGTAACGATGAAGGTATCGGTGTTCGAATCCACAAACTTGGTGCTACATTTGTGGAACACATGAGTTTACACAAAGACTAAACTGTGAAATCTTATGTTGCAGATGTAACTAAACTTAGTAAAACCATTGAAGATAGCAAGCAACGTGGAATTAGAAACATTTTTTTTTTCAGTTTGACAGATTCTTTATTTGTTAGGAGTGAGATTCTTGACAAGAAGAGAACTGGAAAATGGTCAAATAAAGATGCCCTTTTCACCCTTTTTGTTTGTTTTAATGAGAGAAGTGTGAATGTGATGTAACAATCATTGCTAACGTGGTAGGAAGTAGGGAAAGCATAGTACTGAATTTGCTTGTGTAATGTAAGAAACCATTGTCACTCTGTTTTGCATTTTAATGATTTTTTACTGAAAAGTTATTTTCTTGGTTGCCTCCCATCATTCTCCCTGTCTGCTCCCCTCTCTCTTTCTCTCTCTTCTCATGTATGCAATGTGTGCATGTGAATTGGAAATTCTTTTTCTTTGCAGAGATGTCTATATTTTACAATGTAGTCAGGTTATTTTATCAAGTTTTTACAGTGGATATTGTTTGGTAGCAGAAAATGTAATTATAAAGTTTTACATTATTAATTTTAATTTAATCATTGCAAACATGGACGGCATCTCTGCTATTGGAGATCGGATTGTTAATTTGCAAGTTGAGAAATTGTACATTATGAAAATTCTTACATCATTGTAAAAGGAAGAATGCTCAACTGTATCCTTGTGGTTATTTTATCCGATGCTAAAATGTCCATTTTACAAAAAATACCTTAACTCAATTATATCTCCATTGAAATAAATGAATTAATTGTATATATTTATTACATGATTGTACATATTCACATTTCGATTATACATATTTTTATTACTCCATTATATTTTTATGACTCAATTGAGATGTTCATAAGTGGGTTTTGATTTTTAAATCGAATCATAGATATTTTCGCCATTTTTTGCATTAAAATTTTTAACACTAAATATACGGTATTAAAAAAATTATAAAATCCATGTACAATTTTAATTTTTAAATATTATTTCATTTTGAGACTGTAATTTGGTCTATTATGTTACTAATATATCTAAATATTTTCTTTTTCATGATTGTGCATCTATTCAATAAACTGAAACAACCACACGCTACTTGTTAAACCTGAGGAATTTACAAGCAAACTACTAAGGATAGAGGTGTAAATGAGTCGAGACGAACCGAACAAAGAGTTGTTCAAACTTGTTTGAAATATTATCGAGATTCAAAATATATGTTTGAGCTTATTTGATAAACAATTGAGCTGAGTCCGAACGAGCTTTTATCGAGCCGAGCTCGAGTAGCTTAATAAATTTACACTTTATTTATTTTTATTAATCGAGCTCGAGCTCGAGCCGAGCTTTTAATTTTATCAAACGTAAATGTGTGTTCAAGCTTGTTTGATATCATTATCAAATCGAGCTCGAACCGAGCTTTTACCTAACGATCTCGAGTCGAGTATCAAGTAGTTTGATTTGATTTTCTCCCCTAACTAAGGATAGTTAAGCTTGGATTTGAAAACCATATGTTTAAACTTATCATGAATAAACAAATGGCCAACTTCAATTTATGTATACATGCTATAACAATGGCATTAATTCCTAATCACTCCAGCCTTCCTACTGCCATAATTTTATTTGATATTGCATGACAATGATGATAAATATAATATTTTTATTAATATAAAACATTGATTTTACCATACTACAAACTAGTAAGAACTTATTTTTGAAATACTATTTTACAATGAATAATCCTTCCACATTATAGTTCATATTTCATAATATCATATCCACATTATCCCATTAGTGTCATGCCAAGGGGGGTGGGGGTTGGGGTGGGGGATGCTGTTGGACATGACAAGAGCGTGCATTGTTAGGACCAAAGTACCCTTTCTGCAAATACTGGAAAAAGAGTAGGCGCATGGTCAACTTGTTCTACACTAGTGGGGAGTATAACATTTCAATGATAGTTACCAAAATAAACATAAATGCTGTACATCAAACAATTCAATGATATTATCCCTTCAAATAAATTTAATTTTTTGTTCAAATTAAAAGAACAGAGAAAACATAACTTGGGATAAAAGAAGTTGATAACAATTACACATTTTTTTATAACTTCGAAAAAAAAATTAATATACACACTGAAGCTATTACTGACAAACACTAGATATTTCATATCTCGAAAAAATTTAAAATTAATACTATAATACAGTAAAAGTTAAATGACTCTGTAAACACTAAAAAAATTAAATTACTAATTTATACCTGAACTTAATACAAATTAACATAGTACAGTACACAAATAAAAATAATAAAGAACTGGATAAACTATATGATAAATCTCCAACTCACTTAGTACATCTATATTTATAACAGTGTAAAACTTAAAATTGTCACCTACATTGGTCAAATTTCATGAAATTATTATCAATGTTTCACTCCATAAAGAAACCTAAAAATTACTCAGAATCAAGTTCACATTTTTAGGCCCAATGAGTGAGGAAAAGGTCCAAGCTCCCTATGGACCCTAATAAAATTTAGGGCCCGAATACAAAAAACTCCAAACTAAAGCCAAGTTGATAGATTCAATTTTCAAAGTTCAAACTACCCTACCGGAGGGGACATGCACCCAAGTTCGAACAACCGGTTCCGATTCTGTGAAATTAGGAACCGGAACCGGGAAATCAGAAACCGGAATATGGTTTCGGTTCCATTTTGACTGGTTCTAAAACCGCCGGTTACTTTGTGCATATTGGGGGGGGGGGGGGGGGGTTGTGGTGATTGAAAATTAGATGTTAGAAGTATAAATGAAATGCAATACTAAACTATTGCAGCGCAAATTTTTGAAAGAAATGTAATAATGTTTGAGTCGATTTGATGAGTATACAACCTAATAACCAAGCTGAGGGAGAACCACCCTTTTGTTTCTAAGGCATGAACTAAAACATGTTGTGGAGAGGTTATTCTCAAAGAAATATCTTACAAGCAACCACCTTTATGTGACTAGCAAAATACCTCCTGCGCCACGAAAGCTTGCATTTCTAACTGCAGAATGTCATCATCCAAGAACACCTATCTCCAGAAAAATAATGCCATGTCATTAGATACTAATTTTGTTACACTCAAAAACAAAAAGAATGAAGATTGATCAGCATTAAGGTTTGATTCAAAAAATGAGATTTTTTATTTCCTGCAGTTCTCCAAAATTACCAGATAAGCTATAGGTGGTTCTCATCTCTAAAATCGATGAGGTGATTCAGAGTTTAAGAGGATCTCATTGAACGTCTTTTTCTCTATCTCAGCTTCATCAATCCACAAAGAACTCTGTCTACGAAGAAGCTCATTCTTCTCTTTCTTTATCTCCTCGATTTTCTTCTCCCTCATCCTCCAATATTCCAGCTTGTCTGCTCTTTCTTTCATCTGCGACAAACCAGAAGAATTGAAATATGTACAAGTAGATTACTTCATGAGGTAAATAAGAAAATTAAAGTCACATCTGGAATACTGATTTCCAAGAAACAAAAAACACTTTAGAAATGGGGGAAATAGATACAAATGGAAAACACTTATATATGTGTGTGTGTGTATACATATTTAAACACACAACAAAGGACTCTATTTAACAATTAATGGCATAAAACACCACCAATGTGTAAAAGTGGTGACCATATGCAATGCTAGATTACAGTACGAATACAATGAAACAGCACACAACAATATCGAGTTTAAATAGAATGATCCGCTACATATACATTCACAACTCATAAGAAATTGCTAGTGTTGCAGATGTCAACAAGTTTGTCAAAACCGGACAATGAAGAGAATCTCACTTATAATCCTAGTGAATCACTCCACCTATCAACACCAACATCGTCTCGAATATGCTCAAATGTGGGCAGTATCAAATCCCTTGAATTCCTACAGCAAGAAATGTATACTACCTCCCAATGCAAATGCAAGTCCAATAATAGTAGCTAACCAGCTAAACTTCCGTTTCAACTGTAATCATGACAAATTTAGTTAATTATACACAAAATAACATATACCTGTTCAATTACTAAAACTATCACATTGAACCAATCAAAATAATCTGCATTAAACTCCCAGAAAAAAATTTTGTTTTTCAATTCTTTCTCCCACGAATTCAGATCACCGTATGTGCTTTCTCTTACTAATACATAACATTGAACTTCGACCAAGAACACCCAACTTAACCAAGCATCGCCCAAATTATACAGCATAGGTAAATTACAATTCATGGAAAGTGAAATGGCAGCATACAAAAATCAAAACGAAACCAGGCCTAAGAGAAGAGATGAATTTCACGTACCAACATTTGCCGGAATTCTTCTTCAGCGGCCTGTCTCTCAATGGCCTCCGCCTTCTTCCGAGCTGCTTTCGCCGCTTTCTTCTCCTCGTTCGCAATCCTCAACGCCTCCTTTCTGGCATCATCCTTTCGAAGTTTCTCGATTCTCTCCAGCTCCACTTCTTTAATGTACTCCCTGCGGACTTCTTTCACTTTAAGACCGTAGTCCCGGTGGAGGAAGGCCAACTGTTTCGAGGGGGCTTCCAGGAGTTTATGTAGGAACTCGGCGGGAGGAAATCGTGTTGGTGGCGACGCGAAGATGACGATGATGATTCAGAAGTGGTTAAGAAACGACGGACGGCGGCGGATCCGGAAGTACCTCGCCGGAGTAGATGACGGGAGAGCGACATTTTCGAAACCAGGTGAGTGAGTTTGAGTTGTATAGTTTTATATGCTGATTCATGGATTGGGTTGGTAATGGGCCGACTAATGGAATTTGTTGGGCTGAAATAAATTCCTTCCAGCCCAATAGAGGAAGCGGAAAGGCTTCTGAATCGGCCCAATAGATAATTTGAGTTTCATAACGCGCTTTAGAAGAAGAAACACGACTTAAGTTTTGTTAGAAACACGCTATAGTCTTCTTGTCCAACAAGACGCCTTTTTCCCAACTCAAACAAAGAAGCTTAAATACACAAAATCGCAAAACCCCTGAACTCAGAAATTTTCAGTCACCGACGAATCAAACGCAGATCCGATCAAAGGAAGGCAGAATTGAATCGCTAGCAGTTGTTTAGACGGTGATTGAAGCACAAAAATGGAGTCAGTTTTTGGATTAGTCGGGAAGGATTTCGCGATAGTGGCGGCGGACACTTCCGCGGTTCACAGCATTCTCGTACACAAAACCAACGAGGATAAAATAATGGCCCTAGATTCTCACAAACTCATGGGTGCCTCCGGCGAAACTGGCGACCGGTGATTTTTTTTTTCCGAATTGCTCGGGAATGTGTTTGTTTCTGTATTTTATTGTCTTTCGTTGCAGAAATTGGAACGCGTCTTTAATTTCGAGATATGGCTGAAAGTTTATTCCTATTTTAGGGATTATTTGTGTTCTGGACGTGGTTGGGTTGTATTTTAGGGTTAAATTGCTGGTACATTATACAGTGTATATGATGGGATTTTATTCCTATTTTAGGGATTATTTGTGTTCTGGACGTGGTTGGATTGTATTTTAGGGTTAAATTGCTGGTACATTATACGGTGTGTAAGATGGGATTTGCGTTTAAATTGCTGGTACATTATACAGTGTGTAAGATGGGATGTGGGATTACATGTTAGTGACGGATGTATCCGATTTGAGACAATAATAGAAACATTTTTTGCACTTTAAGTTCATGTATTGAGTGACATTTACTCATCCGTTTCTTAATTCATTGTAAGTAATAGTTGAATATCATTGGTTGAATATCTTGAAACTGAGATGGAAATAGAGAGTTGATACTAGGCACAAGCAAACAACATAAACTTAGAAAATGTTGTAATTGGATGAAAGGACTGTGGTAGTTACTCCAGACCTCTATGAATACGTACAGGAATAAGTTCATCCTTGGGTGACTCATTGTGAAAATTTGTTGTAGGATGCTTATTCTATCGGCAATTTGGTACTATAATCTAGCTTCTCAGTCAGTATTATCTGTGGGCCGTGGCGCCTCTTTTGTTTGGAAAATATTATTTTATTTTCTTTTTTCTTGGTTGTAATTATTTGTCAAGATATGGAGTTCATTCACTAAATGCTATCGTTTGAGACCACATAATGTCATGCAATGTTTGTTTTATAGAACTTGTGTTTTATGATACAAATTTTTTTGTCTGGTTTATCTATTTACTTGCTTTTATTGTTAGATGAAATAGTATTTACTATTGTCGCATACTTTAAAAGTGATAGTGATCTAACCTTTTTATGTATGATATATTAGGGCTCAGTTTACAGAGTACATACAAAAGAATGTAGCTCTGTACCAATTTCGCAATGGCATTCCTTTGACGACAAAAGCTGCTGCAAACTTCACCAGAGGCGAGCTCGCCACAGCCTTGCGAAAGGTAATAAAATTTACAGGCTTTGCTGATGATTATTGGTTTAAGTTGATTTAAACTTTAAGGATCTTTGATCCCTTCCTAGTTCCTTCACTGTGCAAATGATGAAATATTAGATTTTGTATAAAATTAAAATTGGTAATCCTCTCTAATTGGTTTACACATGAGAACTCATTTCTTGATACAGTAATATGGTAATATATTAATACCTATCAATTGTATTCATTCCATAATAGATGGATGGCTCTTTTGCTTTATATCGAGGTGATCAATGAATCAGACCTTCATGTGTTATTGATGTGTACAAGCTGATCGCTTTTGGTGTATTTTGCTCATTTCATTGAGATAGAGAGAGGGTATAGGATTCATTGTCTCTTTCTATTTGTTCATTTTTTTTATTATTATTAATATTTTTTGTTCAATTTGGTGTCACGTGCTTATCTTTTGAAGCTGCTATCACCATGAAATACCTCTTCTCTGATGAGTCCGATCTATGGCATTGCTAGTTTTGCACGCATTGGTTCGTGCAATTCTACTTAGAAGTCCCAGTTTTCTTTTGATTATAATTATCTGTATTAGTTTTACATGTTTTTCACATGGTGCCCTGGGTTAGAATGTGAAGCATTTTAAACTCTATGCTGTTGTCTCCATTTTATAATGAAAATACAAACTATATCTCAGATGACATCTTATTGGTAATCCCAGAATCCGTACATGGTGAACATCATTCTGGCCGGATACGACAAGGAGACTGGCCCTTCTCTCTACTTCATTGATTACATTGCCTCCCTTCACAAGATTGATAAAGCAGCATTTGGCTACGGGTCCTACTTTGCTTACTCCATGATGGATAGACACTACCGTAGGGACATGACAGTAGAAGAGGCCATCGATCTGGTCGACAAGTGCATAATGGAGATACGAAGCAGGCTTGTTGTAGCCCCTCCGAATTTCGTGATCAAAATAGTTGACAAGGACGGAGCGAGGGATTATGCTTGGCGCGAGTCTATCAAGGATGCTCCCATTCCTTTGGCCTGAGTTGACTCTTTAGATTCTACATACAATGGACTTGATTTCGATTTAGTTTTCGATCTGTAAGTTAAGGAAAATTTGTGTGTTCTTTTCATGAATCTTGTGGATGAGATTTCCTCTTTGCTATGATCTTGAATTGTTATTGAGGACATAAATTGCTTATATTTTTCTGATGGTCCTTTATATATGCGTACGTCTATGTTCTAAGAAATCGAATTTAGTACCGTTGGTGGGAAGTGTTCGTAAAACTTTGTTGGGAAATTGAGTTTAATGCCATTTTTCGTTGTCTTATTTAATTTTTAAAACCCATTATAATCTAATTACGGTCGTAATTAGTTCAGATTATGGGTTTCTTAAATTCAATACGACCATTAATGTTAAGAGAGAGTATTTTATCAAAGCTTCACTAAGTTTTCAAAAATTTTGAAAATACGTTGATACTTTACCTGTTACTTTTGCTTGTTTTGGAAAATTTCATTAAAACATCACAAGATTTATTTCAAATGTCCTAATTATTTTAGCATATCACATGTTACTTTTAATTGTTTTGAAAAATATTAAAACATTACAAGATTTATCCTATATTATCCTATATTGAGTTCAAATGTCCTAATTATTTTAACATATCATTTTTGATGTTGTTAGGATTTTAATATTGTTCATGAACTTTACGTATTACTTTTGCTTGTTTTGGAAAATTTAATTTAAACATTACAAGTTCAAATGTCCTAATTATTTTAGCATATCATTTTCGATATTGTTAGGGTTTTAATATTGTCTATCAACTTTACATGTTACTTTTGCTTGTTTTGGATATTTTCATTAAAACATCATAAGATTTATCCTATATTGAGTTCAAATGTCCTAATTATAATAGTATCATTTTCGATGTTGTTAGGGTTTTAATATTGTCTACAATTTTACATATTACTTTTGCTTGTTTCGGAAATTTTCATTAAAACATCAGAAGATTTATCCTATATTGAGTTCAAATGTCCTAATTATTTTAGCATATCATTTTCGATATTATTAGGGTTTTAATATTGTCTCCATCCATCTCCTAAGCTCTTCACTTTTCATTTGTAATTTACAAAGGAAGAGTGAAGAGTTCAGCGGGATGGAGGGAGTATCACTACTATATAAGTACTCCCTCCGTCCCATAATACTTTTCACGTTTACTGTTTCACGTTGTTTAAGAAAATATATACTTTTTGACTAACTTTATTGACTTTGAAGAGTATTGTGATATTTTTAGATAATAAAAAAGAATAAAGTAATGATATGTGTGAGAAAAAGGAGTGACAAATTTGAAATTAAAGGAACTTTGGGGTTGTTAGATAAAATAATGTTTCCTTTTTTGGGGTGTGAAAGATTTTGTGGAACAAACAAATGAGAAACGTGTGAAAGGTTTTATGGGACGGAGGGCGTATTTCTTTTAAGGCAAACATTTGTGTGAGAATGTCTCACATAATTCAATTGATTAGAAATAATAATAGTGTTGTAAATTATTTTATGAGTAATGTATAATATAAATAAAAATGATAATGTTTTAAAATAAAAGTAATAATCTCTTTAATCAAAAGTAATAACTAATTTTAAAAACGTAAATTGATTTCACCGTAAGATATGCTATCACTATGTTTAATCTTAAAATTTTATTTATACTTTACCCATGAAACAATTATATTTTGAGTGGGGCTTACGTGCACCCGGGTACACACCATGCGCTTTAAAATTTAGTATTATGGGTAAGGGTATATTATTTTGTTCTAAAGGGTATATACTTTTTAATAAGGGTACACCATTTTTTTCTAAGGGGTATATACTTTTCATTAATATTTTTTATTTTTCTTCACAAAATAAAAGGTACACATCTTTATACTAAAATGTATACAATTTAACACAAAATTTTAAAGGAGTCCGGGTGCGCACAAATTTTTGCCTTATATTTTAACATGTCTCACATAAATACTGTCTAGAGACTTTGTCAAAACAAAAATGTATGTAACATCTTTTCTTTAATACTCATACTTGGTCGAATAGAACCTCGTTTTCAAAAATTGATAGAGTTATGACGTGCAAAATTTGGAGGAGTATGAGTTGGGAAACTCACACCACTTTTCTTCCACATGGCACTCAGTCTGACCACTGTCCTTCCATCACCTCCCTCCAAAATTCGAGCCCTAACTATATAAGACCCTTCAGATTCTGTAATTTTTAGACTAACCATGATAATTTTATTGCTCTTGTTTCTTCTTATTGACAGGTACACGTTTCAGGTACAAAGCAATTCAGCCTCTGCCAGAAGTTGAAAACTCTAAAAAAATCACTTAAGGAGCTGCACAAACAGAACTATTACCACATTTCTGAAAGAGTGGCTTGAGGAAAAGAACATCTGCATCATCTCCAGACTATTTTCATGTCGAGCTTGAATAATCATGAGCTACAACAGGAGATTACTGAGGCGCTTAATAAGAAGAAGCACTTGGAGGATTGTGAGTTTAACTTTCTTATGCGGGTTCTCAAACACAAGCACATTAGGAACCAGGACTGCGCTACAAAGTACTTCTACTCGCTTATTCGAAGTAAGAGAGCAGAGAATTGTATTCATTCTCTTCACAAGAATAGAGGACCCACTTCTTCGTACCAAGAACTGATTGAAACATTTCTCTCTTATTATCAATCAATACTTGGTGAAGAGGGTTCGACCACTCACTCAGTAGAGCAGGAGGTATTGGATAGAGGACCGAAACTCTCTTATGTGGATGCTAGTACCCTTGAAGCACCGGTGATGAGGCAGAAATTAAGGAAGTATTGTGGTCAATCAACAAAAACAAGTCGTCGGGTCCTGATGGCTATACCTCGGCGTTCTTTCAGAGTGCATGGAGTCTGGTTAGTGGAGATGTAGTGGCGGCGATAAAGGAATTTTTTCGGAAAGAAAAGTTGCTCAAACAGTTGAATGCTACTTTGATCTCTCTCATCCCCAAAAAGAGCCATGAGCCGAGAGTTTAAGATTTTAGACCCATTTCGTGCTGCAACACAGTGTACAAAATTATCTCAAAAATCTTGGCAGCTCGACTCCGAAATTGTCTTCCTTCCGTAATAAATCAACCTCAATTTGGATTTATTAAAGGAAAGAAAATGAAAGACTGTGTTATGATTGCAGAGGAGATCTTCAGAGACTAAGGACGAAGAGAAGGGACTATTTCCCCTAGGATGGCAGTCAAGGTTGATATTTCTAAGGCTTATGACTCTGTGAGTTGGAAATATCTCTTTGAATTGCTTACGGGACTGGGTTTTCCCTCTACTTTTCGTGCTTGGATTGAGTAGTGTGTTACTACTACTTTCTACTCCTTACTCATCAATGGCAAACCGGAGAGTCTCTCAAAGGAAAGAGGGGTCTTCGACAGGGTGATTCGATTTCCTCACTTCTATTTATTTGCATGGAGTATTTTAGTAGATTGATGAGTAGAGCAGTAGAGCGTCATGAGTACAGATTCCACTCTAGAATCTATAAACGTGTGGCGTCTCACATTTGATCTTTGCGGATGATCCTCTGATTATGGGTTATGTAGATGTAACAACTGCAAGGTGTATTGAAAGGATATTGAAAGGATTCTCTGAAGTCTCTCCATTAATAGCAAATCTTTAGAAATCTAATCTCATTACCTCGGGAGTTTCAACTCGTAACCGACGCCGAATAGCTCAGATACTCCCATTCAATACAGGTACCATTCCTTTCAAATACTTGGGCATCCCTATTTGTAGTAGGAGAATAGGAGTTGAAGATTTTACACCCATTCTGAATGACATTAACAACATGATACAAACTTGGTCTTCTATACTATTGTCATCCACAGGTAGATTGGAACTTATCACTTCTGTAATATATGGAATTCTATCATTTTGGTGTGACATTGTCAAAATCCCAATTGTGGTGGTAAAAATATATGGAGACCATTATTCGCAGGTTCTTATGGGGAACGAAGGTTAGCCCGGTGAGCTGGAATGACATCCTTCGACCTAAGAATACAGGGGGGTCTAGGGTTGAAGGACATTACCACTTGGAACAAGGCCCTTTTGGCAGGAGCATTGTGGGATGTACACATGGAAGCCTCATCTCTGTGGGTGAAATGGATTCATTTTGCCTACCTCTCGTCTTCTCAGTGGACAGTGACCTCTCCCGGTAACAATTCTACATATGTATGGAGAGTTCTCATTGCCATTAGGAATGCCATAGAGAATGACTCAGAAGGGGATGAAGGAGTGATTGGAGTCATGGAGAAGTGTTGTGAGAATGAAGTATTCAAAGCCAACCGTATGTATGATCATTTGAGGAGTAGATACACAGCAGACTCGAGCTTTGTCTATAAACATATATGACACAAATGGATTGTGAAGAAGTTCAGCTTCAGACTATGGTTAGTGCATAGAGACATAGTTGCTACAAATGACATGATTTGGTGCACAGGAGAAAACAAACAATGTGGTTTTTGCTTCGATCAGGAGACTACATCACATATCTTCTTTCATTGCCCTTGTACCACTCGCATTTGGAATGAAGTAAGAGGATGAATTGGATGGAGAAGACGAAGACTAACATCAGTCACAGATGTCTTCCGGAAGATATTGTAGGATACCAGAAGCAACAAAAAAGCTAAAAAACTTCTTTTTATCTCATTTTCTACCATGATCTACTACATTTGGATGGAAATGAATGCTCTTCAGTTTGGCACAAGGATGCTGTCCCCGAACCACATTGCAGACAGAATCAAAATTCAGATAGCATCCTTATATATGAATCTTTGATGTATTTTCTTTATTCACCTTAAGCGTTGTGCTTAAGTAGGTTGGATAGATTGATTAGATTTTGTATTCGCATCGTACATAAGTACTTGATGTAACCGTTTTCAGTTAAATAACATTTACCAATTTCACTAAACATATATGCAATTGAGTCATTTATCTTAGAGGAGTAACAATTGAGTTAAATATTTTTATCAAATTGAACAATTATATTTTTTTATTATTTATTTATTATTAATTCCTTTGTCCCAAATTCATCTCACGTATACGGTAGATACGAAGTTTAAGAAAAATAATTCTTTGACTTATTTTTTAGGGTAAGATGGAGTATTTTGAATAATAGAAATGATAAAGTATGTCATGTTTGTTAAAAATTTGATAACAAATTCGAAATTTGAGTATGCTAGAGAGTTATTAGTTGTTTTTTTTTTCTTTTAGGAAGTGTGAAGTTGAATTTGAGATGAATCAAAATGAAAAATGTAAAAGTTGAATTTGGAACGAGTGCTAACTTCTTTTGAGCTTAAATCGATCGAATATTCAGACCTGGGGTTGAAGCCGCAGAAGCAAAGCTCACTTATGATTGATTGAAGAGACGAACCCTTTACTAGATTTGATACATGAAAGCCCCCGGACATAACTCAAGTAATAGGTGCGGTGGTTACACATTTTTTTTAGGTTTGATATATGAAACTTACCAACGTTTCATTTTATGATTAAAAAGGGAATATTATTGTGTGTGTATGTGAGAGAGAGAGTAATTGACAAAAATGGTTATAAACTCACACACACCACACACACTACACTGTATTTTCTGTCTCCATACTCTGAGAAAAAGCTCTCACTGGCAACTCAGCTGCAAACTCTTTCGAATTCTTCCTTTCCACCTGCTTTTCTACGTATCTGCTTTTTCTTTTGTACTTTTTATTTTTATTTTTTTTTACTAAAGAAGAAGGTTGTTTGATTTGGTAGAGCTTCTAAACCCTTTCAGCCAACTCCATTTATTTTTAATTTTAATTGTTGAATTGACGTTGAGTGACATGTCAAACGTGTGCTATTCTGTTTCGAATAATTCTTGATTAATTCCAACTGCAAAAATCAGTACTCGTTTCTTCAATGTGGATGGATGATTGTTTCTTTTTTGATTTTTAATGGGTTCTTGCGATCACTCATTCTTGTTGTTCGTTCTTCATTAACTCATTCTTTTACCCCTTTTTGGAAATTAGTAAGAATGGAAGTTTTGATGTTTAACTTTTGAAGCACATTCTAACAATTAAGAGGTGTTTTTTCAATGTGTTTGGGATTCATGAATTGAGTTACTTGGTTGTGATTTTGACATGAGAATTCTATGATTCGTTATACTACAATGTTGTTTTTCTTCATCTGAATTTGAAGTTATCGTTTTGAATGATGGTAAAAGGGTTGAATTTTTTATATTAGGGCTTAGAGAGTCTCTATTTGCATTCAATATTTGCTTATTATGGTACATTTTAGGTGTATTTCTGTTGAACTTGTTGTCTTTTTTTTTTTGGGACAAATTAGGGATATGATCTTTCAGGCCTTAGGGTTAGATTTTTGCTATTTATTTATGTTATTAAATTGCTGACATGGATTGTCTCTGTTTTATGGCTAAGAAAGGTGAAGGAAGAAAATAATATGCCAAATAAAACATGTTTTCTGTGTGTTTGTATATTTGTATATTTGTATGTTGGGTCCATAAATGGAGTTCTACGTTGCTTCTTGTATGTGAATTATAGGTGTTATGTACTATAATTGTTGTATTCTGCGTCCAAGGCTTCATTTATGAATCGAAAGTGGATTTTGAAATTTGCATGTTGAATGGTGATGCTACGTGGGCCGAATTCACGTAGACTTCTCTATTTTCAGTTTTGTATTGCCTCAATATCTTACATTTGAAGTATTTTACTCTGAGTTATTGTCTATTCTGTGGGATAGATTATGAATGATTTTCTAAACCTTAGTGGTTGGAATTTTGTTATTTATTTATCGAGTTAAAGTTAGTATATTGAAACACACAAGTCAAGTGTTTGTTTTATAACTAAGAAAGGAGAAGAAAAATAGCTTAAAGTTTGTTTTATGAAAACTTGGATTTGATTATGTTTCTGTGATATGGTGTGGAGGTGATTGATGACATATAATTCTCGTGTTTAGTTTGGTCTTTGTTGTTTGGATGTTACGAGCGAGAAGCATGAGAAATGAACTCACCATTAGATTAAATGATTAAAGCTGTGCACTGCTATCTGCTTAGAATGTTTCTCACTTAAATGTTTTTATATTTTGACTTGTGCACTTGATCATTGAAATGTTTACGTGCCTTCAATTTTCAGGGCTTCTGGAAGAAGTATCTGTGGTGTTGATGGATTCAGGTCGTGGTTTTTCAGAGGAGTACTCATATATTGGAGATAAAGGTGACATTGGATTCATCGACCCTAAAGACTTGGATTCTCTTTGTAGCTATAACCCTGGGGAAAGTGATATAGTGAATATATCTTTTCCGTTTCGTTTGTCCAATGGAAGACCTCAATCCAGAATTCTTGGAGAAACCATTTTTGATTCTGTAACGCTAAAGAACATCACTAATGAGCCGTTAGATCTCTGGTCGGTCAGACTCTACGACTCTAAACCCGAGAATTCATTCACTCTTTCTATAATGAAGCCTCCAGCTTCAGATGCTGATGTGGAGGACATCCAAGCATTTATGGAAGCAACAACGTTAGAAGATCGAGTATTGAGAACGGACGAACCTCTTACTATCTGGTTATCATGCAAACCTAAGGAAATAGGAATACACTTAACTGCTGTACACTTCACTGTTAATGAAGAGACAATAGAAAGGGTCGTCGTTATACTGGTGGAAGATAAGGTCTCTCAGTCTTTATCTTCTTCAAAACCATATAGAAGAGCTACAAGAAAAAAACAGGACGTGGTTGACGTGCATGCAGAGAATCCTACGTATGTTGTCGGACGACGTCCTTCTAGAGCTTCAAGTCGTGGGTATACTCATCGATTGCCTCAGTATCCTATCCCAGCTCATATACGTGAGAAGTTAAACTATCGAGAGGTTCCTGAAGCAGTCTCTGAGGGCTTGTCCATTAAGAACTATGCAGCATTCTTTAAAGTTTTGCTAGCTATGGAAGAGATAAAGTTGGAGGTTAGTGCTGATTCATTATAAGAGTGATTCTTGTCACCAGTGGTAGGGTTATCGTGCTAGTTAACGTCGAGTTTTCTTACTGTTTTCAGGAAGACATGCGGGCGTATGACATGGAGAATGTCACCATGAAGAGGAATAGAAGAAACCAGCTGTTGTCTCTTGAGGTCCCTGGATTGGCAGAGAAAAGACCTTCGCTTGTTATTGGCGACTTTATATTTATCAACCTAGCTTCCGAGGATAAAGATTCTAACACAGCGCATCAGGTTCGTCTGGATCTGCACATGCCTATAATTTAGAATATGAATTTCATTTTGTGATGTGGTTTATCTCTAGGCATGTTATTGGTATTCTTTTGTCTAATTATTACATGCCAAAAATCCAGAATTCTGATAACTGTTGATTTTCCTTATTGGTTATTTGAAATCAAAGCATTAATGTGTTTTTGAGTTACCAAATTGTTCTTATATAGTTATATGATTATTATGAAATAAATGCCATGTGGTTAATCAGTTGTAAGAGAGTTTTTGTAGAGAAAAATAATGATGTTACTGTGCTAAGAGAATGTAACTGTTTGGTTACTTGTTAGTAGCTACAATTAATGTACATTTATTTGTATGGTATATCTTTTGTCTGCTTTTTTTTTTAATTAATCAAAGCCCACATACATTTTCATGGTCCTGAATGGAATGTGGGGTTCGTTCGATTAGTTGCTCATTAAAGAGAATTGGATACTGTGTATGTTTTGTGCAAGATTTTGTCTGGAAAGACATCCATGGCCTTTCGTGCGATTAGTTGCTCTTTAAAGAAAATTGGATACTGTGTAATTTATGTGCATATTTTGTCTGGAAAGACATGCATGGCCTTCTATACATGAACATCTGTCAATTATAAATGACAGAATCTGATCTGCCATCTTTTTCCTATTCTGGAAGTGATTCTTTAGGAAGCAGAGTATTTGATTCTTTATTGTGCAGGGGTATATTCATCGTGTTGAGGCCGAAGAAATATGCTTGAAGTTTGAGGACAAGTTTCAGCGCAGCCATAGAGATAGTAATCTTTATAATGTGCAGTTTACCTATAACAGGACTGGCATGCGTTGGTTATATCAGGCTATTGAAGTTGCTGAACGTCTGGACGAGCTCTTCCTTTTTCCGAGTGGATCATTCAAATCGAGACAAGTTCAACGCAAGAAGCTGGTACCAATATCTGGTACCCTGAACGAGAAGCAAGCGACTGCTGTTGAGATGATCTTTTCCTGCATGGGTGGCCCCCCGTATATAATTCATGGCCCCCCAGGCACAGGCAAAACAATGACTCTCATAGAAGCTGTTCTACAGATCTATCGTGCCAAGCAAAGGGCAAGGATGCTTATCTGTGCACCTTCAAATAGTGCTGCTGACCACATTTTGGACAGACTCATCAGCCAGAAAGAAGTTCGTATTAAGAAGAATGAGCTCTTTCGGCTTAATGCATACACGCGTCCTTTTGAGGATGTCAATCCAAAACACCTTGAATATTGCTTTTATGAAGATTTTTTATTCGGTTGTCTTTCAATCGAAGAACTTGCACGGTATCGGATAGTTATATCAACATACTCCAGTGCAGCTCGTCTATATTCAGAAGGCCTCAAGAAAGGTCATTTCATGTACTTTTTCTTGGACGAAGCAGGCCAGGCTTCGGAGCCAGAGACGATGGTCCCACTATCCCACCTTTATACGAAAAATTCTGTGGTTGTTCTTGCAGGGGATCCTTTGCAGCTGGGTCCTGTAGTATTTTCCGGAGATGCTGAAAGATTAGGACTGGGAACCTCGTATATGGAGAGACTCTTTGAGTGTGAGCTGTATACTAGTGGAGACGAGCGATTCATGACGAAGTTGGTCCATAATTACCGGACCCATGAGGCGATCCTACAACTCCCTTCGGAGTTGTTTTATCAGGGGGAGTTGATCGCTTGTAAAGATAAAAATACGAACTTCTCAAGTGCCTGGAAAGATATCATTCCAAATAAGGAGTTCCCCTTACTCTTTGTAGGAGTTCAAGGCTTGGATGAGAGGGAAGGAAGCAACCCGTCGTGGTTTAATAGAACAGAGGCTAGTAGGGTGGTGAAGACGATTAAAGATCTAGTAGAAGATAAAGGGCTCAATGAGAAAGATATTGGGGTGATTACCACATACAAGCAGCAGGTAAATAAGATAAGGGATGCTCTTGAATGTCTTGGTAGGCCTAACATAAAAGTGGGAAGTGTGGAACAGTTCCAGGGGCAGGAGAGGGAGGTGATTATTGTATCTACTGTCCGTTCCACCGTAAAACACAACGAGTTCGACTCGCTTCATTATTTGGGATTCTTGAGCAATCCAAGGAGGTTTAATGTTGCTGCTACCAGAGCCAAATCTTTGCTTATAGTTATTGGAAATCCACACATCATCTGCAAGGTACATTGAAAAATTTTAAAATGTGATTTGACTGAATCTTTTTAGAGTTTTTGTCATGTTATGTTATTATTACTATTCCTGCACCAATTCTGCATAGACTAATATTCTAAGGATGCAAATATGGTAGGATCCTAACTGGAACGAGTTATTGTGGTATTGTGTGGACAATGGCTCGTACGAGGGTTGTTTCCTCCCTGCACAGACTGAGCAAACAGTTGCACAGAACTTCCTCCCTGCACAGACTGAGCACACAGTTGCACAGATCTTGAACTACGAGGCTGAGAATAATTGTCAATCCTCAGCAGGCGGGAATTGGGTTGAGGGAGACGGCTGGAAGCCTTCTGAAGATCCATGGGAAGGGGGTTGGGTACAGGATGGAGATGCACGGCAGTCTTCTGAACAACAAACAGGAGGTTATTGTGAGAATGAAGGAGAAGCGTTGCAGCCCTATGAAGACCAGGGGGAATCTGGAACAAGAGAATCAGGAGGCTTTTAGTGTTCCTCAGGGCACTGAAGACGACTATTTTCAGCCGTCTGATGTACCATGGGAATGAGGTCGGTTGGGAGCGCTGCCTATGAAGATGAGGCGATATGGTAGGAGGCACAGTTTAAATTTTATTTTTGAAGTTTCTAATCAGGCGATTGTGGGCACATAAAGGGCACATAATGTGCACTGAAGTCTAGGGTTCATGAATTGGCACAAATGTCTGAACTATACATGATTTTTTGACTGTGTGCCTGAGATATAGCTGTAAACTAGCCTTAAATGTAAACTTATATAGAACAGAATGCAAATTATTTTTTACTGTGAAGCTTTCATTTTGTTTCAAGTTTGAATATCCTGCAGTCTCACAGTTCCTTTACTATTCCACAAATTCAGCAGAAAAATATAATTCACTGAACTGAACTACTCCAGTACTATATTTTTCTTCTAGCAATCCCAGTCATCAATGATCCACAACTCAAAAAAAAAAAAAAACATTCTTTGTGAATTAAGCAAGGCGTACAAGCCAATCGGTGCATCAAAGCTAGCGACTTGTACAGAAATGTAACCGTATATCAAAGCTAGCGATTTACACAGAAGCATAAAAGAAAATGTAGAAACTAAGCAAATTCCAGGTGACGTACGCCATTGAAGATGAAATTGATAAACTTGGTCGAAGAGGTAATACATCAACTGGCCCTACTTCTTCCCCTGATAAAATGTCTTGATCTGATGGTGGATCACTTTCTTCACCTACCAAAAAAATGCAAGAAATACATCACCTGGGGATTGTTTTTACTTTCCTACACTAAGATATGCTAGTTGAAAATACTGTAAGAGTAGTAGCAATTTAAAATGTGACATAAGGATGTCTTATATCAGTTTATATTCTTACTTGAGTTGCTGGGCTTCGAGTTGCTGGGACCTGTAAAATAAAATCATGGATCTTATCCCCTTATAGATGAAGGAAAATAAATAAACTTAGGATTTTTAGGAAGATCTTTATTACCTGTTATGCTTCGAAGAGGAGGCAACACAGCTGATTCTGATAAATTCATAACCATGAAAAAAGTCAGTATAATTATGTATGAAGAAATTCATCTATTAATTAGAACGGAAAAAACTGAGTTAATACTGAATAAGTAAAAATAAATAAATTTACTTAAATACATCTAATTAGAAATTGTCATTTATGATTTGATTAAGAGCAAAACATCCAACGTGAAGATTTTGCCTAATTATGTTCAGTACTATGTTTATAAATATCAAAAGATCTGTAATTTAGATAAATAGTTTCAATTTTTAGTATGCAATTTTTATTTATTAGTTCTTAATGATAACATAGACTGATATAGGGAAGCTAAAGTGTCTTACTAGCCAAAATGCTTTCTTAAGAAGAAAATCTATTTCTTTTCTGATGCACTATAACTAGACTAGAGAATAAAAGAAATCATCCCAACTTATTTGATTGACCGTAGATATGGGAAATCAACTAAAATTAACTGATTAAATCAATGTTAAACAGAAAATTAGCTAACCAAATAAGCTTAAAAGAACCGATATTTTGATTACAGTCGCTACAAGCATGATTTCATTGTTCTCAATCAAAATATTTACCTTAAATCGATGTTACAATTACCCATTACAAGAGACTAATACTACAATTCATTGAATTTAATCAGAAAAATTATTTTAACCATAATCTCTCCCCAAAATGGTAATGATAAACTCATTAATCTCACCTTAGAGTAGAAACATATATTCTAACCACATTTACAATCGCAATCAGACTCGGTTGAAACATCACAAATTCGAAAACAGAGATCTAAAGAGGGAGAATGAATCCGAGATCATTCACTCCACTATTCATACAGAGCATGATATGATAACATATGAAAGCAAAGGTTAAAATCAAACCTGAACAGAGTTCATCGAGAGAGAAAACAGCCTTCGAGCTCTGATCCTTCAGCGGGCACACAGATGTGAGAGACAAGAGCTTGGTAGAATTGAGCGGAAATCCGAGAATTTGAGGTTGAAGAACGAAGTAACAGAGACAGATGGCGGAGCCGTTGACGAAGGTGGTGGAGACGTCGTCACAACACTGAGGCGGAGGGAAATCGGTGAAGTTGTTGGGGGAGACCGCAATGAATGGGAGACATGACGAGAAGGTGACCAGCTCGTCGGAGCATCCCGGTGAGGGGAGCATCATAGGCGAATCAGCCGCGGCGGAGGTGAAGGAGCCACGGCGGAGAAGGATTAAGAGAAGGAGGAGGATCTGAAGTGTGCGATCCATGGCGGTTACTGGGAAGCTGGTTTCCAGTGTTCGTTACTGATTATCTGTTAATGGCGGTGATATTTTGGGAATATGATGGCGGGAATACGAACAATTTTTCTCCCCAAAATGCCCCTACTTTCATTTCTAATATACTTGTAATAAGATATTTTCCTTTTTTTTAACTATTAAAACCATTTATTTACCCTGTTAATATTGTTTTTTTTTTCTTCTGTGTGTATTTCAGTATTTATGTGCAACTTAAGTGCAAAAAGAAATGCACTGGTGCTTGTATAACGCAACTTAAGTTCATTTTTAATGTACTGAGAATTCTTCTATTTATGACAATAAAAACCTTAAATGTTTCAAATATGTGAGGATCCATTGATTGAAATCTTTCATTACTACTCATAATCTCAATTTGTATCTGATATTTTTATTTTTAAATTTTGATTATTGTGGTGAGTAACCCAATGCACAGATATTCCACTTAACTTGAATAAAGAAGTTAAAGAACTTGCTATGTTCGTACACAATAGAGTCTGGTCTAGCCATTTCAAGCATTCATACTTGTCTATGGAGGCCTTATTGCCCCTCTCAGGAAGTGCGCCGGATTCCCCTAAATCGTGCGGTCATGTGCGCCGCACGTGGGCTTTCTCTGGGATTTCAGCGTAAATTATCCATAAATCGATCAAATAACATAGTTACGGGACTAAATTGAAAAAAATATATATTTTATGACTGAAATCGATCAAGTCAATTACTGTGGGACTAAAAATGAATTTAACTAGCCAAAGAATATATACATTTTATCACCTCTTCTAGGTGTAGATAATAAAATTAGAGTGAGGCTTGCGTCCCGGGGTACACCATGTACCTTTATAATTTAGTATTTTAGGTAAGAGTACATTGTTTTGTTTTAAATGGTACACTTTAATTTAAGGGTACATCATTTTGTTGTAAAGGGTATACACTTTTTATTTTTCTTAAGAAAATAAAGGGTACACATAGTATAAAGGGTATACAATTTGACACAAAATTCTAAAGGCGCATGGAGTGTGCCCCGTGCGCCCGGGTGCACACAAGTTTTTGCCATAAATTTAAGGGAAAATAGAATTTTTCGTCCACTAACTTATATTTATTTTGAAATTGATCCATACATTTCCTCAATTTTGAAATCAGTCTACTAACTTTACAGAATTCAGCTTTTTGGTCATTTGACCTGCTATAATAGGTGACCAATAGGTCATTGAAAACCACCTCTCTTCAATTTTAAAATCAGTCCACTAACTTTACAGAATTCAACCTTTTGGTCCTTCAATAGGTCTTTGAAAATTTTATACCAGATGGATTGACGGTCAATAAAGGTACTGTTACTGTTTATATTGATTAATTACGAGATTAATGATGTTTAATTAATGTGCGAAAGCATGCTGGACCTGATATGATCGTCATAGACTATGTCTATTTTGAAAATTAGAAAAAAATAAAAATTTGGCAAAATAAAGAACATGATGCTCAAAAATAGATTCACATGAGATATTTAATTTATCACTTTTATTCACACGTATTTAGTGATATGGGTTAATGTTATTAAATTTCATTTTTCCATCAGAAGCACTCATTTTTTTTAAAAAAAAATTATTGACATTTTCCATCTATATGTTCATCTATTTATGTATTTTTTTTTGAAAAAATCATTTATGTATTGTTACTAAATTACTACTAATTATTATAGTGTACAAGCATTTACGCGGCCGTGACAGAAAAATTTTTGAAATATTTTTATATATATTATTTTCCTTTTCTTATAAAGTTAATAAAATTTTCTTGAAATACGAGGAGTAAATTTTTTATGCTCAACCATGCTTATATGTATATATATTTTGTATTTTGTAATTTTTTTAGAACCATTCAACGTATGTTTCTTTTACGGCTTCTTTTGAAATATATTCCCTCCGTACATCCTCAATCTATCCATTTTATCATTTTAGGCCGTTCATTATTAATATATCAATTTCCCCTTTTAGACATATGATACTCACACTCTCACTAATACAATTAAAATATGAGATTCACACTTTTCACTAATACAACTACTCAGTACATATAAAATAATAATATTTCTTAATTCACGTACAAAAATCAAATGAATAGATTGATAATGGACGGAGGGAGTACTTAAAACAAAATTATTCTTTTGATATTAGTTGCTTGAAAATGTAAATAAGAGTTTCTTTATTATGTATGGATACCCAAGTTATTAAAAAAAAAGGCTTACACTTTTTTTATTAAATACATAAAATATTTCATTATATATAATTTATATAGTACAATAAGTATTAAAAATATTGCATAATATGTATAAATGGGTACCTGCAGATATCAAATGAATATGTAATTGTCACAAATCCTAATTGAATAATCTTTTAACTATTTAATAAATATAATTATATAAAATATTTCATATAATATAAATTATATAATTTTATATATTAAATTTTTTGTATAAAATATATATAAACGGGAATTCGCGGGTACCCAAGGTATATACTCGTACCTGTCCCAAATCCTAATGAGATTTTATTCATCTATCCATATCCATCTCAAACCCGTTTAAAACTACCTGTACCCATCCCAATAGAGTTCAGGTAGTGAAAGTACCTAAAAAATTACCTTGAAAAAGACATTTCCAAATCCACATTTTTCTGCAGTCAAATCATGCACCACCCACGTATCTGTAATTGCTTTTTCATTCAGTGTGGAATGATTTTTCACCCATAGTAAGAATGACTACACAAAACAAATTATAAAAAAATTAAAAATATTTTTGCTCAGTCTTTATTTCTCATCCGTAACATTCACAGACAAAAGAATTAATTATAGCTCAAAACCTAAATTTTCATGTACCAATATTAAGTAGTAACTGAAAATGCAGCAACAAAAAAAATCAAGAAATAATAATCTTCACTAAAAAGGGGAGTATCTCAGTGCATGTTAGCCACCTAAATAAATTTTATAATCATTTGTAGACTTTAATTTCTAGTTAAATAAGACATAATTTCCAGCAAATAATAATATTTATATAATTAAATTTAATTTCAGTCACCAATAGCTAATGATTCTATATGTTAAGTATTCAGAATTTCCCATGTCTAATCTGATGTAATTACATGTTGCCCCTTAGGATCATCTAAAGATACTTCTAACAGATTCCTCTACATATAAACTTGCCAAGAGTCTAAGCCAAGGAACAAATCTAATTAAACCATCATAAGAAGTGCTAGAAATTAACTCACTGAACAATTTCCTTTGATGTCAATCACAGATCTCTAAACTTTTTTGTAGGAAAATTCAAAACCACAAGTGGTTCAAGCCAATGAAGACCACTTTCCAACTGTAAAATAAACACAAAATTCAGTAAAATTAATATGAAATAGTTGAAAGATTCCATAAAATTAAAGGTAAGATTGAGATCAAAGAGTTGGGAAAAACCATAGATCAAAAAGTAACATTCTCAATAAAGAGAAAGTCGAGAATTCAAATCTGAAGTGTGTTAAACTTAGAGATAATGTGGCGACAAAGAGAGAGTAAATCCTGGAGAAAATTATGGCAGAAGTGTGAAAGAAAAATTCAGTAAAATGACTTAAAAAGACAATTAAGGCTGGAAGAAAATTTCAATAAGTGATTTAAAATGACAATTAAGGCCATCAACATAATTGAAAATATATATAAAAAACGGTGTATTATAAAAAAATTCAGGAAAAAAGACACATCACCCTAGAAATGTTCTAAATTTTACACATAAGTAAGGAGAAACCTTCTTTTAGTTAAGTAAAGATTGACATCGATGTTGTTGTACCCAACAGCCATGTTACTAAATGCAGTCTCTCCTGCTTTGCATAATGCTAAAAACGTCTCTTACAATTTCAGTCAACTAATTTACAACCTAAATCAATCACAACTAAAAAAACCCCTAAATCCAAAATAGTTGACCTTCAAATAGATTATCACATATGATACTGAAATATGTAAGATCTAGATCTTATTGGGGCACATTTGTTGTTAAAAAAATAAAAAATAAATTCCAATATTAGAAAATTTTCATATATTGTGAACAGATTGAATTTGGTAAACAGTTGTTGTTAAAAAATCGAACAACATCACACAAACTTAGCCCATAAATGATCTGATTGTTCATCAAAACTACAAAATACAGAATGTACACACAGAAATTCAGATGATTAGGGAGAAACTTACGGCAATATATGTAAAAAACATGCATATTATATGTGGAATTTACCAATAAAAATCATCTCTGGTGTACTTCGCAGGTTCTACTCAATTTCTACTTCACTCACAATGTAATTCAAGCCACCGTTTAGGCCTTCGTCAACGAAATTGGACGGCGGAGACGAAAGTGAAAGTACGAATACAAAAATCTTTAAAAGTCGTAGATAGAAATCATACCTGACTTGTGAAGAAAACATTAGTTAATGTAATTCAACTCGGCGGCGGTAATCGGAACCAATGCCATTACGGTGGCGCAACTGCAGAAACATCGATAAGATCTCTCAGTCAACAGTAATGAAACTTCTCACAATCACAGATGTTGCGTTCTTGAATACTAAAGAAGAAACCCTAAGCTAAAACACTATTAAAAAGGGGGTGGCAGATCTGGAAGATTGTTAAGATGAATTGAGCATGCATAGGGTTTGGAATTAGGTTATAAAATTTCCAATAATTACAAAAAACCACTTAAATTTGGTTAAAATTTATATAAAGGCGCCGAATTCTAAAACAAATGATAAAGAAATGATCAATGGTCAAGATTAGAATGTGATTAATTAATGGCTAAGATTAAAAAATTGGATTTCATAAATGGAAAGGTTGGTCAAAATTAATCAAAGTTGATTAAAATTAAGTAAATTCATTTTGCTTTTATATTATATTAGTATAGATATAGATACGTATAGCATTATATATTAAAATTATATTATGGAGTAATATTTAATTTTAAGTAATCAAAATATAATTAAATAATGTAAAAATTGAAAAAGAATTAATAAATTTTGTTCGGAAATAATTAGATTTGGTTAATATATCAACTGTAGAAGCATTCACAATGAATTTCATTCCATTATGAAAAAAATGCAAGTGGGCCAATATATTATATCCGTAGTCCAATTGTTGCTGGATCGGCCCAACCCTAATATATCCATATTCCTATTGACTTTTCTTTTAGGTTTATATTTTCTATATTTATATCTATATAGCATCGAATATGAATTTGGGGGTTAGGGTTTGGTTCTCAATCTCAATTCACCTCATCTGTGAAGGTTTCAGAAAAGATTACCCCTCTCTCTGTATCTGTGATGGAAAAGGAATGGCCGGCATTGGAAACATGTCCGAAATATAAATGCGGTCTGATTGATCTGTTTGTTAAACGTAAGTATCCGTGGGAGGACGAAGGGAAGGAAGATGAAAGGTGCTGCATTGCATTTCCTTGCATCTGGTTTTGGAATGTGATTATAATTTTTGTTTCAATTGTTTGGATTACATCCCTTCCTCTTTAATTTAGGTAGGTTTTTCGATTTTCTCTTGGATTTCTAGTTTTTGATCCCTAGAAAACTGGTGATCTTATTCTTGAGGTTTGCCTATTCATTTGATATAGTTTTGTTTTCTTTGAACAATTTGATGAATTACAGTTTCAATTTCTTTCTTTTGCTACGAATGCTCTCTAGCATAAATCTCAACTTACTTCAAACCTGCTCTTGAATTACTTCCAGATTTATTTTATAAATTTGTGGCCTTTTGCCCCTGTGACCTAGAAAATCTTGACTTTCTGCTCTTGTTATGGTATGTTATGTGTTCACCCCTCCATCAATATAAGTTGGAGATTCACATATTATGGATACTACTGCTGTACAAACATTCCCACTTTTATCTTTGTTGATCTCAAACACAGGACATCAGCAACTTCTCTTCCTCCCATCATCAACCTTATGATAACTCCTTTCTCCTCATCTCCTATTCAGTTCTACCTTGTGCCTAATCAAGTTTTACTCATCAACTATTTGTCAAGAGCGTTGCAGTCCACCAATGTATGGACGATAAGTAACGTTTGATTCTTTATTAGAGCGAATAATTTAATTAAAACTTTCACTCAAATATCACGCATCTTTCCTACTATTGAATGTCTTCCATCTTTTCATCATAAGTTGCTAACATAATCATGCTTGGGCTTAACACAGTAAACTCCAACACCTTTTGAATCTTAAGATATTCCCCATCAACATGCTCCAATTATCATAATGACCCTCAAAGCAACCTTCTGTCTTCATTTGTGTTGATACTACAAACACAAAGACAGCTGCTGCTTTTCTCCAAGCCCAGTCTGGCTGATGTGAGAATGTTGTGAATCAGGAGCAATTTGGGGAACAAGAATGAACATGAATTTGGAATCAAACTGCAGACAACGTGTTGATAGGTGCATGTTAGTCGAAAAATTATTAATCCTAGGAATCATTGAAACTTAAGATAAGACTGAATAATAGGTAATGTTATTTAGTTCATTCTTACTGTTTGTCATTCCTGTGTTTTTTCTCTGTTGAATATGAATTTTATTTTGTTTTCAGACAGGCAAAGCTTACAAACTGGTGAAAATTGAGAATGCTGTTCATGCCACTGGAAATGGGGTAACTTGTTGACTTTTGATGCAAAGATGCGCTACTCTGTTCCAGAGACCTTCCTTGCAATGGTGGCTACGAGGCTTGGGGGAAGAAGAGTGATGGAGTGCCTACTTAAGCCTGATTGCGAAGCAGATTGGGGTGCTAATGAGGATAAGGTGACTTGGTGGTATCAAACCCTAAACGAGTACACCCGCTCCCGTGGTAAAGCTTTTTGAGGTGCTACTGAAGATTATGATGATGGATTCAACTAGTGTGTCTCGTTGGAGCATGTGGTGGTGATAAATCTTACAACACCATGTTCAGTATTTTAATGTTAACTTTTTTTATTCAAATAAATGCCATCTCAATTTCAAATGAATTTCGATTAGGGACGATTTAAATGGTACTATTCCTCTGTGTGGGTATGAGTGGGGATAGTGATTGTATTTATTTTTAATTTAATTTTATTTAAGGGTTAGGATTAACTAAAAATTAGTAGTTTAGATTATTAGGTGTGCTGCAGTTTGACTAATAAATAAACACTACATTCGTCTAATAAAATTATTTACACTTTTTTTTATTTGTTTATCCTACAAAACACTTTGCACCACTTAAAGGGAAAATACATTATCTAATTTTCTCAAAGGTTACTATAAGTTTAAATTTGCTACTCTTTTTTATATACATTGTTATTCTACACAATTTTTATTATCTAAAAGTACTATACTACGTAAGCCACGTTCTGGGCAATATAGTGATGAATTTGAACAACCAAAACCTAATCCCCAAATTAGATGAAATTATTTTCGATGTATAGACTAACACTGCGAAGTGCGATGCATGCATGGAATATTACTCTAGTATACTACTGGCTCATGGACTACATAACTACATATTATATTTATTTTAAATTTATTAGATTGGATTAATAATAGATTTTGAATTATTTCGATTTATTATGAATACTGTATTGAGTTTATGACTAAAATCCCATCAGTGAATGGAACATAGAGGGAAATGGTTAGTTTGTTGGATCAGAAAAGAATATTTTGGCAGTCTTCTTCTCCCACCTCGTCCCTTTCTCTGAACACTAACTCGAATCAGTGTAATGTATACCCCAATTTCAACTCGGGGTTGGTAATTGACCAGTTGGAGTCGAAGGGAATGGAATTGCTACGATGAAAAACGAAAAGCACAAACTCCTCAAGTTGAACAGGAAACTGCTTTACTTGAGGCTGAAATGGAGAGTCTTCGTGCAAAACAGGATGATTTGAATTAGATCACAACTACATGCATATGCTCCAATCATAGCTGTTTGCCCTAAGAGATGATATACAAAATGCACTGCTTGAGACCAAGACTAAATACTGAGCTAGCTAACACTTCTCCAAATTAATGAATCTAATGTACTAACTAATATCTTTGCAGAATCTTGAAATCCATGGAAGATCTGTTTCTTGTGAGCTTGCAGATGAGAATCAAAGCAGTTGGAAGAGATGCACAGCAGAAAGAAAGGCCATGGAAGTAGTGAGTTCAGTAACACTCCCAAGTTAGCACAAGATTTACCAAACCTTTTCAAGGCAGCTATGGAGGAGGAGATGATCAGATGCTGGAGCTATGGGAAGAATAAGATGGCAACATATATAGATCCAACAATTAGGGAAGAAAGGCCAAAAACATGGATTATGCAACACTTCAACAACAGCTGAAGAAACTGTAATGAATTTAATTGATGTTGTGGAGTTGTAGACCTGATGGATTTTTGCCCTAATGTGTAGTTTACTTTTTGTGAATTAAGAAATACTCCCCCTTCCATCCATCGCAAACGTATTTATTGTTTTTTTTCATATGGATTAAGGAGTATTATTATTTTATATAAAGTGGGTTGTTGTATTAGTGGAAAGTGGTTAGAAGTGGTGGACCCTTTTACTAAAAATGAAAAATGAATGCTTTAAGAGAGGACGACTCAAAATGACAAAGATATGTTAGTGATGGACGGAGTTAGCATTATTACTCCTATTTTATATGCAGTGGTTAGTTGTATTAGTTGCACATGTGGTTTTATAATTTTAATTGTATTAATGATATGTTGTCTAAAAGAATTTTAATTGTATTAATGATGTGTTGTCTAAAAGAAAAACTAAATATGTTACGTAAAAACTCTTATGCGCCAAGGCGGCACGAACCACATTCCGTGCGCCTTTATAATTTTGTATTAAATTGTATACCCTTTGGTATACAGATGTGTACCCTTTATTTTTAAAGAAAATTATTGTGTGTATCTGGGCGCATGGACAACACTCCGTGCGCCTTTAGAATTTTGTGTTAAATTGTATACCATTTAGTATAAAAATGTGTACCTTTTTTTTCTAAAGAAAAAAAAATATTAATGAAAAACGTATACCCTTTAGAACAAAATGATGTATTTTTTATTAATTAAAGTGTATACCCTTTAGACCAAAGCAATGTGTCCTTACCCATAATACTAAATTCTAAAGGCGCACGAAATGTGTTTCCGTGCGCCCAAGCGCACGCAAGCCTCACTCAATACGTTAATATTAGACCACCAAAATAGTAAAATGTAAATATTAAGGATGAATAAATAAATTATTAATTAAAAATATTTTAATCTAAGTAATTTATGAAATAATTCTGTAAAATGGGGTATGAATAATCGGTCCCTATTAATGATTTATAATATAGGGTATTTAGAGCATCTTCAAGAATCTCTTTATAATTTAGAGAGTATTTTATATTATGTAGAGAGTATGAAAAATATATATGATGATATTTTCAATCATTCTCTTTATAATTGATTTATTTTGTTCCATTTCCAACTATTATTTTTTACAATATATATTCTTTCTTTTAATTTTTATGTAAATATTATTGTTAGTTTAAAACTTAAAAGGGGACGGTGTCCCTGACAGAGACAAACTCTTTAATTATTTATATCTCAACGAATAAGAATATTTTATAAAAATATTTTAATTTTATATACTATTCCCTCCGTCCCGAAAGTATTGACATATTTTTTTAGGCACGGAGATTAAGGAGTATAATAATTTAATGTAAAGTGAAGTGAGAGAAATAATATTTAATGTGTAGTGGGTAGTTGTATTAGTGGTGAGTGTGATGAGTGTGTGGGTTCATGTAAATAAATAAATTGTTTTTGTGTGAGTCTCATGTTCTTAAAAAGGAAATATGTTCATTTATGTGGGACAACCCAAAAAAAAGTGTGTTAATATCTTTGGGACGAAGGGAATATTTAATATTATGGGAGTATATTAAGTAAAACTGAATATGATTAATCGGTCGGTGCCTATTAATAATTTATTTATACTCCTATATATATATATATATATATATATATATATATATATATATATATATATATAATACCCCTATTGTGCACCTTCTATTTCCCAATCTTAAACCAGTTTTTAAGGGAATGTTTATCTTCTGATCCTGATCGTTCATCAAAGTCCAATCATCTCTGCCATTAATTAATATAAATCATTTTCCCTTAATAAGGGAACACTACCCTAAATCTAATCAATGAATTAAACCCTTAAACAAATTCTCTCTCCCTTGCTTACCCGATGCGCAAATCCTATCTCTCTGCTCTCTTGCTTCTATTCATTTTCTTTTGTGATCATTTCACAGTCATCATAAATCAATCTCTCGGATATTACCCGATGCGCAAATCCTAGAATCAAATCTCTCTGATATTTTTCTACTACAATCGCCTCTTGAAACCAATTTTCGTAGGATTAAGTTCCACAATCTGCGATCACTTCTGCACAGGTATACTTCTCTTCTCCCTTCTCTTTCATTTTCTAATTTCATGCCTAATTTTCCTTTCCTACTCCCGCCGATGTTTGGAATTCATTTTGCATGATTTGTCAATTTAATTAAGGCTCTATATTTGTATTTGTTATGCTTTGCATTTTTTGAATTAAAATTTTGCTTTTGTTTTGAATTCCACAGTGAAATTTGAAAAACAGAAATGGGAATTCCGCCGTTTTCCGCCCCGCTATCACTTGGCCTGATCGCATCCATCTTTGGCATTGCTCTGTGGATTGTAGCCAGGCACAACTGATCGAACTCACTATTTATCATGTAGCCTGGGATTACTTGCTAAATTACGCTCTTAATCGGTATAATTTCCCTCTCTAATTCACTATTTCGCCTTCTCTTTTTAATATTAATTTATGGGTTTAATATGATGGTCTTTGTCCTTTCTAATTAACACGGAAAGGTGAAATTATGTGGCTAATATTAATTACTTTTTTTACTATTTTTTATGTCGAGGTTTGAGTCGTTGTGGTTTAATTGTCTTTAGTCCTTGAAAGCCCGTACCTTTAGTATTATTTATAGATATTTCAGTTGTATTCATTTCGAATCGAGTAAAGTATCAAATGGATGATGCATATATTATCTATGTGCTACCACAATAATGATACGTCATGTTATTCAAGTTCTGCACTCTACTGTAAATAAAAATACATTCAAGACACTTATTGAAACTGAATTCATGGTTTAAATACATGAGCAAAGCTGCGGTAAGGATTTACTTAAATTTGGAAATGCTATTTCTTTCCAATCAACATTATTTTGAGCAATGCGATGCACGGGTCGAAACGCCGGTGGTATTTAAATCTTAACAAATCAGGATTTTAGTCTTATATATATTTACCACTGCTTGCTTATGCTTTAACATAAATAACTCAGAAAAAGACTACCCTCTCTGTGTGTGTCATGGAAGACGATTGACCGCCATTGGAGGAATGTCCTCAATATCAAGCCGGTCTGCTATCACGCTTTATTGATTGTAGGTATCCGTGGGAGGACGAAGAGAAGGAAGATGAATGGTTCAACTTGTACGAACCGTCCGGCAGTGTAGATGTTGAGACGATGAGGAAGGAACTCCGAATCGCCAAGAAGTTTCTTCATCAAGTGCGTACTACCAGGGTATGTAATGTATGCCCTCAATTTCTCATTATTCCAATGTTAATTTTCCCCTTTTTTTGAGTAATTATTATTGTTAATTTGACAGGGTTATGGTGTGACTTGCCCCTTTTTAATGCACCACTGTCATATAACACCAATTATGGAGATTCCGCAACGGCGGGAAGCATATGTGGAAAATGCTATGCCCTTGGCTCTTACTCATATCTCCCAAAAGGTGAGTTTTCCGTACGCTTGTTAATCTGGTTTTAGGGTTTGCGATTTACTCTTGGATTTCTAGTTTTTGATCTGCCTAACCTTTGTGGTCTGATTCTTGAAGTTTGCCTATTCATATGATATAATTTTGATGAATTACAGTTTTGAATTTCTTTCTTTTGCTTGCTCTCTAGAATAGAATAGTTGTTGAACTGGTTTTCTTCCCTTCCTTCAAACCTGCGCTTGAGTTACTACCAGATATCATTAACTTGTGGTTTTTTGTTTTTGCTCCTGTGACCGAGAAAATCTTGAGTTTCTCCTCTTGTTATTATCATTATTTTATCGGTATAACAAGTTATGTGTTCACCTCTCCATCAATATAAGTTGGAGATTCACATATTAGGTCAGGTGTTCACCCCTCTCTCTTTGTCTCCGATATGGATACATTAGAGCTGTCCAAACATTTCCCACTTTATTTATCTCTGTTGATCTCAACACAGGGCATCAACAACTTCTCTTCCTCCCATCATCAACCTTGTTACATCCGCAACACTTCACCACGGCTTTTGAGATATTGATAACTTTCTCCTCACATCTCCTATTCGATTCCACCAAATGAAGTTTTACTCATGAACAACTTATCAAGAGCCTTGCAGTTCACCAATGTATGAGGACGATATGATTCTTTATTAGATCGAATAGTTTAATTAAAACTTTCACTCAAAGATCATCACTTCTTTTCTTCTATCGAATATCTTTTATGTTTTCACCATAAGTTCTTAACATAGTCATGCTTGGGCTTAACATGACCACCCACCTGTAGGCTCCACTCCAACAGTCTTTGAATCTTTAAGATATTCCCCATTAACATACTCCAATTAGCATAATGACCCTCAAAGCCAGGAATCACTGGTTTCTCAAAGCTCCCTTGATCTGTCCTCATTTGTCCTTGATGCTACGAACACAGAGACTGCTGCTGTGGTTGTCCAAGGGCAGTCTGGTTGATGTGGGAATGTTATGAATCTAGAAAAAGATGTGATGGTAGGAGCATGTTAGTCTAAAAATTATTAATCCTAGGAATATATGAAACATTAAGATAAGACTGAATAGAAGATAATTCTAAGCTTAACAGCTCATTCCTGTGTTTTTTCTGGCTCTTGTATCATCGGTTGAAAATGGATTTTATTCTGTTTTCAGAGGCAATGCTTACGAACTGGTGAAAGTTAAGAATGTTGTTGTGGTCTCCAGTAGCATGGTGGTGTTTTTAACTTTTGATGCAAAGGAATGTGTGCGCGACTCTGTTCCAGAGACCTTCCTTGCAATGGTGTCTGTGAGGGGGGTTGGGGGAGGAGTGAGGGAGTGCCTACTTAAGCCTGATCACGACGCTGATTGGGGTGCTAATGAGGATAAGGGGCTTGTAAATTATATCTGGAAGCCGAAAGTGGTGCAGAAAGTGGAGCAGTTCCAAATGACAACTTTTTGAGGTGCTACTGAGGATAATGATGGAGGATTCAACTAGTATATATGTCTCTTTGGAGCATGTGGTGTAACAAATCTTACAACACCATGTTCAGTGTTTTAAATTTCAAATGAATTTGGATTAGGGAGGATTTAAATGACAGTATTATTATTTTTCACAATTTTGAAGAATGAATCAGTTTTTATCTTTAATTTTTTGGCAATGTTATTCATGCTAAACCAAGAGCGCCTGAGGATTAAAAATTATATTCAATTTTAATCGATGAAAATAGGAAATTGATTTTTATTTATATTTTGGGCTTTATTTTAAGACAAAGTTTCTTGTGAGACATTTTGAGGTGTGTTAAAATATGTCAATTATATAAATAAGGTATGTTTAATGGAATTATATAAATAAAGTATGTTTAATGGTTGTTAATGTATGTTTTATAAAGTAATGATTGATAAATTAAAGTGATTTTAGTGTTATAATATGATTCATTATTGACATACTTTAACTACAAATAAATATATTTTACCTATATAATAAGCATATTTTAGTAATGAGTGGACCCGTCTCACAAGAATGTCTATATTTTAAATCAATCTGTATAATTTTTAGTTTTTAAGATAAATTTTAATATTTTAAATATACTTTTAAAAATATAAAATAATTATTAGAGTTATTATGTATTTAAAAAAAATTAAATAAAAAAGGGCTTTAATTGATAAAAATACATAGATCAAGAACTAAAATTGGATTCTAAAATTTTGTCAGCGAGATACTAAATATGAGAAATGCAATAAAAAAAGTATTGGAATAGGTTTACTTATAAGACCATTTTTTATATTTTACAGATACAAAATTGAACAAAAATTACAAATCCAAAGATGTTTCTTCGATTCAAATTATTCTTCCTTGGGATTTCGTGACGTGCCCCCTGCAGTATGTCATTTTAGGTGGCATCATCCTATTAATTATGACAAATAAAATTCATAAAATTATTCTAACGATTAATGCATGCGCATGTATATTAAGAAACTTGTTTTAGGTTCAATTCCATTTTTTAACACTTGCTCTTATGAATGAAGCATTATTGGCTATGAATTACAAAACACATAACAAACAATATATGTTCCTATTATTAATTTCACACAATCAATATTACAAAAACCAAAAAATAATTCAATGAACAAGAAGAGACAATCTCATGATCTCTCTTACAAAATAACAAATCCAATCACTCACTCAACTATGTAAAGAATATGTATGTATAAAACAGAATGACAAGAAACGACATCGTTTATTAGACGACTCAATAGTACTTCAAGGCAATAGCTCCAAGAACAGCCAATAGATGCAAAGGTGAAATCCTGTGAGAAACCTCTGCAGCTGATGGTGTCACTCCCGCCCTGCTACTCGGTGTAGCTCCACCGGTGGTGGTGGTGGTTGGTGCCGGTGGAGTTTTTCCGTCTCCTGGTGATGATGATCTTGGTGACAGAGCTTCTGGTGGAGCTAACCCTGCATAAAAATCATTATTAACTTAATTGTAATAAAATCTAATCTTTTTTTTTTGTTCTAATATAGTGGCTTGATCCCTGATCACCACCTGTTGTAGTTGGAGAAGGTGCTGCTTTTGGGGAGAGAGACGGCCCGTTCGCAATAGGCCCTGGAGCCGGAGCTGGAACCGGAACACCAGCAGCTGCAAAGCAAAGATCATCAATGATCAATATGGACTCACTCAATTTTAGTCAAAAGTTGAATAAATCATGATCACAAATACTTGTGTAAATCGGGTCACGGTGTAAGCCCTATGGTCCCCCTTCCAATCCTATACTCCCTCCGTCCTGTTTCAATGTATACGTTTGCTTTTTGCACGTTGATTAAAGAGTATAGTATTTTAATAGATAGTGGGACGGAGGGATTATATCACAATTGTCCCCACATCCAATACTAATACACCAGCCCACTTTACATTAAATATTACTCCATATATTTCCACCCACTATCTATTCAAATTCTATACTCCTTAATCAATGTACAAAAAGCAAACGTAAACATTGAAACATGACGGAGGGAGTATACCTTATGCATTGCTAGGGTGTTTAAATTAAGGGGGACCACATTATTTACAAGGGTTTATGATTTAAACCCGGTTTACAAGAGACTAACTCATAAATGATATGTAAATGAAGAGAGTTGATGACCAGACCTTTGCATTGAAGGGGTACACCGGGCATGTTACACGCGCGGGGCAGAGACATGGCGAGGGTACGATTAATGGGGATGTTAAACGGGACGCTGCCAGTGGCGATAAGGCAAAGGCAGTCCTTGCCACTGCTCATGAGGGTGCTAAGTGAGTTGCAGCAATCTGAGGTAGGGGAAGTCCCATTTGTGGTGCTGTTGGTGACGAAGTTGATGCAAGGGGTGAACGTCGTGATCATAGAGGGCGTGCAGGGGGTCGTGATCTGCCCGGAAACGAGGGGGAGAAACGACGTCGTTGCTGCGTAGAGTGCTAGAACTGAGATGATCAAGAATCTGAAATCCATAGAGATCAAGATGTGTGCTTATAATGTTGCTTTGGAATTGAATTGATGAAGGGGGGTTGTAAATGAAATGTTATTTGAAAGAGAGAGAGAGAGAGATTAGTGATTCTTGATGTGGGAGAGAGAGAGAGAGAGAAGAGTGGATTTATAGATGTGGAGTTTTGGATTCATAAAGAGTATGGAGGGAAGGAAAGTTGGAAGTGAAGTGGGGATTTTGGCTCAACTACTTTTAACTAAATTGTTGGGTTTGTGATTGGGGGATTTAATATATTTATTACACTTGTTGTTTCTTGCCACGTGGCATTTTCTTCTGTCTTTTCTCGAGGTAGAAGGAATACTATGTTTCACCGTGGTGAAAATCATCACTTTGAAGATTGGATTTCAAGATTATGTTATTTAAGCAAGTGGGTTTGTGTTAAGAAATTTTTTTTTATTTGGCATTCGATAGTAATATAAATTATTTTATTTTTATTACTCTTGAAACTACATAGATTAATCAAGTCACAACTTGAATTTATCTTTTCCATCCATCCCAACATTTTTTCATGTGTAATATAAAAATAAACGTATAGATCGTATTAGATTGCTGCGTAATGTATACAATGAATATAAAATGGAAATTTATTTTTTCATATGTAATATAAAAATAAACGTATAGATCTTATTTAGATTGCTGCGTAATGTATACAATGAATATAAAATGGAAATTAAAATAGTATTTTGTAAAAGAGCATTACATTAAAATTGTACTATTAGTAGAAGAAAGAAAAAAAAAAGAAAAAAAAAAGAGGTATGAATTTCAATTATAAATATTAAGTTCCTAAATAGGAGTATATTTTCAAAAGTATTATATTTTGAGGTCAAGAATTCAATATCCAAATTGGAAATAGATAATTGGAGCTAATTGCTTCGCCACAAATGGAATTTCATGTGCGATCTTTGTGTTTATATTTATTTAGATGACGCTTGAAAGAAATAACTTAAACTTTTGCCTCCAAATTTCATAATTATCTAGATTTAACATCATTCTATTCTATGCGTCAGTTATTCAATTATACAATATATAAATAAATGATACCAAGAATTTGAACTGCATACATAAATTCATGAATTTGAACTTACATACATACTTAATATATATAATTTAATTTTCATCTAATCTTTTAAAAATGACAAAATATTTCTTGCATCATATACAGAATATAGTGTTAATTATATATTACACTTATAATTCTACACTATGCTTCATGTTATACCTTTGCTTTAAAAAAAAAAGAAAAAAAAATCACCGCATAAAACAATAAATTGGTCGAGATTTAATCTAATTAAAAGACAAGTGTGTTATTAAAGTCAAAAGTGTGACTAGTGTTAGGTAATCAGCCAAATGGTTTAATTTCTATTACGTGCATTATCCCTCTTCATAAAGACTATGAAACTATTAATTAATCTGCATCTTATAAATATATCCCACATACATAAATTATGCTACAGATCATATACTCCAATTAATTAATTTAAGAAATCAGGTTTGAATATGATGATATATATGTTTGAGGTTTAGAATATCATAATTTTATTAGGTGAAATGATACATAAATCCAAGTGCATTAATTAGTCGGTAGGTGGTGTATGATTCTTATTTTGAAATAAAAAGATTTCATTAGTAAAAATTATAATACTCATCTAATTAAAAAAGATATAATAACACGTACAAAAAATAATATTTTCTCCGTCTCACCATAGTTTTCACATCTCAATAAATTAAATGTAAGGTGTGAAAACTGTACTGCGATGGAGATGTAATATTTTTAAGAGTTTAAATTTTGTTTTGTCTTGTAATATTTGAGAATTAAATTGAGAAAAAAATCGACAATCCAGATTAGGGGTGTCTCCCCAATTAAAATTCCACAAATGAAATTGTCATATCAAATTAAAAAATAATACTCCCTCCCCCTTACATTATCTTTCATAATTCGGGAATAAAAGTTATGACTTATATATCCTGCCAAATCAGTTTTTTAACATAAAGAAATTCATAGAATACCTACAAAATTAAAATTGTAAACAAGAAAATCACTTAAATTAATATCACAAAAAATCCAGGTTCTTGTATTTTTGTTCTAGGATTTTCAATGAATATTTAAGCATATTCCTTTAATTTCCTGGATAATTCAGCTTGCTATTTACTTGTATGAATGATTCTTAGACAATTTGTTATTAATTTCGAATTTTTGCTTTTATTTTAATTTGTGCTTGATGCTGATTAATAGGGTTCGTCGTCAATTTTAGGTTACAGAGATAATTAGGGATTCCTCCATTTAATTTACTGTTTTAATTAATTTTTTTAAAAAAAACATTTTCCTGTTAATTAATTAATTTAACTGCCAATTTATTTGTGTTAAAATGATGTGTCAGCATGCCTCACATTTTATTTGATTATAATATTTCAAATCGTCTATTTCAATCATGTCCATTTCTCTTTTGGAAATTATTCAATTTTTTTTTATAGAATTAAAATTTATGTCATTCCTTTATGTGATCCCTTGTAGTACCTCCCCAATATCTTAAAATATGTTTGATCATGACATAATTTATTCATAAAATTTAATATTTATCTTTAAATTTTATTATTAATTATTTTAAATATATAATTATATTTTTAATGTAATTATTACTATTAAGAATGGTTCTTTGAACCCGAATTCAAGTATTACAATCAATCTCATTTTAATACATCATAGACGAAGTAAATTGCAACTCTTACCTCATGCAATGCACAATTTCTAGTTTACCAAAGTACCACCTTATAGCATGCAATTAAAACTATATAATAATCCAAAACATAATTAAATAACAACCACATTCCTACTATAAATAATCCCTATTCCAACCCCAATAACAACCCCCCACCCCAAAAAAAATCAATCTCTTTGGCTTCATTAGATTTTTTATAACAAATTAAAAGAGTTAATCAACTTTGAATCAATCAATGGGGCCAAAAGGGATTGAAATAGGGGCAATGCTTGTAGCCATATTTGTGGTTCTATCAGGACTATCCATGGCTCAACAACCTGGTTGCATGAGTGTGCTCATGGGCATGGCCTCATGTCTCAACTACGTCTCCGGCAGCGCCTCCGCCCCGTCCCCATCGTGCTGCTCCGCCCTAGCAAACGTCGTCAACACTCAGCCGCGGTGCTTGTGCACCATAGTCGACAATGGTGGTAGCTCGTTGGGGGTTACGATCAACCAAACGATTGCGCTTGGCTTGCCTAGCGTGTGCAACGTGAAAACTCCACCGACTAGTCGATGCAACGGTATGATCATCTGATGATCTTTTGCAATAAAATTCGTTTTTGTAAATTGTATGCATGACAATTATAATTAGCATAATAAAGAAAATACTGAAAACCTAACTCGAATAACAGTTTTTTGCGAAAATAAATTAATAAAATTTGTGTAACGTATAAGGATAATATTTCTCATGCTATATGATGATATAGTTCTTAATTAAAAGTGTTAATTTGCGTCATTTTAGTGTGTTGTAATAATATATAGTATATTGGTATTTTTTTTTTTTAATTTAAGCCATGAATTGTTTGTTAATAGATTAAAATGTTCTTTTAAGGCATCTAGTATATACTTATAATGAAAATTTAAGTTTTCTGTTATGCTTTTTTGTAAAGCTAAATAGTAAGAGTAATAGCAAAAACTATAACTATGAATGTATAAATTTTTTTGGTCTTAAATAATGTCTCTTATATATGTATGTCGTGGCTTGAAAGAGTACTGGAAAATAAAAAAGATAGTAATTATTATTATGGTTTGTATATGATTTGAGGATACCATTTACACTTTTTTTTTTCTCTCTAGTATTCGAAAAAATGACTTCATGTGGATTCCCATAAAGAAAATTTTTTCTATACTTTTAATTACTTTTTAAAATATAGGCAAACACTTGTGTTGAAGGGTAAAACTTAATTTATCGATTATTCAGTGATATATGAAAAATTAGTTTTTACAAAAATGATCTATTATTATCTTTTGAATGCAAAATAGGAGCACTATTACTCTTCAAATTCTTGTATCCCTAATTTAAGAATAAATTCTTCAGTACATGAAAAATTATTCTTTGGAGATGAGCTATTAATTACTCTTTTTGAATAAAAAATATACTCTTAAAATTTTGATATTTTGTGATTTTTTTATTCTTGTTGGGCAAAATTTGAGAAGTAATTTCTTTTTATTAGTAAGAGTAACAATTTCTCTAAAAATTAATTTTGCAAAAAACAGAATTTATAGTGAGTCGGGTTTACATCAGAGTCACTCTAAAATAATAATATGGATGTATATCAAAATATATTTGATAAAATTATTGAATTAGGGTTTAGTTTAGGTTGGTGAAAATGAATTAATGTGAAGGAGATGTTAATTATGTGATGGTAATCTTAATGGGCCCGTGGGTTCTCCAGAAAGTTCACCTCCCGAATCTGGTGATGGAATTTCTCCAACTTCCTCTGTTACAGGTAAATAATTTCATGCTTACACTACACACACAATAATTAATTTTGGAATAGATTCATAATTTCCATGTCATTATTAATGCAGAATATTTTTGTGGAATTAGTATTACAGTATCACCAAATCAATTAAATTCGATATTCCATGTGAATAAAGATCTTCTTTTTTTTTTAAATATTATTATTTGACTTTATTATGTCTTTCAATTGAATAATATAAGGGTTTTTCTTTTCTTTTTTTCATGAAGTTTTAATTAAATCTTAAATTAAACAGAAGCGTTTTATTTCTATATACAAGTTATTTTCCCTCTATTCTTTTACTAAAAGTTTTTTAGATACACAAATAATAAATGGATTTTTATTTTTTTAAGAGATTCATAATTGGGTTACTAATAAGGAAAAGAACTTAGTTATAAAAATATAATAAGAGGACTCGTGCCCAATTCAAATTGAGTGAGGCTTGTGTGCGCCCGGGCGCACGAGACACATTTCGTGCGCCTTTAAAAATTTAGTATTATGGGTAAGGTTACATTGTTTTGGTCCAAAATGTATACACTTTAATTAATAAAATGTACACCTTTTGTTCTAAAAGGTATACATTTTTCATTAATTTTTTTTCTTTAGAAAATAAAGGGTACACATTTTTATACTAAAGACAATTTAACACAAAATTTTAAAGGCGCACGGAGTGTTGTTCATGTGTCCAGATACACATAATAATTTTCTTTAGAGAATAAAGGGTACACATTTGTATATTAAATGATATACAATTTAACACAAAATTCTAAAGACGCACGAAATGTGGTCGTACGCCGGGTGCATAGGAGTTTTTGCCATTCAAATTTAACTTTTAAAATGATGTTTCACATTTAATTTAAGTGAATAAAGAAGATGTTTAGGTAAAAAAAAGTGATGCTCTTAAGAAATATATTGAGCTAGTGCAATGATTACAAATAAGTTTTTGTGCATTATAAATTAAATATCGATAAATAGACGAACTTTACTTATTTGAAGGGTTATTAGGATATTGGAGTCATAAAAATTTGATTAGAGTTGAATTTAAAATGTGTGTATTTAATATATATATATACTCCCTCCTCCCTCCGTCCACTGATAGGATATCCATTTTGCCATTTCGTTCATCCAATATAAAGATATTCATTTTCCTTTTTTAGTAAAAGGGTTACACATTAGCACTCATCACTAATACAACTATTCATTTTATATAAAATAATAATACTTTCTTAATTCAAGTATAAAAAACAAATAGTACTACTTGAAATGAAACAATTGGTTAAATGAATTTTGTAGGGTGAAGTAACTCCAACGTGTTTCGTGAGTACCAATAATTTTTCTGGTGATAAATAAATAAACTGAACTTATTTCATTTGTCAATATTCTATTTCCTTAAAAATATGGGAAAGCAAACACCGTTTCACAGTGGAACTATTTTAGACTTTCGTAATTAATTATCATTTCTTTCAAATTAAAAATATTATTAATTTTTTAAAAAAATATTAATTTTTTATTTATATTATAAATTATTATATATTTATCTCCCGACTCGATTCATTTACAATCTAACAGGATCTAAGACCACTCCATCAGTTGGCGCAACCTCAAGCGGAAGCACTACCAACATCAACCTTGTTGCGAATATCCTTGTGTTCATCACAGCTGCTTGTGCCTCTGCAGGAATCAACAATATATTCTAAATTAATTATATGTGTGTGGGGGTCTTATTTATTAATATAAGTTGCTATATTGTGATTTCCCTATTTTAAATAATTAATAGTTTGTGAACTATTATCATATGACGCCAGTTTAAATATTAAATGTACCTGTGATTTGTCTTATAAAAAGTGACTTAAGTAATTGAATGTTGTTGTGAGTAATGGATTTATATTCTCTCTCTCTTCTTCTTCACTTTTTTTTTTATTATTTTTTATTTATAATTTATTGTAAAAGATTATACTTAAAACATGGATGTATAACACATTAATTTTCAATGTGATTATGGGTGATATAACCACTTCCCCTTCATAACAAACCTTGTTGATACTGCCGTCAGGTAAACAAACTGAAACTTTAATGTTAACATCTGTCATGTTTTTCACTAAAATGGCATCAATACACATATGCCTACTTGCTCTTATCAAAAATCGAGCATAATTCAAGTTCCTCTCATCTTGTCTTTGTCTTTGACGGATTGAGTAAGCTCTAAAAATTGCTGTAATAGAACCTGCAAATTAGGTGTGCCTTTATCATCTTTGTTCTCAAAGGTAGATTTCTACTTAAAATTCGCAGAGTTAGCAGCAACATTTTTAGATTTCTTTTCCCTTAGCTCACACAGGGACAGGGGTAAGAAATAAAAAATAAGAAATATCACAAAGAATAAGCAATTAATTCGATTCGATTAATTTATGTAGTGCACGAGCTCTGGAAATGAATTGGATCCATTATGAAAAAAGTGAGAACTGGGCCAATATATTATACATCCATAGAGGACCGCCCCAATTATCCATATTCCTATTCACTTTTCTTTTAAGTTTATATGTATAGCATTGAATTTGGGGTTTAGGTTTGTTTCTTAATATCAATTTTGGTTTAGATAGGCTAAATCCATTTTTAGTCCTCAAATTTGGTAATTTCTCAAAATAATATTTTTTGGTCATTTTTTTGTCATTTTAGTCCGCTTTTGGTCTTTTTTTCCACTTTTGGTCCTCTAAATATGTCAAATAAGGACTAAAAGTTGTCAAAAAAGATCAAAAGTTGACCAAAATGACAAAAAAGGGACAAAAAATGACCACTTTAAGAAATTATCAAACTTGAGAACTAAAAATGGATCTGGCATATACCAGAGACCAAAATTGATATTTTCTCTTCTTCAATTCATCGTTTCAGAAAAGGATTTCCCTCTGTTTCTGTGTGTGATGGAAGCCGATTGGCCGGCATTGGAAAGATGTGTGCAAATGCGAAACGGTCTGATTACGCGGTATGTTAAATGTAAGTATCCGTGGGAGGAGGAAGGGAATGAAATTGTATGGTTCAACTTGTACCCGGGCAACGTAGATCTTGAGACGGTGATTTGTTTTTTCATCAAGTGCGTACTACCAGGGTATGTAATTCTAATCTATGTCCTCAATTAATTCTCATTCTTAATTTTCCCCTTAATTATTATTGTTAATTGTTAATTTAAAACCACTTAGGGATCTGCCCGAACTCCACTCATTTGCGTATGGTGCTTTGCCCATCGCTGTTGCTCATATCTCCCAAATGGTAATTGCGATTTACTCTTGGATTTCTAGTTTTTCATCTTCCTAACCCCTAGATAAATCATATGATATAAATTTGTTTTCTTTTGAACAATTTGATGAAATTCTCTCTAGTATAGTTGTAGTTCTTCAACTGGTTTTCTTCCCTTCCTTCAAATACCAGATTTCATTCATTTGTGGTTTCTAGTTTTTTCTTTCTGCTCCTGTCACCTAGAAAATCTTGTTATTATCATTACTTTGTTATGTGTTCTTTATTTATTTTATTATTATTTTTTGTAGGACGAATTAAAAGTGATAATTTTTTTAATAAAAATTATGTATGATTAATGAAAAGTGATAAACTTGAATATAATTTATAGCAAATACTTGTCTTGTGTGATAATATTTCAATAAAAAGTGATAAGCTCAATTGGTGAAATGTTCACCCCTCCATCAATATAAGTTGGAGATTCACATATTAGCTCTGGTGTTCACCCCTATCTCTTTGTCCCCAATATGGATGTCCAAACATATTCCCACTTTTATTTATCTCAACACAGGCATCAGCAACTTATCTTCCTCCCATCATCAAGCTTGTTACATTTGCAACACTCTACCTTGGCTTTTGAAATATTGATAACTCCTTTCTCCTCACATCTCCTATTCGATTCCACCAAATGAAGTTTTACTCATGAACAACTTATCAAGAGCCTTGCAGTGCAGTTCACCAATGTATGAGGATGATATGATTCTTTATTAGAGCGAATAGTTTCACACAAAGATCACCACTTCTTTCCTTCTATCGAATATTCTCCATCTTTTCATCATAAGTTGTTAACATATTCATGCTTGGGCTTAACATGACCACCCACCAGTAGACTCCACTCCCACACTCTTAAGATATTCCCCATTAACATACTCCAATTAGCACAATAACACTCGAAGCTAGGAATCGCCAGTTTCTCAAAGCTCCCTTGATCTGTCTTCATTTGTCCTTGATGCTACGAACACGGAGACTTTTGCTGTGTTTGTCCAAGCCCATTCTGGTTGATGTGGGAATGTTGTGAATCTGGATGAATTTGGGAAAGAAGAATGATATTAGAAAAAGACCCCTTATTGTTATTATTACCATTTGGAATCAAACTGCAAATAATGTGACGGTAGGAGCATGTTAGTCTAAAAATTATTAATCCTATGAATAATTGAAACATTAAGATAAGACCGAATAGAAGATAATTTTAAGCTTAACAGCTCATTGCTGTTTTTTTGCTCTTGTATCACATGGATTTTATTTTGTTTTCAGACAGGCAAAGCTTACGAAAGGGTGAAAATTGAGAATGCTGTTATGGTCGGCAGTAGCTTTCTGGTGTTTTTAACTTTTGATGCAAAGGAATGTGCTGTTCCAAAGACCTTCCTTTCACTAGTGTCGAAGATTGATGGAGTGCCTACTTAAGCCTGATCACGACGCTGATTGGTATGAGTGTTTGAACTCCCCCATTCTTCACTATTTAGCGCTTGGGATGGGATCATCATTGCTTTTTATCTTTCTTTTTTGGGCAATGTTATTATTCATGCTAAACCAACGGTACCAGGTGCGATTAATGATCTATTTCAAAGGAAATAATGAATAATGAATTATTTCATATTAAATAAATTAGGAAGGAAAAATATAATTCACTCAAAAGGCCCAATGTTCCAACACAATTCTAAATATGTAGTAGCCTATGTAACAAAGTTAACACGACTACAAATGAATGAAAGACTTATCTTGCAACTTGCAAGCGATACAAAGATTAAAAAAAAAAAAACATTCCACATTTCATTCAACCAGTAAATATAGTAGTAGTACACTCATGAGATCCCAGAAATGTAAGGAAATTCTCAATCTTCATTTGACACATTACTCGTGTGCAACTTAATTTTACATGTTGCAATAACGATAATTTTAATCTAAGCATGTGAAATCTAAGCCTGAGCTTCCTGGATTGGCATGCTCAAACTTGCCGAGCAACCAGCAGACATATTTTCACATTAAATAAAATTGAAAATCAAGATCAATAATTAAGTAAAGAGAAACTAGTGAATATAAGGACTATATGTTGGGATAAGCTGATCCTAAGAGACAAAATAAAGAAAAGCACAACACAAGAATTTACGTGGAAAACTTCAAAACCGGAGAAAAACCACGAATCGAGAAAATACCACTATGCAAAAAAATTTTACAATCACATAGAATATCTCTTTCCCGACCCCAATACCTACACTCTTACAAATTTTTTGACCAATTCACACCTTTTCTCATTCTCACAATCGAGAATACGAGAAAGAAATTTAAATAAAACCAAATACAAAGATTAAAGTATATTTGATTGGTGCACATCTCACCAATTCACACATTGTTGCAAATATCCTTGTATTCATCACAGCTGCGTATGCCTCAATAGGAATCAACAATATATTTTAAATTAATTATATACTACTATATAATTAATTATATGTGTGTGGGGGTCTTATTTATTAATATAAGTTGCTATATTGTGATTTCCTATTTTAAATAATTAATAGTTTGTGAACTATTATCATATGACGCCAGTTTTATTATTAAATGTATGTTTGATTTGTCTTATTAAAAAGTGATGTTCTTAAGTAATCGAATGTTGTTGTGAGTAATGGATTTATATTACCTCTCTCTCCTTCTTTCCATTTTATTTATTTTTTATTTATAATTTATTGTAAATAGTTCCTTTTATATATTTTGTTATTATGATGCTTATTTATGTTGAATCAAATTAATTAAAAAAGTGTTAAGATTGATTATTGATCAGTACAATTGCGTTTATGGATGCACATTTTTATACATACTTAAAAGTCCAACTTACCAGCTACATTTTTGCATTAAAAGGATTTACTTTCCCAATAATTCCATTTTTAATTTTATAATAATAATTAACCGAGTTAAAATCATTTTTTGTCTCATAACTATAAGAAATTTTTGATTATGTCCCAAAAAAGATAAAAATTTTAATTTCGTCCAATAACTCCTGAAATAGACCAATTTTAGTCCAAAAGTCGTGGGAACCCCATTTTTTGTCCGAAAATTGGGGCTTTCCGGTAAGATAATCCTATGTGGCAAATGAGATTAACATGGACAGCTCTCTCATTTGCCACGTAGGATTATCTTGCCGGAAAGCCTCAATTTTCGGCCAAAAAATGGGTTCCGGTGATTTTGAAATCAAAATTGGCCAATTTTAGGAATTACGGGACGAAATTAAAATTTTTATTTTTTTTGGACAGAATAAAAAATTCTTTATAGTTATGGAAAAAAAATGATTTTAACTCTAATTAATCATTAGATATATAATTCAAAAGTATCACGCATGTTCAAAGTAATGACGGGTAAAAAACCGTTAAAGGTTTTAACGTGTTTGATGATTAGGTTGAATTTTAATCACTGTTACTTAAAAAGTGGTGATTAAATTTAAGTGAACTAATTTTCTTACATTAATTTAACCATACTAATTTCTTTAAACTAAGTTAGACATTTTTTTAAAAAATTTTATTTTTACCCTTGATTTCAAGTAAAATATACATAAAATATATTACTTCTATTTCATAAAATTTTTTACATTTACTTTATATTATTACTCCTATAAGATAAATGAAAGAACTTTATATGGTACGGAAGAGTATAAAATATGTAAAATCAATCCTATTACCAGAGAAAAAATATCTATCATGTATAGTGTGGTCGAGAAAAAAAATTGATTTCTAAAAAATAAAAATAATAATTATAAACATCATTTGTTTTTCCTTTGAAAATTAATTAATGTAAATTTTAAAAAAAAATGAATTTTTTGAATTACACACAATCCCTAGCTAGCAACTTTTGGACAATAGAATAATTTGCCTACCATTGGAATGACAAAATGAAAGAAATTTAGCAAACAATTGTTTTGTGCCCTATATAATTTGCTTAGGAATAAATAACGCTACAATATTATCAACTTGAACAAATTCTTAAATTCAAATATTTTCATGTACGCTACAACCTTACAAATAACATATAAATAAAAATGAATAAATAAATAGATAAATAAATAAATATTGCTAATTGAGTCAAAAAGAAGGTTGTTTAACCACATAACTAACCATTTTACATTTGTTTGTCTTAAAATTGAACATTTCTCCTCAAGAAAATACCTTTTGATAACAAACAAATATTCAATGACTTCAAAAGTAGGAATAGTTGGTAAACAACATCACCCCCCACGCCACCCCCATCCCCTCCCTCCCCCCCCCCCCCCCCCCCCCCCCCCAAAGTCCACATTTGACCCCCCATTCTTAAGACCCTATATATACACACACAATCATACACAAATACCCCATCAAAAGCCAAATATCTCCTCATCCCACAAGTACCTCAAACTAAATCACACAAAATACAAATGGCACATCAACAAGTCTCAATGAGCTTAACCCTAATCCTCGCCACCATTCTCTTCGTCGGCACAGCCACCGCTCAGTCAACGGACTGCACGAACGTCCTCATTAGCATGTCGCCTTGTCTGAACTACATCTCTGGCAACTCCTCCACTCCATCCTCCACGTGTTGCACGCAGCTACGTACGGTGGTTGGCTCTCAACCAAAGTGTCTGTGCCAAGTACTCAACGGTGGTGGCTCCAACCTCGGCCTCAACATCAATCAAACTCAAGCCCTAGCCTTGCCCGGAGCATGCAACGTCCAAACTCCCTCTCCCACACAATGCAATGGTAACATCTCGTCCTAACTCTCAATTTTTTTTTATCGGACAATATTAGTTATTAGTATAGTTAGTAGTCAGTTCATCAAGCACCTATATATATACTTCCTCTTTCTCCAAGTCTCCTTATAATTCTCCTCCTATTCATTCACTTAACTGAGAGCTCAGTAGTCAGGTGAGCTAGCCCACCTGGTTTCCTAACTCTCAAATTTTGTTTCAAGATATGCGTGTCGTTCATCTAACATATGTATTTTTATGCAGTAGGAGCTGCTTCTCCATCAGAGTCTCCCGGATCATCTCCGGATGCTCCATCAGGTGGAAACGGATCGAAGACCATACCGAATGGAGACGGTTCGTCTGATGCTACTACAAACAAAATGGGAGTCACTTTGCTCTTCTCAATTTTACTTGTGGCATCCTATGTTTCAACCTTCACCATGGCTTGATTCTTCACTCTCTTATGATTGATTTATATATATACTTATATACAAATATTATATTGCATTTTTTGGTTTGAGAGAAGGTTACTTTGGAGATCTGTTATTGTTTATTCAATTTCTACCTATTTCATTGGGGTCATATCATATTTGTATTACTATTGATGAGATTATTTTAGCCTCTCTTTTATAATAAAGATTATTCCTTTCTTGTAATCCTCTGTGTAGTATAAATTAGCAAAATCTGATTTGGTCCCACGTACTAGGCAATATATTTAATCAAATTTGATTTCAAAGAGTAATAGAATCGAAATTCATCCTTGAAAATTCTCATCATAAACAAAATAAAACGACGATATATAATTATGGGTTAGGATTTGAACTGACACTATTTGTGGGTCAGTATTTGATCTTCTCGTTATCATGTCAATTTGATGTTGTAATTTTCTTTTGCCTCTATTTCTACTTTTGATGGTATCTTGTGGGTATTTCTTATACCGAATTAATTCGGTGAAATATATTACTTTTACAGAAAAAATAAATAAATGACTCAATAATCTATTAATAACTCAAAAATATTAATAAATGACTCATGCACCTATTAATAACTCAGTTAACCTATTAACTAGGTTAAACAAAATTTGATAAATTATAGTAATTATATGGTAAAAATAATCATTAATATTTTTAAAATATATTTCCTTAAAAGAAATTGCTTTAAAACAGTATTTATTATTATTATTATTATTATTAGATATTACTCATCTGTGCGTTGCACGGAAAGAATTAAAGTATATTACAATTATATACTTTTAAGTTGTGTTTGAATTGAGTCATTTTAAATTCAATGGATTTGAAAATGATTGAATTTTAAATTTCTTAAATTTTAAATTAATTCATTTGAATTCCACTTTGAATAAAATTATGAATTTTTAAAAGAATTTCAAATTCATTATTCAAAAAATATTTTTAAAATAGAATTTTATATATGATAAATAAAAATAATAACATTTTATTATATTAAATATTAAAATTTTATTAAAAATAATTTTTTGTGGAGGAAACTCTACCACCTAACCTATCCTTACCCACCCCCAAAAAGAAGTTTTTTTATAAAATTTTAAATTTTAATATTTAAATAATAAAAGTATTATCACCCAACCCTATCCCTTACCCACTCCCACACCCCCACCACCATATTCCACCCACGCCCATAATAAAAGAAGAATGATACCTCAAATTGAATGATTGTACCTGAAAATAAGATTAAATAAAAGTATAAAAGATCAAATAAATTAAAATAAGTAAATAAGGTTTATAGAATTAAAAAGAAAATACAAAAATCATAGAGAAACGAAAATAAGATAACAAAAACTAAAAAAGAAAAATGATAATTCAAATAAAAATGATTGAACCTGCACATAAGATCAAATATGAAAATGATTGAACCTGCACATAAGATCAAATATGAGAATGATTGAAAATAAAAATAAGATCAAATAAAAGTATAAAAGATAAAAATAAAAATAACAAAAAATAAAAAAAGAAAAATGATTCCTCAAAATGATTGAACCTACACATTAGATCAAATCAAAGTAAAATATAAAAGATAAAATAAATTAAAGTAGCTTAGAAATAGTATGAAAGTGAAATAGAGAAGAAAAAGAAGAAGAAAAAAAAAGTAAGGATTTGATTAGGTAATGAAAAAGTTTATATAGAATGATTTAAAAGAATAAACGATCGTGATTGAAAGCAATCGACATAGGAAAAAAGGTGAAAAATTATCAAAGATAGCGTTGAAATATTAGATATTATGAAAATTAGCATACTGATTGACAATTAGTAGAATATATGTCAATAATATTTTTCATATTTATCAAATTTATATTGTTGATTAAAAAATAAATAAATAATTTATTATTAGTATAAATAGAATCTATGATTGAGATCAAAAGTAATAGATGGTGAAGATTAAAATTGAAAATAAAAATAGAAATTAAGTTTGTTTATATATATATATATATATATATATATATATATATATATATTAAGCTTATTAAAAATTAGTCAAACATGCCAATAATATATCCCATTTACCAAATTTATATTGTAAAATAAAAAAGTAAAATTTAAATAATAAAATCCATTATTAATATAATTAAATTTTATGATTGAAAAATCAAATCATTATTTGGACGGTCAAGATTAAAATTGAATTATTTCTAAATAGAGTCAAATTAAAAAAAAAGTAGAAGTTTAGCTAGGTTTGTTTTTATATATGTTTTATATATGTAAAAATATGTAAAAATGATTGAACCTTTAAATTTAAGGAGAATGATTGAACCTAGAATATAAATAATATGAAAGTAGAATCTTTAAAAGAGAAGAAAAAGAAGAAGCATTAGAGGGAAAAAATAAAAAGAAGATTGAAAATAAGAACAAAAGATAGAATATTAAAATATAAAAATATTGTTCATATAATTATTATAAAGGAAACACAAAAATTGAAGAAAAAAAAGATAGAAAAAAAAAGAATGATATTTGATTGGACTTACCAATAAGATCAAAATATAAGAATGATTGAACCTAAAAATAATATCAAATAAAAGTATAAAAGAAGATAAAATAATTTAAATTATAAAAATAAGGTCTATAGAATTATTAAAAAAACAAAAAAATAGAAGAGAAAAAATAAGATAACAAAAAATTAAAAACTATAATGATACATTTAAGGAAAATGATTGAACATGCATATAAGATCAAATAAAAGTATAAAAGAAGATAAATAATTTAAATTATAAAAATAAGGTCTATAGAATTATTAAAAAAACAAAAAAAATCGAAGAGAAAAAATAAGATAACAAAAAATTAAAAACTATAATGATACATTTAAGGAAAATGATTGAACATGCATATAAGATCAAATAAAAGTATAAAAGGCAAAATAAATTAAATATATTATAAATAATATGAAAGTAGAATTTGTAAAAGAGAAAAAAAAAAGAAGCATTAGAGAAAAAAAACAAAAAGAGAATGATTGGACCTAAAAATAAGATCAAATATGAGAATGATTGAACTTAAAAATAATATCAAATTATAAAAAAAGATAAAATGAATTAAATTATAAAAATAGGATTTATAGAATTATTAAAAAAAACACACAAAAATCGAAGGAAAAAAATAAGATAATAAAAAATGAAAAAGTATAATGATACTTTTAGGAGAATGATTGAACCTGTATATAAGATCAAATAAAAGTATAAAATACAAAATAAATTATAATAGATTATAAATAATATGAAAGTAGAATTTGTAAAAGAGAAGAAAAAGAAGAAGTATTAGAGAACAAAAAAAAAAACAAAAGAATAAGATCAAATATAAAAAATGATTGAACCTAAAAATAATATTAAATAAAAGTACGTATAAAAGAAGATAAATTAAATTAAATTAGAAAAATAGGGTTTATAGAATAATTAAAAAAATACAAAAAAATCGATGAGAAAAAAATAAGATAACAAAAAAATTAAAAGTATAATGATTCCCTTAGGGGAACGATTGAACATGCAAATAAAAAAATAAAAGACAAAACAAATTAGAGTTAAAGTAGAATCTGTAAAAGAGAAGAAAAAGAAAAGGCATTAGAGAGAGAGAGAAAAAAAAAGAAAGTAAGAATTTGATTAGGTTGAAAAGATTTATATATAATTATTTTAATGAATGAACGATCGTGATTGAAAGCAAATATTTATAGAGATGATTCTAATAAAAATAAAATTGATACTATATTAATTGAAATTAAGCATATATTGATTAAAAATTAATCAAATTTATATTACTCCCTCCATCCCAGAATTTTTTGCACACTTCATTTGAAATTTCAAATGAAGTGTGCAAAAAATTCTAGGATGGAGAGAGTATTAAATTAAATCAATAAAAAAGTAAAAATTTAATAAAAAAAATTCATTATTAGTATAATTAAATTTTATGATTAATTGAAATTAAAGGAAAATCATATGTCCTATGTATATTAAATTAAATTATAATATATGAATATTAATAAATATATTAATTTAAATTAAATATATATTGATTAAAAATTAGTTAAATATACTAAAAATATCTTTTATATTTACCAAATTTATATTGTTAAATACAAAAGTAAAATTTAAATAACAAAATTCATTATTATTAGTATAATTAGATTAGATTTTGTTATTGAAATAAAAACATTAATTGGACGGTCAAGATTAAAATTGAATTATTTCTAAATAGAGTAAAATTAAAAAAAATTAAAATCAAAAGTAGTAGTTTAGGTTAGCTTTTATATATGTATAAATTATTATTATTATTATTATTATTATTATTATTATTATTATTATTAGATATTACGCATCCGTACGTTGCACGGAAAGAATTAAAGTTTATTATAACTATATACTTTTAAGTTGAGTTTGAATTGGGTCATTTCAAATCTAATTGATTTGAGTGGATTTTAAATTTCTTGAAATGATTTTAAATTCATAATTCAAAAATTAATTTTAAAATAGAATTTTATATATGATAAATAAAAAAATAAATTTTTATTATATCAAATATTAAAATCTAAAATTTTATTAAAAATAATTTTTCGTTGAGGAAACTATATCACCCAACCTACCACTACCCACCCCCCACACTCAAAAGAATTTTTTTAAATAAAATTTTAGATTTTAATATTTAAATAATAAAAGTATTACCACTCAACTCTAACCCTTACCCACCCCCAAAACCCCCGCCACCCCATTCCACTCACGCCAATAATAAAAGAATAATGATACCTCAAATAGAATGATTGAACCTAAAAATAAGATTAAATAAAAGTATAAAAGATCAAATAAATTAAAGTATATAAATAAGGTTTGTAGAATTAAAAAGAAAATAAAAAATCGTAGAGAAACGAAAATAAGATAACAAAAACTAAAAAAAGAAGAATGATACTTTAAATGAGATGATTGAACATGCACATTAGATCAAATCAAAGTAAAATATACATAAGATCAAATATGAGAATGATTGAACATAAAAATAAAATCAAATAAAAGTATAAAAGATAAAATAAAGATAACAAAAAATAAAAAAAGAAGAATGATACCTCAAAATGACTAAACCTGCATAATAGATCGAATCAAAGAAAAATATAAAAGATAAAACAAATTAAAGTAGATTAGAAATAGTATGAAAGTGAAATAGAGAAAAAAATATGAATAAAAAAAGAGTAAGAATTTGATTAGGTAATGAAAAGGTTTATATAGAATTATTTGAAAGAATAAACGATCGTGATTGAAAGTAATCAATGATATAGGAAAAAAGGTAAAAAAAATTACCAAAGATAGCGTTGAAAAATTTGATATTAAGAAAATTAGTATATTGATTGACAATTAATAGAATATATGCCAATAATATTTTTAATATTTATCAAATTTATATTATTGATAAATAAATAAATAAATAATTTATTATTAGCATAAATAGAATCCATGATTGAGATCAAAAGTAATAGACGGTCAAGATTAAAATTGAAGATAAAAATAGAAATTAAGGTTATATATATATATATATATATATATATATATATATATATATATATATATATATATATATATATATATATATATATATTAAGCTTATTTAAAATTAGTCAAATATGCCAAAAATATATCTCATATTTACCAAATTTATATTGTAAAATAAAATAGTAAAATTTAAATAATAAAATCCATTATTAGTATAATTAAATTTTATGATTGAAATCAAAACATTATTTGGACGGTCAATATTAAAATTGAATTTCTAAATAGAGTAAAATTGAAAAAAAAATTAAAAACAAGAGTAGAAGTTTATGTTTACTTATATATATATATATATATATATATATATATATATATATATATATATATATATATATATATATATATATATATATATATATATAAATAGATAGATGATTGAATCTTTAAATTTAAGGAGAATGATTGAACATAAACTATAAATAATATGAAAGTAGAATCTGTAAAAGAGAAAAAAAAAGAAGAAGTATTAGAGGAAAAAAAAAACAAAAAGAAGATTATAAGAAGAACAAAAGATAGAATATTAAAATATAAAAATATGGTTCATATAATTATTATAAAGCAAACACAAAAATTGAAGAGAAAAAAGATAGACAAAAAAACAAAGAATGATATCTGATTGAACTTACCAATAAGATCAAATATGAGATGATTGAACCTAAAAATAATATCAAACAAAAGTATAAAAGAAGATAAAATAAATTAAAATATAAAAATAAAGTTTATAAAATTATTAAAAAAAACAAAAATCGAAGAGGAAAAAAATTAGATAACAAAAAATTAAAAAAGTATAATGATACCTTTAAGGAGAATGATTGAACCCGCATATAAGATTAGATAAAAGTATAAAAGGCAAAACAAATTATAAGAGATTATAAATAATATGAATGTAAAATCTGTAAAAGAGAAGAAAAAGAAGAAGCATTAGAATAAAAAAAACATAAAGAGAATGATTTGACCTACAAATAAGATCAAATATGAGAATGATTGAACCTAAAAATAATATCAAAGTATAAAAGAAGATAAAATAAATTAAATTATGAAAATAGGGTTTATAGAATTATTGAAAAAACAAAAATAAAAGTATAAAAGACAAAATAAATTAAAGTAGATTATAAATAATATGAAATTAGAATCTGTGTAAAAGAGAAGAAAAAGAAGAAGTATTAGAGAAAAAAAATATAAAAAGAATAAGATCAAATATGAGAATGATTGAATTTAAAAATAAAATCAAATAAAAGTACGTATAAAAGAAGATAAATTAAATTAATTTATAAAAATAGAGTTTATAGAATTATTAAAGAAAACACAAAAATCGAAGAGAATAAGATAACAAAAAAATAAAAATGATACCTTTAGGAGAATGATTAAACCTGCAAATAAGATTAAATAAAAATATAAAAGATAAAACAAATTAGAGTTGATTATAAATAATATTAAAATAGAATCTGTAAAAGAGAATAAAAAGAAAAAACATGAGAGAGAGAGAAAAAAATAGGGGAAAGTAAGAATTTGATTAGGTTGAAAAGATTTATATGTATAATGATTTTAATAAATAAACGATCGTGATTGAAAGCAAATATTTATAGAGACGATTCTAATAAAATAAAATTGATACTATATTAATTGAAATTAAACATATATTGATAAAAAAAATTAATCAAATTTATATTGTTAAATTAAATCAATAAAAAAATAAAATTTAAATAATAAAAAAAATCCATTATTAGTATAATTAAATTTTATGATTGATTTAAATCAAAGGAAATCATAGGTCCTATGTATAATAAATTAAATTATAATATATGAATATTGATTGATATATTAATTTAAATTAAGTATATATTGATTAAAAATTTGTTAAGTATGCCAAAAATATTTCTTATATTTACCAAAGTTATATTGTTAAATAAAAAAGTAAAATTTAAATAATAAAATTCATTTTATTAGTATAATTAGATTAGATTTTATTATTAAAATCAAAAATATTAATTGGACGGTCAAGATTAAATTTTATTATTGAAATCAAAAATATTAATTGGATTGTCAAGATTAAAAATCGATTCCTTACAAAACTTTCAAAGGCACATCATGATGTCATAAATATAACAAGACGAGAAAGAAAACGAGAAAAACAAATAAACAAAGATGAAGAATGTAAAAATTTGGTAATGTTTCTACTTTTCCAAATTAAGAATGGGAAGACGGGTAACATTAAGCACGTAAGCTATCTTCTGCATCTGCAATCCAACATGTTCGAGCTTAAACTTAGGTTAATTTGCCGGTTTTTCTTTCACTTTGATAAACTTGATTCATTCTCGATACATTAAAATGATTCAATATATATATATATATATATATATATATATATATATATATATATATTACAAACGAAGCATAACTATAAGGATAGGAGTACTCTCTCCTCCCATTCTTATAGTTATGCTTCGTTTGTAATTTTACAAAAGGAACTATAAGGATGGAACGGAAGGAGTACATATTTATTCAGGGTTTTTTCTAGGAATGTAAACGGGTAAGATAGGGTACGGATAGAGTAATTTGATAATTTGGAGGTTTTCAAAAATTTTATTATCAACTGAAAGTTTCAAAAATTTGGTAATCTGAAAGTTTTCGAAAATTTAATAATTATTTTATGAACAATTCATAATATAAATAATAGAAGTCCGCCAATATTTGTTTTTTTTATGCTCCGCAGCTATATGCTTCGCTTTCACGTTGGTTGATTCCGTTTATATCATGGTAAAGGGAAAAATGCTTTGAATCGTATGTTTTGAAAGTGTGGTAGCTTTTCTAGGATGTGGCGAAAATTTGGGCATTGATTACGACACGTGGCGAGAATCTATAACATGAAATTGGAGATGAAACATAGAATGAAATAGGTGATCCCATTTGTGTATTTTAAGTTTTAATACAGTAGAATCCAGAAGTATTTTAGAAAAAAGGTTTATACAGAATGGGTATAAAGTTAATTTCAAAAGGGTATAATAGAAATTTTAGGGTTGTGTAAATAATAAAATAAGAAATAAAGAATTAAAGGGGATGTGTATTTAATAAAAAGGGTGTTACTTAATAAAAAGGGGTGTACGAATAGCAACACTCTTAGTCAAATCTTCTTTTTATAAATTCATCAGAAAAATTATCAATTAATTGCATTTATTTATCCATAGAATAATCATCACTCACAATTTTTACATCGATTTTATTTCTACTCTCATTTAGAAACCCTAAAAGAGAAGCAATGTGATTTTATCGCCATCTAATTTTTATTCGGTTGGTTAGTGAAAAAATATAATTTTTTTATTTATCTTCGATTTTTATTTTTGTTTTCATATGCTTTTTTTTAATCAATTACCATATTGAATTTGTTTCAATTTAAGTTAATTATTGGGAAAATTTGGGTTGTATTTGAAATTAAGGTTAAGTAATTAAGACATTATTTGGAATTGTTTATATAATTACATAATGAAATATAAATATTAATAAAAATTTTAAAATTATATTTTTTATAATTACATTAATTTATTATACATGAAAAACGAATAAGGATAGTATAACATCGATTCAACTAAAAAATATTTAATTCATTACACATAAAGAACTAAACTAAATATATATACCATATAACCTCATACATATATATTTCATTCGTTTCATTCTAATAGTTATATTTGCTTTTTGCACAGGTTACTTTTGTACGGGGATTAAAAAATTTAGTATTTTAATGTGTATTGAGGTAAGATAAATAATATTTTAATGTATAGTGGATGGTTGTATTAATGTGACGGATAAGACCCTTTGAGATATTTTAATTACTTAATTGTGTGGTCTCATACAAAAAAAAATGTAACAGTTAGAATGAAACACGAAATTTAAAAATATGTAATTATTAGGATGAGACGGAGGAAATATGTAATTATATGTGTTTATGTGTCCACGATATATATATATATATATATATATATATATATATATATATATATATATATATATATATATATATTTACTATTATAAAAAATCTGTATTTATATAATTTTATTTTAAAATCTATCTCCGAGCAGTGTACGGAATAAAATGCTTATAATAATGATAATAATAATAATAATAAAAATGAAGAGTAACTCATATACATGACCAGTTGGGTAACCCGATCAAAGGACTAAATTATTTCCTTAAATTCGAAACATGACTTATGATTGGAAATGAATTATTGGTTAAAATAATAATAATAATAATAATAATAATAATAATAATAATAATAATAATAATAAAAAATTCATCTTCAAACATCAATTATTCTCCCATTCACTTAGCATGGTGGTGGTAGAGCTCGTTATTCATGGTGGATCCGGTTAGGTTGCGGGTTTGAACCGTTTCACTCTCATTTGGTGGATCCGACGGGTTATGTGGATGTATCAACTGCATTATTAAATTAGTTTTTTTATTTTTTATTATTATTAATGAGTTACTCCCTCCGTCCCACAAAAGTTTGTATGCCTCTTCCGGCACGGAGATTAAGAAAAATGATAACTTTTAGGGGGTATTATGGTATTTTTTGGTAATAAATAAATGATAAAGTATGCTAGGTGTGTTAGGTAAGAGTGATTTTTTTGTAAATAAAGTTTATGAGAAAGAGTAATTGTGTTTGACTTTTTACTTTTTTAAGGATGTGCAAACTATTGATCCAAAATCAAAATGAAAAATGTGTCATGGATGAAATTATTATTTATCTGTGATACAAGTATACCAATACTTAATATAGGTCGTGCTTATAAAAGTGGTTAATGGAGTAAATAGATCACATTTTAGAATGAAGGAAATTTTATTATTTATAATAATTTTTAAACGCAATATATATTTTATTTTATTACTTACTATAAAACTATTATTATTTTTTATTCTTCTACAAATTATTTATAAAAAGGAATAACAAATGGCAAGTATAAAAGTTGATTCGATAATAACTTTTTTAAATATTTTTTTTAAAAATTAATATCGTGTCAATATCAAATTAAAAGATTTTTTTTTATATTTTGGACATTTTGCACATCTTCTTGAAAACTTGGCATTAAAGAATTTCTTTAAACATGGGTGTGCACTGTTAAATTTCACGCTAAATAGGGAAAATATCAAAATTAGTTACGTAAATACTACAACCTTTATCAACTTTAGTCATTTTTTTAATTGTATTTCTTACTTTTGGTCTTTTGTTGTTTAATTTTAGTTCTTTGATTCGATTTTAGTTATTTTTCGCCGAAATTTTTAAAACTCGTCGAAAAATCATGCGTGAGTTGCATGCGCTCAAAATCCCCAGTTGAAGAAAGGGAAAACGTCAAAATCTGTAAGTATGGTCTATTACAACTTCAATAATTTTTTATCGCATTTCTCACTTTTGATCCTCCGTGATCCAATTTTAGTTCTTTTTGTCTAAATTTAATCATTTTAAGTCCTTTTATATTGAAGATGGAAGTTCAAAGTATTTAGAATTCTGCAAATAAATGATTGTCTTTTAAGTAGAATGAATTGAATTCAAAGAGTTTATAGAGATTAATATGTAATTAATAAAAATTAAACTTAAAAGTTAAAATAATAATTTATTAAATTAAAATAATTAATAAAGTGATAAAACTAAATAGAGAAATAGTATAAGGATAAAATAGGAAGAGAATATTTTTTAAACTTTTATTATATTATGATTATGATCACCATATGTTTATTATAATGTATATATTGCCAAGCATATGGGACCAAATCAGATTATGCTAATTTAAACTGAAAAAAATGTTAATCTTTATTATAAAAGAGATGCTAAAATAATGTCATCAATCATGGTACAAATCTGAATGACGCCATTGAAAAGGGTATAAATTGAATAAACAATAACAGATCACCAAAGTTAACTTTCTCATAAAGCACTTGTACAACAATTATGAAAAAAAAAATTCAAACTCATTTATATGTATATATCAGGCATATGGAAGTGGAGAATCAAGCCATGGTGAAAGTTAAAACATAGGATGCCACAAGCAGAATTGGGAAGAGCACAGTGACTCCCATTTTGTTCGAAGCAGCATCAGACAAACCATTTCCGTTTCCCCCTAATGGAGAATCTGGTGCTGATCCGGGGGACTCTGATGGAGAAGAAGCTCCTGTTACGTAAAGAAAACATATATTAGATTAACAACACATACGTCTTGGAAAAAAAAGTTAAAAAATTGAGGTCAATAGAAGTTGGGACGAGTTGTTACTGATAAATGACTGTTAAATGATCACCCCATCTAAAAATTAAGCTAAGTATTTAATCAATCACTCTAACGGTTACCATAATTGGGACTTTTGCTAGGCGTTGCTCTGTTGCCATGTTAAATGAATACTTCATCTAAAAGCTTAAGCTGATAGAAAGATGTATCATTTATTATTTAATCAAGACACTTAATAACAATTACCATTGCATTGGGTAGGAGAGGGAGTGTCGACGTTGCATGCTCTTGGCAAGGTCAGGGCTCGACTTTGGTTGATGTTGAGCACTTGGCATAGGCACTCTGGTTGAGATCTAAGTGCTATTTTAAGCTGATAGCAACAAGCAGAAAATGGGGTGGTGGAGTTGCCAGAGATGTAGTCGAGACATGGCGACATGTTGATGATGACTTTTGTGCAACCCGACGACTGAGCCGTGGCAGTGCTGGTGTAAGTGTGGAGAATGGTGGCAAGGATTAGGATTAAGCTCATTGAGACTTGTTGACGAGCCATTGATCATGGGGTGCTTCTTATGATTGTCTGTATATATAGTGTCTTAAGAATTAGGGTTATTTTTGGAGGGGGGCATTGTTTACCAACTACTACTTTTGAAGTCATCGAATATTTGTTTGATATCAAATGGCATTTCTTTAGGAGAAATGTTCAATATTAAGACAAATGGAGAATGGTGAGTACTAAATTCTTCTTATTATTATTATTATAATTTTCTGCTTCATAATTCATATGCTTTGTACAAACTAGGTCTAAGAAACTAAGCAGCACTTTCCGAAGTAAGACATTCAAAATTACAAATCAAACATTAAATATCGTTCCCTACAAAACTTTCAATGGCACAGCAGGTCATAAATATGACAGACGAGAAAGGAAAACGAGAAAAACAAGTATAACAAAGATGACGAATGTACAAAATTGCTCTGGTGTCTCTACCTAATGTTTCTACCTTTCCGAATCAAGAATGGGGAGACGGGTAACGTTAAGCACGTAAGCTATCATCTCCACGGGTCTTCTAGTTCCATCTTCTGCATCTGCAACCCAACATGTCAAGTTTAAACATCTAAGCGAAGTCGAGAAAGATAAATTCCAACAGAGATAAGCGTAGTATTGAAAGTACAGGTTAATTTGGTCCCGATAAGGTACAAAAACTAGACAATAGAATATTACACTCTTCTGAAACTCTCCTCGATGTAGATAGGAAATGAAACATAGCAATATAGCATCCATTGATTTGTAACTACGTATTCTGCAACCTATGTATCTACTTTATCTTTTACATAAAAAAATGAATCAAAGTCAATCTAAGTCGAACAAATCGCTAATGATAATTATAAGAAACTTAGAAATGAAAACTTTAGCACAAAAGAAATCTCAAAAATGATATTTATTCAGTTCACATTTCAATAAAGCCTTAAGTAGTACTCCCTCCGGCCACTTACAAGGTATCCATTTCACTATTCCTGGCGTCCGCTTCAAAGGTATCAATTTCCTCTATTTAGTAAAGAAAGTACACAATATGACACACTTCTCTCTAATATTAATAACAATACTCCTTAATCCACGTGCAAAAAGCAAATAAAGACCTTAGAATTGTCCACGTGCAAACAGCAAACGGTTACCTTGTAAGTGGCCGGAGGTAGTATGTTTTTTTGACAGTCAAGCACATGTATAAGCATTGATGATCTCCATCTTAGCTCACCAACATTTATTTGGTAGCATTTAGGTCTAAATGGAGTTAAAGGCATGAGGTAAAAATTATTTAAGAAGAATTTAACTCACCCTAACGAGATCGAGAACGCTTAAATTCTTCAAGCTTGTCCCACACCTCAAGAGCTGCAGCTCTGTCCTGATGCCGTTTATTTTTGCTAATCTGGATAGAAATTCTACTAGCATTAGATAACAGATATTAGACTGAATGAAATATAGTCATCAGACTACAATATCTACAGAAGATAGGGGTTATGACAAAGAATGGAGTGAAAAGCATGCTTAGAAACTACTCCTACAACACTGACCGAAATTATCTTAACATTCCATTGCTTCACAGTTTTTGCTGATTCCACACTGTCGTCCTCAAAACGCATGTAAAACCCAAGAACTGCCATAAAATTTTGCTGAGTGAGTTGTAGAAAACCAAGGATAAATGGATTTATCACAATATGAAGCACAAAACATAATTGTGCTTGTACATCATATATTCAATATTGTACATCTATACTAGATTCACGTTCTTCTTTACATTACAGGCAATCCCAATGAGAGAAAAACAATATCCAAGCTAAATATCTTTTTAAACAGACAAGAAGTTTCAACACACGCCCTAAGATTACAATAAGGCAACTCAAATCTGCACCAATGTACACAAAGATTCAGCCTAAAACTCATCCAACACATAAGCTATGACAAGTAGATCAATGCAAACAATATTAGTTTCAAACAGAGCAGTTAAGGACCTCAGGAACAGGCAATACAAACACATAAACAACCAATGTGCACAATCATATCTTAGAGGAAAGAGAGGAACGAAGGCAGCAGTATGCATTTGGGAGTGTCTTATATGGATGATATGGAAAGCAAGAAATGGAGTTGTTTTTCGGAATGGAAATGTTGAAACAAATGGTTTACTGTTGGAACTTAAATCTCGTGTTTGGAGTTGGATTTGCATTAAAGGAGAATTCAGTTGACAACATGATTTAATAATAGTATTTTTTTTCCGTTCAAAAGAAAAATGTGCACAATCATATACAAGCAAGTTAAAGTCAATACGCCAATCAACATAACCTTAACACAAGTATGAAACTGAATTCCAATGATCAATGCCAGTATGCAAAACCAATTCAGGACTAATGGTTCACCAGAAAGAACTCACTTTTGTTAAAGATCTAAACATGGTCTTTAAAGGGCCAGTCCTTGAACTGCCACTCCTTGCCAAGCACAAACACTGCAACAACACGATCCCAATCGTCGCTTTTCAATGCAGACGGCTTGTCCCTAACCTCATAAGCTGTCACCACACGATCCCTACTGAACTTCTTCTGCACAGTCACACAGTCAGGCTTTCCTCCTTTCATCTGCTTCAACTTCACATCTGTAGGAATGAACACTCCATCCTCCAAGAACTCCTTCACATTGTATATCGTGATCAGAGTTTAAAACGCACTTGGGACCAAAATGATGGGCACCCCTTCACCAATCTTTCGCATCTTCGTTGCTTCTCCACCCACCCCAAAACCCCTACTCTCAATTCTATTCTTCGCCACTATATCGTCTTTCCTCTGCAACGCCTCCATCCTCTGTCTCTCCTCATCCCTCTTCATCGCCGCCGTCAATACGCCATAAAAATCGCGCTTCTTGAACACCAGCATTGCCTCCCTATCCTTAATCGGCTTCTCCTTCGCATTTATCAGTTAATTAAGTTAGTCCCCGTCTCTAACCCTACGGCATCCCCCGCATCGTACTGTAAGCTGCGATCGATGTTGCCAATAGGGTGATTTATATTCGAAAAATCAAGGGGGATAATTGAATCGGAAGATTGGACTTTCCCGGTGAGGTAATCGAGGAGGGGTTTCCGATCGGGGAGAGTGTCGGCGGAGATGCGGAGAGCGCGGGCATTTTGGATGTAGTCGGTGTGCTTGAGATGGTGGTTGGTGATGAAGTGAACTAGGGTTTCGAGAGTGTAGCGTCGCGTCTGTTGCACGTGCTTGGAGCGATATGAGGTTTCTATAGTGGCGGGGAAGGAGTAGTCGGAGCCAAAGCGGAATTGGTCGTCGACGCGGACTATTTTGTCGAGGGAGTTGCGAATAGTGTATTCTCGGAGGAGGGTTAGGGGGTCCATCGGAATCAGAGGCCGACGCGGAGGAATGGTGGCCGGAGTAGAGTACAGAGCTTTAGCTAACCTTCTAGTCTGAAAATTTTTTATTATAAAATTAGCAAGGGGGCCGAAATTTGTTTAACGCATCCCCAAAAATGTTTAAGATTAAAATATTTTTAATTAATATTACTTAATTACCCTTATTAAAAATATTTTACTAAATATACCTAAAATCACTAAACGTACTCTTATATTAAATCTTAAGGTGAAACTGTAACTTCATAGGGGGTGATTATTAAAAAAAATGTTAAGAAATTAGAGAGATGATGAAAACTTTTTTTTAGGCATTCAAATTTGCTGCACAATCTTAACTCCTGAACTATTAATTTGAGTAATCAAACAAGAAATGATTTCCTGGTCAATCAATGTGCAATTCATGGCTTCGATTTCACAATTGCGGATGAATATGGCATTTGGTTTTCGTCAATCTGGTAATTAATTTAGTTGCATAGCACAATAAAAACAATTTATTCCAATAGGATGTTAAACAAAAAATTTTAAGAAATTAAGTTTAACTTCTCAATTAACAAAGAAAAAAAAAAACTCCAATAAAGGAATGGAATCGTTTCGGCTCCGATATACCGGTAATAGAACATCAGCGTGAAGAATATTGTTACTCCAAAGTGATGATCACTTTCTCCAAAAAAGGATGATAGAATCTATCGATAAATAATATGCTCAACGACTGAACAACACAAGAATTTCTCTTCTTCATTGACTTGAGGTTTGAAACTAGAAGGTGTGTTGTAACGATGAGATTATTAGGTTATGGGGTGAGGAAGAAAGAGTTTGGCATTGTTTAGATTGTATAATTAAAAGGGATAAAATAGTAAATGAATGGGGTATATATAATACAAATCTTATTTTTTTTTTAAATTGTATAGTAAATGGGGTATACTTAACATTTTCGGGGTGCAAATAGTCATCCTCAATTAGCAATTTGCTATTAAGTTTGGGTTATCCCAAATAACCAATTTTAAATGTTGCAAATTATTGTAATTCATTAAATAATTTCTATAACATCTATACTAAATTATTTATTTTTTACTTAAAATACCCTTGTCCTGTTAGAATTAATATTGGAATCTAGACATAAAAAATAGACAATTAGGTATGAATGTTATATAAATTATTTGATGGGTGACACACTTATTATTAATATACTTTAATTATAAATAATCATATTTTATCTATACAAAATAAGCATACTTTAGTAATTTACTGATGGATCGACATGTCTCACAAAAAGCGTCTTTAAGTTTTTATTCATATTGATCTGAAAAATTGATAAATTAGTTTCAGGAGATCGAATAATGTTTGGGTTATTATGTGATGCATTGTCTATAGTTGATCGGTTAATTTGGTGCATCTAAAGTTTTTATAAAATAATTTTATGTTATAATACTTTATTATTATTTTTTTAAAAATTTTAATTATATTATTTAATCTAAATATTTGTTTTCGGTTTAAAATTATATATATATTTATATACATTTTTTCTCTTTAATTAATATATTTTTTCTCTTTATTTTTCCTCTTTCATCTTTATTTCTCCTCTTTCTTAAATATTAGTCTCTTGTAAATCCTTTTAAATCATGTGGTTCCTTTAATTTAAATATCATGACAATACAGCAATACATAAGGTATACAGTGTTTGTAAATATTAATAGCCTATTTACTCACCATTGGCTTATTCATTTTTGCACTTTGAGTGATTTAATTCTAACACGGAGTAGAACGTCTCATTTTAAAGTTTGCTTTATTCTTTTCAAAATTATACACAAAGGGCGAGAATAGTAAAGTGCAAGTGTGAAGCAAAATAAATACTCCCTCCGTCCCAATAAAATGCGAACAATTACCTAATGTTTATAATAAAGTACTGTTCGCATTTCATTGGACGGATAAAGTAGATTAGAATTGTAGAAAATCCAATACTAGTTGTTTCTTTATTGAAAAGGGTTTAACAATGTACATAAGCATCCCATATTCCCCCATCTTATGCAATGAGCATACGCAGTCCACTCGAAATGGTGCAAATCATAAGCCCATAAATGGCCCAAAAACCATATTTCCTACATTGCAAAAGCTTCTCAAGTTAGGAACTTATCATATTTAGCAATATCGATATTAAAAATTGTTACCTCAAATTTACGAATATATCGATAAAAATTAAAAAAATCACGAAAACTTGAAAAAAAAAGGGAAAATTAACTATTTAACTTTCAATATATTTTAACTAATTTTAATATATAAATAAAATTATAATTTTAATATAACTTATGATAAACAAATCAATTACAACATATTTAAATAGTGTAAAGTCATACAACACTTAATAACTAATACCAAAATGATAATATGTGATGCTCAAATGTAAAACATGTGATGTCATCTTGATCAAAACAATATTGGTATTAGCTCATTGAATTAGAGAAATTCTGAACATAATTCTGAATGTGTCAGGAGTATTGTTATGTACAATAAAATACTCCCTCCGTCCCGATCCAATTGGATATACCAAAATAATTGTATTTTTAATCAGTATATACTATCACATTGTGTACATGAAAGGAAACTTCTCATTTATTTAGTAGTAATAATTTTAATGAAAGTATTGTTCTATTTTTTTTAAATTGATCAAATTAATAAAAAAAATTGTATTTAGTTGGTAAATGTAAAATAAAAAATCATTAATTTATTTTTAAAAAAATGGATAATTTTTTTTTTATATATATTCTCGACATTTTAGCGATATTTCCTCGATATATCTCGATATTTGAAAAAATTTGAGGTACTCTCCAAATTCGAATATATGGTGGAAATATTGTTGAAATTTTAAACCTTGTTTTAGCATACATCACTCTTTTGTTTCCTGCAGTTAAACTTTGATTTCCTATAGTCAAACCTGATGAAGAAGATGATGTTGTAGTAAAGGCAAGAGAACACATTACTCACCTTTTGGTTAGGCAATAACGAGGAACCCCATTGGTGTAACCTCGGAAGTAGTAGAACCGTAGGAGGGTGTACAAAGCTCCAAGTGATGCAGAAATCAGAGGGTGCTTAAGGCCTCCCACCATCATCAACATGAAAAAAAATGGGCATTAATTCCACTGGTACCAATAAACTTCCACTTCCATGACCAACAGTTAAAAGGATTTTCCTAAATTAAGCATGTGATTCAATTCGAATATTAATCGTATTCCTTATAAACTACATTTTCCAAATTCATCATCTATACAGCATAACAAATTACAATCAAATTGAATTCGAATTTAACTTTCTACCCTGAATTACAAACAGGGCCACCAACCTAGTAACGGTTGAAGCGGGAGGCGTTTTTGTTCTCAGCTTCTTCAATGGCGTACATGGTGTTAGAATCACACAAAATTACGCCTCCAAATTCACAATTCTAATCATCATCATCACACGAAACAGAAAATTACTTCTTGCGAGCTCTGCCAACTTGCTTAGCCATCCAGAAATGGAGGAAACAAGAACGAAAACAGGGCCCTTCGGGAATGATTCCATTGATGCCGTCTGATTTAGATCTGTTCACAAAATGCAGAAATCAGATATTTTAATCCACAAACAAAGAGCTTATAAAACTACGTCGTTCCGATCCGAGTAAGTGGGCTTCAGCTTGGCTGATGATCTTAAGTTTGCTTGTTAATAGTGTAAATTTATTATTTATTAACCAAAGAAAATGAAGAAGAGAACTAAATGTTAATTTTATTTGGAATTGATTGATATACACTTTAACTCTTAATTCCTAATTAATTTGACAAAATTAAATGTTAAATGATTTTAAATTCTATATATGCATACTCTCTCTTCACAAATTATTGAATTTAAATAGTGCGACCTTCAAATTTTGTTACTAAAATAACATTTCATGCACTAATATTAAAAAAAAAAAACATTTATAGACAGATCAACCGAATGCTAGTGCTTGTGTATGTAAATAATTTGGATGTAGTGTAAAATGGGTATAGGATAATCTTATTTATAGACTTTAAAAATCAATTCTCATATTTATAGACAGGTTTCTATTTTATTATTGATTGTATTCACATAAATATTTGTCACTTATTTTATTGGGCTGTAGTCCAAAATTACCGATTTACCATATATACACGTAAGACTAATTTCAAATTATTGTTTAATTGATGAGTTAATCAATATTAACTAATTAAATTCTCCAACAATATATAAATTAGATGTTAAACACCTGTATAAGATCACTTCCAAATATAAAGTAGTGCTGTTCTCATGCCAAGAACGTTATATTTATTATTAATTACTTGGATTATTTTATTAAAAAAATAAAATAAATGGTCTCCTACGTCGTAAATGCCTAACTATTCCATTAATTTTGGCGGGTTAAACATTTTGTTCCACGTGAAATTATTCCTATTTAAAAATTATAAAACTTATATTTCGGGTTGTTATTAATTGATTTGAGCTCACATATAACCTAAATTAACGTAGGTTGAGGGTTATATATATATATATATAATATGTCATCCATTCAACTTTATTTGATGTAAGAAAAATAAAAATCCATAATTTTGGTGGTGTGAATTATATTCCACTTGTCTAAGCACCGCCGTCTAATCAGGATCCTGTGATAAAATAGAATTACTGTAAAATAAAATTTCATATGCGCATCTCTTAAGGCCTAATTAAAAAAAAAATGATGATAATAAATAATGATAATAAACAACAAATAATTTTTTTAATTATTCATAAAAAATGTCTAGAAATTAATTTTTTAAAAAGTTTGATATAATTTTATTCTTTAGTACATTTTTCTACTAATAAACTTTTTTTTATAATTATCCATGAAAAATATTTAGAAATTATTTTTAGAAAGTTTGATATTTATTTTATTCTTAGTACATTTTTCCTAAAATATCTTTAAATGTATGTATATTTATATTTCCTAATTTGATTATAAGCTTCTTCATCATTTCCTTCTTGGGGATTCTGACCAGTTCTGGCATCGATTCCAGTTAAACCGGTAGAATCAGCCTGTCCAATCCGAAACTGAAATTATTATATTAAAACTTTAATTGATAGAAAAAAAATCTAGTCTTAATAATTTATCTATTTTTCAAAATTTTAATTAATAGAAAAAATAATTAAAACTTCTAAATAATTAGAAAAAGTAATTCAAATTTCTAAATTCATAGTTTACCTTACCCTTTATTTATTTATTTTTAATTGAAAATATTCATATGTTAATTAATCTAGGTTTAATTTTGCCAAATTTTTAGTTAAAAAAGGAGTTGTTATTGAGTTCTGCTCGTGGATTAAGAAATTAATTTCTTGTTTCTTTAATTTATGTAGTTTCTTATTTCTTTAATTAATTCTTTTTTTTTAAATAACATAGAGAATTACTTGCTGATTTAATTAAAAATATACAAAAAGTTAATTAAGTGGAAAAATCAGTGGATAAAATGCTGTACATCACATCTGTGGCTTTTCCCTTCAACAAGTAATACTTTCTCAAAACCCCTTCTTTCTTAAACCCCGCCTTCTCCACCACCCTCTGCGACGCCGGATTCTCCACCGCCACCACCGCCTCCAATCTCTCCAAGTGACCCCACTCCTTGAACACCGCCTCCGCCGCCATCTTCACCGCCCTCGTCGCCACCCCTCTCCCCCAGTATTCCGACGCCACCACGTACCCTAGCTCCGCCTGCATCTGTCGTTCCACCCGAACGGGCTCACCGATATCGAGCCCACGGGCTGGCCCGACACGCATATCGCTTTCATCCATGGGTGTTTGACATCGATTTCGAGGAAGTACTGAATGGCGGATTCTTTGGTGGTGAAAGCGGGCCACGAGCAGAATCTGCTCACGTTCTCGTCGGTGTACCATTTCACGGCGGCGTCGGCGTCGGCGTCGGATATTTCTATTGGCCGGAGGGTGACGCCGGGATCGGAATGTTCTGCCATACAAATTGGGGGAAGAAAAGAGGGATTTTTTTAGGTATTGATTCTTGGCTTCTGTATTCCTGTTTTTGTAGAAATTTGTGTATTTCTTGTTGGATTTCCAAAATGAATATCAAGATATTTAATTTATATTAGAAGTAAAATGGAGTACCTTTTTACTTGTTAATTAAGAAATGACATGGAAGCTGCTCACTTTGCTAAGACACCATAGTTGACTCTGGTTTTCACTTTGCCAAGAAACTACTCCTATTAAATGAGAAAGAGAGATTACTTTTCCAAGAAACTTCTCTACACCCAATCAAACTCATCTTGAGTTGCTATGAAATTAATAATCCTCTTTAGCCAAATATAGATCCATAGATAATATTCTGATGTTTTTGAAACTGTATGTATAGTTCTTTGATAATTTGCATCACCACACAGAGCTCTAAACATATTTGAACCCAAAGATAATATTTTTTTACTGTAAATTATGTTTAATCTCGTAATCTAGGACAGCCAGTTTTGTCTTGAGTGTAGACCTGTGGCTCGCTGACTATACATGTGTCTGAAGCTCCATTATTGACCTCAAATCAAGTCATATAGCTTGGTCCCCTGTGCCCCATTTCAGGCCCTTTTAAATCTTATCATAATTCACTCACTCCTGTTTCATTGATTTTTAAATGGACTTCTCTAGAATCTCTCTCCGACCATTCAAACTGTCTGATGCTGATGACTTTCTGAAATGGGCAAGTGATGATAAGGTCACTCAATACCTAAGATGGAACACTATCACCTCCAGAGAAGAAGCCTTGAAGCACATCCAAGATGTCGTCATGCCTCATCCATGGCGCCACTCGGTTTGCCTTGATGACCTTTCCATCGGTTACATTTCCGTCCGGCCAGAATGCGGTGGTGATCGGCATAGAGCCCATGTTGGATACGCAGTTGGAAGTGATTACTGGGGGCTAGGTATTGTCACTGTTGCTATGAAGAAGGCAATTCCTCGGTAAACTTAAAAGTTCGGCTCGAGTTTGACTTAGGAAAATAGGTAAAGCATAAAATTAATTATCAAATTACTCAAGCTCAACTCATGTTTGCCTCGATAAAAACTTGTTCAGACTTGATTGCTTATCAAACAAACTTATACATATATTTTGAAGCTAGATGATATTTCAAATAAGTTTGAACAGTTGAGTCGAATCATTTACACCCCTACTTATACAGACATGGGTAGGTTGGGGGGTGGGGGGTGGGGGGAGCTATATCTCTGAGGAGAGAAGGCTGAAAACCACCGTATCTCTTGACTTTCCCTTGACAACCATATGCTTTCTAAGAACACCTTCTCTAACAAAACCAGCTTTCTCCAAAACCCTCTGTGATCCCATATTATCCACATCCACAAAAGCTTCAACCCTCTCCAATTCCGGCCACTCGTCGAAGATCACCGAAGCCACCATTTTCACTGCCTGCGTGGCGATCCCTTTTCCCCAGTGCTCATGTGCCAGCACATAACCAAGCTCTGCCTTGCGCCTCCGGTCACCAGACTCCGGGGAGACAGAGATCGACCCGATGGCACGGTTATCGAGACAGACGGCTCGTAACCACGGATGAGGGATGGCGATGTTGGTGAGGTAATCCAGGGCCTGATGTTTGGAAGTGTAGGTATCCCATAAGCAGAATCTGCTCACTCTGTCATCAGTTGCCCACACCATGAAATCATCCATGTCTGATAACTGGATTGGCCTTAGGGTGATTCTGCATGATTCTTGATCACCTACTTTTGATTCTTCTGATCTTGATATACTTTTAGACATGTTTCTTATTTTCACCCCTTTTTTTCTTTTTCTCTTTATGATTAGAAGAATACAGGGATGCTTATCATGGGAGTAATTTGTTTGGACAGCAAGCAAGAAAGAATATCAAGTCAATATATCAAATCAAAGTTCAACTGTCTAGTGCAAGTAAACAACAACTTGATTAGTGGTAGACAAGGAATATATATATAAATAATAAAAAGTTTATGGAAGGTGGCAATATTTATATTTTTCATTTTAGTTAAATTAATCATTTGGGGAATAAATTATACGAATGATTAATCACAAAATAAAATTAATTCAAATAAATCATTTTCTTTATTTTCCTTGCTGCAGCTTAGAAGCATCAATGGGCTTATAGATGGGCTGACTATATCAAAACGAACGTTAAATGGGCTGCAATTTTGTATCAACATGCTAATTTCCCCTCCCAATTTTTTTTTTCATTTTTTAATATATCCACATAGTAAAGGAAAACAGAAAATGTAGAACAACATGAAATGATTTAATATATCTCCATGAATTCAAACCGATACTAATATAACTATATACTACTATGTATTAATATTATATTCTAATCTACTACAAATTAAAATAGTATTATATTTCAAATATAAAAGTAAAAGTAAATATTAGAGGAGGGAATATTTTTTTACTATACATCCGTATGTAAATGACATCTATATATAGTTTTTCTTTTTCTTTTTTCATAATAAGATGTCACATCTTGTGCCATGCATATTTTATGGCACTTGCAGGTCAGTTCCTATGAACATTTTTTTTCTTGTGTTTTTTTTAATTAACAAAATCTAATTATGATTAATCGTCCGCATCAGCATGGCCCAAATACTTTATGATCGACATAGTGATGATGTTGGCACATGAAAGATAATTAAATTACTATGGGCCCATCTGTGGGAAGAAATATTTTCATTCTTTTTAGGGTTCAACTCATGTGAAGTGACAATTCCAATCATACCTTATCAATAAAATAATGTCATGATATTGATATGGAAATATATATATATATATGAGAGAGAGATGGATTCTTAAAGAAACTCGATAATATTTAAAGCTAATAGTTTTACGGATTTGATTTATGATCATGAAAGTTAATATTTTATTATTTTGATCGTCTATTCTAAAAGTTTTTTTTTTTTATAAAAAAATTTAACTACAAAATGAATTAGAAGAAGATGAAATCGAGTTGGTTTGGATGGGGGGTTTAAAGATAAGGTGACAAGTTATTATCTACAATGACGAATGAACTTTTGTGGTTTAATTATTTCTATATTTAGGAGATTCTTGAGTTTTTCTAATTAGTATGAGTGTAATCTCGTTTAATTAAGTAGTGCAGATGTGACGAGTTGATGTGATAACCTAATGTCGCGTTTTAAAATTTGTGACTTAATGATATTAATGTAAAATTTCATGTTTTGCATTAATATTTTCAGGCAAATTATAGCATGAAGCTGGATGCAACCTTGCACCAAGATCCAATTAATTTCAATGACCTGACATATATATTCATTCTTGACCTAAATTTTCTTTTTTTTTACCCAAATTTTTATTATGTGTCCCTTTCTCTCTCTATACCTCAATCTACATCTTCCCCTTCTCTCTAGACTCTATATCTCAATCTTGTGACATATCTTCATCAGTCATGACTATGGTAAGTGGATATTCTCTATTTTTTTTTCACAGAAATTAATTTAGTTTGGACGGCATCAGTGGGTGGTGCTTTTATTCTATTAGCCCTAATTTTCAATTTGACATAATGATTTTCTCTTCTAACCTCTCTTGCGGAAAATCGAGTAGAAATTTAGGTTTAAGATATGGCAACCTCAGTGAAATTGCGATAGTGAGTAGTTTTTTAGAACTTTTTTATTAAAGGAAACTTACTCTTTTTTATTTGATTGATTTCAAAAAGAATCATTTCTTGTTAATGTTAAGGATTTCCATGTCTGTGATAAACAAATTCACGTTTTGATATTCATTTTTAATGACATGCAGTATCATTTCTTCTTCCTTGATTGTTATGAGTTCTGTTCATGTTGAAATTTTGTTTCCTTATATGGTATAGATTTAAGTAAGCAATAGTATAAGTTTTATCGTTTAAGTGTATAAATTTTAAATTTATTGTGCAACTGTTTCATTAATTTATAAAAAATTTAGTATAATTACATTAATCATTAGTGATCTGTAATGATTTTTGTCCAAATTTGTGTAATATTCATTTTCTATATGCAGGTCTATTTTTGGAAAAATGAAGAATGATGATTTGCTGAAGATTTGAACAGATCTAGTGCATAAAAATTTGATGGCCTATTCTAATCCTTTTATTCTGGGTCTCCCCTTTTAATTTCATTTCATTTGAAAAGGGCTAGATGTTCATAAGGTTGAAAAACCAATTGTATAAGTTTTAGTGACCAAATGTATAAGTTTCAAGTTATATTGTATTTTCTTTAGAACATAGTATAATTTTGTATGTGTATATGAATTTATTCTAAGTTCTAAAACAAAAGCGTATCTAATTATAATTAAAGTTGATATTAGATGCACCCATAAGTATATAATTTTTTATTTTATTTTGTATACATGTTATTCTATTTTGTATAGGTGTTTCTTAATAATTGTATACTTTTTTTACACTAAATTTTTTTATTAAAAATACTAGCATTCATGTATGTATAATTTTTTATTCAATAATACATACATATTTTTTAATAAATGTATATTTTTTTACACTCAATTTTTCATTAAAAAAAGTAACAATTAAATTGTATACATTTTTGTTCATAATTGTATACGTTTTTATTTATATTTATATATGTTTTTTAAGGTGGGTGCACCCTGTGCACAGTATAATTAGCCATTATAATTAAATCCTATACAAAGTCGATACATGTTGTATAAGTTTTGTACTATAATGTATAGGATTCATGTTGTATATATAAGTTCATGATAATTGTATACATGTAGGTTCATATTGTATAAGTTTTTTAATCATATTATATAAGTTTATAATTATCCTATATAAAATCGATTTATGTTGTATAAATTTTGTACTATATTGTATAAGTTTTTTAATCATATTGTATAAGTTTCTGATTATCATATACAAAGTTGATTCATGTGTATAAGTTTTGTACTATAATGTACAAGTTTTTTTTTATTGTATACGCAATTTGTTTATTCTGTATTAATTTTGATTCAATAACGTATACATTATAGGCAATCTTGTATAAGTTTATGATTGTCCTATACAAAGTCTTTTCATGTTGTATAAGTTTTGTACTATATTGTATAAGTTCTTTAATCATATTGTATAGGTTTCTGATTATCCTATACAAAATCGATTCATGTTTTATTAGTTTTGTACTATAATGTATAAGTTTTTTTTATTGTTATATATGATATTTGTTTATTTTGTATTAGTTTTCATTCAATACTGTATAAATTTTTATGGACAAATATATTACTTTAATATATACTTGTAATTATACTTGTATAGATGTAAATACATTATTGAATTAAAAGTATTACATTTATTAATCTCATAAACATAATTAAAATTCAAAATTTAATGAATCTGAAAGACATCTTATAACCTGTATCTAAACCTTGTGTGATTCCTAATCAATTTTGATACAAAATCATTGAATCTGAAATCGCTATATAACAATGCTAAATATCAATGAAGAACGGTAAAACTTAAGAGAATTTTCCAAAAATAAATAAATAAGAGAGAGAGATAAATAAAGTTTAAATCTATCTTTGAATCCATGGAAAATCCATTGATGCGTGGAAGCTTCGTCAGATCTATGTCATTCTACAAGTAGATCGAAGAGGTGTTGGAACGACGACGAAACAGTAGATGGAGCAGAGAAGTGGTGCGACGTCGGTAGGTCGAAGAGCAGATCGGCGTTGGAGATGTATAAGATGAGAAAGCATCTCTGGAAAGCGATGAGTAAGAGTGGCGGTGCGGCGACTTACGGCGCAGAAGAGACTAGAGAGATGGAGAAATACGTTGAGAGGGATGAGGATTGAGTTGCAGAGTGAGAGGCGCTGAGAGAACGAATGAAAAATTATTAAATTTAACATTTTATATGATCCATTTTAAAGTGGGTTGACCCGGTGTGCTGTTTAGAATATTGACTCTTACATGTGAGACCATCTCATTATATACTTTTTTTTTATTTATTATATTGTTATTTTTATTACGGATGTTATATTTTTTTTAAAAAAATAATATTATCACTTTTTATTTATGCTAAAAAAATTTCATGAAACATTTTTCGTTAGAAAAGATATCACTTCTTATCTTTCTTACGGGAAACATTTATGTAGGAAACAATCTCACACATCCTTTTCCTATTTATTTTACTAGAGTTTGAACCCCTTACGTTGCATGAGACAAAGATATTCTAATGTTATTTAAACTCGAAGAAGAAGCCTAAATCATGTCTTTTAAATAAATCATTCTATCTCCACCCGAAGGAGAAGCCTAGTAAGACCCGTTCCGTGCATTGCACGATCATGTATTTTTATAAAAATAACTTTATCTTGACTAAAATTTTATCTTGTGAAATGAGAGATACTCCCTCCGTCCCAAACAAAGAGATGCATTTATTGTACCTTTTGTGAGAGTTTTATGAAGTCAAACGATGCAGTTTGATCGGGATGAATGGAGTATAATGTTTATAGGGGTATGTTTTAGTTTATAGGGGTATAATTTGATAGATATAATATTTTAGTGTATCATCGGTAGTTGTTATGGATACTCCTATAGTAAATACTTTTTTTAAAATAATAAATAATTATGTTTATTAATTATGTAAGATACTTGCTTACTCCTATTTCTTAATATTCGTACCCATGTATAAATAAATATCATTTAAAAATTAATATTTTAAAATTTTATTACAATATTTGTATTAATCCCAAAGTCTTTTATCAATACCCGTAATTACTCATACTCATTTAATACTATTTTTTAAAGTATTTTTTTATTGATTAAAATTAATATTTTGTATCAACTTATACTAATGAATTAATTGTTACGTACTTATATCCATTTAAATATAAACTACTCATATTCGTAACCGTTTCATTAAAAAATATATATTATGATACTCATACACGTCTCAAACTCGTTTATCAATATCCGTTGATTACACATACTCATTTAAAATTATTAAGTTGTTAGGACCAATAATATTAATTCAAAAATATTAATAATAAAGAAAATAATTTATTAATGAATTTATTGTTACGTACTTATATCCATTTAAATATAAACTTACTCATATTCGTACACGTTTCATTAAAAAATATATTATGATACTCATACTCATCCCAAATCCGTTTATCAATACCCGTTGATTACGCATACTCATTTAAAATTATTATGATGTTAGGACCAATAATATTAATTTAAAATTATTAATAACGAAGAAAATAATTTAATAATTAATTAATTGTTAAAACTATATTATAATTTCAAAAAAATCATAAAAAAATATATTATGATACTCATACCCGTCTCAAACCCGTTTATTTATACCCGTTGATTACACATACCCATTTAAAATTTTATGATGTTAGGACCAATAATATTAATTCAAAATTATTAATAATGCAGAAAATAATTTAATAATGAATTAATTGTTAAAACTACATTATAATTTCAAAATATTCGTAAAGGAAATTTTAATTTGTTAACAATGAATAAAATAATTTAATAATGACTTATAATTGTTAATACGACATTATTTTAATTATAATTACAAAAATAAATCATAATTTAAACTTAATTGTTAGTGACATAAATAATAAATTAAATTTTGCTCAAATAAATAAGAGGAAAACTTAAAATTTTAAAATTAAAATTACTTAATGTGATACCCGAGTTTCTCAATACTCATGCGTCAATATAATTTAATTTGTGTTATGTGCATTTTATAATTATGTGATAATTATGTGGCAATTATGTGATAATTGTTTTACATTTTAATTATCTTTACATTTTATTTGAGACATACGTGATAAACATGTTGACAATATGTGAATATATGGGTGCATAAATATTTATGTGCATTAATTTAGATATATAAGTAAATTATTTTATGCGAATAAATATATTATTTCTTAATTATTAAGTATCACACGTGTTCTCGTAAGAATAATAGTGGGTAGAAAAATGTACACGTATGTATTATATCTTAGTTATTAAGTATTGCACGTATATTCGTAATGAATAATAATAATAATATAGTACTTACTATTAATAGTAAGTATAATAATAATAATAATAAATATTACTTACTATAAATAGTAAATACTAAATATAGTAAATAGGTTGTGGTGGTGAAAGTCGTAGATGCCTAACACCCAAAACCATCTACCTATATAAATTTCCCTTGGCAATTGACAAGCAACATCATCAGAGACTGTGAGCAAAAGAAAAAAAAGAGAGAGAGAGAGAGGGAAAGGAGAAAGAGAGGAAGAAAGGAAGAGGGAGAGAGAGGAGAGAGAGAAGGAGAGAGGAGAGAAAGGAGAAAAAAGGGAGAGTGCCGGAACGTGCTTGCCAGGACGGGAGATAGCAGATTAGTTACAGTCCTTTACGGGGTTTATATTACTGTCGGAATCCAGGTTAGTGGAAGTCCAACTACAATGCATAAACATGCTGTTTGTGATTATTTGTGATTAATATGTGATAATTATGCAATGTGTTATTTTTGATTAGTTTAATTACGTTATGAATTATTTGGAGATTAATTTGTGATACGAGCTGGGGATTTATGTGATTTGGGGAAAGTAGGGTTCATATTCAACTATATTATTTAAAAATTATTTGTGATAAATTTGCAATACAAGTTGTGGATTTATGTGATTTGAAATAATATCATCATCCTATATAAATCTGTATGGTTGGAAACTGCTGAAAATATATTTGTAAGGCTTGAGAAGATATTAATTATAAGAATCTGTGGGATCCGAGGTGAAGTTGTTATTTCAAAAGTGGGTCTGTTCAAATTGAAGTTAAATTATTGCTTTATTGTGATTAAATGTTGATATTGATATTGTAAATAATTTGTGATGCACATTTAATTGTTTTGGGTGCATATCATGCATGAACATGAAAAGTGTTTTCCTCAAAATTAATAAGATATTAATGGTGTGTGTGGCCACTATATATGCATCTCTGTCAGGGTTCGGAAAAATAGTTTCCGACACTTTATTAGGGGTTCGGAAAAATCATCCCCAACACTCTGCCAGGGTTCGAAAAAAAATCATTCCCGGTATTATATTCAGGGATCGGAATCGATCCGATACTAAGTGTGTCTATTGAGCTCATTTGGGGTGCATACCATAAGTGTGTCGTGGGGATCCCGCAACGTGAACAGTTTTCAAAATAAAAGAGATCAACTAGAAAGATTAGGAAGTAGGTGATAGAGAACTAAATGCATTATCATGCACTAACATGCATGATTTCTACTTACTGAGATTTTTGTCTCACTAGTTTATGCATTGTAGGTGAGCATGTTGATGATTGAGTTTGTGATGTGACTGTGCAGGCTGTAGAGTTCCTACAGGGTTTTGAGCGGATGTATATAGATGACGACATGTTGGGCTATATCGTGGGTTATTTTGTTTCCGTTAATATTTTGTTATGTAATATAATAAGTATTGTCACAAGTTTGTCTGGTTTGAAGTGGTATCAGAAACCAGTTACGTATGTTGAACTGGTGTGATGGTGTTGGTTATAAACATATTATGTGAAAAAAAAAATTTATGCAGGTTTTTATAATGATGATGTTTATATTAAATAGTATTTAAATTATAAGTTGTGTAAGGTGGGTCGTGTCAGAGTGGTATCAGAGCACGGCTTAGGTCCTGCAGACTATCTATGTACATGAGCTCATTCCTTTGGAGCACAGACTTGCGTGTAAGTGTTATTTTCATTCTGTGTTGTTATATGTCTTATAAATTATATTGGCCATGTGGTGTAGGAAGCATAGTTAGGAGACAAAATGGTAAGGGCTACAGGTGAAAGTTTTGAAGGGGATAGGACTGCTGAGCAAGCAGCACCTACTGAAGAAAATAATCGTGATGCGGTGATTACTCGACTAATAGAACTAGTTGAGCGCCATTCCCAACAGATACAACAACTGATTCAGCAGAGAGATATGGGTGGACAACCAGAGGGTAATGCAAATCAAGATAGACGTCAAGTAGAACGCGTGGAAATGGTTTGTAAGAGGTTTTGAAAGTTGAGCCCTCCAATATTTGAGGATGCAGCAGACCCCACAGATGCAGAGGATTGGTTACGCATGGTGGAAAATATGTTTCAATACAGTAGAAATCCAGATGGGGATAGAGTGTTGTGTGCTTCTTTCATGTTACGAGGAAGTGCAGGCCACTGGTGGGATACGATTAAAAATATCGAGGATGTCACGACTATGATATGGGAAAGGTTTAAGGAGTTTTTCAGAAACAAGTACTTTACGGCACCAATGAGAGCCATGAAGATGAACGAGTTCATACAGTTGAGGCAAGGTGGCATGTCAGTCACAGATTACCTTCGTAAGTTTGAGCAGTTGTCGAGGTTTGCTGAACATATAGTTAGTACGGAGGCACTGAAAGTGGAGAGATTTGTGGAAGGCTTAAGGCCTGAACTTTACAGAGATGTGAGTATGGCGGGACTGCATGGAGCAACATACTCACAAGTTGCAGAAAGGGCTCAAATTGCTGAGCAAGCGGAGATGAGGATCAGACAAGCGCAGGCTATCAGACGTCAATTTCAGCAGAAACCAGTGCAGCAGTTTGGGAGAGTTGATAAGAGGCCGATGCTATATCAGAGGCCGAAATCAAATGTTCAAGTGGAGCAAGGACAGAGACGAGGAGAACCCAACAAGCGTCCCAAATTCGATCAGGGTTAGGTGCCACCGGTGCCGCCACTACCTATATACCCTAATTGTCTTAAATCACATGGTGGAGAGTGCTAAATTCTCCGAGAACGTGTTACACATGCGGGGAGAAAGGACATGTGACTACTACTTGTCCTAAGAAAGGGAAGCAGACACAGCAAGAAAGAGCTCCGGCTAGGGTGTATACTTTGACGCGAGAGGAGGCAGATGCGAATCCCTCAGTTGTCACGGGTAAGTTCTCTGTTTTTGGCACTTCTACATATGTGCTATTTGATTCTGGAGCAACACATTCATTTGTATTTACTGAGTATGTGAGGAAGCTGGGTGGAACACCTAACTTGATAGAAGCTAATTATGAGGTGATGATACCTTCTGGTGAGTCAAAGCAAACTAATCAACTTCTGCGAGATTGTGTTATTCCTATTGAAGGAAGACAACTCCTTACTAATTTAATTGTGTTAAGTATGAATTATTATGATATCATATTGGGCATGGATTGGCTGTCAAAATACAGTGCTACAATAGATTGTCAAAAGAAGAGTATCATTTTTCAACCAGTGAAAGAAGAACCGTTCACTTTTGTTGGAATCAAGAAAAACTTCAGATTTCCGATTATATCAGCAGCAAAAGCACAACGGTTGTTGGAAAGTGGTTGTGAGGGGTATCTGGTGAGTGTAATGAATGTTGAGGGGCAGCAATGTCCAGTTCTCGATAATGTACCAGTAGTTCGGGAATATCTGGAGCTATTCCAGATGATCTTCCAGGTTTGCCACCAGACCGAGAAATAGAGTTTGTTATTGAGCTACAACCAGGAACTGCTCCTATATCTAAAGCGCCATACAGAATGGCACCAGCTGAACTGAAAGAATTGAAGATACAGCTACAAGAGTTGCTAGACAAAGGATTCATTCGACCTAGTTTCTCACTTTGGGGAGCACCAGTTCTGTTTGTTCGAAAGAATGATGGCACATTGAGGATGTGCATTGATTATCGGGATCTCAACGAAGTTACGGTGAAGAATAAATATACAATGCCTCGCATTGATGATCTGTTTGATCAGTTACAGGGTGCAGCTATCTTTTCGAAGATTGATTTGCGGTCGGGGTATCATCAGTTGAAAATAAAGAAGGAGGATATTCCAAAGACTGCATTCAATACAAGGTACGGGCACTATGAGTTCTTAGTAATGCTGTTTGGATTAACAAATGCTCCTGCAACATTTATGGATTTGATGAATAGAGTATTTCAGAAATTTCTCGATAAATTTGTGATTGTGTTTATTGATGATATTCTGATTTACTCTAAGAATAAGGAGGATCATGCTCTATACTTGAAAAAGGTGTTAGAGATTCTGAAGGAAAGGCAGTTGTATGCGAAGTTCAAGAAGTATGAGTTTTGATTTGACCGAGTTGTTTTCTTGGGACACATGGTGTCGGGAGAAGGGATTTCACTGGATCCATGTAAAGTTAAAGCAATCCATGATTGGCCATAACCCTCAAATCCCACTGAGGTTCGTAGCTTTCTTGGTTTGGCAGGATATTATCGAAGGTTTGTTGAAGGATTTTCTAAGATTGTTTCACCATTAACACAGTTGACCAAGAAGAATGTGAAGTTCACATGGACGGAGGCATGTGAACAAAGTTTCCAAGAATTGAAGAGACAGTTGACATCAGCACCTATCTTAACTATTCCTACGGAGACAGGAAACTTAAAGGTTTAAAGTGATGCTTCAAAGAATGGTCTTGGGTGTGTATTGATGCAGAATGTGAAAGTGATAGCGTATGCATCCAGACAGTTAAGGGAGTATGAGAAGAATTACCCAACTCATGATTTAGAGTTATCCGCAGTGGTGTTTGCACTCAAGATTTGGAGGCATTATCTGTATGGGGAACGTTGTGAAATCTATACTGATCATAAGAGTTTGAAGTATTTTTTCACTCAAAAAGAGTTGAATATGAGGCAAAGAAGATGGTTGGAATTGGTGAAGGATTACGACTGTGTTATCAATTATCATCCGGGAAAAGCCAATGTGGTTGCTGATGCATTGAGCCGAAAGACAATACAGTGTGTAGCTGCTATGACCATAAATCAGAAACCAGAGTTGTTTGATTTACAAAGAATGGGTGTGGAAATCATTCAGGAATGATCGTTGGAAGCAAGGATGGCAGCTCTGACACTTCGACCAACTTTGATGGATAATATTCGACAGGGCCAACAGGAGGATAAGTTGTTTGACAAGATAAAAAATGATATCAGCTCTGAAAGGTCTTCTGAATTCCAATTAGGAGATGATGGCGTGATTCGTTATGGAGGTCGATTATGTCTACCTGAAGTGGATGACATTCGAAAAGAAGTGATGGCAGAAGCTCATTCAACACCGTACTCTGTACATCCAGGAGCTACTAAGATGTGTAGAGATTTGAAGTCACATTATTGGTGGTCAGGGATGAAGAGAGATGTTGCTCGATATGTGGAGCAATGTTTGACTTGTCAGCAAGTCAAAGTCGAGCATCAGAGACCAGCATGAACTTTGCAGCCTTTATTTATTCCAGAGTGGAAGTGGGAGAATATCACGATGGATTTTATTATCGGGCTACCGAAGACAGTGAAAGGTCACGATGCCATTTGGGTTATCGTGGATCGATTGACTAAATCAGCTCATTTTCTTCCTATTAGCTCTACGTATTCCATGGAACGTTATGCACAGCTATATATACAAAAGATTGTCAGACTCCATGGAGTACCACGTACCATTGTGTCAGAAAGAGATACGAGATTCTGCTTTCTGGAAGAGTTTACATAAGACATTGGGGACACAGTTATCTTTCAGCACAGCATTCCATCCACAGACAGATGGCCAATCAGAGCGTACAATACAAATCTTGGAGGATATGCTCAGAGCGTGTGTGTTGGATTTTCAAGGTCAGTGGAGTAAATTTTTGCTTTTGATAGAGTTTTCATACAACAATAGTTATCAGTCTACTATCGGGATGGCTCCATATGAAGCATTGTACGGGAGAAAGTGTAGATCTCCAGTTTATTGGGATGAAGTTGGAGAGAGGAAACTTTTGGGCCCAGACTTGATTCGTGAAATGTCAGAAGCTGTTACCCGTATACGAGAGAAGATGAAAGTTGCTCAAGATCAGCAGAAAAGTTATGCAGACAAACGGATGAGAGAATTGGAATTTGAAATGGGTGATCAGGTATTCTTGAAAGTATCTCCAATGAAGAGGATAATGCGATTTGGAAGGAAAGGGAAACTCAGTCCAAGATATGTTGGTCCGTTCACTATCATTGAGAGAGTTGGCAGCGTTGCCTATAAGTTGGAGTTACCAGCATCGATGTCTAGAGTACATGACTTGTTTCATGTGTCTGTGTTGAGAAAGTATATTCCAAATTCATCTCATGTTCTCAGACAGGAACCAGTTGAGTTGAAAGAATATTTGAGTTATGAGGAAGTACCAGTTGAGATCTTGTGGCGAGAAGTGAAGAAGCTCAGAAATAAAGAAATACCATTAGTAAAGGTGTTATGGAGAAACCAGTTAGTTGAGGAGGCCACTTGGGAAAGAGAGGATGAGATGATGGCTAAATATCCAGACCTCTTCAGGTAAGTAAATTTCGAGGACGAAATTTTTATAAGGTGGGGAGGATGTGATACCCGAGCTTCTCACTACTCATGTGCCAATATAATTTAATTTGTGTTATGTGCATTTTATAATTATGTGATAATTATGTGGCAATTATGTGATAATTGTTTTTACATTTTAATTATCTTTACATTTTATTTGAGACATACGTGATAAACATGGTGACAATATGTGAATATATGAGTGCATAAATATTTATGTGCATTAATTTAGATATATGAGTAAATTATTTTATGCGAATAAATATATTATTTCTTAATTATTAAGTATCACACGTGTTCTCGTAAGAATAATAGTGGGTAGAAAAATATACACGTATGTATTATATCTTAACTATTAAGTATTGCACGTATATTCGTAATGAATAATAATAATAATATAGTACTTACTATTAATAGTAAGTATAATAATAATAATAATAAATATTACTTACCATAAATAGTAAATACTAAATACAGTAAATAGGTTACGGTGGTGAAAGTCGTATATGCCTAACACCCAAAACCCATCTACCTATATAAATTTCCCTTGGCAATTGACAAGCAATATCATCAAAGACTGTGAGCAAAAGAAAAGAGAGAGAGAGGGAAAGGAGAAAGAGAGGAAGAAAGGAAGAGGTAGAGAGATGAGAGAGAGAAGGGGAGAGGAGAGAAAGGAGAAAAAAGGGAGCATGCCGGAACGTGCTTGCCGGGACGGGAGATAGCAGATTAGTTACAGTCTTTTACGGGGTTTATATTACTGTCGGAATCCAGGTAAGTAGAAGTCCAACTACAATGCATAAACATGCTGTTTGTGATTATTTGTGATTAATATGTGATAATTATGCTATGTGTTATTTTTTATTAGTTTAATTACGTTATGAATTATTTGGAGATTAATTTGTGATACAAGCTGGGGATTTATGTGATTTGAGGAAAGTAGGGTTCATATTCAACAATATTATTTATAAATTATTTGTGATAAATTTGCAATACAAGTTGCGGATTTATGTGATTTGAAATAATATCATCATCTTATATAGATCTGTGGGTTGGAAACTGTTGAAAATATATTTGTATGGCTTGAGAAGATATTGATTATAAGGATCTGTGGGATAAGAGGTGAAGTTGTTATTTCAAAAGTGGGTCTGTTCAAATTGAAGTTAAATTATTGCTTTATTGTGATTAAATGTTTATATTGATATTGTAAATGATTTGTGATGCACATTTAATTGTTTTGGGTGCATATCATGCATGAACATGAAAAGTGTTTTCCTCATAATTAATAAGACGTTTCCGACACTTTATTAGGGGTTCGGAAAAATCATCCTCAACACTCTGCCAGGGTTTGAAAAAAAATCATTCCCGGTATTATATTCAGGGATCGGAATCGATCCGATACTAAGTGTGTCTATTGAGCTCATTTGGGGTGCATACCATAAGTGTGTCATGGGGATCCCGCAACGTGAACAGTTTTCAAAATAAAAGAGATCAACTAGAAAGATTAGTAAGTAGGCGATAGAGAACTAAATGCATTATCATGCACTAACATGCATGATTTCTACTTACTGAGATTTTTGTCTCACTAGTTTATGCATTGTAGGTGAGCATGTTGATGATTGAGTTTGTGATGTGACTGTGCAAGCTGTGGAGTTCCTACAGGGTTTTGAGCGGATGTACATAGATGACGACCTGTTGGGCTATACCGTGGGTTATTTTGTTTCCACTGATATTTTGTTATGTAATATAATAAGTATTGTCACGAGTTTGTCTGGTTTGAAGTGATATCAGAAACCAGTTACGTATGTTGAACTGGTGTGATGGTGTTGGTTATAAACATATTATGTGAAAAAAAAAATTATGCAGATTTTTATAATGATGATGTTTATATTAAATAATATTTAAATTATAAGTTGTGTAAGGTGGGTCGTGTCACTTAAATATGATATCATTATAACAAAAATTAAATAAAGTATGCAAAAAAATCAATGGCAATGATCTAATCTCATAATGTTGATGAATAGATGAAATTCAATAATGATTAGTAATCAAATCTAATAGTATAAATTAAAAATTAATTTAATTTTGACTTTTTCGCTATTATATTATTTTAGATTAGATTAAATTAGATTAGATGTGATGTTATATTTACTTATATATTATGATTTTTTTTTTCTCTTTAATTTGAGGGTGGATCAATTCCATGAATCCAATAATTGCGTGTAACTGCAATTAAACTAATTTAAAGATTAAATAACTTAATAATCAACACATACATAGAAATTGGTGCAAATCACGTCCAATATTTATTTATTAAGAAACACAAGTGGAGTAGTAATATTCTACAGTTCCAATTATTTAATTGTTGGCATATATCCCACTAGTACTAATTTTTATGGAGTGCAAATTAAGAAAGCATATTCAACGTATTTAATAAAATAATTATTTTTTAATTATATTCCTTAATTACAATGCAAAGACAAATAAATTACTCTGACGTAATTGTAATGATTTCGTTATCAATTTAATTAATAATTAAGAGTATGGTTAAATACACACATATTTTTATTGAATACACACATTTTATTGAATACACACTTCTTTTAAATTTTTATTTCTTCATTGTATTGTATGCACACCCCTTAAAATTTCAATACTATCCTCTTAGAATTAAGATTATACACCTTATTAAAATCCCTAATTTAATGGAGTATTACTAAAATAGTTTAAGATTTCCGATATCGTCTATGGCAGAATCACTCTCTCGTCTTCTCTCTCATTCTTACTCTCTCTTCTCTCTATCATCGCAACAATACAGAGATATTATAACACTGTAAAGAAGAAACATATTCATAGCAACAAATCATTTTTTATTTAGAAACCCGTTAGTACAGGTTGAATCTCATTGCTTTTGACTCAATACGTATAACTGACCTATTATCTCAATTGAAAATTGAAATAATGTTGCTTTCAAATATACTGGTATTTTATTTGAATGATTTTACAGAAAATATATTTTGTGCAAATAAAGATTCCAATGCTTGTGTGTTTTAATATATATATATATATATATATATATATATATATATATATATATATATATATATATATATATATATATATTATAGTTTTTCTGAATCGACTGAATGCTGAATTTCTTGTTCATATGATATTTTTATATGAAATCTTTAATTATTCTCTATCAATTCTACAAACCCCAACTTTGAAATCTGCATACCTACTCCATGTAAGAATCACAATTTTTTTTTAATTATAGTGTTCGTAGCAACATTAAATCAGACTAAAACCCTAATATAAGATAAATATGAGAGATACATCAACAATTTAATTAGATATGTATAATGAGGAAGATGGATTTGAAAACAGAAGCTATATTAATTTAGTTAGAGATTTTCAACGAGGAAGATGAAGTTGGAAAATAAAAATGTCAAAAATATGTATTTAATGGAGTGTGTATTTAATAAATTAAGGGTATTTTAGATTTTTCAAAATATATATATTTTAATTATATAATAATAGAGTGTGTATTTAATAAAAATGGGTGTGTATTTAAACCAATCCTGTTTCAACTTTCAATTAGCCGAGTTTAAGTCAATAATAAAAGTTAGCATTCTTCCCAAATAAAAAAATAAATAACAATAATTTAGAACAATAAAAATATGGAATTAGCGATTTCGGTCTATTGTATTGCACATTTTATTATTATAATAATAATAATAATATATTATTCTTTAAAATAATAAATAATCAGGGGTCAATAATCAATTAATCACAACATAAAAAATAATATAAATAATAGTAGATTGTGTTTAGAATAATAATAATTTCTGATTAAATTCTACAATAACTTTACCATCCCATCACTTTTCCAAAACAATTTTAGGGTTTCATATTTTTAATATAATATCACCCTAGTTAATTGACAAATGATCTACTTAATTAATTAATTTAATTTAGTGGATGGGGTCGTGTCATGTCATATGTCATCATTCCAAGGCTGTAAGAATATAATAATCTTTGGTGTTAACTCCAATATATCCTATTTAAATTGTAAATTAATAGTATTAAAGTACCTTTCATTTTTGTGATGGTGCTCAACAATGGAGTAGTATAATTTAATTTTGCCATTCTTTTAGTTATTTAAACAACACAATATTTACATTATTAATGACAAAAGGAGCTAGAAACTAAAATTAATTTATTGCTCAAGATTATATTAATTGTCATACTAACAACTACGAAGCTTAATATATGTCCTTTTCAAGATTTATTAATTTATTTTACATACCCCTATATTTATTCAAATTTATGTAAAACCATTAAAAGTAGCAAGGAATGAATATAAATAAAATAAAATTATATCTTATAAAAGTTACTCCTTAAAATATTTGTCATCATTAAAAACTAATAGTCCAAAATCCAAATATATTTCACTAGGTGTAGCAAGATGAAAACCCCTTTCCCCTAATTTTGGTATGTTTTGTGGTATACATTTTTTAGTTAACTACCTCCCCCTATATTTATTTTTAAATTTATTTATTATAGCATAGTATAAATTTGAAAATTTTACAAGTTTCGCCTATAAATAGTAACCTAGCTTAGCTTATAATTGAAAATCTTATGTTATGATATATTGAGCCAAGTGAAATAGCTGCCGTAGGAATTATTAAATTTAATTAGCTTTTAATAAAAAAAATTAGAGCACCTAATTAATATTGTTTTCCAAAATTGCATATATCTAGTGTCAGATTTGTCTTCAAATCATTCTAAGATGACAATTGAGTCACTAAATAGTTATAATAAAGTTAATAAATATTTGTAGGAATAAGTTAGTTTTCAAACATTAGATTTCACAAGCTCATAAAAAATATTTTACAAATTTTTGATAATTACATGAGATGTTTGTTATATTGGTAAAGTATGTATTTTGTATTTTAAGTACTATGTTTTTTTTAAAAATACAATAAATAATGAATCAAAACTATATTTTTATGAATTATTACAAACATACTTTAACTATTAATTTACATACTTCTTTTATATAATAACTACTCCCTTCGTCCCAAAATATTTTGCACACTTCCTTTGTAAATTACAAAAGAAGTGTGCAAAAAATTTTGGGACCGAGGGAGTATATTTTAATAATGGGCTGACCCATCTTATAATGCATTTTATATATATCCGTCTAGTGAGAGAATATCTCAAAATATTTTTAGAATTTTAAATGTCAAATCCAATTTTTAGATACTCAAAGCAAACACCCTTTGATAATGTGAATTTTGAAAAAAGCTACAGCAAAATAAGATACAAGAAATCATTTTTATTTTTACTTTTTATAGACATATGGAGTAGTATATTATTAATTAATGTTTTAATGTTAAAGTGGAATACTAGAATGAACAATCAATTGTAATGCTTTTAAAACGTTGTAACTTTATTACTCCATTATTATGAGGAAACTATAGTATATGTTAGAAAATTTTTAATTTTCCATATAATCTAATTGAAAAATATATTATTATACAATTATATTATTTATTTAATTATTTTATGAATCTAATTAAGTGATCCATTTAAGATTAAAGGTTCATGGATTATAATAATATTGACATGGGTCAATTGAGTAGATACCCAATATTACATGACTAAATGATTATAGATGGCCCAATTGTATAATATATAAAGGTTTCGCAGTTTATGGTCACATGATCTTCCCTATTTCCCGTTGGGAAAGATTACAATGATCCCAAAAAAATAAGGAGGCTTAGTTGAGGAAGTTAAATATCTACCGTTTGGGAGTTCATGTTCTGCAAAGATAATTCTATGGACTCATGTTCTGCAAAGATAATTCTATGGATAAGGTAATCTCATGATAGGGTTAAATATTACTCCTATTATCTATTGTTTTATTACCAACAGTATATACTCAATGTACATAGTGGTGGCCTATATAAATTCATGACTATTAAACTAAAGTATTCTACATGATGACTCGTTTTTAATGCAAGTTGGAGTATCATTTTCATATCTAATAGTTCTTGTAAATTGGTGCAATTATTTATTCTATAAAAATAAATTGTGCTCATTAAAATTAAAAAATTTACCACTCCATAATTTATTGATTGGGAAATAAGAAGATGCATCAGTTTTCTTGCCAATTATGGAGGAGGGGGAAGGGGGTTGTTGGATTCAACGAAACCACTGAATTCGATGCAGACACTTTCTCTCTCTGCGTCACACATACACACCCAATTTTCTCTCTCCCTCTCTCTCTCTAGATCCCATGAGCATGCAATCAATTTTACAGAGCCGATAGTGAAGGATTAAATAAAACAAGGGAAAAGAAACTCATCTTTATCAGAAGGGGGTAAATGGAAAAGTGCAACCCCCTCACCCCAACAGTGAGGAGAGAGACAGAGAGAATTTGTTTTTTTTTTTCTATTTTCTTTTATGCTGAGGTACTTTTGATCTTATGGGGTTTGTCTGGATATAAGGTGCTGAATCTTTATGTTGAATTTTCGGCCCAATTTACTATAATAGTGAGGGGAGGAAACAAACAAAATAGAGATGGATGTCAATTAAATAGAGTGAGAGAGAGAGAAAAGAAAACAGGAAAATTAATATACTTTTATAAGCTTTTCTGATTTTTCTTTTTTGTTTGAAATGTATTAATGTCGAGTGATGATGATGACTACTGAGGTGCTTCATATGTCGGTTTTGTGAGGGTAAACTCTTTCTTATTGAGTGAGCGAGAAATTTTGGAGAATATTTGGAGAAATTCGGGGAAAAAGCTGAATTGTGTTTTCTTTGCTCTCTCTCCTCTCTCTCTCTCTCTTCTCTTTCAAAGATTCAATCCCAATTTCAATTCAAGTCCAAATAATCTGTGTTGGGTTTTACAGATTGAAGAAATTGGAGGAGTGTTGTGTTGATTCTTGGTTGTTTCAGGTCTGTAAAGTGTAAACCCCTTCTCTCTCTCTCTCTCCTCTGTTTCAATTTTGTAGATATTTATGAGTTTTATTGTTTGATTTGCATACAGATAGTTAGTGATGGCAGATTATGGTTCTTTTCAATCATCTAAAGCTATCAATTACAAAAATCTTTCTTCTTCAATCTTCACTTCACCTAGATTGTTAATCTGTGATGAAATTGATTCCACCATGAATAGCCCCACTTCAATTCTTGATTCCAAGCCATTTTCTGCTCTGAAAAATGATACAACCACTCCCAAGAAACACCAATGTAAGAATCTTTGGGACTCCATGGCTGTTGGATTAGGCCTTGTGGATGCTCTCATTGATGACAAACCCTACCCGGATTCGTCCAAACCCGGAACACGGATGGTTGTTTTCGGATCACAGCTAAAGATTCAAGTACCTCCCCTGCCTCCCTCACTTCTTTCCCCTGATGAATCACCTAATTCTCCCAGTGATTTTGGCATCAAGACAAGGAATTCATGTTGTTTCCCCCCCTCCCCTGTCAAGAAATCCCCCTTTGGGTCGATGAATTCGGCTCTCTCTGCTACTGAAATGGAGCTGTCTGAGGATTATACTTGTGTGATATCATATGGTCCTAATCCTAGGACTACTCATATCTTTGATGATTGTGTGGTTGAGAGCTGCTGCGGTGTTGTTAAGTTCTCCAAATCGAGGAAGGAGAACGTCGAGTTTTCGACTAGGTCGATGAGCTATCCGTCTCAGATCTTTCTGAGGTTTTGCTACAATTGTAAGAAGAATCTTGGACAGGGGAAGGATATTTACATGTATAGGTGAGTTTGATCTGGATCATGTTGTCTGGTTTGTGTTTGTCAATCTGTTATGTGTGATTTGTGCTGTGCAATGGTATTGGTATCTAGTCGTAAGCTACTCATGCTCGACTCGACTTGACTTATTTACACCCCTGTTTGAGCTGATTTTGTATCTTTAAGCCTATGATCAATGCTAGTATTTTGTTACATGTTTTCTCTGTTAGTTTCTTTTGATTGAACATATTAGTTAAGCCTATGATCAATGCTAGTATTTTGTTTCATGTTGTCTATGGTAGTTTTTTTTAATTGAACATAATGGAGTAATTAAGCCTATGATCAATGCTAGTGTTTTGTCACGTGTTGTCTATGTTAGTTTCTTTTGACTGAACATAATAGTTAAGCCTATGATCAATGCTAGTATTTTGTTACATGTTGTCTATGTTAGTTTCTTTTGATTGAACATAGTAACTTTAGATATTGGAATGAGTTTGATTTCAATCTTGTCCTCCTTTCAGTGGCGAGAAGGCATTTTGTAGCAGCGATTGTCGTTACGCGGAGATGATGCTCGAGGAGGAGAGGGGGACGGAAGCTTCGGATTCAGACGACGTTTATGGTACTTCTTCATGACACCCCTCCCGTTGTTGTTTCTTCGTTGTGGTTTATGACAGTGAAGTGGTAAATCAAATGTAGAGTTCATTCATAAGGTGCAGATGAACCATATCAAGATTTTATGATACTCAAGAATTGACTTTAGTGTGTTTAATTTTGTGTTTGCCTTTTAGATTCTGTGTAGATTGACTTGGAACCCAAGATTTTGATGTTGAATTTATTTGAAAGAATGCTTAAATTAGTTCGTGATGGAATGATACTTATTTTCGATCACATATTGAACTATAATAGTTTTGGGAGAGAGATTCAATTTTGGTTCATTAATTTTTATTAAATTTTTTTAAATTTTAATCCTAGGCATCAATTTTAGTCATTTTGGAAAGAAAAAAAAGTTAAATACTTATGGGACTTACAAGTTCTTTAAATTTTGTAAAAACTTTGCAAATTGACTAATTAAAATTGAAAAAATAAAAAATTAAAAGGATTGGAATTGGGAGTATAAAAGAACTAAAAAATAAAAATTAAAATTAAATGATTTAAATATTAAATTAATTCAAATGACCCATTTCACCAATAACCTTTTAATCTCATAAAAGAACTTTTTAGATCATGGGTTAATGATTTTTTTTTTTTTTTGAGATAATCCACATGAAACTATCATAATAGTGAAGGCATATATGTGTGCAATATACATCAAAATACACACATCTTGTTCTCTCGACTAATTGCTACACTAATGACCCAATTCATTCACGTCTATCATAATTAGGGTTATAATCCCATAATTCAACTACAGTTGGAGATGTCCCATGATCTTGATAGAGTAGATATGCTTTCATTTTCTTGATAATTGTGATGATGTCTTGTTTAATTCTTTAATCATGACTACTTCAGCCTTTGGTAAAGCTTTATCCCTATTAGTAGGAAAAACAATTTTCTTATATTATTCCACTATTACTTTATTAGTTCATGGCCCAAGTTGGTGAAACTCTATAGAAGGAATAATTCCGCAAATATTAATAATACTAGTACGAAATTCACGTAATACGCGGGATAACTGAATTTTTTATGGAATTGACATATCTTCTAATTTGGTAAACGTACTAAAAAATTAATTAAATTAAAATGTTCATAATTAATAAGAAAAAAAATTTCTAATAATTAAGACTTCATATTGTGTTCGATTAGAGTATTTATACAATATATTGTATGTTTTGTTAAAGTACTCGAACGATGTATTCGGTTAGAGCAATGAAACGCTCCTTAAGGAATATTAATATCAAAATATGCAAATGAAGAATTATTTCAAAATATACATAAATAATTCTCAAACATGCATATGATGATGGGTGTGATTATAATAGATAACTGAAATTCTAGGAATTTACATTATTTAAAGGGTTAAATATAGATATAAAATATTTTTCCTAATTAATTTTATCATAACATGTCTTAAAAATATCAATCTAAAAATAAATTAAATATTAAAATATAAATAATTATAATTTACTTTTAAATTGTTAAAGTATAATAATTAAAGAGTGAGACTCTTGTGCCCCTGGGGGCACACCTTGCGGCTTTAGTTTTTAGTATTATGGGTAAGAGTATATTAGTTTGTTCTAAAGGGTATACACTTAATTAATAAGAGTACACCATTTTTTTGTAAAGGGTATACATTTTTCATTAATATTTTTTATTTTTCTTTAGAAAATAAATGGTACACATCTTTATACTAAGGGGTATACAATTTAACACAAAATTCTAAAGGCTCATAGAGTGTGGTCCGTGCGCCGGGTGCACACAAGTTTTTGCCATAATTAAATATTATATTTTTTACGGAAACAGAACATGTATTATCGCTTCAATAAAAAAAATAATGCTCTTTAAAAATTACATTATTATTAATTAAATATAAATATAAATTATATTATTTTAAATAAATATTTAACAAATATGATTAAATAAAATTTATAACTATTAATTAAATATATAAATTATCTCATAATATATAAATTATTATATCATTCTTTTAATTATATAGTTAAAATTATCTTCTATAAATATCACTATGCGTGTTGTTTTAAAGATCTGTAAAAAGACAATTAATTTGATATATTTTTTATATTAATAAATTTAATTTTTAAAAGTTATAAAATTTTGAAATTTTGGGTGAAATAATTTTTTTAAAAAATAAAATATAAAGAATGTGATTGGATCTTTATTGATAACTTTTGACATCAATTTTCTATCTTTGTGTATATACTACCAATAAAATATGTCCACAAATATTTTATTTGATTATTTATTTTAATTTATTATAAACTTAAATAAAAATTAAAATAAATAAGAAAATTACTTATCATCCTTATTCATAGTGATGACACATAATCAATTAAAACATTCCTTTAAGTATAATAAAAAGAGTTGGTATTGCGTGCCCCCAGGATACACCGTGCGCCTTAGAAATTTAGTATTATGGGTAAGGGTACATTATTTTGTTCTAAGGGTATACATTTTAATTAATAAGGTAACACCATTTTATTCTAAAAGGTATACACTTTTCATTAATATTTTTTATTTTTTTTCAAAAAAATAAAGGGTAAATATCTTTATAGTAAAGGATATGGAGTACAATTTATCACAAAATTTTAAAGGCGCACGGAGTGTGCCCCGTGCGCCCGAGTGCACACAAATTTTTGCCTAATAAAAATTTAAAAGATATTCATATAATTTGAGAATAATATTACTCCAATTATAATATAAGTTTGATTGTGTACTCACTCTCTCTCTCCTTCCTGGTCAAGTTTATTGAAAAATCAAAATTATAAGAAAATGTAACAATATCCCTAAATTACTCCCATGACGCCACTAATAAAACCGAAATCTTATATATATATATATATATATATATATATATATATATATATATATATATATATTCCTTTAATATCTCAATTATAAATTATAATTCACAAAAAAATATCAATCTTTAACATATGTATTTTCTCACTGTACTCCTTCTCCTTCAATATCTCAATTATAAATCATAATTTTCTCCAAAAATAAACTTGTCTGCATTAATATTATAATACAATATTAAATATTATTAATAATACAATATTAAATATTTTTATTTGCTATTTGCTATTTTTCTTAACTATCAATATTTAACATTTTTTATTTTTTATCTTTCATGTACTCCTTCAATATCTTAATTATAAGTTATAATTTTCACCAAAAATATAAATCTTTAACCTAATATGTATATTTTCTACTTGGCCACTGGGCTCCTCACTAAGGTGAGTGACCGAGAATATGTGAGGAGTAATAAGGAGACTTCGAGATAGAAGTGGAGAGATAGAAGAATGTATGAGTGTTTGGTGAACTAACTACTAACTATACTAACAACTAACTTTGTCAAAAAAAATGTATATTTTCTCTTTCATGTACTCTTTCAATATCTCAAATTATAAAATAAAAAATATCAATCTATTAACATATGTTCTCTTTTATGTACTCCTCCAATATTTCAATTATAAATCATAATTTTCATAAAAAAATAACTTGTCTATCATAATTTTCACAAAAAATAAGCATTATCAAACTTCAACATATATATTTTTACAATATCTTTGCTAAATTTAAAGGGGTATAGTATATTTGGGTCAATGTAAAAAACTGATGAAAGAGAAAAAATAACCCGTTTAAATTTATCAAAGATATCATAAAATAAATTTTATTTTTTATTTTATTAACATATGTCATAGATAAATCTTGATTGACGAAAAGAGTTTTTATTTTTATCTTTCGATATAATTAAGGTTATCATTTTTCATTTTTATTTTATTAAAATATATCATATTTCATGCTATCTTATCTTTCAATGTAATTAAGGTTATCGATCTACTTTTCACCATCTATATCATTATTTATAATGTATAATATAATACCAAATATTTTTATAATTAACATAAATAATTGATTATTTACCGATTAAAACTGAAATCTTTGAATTCAAAAAAATGCTTTTTTTATTATTATTTTTTTATCTTTTTCTTCAGCGACTTCAAGACAAACGCGATGTTCTACCCAAAGTAGTATGAAAGCTTTTTCCAGATGTCCTTTTATTATAAGAAAGCCTATAGCAAACATGAATAATATAAAATTACAATTTTTACAAACATGAATAATATAAAATTACAATTTTTACTTGATATCATGAAAGATGTTTTGATAGAAGGAATATTAGAAATGATAACAGAAATTTGAACTTGTATGCATAGACTCACCAAATAGAATCAATTAAAAATGAAGCAAGAAAAAATCAGACGTATAGAACCAATTACAAATTAGGCAAGAAAAAATCAGATTGCTCCCCTGCCCTTGAACTTGTATTTTCATCCCATCTGTTGATACAAACATGCTAAACATATAGGCACACACCATCTTTGTTGAAGTTAAACATGGTTTTAATGCTTAAAAAAAATAGTAATATTTATCTATTACTTAGATACGTAAATTATGCAATTATATCTTAGCACTATATATATCAAACTCATAATTAAAACAAAAGTAAATATTAACATACACCAAAATAATTTCGATCCTGCATTAATTAGTTAGTCAAGAGTTAGTTAGTCAAGAGTGTTAAAGAAAGTAGGCACTCACTCAAATTCTGAGTCAGTCAAAAGTGATAAACAAAGTAGACACTCAAAATTCTTGACTATTGTCAGTTGCGTTTTACTCTTTTGTTCTCTCCTAAAATAAAGGGTTTTCAAAATGCTGCCTATCACCCGACCGATATAAATCACCCGACCGATATAAATCTTATATGCAAGTGTTTGAACTGATTCTCCCATCATTCTTCCTTTTATCTTTCTCCACAATCTTCATCAAGAGTTTCCATTTTCCAATTCTATCAAGAGTTTCCTTTTATCTTTCTCCACAATCTTCATCAAGAGTTTCCATTTTCCAATTCTATCAAGAGTTTCCATTTTCCAATTCTAACACCATTAAAACAGATAGATATCTCCACATTCAAAATTTCATCCTACTAAACATTAAACATGAGAAATATTAAAATTTATTTCAGATCCATATTACTTCAAAATTTCATCCAATCAACATTAAACAAGAGAAATTTTAAAATTTGTTTCAGATCCATATTACTCCACATTATCCGACAAATTAGATTTCATTTACATATTAGCGTCAACATAGAAACTATAAAAGACCCAGAGACAGAGGCAGACAACACCTTCTTCTACTTGCCACCACCAGATTTCGCCGGATTAGATGATGGCGGATGAGCTTTATCTTTCGTCGGCGCCGGAAAAATTAGGGCAGAGAGGAGACAGGTTCGCCGGACAGATTGGACGATGGTGGAGGAGCCATACCTTTTTTCTCCGTCTTATATGATATAGTGGAGGAGCTTTAGCCTTCTTCGGCGCCGGCGAGATTAGGGCGGAGAGAGTGGCTGGAGATTAGGGTGGAAAGAGAGAAGGCGTGAGAGAGAAGGGTGGGATGAAATTGTGATTTGCGACTTGTTACATTTCTGTTTTAACTTAATAAAATTTGCCAATGAGTCCCTAATATACATTAAAATTACAACATGGGCACCGAATTTTTAACAAAATAGGAAGAAAAAAATTTAGAAATCTAACAAAATGACACATCATTTTCAAATTAACATTGGGTTGCCACCTCATTAAAATTTAACCCTTTTTTAGTTTAGTAAAGATTGCATCAAATCATGCTTTAGTTTTTTATTGTTATTGTTTTATCTATGATGGTGGATAAAGTAGGAGCAGTTCAATTGTTGCTATAATTATATTGTCATTAGAAAATTTAGCAATGAAGTAGTGAATTAGAATTGAAGAATTTCAAATGATTCACTCTTAATACATTACAAATCTTACAAAGGAAAATATTAAAAAAGTAGTTAAATATCTTCTATTATTTCTTGGGGGATATTCATCCTTCATTCATTTCTAAATTTATTATAGAAGTAGTGTTTTAATATAGAATTGCATGGAATCAATTTCACATGAAATTATCTTTTGATTTTTGTATGATAATAATTTTTCTTTTTAATGTAAAATAGAAAATTCAATTGAGTTTTAGAAGTGTAATAGTTGCTATATATAAAGTAATACTTATAGTATATATATGAAAATGTTTTTTTTTAATTTTTAATAATGTCTAAAAGTTAATATGATTATATGAAATCTTTTGCTTTTAATAATTTTTTTTTAAAGTGATTCGATATTTTATCAAACTTTATTCGAAAATTAAATTCTTACATTTATAAGCATTCCTGATATTTCGAGATGTTAATCCTATTCCTCTATGAGGAAAAAAAAAAGTTATTTGTTAGACTATAAACAATACTACAATCTTGGTAATATTTTAATCTTCATATTTGTAGTACTAATATTAAATCCCTACATTTCCTGATGTTGATGTACTTGACGTGAATTCTTGTCGACTTTCGAGAAAAGTCAATTCTTTAAATTAATAAAAAAATAAAAGAAAATGATAATATTTTTTTTTAATATGTAAATGTTTTTTTATTAGTAACTATTTCAATTTAATTAATAGAAATAAAAAATCTTATTATGTGTTTTTATTAGATAGAAGTTAGTTAATCAAGTACTCAAACACTCCAAGATTTATGCAAGTTCTAAGATTTCTCCAAATCACATTATAACTCTCTTATTAATTAGTGATCAGGTAAGCTAACCCAACTGATTAGCACAAAATTAGTTGTTAGTATAGATAGTTCACTTAGAAAAAACATAAAGTTAGTTGTTAGTATAGTTAGTCCATCAACTCTCTGTACATCCTTATTCTCTAAGAATTCTTATAACTCCCCTCCTATTCGTTCCCAATGGGAAACAAAACTTAAACAAAAGATGTATACATAAAATAAAAATTAATTGAATTTAAACAAAGATTAGTAGAAAGTTAGTTGTTATAGTATAGTTAGTTCTGATTAGCACAAAGTTAGTTGTTAGTATAGTTAGTTCACTTAAAACATAAAGTTAGTCGTTAGTATAGTTAGTTCACCTGAGTCTCTATATATCATTGTTCTCCAAGAATCCTTATAACTCCCCAAATTAGTTGTTAGTATAGTTAGTTCACTTAAAACATAAAGTTAGTTGTTAGTATAGTTAGTTGTTAGTATAGTTAGTTCACTTAAAACATAAAGTTAGTTGTTAGTATAATTAGTTCACCTGAGTCTCTATACATCCCTGTTCTCCAAGAATCCTTATAACTCTCCAAATTAGTTGTTAGTATAGTTAGTTCACTTAAAAAAATCCTTATTACCCTTCCTATTCTTTCCCACTGGGAATCGAACCCGAGTCACTGAGAATCCTTATAACTCCCCTCCTATTAAAGATTAGCACAAAGTTATTCGTTCCCAATGGGAAACAAAACTTCAACAAAAGATGTATAGATAAAATAAAAATTAATTGAATTTAAATAAAGATTAGCACAAAATTAGTTGTTAGTATAGTCGTTTCCAATGGGAAACAAAACTTCAACAAAAGATGTATAGATAAAATAAAAATTAATTAAATTTAAATAAAGATTAGCACAAAGTTAGTTGTTAGTATAGTTAGTTCTGATTAGCACAAAGTTAGTTGTTAGTATTGTTAGTTCACCAAGCCTCTATACATTCGAATCCTTATAAATCCCCTCCTATTCGGAATCGAACCCGAGTCATTCACTTGTATAAGGAGTCCAATGAGCCCACCTGGTTAATAATAATAATAATAATAATAATAATAATAATAATAATAATAATAAAGGATACAATTTAATTTTTATGAGTTGATGATAAAACTCTATATAAAAAAATCTTAAAAGTAAATTATATACGCCCGATATCATTTAATTTTACATGTAAATTAAAGAAAATTATTATTTTATATATAGTGGGTAATGGTATTGAATGAGACATTTTATCCAAGGAAATGATTGAATTTGAATTGGATGCCAAAATTAAAAATACTACATACCTTTCGGACAGATGGGGAGAATATCAAATAAGAATTGATATCCTCTTACCCAGGTACACGTGTACACCCATATCTATATTAATTTTATTTAAGAGTGTAGTATGTATTAAAAAAATGTAACAAGAATCACGTGTATATCTATATCTATATTAATTTTATTTAATAGTGTAGCATTTATTTAAAAAAAATTGTAACAAGAATCACGGGACAGGAAGGGAGAGAGTATATAATTTTTTTTATTCAGTTTTTCATTAATAAAATTTACTAACGAAACATATAAAATGTTATTCATCTGTATAAGTTTTAAATACGAATATGGGAATTTTAAATCATGAAGATGAATGTAAAGGATACATGGTACATCAAGATATATATGAGCATTTACGAACTACATTTAACAAATTAAGCTATTATCTCAAAATAAATGGCATAATGTTAAATTCTTGGGTTGTATCCGACAAATGCACAAGCTTGTATAGCTGGATCATATCGACGAAAGCCCAATACAGAATTGGCCCATATTTAGCCCATCATCTTTTCTAAATTTAGGACATAAATCCACATACTTTATTTAAGGAAACTAGCATCGAACATTTAATTTATTAAATTATAAATTTCGAAATTTAAAGCGTACCAATTTAGAAGAAGGGATTTATGCCCAATCGAATGAAATAACTCTACAATTATTATATTTCCATAAATAAAAAAATATACTTATATCTCATAAAATTATTCCATGACATTTAAAGGAGGATAAAATATTCGATATATCTTAATTGCAAAAATATAAAAAAAAGTAAAAAAAAAAAAATCCATTTTATTATCTTTTAGCACGAATGGAAAGGATAAGTCATAGTAATAAAGACTACTTATAAGTACTACTGATAAAATGCAACTTCAATCCCAATCTTGCCCTCCCAAAACCCTCGAATTTTCAGTTTAGTCCACCGGTAACTGTCGCTCGCCGGAATCGCCGCCGTTTTCGGAGATGTCCGTCTCCGTCTCAATCCAGTCAACCTCTCTCCGACGCGATCCCGATTCCGATTCTTCCATAGATTCCAGATATAGTAAGTCGCTTTTACATACGGAGTATATTTATTGAGGTCTTCCCCCAAAGTTTACTGTTGTTAGAAAAGCTGATGATTTATGAGGTTTGGATTTTGTGTACATTAATTGATTTTCTATGAGTTGATTGATATTTAGTAGTTCTGTTAGATTTTATCTGAAAAATTGGCTAACAATGTTTGAAATTATACTCGATATCAAATGTCGATCCTTCATTATAATTAAAGCTTACCAAAATGAAGAGAGAATACTATGAAGTGTTGACATCCTGATGTACGACGTAGGAAGAAGCTATGGCGTTATTATTTTGGTATATAATACTCTGTGTTTTGTGTGGAAAGAAGATCAAAATTGACTGTGTTGCTGGAAAAGATAAAATTTCCACACTTATACTCAAAGCATTTGAGAAAAATAAGAACTATGAACAAATGAGATATCTTTATTTGTTAGACTGAGTTCTTGGACATTGCTTTGTATAGTGGAGGAAAGTAATGCAAATTTGAGATCTGTCTCTCTTGATTCCGTTTCTTCTACTTTCGTTTTCACCCATTTTTCTTGTTTATCACTCTGCAGGAAAAGGGGATGTGTCTTCAACAGATGTAGATGAAGATCTTGCTGTATCAAATAAAACTGCCTTGCTAAAGAAAAAATACTCTATTAACACCCTTAAATGCTTTGGGGTTGAATTAACTCCAGATACCATTGCAGTTGCTATGGTATATTTCGTTCAGGGTGTTTTGGGTCTTTCCAGAATTGCAGTCAATTTCTACATGAAAGATGATCTGCATCTAGATCCTGCAGAGGTAATCATCTCTACTGAATTTGGCAATGCGTAGACATGCTATATGTCCAAATTATTTATTTATTTATGGAAACTGTAAGTCCATTTTCAAGTATTAGTATCAAAATCACATTTTGCGGGGTAAAGAAGATATTAAGAGGAAATTCTGTGGCATGTGAATTTACACAACTGCGATAATTAGCGTGATGCTTATATCAACCGACCAAAAGAGACCCTTTTGAATGTATTTTCTTCTTACTGGGTTTTGTCATATAGCCAGGAGTTAACATAAGTGATGAAGTTCACATAATAATTGTCATTAGGAAAGTTTTCAGTTAAAACTATTTTCAGCAGCTAATGATTATAGCATGTGTGCTCTACTGAGTTCAGTAAGATTATGGGTATTTTTTATGCTTGTTAGTCTTGCATTCTTTTCTGTGGTATAATTATTAACGACTTCCTTCTCTTCATGGTTGGCTAGACAGCCATCATATCTGGTGTATCTGCATTACCTTGGCTTGTTAAACCCTTGTATGGGTTCATCAGGTGCCAAACAACTTGCTCTAGATTTTCCTTTTTAGGATAATAAATGTCAAATATTAATTATACTTATATTGTTGCAGTGATTCCTATCCACTATTTGGCTATCGAAGAAGGTCATATTTGGTTTTGTCAGGACTTCTAGGAGCTTTCTCATGGAGTTTGATGGCTACCTTTGTTGACAGCAAATATGGTGTTGCCTTCTGCATTCTTCTTGGATCCCTTTCTGTGGCTTTTTCTGATGTAGTAAGTACAGAAATGCATTGTCATCATACTTTGTACTCGCCCTTTTCAAATGTTCAATGATGCTGCCTATAATTCTTTCATCTTGAGCTGATTTTCACTTAGTGTAGTTCCATGGGCCCGTAAGTACTGCTTGTATTTCTTTCACTGTGGTCCTTTGTTTTTACAATTATGCTTTACTTGCTGTTTCACTTAAGAAGGAAGATTTTTACTATAGTTAATTGGCTATACATGGCCTCTCTCTTGGCTAATCAACTTTATGAACCAGAAAACTTGCTTTCAATATTGACCTGGTTATATCATGGATTCCATGCTTTCAAGTACTCTAATTGAAGCTCGCCTTATGTTTCTTGTTGATTGCTTGAACTTCTCTTTGTTGACTGCATATGCACTACATGCACACGCCACGCATATAATTGAATCACTATATATATAATCGCCATTAATCTGTATGCTAATCTGCATGTGTTCTATATTTTCAGACCTTATACATGCATGAACTGAGCTGATGTCATAGTCATTTGGTTTCATGTTTTTTTCTTGGTCTTTATCTCTCATCTCATTCCTCTGTCAGCTAGCCTATTGAGATACAGCAAAATGCAGGTTGTAGACTCTATGGTTGTGGAGAGGGCTCGTGGTGAATCACAAAGCATGTCAGGCTCTCTTCAGTCATTATGCTGGGGGTCATCTGCTTTTGGGAGCATCGTGAGTTCATACTTCAGTGGTTCCTTGGTGGGTGAATATGGAGTGAGGTATGCCTCAATATACGGTCTTTTTCTAACTTTTTGTGCTACTATGACTTACGAACTTCTGAATACTTGCAGGTTTGTATTTGGATTAACAGCTTTGCTTCCGTTAATAACATCTGCTGTTGCGGTTCTTGTGAAAGAGCAGAAAGTGGTTGGCTCGGGTAGGGGGCATAATATTTTCACTGACAGTACTGGCTTTCTAGAAAGCTCTAAAAATAGCGCTGCTCAGATATGGGATGCTGTAAAACGGCCCAATGTATTTCTTCCTACCTTGTTCATTTTCCTATGGCAAGCCACACCACAGTCCGACTCCGCCATGTTTTATTTCACGTACGTTGACTCGACACATATCTTGTTTTCCTTGTTTATGTTTTTGTTGTGGTGGCGAATAAGACTTGTTTTTTGGTCCAGGACAAATAAACTTGGTTTTTCCCCCGAGTTTCTGGGACGTGTCAAGCTTGTCACTTCCGTTGCATCGCTGATAGGTGTTGGACTTTATAATGGTTTCTTGAAAAGTGTTCGTTTAAGGAAGATATTTCTGTTTACTACTATAATCGGTTCAACTCTTGGGATGACTCAGGTGTGATTCATACTCCTACAATTCAACTTCTTTTCAACTATCTGCACCTCCCGATCGTAATTCGCTTTTGCATGCCATCTATTAGGTTTTCCTTGTCACTGGATTGAACCGAAAGTTTGGTATAAGTGACGAATGGTTTGCAGTTGGCGACTCCTTGGTCTTAACGGTTCTTGGACAGGTATTTCTTTACCCGTCTGATAATTATACTCCCTCCGTCACATAAACAACCTCATACTTTCCACATTTATTTGTTCCAAAATTATCTTCACATCCTCTAAAAAGGAATTACACTCACTTCAGTAACCTCTCGGCTCTTTATACACTCTTATTTCAAGAATGTCATCCATATGGAGTAACATTTATAATATACTTTGCACTATTTATTATAAAAAAAATACAAAATTACCCCAAAATAATTTCAAAATATGGGTTTTATTAATATTCGTATCTATAAGAGGTGTGGGCAGATTTCCAGGATGGTGACCGGAGGGAGTATTAATTTACCCTTGAGATTCGACCTATAAATTAACAGCGAATTCCCTTTTCAGATATCGTTTATGCCTGTTCTCGTACTAGCAGCAAAAATATGTCCGGAGGGGATGGAAGCTACTCTCTTCGCGACCCTTATGTCGATATCTAATGCCGGGAGCGTCCTGGGTGGGCTGATCGGAGCAGGGCTAACTCAACTCTTCGGTGTGAGGAAGGATAGGTTTGACAATCTTACCTATCTCATAATTCTTTGCAATCTTACTTCATTATTACCTTTGCCATTATTGGGCCTTCTTCCTGATGATGTTGCTGATGCTGATTCAAATGAGAATAGTGACATTGAATTGAAATCTAATTGAAACCTATCTGTAACTCTAGATGATTAATAACACTTGGAAAATAAGTTGTAACTAATTATCATAAAGCTACTCTAATGTATCAACAATTTGCTAGGCTTGATGGTTAAAAATGTTTTAATAGTTTGATGTAAAATTTGTAGAGAGAAAGATACATGTAATAAAAATATAAAATAAAATAAAATTAATAAACATGTGGGATCCATCTCTTATTTCCTGGAAATTTAATTTGTCACATCCAGGCCCTCTGAACTCTCTTTTCAATGCACTGTTTCATTTATTAAGCCAGCTATTGAAATGTAAAGTTTTGATTTATTTTTAGTAAAAGAAATGTTTTGAAGATTTAGGGCTAATTATGGAAAGTACAAAATAATGTACGAGAATTCAAATGCAATAAAACGGGTTTAGGGTGCGATGATATATATATATATATATACACACACACACGTATTTTTGGGTTATGTTTTGTGTTAGAATGGATGAGCATAGGTTCAAGCGCGATACATACACAATTTTGTGTTGATATTAGTGTAATGCGATAGAAGACATGATATTAATATGATCAATGGGGAATGCAGAAAATAAAATTTGGGGATGATATATAATTATTAAATTATTAATAATCAAGTTTGTATAATTAAAATAAATTTATTCTCGAAGATTATTGAGACTGGAGCCTTCATTTTCTTACGAGGAGTAAAAACAGTGCAAACATTATTAGTGAAAGCTTGTGGGGAAATTGTAGTGCTTAGAATGTGTAGAAATATGAGGTAACAGGTGGTGCAATTTTTATTTTTATTTTATTTTTAATTTATAATTATAATGTGAAATAAGGAGACAGTAGTTCGGTTTTACACTATAAACCAAGCTGCCATCCTCATGGATCAAAATTTTATTTTAATTATAGTTGGATTAAGAAATATATTTCCTCCGTCCCACCCAAATAGTTTTTTTTATTTTATTTTGGACGTCTCACCTAAGGATCCATTTTCCTTTTTACACACATGGGATCCACACATACCCACTAATACAATTAAAATATGGGATCCACATCCCCACTAATATAACTACCAACTACACATTAAATAAAAAAAGTACTCTTTAATCCACGTAAAAAAAAACAAATGCAACCATATGGATAAAATAGAGGAAGTATACTCTATTTCAAAAACTAGATTTATTATTGAACTCTTTTAAAAGCAGACTTAATAATTTTTTAGATTGAATTTTATTAAGAAAATTAAAATTACTTATATACTCTATTATAATGAATTCTTAATAGGTAATTATGCACATGTCCTCTTTTTTGAGAAAATAAAGTATATTTTTAAAGGAACTGGAAACCGTTACAATGCCATAATGAAATTCGGTTGAGAATTTCATGTAATTTCATCCAAGACAAAGTTTTTTGAGTATAAAGCAAGTTCATGAGCCGTCAAATTAAAAGCACGACCTACCCAACAAACAGTAAAAATACCGTCCGAGTCGCACTGAATTCCCAACTAAGTATAAAGACTAATTATTGTATTGCGATATCTTGTCTTGCCTAAAATTGACACCCTACGTATATCTAATCTTACAACGAAAGCTTCAAACAGCTCATATGGTCCATTGATAGAGATTTTCACAGAGCAATGATGCCAATGCTTCTCTTCGCTTAATGATAACAATGCCCACTTGTTAGAGTCAGTTGGACCGATCTTTTCGTGTACAAGTCGGGTCGAGCTCTAATGCACCCGTGTTCGATCCGATCCATCCCGGAGATGAAAGTGATTGAGGAAGACGTTTTAATTTTTGAATATATAAACGTCGTTTGACCATGGAGATAACATTGATTGATCATGTCATTTTCTTGAAATAAAAAAATAGAAAAGGGGGGAGTGAAAGAATTAGGGGTAAGAATATGAAAAAGGGCAAAACAAGTCATGTGGGAAAGTGGTCTGAATTCACATGGGGTGGGGGGCACTGAATCCCTACAATGTGTAGTCACATCTTAATTTCAAACAACAAAATTAGGACACTAAACAATTGGAGGTTGGTACTGATGTCATAAAGAGGAAAAGAGTTGGTTTAATGTTACTGCATGCTGCCCTACAAATCTTGGGGAAAAAACATCTGCATTTCTTTTGATTGTTGGCTCAATCATAGGCTACAATATCACGTGTTCTTCTCACAAGTGTTTATATACTCTCTCTCTCACTCTCTCTCTCTTCATAATTATTACATTTATTTTTTACATGAAAATTAAAGAATATAATATTTTTATTTATAGTGAGTTGAAAGATATAATATTTTAATATAATGAATAGTTGTAGTAGTATTATATGTAATTTTCATGAAGATATACTAATTATTTATGTGTATCTCATCTAAAAAAGAGAAACATAACCATTAACATAAGACATCCAAAATGGTAAGAAACTATTACGGAGGTAGTATATATGCACATTAGATTGTCTCTTCTTAAATACTGCATGTATGCCTTCTTCATAGTATATGGGTTGGATTGACAATTATATCTTTGAATATTTTATGAATTATAATGGTAAGATGCATGATAAAAAAACAATTACTCATACCTTAAAATTATACTAGATCTTAAAAATAAAAATTAAATTCTATATATTTTATTTTAATTTTTTATATTTATTGGGTATGTTTAGTAAAATCAGGAGTGCAAATAGCTGCGTCATATGTATAATAGAACATAAATCATTAGGGTGTATAAGAAATATAAATTTCATATTAGACAAAGTATTGCATTGAACGTGTTCATATAATTAATAATTTACGCCCTAATAGTTTATAGTTACTTTAAGTGTCATAATTATTTTAAATGATGTATATAGTCAAACTTTACCACTTTGTTATCTACTTAATGATGTTATCTACTTGACTTAATTCCAACTCTCTAATTCTATCTTAAAAATGAACAAACATAGCTGGAATTAAAGTTTCACTTTATTTAAATTAACTTGTCGCTTACATGAAATTAATTTAAATTTAAATTTAAATTTAAGATTTTTTTTTGTGCTTTTTGGAATATACTTTTTCAAGGGATGTCTTTTGTTGTAGCCATTCTTTTATGATGTTATTTCACTAACCCTTTTTATGTGTCATTTTCGGATTCCCTCTTTACACATTATTATCAATAACTCAAGTTACATTTTGGATCTTATTTAATATGCGGAAATATATTTGTCACTTTTTCTCTCTTTTTTTACAATTAATATTACACTATTGCTATTCAACTATTCAAACCATACGCATCGTAGGTTCTTATTAGTATTTTTTTTTTCAATTTGCATTTTTTGTTTTTTTTTCCAATTTAGATCTTCTTTTTTTTTCCCAAATTTAATATTTTTTTTTTCAAATTTAATCCAATTTTTTTGTCCAAATTAGTTCTTTTAAGTTAGAATTTGTCCAATTTTGAATAAAATTAAAGAACAAAAATCGGATAAAAAATGACAAAAATTGATAATTACAAATAAAATTAGAATCGATTATATTTAAAAGATGAATTTTGATATTTTCCTACATAATTATAATGGGTGATCTCACTCAAAATATTTAAATAATTTCAATTAAAGTATTTGGGTGGAGCCACAATGATATACTCGTCCTATTTTAAATTTCATTTTTTTTACACGTAGTTTAATACTCCCTCTGTTCGGTTCTAAGGTGTCCGTTTGCTTTTTGCACGTGTATTAAAGAGTATTATTATTATATGTAAAGTGGGTAGTTATATTAGAGGGAAGTTGTGAGTTATATTGTGTATTTTTTTTATTAAATAGTGGAAATGGATATATTTGAACCAGATGCCAAAAATAATAAAATGAACACCTTAGAAGCGGACAGAGGGAGTATAAAATACATTTTAATAGTATTAGTTTAAAAAAATAGTACTATTTTAAGTAATTTAATAGAATATTATATTAAATTATTAAAGTTATTCAAAACCAGCTTTACAAGTTTAGCTACACATTAGCTAAAGACACCACCAATTAGCTAGATAATAGGAGTACATTATATATCAAGGTGATTTGTATAATAATTGGGTTTAATTATAATAAGCTAAACAGTAGTCTGGCCTATATCAATCATAACAAGAATTGATAAGCAGCTACACAACATAATGATTAAAATGCAGAATTAATATAAGTCTAGTCTAACAACAACTAGAGCAAAAAGCTCTGTAAGAAATAATTGTCACATTCTATGTTTTTTACTTTCTTGTTCACAGGCACGGCATATATTTTTCATCTGATGCATTATGGAGTAATTAATTATTAATTCTAAAGTTGCACCTAACCAATATAACTACAGGAAAACTTCCTTTAACAAGTACTCCTCCTGTAACGGTAAGTTTACGTGAAACTGATAAAAAGTAATACGGAATAAAGTACAATGAAAAACTATATGTGATGTAAATTCTTTGGCATTTATATTTAATAAAAATGGGATGAGTGCACACCGGATCTTCTACGCTATTTCTGTGCATCATCTTTTGTGCCACACGTTAAGTGATTGACACGTAATATGGGGAAATGAATCCAACCATTGGCCTTAGGGTTTAAGGATTAGGGTATAGTTCCTCTCTCATATGTGTCGTTCATCCAACAGTGTGGCATAGAAGATGATGTACTAAATGTCACAGATAATCTGAGCCCGGATGAGTGCGGTGGGAATGAAGGAATTGGTTGAGAGAAAGGGGGAAACAAGTGGTTATGAGAGAAAAAGATATATAGTTGCATGTGATAAGCCATGTGAATTGAAAGGCAATAAATACAAAAAATGTGGCCCCCAACAGACAAATTAAACCTAGCTACCTGCATATGATGATGATGATATGGAGAAGAACCATGTAGAGATAGGTTTTTATTTTATGCAAATCTTGAATTTAATAAAACTGGATAATTGTTTAAACCAGATCATGATTATCATGAAAAACTTTCCAATAATAATATTAGCCTCTAATTTATAATTCTTTCTGTTACATGATAAATTTCATGCTCTTCATTTTTTTCCCCTTCAAGACAAACTTCACAATCATAAAAATGTAACATCAAATTAATCTATAATCTTAAAAGTATTCATTCCATCCAAAATTCATCTTTACATTTATCGTCTATAATCTTAAAAAAAATCATGAGTCACAAAATTTGCCCCATTCAATAGGAGTATACTCCCTCCGTCCCACATTAAGGGTAATTTTTACTTTTTAGTACGTGGATTAAGGAGTATTATTATTTAATGTGTAGTGGGTAGTTGTATTAGGGGAAGTGTAGGTCCCATATTTTAATTGTATTAGTGGGTGTGTGTGGGTCTCATGTGTGTAAAAAAGTAAAGTGGATTATTTGGATGAGACGACCAAAATGAAAAAAGAGATTCTTTGAGTGAAACGGTATAATTAATGTATGCATACATGATATTGCAGTTGCTCCTTTTGTGTGGACTCAAATTTAGACGTAGCATTTAAGGTCTCTTTGATGGGCAAACTGCACATGCAACTGCTTAAATTTATGGAAAATGAAAATTATTTTTTATTTATTATTTAAAAAGATAAATAGCACTCCCTCATCTTTATATTTTCCATTTTAATAAATCTACGAGTTCATGCTACCATTAAAAAAAATACTTAATTAATATTTTCACGACACACTCATCTATTTACTCTCTCCGTTCCGGACAAAGGTGGTAGTTTGTTTTTTGCACATGAATTAAGGAGTATTATTATTTAATGTGTATTGGATTGTTGTATTAGAGAAATGTGATGAGTAGTGGTGGACCCTTTTTAAAAAGGGGAAAATGAGAATTTTTATGGGACGTCCAATATAGTAAAATGAAATCTTTCGGCGTGATGGAGGAAGTATTTATTAATTTCAAATTACTCTAAAAAAATAAATTAAAATATAATTTTTATTAATATTCGCTACAAATAAGCAAATATTAAATTAAAGTTGAGATGGACAGAGTAATTATTCAGGAATATATTATATTGATGAACCAATGTAATTATTCACTTTCTAAAACGTGTTACTCTTCAAAAGGTTGAATGTATATTTTTCGTAAGTGTTAAAGTTATATAAAAAATATTCATGCAAATAATAAGTTGTTAATATATATATTTAAATAAACTATACTAAGGGGTGGGTTTGACCCAAACTAATTGGGCCAATTTGGGTTATCAAATTGTCATTCTATCTATGATGAGGTTTGTACAATTAGTTGGAATTCACAATTATGAATTGATTTATTAAAAGAAATGTTCAATCAAATTATAATAAATAAATCATCATTCCTACATACTAGTTAAGTTCCATATAATTTTCCATGATTATTTGGGATGTCAAGAGCAATATAATATTGCATATAAAAATTAAAATATTAATAGGTAACTTTAATCATAATTCTAATAGTCTAATTGGCAAAAGGGTGATGCTGGGAATAGTATAAAATGCTGATTATAATCGAATAATTGTTATGTCCTTTATTATTAATTTATTGTATATTTAGTTTGACTATTTCTTGGGCAGTTATTTAATTACTAATTAGTATAGGGACTTTATGAACCAACCAGGATAATATAAAAACTAATAATCATTTTTGTGATTCCGGAATCTATATAAATTGACTGGCTATTAAGAATCTTGATTAATTCACGTATAAGATTTTTTTTTCATAAATCCCTTGTATAATTTCTTGATCCAATTCCCATTACAAATTATAAAAATCTAATTAATCGTATTTTTATATTAATTTATTAGTTAGTCATCTGACGGATGATGAGGGTAGTATATTACTTTAAATTCTATTTTTCTAAGGTTAGCTATAAAATACGTCCTTAAATTAATTAGACCACTTGATCAATTTTGTTCAATGACAAATTTATATTATTTAAATAAATGTCGGAGGTAGATTTGTGTGGTTATAATTAGGAGTAATGAAATACATGATGGATTTCAGGATTTGAAATTTTGAACATTAAGAGCATTTGTCTAATATAAAATCGACATAATCACGTGTTATGTATGTAACAATATCATTATTATACTAAAAGAGAATTTATTTTGATGAGGTGTCGTCACCAGAATTAATTTTAATTATTTTAATTTTTAATTAAAATTAAAAAGCTCAAATATTTTAAATATAAATAAATACATATATTATATTATGATTTTAATATGATATTATCAAATCAAAACTAATTACTATTAATTAAAAATTTATAGAGATAAATACATATATTTACTTTAATATTTAAAAATTTTATTCACTCTCCACCTATAAATAAGATTTTTTATTCATTCATCCTGCACATAATTTATTCATCATGACGGGCAAAAGCTTTCTTCAAATTCTAAAGAAAGGTATCCGTTTATTATTATTATTATTTATTGATTAATTTTTGTTGTTTCTTTTATTTTTTTATTTTTTTTGTTTTAGTTCTTTTTTTTAATTCTTATTATGTAATTTTATAATTTTTTTATTTTTTAACGTAACTAACTTTTTTTTTTCATTGTTAATTTTACAAAATTTTTATTAATTTTTTTATGATTATTTTTTGTTTTTATTTAATTTTATTTTGGTTGTTAGTTCCATTTGTTTTTTTTTAATTGTTTGAATGTAGGTTTTTAATTTTTTTTTATATTTTTAAGCATAGTTAATTTTACAATTTTTTTAATTAATTTTTTTATGGTTTCACTTTTGATTATATTTCTTTTATTTAATTCTTATTTTGATTTTAATTCTTTTTCTTTTTTAATTATTAGTACATATTTATTTAATTAATTTTGTTAGGATTTTTAATTCTTATTTCACTTTTATTATAGTTTTTCTTTTATATTTTTTCAAGGTTCTTTTATAATTATTTTTCTTTTATTTTTTTATTTTTTTAGTATATTTTCACCAGCATTAAAATTTAATAATACATAAATACGTTTATTTTTTTAAGATCGGATATGGATGTATTTTTTTTATAAATTTTACTATTTCTTTTATATTTTTAAAATTCTCTTTCGATTAATTTTTGTTTTTATTATTATTTTAATTCTGTTATTTTATAATTTTTTTTAGTATTTAATTTTTAATCTTTTATTTTTTAAGTTAATATATTTTTTTCATGATTAATTTTATTTTTTAATTAAAAATTTTATGATTTATCTTTAGATTATTTTTTCTATTTTTTAATTTTTTTTTATTTTTTCTATATGACACAATGAATATCGAAACGATTGGATTTGGATTGCTTGCGATATGTCTTTTTATCTCGATTTTGAGTAGAAAATTCCTTTTCTTAAAAATCATTTCGGATCTCCTATTACGTTTTGGTGTTACATCACCTGTTATAAATTGTTGGATGATTGACATGTATGATAAATTAATCTATACCCTAACAAGCCTAAGGGGAAATGTTGAGATTTTACTCTCCGCATCACTCATCTAACACATGTAATATGAAATGTAACATCAAAATATAACAGGGCATCCAAGGTGCTTAAAAATGGAGTAATAAAACATGTTTGGGACGCAACACAAAAATGTCCAAAAGTAAGGTGTAGGCATATTTTTTGCCCAGTTTACGCTTTACATTCTTTTTGCCCACTTTTAATAATTTCTAATAAAAATTTAGTTATAAATACATAAATTGACTTTTAAGTTTCAATTATGGATATGATCAGATCAAATAACAAATAAATCTTATTTATAATTAATATTAGAGAAAAGAATATCCTTTTCCACTTATAAATAAGACTCTTTAATAATTACTAATTAAAATTTAATGATAAATACATTTATTTTAATAATTACTAATAAAATTTTTAATAATAAATACATAAATTTCTTTAGTCGGTTTTTCCTCCATATATAATGTAAGAATCTTTATTCATTCACTTCATACGCACATAAATTATTCACCAAGATGAAGGATTTCTTTAAATTCTAAAAAATGCTATACGTTTTTTATTTTTTATTTTGTTTTATTTATAATAATTAATTTCATGCTATATTAATTTATATTGTTTCATTCTATTTTTTTAATCGTAAATTAAATTTATATTTTGTTATTTCTTTTAATTAGTACGTATAATATATTTATTTTAGTTTGGAGGATGTATTTATAAGAGTTCCCAATGTTTTTGGATTGATTAATTCATTGATTTTTTTTAGAAAAAAATGGTAAATCAATTAAACGATGAAATAAGCTACTTTTTTTTTTTGAAAACAAAAGCTACATTAGATAGCTTGAATATCAGCTTCAATATAGTTCAAAGCTACATCAGGAACTCTAAGAGAAAAGAAAGGAGAAGCACAAGTAAAAGCATAACAAGATAGAGTATACCAATGAAAGCAAATTCACATTTGAGTGTATAAAATCTTATACTAAATTATAATTGAATAAATAGTTATATTAAACTTAAATTATATTTTTTAAAATTTTTGAATAAATAAATAGTTATATTAAACTTAAATTATATTTTTTAAATTGAAAATTTACAACCGTGTATTAGACGGGATCATACTAGTTTATTACTATAGTACACGATGATATATATTACTTAGTTCGTATTGAAATTTGAAGATAAATAAATTATATTTTACAATAGATTATCCACGTATATAGTTCGAATTAAATTGGGATGCCAAGATGGACTTCCACGATTGTACTCTTTTTATTAACTTGTAATTTCGCATTTAATTCTTTGTTTCATATAAATTATAACTATAATACGTAATCTTGATACAATAGTGCGTCTTATATAATTTTTTCTTTTTGTATTTATTTACTAAAAGAAATCGAGGAATATGTGAGGGTAATGATGAATTAAATCACTTCTAATTTTCAATGAAATAACTGATCATGTATAATTAAAAATAGGATTTTTTTTTTATAATTTCTAAAAAGTGAGTAAATTATTAGTAATTCGAAATTTGAATTATTTATTCTATCCGTTAAGAGCCCGTTAGGGCCTGATCATATAGAAATCTATGAATTCAGACTTGAATTTAGGCCATGAATTAATAAAATATGAGATAATACTCCCTTCGACTCAAAAAGAAATTCACTTTTTTTATGTACTGATATTCGATCCGTAAATCGATTAATTCGGGGGAGGCAAGAACCCACCGTCCACTAGCGGGGACCCCATTTTAAGCCAGAGCTGTGCACTCTGTATGAACTGACCTTTCAATGGTTGATCACACCTCGGGTTGGGACCTTTGGGAATTTCACCCTTAGACACCTCAAGTCCTCACCGCTAGGCCAACCCTTGGAGGTTAGAAAAAAATTTACTTTTAGAGCTAGATTGATATTTTTAGATAATAAATAAATTATAGAGTTAGTTTTGTAAATTGTAAATGGGTGACAATTTTGAAATTAAAGTGTATTGTAAGATTATTAATTTGTGTGTATTTCATTATTTTGGAGTGTGGACTTGTTTATGACGAATAAAAATATAAAGTGTGAATTTATTTACATATTACAGGATCTTGTTAAAGAGAAAAAATAATTTTAGTCCCAAATTAATGGCATATCTATTTTTAGGCTTTGGAATTTCTTAAAACATTATTTTAAAATGGAAAGATTTGAGATAAATTGAATATGGAATATTTTAAAATAAAACATTTCTAATTTTCAATGAAACAACTCATGTACAATTAAAATATTATTTTAATTGAATATGAGATAAATTGATTTGAGATAACTCATTTTTAATAAATATTTTAAATTCATTAAATTATTGACAAAATATTAAAAGATATTAAATATATGAAGCTTAATGCAGTAATTATATTTTTAAATATTTTTATAATTTTTGCCTCTAAATAGATAGTTTTATAAGTATTTTTCAGCTCTTAATTGAAAAATAAAATAAAATAAAACCCCAAATTAATAATTAACTATTTATTTGGATCTTGAATTGAGATTTTTTTTAATTATACATTCTCTTTACGAAAGTATTATTATTATTATTATTATTATTATTAAAAGATAAATGATAAATTTGCGTTACTTAATAAAAACTTTGGAATTTTACTTTTTAAGAGAAGATTCTATTCATTCATGTATTGGTTGACTAGTTCATAGGCTGTCAATTACAATAACTTAGTTTATACAATTATTTTTGGTACTACTCATAAATGAATATATAACTTACTTCAAACAATTCCTTAAAAATAAATATTGGCAATATTTTAGATGTGAAAAAAAAAATTAATTGCATTAAAATATATGACCTTTTCTTCTTTTCACAATTTAATCATGATTTTTTTTTTTTAAATTCATGACCTTTGTTAAGTATACATAATTTTTATATTTTCTTATTTAATTTAAATCCTTACTAAAATAAAAAAAATCTATTAAACAATTTTTGCAAAATTTTATTAATAGAAACTTTTTAAGAATTAATAAAAAAATAAACTACTAAAATAATCAGATTTTACGTTATATATATATATATATATATATATATATATATATATATATATATATATATATATATATATATATATATATATATATAGGTTATTTTTATGAATGGTACGTCTTACCATATATTTAATATTTAAAATATAATATATCTATTTAAATTATTTAATGTGCATTGATTTTTCTTTAATAAAAGAATTTTGAACAAATGACAAAATATAAAAGGAAAAATAAGAAAAAATTTGTGATTGAATTGAAAAAATACAAAGATCATGTATTTAATGGTTAAAAAGAAAGTTTGTGATTAAATTGAGAAAAAATAAGAAGGTTGTGTATTTTTTTGACAATAAAAAAAGATTGTGATTATATTGAGAATAGATGAAAATATTATGTATTTTAATGTAATTAACCCAAAAAGAAAAGAATAAAAGCAGGGGCCATGTTTTCTTGATAAATGAAAACGACATTAAACTAATTACTTTATTCAATTTTTATTTTATAGAAATAAAAATATAAGAATCTCTTTCAAAGTCGCAGCTATATATTAATGGCTAATGATATTTTTCAAACATCTTAAAGTTTTGTAATTATGTTACTTTGACATGAAAACACTAATATATCTTATAACATAAATTTAGGTCATATCTTGTTTAAGCATTTATCACTAAAATATGATGTTAGAGTTAGGTGTGGAATGATACTAAATTATTTTTGCCTATTTTAATGGATAAGGTACTGAGTGATTTATGTAAAAACATCTTTATTGATGTAAAAAGTTTCGTAAGGGTAGAGAGAATATACAGAATGCATGTGAATGGGTAATACTAATGTTTTTAGGCAGTAACGAAGTCAGCATTTTGAGTTAAGGGAGCCCAAAAAGTTAGGTGGATAACTGTTTGTTATAGGTTGAAATTTTAAATTGTTGAAATAAAAGAAATTCTAAATATTATATTTCATATTTTCTTAACTTGATATTTCTAGAGATAATGTTAATAGACCATAAACATTTTTAATGTGTGATCTACAATTATTCAACTTGCATATGGGTTCACTTACACCCTATATTACAAATTTAGTATGTTGAAAAATTTACTCATTAGAATTATTAACTAATATTCTTTTAAATAAAAAAATATATTATAGTCAAATTTTGATATATGTAATTTTTTATTGACACGACCCACCTTACATAACTTATAATTCAAATACTATTTAACATAAACATCATCATTATAAAAACCTGCATATAAATTTTTTTTTCACATAATATGCTTATAACCAACACCATCACACCAGTTCAACATACATACTGGTTTCTGACACCACTTCAAACCACCCAAACATGTGATAATACTTATTATATTACACCACCAAACATCAGCGGAAACAAAATAAACCCACGGCCTAGCCCAACAGGTCGTCATCTATGTACATCCGCTCAAAACCTTGAAGGAGCTCCACAGCTTGCACAGTCACATCACAAACTCAATCATCAACAGGCTCACCTACAATGCATAAACTAGTGAGATAAAAATCTCAGTAAGCAGAAATCATGCATGTCAGTGCATGATAATGCATTTAGTTCTCTATCGCCTATTTCCTAATTTTTCTAATTGATCTCTTTTATTTTGAAAACTGTTCACGTTGCGGGATCCCCACGACACACTTATGATATGCACCCCAAATGAGCTCAATGGGGACGATTTTTCCGAACCCCGAAAATAGTGCCGAGAACGATTTTTCCGAACTCTGGCAAAGTAGTGGGGACGATTTTTCCGAACCCCTAATAAAAATGTCGGGAACGATTTTTCCGAACCCTGACAGAGATGCATATATAGTGGCCGCACACACCATTAGTATCTTATTAATTTTGAGGAAAACACTTTTCATGTTTATGCATGGTATGCACCCAAAACAATTAAATGTGCTTCATAAACCATTTACAATATCAATATCAACATTTAATCACAATAAAGCAACAACTTAATTTCAATTCACACAAATCCACTTCTGAAATAACAACTTCACCTCAATCCCATAGATCCATTTATAGAATAATCACTTCACCCTGGGATCACACGGATCTCTTTTTGGAATCAAACTTCATCTTGGATCCCACAGATCCTTATAACCAATATTTTCTCAAACCATATAAATATATTTACAACAGTTTCCAATCACACAGATCTATATAGGATGATGATATTATTTCAAATCATATGGATCCTCAACTTGTATCACAAAATTATCACAAATAATTTACAAATACTATTGTTAAATATGAACCCTACTTTCTCCAAATCACATAAATCCACAACTTGTATAACAAATTAATCTCAAATAATTCATATCGTAATTAAACTAATTACAAATAATCCATGACATAATTAACACATATTAATTACAAATAATTCACAAACAACATGTTTATGCATTGTAGTTGGACTTCTACTTACCTGGATTCCGACAGTAATATAAACCCCGTAAAGAACTGTAACTAATTCGCTCCGACACGCACGTTCCGGCGCGCTCCCTCTTCTTTTTCTCTTCTTCCTCTCTCTCCTCTCTCTCCCTTTCTTCTCTCTCTCTCCTCTCTCTCCCTTTCTTCTCTCTCTCTATTTTTTTTTTCTTCTTCTTCTTTTTTTTTTTTTGTTTCGTTTGCTCTGAATTACTTCTAAACAGTGGTTTACATATATTTATAGAGGGGTGGTGGGGTGGAAGTCGTACACGACTATCCCACCGCCTCAACCTTTTTTTTTTTCTTTATTATTATCCATTCTTAATTTACGTGCAATACTTAATAGCTAAGATATAATACATTTACAAATTAATACACATACGTGTACATTTTTCTACCCACTATTATTCTTACGAGAACACGTGTGATACTTAATAATTAAGAAAAGTGTATTTATACTCATAAAATAATTTACTCATATATCCAAATTAATGCACGTAAATATTTATGCACTCATATATTCATATATTGTCACCATGTTTATCACGTATGTATCAAATAAAATGTAAAGATAATTAAAATGTAAAAACAATTATCACATAATTGCCACATAATTATCACATAATTATAAAATGCACATAACACAAATTAAATTATATTGACACATGAGTAGTGAGAAGTTCGGGTATCACATCCTCCCCAACTTATAAGAATTTCGTCCTCGAAATTTACTTACCTGAAGAGGTCTGGATATTTAGTCATCATCTCATCCTCTCTTTCCCAAGTAGCCTCCTCAACTAGTTGATTCCTCCATAATACCTTTACTAATGGTATTTCTTTATTTCTGAGCTTCTTCACTTCTCGCCACAAGATCTCAACTGGTACCTCTTCATAACTCAAATCTTCTTTCAACTCAACTGGTTCCTGTCTGAGAACATGAGATGGATTTGGAACATACTTCCTTAACACAGATACATGAAACACGTCATGTACTCTAGACATCGATGCTGGTAACTCCAATTTATAGGCAACACTGCCAACTCTCTCAATGATAGTGAATGGACCAACATATCTTGGACTGAGTTTCCCTTTCCTCCCAAACCGCATTATCCCCTTCATTGGAGATACTTTCAAAAATACCTGATTACCCACTTCAAATTCCAATTCTCTCCTCCGTTTGTCTGCATAACTCTTTTGCCGATCTTGAGCAACTTTCATCTTCTCTCGTATACGGGTAACAGCTTCTGACATTTCACGAATCAAGTCTGGACCCAAAAGTTTCCTCTCTCCAACTTCATCCCAATGTACTGGAGATCTACACTTTCTCCCGTACAATGCTTCATATGGAGCCATTCCGATGGTAGATTGATAACTATTGTTGTACGAGAACTCTATCAAAGGCAAAAATTTACTCCACTGACCTTGAAAATCCAACACACACGCTCTGAGCATATCCTCCAAGATTTGTATTGTACGCTCTGATTGACCATCTGTCTGTGGATGGAATGCTGTGCTGAAAGATAACTGTGTCCCCAACGCCTTATGTAAACTCTTCCAGAAAGCAGACAAGAATCTCGTATCTCTGTCTGACACAATGGTAAGTGGTACTCCATGGAGTCTGACAATCTCTTGTATATATAGTTGGGCATAACGATCCATGGAATACGTAGAGCTAATAGGAAGAAAATGAGCTGACTTAGTCAATCGATCCACAATAACCCAAATGGCATCGTGACCTTTCACTGTCTTCGGTAGCCCGATAACAAAATCCATCGTGATATTCTCCCATTTCCATTCTGGAATAAATAAAGGCTGCAAAGTTCCTGCTGGTCTCTGATGCTCGGCTTTGACTTGCTGACAAGTCAAACATTGCTCCACATATCGAGCAACATCTCTCTTCATCCCTGGCCACCAATAATGTGTCTTCAAATCTCTATACATCTTAGTAGCTCCTGGATGTATAGAGTAGGGTGTTGAATGAGCTTCTATCATCACTTCTTTTCGAATGTCATCCACTTCAGGTAGACATAATCGACCTCTATAACGAATCACGCCACCATCTCCTAATTGGAAGTCAGAAGACTTTCCAGAGCTGATATCATTCTTTATCTTGTCAAACAATTTATCTTCTTGTTGGCTCTGTCGAATCTTATCCATCAGGGTTGGTCGAAGTGTCAGAGCTGCCATCCTTGCTTCCAACGATCCTTCCTGAATGATCTCCACACCCATCCTTTGCAAATCAAGCAACTCTGGTTTCTGATTTACGGTCATAGCAGCTACACTCTGTATTGCCTTTCGGCTCAATGCATCAGCAACCACATTGGCTTTTCCTGGATGATAATTGATAACACAGTCATAATCCTTCACCAATTCCAACCATCTTCTTTGCCTCATATTCAACTCTTTCTGGGTGAAAAAGTACTTCAAACTCTTATGATCTGTATAGATTTCACAACGTTCCCCATACAGATAATGCCTCCATATCTTGAGTGCAAACACCACTGCAGCTAACTCTAAATCATGAGTTGGATAATTTTTCTCATACTCCCTTAACTGTCTGGATGCATATGCTATCACTTTCCCATTCTGCATCAATACACACCCAAGACCATTCTTTGAAGCATCACTGTAAACTTTGAAGTTTCCTGTCTCCGTAGGAATAGTTAAGATAGGTGCTGATGTCAATCGTCTCTTCAATTCTTGGAAACTTTGTTCACGTTCCTCCGTCCATGTGAACTTCACATTCTTCCTGGTCAACTGTGTTAATGGTGAAGCAATCTTAGAAAATCCTTCAACAAACCTTCGATAATATCCCGCCAATCCAAGAAAGCTACGAACCTCAGTGGGATTTGAGGGTTGTGGCCAATCATGGATTGCTTTAACTTTACCTGGATCCACTGAAATTCCTTCTCCCGATACCACGTGTCCCAAGAAAACAACTCGGTCTAACCAAAACTCACACTTCTTGAACTTCGCATACAACTGCCTCTCCTTCAGAATCTCTAACACCTTTCTCAAGTGCAGTGCATGATCCTCCTTATTCTTAGAGTAAATTAGAATGTCATCGATAAACACAATCACAAATTTATCGAGAAATTCCCGAAATACTCTATTCATCAAATCCATAAATGCTGCAGGAGCATTTGTTAATCCAAACGGCATCACTAAGAACTCGTAGTGCCCGTACCTTGTACTGAATGCAGTCTTTGGAATATCCTCCTTCTTTATCTTCAACTGATGATACCCCGACCGCAAATCAATCTTCGAAAAGATAGCTGCACCCTGTAACTGATCAAACAGATCATCAATGCGAGGCAATGGATATTTATTCTTCACCGTAACTTTGTTGAGATCCCGATAATCAATGCACATCCTCAATGTGCCATCCTTCTTTCGAACAAACAGAACTGGTGCTCCCCAAGGTGAGAAACTAGGTTAGATGAATCCTTTGTCTAGCAACTCTTGTAACTGTATCTTCAATTCCTTCAGTTCAGCTGGTGCCATTCTGTATGGCGCTTTAGATATAGGAGCAGTTCCTGGTTGTAACTCAATAACAAACTCTATTTCTCGCTCTGGTGGCAAACCTGGAAGATCATCTGGAAATACCTCCAGATATTCCCGAACTACTGGTACATTATCAAGAATTGGACATTGCTGCCCCTCAACATTCATTACACTCACCAGATACCCCTCACAACCACTTTCCAACAACCGCTGTGCTTTTGCTGCTGATATCATCGGAAATCGAAAGCTTTTCTTGATTCCAACAAAAGTGAACGGTTCTCCTTTCACTGGCTGAAAAGTGATACTCTTCTTCTGACAATCTATTGTAGCACCATATTTTGACAACCAATCCATGCCCAATATGATATCATAATCATTCATACTTAACACAATTAAATTAGCGATGAGTCTTCTTCCTTCAATAGGAATAACACAACCTCGAAAAAGTTGATTAGTTTGCTTTGACTCACCAGAAGGTATCATCACCTCATAATTAGCTTCTATCAAGTTAGGTATTCCACCCAACTTTTTCACATACTCAGTGGATACAAATGAATGTGTTGCTCCAGAATCAAATAGCACATATGTAGAAGTGCCAAAAATAGAGAACTTACCCGTGACAACTGAGGGATTCGCGTCTGCCTCCTCTCGCGTCAAAGTATACACCCTCGCTGGAGCTCTTCCCTGCTGTGCCTGCTTCCCTTTCTTAGGACAAGTAGTAGTCACATGTCCTTTCTCCCCGCATGTGTAACACGTTCTCAGAGGAATTTGACACTCTCCACCATGTGATCTAAGACAATTAGGGCATATAGGTAGTGGCGGCGCCGGTGGCACTTTACCCTGATCGAATTTAGGACGCTTGTTGGGTTCTCCTCGTCTCTGTCCTTGCTCCACTTGAACATTTGAATTCGGCCTCTGAAATGGCATCGGCCTCTTATCAACTCTCCCGGACTGCTGCATTGGTTTCTGCTGAAATTGACGTCTGATGGCTTGCGCTTGTCTGATCCTCATCTCCGCTTGCTCAGCAATTTGAGCCCTTTCTGCAACTTGTGAGTATGTTGCTCCATGCAGTCCCGCCATACTCACATCTCTATAAAGTTCAGGCCTTAAGCCTTCCACAAATCTCTCCACTTTCAGTGCCTCCGTACTAACCATATGTTCAGCAAACCTCGACAACTGCTCAAACTTACGAAGGTAATCTGTGACTGACATGCCACCTTGCCTCAACTGTATGAACTCGTTCATCTTCATGGCTCTCACTGGTGCCGTAAAGTACTTGTTTCTGAAAAGCTCCTTGAACCTTTCCCATGTCATAGTCGTGACATCCTCGATACTTTTAATCGTATCCCACCAGTGGCCCGCACTTCCTCGTAGCATGAAAGAAGCACATAGCACTCTATCCCCATCTGGAATTCTACTGTATTGAAACATGTTTTCCACCGTGCGTAACCAATCCTCTGCATCTGTGGGGTCTGCTGCGTCCTCAAATATTGGAGGGCTCAGCTTTCGAAACCTCTCACAAACCATTTCCACACGTTCTATTTGACGTCTATCTTGATTTGCATTACCCTCGGGTTGTCCATCCACATCTCTCTGCTGAATCAGTTGTTGTATCTGTTGGGACTGACGCTCAACCAGTTCCATTAGTCGAGTAATGACCGCATCACGATTATTCCCTTCAGGAGGTGCTGCTTGCTCAACAGTCCTATCCCCTTCAGAACCTTCACCTGTAGCTCTTACCATTTTGTCTACTAACTACACTTCCTATACCACATAGCCAATATAATTTATAAGACACATAACAACACAGAATGAAAATAACACTTACTTGCAAAGCTGCGCTCCCAAAGAATGAGTTCATGTACATAGACAGTCTGCAGGACCCAAACCGTGCTCTGATACCACTCTGACACGACCCACCTTACATAACTTATAATTCAAATACTATTTAACATAAACATCATCATTATAAAAACCTGCATATAAATTTTTTTTCACATAATATGCTTATAACCAACACCATCACACCAGTTCAACATACATACTGGTTTCTGACACCACTTCAAACCACCCAAACATGTGATAATACTTATTATATTACACCACCAAACATCAGCGGAAACAAAATAAACCCACGGCCTAGCCCAACAGGTCGTCATCTATGTACATCCGCTCAAAACCTTGAAGGAGCTCCACAGCTTGCACAGTCACATCACAAACTCAATCATCAACAGGCTCACCTACAATGCATAAACTAGTGAGATAAAAATCTCAGTAAGCAGAAATCATGCATGTCAGTGCATGATAATGCATTTAGTTCTCTATCGCCTATTTCCTAATTTTTCTAATTGATCTCTTTTATTTTGAAAACTGTTCACGTTGCGGGATCCCCACGACACACTTATGATATGCACCCCAAATGAGCTCAATGGGGACGATTTTTCCGAACCCCGAAAATAGTGCCGAGAACGATTTTTCCGAACTCTGGCAAAGTAGTGGGGACGATTTTTCCGAACCCCTAATAAAAATGTCGGGAACGATTTTTCCGAACCCTGACAGAGATGCATATATAGTGGCCGCACACACCATTAGTATCTTATTAATTTTGAGGAAAACACTTTTCATGTTTATGCATGGTATGCACCCAAAACAATTAAATGTGCTTCATAAACCATTTACAATATCAATATCAACATTTAATCACAATAAAGCAACAACTTAATTTCAATTCACACAAATCCACTTCTGAAATAACAACTTCACCTCAATCCCATAGATCCATTTATAGAATAATCACTTCACCCTGGGATCACACGGATCTCTTTTTGGAATCAAACTTCATCTTGGATCCCACAGATCCTTATAACCAATATTTTCTCAAACCATATAAATATATTTACAACAGTTTCCAATCACACAGATCTATATAGGATGATGATATTATTTCAAATCATATGGATCCTCAACTTGTATCACAAAATTATCACAAATAATTTACAAATACTATTGTTAAATATGAACCCTACTTTCTCCAAATCACATAAATCCACAACTTGTATAACAAATTAATCTCAAATAATTCATATCGTAATTAAACTAATTACAAATAATCCATGACATAATTAACACATATTAATTACAAATAATTCACAAACAACATGTTTATGCATTGTAGTTGGACTTCTACTTACCTGGATTCCGACAGTAATATAAACCCCGTAAAGAACTGTAACTAATTCGCTCCGACACGCACGTTCCGGCGCGCTCCCTCTTCTTTTTCTCTTCTTCCTCTCTCTCCTCTCTCTCCCTTTCTTCTCTCTCTCTCCTCTCTCTCCCTTTCTTCTCTCTCTCTATTTTTTTTTCTTCTTCTTCTTTTTTTTTTTTTTGTTTCGTTTGCTCTGAATTACTTCTAAACAGTGGTTTACATATATTTATAGAGGGGTGGTGGGGTGGAAGTCGTACACGACTATCCCACCGCCTCAACCTTTTTTTTTTTCTTTATTATTATCCATTCTTAATTTACGTGCAATACTTAATAGCTAAGATATAATACATTTACAAATTAATACACATACGTGTACATTTTTCTACCCACTATTATTCTTACGAGAACACGTGTGATACTTAATAATTAAGAAAAGTGTATTTATACTCATAAAATAATTTACTCATATATCCAAATTAATGCACGTAAATATTTATGCACTCATATATTCATATATTGTCACCATGTTTATCACGTATGTATCAAATAAAATGTAAAGATAATTAAAATGTAAAAACAATTATCACATAATTGCCACATAATTATCACATAATTATAAAATGCACATAACACAAATTAAATTATATTGACACATGAGTAGTGAGAAGTTCGGGTATCACATTTATATTCATATAGAAATAATTAATATTTCGGAAGAAGTAATAAATTAATAATTTTTTATTTTCTAAATAGTAATTTCGATAAAATTAAGAAATAGTACGATCCGAGAGTTCACAAGCTCTTAATTTTATTTTATTTTTTGCTTATAAATGTGACAGGTGAAATTGTATAAATGTGACCTCCAAAAATAATAATATGAGCTTTAATGTCAACTGTCCCTTGACCATATACTTGAATGATTGGGCATTTACCAAAACATTTATATCAGCTCGTAACCCTTTCTATGCTGGTATAGGGCACATAGTTTTTGCCCCTTCTTATATCCACATATGATTGTATTATATTATAATATTAATATATATAAAATATTGTATTTCTGATTATTATGATATTTTTAAAAAAGTTATCTTTATTTGTAGGTTTTTTAACATTAATTTTTAAATTTTTATTTTATTTTCATCACTGTAATTTGTAGTTACTATTTTTAGTAGTACCAATGTATAAATACTGTAATTTGTATTTACTATTTTTAGTAGTACTAATGTACAAATATTGTTAGTATACATTCAGATATTTTAGGATTTGTGCTTTTATTTTAGGGTATAATTAATGAGAAACTCTCTTGCGAGACGAGTTATTTTGAAGACGGGTGTGAGACGGGTCGACCATCACTAAAATATGCTTATTTTAGAATTAAAGTATGATTATTTGTAGTTAAAGTATGTCAATAATAAATTATATTATAACACGCTAAAATCATATTTTAATGCATAATCCAGCATATTTTAGAAAACATACTTTAACAAATATTAAACATATTTTATCTAAATAATAGATATACTTTAACACGTCTCACAAACCGTCTCAGGTAAATAGCGTCTCACAAGAGAATTTGTCATAATTATATTATGTTTCGTAAGTATCATTTATTCAATAATAATGTAACACGATAACACTGAGAATTAATCAAACCAAATTATATCTAATATTACAGAGAAAAAATCATATATATATATATATATATATATATATATATATATATATATATATATATATATATATATATATATATATATTGGATGGGTTGATTTTTGAAATTATATATACTTCCTCCGTCCCGCACCAAGGGTCTCATTTTTCTATTTTGGTCGTCTCACCCAAATGGTCCTCTTTCCTTTTTTATACATATGAGTCTCATACTCACCTACTAATACAATTAAAATATGGGGCCCACACGCCCACTAATACAATTACCCACTACACATTAAATAATAATACTTCTTAATCCACATGCAAAAAAGTAAAATGCACCCTTGGTGCGGGACGAAGAGAGTATATCTTATTAAAGTTGAGAAGTAAGGTATATGAATATAGAGTATTTTTAATTACTAGTAACTAGTATTGATAGAAAGAGTTTTAGTTTCAAGTAAATGTGAAAGATTGATGGAAAAAAAATACATTAGGCCTGTTAAACTAGCCGATCGAGTTCGAGTAGTGCATATTCGAGTTCGGCTCGATAACGTATTGAATGTTTAGACAAACTCGAATTCAAACTCGAATAGTCACGAGTCGAGTCGAGCTCGAGCTTTTTCAAGTCGAGCAAGATACCGAGCGGGTCGTTTGATTTAACAGCTCTGTTTAGGCCCCTGGTTTGATCCGCCCACAAACAAATATAAATCAGCATTACATTAATTCTTCCAAACATTTCACACTGTAATTAAATTTGTTGGCTGTCAGTAATTCAGTGTTTGAACATGCTACTGTCACTCCACTCATTTATATATTATTCTATCAAAATAAAATCTTTTTAATTATGGAATTTCTTTTTTTTTTAATTATGTGCATTTCATATGAAGAGAAAAAAGAAATAATTTTACATAAAAACATGGCAACATTATATCGTCAATACATCCGATAACGTTCTAATTTCAATTTTTTTTTTAAAGTTTATTATCTTATATTCTCGTCATCAGATACAATACTTAAAAGTTTACTCTTCACAGTAATAAACTGGAGTATTATTTTTTTCAATGAAAATTACTAATTAGCTAAACAAAAATGTAAAAAAATAACAACCTGAGAAAATTTATACAAGAATATTATTTTTCATTCAAGAAAATTATAATAATTTATTGTTATTAATTTTTATGTACATACTCCACATATTAAAGAATAAAATGCGAGTGTAAATACATAGTGTAAGATTTTTTTTTTAAATATACATTAATAATTATTCTTGGGTTTGTGCACTTAAGTACTAGACTGAACCATTTATTATTGAATAAATTCATTAATGATAAAAATTTATAGTGAGAAAATATAATAAATTTAAAAGGTAAAAAATAAGTACTAAGTTATAATACTCTATAATTTTAAATAAATTGATAATATATATGAATAAAAAAACTTTAAAAAGTCTAATGATAAATAAAAATTATGAATGATAAATATAGTACGTATGAAAAATACTCTTTAGATACATAATAAATTGCTACTCTTTTAAATTAAAAAAACAATCTTCAAATTCTTGTAAATCCTAATTTATCGATTACTTTTTAGTACATAAGAAATTATTCTTTAGAAGTATGAATTATTATTCTTTTATATAAAAATTATTACTCTTCAAAGAGTAATTTTTTAAATCACTAAAAAATAATTTTAAAAAATAGAGTTTAGATTTAGATGAGAGTCATTCTAAAATCAATTACATCAATTAATATGTGAATTTTCATGCGAGAAAAAATAATACATTGAAATGTACACATTTTTCTATTTTGATCCATCTCAATATAAAGTATGCATTTTCTTTTTTGTAAAAAGATTCAAACAAATTAATTACTTCTTTCTTTTTGGTAATACACCTACCCACTTTATATTAAAATATCATTTCTTTCACCTCAATACACATTAAAATATTATATTCCTTAATTTATGTGAAAAAAAAGACGTACACCTTTCAATGAGATGGAAAAAATATTATATATAGGAAATATTATAAGGAAGAAAATTACACCCCAATTATCACTTTGTTTTCCCCCAAATAATTTACCTTTCAATACTTATATGTAAAAAGATAATAAATTTTTAAAAATTAATATTACACATAACTATTTAAAAAAAATGTATAAATGAGTAAATAAAAAATTTAAAAGCCATATAGTTATGAAAATATAACGAAATTCTAAAAATTAACAATAATCTTAAAAAATATACACAGTACAGTTAAAGACTTGGTGGTAAAAAAGCAATCTGGCTTTGAATGCTATTTTGGCCCACTCCTATTGTGCCGTAAAATTCGACTTTCCTCATTATTTATTTGGTCACAAACTTTCAAAGTACCAAAAAAAAACTTTCAATTCAACAATTTCAAAAATTATTTTAATTTTAAATTTGTTATAATTTTTTCACACTTATAACATTAATTTACACTAATTTATTTCTTAAAAATATCAACCCTAAAAAATGAATAAAATTAATAATAAAAAAATTCTTAAATAATGTGGGACAATAAATCCTTTAAATAATGTATAGAGAGTTTAATAGCAATAAAAAAGAACTAAAAAAAATTAATGAATAGAGAATTTAATAGCAATAAAAAAGAAATAAAAAATGGTAGGGGCCACGTCATACAAAGAGGGTCCACCTTAGTCCACATTGTCTCATACTTTACTACCCAATGACCCCCACAACATGTAGAAGCTATGCCAATTTTCCCTACTATAAGTTCTCTCCTTTCTTCTCACTCTTTCCTACTTCCCCCCTTCAATCCCCACCCACCCCCCATCTCCTTTCTCAAATTTCATCACATTAAAATTAAAAAACAAAACAAAAGCTCAAAGAATGTTCTCACCATGATCACACCACCACCACCAACATTTGATCATTGAAACCAAACTCCAACACATATTTTCTTGAAATAAAAATAAAAAAAATGGAAATAATCGAGTTGGTGAAGTGTGAGTGCTGTGGTCTGAAAGAAGAGTGCACTCAAGACTACATAAATGGAGTGAAGGCGAAGTTCGAAGGTAAATGGCTGTGTGGATTATGTAGTGAAGCTGTAAGAGATGAAGTCACAAGAGTTGGTAAGAAATATTCCAAACACTTCGCCATGGATGAAGCTGTCAAAGCTCACATGTCGTTTTGTAGTAAGGATAGATCCAATCCGGCTATTCGGGTCGCCGATGGAATGAGACAGATGCTCCGGAGGAGAACCGATGCTTCTTCTTCGTCTTCTCCGAAGTCTACGAGCAAGTATACGCGGTCGTCGTCGGATACGAGATTCGTTGTTACTAGGTAGGATGAGTGTTAGGTTTTGTAGTGGGTTGAAATAAGGGTTTCTTGTTTTCATGTTGATTTTGTACAGGGAGGTTAATTACTTGTTAGTACAATTGAGGTTTTTTTTAATCTGATTATGTTTTGAATTAATTGTTAATCTTTTGCATGTTTAGAGATGAAAATCAGTTTTGAGGGAAAAGAGATTTTGATTAATTAGATGGAAAATTGAAATTCTTGTTCATGTATAAATCTTTATTAGCTAGGTTATTTTTATCAATAATCATTTCTCTTTCTTTTTTAGAACAAAATGAAGAGAGAGAAAAAATCTAGAAAGTTTAATTAAAATATATATATATATATATCTTTACACTTAAAAAAACACGTTATTAGATACGGAAATTAGAGATGTTGAATCATCTCAATTAATGATATACTTTAAGACTGGAGCTGCTCATATTGAGAACCGACCAATCGGTTCAAATTAAAAATAACTTTTAAAACGATATTTGGGATGAACCGAACCGTTCATATCGAGAATCCAAAAATAAATACTCTTTTCACACTCTCTTTCTAATTTATAAAGAAAATTTTTACAAATAATTTTAGTGTATCATTCAAGAAAAAAGCGAAATATCCAATTAATTACCTATAAAATAAAATGAAATATTACCATACTTTAAACGATGATATTAACTAAAAGTACTGCATATTTTAATGTGATGTGAGTTCACATTTTGATTAATAAACGAAGCACTCGACAAATCACGAATTATTCCATAATTTCAGACAAAAAGATCAACATTCTTCATTTGCTTCAAATTAATAAGCACTCAATTAGTATTGTAAGTATTTTAATTATTAGTTTAACAACTTTGGTCAAGAAATTATATTAGTATTAAATATTCAACAAGCTCAACTAACTCACAACTTTGAATTAATGTTTTCACCAATATATATATATATATATATATATATATATATATATATATATATATATATATATATATATATATATATATATATATATCTCAAATTTCGACACATCATTTACATCCACGTGTAAGAGTACATATACATAGAGTAATAATGTTGCATCTATCACGTAGCATCTAGCTAGTACTGTAGCAGTCTCACCTATCTTTTTGACGTTAAATATTGCTTAAAAAAATAATAATAATAAAATAAAAATAAATTTCATTACTTTATATTATCAGAGTTGGTACTTTTAACATAACCACGACTCATTAGTAGGTGTATCTGCTCCACGAAACAACATGAAAAATAATCACACGAATTAATCCTTTTATTTTATAATTAAAGTACGTATGAAAAACGCGTACTTATTTATATTTAATATTATAAGGGTGTGCATAATTAGAATTAAAATGATTAATTTGAACCAAGGTCTTTTGTGATCCTAGCTTGACTTGATATATATTTCAAATTTTCATTTTGAATCGATTTCGAATTTTTTCAAATTCGAAAAAATTCGATTCGTTTCGATAACCGATTTTACGAGTCATTTTGAAAATTAATTTGAGGCCGAATAAATAAATTGTTTAGTTAAAAAAAGGGGCACACAAAATCCATAACAATATAGGCTGCGGCTTCTCGAACCAGACATCTGACATTCAATAATTATCAAATCTTGGACCCATGTTTAATTTCATTATCTACACTTATCAATAGTATCAAATTTTAAATAAATTCATAAATAAATTATAAATATTGTGTTACATTTAATCTCGAGTTGTCTGATCTTTCAGACGTTGCATATATTTATAATTTATACACATTATCAAGAGCATAAGAAAAGTATATATCCTTTTGTACTAGAATATTAATTTGAAATAAAAACATGAGTAAAATGAATTGAACGATCGTAGAATTAATTGCAAGAATATTAATTAAGAAGAAAATTAATGATGGTGATTTGTCAAAAAAGAAAAATAAAATGATGAACGTTAACAATTGAGTGGAAGAACTTTGCAATAGAATAATAATTAATTCCCTTTTATTTAAATTCTTTGGACCACTTTGTTATCAGCCACTCGTTGTATTTTGTTTTTTACATGTGATAGAATTGACATTCTTTTCTAATTATATTCGATGCTCATCGTCTTCTACTCACACTCAAATTGAATTCTTAAAGAGAGGAGTTCGAATTTTTGGGTTTGGATTTTTTTTTTTACATTCGTGATGTTAATATGTTATCCCGTTGGATGAGTGATACATATAATAAAAGAGACATTTTAAAATAAATTAAATATCTTATCTTCTTTACGTCTCATTCATTTAACTAGGAGACATTATACTTATAAGGGTGTTTGGTTTCATATGGGAAATCCAACACGTGATTTATGTGGTTAGCCAATAATTTTTAGTTTGTGTGAATGAACTTTGAAGAGAAAATTCCATGCCTATGGAAATAGAAAATGAATATTTTTAAAGAGATGAACATGTATTTTGATTACTTATAAATAACAAATTAATCAGGGCAGTCAGATTACATATTTGAAATCCAAGAAAAAGATAAACAAGAATACTGGAAAAAAGAATGTTATGACAATCTGTTGTGACATGGATTAACACACACGACACGTACGTATATATACACACACATGTAAAGGGCATTCTTTTTGTGAGGTTATATACGAGATGAAATTTGGAAGTATCTATTCATTATTAAAGTATAATAACTATTTATTGATAGTTAAAATATATTTGTAGTAAATTATAGGAGTATTATACTACATGAAATCGTAATTTAAATTCATCATTTATTATAACTAAAAAAAATTAATTACCAATAAACATATATTATCAAGTAGAACAAAATAAATTGTGTTACAAAATCCCATAATTAAACCAAAGAAAATTACAAAATCAAACAAATTCTCCCATTGAGTTCCTTCGTATCTTCCCTTACAATCTTCAATCCCCTTTGCTTGATCAAATCGAATGAATGATTGAAGGATTTAACGGACTATATGTGGATAGAGTTGGTGGAATTCGAAGTAATTGCATGTTACCCTATTTCAAATGCATCAGCAATTCAGCACCGTACCATGCTGGAGTGGGCCTATTCTTTAATAAATTGTTGTTGGGCTTGACAATTTAACAATTAAGCTTTATAATTAATTTAATTGGGCCGAAACTTTCACTGTTGGGCTCAGGAAATGAGTTTTGAATAGTAATTGGGCCGCAAATATGCATCTAGAAAATCTCAGCATGCCCGTATATATATATTTTCCCCCCATATTTGCTCGTCTTAATTTTGAATTGGTTCCCGTTTCTTTCTATGTCTTCGTAATTGCTTAAAGAAGTTCATTTTAAGCATAAATTCAAAAAATTTCAACAAAAGAATCCTTATCTACCAAATAGGACGAAGTTATTCTTATCTCAATTGTGGCATAGATAATAAGGGAAATGACGGCTCACAAAACTCTTCACTATTTCCTCATTTGTTTGTCCCAGTACACTCTTCACCCTCCAAAAATTGTAAAAGTTTCAAAATTAATAACCTCTCATTACATTATATTTTCAAAATATCACTCTCACCTAACTCACATAAACTTACTTTATTATTTATTTATTACTTAAAAATATCACAACACCCCTAAAAGTCAATAAAATTGATAAAAAAAATAATTTTTCTTAAACTCCGTATTTACAATAACGGTGAAGAGCTTAATGGGAAAATTTATAAGAGGCAGGATTGGAAGAGGTGATAAATGGAATTTTAGAAGTATTTAAAGAGTTGCAAAAATGAAACTATATGGATTCAAACGAGTTATAGCAAGAGTAAAAGGTCTAAAGTGAGATTTTAAAAAATTAATAAATAGGAGTATATATTAAGGTTGAATCTTTGATATTGCATGTTTTTCATCAGTTTACCAAAAATCTAGTACATCTCTTTCTTGAGAGTGAAGGCTGTTGTCACCTTGCCATGAAGTTTTGGAGTTGGGTCAAGCACGCAGATAGATCCGACCCGAATTCTTCAGACCCACTTTTACCCAGGTTTATCTCTCTCTACAGCCTTATATATTCATATGTTGGCCATTCATGAATCTTGCCTGCGGTGTTCATGTTTTCAAATTTCAAGTCAAATGAATGAAGAAGGATGGTTGGATACAATTTCCGGGTCGGGTATCCAACCCATGAGTGAGTAAAGGATGGATGATATAAATTTCTTGTTCACAGGAAGTCAAATGAGAGAGATAGAGGCGTTGACCAAGATGTGGGGAAGAAGTTTGAGAAGAGTTACTTTGATGTATTGGGTGTATGTTGTGCAGCTGAAGTTCCATTGGTAGAACAAGTTGTGAATTCACTCCATGGAATCAAAGATTTCTCCATCATAATCCCTACTAGGACTTTGATTGTTCTTCATGATCCTCTCCTCATTTCCAAGATTCAAATTGGTGATCCATTATGTTTAATTTATTCCATTGATCTCCATTTAGCAGCATTTTTTAATTGCTAAATGTCACACAATTCTTTAATGTTTCTTGATTGCGTTTGTGACTTCTTTCATGTTGGCTAGCTATTGAGTTGCATCTAGTGTGATCATTCATGTTAAATTGAGAAAGAAAAAAGAAAAAGAAAAAGATGAGATGTAAAAGGGAGTGGAGAGGGGCTAATGAGTTTCATTGTGTAGTTACATGTATGTTCATGTTTGGCTGCAGTCGAGGCGCTGAATCGAGCAAGATTAGAAGCTGCCATTCGCTTAAACGGGACTAGTGGTAGCTTCAAGAACAAATGGCCAAGCTCTTATTCAATAGCTAGTGGCATATTGCTTGCTCTTTCTTTTCTCAAGTGTGTTTATAGTCCCCTTAGCTGGTTAGCCGTTGGATCAATAGTCGTTGGGATCCCACCTATCATACTCAAGGCCTTTGCAGCTCTTCACAACCTTTATCTTGATGTAAACACCCTTGTTTTGATTGCAGGTAGGATTTAATTGAATCCATTAGTTGCATGCATGCATCCTTAGAATGAACAATTGCACTAAAGATTAGAATGTCATGTAGTTGGTGGATCAATTGCTCTGAGTGACTATTGGGAAGCTGGCACTATTGTGTTCTTGTTTACAATATCCACATGGCTGGAATCAAGAGCAAGTCATAAGGTCACTGCTGATGCCCCCCACCCCACCCCCCTAACTTCCTCTGATTCATAACCTTAATTGTTTATGTAGGCTGCTGCTGTTATGACATCCTTGGTAAGCATAGTGCCACAGAAAGCTGTCTTAGCGGAAACAGGAGAAGAAATCAATGTGAATGAAGTGAAGTTAAACACCATCTTAGGTGTGAAGGCTGGTGAAGCTATACCAATTGATGGAGTTGTTGTGGAAGGTGAATGTGAAGTTGATGAGAAGTTTCTCACCGGAGAATCGTTTCCGGTGATGAAACAGAAGGACTCCTCTGTTTGGGCTAGCACAATCAATCTCAATGGTTACTCACATCTTCATTCTTTCTCTCTTTATCTCCCCTTTTGTTTTACTAGCAATTAGCAATTTTTTAAGTTGGATTCTGATGTGCTAGGCTTGTTTTTCAGGCTACATTAGCATTAGATCCACAGCGGTGGCGGAAGACTGTGTGGTGGCAAGAATGGCAAGGATCGTCGAAGAGGCTCAAACCGGAAAATCCAAAGCTCAGAGGCTTTTAGACAAATGTGCTAGATACTACACTCCTGGTGAGACAAAGCATGCTAGAAAAGACTCTGTCTTGTGTAATAAAATGCTGATTTTGATCAACTTCTTTTGCAGCTATAGTAGCAATATCAGCTCTTTTAGCCATAGTACCTCTTGCATTCCATGTTCAAAATAAGAAGCAATGGTACCACTTGGCTCTTGTAGTCTTAGTGAATGGATGTCCATGCTCTCTTATTCTCTCGACGCCAATCGCCATGTTCTGTGCCCTTTCGAAAGCAGCAACACTCGGTGTTCTGTTCAAAGGAGCACAACATCTTGAAGCTCTTGCTCGGGTTAAGATCATAGCTTTCGACAAAACGGGGACCATAACCAGGGGAGAGTTTCTCATGGAAGACTTTAAACTGATCATGGATGAAATCCCCTTGAATGCACTGCTGTATTGGTACTAATTTCTCATTCCACTTCTTGCATTTACTCTGCATATCCCTCTCAAATGAATTATTACACCATAACTTGATGTTATAATCTTCCAGGATTTCCAGCATTGAATGCAAATCAAGTCATCCAATGGCAGCTGCTTTGATAGACTTTGCAAGGGTGAATGGAGTTGAGCCAAAGCCTGAAAGAGTTGAGAAGTTTCAAAATTTTCCGGGCGAAGGGGTTGCCGGAAAGATCGAAGGCAATGAAGTGTACATCGGAAACTGGAGGATTGCTGCTAGAGCAGGGTGTTCATCAGGTGAGAGTTATCTGGTAGTTCTCTAAAAATTTAAGCTTTTAGACGCGATGATCATTTAACAAATAAGTAGTTCTCTAACAATTTAAGCTTTTAGACCAGATGATCAGTTAACAGAAACACTCAAACTTTCTTACATAATGTTAGAATAGTTGTTTGACTAATAATGCAATGACAGTGCCCAAACTAGAAGGCTACAACATGGAAGGAAAGTCAGTTGGTTATGTGTTCATGGGATCATCTCCTGCTGTCGTCTTCTCGGTCTCCGATGTGTGTCGAACGGGGGCGAAAGAAGCAATCCAAGAGGTGAACTCCATTGGCATCAAGACTGTGATGCTAACTGGAGACAGCCATGGAGCTGCTAACCATGCACAACATCAATTGGATGGAGCTTTCCATGTCATCCATGGTGAGCTTCTACCAGAGGACAAAACTAGTGTAATAAAGGAGCTGCAGAGAGAGGGTCCAACTGCCATGATTGGAGATGGTCTGAACGACGCACCTGCTTTAGCCACAGCAGACGTTGGAATCTCAATGGGGTTATCTGGCTCACCTCTTGCAACCGAATCTGGCGACGTTGTTCTGATGTCGAACGACATCCTAAGAATACCCAAAACTGTCCTTATTGCAAGGAAAGTTGTGAGGAAACTGATTGAGAATGTGGTGTTTTCTGTCTCAGTCAAGGGTGCTGTGTTAGGTGTAGCTGTTGCTGGTTATCCGCTGGTTTGGGTTGCAGTGCTGTCGGATGTCGGGACGTGCTTGTTGGTGATCTTCAACAGCATGCTGCTAATGAGAGAAGAACCAGCAGAAGAAGAAAAATGTTATCAATCTCCAAATAAGTACTTTAAGGTTCAATCTGAGAAGGGTGGTTCTTGTATGGGCACAAGTTCAGGCTGTTGTGTGGATAACAAATGCTCGATTTCTACCAGAGACGACGGAGACAGTGCTACTTATCGTATGCAACGTAACGACACTACTACTCTTCCAGATGGTGAAGACTCAGTTAAGGATCATCCATGTTGTCCAAAGGTGGATCATAAGGACTTGGAATCACATGTGTCAAGAAAACAGTGCTGCTCTTCGGGTTCGTGTTCAGGAGAAAATAAGACGTCCAGCTCTATTAAAGATCGACACGGATGCTTCTCCGGAGATGGAAACACCAGGACTCATTTACCAGAGATTGTTGTGGAGTACTAAAGAATGCTGATTTCAAATATTTTTCTGTTCAGTTTTCTGATTTTCTTCTCTGTTTTTGTGTTTGTAAATCTTTCTTATGATTTCCACACCAATAAATTTGATGTCTTCAGTTTGTAAATTCTAACATATCCTTTTGGAATCTCTATGTATGTATGTATGTATGTATCCAAGGTATGTTATATTCATCGTGTCACATCGTTGGATGATTGTAACACTGATAGAATAGGTTGTTTAATTAAACCTTAGAAAGACTTGAAAAATAAGCCTCTATTTCCAACCACAAATTTAATGATTCCACATCTTCATTTTAACCATCCAAAGCCAATCTTTTTATCAACATCATAGTAGGAATAATATTAATATTCCTCTGCTTTCAACTCCACAATATATAAATGGAGCTGCCTCCAATGGCAGCTAATTAATCAACTCAATGCAAATGAAACTAAACTCCAACAAGAAGCAGCTAAGAAAACTACCCCATGTTTTCAGCAAAGTGTTGGAGCTGCCTTTCTCCTCCGACGCTGATGTGGCGGTCGACGAGGGCCCCAATTCCTTCCGTTTCGTTGCGAAGGTTAAGCTCGACGTAGCTGATGTGAGGGCTCATGCTGTGGAGATCCATCCGGGGGTGGTGATCAAGATTGTTGTTAGGAGTTATGATCATAGGTATGGTGGTAGAGGTGGTGTTGAGTTGCCCTTGGACAAGTTGGAGATTGACACGTGGAGGTTCAGGTTGCCCTCTGCCACACTACCGGAGCTGGCCACGGCGGCGATCTTCTACGGAAAGCTCACGGTGACGGTGCCAAAAGGCGGCTCCCGCCGTGAGTTTGGTAAGGGGGGAGAAGTTTGGAGAGGGGGAAACAAACTTGTTCTTGTGCAGTAAATGAATAAAATGTTTTTTTTTATAATATTAAACTTGGAAATAATTAAAATGATGGCTATCGCATAATAAGAGATTCTAAAGTTAACTAAGAGAGTAAATGATCAAAATTGGATTCCATTTAAAAATTAAGGATTTATAATAGAGTGTTGTTATTAAATACAATCCTTTTATTAAATACATACTCCCTTTAATTTTTTATTTTTTAAATTTATTATATACACATCCCTTAAATTCCTAAACAACCCTTTAATTAAATTTAATTTAATACACACCCTTTTTTATTTTTAATTTGGTAGATTTTAATCTTGGTCACTTGAGTTTACAGCCCCATTGATGAATGTTTTGGTGGGCTTGAATCCCTAAGCGTCTTTAGTACTCAAATTTCTTTCCAACTTTATTTCATGGAAGAAACAGTAATTTTAACAATGGTTTTCTAGAAAATTATTCATACTATAACCATTCATGTATCTTATCTATATAATGATGTGTCTTTTTAAATACTTCCATCAATAAGGTTTAACATAAGAAATAAATATAAAAGAAAATTGAGATTTGAAATTGAACTTTGTATTTCCGTCAAATATGAAGAGAATTAAGATTTGATATTGAAACTGGATTTACATCGTGATGTGTAAATCATTGTAAATTTACTTTCATAGTTCTTTTTGAAATCAAATAACAAGGAGGCGTGAGTAAAATAACTGAAATTTTTATTTATTTAAAAATAAGGATAATTTGGGCATTTTAAACATGTCTATATTTGTAAAATTATAGATGAGGTGTGTATATAGTAATATGGGGTGTGCATTATAATATGATTTTTTTTTTATCAACGAATTTATTGTACTCTCCGTCTTAAAAAAGAAGTTCACAGTGAATTTTACTTTTTTTTTGACTTATTTTTAGAAACAATTTAATTTCTTTATAAAAATAAATAATGAAGTGTGGTAAAATAAAATTTGAAATTATAATATGAGATTATTGAGTTTATTGTTAGAAGGTAAATTATTTTATAGAGTCGTTGAACATATTTTTGTTAGAGAGACTCTCTTGTGAGACGGGTAATCTGTGAGACGGGTCAATCCATCACTAAAGTATGTTTATTGTATAGATAAAATATGCTTATTTGTAGTTAAAGTATGTAAATAATAAATTAAATTATAACACACTAAAATTATATTTTAACGTATAATCTAACATATTTTAGAAAACATACTTTAACAACCATTAAACATACTTTATCTAAATAATAGACATACTTTAACATGTCTCACAAAGAGTTTCACCTAATTAACGTCTCACAAGAGACTTTGTCTTTTTATTATTACCAGTAATTTGTGACTTAGTATTTTATTTATAGAGTTAAAATTAAATAAATAAATAGATAAAAGAAGAAGAGGTGGGAACCGACTCTCTTATTGGATTTCTAAGAATATATAGTCGACAAATAAATAAGGAAAACTTAAATTCATTTATAAAAAAAATTAATATTTTTTTAGACAAAGGAGTCTAATGTTTAGGGTCACTAATCTTCTTATATATAAAAGCAAAATAAATTACCAAATTTAATTTTGAAAAATGTGATGTGTCATGATAAGGTTCATAGTGTATTTATAATTTTTGTAAAAATGTGAGATGTCATCATAAGGTTAAATGTGTATTTATAATTTTTGTAAAAATGTGAGGTGTCATAACAATGTTAAATGAGTATTTATGTTTTTTATAATTTTATGAGAAAAATGAATTATTTCTAAGTTATTTTATTTTGTTTGGTTTGTATTGGATTTCAAATTTAATTAGTTGATTTTTTTTTTAAATTCATTATAGGCTCAATTTTCCCAAGCCCCGATTTATTATTATTATTATTATTATTATTATTATTATTTTGCCCTATTTTAAAACATAATTTTGGAATAAATATATTATTTTTACACATCTCTTTAAAAATATGATTTTATTACAATTATTCAAATTTAATTTTCTCACACAAATTTTAAATAATATTTAAAATTTTTTCAAATAATCCAAGTATACTATAAGTTATTTTATTATATTACTTTTAAATTGTCATAAGACCAAGACAAAATATCTTATACAATTATTTTCATTATAATATCATGACTTCATATTAATAATGAATAAGTAAGTTATATAGTTATGCATGATTCAATATATTTGGTCTGATAAAATCTTTTAATTTAGACACAATTCCAATTATATGATAAATTTAATTGAATCTATCTATTTTATTCATTTATTTTAAAAATATTTAATAATAATAACAATGATTGAGTCAATTTTTTTTTTCTAATAATAATTTTTTTCATCAATAACTATGACTTACTAAGATTAGACAGTAAAAAAATTTTAAATGCAATATTGTCTTGATAATCATGGCTTCATTCACTGTTGGATATATGGGGATGATTTTTTTTTATTTTATTCATTATTATTTCGAATAGATCAAGATTATAATAATATATTTGATTCACTTAGTGAATTCTTTTATAATATTTGTTTTCAAATATTATTATTTTATATAAATCATAGTTAGGTGTAATAAAATGTAACTAATTGAAAAGGATAATATATAGTCTTAGAAATTTAAAATAATAAAAAAATTATAAAATACGATTACCTGCGTTGCACGCGGACATTGTACTAGTTGAAATTAAATCGGTAATCAACCAGAATCTCATTCATATCTCAAAGAGAATCGAAAATGAATTAACGTTAACATAGTAAATTTAATGTAGGTTAACGTTACTATACAAAAATTAAAGATTCATACAACTATAAATGAACATATGCTGTTACATATTTTATCAATCTTTAACCCTCCAAATTAACAAGATGTCTCAAGTATATTCCGTCATCCTCCTCCTAAGTCTCTTTGCTCTTACCCTAACACCAACCCTAGCTCGTGTTGTTGACGAAAATCTAAACGAGAATGATCGAATCTTAGAAGAAGAAGAAGACACAATATGGAATGTCCTTTACAATCCATTAAAGTACATTCCTAGGATTCCGACTATTCATCCCGAACAATCAACCGCCCTTGCTCCCAAACATCCTCCTCATCGAGGCGCTCCTTCGCCGAAAAGCCATTAATTTTCGTCATTAGACAAAATAAATAATTTTATTTATTTATTATTTTATGTTGTCTTCCTTACATATACATATATTAACATATTAATTAATAATATTAATAGTGTTTGATTATTTGGCAATGTTTCTTGCTTATAATTTAGTCCCATGGTATCAAACCCGCAAAATTACCAATCTAGATCATCTATTCTAATTTGATGTTTTATTTGGTATTCCACTCATTAATTAAATAATAAATGTCTTTATTATTTCCTAAATTAACGTCACATGCTTCAAAAGTATAATGATAAATTATAGGATATAGTTTTATTATGTTATGAAATACTAATAAAATATAGAAGGTGGAATAAGGAATTCAAAATTACTCTTATATAAAACAAAAATACTCCTTTCGTCCCGCCCAAATGTCATCGGTTGCTTTTTGTACATAGATCAAGGAGTATTATTATTTTATGTGTAGTGTGTAGTTGTATTAGTAATGAGTGGTGGACCACATGTGGTACCATTTACTAAAAATGGGAAATGATGACTTTTGGATGAGACGCCCAATATAATAAAATGGTGACCTTTCGGTGGGACGGAGAGAGTACTATTTTAGATAAAAAAAAATATTATTCAAATTTTACTTGACAAAAATATAAAAATTGCAACAAATCAACATTTTAAGATTATTATTTCTTATGTATTAAAAAGTGTAATCTATAAATTAGAGTAAATTAGTGTGTAAGGGTAAACCTAATTCATAAAGTATTTGCCTAAATTAATTGCACTCATAAAGAGTTGAGAATAAATTGATTACCTAATGTGTAACGAAATGCCAAAACTCCACCCCCCCCCCCCCCCCCCCCCCCCCCCGCCACCCCCCCTCTTATATTTGTTAGACTTTATTTTAGTTCATTTATAAAGTGAATTTTTGAGTAGCACAAAATTTTAAATATTAATTATACGGTTACCTTGGATTGCTGGTGGACTCCAACAAATTCTCAGCATGCCAACATCTGAGAATAAATAAGATTAGAGCAACAATAATTTTTTCCAAAAACTCTTTATGACGGTGGGAAAAACAAAATGGAATGATGAGGTAATATTAGGGTTACAATAATTTTGACAAAAAAATAAATTATTACAAAATAATCATAAAAGGAATGAGAGGGTAAATAACATTAGGGCTACAATAATTTTGATTGATATATTAATTAGTTAATGACGACAAATTTTCACCAAATTTTTAATCACATGTCTTATATATATTAAATTAAATTATAATAATATATTAAATTAAATGAATATTTATTGATATATTAATATTAAGGAAAATTATTTGTCTTATATATATTAAATTAAATTATAATAATAAATTAAATTAATATTAATTAATATATTAATTGAAATTAAGCATATATTGATTAAAAATCAGTCAAGTTTATACTGTTAAATAAAAAAAAGTAAAATTTAAATAATAATAAAATTCATTATTAGTATAATTAAATTTTATGATTAAAATCAAAGAAAATCACATGTCTTATGTATATTAAATTAAATTATAATAATGTATTAAATGAATATTGATTGATATATTAATTGAAATTAAGTATATATTAATTAAAAATTAGTTAAATATGCCCAAAATATCTCCCATATTTACTAAATTTATAGCATTAAATAAAAAAGTAAAATTTATATAAAAGAATATAATTAAATTTTATAATTGAAATTAAAAGCATTAATGGGACACTTTTAAGATTAAAATTGAATTATTTCTAAATAAAGTAAATTGAAAAAAATTCTCAAAATATCTCTCATATTTACCAAATTTATAGTATAAAATAAAAAGTAAAATTTATATAATAAAATCTATTATTAGTATAATTAAATTTTATAATTGAAATAATGGAAATTAAAAATATTAATTAAACGATTAAGATTAAAATTGAATTATTTCTAAATAAAGTAAATTAAAAAAAATTAAAAATAAAAGTAAAAATTTAGACTCGCTTTTATCTACATATATAGAGCCTCACACTTTAATAAAATTGGATAGGTGAGTATTCGATTCAGAATATTTTTAGTGATTTCACAATTATTTGCTAATAAATTTCCCCATAAACATATTTATTTTTACACGTTTTTCTTGATTTGCTGCAATAAGCAATTTTGGGTTGCTGACTATGAATCATGGGCAAAAAACTTATTGAAACGGTCTCAGAATTTTTCCAAATTAGAAGTTGATAATATTTTAATAATAAGAAGTGATAATAATGTAATAAAGTATTTTATGACTAATTTATCTCATCCTTATATATTTACATAAATATAAAATATAAATATTATTAAATAAGTGATAATATTTTAATAAAAAAATATAATTAAATAAAATAAAATAAAATTATCTAGTAAGACTTCAGCAAGACTTCCCTAAATTATGAAATTATGGTAATGATACCTCGATTTTTTTCTTTATTTAATTTATTTATGGTATGGAGTATATCAAAATTTCTAATTATTACATAATAATCTCTTAGTCTGATATTTCTTTTTATTTAAAGTAAGTATTTTCCGCTCGTTCAATCGATTAAATAGTCCAATACTTAATTTAGATTTGATAATTAAGCAAATACATACCGTTCAAAATCTAAATTAATAAAGGATTCTCAAATCAACACTTTAAGAAAATTAATCGATAATACTTTCAAATTAAGTTAAATTATTATTTTAACGTATATTAATACTATTACCATATTTAGATATAATACTACCGTATTTAGATATTACATCCACTATAAAAGGACATATTGTGATTCTTATTTCATCACTAAAACAAATTCTAAGAATATGTCACTCATAACTCTCTCTTCTTGTTCGTTGGTTTATTTGTTTTCATTACAACCCCATCTTTGGGTCGTGTTATAGAAGCAGATCAATTAATGAGCAAACTATTGAAGACGACGATATAATATGGAGTATACAAACCACAGAGGATTATGTTCTCCCAACGTGGAATCACAACCAGTATCAACTCCATCACCGTGCTCATCCACCCCACAACCGCCGTGCTCATCCACCCCACCGCTGTGCTCATCCACCCCACAAACATCCACCACACCACCGTGCTCATCCACCTAAAGCTATTTGAGATGATTTTTGAGATGATTTTCTATATTTTCTTCGATAATATACAATTCTTCAATTTTAATACATTTAATTAAAGGATTTATTTGCAAATACAAGTTTCTATTCACTGTGGTGTGTTTAAGATTAATTTTCTTTTGCAACATAGATAGTGTTCCCCACAATGCTAAATTTGAGCCTAGTTATCAAAACATTGTGGGCTCGATTAAATTTGAACCACTAATTAAATACGTCCCATATAATTAATTAATCCCAATGGTTAATAATTTCCGAGTACTGGATTTTCGCTCTTCAGCGAACTATATTGGATATTAAATTGGATTTGGGTTAGATTGGGAAAATGAGCTCAAGTAAAATGTCCCATAAAATTTAAGCCTATTTTAAAATTAAATAGCCCAGATATTTGGATATTAAGGCCCAGAAGAATTGGTTTGTTCAATTCTGTTTGGGTGGGATATTTTAAAATTTTTAAAAATTAAATATACATATTTTCTTTAGAAATAGTTTTTAATAGAATATATTTTAATTAGAAATCACATTAAAAGATTTTTTTTAACTTACCTCATTAAAAAATTATAATATATTTAATTGTAATAAATAGAAACCAAGCAATAGTAGATTGGCCTATATAAAAATGACACAAAATGACTCTTTTTTCTTTAAAAAAAAATTAAAATAACTTCAAAAATATATGTATTAAAATATTTTTTTTTTCATAGTTTCAAATTATCATGAACTGCAGAAATTTCGTATATATTTATCAGTATTTTAATTCAAGATTCAAAATAATTTGACAATTGTATTCAAACTTAAATAGAGTTGTGCAAAGTGATTCGCCCACCCAGATTGTGAAATTTTTTAGGTGTTCTAAAAATATAAAAATTAATTTAAAGAATTAATATCATTATAATAATTGAGGTTATAGATTGTATTGAATACAAATTAATTTTATTTTTTAAAAATGAATTTAAATAAATGTAATCAATAATTCATGTTTAAAATATATATAAAAAAAGTAGATTTTTTATTTAAATTTATAAATATACTAATTTAAAAAAAAATTAATTGCATTTCTAATTATATTATAGTAAGTTAATAAGGTAATCATACGATGAAAAATTAAAAAATATTAAATTCATGTGAATATATTGTTAGACTTGATTTTAGTTCATTTATAAAATGATTTGTTTACTGAGATTGCGCTGGCCAAATTTTTGGGTAGCACAAAATTTTAAATATTAATTATACGATTATTTACTTGTGTAACTTTCATTTTAGTTCACTCAAAATTCATGCACAATCCTAAAAGTAGCAATCCAAATAATATTAACATCCATACCACTATTTATTATTAAATCATCACTTATTATTTATATTTAAATCAACAATTTAATACACTTTTATCATTAAATTATCCACTATTTATTATTAAATCATCTATCTCATTATTTATATTTAAATCAACAATTTAACACGCTTTTATCATTAAATTGTCCAAAATATTAGTATTATTTTTAGTTGTATTGTTACGTATCATTCATCTATCTCATTATTTATATTTAAATCAACAATTTAACACGCTTTTATCATTAAATTATCCAAAATATTAGTATTATTTTTAGTTATATTGTTACGTATCATTCATCTATAACACCAAAATTAGGGGAGTTAATTAGCAGAAAACAAGATTAAATGGTCAAATGCTTATTACAATTGATGAGATTGTAGAAGAGATTTGATGTAAGATGGTGGTGATTCAAACAATGATCCTCAACAGGCAATAGATGCGTATTTAGCAGAAAACAAGATTAAATCGTCAAAAAAATGTTATAACCAAAATCAGCAATACATCCTATAATATCAAAATGAAGGCATCCGAACAATTCTTAGTTTCTCATTACAGCTGAAAATTTCAAAATGCATAATTTAACCAGTTCAGATACCAAGGGAAAATATCTTTAAGCTGCAGCAGCTTGGGCATTAAGCCTCTTGCGAGCTTCCTCGATAATGGACAGCTTAATACCTTTACCCTTTGGCAGAGATACCCAGGGCTTGGTACCCTTTCCAATCGTGTACACATTGCTCAATCGAGTAGCAAACTCGTGTCCTGTAGCGTCCTGAACATGAATCGTCTCAAAGCTTCCCTTCTGCTTCTCACGGTTCTTGATCACGCCAACACGTCCTCTGTTCCTACCACCAGTAACCATAACAACATTTCCCACATCAAACTTGATGAAATCTACAATCTTGTTGCTCTCCAAATCAAGTTTGATGGTGTCGTTTGCCTTGATTAGTGGGTCAGGATATCGGATGGTCCTTCCATCGTATGTGCTGAGGTAAGGGATAGCTTTCTTGCCAAACTGAACAGAACGAACTTTGCACAGCTTAAACTGCAAAAGTGATTACAAATGAGTAAAGATCTTACATAAGATAGCTCTCTTATTTAAACGAGGGGAAAAAATACAATGAACCTTAGGAAACTCTTTATTCAGAAAGTTCCATAACATAAATTATGACTTGAATAGATTTATGGAATTCAGCTTCTCAGGTAATATTTCAATTAAAAGATAACAAAGTACAGGAAAAGCAGACCTTGGCCTCCTCATCTCTGATTGAGTGAAGTCTGAAACGACCCTTGGTATCATAAAGAAGACGGAAGTTCTCATTGGTCTTTGGGATGGAGATCACATCTACAAAAAAAAATAAAAAAAAAATGCATCGTTTTAGCTGTAAGCAGAAAATTACAATACATTGCTTTTATTCATGAGAAAAATTATTACTGAACGTGTGGGAGAAGGGGAAAGGAGGGGCAAATCCATACTAAGAATCATTATATAGAGTACCAAGCCGTACCAACATAGGGCAAACTCTAAAAGAGAATAACATACAAAGAACACATCAGCAAGAAGTTTTTACCCATAAAACCAGAAGGATATGTCTTATCTGTCCTGACTTTTCCATCAACAAGGACATGGCGTTGCATCAAGATAGAAATAACTTCGCGGTAAGTCAGAGCATACTTCAGCCTATTTCGCAGAATAAGAATTAAAGGCAAGCACTCCCTTGACTTGTGGGGACCAGAAGATGGTTTAGGGGCCTGTATGCATAACACACTTTGTTAAGTGCTTGTGGAGAAAGTAGATTGAAAGAGTAGAAAGCAATATATTATGAAACAGGAAACCAAACCATGACAATTCACTTACAAAAGCACCACCAAGCTTGTCCAACATCCAATGCTTCGGAGCATTGAGCCTCTTCAAGTGTTTCTTCAAGCCTCTAGCCTGTTGTGAGTAAAGAGACAGAATTATGAGAACTAAGGAAAATAAATTATGGGTTGAACCTATAAAAAAATTTGAAGGTATTTAATACGACGAAATTCCACATCAACACCAAAGAGATTAAAACATGGATACATTGCATATATAAAAAAAAATGGGAGAGACAATGCCTTTTTGGGGGAAAAACATGATTTGTTTATCGATTCTAAAAGAGAGAGAGAAAAAATATCATCCAGCTCCTTTCATATACTGTGCATCATGAAGGTCCACTACATGTCTAGAAGTGTAGAATAATGCAATTATTAAATTTTAGTCCAAATGAATCAACAGTGATGTGTAACATCTATACTTGCAACAGATTCGAACTTATTTGAGCTATAGTATATTAAAACCCTTGAATTAATTCCTATCTATTTCTGCATAGAGTAGCATTAGATCCAGGATAAGAACTCACTACTATAAATAAGAAGACATAATATAACAACAAGAAAAGAAAACTAGAAAGTATCCCATTTATGGAACCTAATATAATCAGCTTCAAGAAAAAAATGGATTTAAATTGAAAAAGGAAAGCACAACCAAACAACCAAAGAACTGTTACACTTCAAAGATTCAAAGAATATAAAGCTTTCAGAATCTGAGCTGCCGCTACCGAAAATTCGAAACACATTGTTGCAATAGAACAGAACCATAAACAAATTATAAATTTCCGATGGAAAGGTATACGCATACGAGGAGGATCCACAAAAGCAAACTCAAATTGAACGATGCAAGCAAAAAAATGTAGGTTCAGAAGCAATTCAATCAACCACAACAAACCTTAATTGTTTGTAAACACGAAAAGCTATTAATTGTCCAAACAGATACATAAGAAAGCAGAGATTAACCGACCATTTTGGTCGCCGGTAGAGAAGAGAACACTGCAGTCGCTCTTCCTCTGTCTGCCGAATTGAAGTGAAGGAAAACGTAAACCCTAGGGCTTCGTTTTATGTGAAAGGAAAGGATAATTTCTTTTTGGGCTTCGAACTATTTTATATTTGGGCCTCAGCCCAGAATAAAATTTAGGGGTTGCCAAAGAATCTCCTCTCCCTTCATAATTAGGGCTTAACTAAGGAGGATAAGCAAAATTTTATTTTTCAGATCTGAAAACTAAGAAATTTGATTAGAAACTGTGAGTCAACATCAAGGTCCCTTTGATTTGGGAGTTAATTTGCTGGATTATGATTATATATCTTGCAAAATTACATTAATTTTTGTGAGTTTTCCATATTTAATTCTTGAAGTTTTTCCCGATTATTTGGATTTTAATTTAATTAATTTGGATGGGTGAGTATTTGATTTAGAATAACACTACCAAATCTAAATCAATAACGGATTCTCAAATTAACACTTAAAGAAAATTAATTGATAATACTACCACATTAAGTTAAATTATTTTAACATAAATTAATACTATTACCATATTTAGATATAATACCACCAAATTAAGTTAAATTACTTTAACTTAATTAATACTATTACCATATTTAGATATTACAATGATAAAGATACACACTTGTTCATACACTATAAAAGCACATACATTGTGCTTCTTATTTCATCATCAACACAAATTCTAAGAATGTGCTTCTTATTTCATCATCAACACAAATTCTAAGAATATGTCTCTTATACGCTCTTTCTTCTTACTAGTTGGTGTATTGGTTTTCATTGCAACCCCATCCTTGGGTCGTATTATAGAAGCAGTATCAATTAATGAGCAAACTGTTATTGAATACGACGATATAATATGGAGCATACACAGCACACAGGATCATGCTCTTCCACAGTGGAGTCACAACCTGTATCAACTCCACCATCGTGCTCATCCACCACACAACCGCCGTGCTCATCAACCCTATCACCGTGCTCATCCACCCCACAATCGCCGTGCTCATCCACCCCATAACCGCCACACTCATCCACCCAACAAACGTGCTCATCCACCACACCACCGTGCTCATCCACCTAAAACTATTTGAGATGATTTCTATATTTTCTACAATAATGTATAATTCCTTAATTTCAATTTTAATAATTTTAATTAAAAGATTTATTTGCAAATACAAGTTTCTATTCACCGTGGTATGCTTAAGATTAATTTTCTTTTGCAACATAGATAGTGTTCTCCCACAATGCTATCTATAAAATTGTATTTACAGTTTTCATAAAGGGCAGAAATATTGCCACATAAAGGGCATAACTATTGCCACCCAAAACATACACTGTTTAAGGCACCCGAAATTCTAAAAATAAATAAGCAGAATTACATTAATAAACCCAGTCCTCAAACTTATATCTCATGTATTAAGTTACGAAGTACACCCAATCTCTCCAACTTAATTACTAACTACACCACAAACACACAGCAAAAAAGGAAGGGTGTTCCTCTTTCTCTGCTGAATTTTTCTGAAGTGTTGGAATATATCAAACATTCAAACCAGAACACAACAATAAAGACTTCCTCCTGCCTCTCAGGAGAAATTCTTAAAGATGTCATATTTCAAAGGGGCAAAATTAAATCTCCTTACTAAGGAAACTGTTCCAAAAATTTTCAAATTATTTCTTTAGATCAATATGATGAGTTACAAAGAAAAATTAGAGGAAAAAAAGGGTTTAACGTGAGCCTTGACATGAATTTTTGGAGTCTTGTAATCCATCAAGTGCATCAATATTATATTGTTTATTGGTTAATTTTCTAAATAACAAAATTTAGGGCAAGGATTTTCTAGGTTTCAATGAAAATTTTGAGATCTTGATCCTGTTAAGTACATTGTTTCATACTATTTAGATTGTTGTTGTTATCTGGTAATGTACTGGCAGATAAAAAAAATGTTTTGTTTCTCTATTCGCTCCTCTATCATCTTTACGTTTTTTTCCCCTTTTCTTTCTTATTATTTGTGTAGTTATTAATTGAGTGGGAAAATTGAGTGTCTTTAGTAATTTAAGGTATGGGATATATATATAAAAAAAAAGGGTATGGGATATAAATTTGAGGTTTGGGGTTAGAAATATAATTTTACTTAATAATTTTTTTTGGTGTCGGGCGCCTAGTAATGTTTTGGGTGGTAATAGTACTACCTTTTCTGCTATTATATATGTTTTCGAAACTGAAGTTTTTGATATATGATGAAATAATTTTGGGTGTACTAAGTAATAGTGTGGGATGTGATTAGCAAAATAGGTTAGTTGAAATTAGTATTGAGTTTAATTTAAGGGGTGGAGACAAAATAGTAAATTCACAATCATTTATTTTTGGATTCAGGTCAACAAAGTAGCAATAGTGTCGCCCTTTCATAAAACTATATATGATTTGGGTTGGGCTAAATTTGAGCCCAATTATCAAATCATTGGAGAGCAGATTTTCGCTGTCCAGGTCCAGTAAATTATGGACTTGATTAAATTTGAACCCACAAATTAAATACGTCCCATATAATTAATTAAACCCAATGGTTAATAATTTCTGACTACTGGATATTCGCTCTTCAGCGTCATAATGAACAAACTATATTGGATATTAAATTGGATTTGGGCTAGATTGGGAAAATGGGCTCAAGTAAAATGTCCCATAAAATTTAAGCCCATTATAAAATTAAATAGCCCAGATTTTGGATATTAAGGCCCAGAATAATTGGTTGGTTCAATTCTGTTTGGGTGGGATATTTAAAAAATTTTAAAAATTAAATATACATATATTCTTTATAAATAATGTGTTTATTATCAAATATTAATGAAGAAGTTAATTAAAAGTAAATAAGGAAAATATTAAAAAATATTAAAAATCCAAAAAATTGAGAAAATTACACGTTACATTGGAGCGCTCTGAGACGACATGTCAGTAATAAAAGTTTCTGCTATAGTATACTTAAGATATATATATGAAGTATAAGAACAATACACTAAAAAAATACTCCGATAACACTAAAAAAAACTATTTTTTACTAACGGAATATTACGTTGGTAAAAACCTTAATTCCATTGTTAAATTGGTTTATCAACGGATTAACAACGGAATTCGTTGGTAAATTTTCGTTGGTAAAGTGGTGATTGGTAAATTTTTAACAACGAAAAATCAATTCCATTAGTAATCTGTTGCTAAAAATTACATTGATAATTTATATAAAGATTCTCTTGTTAATCCGTTGGTAAGAATAAATTCGTTGGCATTCCATTGCTAATAAAAAATTGTCATTTTGGTTGCTAATCCGTCGATAATTACCAACGAATTAAATTCCGTTTACAAGTTCCGTTGCTAAAAAGTAAAATTTTTTTTTGGTAGTGTAAGTGATTATTCCGTAATTCGTTTAATTTGAATTTCAAAATAATTCCTAATTAGTATGCAATAATTAACAAGCATATCAATTAAAAAATAATAAATGTTAAATTATAATACACATTGTATTATCTATAAAAAAAATACTTATAATTATTCCCTTACAGTTTATTTATAAATTTAAATTCAGAAGAATAAAATTGTGGAGGATACGGCAGATACACTAGTATAATTAGATTATACTAAAGATAGTTAAAATTTTAACTTGCAATATAAAACCTAATTAAATAATGTAAACAAATTAAAATTGGAAAATCTAACATTATTATTTTTTAAAACTATTTAAAAATTAACAAAATAAATATATATCTAAAATCAACATAATAATAAAAATAATACTACATCCATCCCACGTATTTTTACTCACATTCCTTTTTGAAGTGTTGTCCCAAGTATTTTACACAATTCTAACAATTTCATTTACTTTTTTATACTTTATTCACCATTTTTAACAACTTTATTTACTTTTTCTCTTAAAATTATCAATTTATCCCTACTTTTTCTTACGTTATACATATTATAAAAAACAACCCTTTTTAATTTTCGTGTCCGTACAAACAGATAAAAATACTCGAAGCGGAGGGAGTATTATAACTACTCAACAAAATACTTGTGTGAATCAGATTTACACGTAAACCTTGTTTTGTAAGAGTACTTTTTAGTTCATGAAATATAACCTAAATAAATTATTATTATAAACATACTAAAAATTGAATTAAACTGTAAATATTAATATTTAGGCTGGAATTGAACTCTTGCCATCTACTATTATTAACTGTGATGTTTTGAGATCCCAAGTGAGTTTGATAAGCAACTTTACCAAATATAATTCAAAATCTTAAAAAAGGATTCTGAAATAAACAGATTAGGATAATAAATCAATGTTAATTACTTCTAATAATAATAATATAATGTGAATAAATGCTACAACCTGCAAATATAATGTATGGTAATTGTAATGATATGCATTTGATCATCCACTATAAAAGGCCACAAATCTAGTACATATTTTCTCATCACTAACAAGTTATTCTAAGAAAATGTCTGGCTTAAATAATCTGTTATTGTTCTTAGTTTTCTTGTTTTTGGCCAAAACCCCATCTTTTGCTTATATTACAAAACAAGATTCATTTACATCGAATTTCAAATTAAATGAGAATGATCAAATTCTAGAGGTTGAACATGAAAAATGGACTATTGATGAATCATTCAAACGCGCCCCATCTCCCAAGCATCACGGAGCTCCTCCTCCGAAGCATCATCATCATGGACATGCGCCTCCACCTCACCACCACTCGTATCCACCGAAACACGACCACCGCCATGCTCATCCACCAAAGAACCACCACCATGCTCATCCACCAAAACCTTATTGAGATCATTTTCTATGTCAAATAATATATAATTCCATTGTTAGGAACAGTGGCGGACGCAGGATTTGTGTCGAGGGGGCCCAAAAAATAATGCGAAGTATAATGTATAAATTGATATTCTATGTACTCAGGTTAATGTTTGTACACCCAATCTGTATTATTGATACATGTTTTAAAATAAAAAATATTTTAGTAATATAGCGTTTAATACGTCCAGAAGTAAGTGAAGAGAGTAAAAGAATGGGAAGAAGTAAAAATAATGAAAAGAAGAGTGTAAATGAATGGGAAGAAGTAAAATTAGTGAAATAATATTGGAAATAATGGACAGAAGTAAATAGTAAGAGTGTAAAAGAATGAGAAGAAGGAGAAATAGTGAAATAATATTGGAAAGAATTGGCAAAAAGTAAAAAATAGTGAAAAGGACAATTAAAAACTACACGGTATGATGAGATGGATTCGAACTTGAACCTCTCAATCTCCATAAAAAAGAAATTTCCACTGGGCTACCATATATTATTAAAAAAATATTACATATATAGTAAAAAAATTCAAAATTTCAGGGGGCAGTGCGTCCGCCCCTAGTTAGGAATTTTTATTTACACAAATTAAAGATATTAATCTTTTTTCAAAGTGACCTGTCTATGAATAATTTCTTTTGCAACATAGATCACGACCCCTATAAATATTGCAATCTATTTGTCATATCTATCTATTTACATATTTCAAAATAATTAAAATGAGTAAAGCCATCAAGATGTAGAAGAAAGAAGCTAATCATTTGTATTAAAATGGAGTATAAATCAAAGGCTTAAAAAATAGATTAATTATTAATTTTGTTTTTTTTCTAAATTTATTATTAATTTTTATTTTAAATAAGTAAAAATTTGACATTAGAACACAAGATTGAAAGATTGGAAGATGAAGACCGTCAATTTTGACAAATGCATTTTCATTTTACTAATTGTCTATCTTCAATTCTTCATCCTTCTTCATTAATTTTTAAAGAAATTGCCGCCTCATTAGTGAGTGTAATTAGATCTAGAGACGAGGGTGTGTATCGTTGTACGATAGAGAAAATGTCACTTATTTTGATCCTTGGATAAATTCAATTGTGATCATTTAACTTTTTTTTTGTTTTTTGTTTTTTTTTTTAAATCATTTTGTGATAATTTTAATTCTATACCTTTATATTTTTTCAGTTTAAGTCCTTTTAAAATAAAAAATAAAATAAAAATTCAAAACTAAAGAACTTAATTTCAAGTCCTTTAAGTTCGCAAAAATCTTGCAAAAAGACTAAATTAAAAAATAAAATGTTAAAGAATCAAAACTAATGCAAATTACCTTAAATTGAAAAAGTTTAAAATTGAAAGGCAAAATTAGATTCAACAAAAATTAGAAAATAGGCAAACACTCCAGTGTAAATCTTATGGTCCTTCCTTATTTTATATTATACTTTATATTTTATTAGGGTTTTTAAATTAAGGAGGACCATAAAATTTACAATATAGTTTATAAAAGGATCACAAGGTTTGCATCGTAAATTTAATTTACCCGAGACTAGCTATAAAAGTTATGGGATGCATGTAACAGTTATTTTGGTTGATAATATTTTTTATTGGGTTAATTGCCAAAAAAAAAAATCACGAATTTTACATTTATTGCAAATTAATCCTTATTTTTTAGAAATTGCAAAAAAAAAAACCACCACTTTTAAGTATTGTTGCAAAATAAACCCAAAAAACTCTACTTTTAGTCACAAATTGAGTTTATTTTGCAACAATACTTAAATGTGGTTGTTGTTTTTTTTTTTTTTTTGCAATTTCTCAAAAGTGAGAATTAATTTGCAATAGGTGTAAAGTTCGTGGTTTTTTTTCAATTAATTTTTTTTATTTCTTGAAGTTTTCCTAAATTTTGGGTTTTAGTTTTGATAGCATTATTCCATTGGGAATAATTTATATTTAGTGATTTCACAATTATTTGGTAAAAAATTGTAAGCATTATTACTTTGCAACATAAATTAGAAATTAGTGCTTGAAAGCAAATTTATTTGTTGGTTAATTGAAACATATACTCCTTCCATCCCATCCAAATAGTCCTTTTTTTTTTTTAACACACATAGGACACACAGCCACTTACTGATACAATTAAAATATGGGACCTATATACTCACTAATACAACTACCCACTACACATTAAATAATAACACTCCTTAATCCATGTGCAAAAAGCAAAAATAACCATTTGTCCGGTATGAAGGGAGTATATTTTGTTTTTTTTCTTGAATTTGAGAAGGAGCCTGTTAGGTGTTATACGAAATATATTATTCACTTTTTTAATTTAACTTTTTAGAATATGTTTTTAGAATGGTAAAAATTTGTGTGAGACCATCTCATAGATCCTCTTATGTAAGACGGATCATTCATTAATCCAATTAGAAAAAATAAAAGGACCCTGTTTTGGTTGTAATCAAATTAAAATTTTGAAAATTTACTTAATGAACGAATATTAATTAGATTCAATTTTTTTAAGGGCCTTGTTTTGTTGCTATTAGAGTAAAACATTTAAAAATTAATTATAAAAAATAAATAAATTAAGCTTACATGTTTATATATTTATTATTTAATTTATATATTTTTATTATTTAAAAATATAATAATTTAAATTTTGTTATTCATTTAATTTATTTTTTGTTTAAATAATATAAATTTATAAAATATGATAATATGTGATAATTTTTATATAAAAGTGATATTCAATTGATTAAAAGTGATAACAATGTTGTGAATTAATTTATGAACAATTTATATATAAATAAATGAAAAGTGACAATATTTTAAACGAAAAGTGATAATATCTTTAATAAAAAGTTATAACTAATTGTCAAAGTGTATTTTACAAATAAGTTATGGAATGAATAAAATGTGATAGTATTTTTTTAATAAAAAGTGATTTTTAATCAAAGAAAAGTAATATCCGTATAATTGAATTATTTCACGAAGAACTCACTGAAATAATAAAAAGTAATAGAATCTTTAATATAAAGTGATACATGATAAACAAAAAGTAATAATCGTTTAATTAAATTATTTTATGAATTATTCGTATGATGAATAAAAAGTGATAACATTTTTAATATAAAGTGATACTCGATTAAAATAAAGTAATAATAGAAAAGTTGAACTATCTAAAAAATCATTACTAATAATAATAATAATATTATTAAATATTTAATAATAATAATAATAATAGGAGTAATAATTTATATATTAAGTAAAATGGTAGGTCTTGTGTGAGACCGTCTCATGTGAGACCATTTTTCACTTTTTAAAACAGTTATCACTTTGGCTATAAATTATTATCACTTTCGCTACAAAATGTTATCATTTTTATTTATACTATAAATTGTTCATGAAACAACATTATCACTTTTCATTAATTTATTATCACTTTCCTTAATAAAAGTTATCATTCTGGCCGTCTCACGTACACGTGAGACGATCTCACACATGTCTTTGTCAAAGTAGAAAATAATTGATTTGAAATTGGATATTGTAATTTCCGTTGCGGGAATCGTGGATGGGCGCCGATTAAGTACCCTTATTAATCTTAATTAATCTAGGCCCTTGTTTTTCATTAAATATTTTTAATTTTTATTTTATTCTAGTGAATAGGATAAGATTCGTCTTAAATAAGAAGATTTGTGAGACGATCTCACATAAGATCTACTCTTTTAGAATTAGAGTATTCTCTTTTGAGACGGATGTTTGTGAGACAAGTTGTAAGACGAGTTCATCGTTAAAGTTTACTTGTTATATAAATAAAATATGTTTATTTATATATGTTTGTAGTGAATTGTACTATAACAGTTAGAAAAAATACTTTAATTTATTCATTATACTTTAAAAAACATACTTTTAAATAAGAATTAATATACTTTACCTATATAGCGAGCATACTTTAATAACGGATCGACATTTCTTACAATCCGTCTCACAGGAGACTTTATCTTTTATTATTATAACTTTTTATAGTCTTATACTCCATTTTTTTTTAAATTTTCTCAGTTTCAGTTTCAGTTTTTATGCAAAAACTTTGCATGTTCCATAAGTTCTTTACCTTCTATAAATTTTGCGGAAAGGCTAAAATTTAAAATACATACGGAAATCATAAGACTAAAATTATTTTTTTAAAAAAAAAACTTAAATTGAATAAGTGAAACTTGTATAACTAAAATTTGTTTAATCGAAAATTACAAGACTAAATTTTATATTTTCTCGATGTTATTAGGTGATCATAAGAACTTTACCGTTGAATGACCATGTTCATGAATTATATTTTATGGAGCAATGAACCTTATTGTGAATGCGGTTTTGTGTAGAGTGTATATTGGGTGCACCCGGGTGCAAGGGTACACCATATGTGTATACTTTTTTATTCTATTTTGTATATAATGTGTTTTGTAATAATTGTATACTTTTTCACATTAATTTTTCATTAAAAAAATTAATATCCATATGTGTATAACATTTTATTGAATATTATATACAATTTTTCATTAAAAAAATTAATAATTAAATTGTATACATTTTTACTCTTAATTGTATATGTTTTTGTTTATATTTGTATGTGGGTGCACCCTATCTTTAGTGCACTCGGTGCACACTATAAATTACCTTTGTGTAATGGCCATGAATGAGTAATTTTTCGTTTAAGTATTGTGTGGCAATTTGATAATATAATTTAATTATTAATAAAGAATATTTACCTAATTTAATTTATTCTAGGATATGGAATCCTTAATTAATTAAGGAAATATTTTATTATTATTATTATTATTTTTATATCATCTTAAATTTTAATTTGGTTCATGAAATTTATTTAAATTAAAGTTGGGGGATATTTTTTTAATGTCGTTCAATTAAACTTAAATATTTAATTTAAATATTAATTTAATTAGTCTAGTAATTTTTTAATTTAGTCAATCAAAGCATCATGTTGTCATAACAACCTCTGTGTGTGGAGAACGATTTTATTGAAATTACTTTGTTCGGCCCATATGTAGACACATTTTGATAGAATAATAACACACATATGATAATAAGTATGTGATAATTATTTGAATTGTTCATGTGAACATTAGTCGGGTCAAAAATACACTTTTATTTAACAGAACTTATTATCAATACTTAATTATTACACTACGATTACCTATATAGTTAATTTTTGTCCAGTTGCATAAGGTGTGTCGTGAAAATTACATTAATTTTTGTGAGTATTATTTTTTCATATTTAATTCTTGAATCTTTCTGGAGATTTTAATTAATTTAGATGGGTGAGTATTTGATTGAGAATAATTTAAGTGATTTCACAATTATTTGCTAATAAATTTCCCCATAAACATAATTATTCAAGTGTAATACTTCAATTTGCTGCAATACATCAATTTTAATTTTTGGTTGCTGACTATGGATTATGGGCAAAAACTTATTGAGACCATGTCGGAATTATTTTGGTGAGAAATATAAAAAGTGATAACATTTAATGGAAAATGATAATAACATAGTAAAGTATTTTCTGGCTTATTTATCATATCTTTATATCTTTATATAAATATAATATAAAAATATTATAAAAAAAAGTGATGAGTCAGATAAGAAGTGATAACATTTTATTTTGAAAAGTGATAATAATGCACGTATTTCCTTACTAATTTATCATATCTTTATATCTTTATATAAATATAAAATAAAAGTATTATAAAAAAAGTGATAATATACCTAATAAAAAATATAATTGAATACAATCAAATTGTTTAGCAAGACTTCCCTAAATAATGAAATTATGGTAATGATACATTTTTTCTTTAATTTATTTATTTATTCATGGTATGGAGTATATATCAAAATTTCTAATTATTACATAACCTTTTAGTCCGATTTTTCTTTTTATTTAAAGTATTGCCGCTTGTTCAATCGATTAAATAGCACAATATCTAATTTAGATTTGATAATTAAGCAAATACATACCGTTCAAACTCTAAATTAATAAGAGATTCTCAAATCAACAAAATTAATCAATGATATTACCAAAATTAAGCTAAATTATTAATGTAAATTAATATTATTACCATATTTAGATATTACAATTGTAAACATACACATATGTTCATCCACTATAAAAGGACTACTTCTTATTTCATCACCAATACAAATTCTAAGAAAATGTCACTTATACGCTATATCTTCTTGCTCGTTGCTGTATTGGTTTTCATTGCAACCTCATCTTTGGGTCGTATAATAGAAGAAGGATCACTTAATGACCAAACTTTTGTTGAAGATGACGATATAATATGGAGCATCCATACCACACAACATCATGCTCTTCCACCGAAGAGTCACGGCCACCACCCGTCTCCACCCCACCACCGTGCTCCTCCACCCCACCACCGTGCTCATCCACCCGACCAACATGTTCCTCTATCTAAAGCGCACCGTGCTCATCCACCCGACCAACATGTTCCTCTACCTAAAGCTCTTTGAGATGATTTTCTATGTTTTTTACAATAATGTATAATTTTCTTAATTTCAATTTAAATAAATTTAAATAAAGAATTTATTGGCAAATACAAGTTTCTATTCACTGTGGCATGTTTAAGATTAATTTTCTTTTGCAACATATAGTGTTCCCCCAAAATGCTATCGTAAATTGTATTTACAAATTTGATATTAGTAAAAGCCAATAAGCTGCCTATAACTATATAGGGTTTGGATTGGGATAATTTTAGCCCAATTATCAAATCATTTGAGAGCAGATTTCCGATGTTCAGGTCCAGTAAACTATGGGCTCGATAAAATTAGAACACACTAATAAAATACGATTGATCGGAATTTTATCAATCCAAAACTTAAAAAATGAGTAAATTATCAATTTGGAATTTAAATTATTTTTTCTATCAATTCGGAGTATGATATATACATAAATATTAGTTTGGAAACTAAATTGATAGTTTTACATATTTAAATTGATAGTTTTACATATTTCAGATTACTATATTTGATATTAAATTGGATTTGGGCTAGATTGGGAAAATGGGCCCAAGTAAAATGTCCGATAAAATTTAAGCCCGTTTTAAAATTACATAGTTGGTTCAATTCGGTTTGGGTTGGATATTTTAAAAATTAAATTAAATATACATATTTTCTTTATAAATATTTTTTAATAGAATATATTTAATTAAAAATTCTTTAACTTACCTCATTAACAAATATAATATATTTAATTGTAATAAATAGAGATTAACTAATAGTATATATATATATATATATATATATATATATATATATATATATATATATATATATATATATATATATGACACAAAATGACACGTGTTTTTTAGAAAAATTTATTTTAAAAATTACATTACAAATATAAATATTGAGTTATTATTATTATTATTATTTTTATTCATAGTTTCAAATTATCATGCACTTTCGTATATATTATCACTATTTTAATTCAACATTCAAAATAATTTGACAATTGTATTCAAACTTGGTAAATGTTTTAGGTGGTCTAAAAATATAAAAATTAATTAAAATTAAAAGAATTAATATCATTATAATAATGAGGTTATAGATTGTGTTGAATAATAAAATTTTATTTTTAAAAAATAAATTTAAATAAATGTAATCAATATTTTAAAATAAAAAAAAGTATATTTTTTATTTAGATTTATAAATATATTAATTTCAAAAAATAATTTTTAATTGCATTTCTAATAATTATATTATAGTAAGCTAATAAGGTAATCATATGATGAAGAATTAAAAAAATATATCATTTATGAAGAGAGTAAAAAAAATATTAAATTCATGTGAATATGTGTAGTAATTATGAATTATATGTTATATATATATATATATATATATATATATATATAAAGTGAAGTATAAGAACAATACATTAAAAAGTATAAGTGATTATTCTGTTTGAACAATGAAATACTATATTTTTTATTTATTTTTAAAATTCAATTAATTAATTTGAGATTTCAAAATAATTCTAATTAGTATGCATCAATTAACAAGCATATGAATTAAATAATAATAATAAATATTAAATTATAATACACATTGTATTATCTATAAATAAAAGAAAACACTTATAATTAGGTATTAAATAAAATATATAAGGTAAGAAATATAAACATACTAAAAATTGAATTAAATCCTAAATATAAATAATTAGTCCGGACATCCGAATTGAACTCTTGCCATCAATTATTAACTTTTATGTTTTGAGATCCCAAGTGAGGTTTGATAATTAAGCAACTTTACCAAATATCATTCAAAATCTTAAAAAATGATTCTCTCTTAAAAAAAGGATTCTCATATAGACAGATTAGGATAATAAATCAATGTTAATTACTTCTAATAATAATAATTTAATGTGAATAAATGCTACAACCTGCAAATATAAAATGGTAATTGTAATGATATTCACATGATCATCTATTATAAAAGGGCACAAATCTAGTACATATTTTCTCATCACTGACTAAGTAATTCTAAGAAAATGTCTAGCTTAAACACTCTCTTATTATTTTTAGTTATCTTGTTTTTAGCCAAAACCCCATCTTTTGCTCATATTACAAAACAAGATTTAATTACATCTGATTTTAAGTTAAATGAGAATGATCAAATTTTAGAGGTTGAAGATGAAAAATTGACTATCGATGAATCATTCAAACACGCCCCATCTCCCAAGCATTACGGCGCTCCTCCTCCAAAGCATCATCATCATGGACATGCGTCTCCACCTCACCACCATGGACATCCACCGAAACACGGCCACCGCCATGCTCATCCACCAAAGAACCACCACCATGCTCATCCACCAAAACCCTATTGAAATCATATATATATATATATATATATATATATATATATATATATATATAATTCCATTGTTCAGGAATTTTTATATTACTGAAATTTACAATCTTTTTTCAAAGTGACCTGTTTATGAGTAATTTCTTTTGCAACATAGATCACAAACCCTATAAATATTGCAATTTCTTTGTAATATCTATCTATTTACATATCTCAAACTAATTAAAATGGGTAAAGCCATCAAGTGGTAGAAGAAAGACGATAATAATTTGTATTAAAATATATAAATCAAAGGCTTACAAAATAGATTAATTATCAATTCTGGTTTTATTTATTTATTATTATTTTTAAAAAGTATAAATTTGACATTAGAACACAAGATTGAAAGAGTGGAAGATGAAAACCGTCAATTTTGACAAATACACTTTATTTTAACTCATTGTCTATCTTCAATTATTCATCCTTCTTCATTTTTAAAGAAACTGCCGCTTCATTAGTGAGTGTAATTAGATCTTGAGACGAGGGTGTGTATCATTATAGGGAAAATATCAATTTTGGTCTTTTAGGATATGTAAAATCCAAATTTAGTCCTCATGTTTGGTAATTTATCAAAAGTGGTTCTTTTTGGTCCACTTTTGATCATTTTGGTCCACTTTTGGTCATTTTTGTCCAATCCTAGAGGACCAAAAGTGGACAAAAAGGACCAAAAGGACAAAAAACGGAATTAAAAGGACCACTTTTGAGAAATTACCAAACTTGATGACTAAATTTGAATTTTGCATATCCTAGATGACCAAAATTGAAATTATCCCTATCATTATACGAGAGATCCTTTTAACTTTGGATAAATTCAATTTTGATCCTTTAACTTTTAGTTTTAGTGTTTTTTTATTTTTTCAATTTTAATCATTTTGTGATAATTTTAATCCTATACTTTTTAATTTTTTCAGTTTAAGTCCCTTTTTTTTAAAAACAATAAATAAATACATAAATAATTCAAAACTAAAGAACATAATTTCAAGTCCTTTAAGTCCGTGAAATTTTGCAAAAAGACTTAATAAAAAAATAAAATGTTACAAAATTGAAACTAATGCTAAATGATTAAAATTGAAAAAGTTAAAAGTTGAAGGCAAAATTAAATTTAATAAAAAGTTAAAAAATGGGCAAACCTCTTGTAAATTTTTGGTTTACGATGTAAACTCTGTGGTCTTCTATATTAGGGTTTGCATCGTAAATTTAGTTTGTTGAAGACTGGCTCTAAAAAATGAGTATTAACTTTATAGGATGCATGTATATGTATAGATGATTTTGGTTTATAACATTTTTATTTACCATTTACATCTTAGAGTTTTGCTAAATTTTGGATTTTATTTTTGATAGCTTTATTCATTGGGAATAATTTATATTTAGTGATTTCACAATTATTTACTAAAAAATTGTAAGCATAATTACTTAGCAGCTTAAATTAGAAATTAGTGCTTGAAAGCAAATTTATTTGTTGGTTAACTGATACATACATATATGATTTTTTTTCTTGAATTTGAGAAATAGCCTGTTAAGTGTTATTCGAAATATTATTCACTTTTTCAATATAACTTTTTAGAATACGTTTTAAGAATTATAACTTTTTATAGTCCTATATTTTTTTTTTTTTAATTTTCGGTTTTAGTTCTTATGCAAAAACTTTGCATGTTTCATAAGTTCTTTTAAGTTCTACTCCCTCCGCCACATCCCAAAAAGTCTCTTTTTTCCATTTTGGACGTTCCACCCAAAGAGTCAATTTTTCTTTTTTACACACATGAGACCCACACACACCCACTAATACAATTAAGATATGAGACCCACACTCCCACTAATACAATTACCAACTACAAATTAAATAATAATACTCCTTAATCCACATGCCAAAAAGCAAAGACTACCCTTATCGTGGGATGGAGGGAGTATAAATTTTGCGTAAAGGCTAAAATTAAAAACATAAGAAACTATAAGACTAAAATAAATAAAAAAGACTTAAATTGAATAAGTAAAACTTGTATAACTAAATTTTGTTTAATCGAAAATTACAAGACTAAATTTTATATTTTCTCGATGTTATTCGGTGATCATAAGAACTTTATCCACGACCATGTTCATGAATTATATAGCAATTTAAGATATATTCTAGAATGGCTCTTTATTGAGTTAAATTCATTTTTTGCCCTATAGCTAAGCAAAACTTCGATTTTTGCCCTAAAAAAGATAAGTGGTTTAATTTTGCCCTAAAACTAACGAATCATTTTAATTTTTGCATAATTTTCGCCGGAAAATGCAAATTTCACCGAAATCCGCCACATCATGTTTCAATTTGGGGGTTTCCGACTGGTCAATCCGACGTGACAATTTTGACTTTTTTTACCCTAGAGTTAAATCATTTTTACCCTGTAACTAAACAAAACTTCGATTTTTGCCCTAAAAAAGATAAGTGGTTCAATTTTGCCCTATAACTAATGAATCATTTTAACTTTTGCTCAATTTTTGCCAAAAACCGCAAATTTTGCCAGAATCTACCATGTCATACTTTAATTTGGGGGTTTTCGATTAGTCAATCCGAAAATACACATTAATTTAATGTATTTTTTATTTAAAATAAATTCAACATATTATTTATTTATTTATTAAACTACACATTAATTTTCATTTTGGTTCAACTTTAATAAAATATGTTATAGGATAACAATTTCAAATTTAATTCAAATTTAATATATGCAAAAATTTATGTGAGTTCAAGAAATTTCGTGAGATAATTACTTTCTCTTGTATCACAACTTATTCAAAATAAATTATTTTATTAGTCTCATCGAAAATGATTTCGTAGATAGATATTAGGAGTTTATTTATTTACTAGTGTACTGTGTTCATATAATTAGTGTGAAATATACTTTTGTTCCATTATATCTTTAAAGTTCAACGTTCATTTTTAAAATTTATATTATTTAATAGTATAATTAATTTATAAATTTTAATTAATGAAGGTTTAAGAAATATGTGTTCACATCAAACTCACTTTTATTTATTTATTCTTTATGAAAAGTTGTATCAATTTTTAAGATGATGTTTGTTTTGATTTTTTATAGATTTTTTGAAAATTAATTGAATGGTATGTTACTATGTTTATTTATCTATCTATTTTTATTTTTGATGGCTTAGGTTTTTGATTTTTTATAATTGAATTGTATTTGATTAGTGTGAAAATTTGCATATTTTAGGGTTCGATTTAGCATCGTTTTGTGGAATTTATATTCGTATTTTAGCACTAAATGGTTAATTTTCATATATTTAAGATATTGATGTATTTGAGGTGTTATTTCATGTTTTTAGGTGGAAAACAGATTAAAAGTGCAAAGTTGGAATGATGAGTGAAATCGTGAAAGAATGCTGAAAAATGCATGTCCAATTTGTATAATTTTTCTGTATTTTTGTAGAAGTTCAAATTTATCATATGATATATGGTTGGAAAGCTACTGAAGAGAATGTCATTTTGGCTCAAGAAACACCTCAATTGGAGGTCAGATGAGGGAGTTATGATCAAAATGCTGAAGATGCGTAAGCTATGCCCGCCAACACGACTCAGCCAGTTTTGCATGACTCATTCCATTCAAACGTTGGAGTTTTTGTGAGTTATTTATATAGATAAAAAGTTGAGGAAGAGAGGATCGCATGAGCATAAAAATCACCTCAATCGGAGTCTGGATGAAGAAGTTATGAGCAAAAACGTGAGGTCGCGTAATCTGCTGACGAGTGGCGCGACCCGGCTGCCCAGTTTTCGGTCCGTACGTGTTTTTGACGTGAAAAAGCCATATTTTGAGGTAGAATACGAATTTTATCAGCCTTCAACTATAAAAGGAGTCCTTAGGGTATTCCAAACCCTAACTCTTCACATCTTTTCATAATTCACCATCCCATCCACCCATCCCAGAGAGTTCATCAGTGTTGCTTACTTGAGAAGAAGAAATAGGAGGTTCAGAATCACGAAGGAGAGAACGGAGAATCACACCATATTTAGGGTTATTCTTACTCTTTCTTTCTTAATATTGAACATGCTTTCATACCTAACCATGTGTGTTGCCTGTAACACCATGGGCTAGTACTTCTTGGATAGCGCTAGGTTTGAAGGTTAAATTGATTTTAATTGATGATCTAGATTTAAGGTTGGATACCTGCAGTATACTTATTCCTTTATTAATATTTTGATTTGAGACTTATATTTTGTCTTATATGATCTGTCCTTATTCATGCGTATGTCAATGTCTTTTGCATTCTTATGCTTATTGCTTGAATTATATAAGAATTATATTTATGAACCTATTATGGGTAAAGAGAATCTAACCATATAACCTTTATTCATTAGAATAATTAATATTGGACTCTTAATATATCTAATGATTATCATTCTAGAGGATTTGGTTTCTTAGATTGTTAGGTGAGAATTGTGGATTAATTCTTAAGTACCTATAAAGGGAAGTCTAGTGTTCTAACCTTTAATGAAATTTTTCATAAAGTACCTAGAAAGGGAGTATGAATTATTCTTCTGCGGGCTTAAACCAGGTTTATGTGTTAAGTTTACTTTAAAAGAGGGGTTTAACATAATTAAGTGATTGCTTTCATAAGAACTGCAGAGATTATAACCGATTGTCTAGTGATTTGATTTGACAATTTACCTAGAGCTATCTATCTTCTCTCTTGAACACTTTCATATTTAATTTTATCTGCTATTTTATTATTTTTAGTATTTATTTTCTGCATCTTTAAATTAGGTAATTCTCAAAATATTCAGATTTATCTTATATTAGAATAATCATAAATAGATTAAATAGTGAATCTAGAATTATCTTTTGGGTACGATAATAGACTTGGTCACACGCTTATCTGCAACAGATTCCCTACACTTGGGGACATGCAAAAAGGTGAACAATATTTTTATTTATTTATTTTTAATTTTTGAACCAAAATGAAAATTGATGTGTAGTTTGATAAATAAATAAATAATACGTTGAATTTATTTTAAATAAAAAATACATTAAATTAATGTGTATTTTCGGATTGACCAATCGAAAACTCCCAAATTAAAGTATGACGTGGTGGATTCCGGCGAAATTCGCATTTTTTTTCGAAAATTGGGCAAAAATTAAAATGATTAGTTAGTTATAGGGCAAACTTGAACTACTTATCTTTTTAGGGCAAAATCGAAATTTTGCTTAGTTACAAGGCAAAAAATGATTTAACTCTAGGCTAAAAAAAAGTTAAAATTGCCACGTAGGATTGACTAGTCAGAAACCCCCAAATTGAAGTATGACCTGGCGGATTCCGGCGAAATTTATATTTTCCGGCGAAAATTGGGCAAAAATTGAAATGATTCGTTAGTTATAAGGCAAAATTGAACCACTTATATTTTTAGGGCAAAAATCGAAGTTTTGCTTAGTTATAGGACAAAAATAAATTTAACTTCGCTCTTTATTACGATAATGAAGATAATATTTTTCTTGATCTACTGCAATAGAACAATTTTAATCTTGGGTTGCTGTAAAATATGAAATATTGGTAATGATATCTTGATATTTTCCTTTTAAATTAATACGCTATTGCATGTATTAAATTTTCAAGTTATTACGTAATCTTTTAGTCCGATACTTTTTTAATAAAAAATTGTGTACTCATTCAATCGATTAATTAGTCCTATATTTAATTAAAATTTTGATAATTAAGCAAATACATACCGAAATGTACAGTTCAAAATCTAAATTAGATATTCTCAAATCAACACCTTAAGAAAATGAAATCATAATAGTACCAAATAATTAAGTTACACTATTTTAACGTAAATTAATACTACTACAAAATTAGATATTATTATTATTATTATTATTATTATTATTATTATTAATTGTAAGGATACAAACTTGTTCATAGAACATACATTGTGCTTCGTTTTTCACCATCATCACAACTAAGAAAATGTCACATACACTCTCTTTTCTTGGTTATTTTTGCATTGATTTTTATCTCAACTCCATCTTTAGGTCATCTTTAGGTCGTATTGTAAAGGAAGGTTCATTTTTATCTGATTCTAATTTAAATGAAAATAATCAAATTCCTGAAGGATGATGATATAATATGGAGCATCAATTCATTCAAGCATGCATCATCTCCCAAACATCACGGTGCTCCTCCTCCGAGTCACAACCATGAGCAGACGCATCCATGGCATCATCACCACTACCACCCTTATCACCGCCACCCTTATCCACCCCACCACCATGCTCATCCACCCTTCCACGACCGCCACCCTTATCCACCCCACCATCATGCTTATCCACTTAAAGCTTATTGAGATGATTTTCTACATTTTCGAAAATAATGTATAATTCCCTTAATTTGCAATTTTAATTATTTAAATAAAAGGAGTTATTCGCTGATCCAAGTGTATTTTCATTGTGGCATATTTACGATTAGTTTATTCGCTCGGGGCACACAAGTTTTTTTCAATTTTCTTTTGCAACATATATTGAGACTGTGCCCCTATAATGCTATCTCTAAATTATTAAATTGTATTTACAGTTTTCATAATAGTGTAAAAACCAATAAGCAGCAGTTAATTAATTATATAGGGTTTGGGTTGGACTAAATTTGAGGCCAGTTATCCAATCACTGGAGAACATATATCCACAGTTCAGGCCCAATAAACTATGAGCCCAGTATAGTTAATTAATCCCAACTGTTAATTGTTTCTGGGTACTGGAGTTTCGCCGTTCAGTGTTGTCAAGTAAATATTGGATATTTAAATGGGATCTGGGTAGATTGGGCAAAACTTGAGGCCAACTAAAAATGTACCACACAATATAAGCCCATTTTCAAATTAGAGAGCCCAGAGTTTTGGATGAAAATATAATAATAATAATAATAATAATAATAATAATAATAATAATAATAATAATAATAATAATAATAATAACAACAATACTACAAAAAAACTATTTTTTACCAACAGAATATTCCGTTGGTAAAAACCTTAATTTCATTGTTAAATTGGCTTACCAACGGATTAGCAACGGAATCCGTTGGTAAAATGGTGGTTGGTAAATTTTTAGCAACGAAAAATCAATTCCTTTGGTAAATAATTCCATTGGAAATCCGTTGCTAATAATTCCGTTGGTATAATGATTCCCTGATAATTCGTTAGCAATTACCAACAGATTGAATTCCGTTGCTAAAATAGAGAATAAATTCGTTGATATTCCGTTGCTAAAACAAAAATGTCATTTTTGTTGTTAATCCGTTGGTAATTACCAATGGATTGATTTCAATAACATAGAATTTCTAAATGAAAATAAGAATACGAAGATGGAAAATAGACTTATCGATAAATTATTCAAATATACCCCATCTCCTCCTCCTCCTAAGAATGGACACGCGCCTCCAACTCAGCACCACGCGCCTCCCCCTCACCACAAAACTAATAACACCATCACCACCAAACAACCCTTCCACTGATCTCCCATTACTCTTTCTTTCTGCTCCCATAAAATTCTATGCCTTGAGATGTTGAAAATTAATCTGTCCGTCAAATTAGAGTAACACCTATATGGTCACATCGTTTTACTTTACTTTTTTTTAAAAAAAATAATTATATTACTTTTTTTTTCTTTACAATATTATATATTTCCTCTGTCCCATAATTGTTGTCTCGTTACTGTAAATAAGGAGTTTAAGAAAAGTTTTTTTTTACTCACTTTATTGACTTTTTAGAAATATTGTGGTATTTTTAAGTAATAAATAAACTATAAAATATGTTATGTGTATTAGGTGTGAGTGATATTTTTGAAATTAAGATAACTTTTAAAGTTGTTGGTTGATGTGAAGTCTTTTTTGGTGGTGACAATTATTGTGGGACGAACGAAAACGAAAAATGTAACACTTATTATGAGACGGATAAAGCATATCAAAAGTGTTTGACTTCATACTTTTTTATTATATACTTTTAGCGTGTTTTGTTTAATCATAGTAATTTATTATTAGTATTAAAAAAATGTATTTATGTATGTTTCTGTACGTCTATATCCTTCACATTATTAAACAACACTAAATCTTTATTATAATAATAATCAAATGCAAATCGCATATGCCTAATTCCACCTTTTGCGTTTCACTTCACCTCCACTAACCCACTAACCTGTTAACTACCACAAAATCTTTCAACTCAATTAAAATTTAGATCTCCTGAAAATTAATATGCAATTAATATATATAAACATAATCTTTCACATTCTTCCCACACAGAAACGCGTTTATGTATTTTCTTTTCTTTATTTGAAAAAGTTTCAAAAATAGTTATACATTCATTTTCTTCTCAACCTTTCAATTTTGTTTAAAATTCATCTTTTTTTTTATCAATTTTATCTCGTAACTTTTTAAATGCACTCATTTATTCTCATCTCATAAAACGAAGAAAAAAACATTTTTTTAGAAAAAATATAATTTTAGTGAGAATTTAAAAATTATAGAATTATTTATAGAAATTAAAAATTTGAAACTATTTTGGATAAATTATATTTTTATAAAACGATTTTAATTTTAAATTCTTTCATACTTGCCTTCCAACTATCTTGGATGTCCTATTACATTTTGGTGTTACATCTCCTGTTGCACTGACATGTATGCGGAGATGAAAATATCAACCTTTCCCCTGAGGGTTGATTGTTAGGGTATAGAATAATTTATCCTACGTGTCAATCATCCAATGATTTATAGCAGGAGATGTAACACCAAAATGTAACATAGGATCCAAACCGCCTTCCAACCACTCGTCAAATTTCAAGGTTTCAACACTGGACTCTGTTTCAATTAATTAATTAATCAGTTAATCAATTAATATCCCATGCTTGCATAATCATCAAAATCATTTTTTAACCTTCCATTTCAAACTCGACGATACCTTATATTACTGTCTAACCCAGGAATATTGTTAATTTTATTCATTAATGACTTCTTCATAAATAGATAGCTAGATAAATGAGATCTTCTCAAATTTCGTTTTTAAAGAACTATTGAGTCTTCCTACATGTCACGTAATGTGCTAGCTTTTTAGGTTAAAGAATGTTTAAAATAAGGCAAATTATTCCAGGTATCTGAGTGTATCGTGCACCCCCTCTATAAAATTTATACACTTATTAATAAAAATATATATTAATGAATAAAAATGTACACACTTTGTTAGTAAATTATTTGTTATTTATTTTAATGAAAAATTAATATAAAAATACTATACAATTATTATGAAATATACTTATAAATAAAAATTTATACACATATAAATTCACGTGTATACCAAACACACAGTATATCAACTCTTAAAATAAGAGGTAAGTCATCTCACAGTGAGATTGTAAAATTTGAAAATAGATCTAAATATGTAATATTTGATGGGATTCTATATAGTGTATACTATAATTTTGTTTAAATATAAATATATAATTAATATTCAAACTCTTAATCATCTATTTTCTTAATAGACAACGTCCACTAGTACTCCTCACAAATTAATAATTATAAAACTAAGATCGATATCGATCATCAATCAACTCTACACGTTAAAATGTCATTATCACACTATTCTAATCACTAGTCATTATTGAAAAATTTCATGGTCACATGTTAGAAGATCTGCTTATCCATTATTAATACAAATGCTCTCCTACTTCATGTCTATATAAACCTAGCTAGGTCTAAATTTAATTTCAGATCTAAATATGAATTCTTTCAGCTTAGCATTCTTCTCTCTCCTACTACTTTCTCTCTCATGGACAGCTACTTCAAACACTGATGCTTTCATCCACTGCCTAGAAAACCATTCCAATCCCTCCACCCCAATTTCTGCCACAATCTACACTCCAAACAACTCATCATATTCATCCATTCTCCAAAATTACATTAGAAATCTACGTTTTAATGAATCCTACACTCCAAAACCACGTCTCATTATCGCTGCATTGCATGTTTCCCACGTTCAGACCGCCATTGTCTGCGCCAAAGCTCACAACATGCAGATGAAGATTCGAAGCGGCGGACATGATTACGAGGGAATCTCATACAGCTCCGACGTCCCCAATTTCTTCGTCCTTGATTTGTTCAATCTCCGATCGATCAACGTCAGCATTCCGGACGAGTCGGCGTGGGTACAAGCCGGAGCAACCCTCGGAGAAGTTTACTACAGAATAGCTGAAAAAAGCAGCGTGCATGGCTACCCCGCCGGAGTTTGTCCCACTGTCGGCGTCGGCGGCCACATCAGCGGCGGAGGTTACGGAAACCTAATGCGTAAGTACGGCCTTACAGTCGACAACGTTGTCGACGCGGAGATAATCGATGTTAACGGCCGGATTCTCGACAGGAAGTCCATGGGAGAGGATCTGTTCTGGGCCATCACCGGCGGCGGAGGGTCCAGCTTCGGCGTTGTTTTGTCGTACAAGATCAAACTTGTCCGAGTGCCGGAAAAGGTTACTGTGTTTAGGGTTTTGAGGACATACGATCATAATTTCGCCCATCTGATTTACTGTTACCAGCGAATCGCGGCAGAGGTGTTGCCGGAAGAGTTATTCGTCCGACTCAGACTCGACGTCGTCAACGGCACCGTCAGCGCCACATTCCGGGCACTTTTCCTCGGCAACTCATTGAATCTACTCTCAGGTGATGTTTTTTCCAGGTTCAAAAATTCATATTTATAAATAAGAAATCTCTTTGATGTTTGTTTCTAGTTTGAATTATTTAAATTTCATCATATCATCTCTTATATACATCATATCTTACACTAACTAAATGCACTTTCAATCTCACAAGTCACGACTACTGAAGATTTCAATTTTTGTCCCGTTTAAACTTTTGAAGAGGTACCATAACTTTTGGATTTCAATCAGAAATAATCCTTTTTGGGATGGTTTTAGTAATTTTCAGGAGTCATGTGATGATTTCAATCAAGTTATGAGTCGATTTGCGATGAAATAAAAAATTATTTTTGGATCAAAATCTAAAATTTCAAAATAGCTACAAGGTTAAACCAAAAATTTTAGCGTAATTTGAGATGGAAATCGAATTTGGAAAAAAAGTTAATGAGACTAAAAGTTGTACTTCCTCCGTCCCGGAGAAGTTGGTATGATTTTTTTTTGGCACGGAGATTAAGAAGTATAATAATTTAATGTAAAGTAAAGTAAAGTGAGGTGAAATAAATAATATTTAATGTGTAGTGGGTAATTGTATTATAGGTGATATGTGGGGCCCATGAGAATATATTAATTGTTTTTGTGTGAGTCTCATGTACTAAAGAGGAAATGTGTCAACTTTAGTGGGACAAACCAAAAAGAAAAGTGTGTCAACTTTTATGGGACGGAGGGAGTAGTATTTAACTCTGTTTGCCCTAATATCTAACTTTCACATTTCTATTGACACCCAAAATAAACAAATGTCATGTCAGTGATCAACAAAAACTTTCCAGAGCTGGGATTGCAGTCAGAAGATTGTCTGGAAATGAGTTGGGTCGAATCGGTTCTTTTCTGGACGGAATTTCCAGCCGGAACTCCGGTGAACGCTCTTCTCAGTAGGGTTCCTCAGATTCTTACTCATCTGAAAAGAAAATCTGACTACTTGAAAAAACCCATTCCCAAAGCGGGTTTGGAGCTCCTATGTAAGAAAATGGTGGAGCTGCAAACCCCATCTCTGATATTCAACCCCTACGGCGGCAGAATGGCGGAGATTCCGTGGTCGGAGAAGCCATTTCCGCATAGAGCTGGAAACATTGCATTGGTCCAGTACCTTACGAACTGGAACGAAGACGGAAAGGAGGCAGCGGAGCGGTACCTAAATCTGACGAGGAATCTGTATGCTTTCATGACTCCATATGTATCGATGGCGCCGAGAGAAGCTTTTCTGAACTATAGAGATCTGGACATCGGGAACAACCACAACGGTCGGAACAGTTACAGGGAAGGACTAGTGTACGGATTTAGCTACTTTAAGGATAATTTCGACAGGTTGGTTAAGGTTAAGACCATGGTTGATCCTCACAACTTCTTCAAAAATGAACAAAGTATTCCGGTAATAAGCTCGGATCATGATACCTAAAAAATCAATAAATTAAATTAGTCAATTCTTTGAACTTAGAAAATATCAAAATTGATTTGGTGTAATCCAAGTCCCCAAGTTTGCAAAATTTTCACTTTTGATCCACTAGTATCCAATTTTAGTCATTTTTATTCAAATTTAATCATTTTTAGCAAATTTAGAGCACCAAATTAATGACTGGATAAAAAGAGAGATTATCACGAACTCTAATTCTTATCAATTTATCCATTTTGGAAGAGTTGACGGCAGGAGATGTTGCACCACCTCCCCCGGACCCCCAAACAGCGAATTTCTTTGTGGGGAGATTAATTTATTATTATTATTATTATTATTATTATTATTATTTTTATTTCTTGCGTTTTGTAATTACACACAACACAGATGTGCTCGCACCCTTACACACATGTAAGTAGGGATAAAAACCTTTTTAGTCTCATAAATTTTTTCATGGTCTTTTTTAGTCCCAAGAAAGATAAGTTTGTCAAATTAGTCCCACGGCGAAGAAATAGGGCAAAAAACGTCATATTTTTGCCGGAAAAAGCCATGTCACAACCAAATTTGTCGATTTCCAGCCAGTACGATGACGTGGCGCCCTGATGGCAGGTGAGTCAGCGGCATAAAAACCTATTTAGTCTCATAACTTTCCTCATGTTCTATTTTAGTCCCAATAAAGATAAGTTTGTCAATTTAGTCCCACATGTGTAGAAATAGGGCCAAACACGTCGTATTTTCTCCGGAAAATGCTGACATTACTGATAAATGGCACGTGATTGTCAAGTGACAACCGAAATCGCCGATTTCCAACCGGAATTAATATTATTTAATACTAACAATGCATTTTATTTTCTAAAATTTTAAATAATTAGAAAACAAAAATTAATAAGGGTCATCAGCCCATTTCTCTTCTGGCACGGAATCACCACCACCAAGGCCCACATCATAAACACTAGAACTTCGCCACCGACCACGATTTCGCCACCGGCCATGACACCGATCGAAATTGTTTAAATAAAAATGCCTTATTGACATTAAAATAATATTTAATTTGTTGACTCACCTGCCATCAGGGCGCCACGTCATCGTCCTGGTTGGAAATCAGTGATTCCGATGATGTCAGCATTTTTCGGAGAAAATAGGATATGTTTGGCCCTATTCCTACACGAGTGGGACTAAATTGACAAACTTATCTTTATTGGGACTGAAATAGAACATGAGAAAAGTTATGGGACTAAATATATTTTTATCCCACTGACTCACCTGCCATCAGGGCGCCACGTCATCATACCGGCCGGATATCGACAATTTCGATTGTGACGTGGCTTTTTCCGGCGAAAATAGAACGTTTTTAGCCCTATTTCTTCGCCGGTGGGACTAATTTGACAAAATTATCTTTCTTGGGACTAAAAAAGACCACGACAAAAGTTATGGGACTAAAAAAGTTTTTATCCCCATGTAAGTAATATATACATATATGTTTGTGTATCTATAGTAGAAAAGTTGATGATGGATTCAAAATAGTCTGATGTAGTCGATTCAGAGAGCTCTGTTTGCAAAATCAGGGAGACAAAGCCTTCGAAATCGACGGCTTTGAGCAACAAAAATTCATTTCAGTTACGGATGTGGTTTCATCAATTCGTAAGTTAGGGTTCATGGGTTCGATGATTTTGGATTTGAGCTTCTGAGAAATGAGAATAAATTCAATTTTTTAGTCTTCCAATTACGTCTTGTGTTACGCCTTTCTTCCTCTCTTCCCCCTCTCTTCCCCACCCAATCCTACCATATCCCTCTATTTTGCTTCTGCCGCCACTTGCCGACGGCGATTTTTGCGTCGTCGATGAGACTCATGACCCCACACTCTCATCTCTTGATTTGTTCTTTCCTTTCTCCTCTTTTCTAATTTTCCCGTTTCTTGTGGTTTTCTTTTCAATACTTGTAGATCGGGTCAGATCTAGATTTCTTTTAGTGTCAAGGTGGATGTGGTGAAGGTTGGGTGATGGTGGCGACAGAATGCAGGTGACGAGGCGACGATGGTTCGATGTTGGTGCGTGAAAGAGAGGAGGCTCATGCTTTTCTGTTTTCTTTTTTCTCCTTCTGTGTTTCTTCAGACTCTTTTTGAATCTGTCTTCTTAGGTTGCATTTTGCAATAGTTGGAATTATACAGATTTTTATTGACTCTTGATGTTCTTTTTTTCTTTGTGTCTCAGTCTCCCTTCGGGAGTGTTCTCAGTCTCCTCTTGTAGGAGTGTTTAGTCCTCATTGTGAGGTGTTTTAGTATTTTTGTGTGAGTTGTCCCCTTAAATATGGTGGTTTTCTGTTTCCCTCGAGGAATGGTACGGTGCAGTTGAGTCCGTATTAACGTTGTTCATTTGCTAGTTAGCCACGTTGTAATTTTTATTTTTGAGTTTATTTATGTATAAAAACTATCGTTTTGGGAAAAAAATGGTTGAATTTGACATTTTTTAATTTGATTTGACTTCGATTCTTTGGTTGTTCAGATTTAAAATTGAATTGTAATCCCTAATATTTTTTAAATTGAGAGTTATTCTGTAGGGTATTGGGTACACCCGTACATTTATTATTTATAGAATATTCCCTTTATTTCACAAAAGTTTGCATGTCTCTTCCGACGCGGAGATTAAGAAAAGTGATAACTTCTAGGGGTATTATGACATTTTTTTGATAGTAAAGATTAAGAAAAGTGATAACTTCTAGGGGTATTATCGTATTTTTTTATAATAAAGTAAATAATAAAGTATGTTAGGTGTGTTAAGTAAATGTGGTTTTTTGTAAATAAAGTGTATGGGGAATGATGATTGTGTTTGACTTTTTGCTATTTTAGGAGTGTGCAAAATTTTTGTAGGACAACCCAAAATAGAAAGTGTATCATTAAAATGGAACAAAGGGAGTAGTTTTTAGAGGTAGTTATTTTTATTTATTTTTTTACTTTTAATTAATTTATTAGATCAAAGGTGGTTATTAATCTAAATATTAATATGATAGTTCCAATTAACAAGGTGCACGGATAAGCGGGTGTAAATTGAATATAAATATATATAATTTTGAAATTAATGGTGTGATGTGGAAGTTAACTTTAAATTTATTAGAAGAAAATTGCCATTTGTTGCCATGTCATTTTTAATCCTAGAAACTATTAAAACTAGAATTAGAAATTGGTCTTGATTCCATTTATACAAATATTTCATAAAATAATTGATGATTTATCATTATTCATCAATCAAATAACTCTTTTTGGATCTTTTTATTACAATTTATAGTCGTGTAAAATGTGAGGTGTAATAAAAAGAAAGAGAAACATTAATATTTGATTAACGATCACATTGGGAGGGCGAAGAGTGGATTCAAACAATGAATAGGAAAACATGAGACATGGATGAAGTTAAATAGAGAAATAAAGTTGAATTAGGCTCAGAAGCCACCGGAAGCCTTTTTGCAGGTTCTAGTTTTGTCGCAGCAGTTGGAGTCTTGAGTGCAGAGAGTGGCGAAGGGGGAGCAGCATTCACAAGACCCATATCTTTCGCCTCCTCCGACTCCGCGCTGCACTACTGGATTGAGGCAGCAATCGTCATGTCTACTGCATTTGCCCCCCGGCTTCACACAGCAATAGCTGTACCTGTCATCACACAAAGCTCCGGTGTTGCAGCAGTTCTCACTCCACGTGCATCACCCGTTCTCCACTCCGTTGTTGATGCAAAAATCCTCATCGCCGACGCCACATCCCCTTCCACACATAACAATCAATACCGTACTACTAAAAAAATGCTCTTTAGTATCCACAGATTATTGATACTAAAAGCTAAATAATTGATACAAATAGGTTTTAGTATCAATAATTAGCTTTGCTACTGCGGGCGATGCTAAAGACATAGTATCAATTAATTTTTAAAGATATATGCTATGGTATCAAAAATGATTTGATACCAAACAGCAAAGGTTTTAGTATAAACATCCCCAACCGTATCAATTTGAGTATCTGAAGCAATGTATACTAATTCTTTATATATTAGTATCAAAAATTCTTGATACCATAAAGTATAGTATCAATAATATTGATACCAATAGATATATTCTATTCTAATAAATATGCTGATTCGTTTACGTATATAAACCACAAGCAATTAATAAAAATTATAAAAATTTCAAAACCGCTAATTTGATTAATAAAGAACCTTTTTATAAATGGATTGTAGAGTTATTCACCAACAATTAAAAAGTAAAATTGCAAGAGTGTAATACATAAAAGTATTTAGAGTATCATTTTTTTTTTATTAAGCAAAATTTTTTATTCAATCAAGGAAAATATTACAAGTGCACAAGGGGTACTACACCTTACAACCAGCAAACATCACAACCATAGAATTACAAACATTAAACCCTGTTTAGGAAATTAAAGAAGACATCAATTCAGTGGGCATCTATACCACTCCAAGGCACTGATATTTCGAAATTACACCAACTTATACGATAGCCATGACCAAGATCTTGCTTTAACCTCATAGACTAATTTCTTTAAATTCAATGGGTGCCCATTGAACACGACGTTATTCCTATACCTCCACATCGTCCAAGTCACCGCGACCCATATTGTAGAGGCAATGAGAACTCCCTTCTTGCGACCCAAGCTCTCTCCATGTTGAAGAAAATTGATGATAGGATGTATGTGAGGTACCATTTCCTCACCTAACCAAACATGAATTTGATGCCAAATCTTCCAAGCCACATCACAAGTGAAGAATAGATGAGAAACGTCTTCAATTTCCATACAGCCCCATGAACAGCGCATATCATTGGCATTTGAAATGATACCAATTCAGTTGAGCTTGTCCTTTGTTGGTAGTCTCCCATGTAGCAAAATAAGGCTCCTGCTGCAACCCCTCGACTACTTTTGCCATTTTTCTACAATATTTACCTATCAATAGAAAGGGGAAAAACGTAATAAAGCAATAATAGCAAAGAGCCTTTAATTATTCCAAACATGTAAGCACTAATTTCAATCAAAGAGATGAGGTTTCGTAAGAACATGTAATTATCCGAACATGTAAGCACTAATTTCAATCAAAGAGATCACAATTCGTATGTGAGCAGGTTTACATTCTCCTCCTTCATATTTATCAGCCACCATTACTTATTATAAATTTGCTAAATTACCTTAATAATATTCAATAGTAGATAATCACATATTAAAAAACCTAGTCTCACTATCCATATATTTAGAAACAATTTTAATCCACATACACAAAACATCAAGAATCTACCAATTTTTTTTTGCATAATTTTAAGCATTCATTTAACCCCTTATTAAATACCAACACATGAAATGCTACAATTCTACTCATACCACTCATTAAATACCCTTTTTGATAACATGGCAATGGAGGTGGAAGGGGCAAAGCTTTCTCCATTTCAACCACAAGCTTATGGAGTTCACTATTTCAGCAAAGAAAGAAAGGGTGTTCCATCAATGATCAAGCCACTAAAGGGATGACCCATCTCTTTTTAAAGTCCCAGGAACATGCAATATTAAGTCTAAGTGAAATCATCATAAGAGAAAGACATATAATGCATTTCACGTTTGCAAGATATGAGGCTGGTTTCCAAGTGCATAAGCACCTTTCAGAAGTTGCTGCACAATCCAGCTTGCACCCAATAGCCCCCAAACCATATGAATTTCATTTTCTGATCATAGTCACACCAAATTCAAATTTATTATAGATTCAAATTATTTTTCCCAAAAATTTCACATATAATTCCTACATCACAACACATAATAAACATGTAACAGGAAAAAGTAACTTAAGCAAACCATCAACATTATAAGTTATCAGCACAATGAGACAATTACAGAAACCCCTGTTTCCCTTGTAAATGAATTTATGAAACCAGCAAGAGTAAATTTGTGTATGTACAACCCTCATACATCTTAATGGAGTAATAAATACACAATCAGTGAGTAATATAACGAGTAAATCAAATGAAATAATAGTGAAACATACTTACTGAAACACCAGCAGGAGGATCATGATGGTATCCTATTAGAAGTGAGGACACATTATTTTGAGCATTATGACAAGCCTACCAAGCAATATGTGTAATTAGAATAGACAGATAAATAGAAGTTCCAATGTATGGAAAGAAAATATATACTTTAGTTACGAGACTAAGCAAATAAGCAATCATCATGTTCGAGTATGATGGGTAATGTAAATCTCAGCAGGTTTGTTGACGAATGTGTTCTGTTTTAACCCGTTTTAAACTCAAGTAACGCTCCAGTTACCTGAAAATGAGAAAACATAATGTTAATTAATTGTTGCAATTTTTTTTTTCTTTTTAAGTACAGAAATCTTATAAAAAAATAGACATTTATAAGGCCAAATGACATGATTTGAGGTGACTGGTATTGTTTAATGTCTTGTACTGTAGTTGATTTCTATTTCTGTCTGGATACGGATATCCAGATACGATGCTTTCTCATTGGAAGTTGCTTGTTTCTTAAATTTGCTGATTTTGAAGGATGGGATTGGTTAGTGTGTAGCTTTAACTTTTGACTTCAAATTTTGGTTTTTTTTTTTATTTTTTATTTTTTATTTTTTCATTTCCTATAGTTTATTCAATTGGAACTGCTCATTTTCAAGCTGCTAATGCAGTGGAGGTTTTCATTCGAGAGGTTGGGGCTCTCTTCATATACTGCTCATTTGAGTTCTTTAGTTGACTACACAATCGGAGATCCAAACGCAGGTAACAGCTACATTATTGCTTGCTGCTGCGTGCTCGTCAGTCGGGATTGCAGTTTTGTATTCAAAGGATTTGAAAATTTTCTACTTGCCCGCCCGTGTAATGACACATTCAATCTCGTCAACAACGGGTGATTCCAAGTATATGTATATCCCTTTAATTCCAAGCTAGCATGTGTAATGAACATATAATGAAGCCTTTTGTTTATGTTACTATTAATCTCATTTGTACATAAAAGTACACAACTATTCCGAGTCACAAAATTAAACAAACTATCGGGCTAGCACCTCAGCAATGAGGTGCAAAATACCTTGTGAGTAAATAAAGGATAAAAAAGACAGAGAAGTCAAAGTACAATTTAATACTATCCTAAGAATAGAGTTTGAACTCTCTTGGGATGAAATTGTACATTAACCACAAAGCGTGCATACATACACCCGTTACATAGTACACTTTGCCTTATTATTTTCATGCAACTCATTCATTTTATATCAAGACTGAGAGACTGATATGTCACAGCTGATGCTATAAACGCAAGACGCTTTAACCTCATCTTCGCAATAATTGATGCAGACTTCGTCGACTTGATCTTCGCATTGTCGGAGACACGAGTCGACTTGTTCTGCACAGTAATCGCAACACTCTGATTGTGCCTGTGCAGCATCAACCATGAGCAGCACTGCCACAACCACCACCATCACATGAACACTCTTCAAGCCCAAAAATGCCATAATAACTAATAAATTAATTAGAGATATGTGTTGTGTGTATATATATGGATGGATGGATGGATGAAATGTATGTATATGTTTCTCTATGAACTAATATGGAGATCCTTATATAAGAAGGGCTGGATGGTTAGGTATGAACAATGGGGACGTTTAATATCTAGTATATAAATATATATAATCACTTATTAATTGTTTATTAATAAAGCTTGCTAGTAGTGTATATAATTTAATTCCTTGCATTATAATTCCAACGAATATATCACGCACGTTATAATATTACTATATTAATCAAAATTACCCCACTTGGTTGATATCTGGATTAATATAAACTAGATGAATAATTAAATATAGTAATATTGTGGTTGATGGAAAACCCTCATGGCGATTAATTAAATATATCTTCTTAGTTAGCATCGTTCTATCACGTGGACCCACGTGCACCAGATCCATTCAAACAGGCTGATTGAGATTTCACTGATAAAAATAAACTATTACAGTTATATCCTTATTAAGCAGAGTAGTTCTGAACATGAACAGTAGAAGTTGATAATTTATCTTTACAATGTTTTTTGTTTAATTTGTGGGAGTCGGTTAATTATAAGAGTATGATTATTATATATGTAAAATATATTTTATACTCCGTTAAAACATGTTTTTTTTAAGTATGATAAAAATATAATGTATTTAAATATGATTTTAAGGTATTATGATATGATCCACTGCACACGTAAAGAATAATTTTAGGGTGTTATACTATAATTTATTATACATACTTTAATTATGAACAAGCATACTCTACTTAACTAATAATCATACTTAATAATGAATCAATTAATTTCACAATTTGTCTCACAAGGTCTTAATAAGCTTCTAATTTTAACATTAGGAACAACCACAAAATTGACTCTAAGTAGAGTTTAGAAGTCAAAATTATCTCATATAAATTTATTTTATTCAAAATAGGTATAAGAAATTTAATTTCATCAAATTAGTCTTATAACTTTTAAATTCTAAAAAATTATCATTTTCACTTAAAAGTACTAAAATTTTCTAATTTCATGATATAAGACTGAAAGACAGTGTTTTTACAAATTTATAATATTAAATTGATAAAAAAAATTGATATGAAATCAAAACACACCTAAGGGGTATGGGGCGAAAATAAATGTTCTAATTATTTTAGAATATTTTCGAATAAAGTAAAAAGATATTAAATGGTTTATATTTTAAAATCTAAATGTGTAAAAAGAAATACTACAAGTTTTATAATTGGGCAAGTTTTATGTGAGATTGTCTCACATTGAGATAATTTTACGCTTTCGTAATTAGTTATTATTTTTGTTATAAAATGTTATTACTTTTTATTTATACTATAAATTATTTATAAAATAGTTCACTGCATAATTTTTACTTTTCATCAATTAAATATCACTTTTCATTAATAATATTATTACTTTTCATTCGTCTAACATAAAAACTTACGTGAGATGTATCATACCACACTTTGTTATTATAATTTAAAGTTGAGTTGAGTCAATTGACTTGAATCTTTCTTCAATACCCATACCCGAAATTCTGGGGTTGCACATGAGATGTAGCACCAAAATGTAACAGGACATCCAAGATCGAGATCCATTGTCATCGGGGCGCACGCATTTCAACGCTACACATGATTTTAATACTTTAATATATATATATAATAATAATAAAATAAAATAAAAATATGTACACGTTTTAAGAGTGGAGTAGTGTTACTAAATTTAGGTTAGTTGGTGACAATTTATTATAGCCGTCAAGAAGACAAAGTATTGCGTGGAGCTTTAATAATTTTTGTATTAATTTTTATTTTTAATAATTATAAAAAAAATTATTTTTAATAATTATAAAAAAAATTATATTCAAATTTTAATTAAAAAAATTAATAATATAGTCGCAAAAAATTCTGTATAGGTTCTTATTAATTTGTTAATTTACTATATACTTTTATATGTTTTTATTTATGAGTATATAACTTTTAAATGTGTTAAATTTGTGTACCCAAATATAAGGAAAATTTGTTATTTTCTTTTGATCTTAGTTCGCGCGCCATATAAATATTGGGATATATAAGTCATATCTACATTTTTAGTACTACTTAAAATAGATAAAGCCAACTGCAAGCTGTATAATTACACCCTCTAATATAGTATATATATTTTTATTAATTATTTCTATGTATATGTTTTTATTTAGGGTAAAGGGTCATGGAAAACCCTAAACTTATTCTCATGGACCTTGAGCTTTTATTTTGAACATTTGGGCCCTTTATCTTTTATAATTGAATCAAATGCACCTTTTATCTTTATAAATTAAACCAATAGACATTTTAACTATTTTCTTCAAAAATTTAAGCTATTTCCACTAATTTAACAACACATCATTTACAATACACCTTTTACGTACAACACGGCCTATATAATTTATTTCGATTTGATGATAAGTACTTTGATATCAAATTAATAGATATTGAGTATGATTTTTGGGGTTTATATTAAAAAATAATAATATTAATATATAACCTGTGTATCACGGCAAAATGCGTGTTTGGTCTCACAAAAAGTTTTAATGTATGACATAATTATCACTTAATATATATATATATATATATATATATATATATATATATATATATATATATATATATATATATATTTGTTTATTTATTATTATTATTATTATTATAAACATATGCACAGTGGAAAATTTTGATGATAAGTACTTAGATATTAAATTAATAGATATGGAGTATTATTTTTGGGTTTTATATTAAAAAATAATAACAATATATAACTTGTATACTAGGGGCAAAATTTTGTTTGGTCTCACAAAATGTTTTAATTTGTGAGTGGTGACTTAATTATCACTTAAAAAAATAATTTTTATTATAAACATATACGGAGAAATGAAATAAAGTATATAGTTCATGTTGTAAAAGGTGTATTGTAAATGTTGTGTTGTTAAATTAGCTTGGTTTGGGAAATAGCCCAAAATTTTGATAAAAATAATAAAAATGTCAATTTGTTTGATTTATAAAAGATAAATGGTGTATTTGATCCCATTATAAAAAATAAAGGGTCTAAATTATCAAAATAAAAGTTCAGGGGCTATTTGATCCTTGAGAATAGATTAAGGTCCTTCATGACCCTTTACCCTTTTATTTATTTATATAAGTGTATAAATTTCTGAAAGTGGGTATACGGTGCACTTGAATTCACATAATAATTTGCTTAATTAAAAACATTTAATTAATTTTTCATTTAATCCGTAACACAAAATAAATTAAAATAATTAAAAATAAATTAAATAACCACACACGCAAGATTTACCGGAATCACCTCAAAATTATATTAGACCATAGATCCAACAAGCCCAATAATTTTGTTATTTTGTGTTGTGCCAATTGCCAACATTATAAATGGCCCAATTATATTTGGGCCAACTGAAACTGACTCTCTGGGCCGACTTACCACCATTCTTTTTCTACGTCTAATTCTTCGAGTCATCCCAAGGATGCACGTGCAACTCTACACGGTTTCTACCGAGAAAACTCTTAATCTATACAAACGACGTCGTTCCATTATTTTGATAAAACGGCAGCATAGCCATATTCATCTTCACCTCGAACTGCAACAATGGCAGCACAGGGAGGAGTGTGCCTCAATCATATTTCTAGGGAATCATCGGACATCAAACGCCTTGCTAAATTCTACATAGAGGTGCTATTTAATATCCATTAAGATTTCTCTGCCGTTATTTATTCTTTTCCTAAAATTTTGCTATTGATTTTGAGATTAGAGTTGAAGCAGCTCTCTGTAAAATCTCAATTTCTGAGAGGGTAAATATAGTATATATATATTGGCTGACTTTCACTGGTAAGTGTCGCGAAATTGATTGTGTTTGGATTGGAATCAAAATTGAAATGGAATATGGCCGTTTAAATCTGGTTTTTCCATGTTTTCAATCTCTAGCTTCTGTAGATGTCAAATTGTTGATAATTTATCTGTATCATGGTTTGTCTTGGCATGTTTTTTGTTTAATTCGTGGAATTTTTACTTAAGCTCTGTTACCCTACATGTTTCAATATACAGAGAAGTGAAATTGTGCATTTTTAATAAAATGAAATAAATTGATGATCTTCATTCGTGTTTCTTCTTCCCCAGACATTTGGTTTTGAACAAATAGAATCCCCAAAGTTCGAATTTGAGGTTGTATGGTTGAAACTAGGTTCACTTTACCTGCACCTCATAGAGAGGGACCCTAACACCAAGCTTCCAGAAGGCCCATGGAGCGCGGTATCTGCCGTTGCAGACCCCATGAACCTCCCCAGAGGACACCATGTCTGTTTATACGTACCGCATTTCGACTCCTTTGTTCAAAGCCTTAAGGTGCACATATGCTATCTCTCTGCAATTGATTGTGCTGTTTGAATTTGGCTGTGGTGTTATGGATTTATTTGTAATGAATTGGGTGTTTGTTGTTGTTCTGCTGTACTTAAAAGAGTGTGTGACAGGTTAAGAAACCTGTTAATCTTGCCAAACTGCTGTTTTGTTGTGGTTCTTTGAACATTTTCTATATCACTTATGGTTTTTTTTTCTTGATGTGTGCACTTTAAACTTTAATCTTAGCAAGTGAGAGATTCCAAGAAACCATGGTTTGTGCAGTTTTTGACATTTTTAACTTGATTGGAAACTCCATGAAATATCCTTGCACCGTCGCATTAAAGCAATATGAAAAGATAGACACTCAATAGCTTTAGATGATATCTTTATGTTGTATATCAAATCTTGTAAACAATGTATCTTTGAACTGAATCGGGTTCATTCTACGTAACACAGTAGAAGATCATGTTTTCTTATTGTGTGTTATTAATTATGGGGGTAAAATGAAAGACAAACCAATTTCCAGTTTTCTGTCCTTGAAAGATTGCTTGTTTCTCTAAACAGGAGAAAGGAATCCAGGTTCATGAGAGGAGTCACCCCGACGGGAAGATAAAGCAAGCATTCTTCTTCGATCCGGATGGTGAGTTGAGTCATTCCTCTGTTAGTCGATTTTATAGATTCTCAGGAAAAGAAGTTGAAGTATTACTAATGAAGACTTCTCCATCAGCTTTTTTATTTTTTCATGTTTGTTCCCAAATCTAAATTTCAATATGGCAGGAAATGGATTGGAGATAACTACACAGATCCCTGTTCTGTAAAGCAGATAGCGCTATTCCAGCATATTAGTGAAAGTCTGTACTAAATAAAATGTTTGACATATTAAAGGTTTCTATGTAGCCATGTCATAAACTTCGGCTGTATATTATGTATTTGCAAATGTATCACCTAGTATTTCATATACTATTTCATTTATGAAAATGAATGTCATGTCTTGCATTATTGAGTGTGCAACGGAGTAAGTACTTTCTAATAACTTGTAGTACTCAGAAAAGGTTTATCGCTTAGTTTACTCCCTCCGTCTCATCCTTATAATTATGTTTTCTTTGTAAATTTATAAAGGAAGCGTAATTATAAGGATGAGACGGAGGGAGTAACTTTTAAAAAGTTCATATCTTTGCATTCGGGTGTACGGAGTTAAATTCTGCGTAATGCTGTATTAGTTTCTTTTCTTTTATAATTTGTTCCTTTCGTCCCACAACAAATAGTGTATTTTGTTATTTTCATCCGTTCAATAGAAGAGGTGTGTTTTCCATTTTAGTAAATTAGTGCATTTCGGTCGAACTATTAATTTTTTATTAAAAGCATTAAAAAAATATTCGCTGCCAATTTGTATAAATTTTATATTTAATGTATTTATTAATTAGTGTATATAAATTGAATACAGGCTAAAACTTGTGTCTCCGGGAATACCGTGCGTCCAGATATATCCTTTAATATTAAATGGTATATCTTTTACCCTTTAGTATAATGACGTGTACTCTTTATTTTTTAAAAGAATTTAAAAAAATTAAATGAAAATGTATACCCTTTATAACAAAATGTTGTACTTTTATTATTTAAAGTGTATATCTTTTAAAACAAAATATTGTACCCTTATAATCCATCTTATGCACTTTAGAATACAGGAGACCAACTCATAAATGAATTGCCGTTTGAGCACGATACCATATACACAAGATATTTTGTCTAACATTAATATACAGCTATCACTACAAAAAAAATATTTTTAACAATTGAATTTAGCAACGAAATTCAATTCGTTGGTAGTTACCAATGGATTAGCAACAAAAATGACATTTTTGTTTTAGCAACGGAATGCTAACTGATTTGTTCTCTATTTTAGCAGCGGAATTCAATCCGTTGGTAATTACCAACGGATTAGTAAGGGAATCATTATATAAATTACCAATGGAATTATTAGCAACGGATTACCAACAGAATTATTTACCAACGAAATTGATTTTTTGTTGCTAAAAATTTATCAACCACCACTTTAGCAACGGAATTTTACCAACGGATTCTTTTGCTAATATGTTAGTAAGTCAATTTAACAATAGAATTAAAACTTTTATCAACAAAATATTCCGTTGCTAAAAAATAATTTTTTTAGTGTATAGTATCCCAGAATTAATTGTAATGATTAAAACACCTGATGTGCTTTGCAATCCATACTTTACTAAAATTTTGCATTGATTAAAAAAATATTCATTATATATTTACAATGTTGGATGGTTGCAGTCGTGGTTGTGATCACAACATCTTCGTTGAACTTTATCACAGGTGGTTGCTAGCTAGGTCAAACGAAAAGGACTAGATATATACTTTCATTAATCATGAATTTTGTACAAACTTTAATACACTTTGTCACAAGTATTTATGAACATTTGTTTTTATTTTAAGTCGTTCAAATATTTATGCACGTTTTCATTAATAGTAAAATAAATTTTACATCATAAATTATTTTATTATATTTTATTCATCATTTTAAATAATTTTATTTTTTATTTCTCTTTAAATTATTAACTTATCCATTTTTTTTATTACATTAGTGAAGTATATTTAAAAAGCAACAATTCTCAATATAAATGAATAATGTAAATATTCGGAATGTAGGGGGTATATAATTGACCGTGGATGTAAATAAAGTACATGTATGTTGCATATAATTAATATATTTATGTTTATACAGAAATTAATAGATGCATAAACTGTTACTAAGGATAACATTATTCAGCTGGATTTTTTGTGTTTAGCACATGATCTGTTTTACTTTTTGTAAGAAACTTTACCCCCTAATACATTAGCTTGATAGCTAGCTAGGACGTGCTATTTCATCATTTCATTCATCTTTATGCATGTCCAATTTGGTAATTTGACCCCACATCACCTAATTATGTACAACTTATGCTTCATCTTTTATATAGTTTAATGTCATTATCATACATAATGTTTTGTTATATTTTTTTAATGTTTTGTTATATTTAATAGATATATAATGAAGAAATGAAAATGAGATCATTTTGGTATTATGTTATTGATAAAAATTTGTATGATATAGTATCACGAGATGAGTTTAATTTGATATATTAATTTGTAGGATTTTGAACAATTTGATTTGATGTTTGACTCGACGTGAATGGGTTCATTAGTCCATATGTGTCACAAAGGGACTTAATTATTATGATGTGTTTCAAATCAAAATAATTGGGATCTCAAAAGCCATGTTCCCTACTGTGTTTAATGTCATGATTTTCCTTCATATTGGTGATTGATATTAATTAAAGGGATGCTATCTATTAAACAATGAATCAGTTTACCTCTAATTATATGCATGTCATTAATTGATTTTTAGTGAGTGATTCACACAACGTATGGTGCAAAGTATTGCGTGCATTGGGCCACACAAATTTAGAATGTGTGCATACAAATCTAATTTTATAGCTTCTAGTATCGAATGTTATACTTTTTAATTAACTGATATCTTCAATGAAAAAATAATACATGTATTAATAAGTGTCTTTTAAAATAAAATATTATACCCATTTACTCTCTTCGTCAAATATAGACACATGATCGATCTATGAGTGTAGATAGAAGATTGTTTAAGGTAACCAATTATTGACTGCATTAAGTCTATTGTATATCTTTGTTTTGGAATTTGAAAATTAGTTGATTTATATGTATCTTCAATTACGAATCTCTTTAATCTCTAATTTACTCTTCTTTTATATTTCTACAACTACAAATCTCTTTAATCCCTAGTTTACTCTTATTCTATATGTATCCGCTCTTCTCAATTGAAACTCTTTTTTTTTTTTTTTCATTTTCTATAGCTATCTCATCTCTTCTATACGGGATAATGTTTAATACATATTATATCACCAACCTCTTCATTATTACTTTGATATAAATATTAAATCAAAACTAAATTAATCATACTTTGTCCTAGCATTGCAGGTATATATGAGCACGTAGATTAAGAAAGATTGTTTTTAGATATATAATAATATATATATAAAATAAAAATTATTTTGGATAATTAAAAGAGACAAACTTAATAAAAATTGTTAAGTTTGGTAAATAAAACAAAATATAAAAAAGTAATTGGTATTTCTATAATATTGTGAGGTTTTAAAAGTATATTAGTATTGTATTATAATATCATTTCCTCGTTCGTCTCATGATAAATTTTGCACTTTTCGTTTTCTCTGTCGTATAATAAATTTTACCGTCCAAAGAAGAAAATATTACATTAATTCCCAATTTTAAAGGTACATTTTAATTATAAATTTATCACTTCTAACTAACACATATAACATACTTCATTATTTTTATTTTTATTTTTTGAGATAAGGAAAAATTACATACTTCATAATTATAATCTAAAAAAACTACATTATCCTCTAAAAATCAATAAAATTAATTAAAACGTAAGTTTTCTTAAACGTCATATCTAAAATAATGATGCAGAGTAACATGGAACAAAGAGAATATTGTACTCACTCCATCCCCTTTAAAGAGATCATTTTTTATTTTGGGCGTCCCATCCAAAGAGTCCCCTTCTTTTTACATACGCGGAATCACATACACTCAATAATACAATTAAATATGGACACACACTTTCACAAATACAATTACCCACTGTACATTAAATAATAATACTCTTTAATTCACGTGAAAAAAATAAAAGACTCTCTTTAGCTAGAATCGAGAGAGAATTAAAAACGTGCTAAGTAGATGTGACTAATTGTTCATGAAATGTTATCCCTCGTGCTATAAATTATTATCACTTTCGCTATAAAATGTTATCACTTTTATTTATATTATAAATTGTTCATGAAATAACATTATCACTTTTCATTAATTTATTATCACTTTTCTATATAAAAGTTATCACTTTCTGGTTGTCTCACATAAGCCCTTACGTGAGACAGTCTCACATAAGATTTTGCCTTTATTTTTCGTGACATTTATTTATTGTGGAGAAAATTAAATAGGTAATTGTCATTTAAATGTCTTGAATTTAAAATATTATTCTCTTAATTAAGGAAAAAAAAGGAACAACTATAAATTTAACCCTTTAAAAGAAATAATAATACCACTGATTGCAAAAATTAATATAGATATCGTACCATTCATGCAATTTAGGAGAACTTAAGAAATGAAATGAAATTGTTATTATGCTGTAATGTTAGGATGTCAAGTGGAAAGAAACGTGACGGTCATTATTATTTAATTTATTTATTCAAGTAGAATTTTTAATTCACGTAAACATCAAGGATAACGCATATACTTAAATATTTTACTAAAAATAGGTCCATAATTAATGATACATTTCATTTTTTAAGTAGATTTGACTCACTCAAAATATTTAAATATCTTCATGGGGCCCATATCACTATTCTAATAAGACTAACTAGGTGGGCTAGCCCAACTAGTCATTGGGATCTTCACTTAAGTGAGAGATCTATGTTCGATTCCCATTGAGAACGAATTAAGAGATGAGATATAAGGAAGCTTGGAGAAGGAGATGTAAGGGTGCTTGGTGTAACTACTAACTAAGGATGACAATGGGTAGAGTACCCGTTTATTTTGTGGTACCCGTATTCATATCTGATGAGTGATATTTTCACCTAGATTTTAGTGTCTTTTTATGTGTGTTTTCGTATTATTTTATCCGTATTTGTGTATTATTTGGTTGTGTATTGTGTTTTTATGGAGATGTGCTTAAACGTATGATTTTCAGGCAAAAATAGTTCTTAGACGCGAAAAGGAAGACGTAGGAAAAAACGGATCTCAATTCGGAGTTGAAACGAGGAAGAACGAGCCGAAACAAAATTGTAAAAATAGGGGTTGCACCAACACGGCCGGCCGTGTTGCAGCACATGAGCCGTGTTACGCAACCCGACCTTGTAAGCCTTGGCCGTTTTCTGACATAAAAAACGCCTACACCGCCACCCTGTGACCGTGTTGCAGCACATGAGTCGTGTTGCTGCAGGATCAGAAACATATCAGAATCCTTCTAGAAGCTTCCCAAGGGGTATAAATACTCAATACTTCAATATTTGATCAGATTTTGAAGGGTTTCACCCCTGCACACATCTCACACACCATTTCCTTCATTTTACACCATCATCTTCATCCATTCTTCATCCATCTCATCTACCACCATCCCACCATCAAAATCTTCATCCAATTGAGGAAAAGAAGCAAGGAAAAGATGAGAATTGCAAGAGAATGAAGGAGATTACCATTGAAGCACTTCAAGGGAGTTTTCATCCATACTTTGTAGTGAAACCTTATTATTTATCATGTTTTGTAAGGATCTTTATATCTATGTTGATTTCCTTTTGAATATAATAGACTAATCTCCCTTGTGAGATTAGCAACATGAGAATTGTTGAATAATTTTGAGATTTCTGTATTTAAATTCATATGTTGATTGGATTAATTGATTTTATATCATTGATGCTTTAAATATTGATGTTTATGATGATTTGTGTGCTTTGTTGTTTTAAACATGTAATTAGATTGAGAAGTCAATTGCATATTTAGGATACTTAATTGAATCATTTTGTCATACACATCATGTGCATTATAAATTGTAAAAAGATTGAGAAGTTCTTTGAAATTTAGAACCCTTTGATATGACATCCGATTGGTTTGATCGAGAGGTTGATTAATCGTGTGAAGGGAATCTCATTTCAAGTTTAGTACCTAATTGGAATTATTTGAGTGAGAACCAATCCGTTGAGCTAATTGAGATTCATATCCTATCAATCTCGAGAGGGAGCTTAGGTGAACTTAGTGTTGACCCTTAATCTTATACCCATGATCATATAAATTTGATGCATTTATCCTAGGATTCCACTTCTTAATTGTTGTTAATCTCACTTTTACTTAACTTGGAAAACCACTCATCTATTTATCTATCTCGTTTGTTGATCATTGCTTGCTTTGATTGATTTTATTACTTGTTTGAACACCTATCCATTGATGATTTGTCTCTATAAAATTACAAGAAACGTGAGACCGCTTAAGCACTAGTACATACCTCCCTGTGGTTCGATAAATTCTTGAATTGGTCAACCCGACTACAAGTTATGGCTAATCAGTATTCGATTAAAAAACAACTACTCATATCCGTCCCGTTTAAAAAATTTATTATAGTATTCGTACCCGTTCCATTACCGTTTATCAATACCCGCTGACACCCATACCCGCGGGTACCCATACCCGTTTAATATTAATTTATTTTTTATATATTTATATTTTTTTATTGTCTAAATAAGTATTTAATAAAAATTACATTATTATTAATTAAATATAAAATAAATATAATATAAATTGTACTCCCTCCGTCCCACATATTTTTACCCACTTTCCATTTTGGGGTGTCCCGCGTATTTTTACCCATTCCATTTTTTGGCAAAAATATAGAATATTTTATTACCTATTTTTTAAAAACCCAACAACTTTAATTACTTTTTTACACTTTATTCATCATTCTCAATAATTTTATTCACTTTTTCTTTTTAAATTACTAATTTATCACTACTTTCTCTTACATTATATATTAAAAAATAAAACGTCTTAATCTCTGTGCCCGTACAAACGGGTAAAAATATCAGGGATGGAGGGAGTATTATTTTAAATAAATATTTAATAAATATGATTAAATAAAACTTATAACTATTAATTAAATATATAAAATATCTTATCATATATAAATTATATAATATGCATTAAATTTTATAAAAATATATACATAATCGGGTACCCGCAGGTATTTGAGGCATTACCCGTACCCATCCCAAATCCTAATGGTATTTTTCACAATTACCCGTATCCATCCCAAACCAGTTTACAACTACCCGTACCCTACCCATTAAAGTTCAGGTAGATCGGGTACCCAGAAATACCCGTCTCACTGCCATCCCTACTACTAACTATACTAACAACTAACATTTACCGATAAAAAAAAAACTATTCTAATAAGATTACTCACCACACATTGAAATATTATTTATCTCCACAATATATTAAAATACTATATTCTTTAATTTTTTATCAAATGGTAAATATAACAACAAAGACGGAAGGAATATGTTTTTCTAAATTAATGAATGATATATATTAAAGTTCAATTCTAGCCTGTTATATCATAATGGATTACAAATACTCCTCCGTTTATGGTTAATCTATCTACTTATCATTTTGGGCCGTCCATTCTTAATCTATTAATTTATCTTTTTTGGATTATATGACTCATACCTTCCACTAATACAAATAAAATATGAGACCTACACCCTCCACTAATACAACTACCTAATACACATAAAATAATAATACTCAGGGTTTATTTGGTTCACTAAGATTAATAAGTGAGTTAATAAAGCTTGGAAATGTAATAAGTAATGGATAGACATTAGAATTCCCTTAAATCCATATTAGTTTCATGGGATATTGTAGCACACCTTCTCTCAAGGTTGTATTTCACCGGGCCACTTGCTTTTTATTAATGGGTTTAAGCCCGCATAAGTCCAATTAGTATATAAATTCTTTATTTTTTAGAAAATTTTAAGGCCCAATGAATATTATTAATTCAAAGTGAACCAAACACACCCTCAGTATATTTCAATTAGTAATAATTATATGTAAACTTTAAGGCTATATTCGTTTTCGGATTTTAAATCCAGGTTTTGGTTTTTCAAAACCCATATCCAATTTTTAAAAACCCCATATATATACTTACTACATTGTCTCTCTTCAATTAATATATTTTCTCTCTTTTATCTCTCCTCTCTTTTTTAACTTTTTAAATAAATTAATATATTAATTTGACATAAAGTTAAAACATACCCTACTCAAAATTCAAAACAAACATAGAACACACTATTTATAATTTTTTTCAAATCCCATATAATCCTAAACCAAACATTACCGAATAGATTGATGGGTACATATGTCCGTTTCACATAGTGCTCCATATTTATTTACAGCACTAATTAGTGTGAAGAGTCAACTATAAATAGTACTCATGCAACCACGACACCAACACAACACATAATTAAAAAACCGAAAATGTCTTGCATCCTGTGGAAGAGCTTCAACCTCTGTTTCTCCAAATTCAAGTGCTTCCCCACCATCACTCTCTCTCCGCCTCCGCCCATCTTCGACGATCAAGACCCCGACCACCACTTCTCCGCCGCCACCAACCCCACTACACTCCTAAGGAATTTCAACTCCCTCTACGAATCCTCCTATCTCTCCACCTCCAAATCCCTTTCCACCGCCGCCGCCGAAGAAGACTTCTTCACCTCCTCCTCCGACTTCACCGACGCCGCCGACGACTGCATCCCCGACTTCACCTCCGCCTTCGCCTCCCACCGCTTCTTCTTCTCCTCCCCAGGAACCTCTAACTCCATCTTCGAACCCCCGGAACAACCGCCGCCGCCGCAGCCGCAGAGGGATCCGACCGCGGTTGTTAGCGGCGGCGTGGCGGTGCAGGCGTACTCGCCCGACCCGTTTTCCGATTTCAGACAGTCGATGGTCGAAATGATTAACGACCGTGAGATAACGGACGTTAAGGGTAACTGGGAATTCTTGAAAGAGCTGCTGTTATGTTACCTGACGTTAAATCCCAAACACACGCATAAGTTCATAGTGAGTGCGTTCGCGGACGTCGTCGTTTCGCTGGGGGAGGAGTGCCGGAGAAGTGAGGGCCAATTAGAAGACGCCACGTGGGGGGTTGATAGAGAGAAGATCTAGTGGGCTTGAGGGTGTCAGTTATTTGTTGTCTGGTTACGTGTAATATTCTTGAGGTTTTGTGTATTGTGTAAAATGTTGTCTTAGGCAATCTCTTCAGTTAACTCCATTTTGAAGAATATTCACTCTTAGAACGCAGACAATTCAATAAATCATCTCAGCACTTAATTCTATTTTGCAGCATATTTATTTTATTAATACTATTTTTATTAGTTTTTTACATTTAATTTATTTTTCATTATTATTTTTATTTTTGGATACAAAAAATAATATAATAAAATTATTAATATGTTTAAAATTAAAATAATATAATCATTAAAATTACGTTATAATTTATTTAAATCATTAATATTTTTTCACTCATTTAAATTAATTATTATAAATAAGTAAAAAAATTAAAGAAAAATAAAAGTGGATATTAATGTTATACATCATATATATTCATTTATCATTAACCATGAAAATATCATTAATTATTAAAATGTCATTATTTATTAGAATATATAATGTTATTTAAATATAATAATTGAAAATAAGTAAAAAAAATTATGCATATTTCACTGTAGCGTCTGAATTTTTCTAGCGCTATAGTGATTTCTTCTATTTTGCAGGTGGATTTGCGGCACTGCTGAAGGAAGAATTTTGCTGTGTAATGTGGTTGCAGGCTCATATGCCACACTGGAGAAACCCTTAGTAAAAGAATGTCTTTTTCCTCGTTTTGCGAACGTGTTTTCTTCTTCTTTGAATCTTTTTTTTCTTGTGGGTCGAAATTGGGTAAATTGAGTACTTAAAGATGTGAGATAAATAAATTATGTAAAACAAATTGATAATATTTTTAATAGAAAATTAAACTCTCTTTGCAATTTTTATTTTCGTATGTTGAAGTCCAAATTTCATAGTTCCAATTTGGTAAAAAGTTTTATACATTTGACTTCATCTATTTAATTTATTATTAACTATTGGATTAATTGCAAAAAAAAAACTACAAACTTTACTCCTATAGCAAATTAATCCTCACTTTTGAGAAATTGCAAAAAAAAATCACCACCTTTAAGTATTGTTACAAAATAAACTCAATGTTTGACAAAAATAAAGTTTTTTTTTTAGGTTTATTTTGCAACAATACTTAAAGGTGATGTTTTTTTTTTGCAATTTCTCAAAAATGAAGATTAATTTGCAATAGGAGCAAAGTTCGTAGTTTTTTTTTTTTGCAATTAACCCTTAATTATTTTATGACACATACTTCCTTTACATTGAAATTGATTTACGGGAAGAGTTTCATATAAAATGATAAGAAAGTGATCATATTTTATTAATAAAAAGTGTTATTCGTATCACAATTCGTGTATAAAATAAAATTGATAATATTTTTTAATTAAAAATAATACTAGTAATATTTTTACCAAGTAGGAGTATTTAAGAAAATATAAAACGATTCCTTGGTGATACGGTCTCGATACTATGCCCAACATATTTTACCCCCTTAACAAAGCAACTTAATTACCTATCGAGAAGTCAATAAAAGTAATAAAAACATATAATTTTCTTAAATACTATAAAAATATAATTGTCCGCGTGTATTTGATTAAAATGTTTAATTTTCATACTTAAATCTCTTTATAACTTTATTAAATTAGATGCATCTTTTTTTTTTCTGCAATAGTGGAGTTGCGAGCAATTATTGACATTAATGCATCATTTATTTTGAAAACTTTTTTTATTCCACATCATTATATAATAAAATTAATTTTATAATAATTTCTTTATACTATGATATTATTATTACCAGCTAAAATAAAATTTTTACCTTTTTAGGCCCCTTTTTTCAATAAAGGCATGCTCGATTCTCATACATATTTTCTGTCAACCCAAGTTTAGACAAATTATCTAATTAATTAATTAAGATTAAGTAAAAGGGTGCCTTGTGTTAATTATATTTCTTGCATAAAGACAAAACAAAAGGAATCCTAAGAGAGCAATCCAAATACTTTAAAGTGTGATTAATTAACTTAATAATGAAAATTATTAGTTGGTTTAGATAAGTAATAATTTACCTAATTCCTACGAAAATGTAAATGATAAAATCCTTAGTTTCTAGGGGGGATTAGGATATGTATCCTATAATGGCAACATTAAATATATTTGTTTAATTAATTTGAACCTTTTTTGTTTTTTTTTTTGGAGAGTGAGCTTATGTGCGACAAACTTGACTGCTATATTGTGTTTTGCTTAACTTATCATCTTTAGGAATTAATTATAATTGGATAAATGAACTGATCTTAGGGATAAGTTAATTACAATGAGTAATTAAATTGACTAATCAATAGTGTTGGGTCCACCATTCATGCATATACCTAGCTACATAGTTGAGTATTATAAAATAATAAAATTAATTGGAGTAAAATGAGACGAGACAAATATCTCTTTTAATGTGTACACAGACTTATACATAGGCTATAGCTATATAATTAGATTCATGTTTGGAGGTATTAATGTTATCATGTTGAGTTTCAGCCAAGAATAAATTAGTCGTAATTGGCCAAACTTTTCAAGAGTTCTTGGTAAGAACATTTTCAAAAATAATGTTATGTTAATTAATTAAATTGTAAATGCATTTATTATATAGAATAGATAGTTGTGAAATAAAGCTATTTACTGAACCATGTATATTACTTCTTGAAATGATGAATTATTAATTTTTGAATAATAAATATATCTTATCTTATTTATTAAAACCTTAAATCCCGATAGGTTTATTAATACATTTTTTTTAAAAAAAAATTATTAAATTCAACGGCTCAATATTAAAATATGGTTATTGATTGTTATTAATTAAGGTTAAAAGGAAGATCTAAATGAAAAGGACTTGTGATTTGTCTTTGAGAAAACATGCACACAAGATGACTATGTGAAATATAATTGTGGGCGGCTAAAAATCCGGTAAACTTATCTTTTCATCACCCACCACATGCACCCAAATTTCACTTAGATACTCTACACGATCTAAATATTTTATGATATTTTGGCGTGACACTTCATATATTATTTTGTTGAATAAGTTTACGATATAGAAAAAAGGAAAGAAATTATATTCTAAATTAACGTAGAAATTCTTTAAGGACAAAAAATTAAATTTCTACATCATGCTACGTATTAATCTATAAAATGATGATATGGGGATGATGTGTCTTAAGACATGTGCCATCTATACCCTCTCGTTGCTCCATTTTATAATACATTCAAACTAAAAAATACAGTTAACTTAATAGTTCGTCATCATCATTTTATTCAGTTAAAAAAATTAAAATAATATTATATTATTTATTTTTAATATTTTAAACAATATTATGCTGCAATATTTAAACCAAATATACACATTCACATCATTAAAAAATATACTCCCTCAATCTGCTCGAATGGGGATCTTCTTTTATTTTCATCGTTCGCCTCAAAGAGTCTCATTTTCTTTTTTACACACATGAGTCTCACACACACCCACTAATACAATTAAAATACGGGGCTCACACTCCCACTCATACAACTACCTACTACACAATAAATAATAATATTTCCTAATTCGCGTGAAAAAAATAAATGACTCTCGACAAAGGGGGTATATAATAAAAAAAATTAAGTAAATGCTATAGCAGTTTGATTTTCAAGCTATTACAGTGAAAAACTCTAAATTAATGCAGCATTTAAATGGAGCAGCTCCATCTCTAGTTTACCTTCCCTTCCCGTTGGAGAAGCTATTAATTCGGATTTTCTATTTTATAATGATATTTCACTTCATATTTCAATCAGGACTTATGTGAAGACACGGGCAGAACAACTAGCTGCTCTTGGAAAACCAATAGATCATGAAGATTTCCTTGAAACCATTCTCGCTGGCCTTTATGATGATTATCGTCAAATTGTGGATGTTGTCGAAGGATGGGAGACACCTATTTCCTTTGATAAACTCCATGAAAAATTGTTGAATCGTGAACTATCCCTCCAACAGTCACAAAATAGCTCACTCCAACTACCCGTCACGGCTAACCCAGCAGCAACAAAACGTCGACATTCTTTTGGCTCCTATACTCAACGTCCACCAACTCCATTCTACTCTCAAAATCAGCAATCATCAAGGCAATCTTACCCAACTCCAAACTTTCGAATAACTTCACAACAAGGCCGCTCGGCATGATCCTATCTTGGGAAATGCCAAGCTTGTCGTGAGCAGGGTCATTCAGCCTCCCGGTGTCCCAACTTTCAATTAGTACCTCTGTCGGCAAATTTGTCTCAAACACCACCACCACCGCCACGATCAGGCACCTCACCATGGCAACCAAATGCTTACATTACTACTGCAGGACAAGAACTTCAGCAACCTTTATGGCTTTTTGATAGTGGAGCCTCACATCATGTTACTGGTGATCTTGAAAATCTATCCATGCATTCAAACTACACAGAATCTGATGACATCATAATAGGCGACAACACTGGCCTATCCATCTCTAAATTCTCTATCCACATCTTCTAGAAACTTTAATTTACATAATATTTTGTTCATTCCCACCATGAAACGAAATTTGATATCTATTTCCCAATTTTGCAAAACTAATAATGTTTATATTAAAATTTTCCCTTTTTTCTTTACTGTAATGGACAATCTGACTGGAACTCATCTTCTGGTGGGAGAGTCTAAAGATGGAGTATATGGATGACCTCATTCTTATTCTCGCCCGTCCACCTTATCCTCCATCAAAGAGTCATCTCCTAATTGGCATAATCGTCTTGGCTATCCATCTGAATCAATCTTACGTGTTTTGCTGTCCCGCTTTGATTTAAAGCCTTCATCCACTCGCTTGAAACATGCTCCATGTAATTTTTGTTATTGCAATAAAAGTAAAAAACTTCCATTTACAAAATCTTCGTTAACCACCAAATTCCCTTGGAAAGTAATCTATTCTGATGTTTGGACATCTCCAATCTACTCAATTGATGACTTCAAATATTATGTCATTTTTGTTGACCACTATACCCACTATACTTGGATGTATCCCCTCAAAAAGAAATCTGAACTAGCACAAGTATTTTCTCGTTTCAAATCACTTGTGGAAAACTTCTTTTAGCAGAAGATTAAGACCCTATATTCTGATAATGGTGGAGAGTTCATAGCACTAGCCAATTATTTATCTACAAATGAAATTTCACATAAAACATCCCACCACACACACCTGAGCATAATGGATTCGCTGAACGTCGCTATTGATACATAGTTGAGACGGGTCTTGCTCTCATGACTACAACTTCCCTTTCTTTTTCATTCTGGTCGTATGCCTTTCTTACGGCAACATATCTTATAAATCGTCTCCCAAAACCTACTCTTCATATGAGTTCTCCATACGCCAAATTGTTTCAACAAGAACCTAATTATCATAAACTTCAAGCATTTGGTTGTATTTGTTACCCATGGCTCCAACCTTATAAGCCTCACAAACTTGTCACCCGCTCCACTCCATGTGTGTTTTTAGGATATTCTCTATCTCAAAGTGCTTATTTGTGTTATGATCACTCTTCATGTCGTATTTATGTATCTAGATATGTTCGCTTTGTCGATTCTATCTTTCCTATGGCACATAGCACCTCGCACCAGTCTCAATCCACTAATTCCACTATCGATTGATTTTGCCTTTCTCTCCTAACTGTCGACTCCAATACTCCTCCTACGACTACCTCGGAAGATGCGAAAATTTCAGATTCCTCTCCAGTGCCGCCCTCTCAGGTATCATCTCCATTAACTTTAGAATCTCATTCCACAGACTCTGTTGAATCAGCCCATGCATCTGAACCTGAAATCACCCTACCTCCCACTAACCAAATTATCACTAGGTCTAGAAATAACATTTTCAAACCCAAAATAAAGGTTAGCTTATACACTCAACTATCTCATCTTTTGGAACCCACATATGTGTCTCAAACAAAGAAAGATGCACGATAGAGACAGGCCATGTCAGCTGAATTTGATGCATTAGTTTCTAATGGAACATAGGAGCTTGTGCCTCCTTCAAATAAGCAGAATGTGGTTGGTTGCAAGTGGATTTTTTGAATTAAAAGTAATTCTGATGGTTCTGTAGACAGGTTTAAGGCGAGTCTAGTAGCAAAAGGCGTTCATCAACGTCCTGGTATTGATTACATTGAGACTTTTAGTCCTGTTGTCAAACCAGTTACCATCCAACTTGTTTTATCACCGGCCGTTTGTCGGGGTTGGCCTCTTCGGCAACTAGATGTTAACAATGCTTTTTACAAGGATCTTTACCTGATGATGTTTACATGTCTCAACCTCAAGGTTTTGTGATCGTGATAGACCCAATTATGTTTGTAAGCTTCGACAAGCAATCTATGGCCTTAAACAAGCACCCCGTGCATGGTATATTAAGCTTCGTAATTTTCTTAGCACATCTGGCTTCTGCAACTCTGTGGCCGACACTTCATTGTTTACATATAGCAAGGGTAATGTCACTATCTATGTCCTAGTTTACATAGATGATATTATTGTGACAGGAAGTGAAGAGAATCAAGTTCAAAATTCATCGACGCACTAGCTCGTCGATTCTCGATCAAAGACCTTGGTAGTCTTCATTATTTTCTTGGTGTTGAAGTTATACCATGCTCCACGGGAATTCTATTATCACAAAGGTATATTTTAGACCTTTTTACTCGCACTAGAATGACTGATGCTAGTCCTGTCTCTACACCAATGGCTACATCTCATACTCTCACTTTGCTATCCGGAACAACTCTCACAGATCCATCTGAATATCGTACAGTGTTTGGAAGCCGTCAATATCTTTCTCTTACTCGACTTGATATTGCCTACACGGTGAATAAGTTATCACAGTTCATGCACCGACCCACTTCAGACCATTGGACTGCTGTGAAACGCTTATTGCGTTATCTGTGTGGAACAATTCATTAAAGTATTCTTCTTCACCGTCAATCACCGCTGGTTTTACATGTCTATTCTGATGCTGACTGGGCAGGAAATAAAGATGATTACACCTCCACTGGCCTTACATTGTCTATCTTGGTCGCAATCCTATCTCATGGAATTCAAAGAAACAATCGACAGTTGTACGTTCTTCCACCGAGGCTGAGTATCGTTCAGTCACCACAACTGCTACTAAGCTTTGTTGGATAGGCTCACTACTAAAGGAACTCCAGATAATCCTCCATCGATCACCATCTATTTATTGTGACAATGTTAGTGCTACACACTTGTGCTCAAATCATGTTTTCTACTCGCGCATGAAGCATGTTGCGCTCTATTATCACTTCATTCGCCAACTGGTTCAAACAGGTGATCTCCATGTAACCCATGTCTCTTCTAAAGATCAACTAGCTGATGCTCTCACTAAACCTCTCACCCGATCTCGTTTCCACTCGCTGCTGTCTAAGATTGGTCTCTCTTCCAAGAGCTCCATCTTGCGAGGGCATGATAGAGTATCATGAGCTGTACAGCCTTGTAATATGTTGTATATTAACTTTCTTCCATGTAATGTGTTGTGTACTTATTTATGATATCCCTTAATTAGTGCTAGACATTCATTTGTAATTCATGTATCTCACCTCTGTAAACTGGTATATATATACTTGTAAATGTGTGAATAAAATACATCCTCTCATAAACCAATTACATTCTTATAGTTGTGACTGTTATGAGACGGGTTATAATAATATTAATAATTAAAGTGTATTTATAATTATATTATAATACTCTATAATCATACTTTATTATTATTTCATTATACTGTAAAAAATATACTTTAATTATCAATAAACACATTTTACTTTTATAACAATTAGGAGTATTATACTTTAATACGTCTCATAATTGTCTCATATAAATACCGTCTTATAAAAGACTTTTGTCCTCATAATTTTATTTAATTTTTTTTATTATAAAATTCTTATATAAATATCAAAACAAGTTTAGCCACTTATGTCAATTCATACCACCTGATAAAACTCACTCAATTAAAACTTCCCCACAAACCACAGCCAAACTGCAGCAAAGTTCCAACTAATTCCAAACAAAAAAGCAAAAGTAATTAATTACTAGAAGATAAAAATAATAGTAATGCATGAATAAATAAATGTGAGGTGGGGTGAACATAAATGGAATAGTGTTAGTGTTAATTTATTGAGAAAAGAAGAACTCAATAATTGCATGCTGTGAAATTGAAATAATAATGCATGCATGAATAGGGTGTTGTTACAAGGAAAACAAACAGTGTAATGTAATAATCAAAAGAGGACATGACAATAACTGAAAATCATGCCAAACTCTAAGATTGCATCTAGATAGACAAGTCATTTCAATCACTCTCGCCATTTAATTTTCATATAGTAAAATAGTAGTATAGTTGTATGATTTTGTTTGATTTGTCAAGGTTGTAATAAATTGCAAACAGAAATTAATAATCACTTATGTTTGTATAAACTAATTATATACAGGAGTTTCTTTAATATAGTACTCGAAAATAGATTATATTTACTTTGGATAGGTATATTATATAATAGTATATAGCAAGTTTTTTTATTTTTAAAAGTGATAAAAAATTGATCATCAAAATATGTGGATAAATATATTATTAATTTATTATAATGTGGGTTGCTATATATGTGTTATTTGTGTAATTCTAGAAAGTATAAACTATAAAAAGAATGCTACTCCCTCCATCCCGGCCAAACGTCACCGATTGCTTTTTGTGCGTAGATTAAAGAGTATTATTATTTTATGTGTAGTCGATAATTGTATTAGTTGTGAGTGGTGGGCACATGTAGTACCTTTTTACTAAAAGTGGGAAATGAAGACATTTGGATGAGACGCCCAATATAATAAAATGATGATCTTACAGTGGGACGAAGGGAGTATATTATTATCGTTTATTATTTTAGGAAGATATAATAATAATAACTGTTTAATCTTTGGATTATATATGATGAAAAATGATTGATATATTGAGGCGAGAAATTAATATGAGCGTCAAAGATTCTAAGTCAGAAATCCTCTCCAATATACTTTTGCGTGTTATTTTTGCAAACCTATGAACATTCTTGAAAAACTCTATATATGGATCTAAAATTAAAAAATCGAATAATCAAATCAATATTCTCATAATTCTATCAAATTATTATTTAGTTTATTTGTTCATTTTTTTTTGAAAGGAAGACTTATAATAATATCGCTGGAATTCAGCCAACCCTGATTGACAGATGAAATTGGGCATTACATCCCAAGTAACGTCACTAACAACATTAAATTTAATAAAACTAGCAAAATTGTGGGCAACAAAATTATGAGAACGAGAGTGCCAAAAAAACCCTTTAAATCTATGAGATTGTGTCAAAAGAAAAACATCTTGTAGAATAGGGGCACAAACAGCAGGACAATCAATAGATTTGTTTGCAGCAAGAATGACTACAGCAGCATCACCAATGATAGAGAATTCAACAAGATTTAGGGAGGTTGCAAGAGAGGCTGCTTCTCTCAGAGCTAGGAACTCCGCCATTTGTGGACAATTGATGCCAGAAAATGCATTGTCATAGCCACGAAGAAATGAACCATCTGCACCTCGAGCAAAAATACCTACAACAGCTTTTGAATTGCAAAGGGAGATAGCTCCATCAAAATAAATTTTGCATCCTGTTGGAGGGGGCATGAAGACATGAGAGGAAAGTAAGGAGGAGGGCCTCTCTGGCCAACGGTTAGCATTTTGAAACTCAAGAAGGTAAGTAGAGCAATGCATGACAAGGGACTGTGGATTAAGGGATTTACCTTCAAAGATCTTTTTGTTCCGATGCCACCAAATAGAGTGTGCAATGACTGCAAATGAATCAAGTTTTTCCTTATTTCCAAGCATAATAATGTCACGGAACTAAATATGACAAAGAGACTGCATAAATTTACTAACAAGAGAGAGAAGACCAACAACATTCCATACATTGGACGTGATCGGGCAAGTAAAGAATAGATGTGTCAAAGCAGTGGCATTAAGTCTGAGAGCTAGATATATTTCTCCTCATGAGGTTCTCAGAAGATGGGTGAGTATTTGTGCAACAACGCCAAAGGAAGTGTAGAATTTTAGAGGGGATGCGAAGTTTCCAAAGTTGCTTCCAAACTGGATCAGGACCTCCACTAGATGAGTCATGCGAGCTTGAGAAATTAAATGCAGGGTTTTCCATAATAAGATGATAAGCGGAACAGACAGAGTGCTTGCCATTCTTAAAAGGGTGCCAAATCCAAGAGTCCATAGTAGGAAAGTGACGGAGAGGTATAGAAAGAATGACATCAGCTTCTACGGGAGTAAAGATTCTATGAATCAAGTTAACTTTCCATGAGTGAGTGAGAGGATCAATGAGGGCACTAACTGGGGAATTGGGATCTAACTCAGAGCATGAGCTAGTAACATGAAAGTTATATGCTAAATTAATTAATTGGATCACTCTTTAAAATTAATTAAATTATATGCTAAATTATTTTATAAAAATAATTAGATTACTCTTTAAAATTTAACCAAAACAAATTTACTAAGTATAATCTTAGATTAACATAAATTATAACATTTGTGACAACAAAGAATAAACATAGGAATGAATAAAGACGAGTAATTTTAAGTGGACCCTGAAAATCCTAATGCATTTACCAAGAGCATTTATTTCAGAAGACATAGTCGTCTGTTTTTTTTCTTCTAATATTATATTTTACTTTGCAAAAATTAAAATTTCAATTTCATAACTTATTTTCATTTCAAACTGTTAGTTATGACTTATGCATGCATTAGTATTCACTAAAAGTGGCATAGATGATCAGGGACCAGGGACGGAGCCAGTTAAGGTCCCCATAAAGATGTTTTTTAATATATATGATATACATAATTTTAATTTATATGCATATTGCCTGATGGTCATGGATCTTTGGGTACTTTCACACGGCAGAAGTTCGAATCTGGCGTTCCGCGTTGAATATATCTAATTTCTTTTCTTTTCTTTTTATCTTCTAACTTTTGCTAAATTTTAATTATTTATTTTATTTTTTCTTTTCTTGTATTTTATTTATTTTTCTCTTTTTTCTTCTCTTTTTAAAAGAGAGTTCACTTCTTCAACCTCTTCTATTTTTTCCTTTAAACTCCATAGTCCCTCACACCCCCAAATAATTCAATGTAGTTCTCTTAAACAAGGTGATGAGTGTTACACATTCCCTCGAACATCATAGGCAAGGCTGCCGAAGGATTTCGTGTGCCCTATTACCAAACAAATCTTCAATGATCCCGTCACTCTTGATACATGGCAGGCAAACAAAAGAATGTCCTATTACAAGACACCCACCCTTTATCTGCAGCTTCACTACCTAAGACCAATCATGTTCTTGGAAAGACCAGCACCCTAACCTTGCTCAAGAGTTTTCATGCAAGGAAACGTCTGGATGACATCCCATCTGTTCAATCCACACAAATTCGAAGAACTATTGATGAAGATGATAAATATCTTATCTCTTTCCCATCATTAATAATATTAGACATTTGCTTGCCAGTGAAACTTTATTCAACAATATTTTATCTCTTTCCCCAAGTATATAATATAGAGACATGAATTATAGGGTACCTACCATAATTTACTCACATAATTTTTTTTAATAGATTTATTTTTTAAAAAAAATATTTTAAATATTTTTTTGAAAAGGAATAGAAAAAGACAAATGTGACCACAGAGATTTCTTATCATTCATTATTGATCATGTGATATTTGTACTTTCACCTCATCTTGCTTTCAATGTAAACTAATGATTGCACTTTTTATGAACTATGTACATCATTTCCACATCACACATTTTAAAAATAAAAATAAATTTAAATTTGTTTCTCCATTGCTAAATTATTAACTAACGAGCATTTCATTTTAGGGCAATTTTAAGTAATATCGTATCATTATTTTATATTTTTTAAGTGATTATTATATTTTATTAAAAATATTATTATATTTTTTGTTTATATTATAAATTGTTTATAAAATAATTTATTGTACCTGTATTACTTTTTATTAATTGAGTATCATTTTCTTTATAAATATTATCACTTTTTATTAGGTAAGTCATTCTCACAATCACAAGTCTTTCCTTAAATATACTCATCCATTCTCAACACATTTATTAAGATAAATTTATTGTTAATATATTTCAATTTAAGAAGACGTTCCAATACGATGAACTATGAGTACTGACTCATATTCAGCTATTCACCTTGCCACTGAGTATTTTATTTTGATTAATTACTTAAATGAATTATATATATAAAACAAAAGACTTATTCATATAATAATAGTGTTGGGCCTGGTTGATTTCCTAACGACCCAATTTGAAATCAGGTTGTCATCCACCGTTTTATCTCTGCTAGGGATCGTGGGCCGTGGAGAGTATCGAACTCAGCAAATCAAACTCATTTACCAATTAACTTTGTAAACCAATAGTAGCACATAAAATTTCAGCATATTTATTTAACTGTCGAATTATGATATCTGAGACGGTCTCGCCCAATACCTATCTCTTATATTCTAATTGAAATGTATTTTTTAAATTTAAAAGTAAGATTAATATTTTTCAAAACCTAAACAACCAATAGTAAATTAACAGTTTAATAGTGGTGATCACCGAAACTAAGATTTTCAACATTTCAATACTGAATGATAAAATTTTTGGATTCAACATTTCAATACTTAGCCTTATTCCGAAGGTATTCGATTGAATACATAACCATTCATACTCGTTCATAAAAATAGAACGTTATATACACATCCATAATTTATTCAAATCTAGATATTAATTAAATTCATAAAACTGCATTTTCTTTTTGAAAGGCAGACCTATTTGTACGTACAAACAATGGACGACAAAAGTTCAATCTCAATCAAACTGAATTTCAAATAATTCACCAATTTTAGTACTCAATTTCCAAATTCTCAGCTTGTTTTCTAAAAGATTCAAAGAGCTCCGAAGAGAGATAGCGCTCCCCGTTGCTCGGAAAAATAACCTGCGACGAAGGGTACGAAAGAGACGTTATTGAACATCGCTGCTATTTGAAAATGGACCAAAAACAATGTGGATTAGCTCACATGGCCACTGGACTCCTTACTAAAGTGAGTGATTCACGTTCGATTAACCACTAACAAACTAACTTTGTCCAATAAAAAAAAATGGACAAAAATCGAAACACTTACAACAATGAGTTTTCCGGCATTTTGAGGACGTTTAGCAATCTTAATTGCAGCTGCGGCTGCTGCACCGGATGATATCCCTACCTGCACCATCTTCGTATTAATAACTAATATTCCCTCCGTCATAGTACTCTTATATATGTTCATACTTCTTTTTTTACTGATATTAAGAAGAAGAAAAAAATTAAATTACATTTATATTTAGATAATAAATAAATTATAAAATAAGTTATTAGAGTAGAAATTAATGAAAATTTTGAAATTAGAATGTAGTGTGATGTTATTATTTATTTTTAATTTACCAGCAAACCCTCTTTGAGTGCAAGAAGCCTGGAAGTCTCAATGGCTTCATCACCTGTTACCTGGAAATTAATTAACGTGCAACAAAATGATAAGCTATAGTGAAAAATTAATAGTACATAATTATATTGTGACTAATAATATATAAGGTGAAATTAATTAAATGACCAAAATAATCTTACTTGAACAATTTCATCAACGATATTAAGATCCAAAACAGGAGGGATAAAACCGGGACTGATTCCTTGAATTTTATGAGGACCTTCACCATTGAATATAATATATATTAATTAAAGGGACATATATTTTTTATTATGATTTTTTTTATTTAAATAATTAAATTGGGACTGATTTATTGATTTACGGTTAATTATAATTATACCCTTAAAAATAATATTTAATTTTGAAATAAAATATGACATAAACCATTAAAAAAAAAGATTAAACAAAATAATAAAAAAAAGGTTACATCAATGTCGCATTTAATACAATAATTTGCAACATTATAATTTGTTTGGTATAGATTGGAAAGAATAATTGTGATAAAAAAAGGACAAACCGAAGTGTTGCTATTGGTAGTTCCGTGTGGTCACGTGCAAAGATGTGTACACGTGGTAATAATATAAGGCTTGTTTTCTACATCAACAAAATGCTACGTGTATTAAATAAGTATGAAACTGATGGAAGGAGTATATTAAATACTCACTCACTCAATTCTTTCTATTTATTTAGATTTAGATATTCAATATTATCCTTAGTAAATTCTCAAAATATAAAGTACTCCATAAATTAACACTTATTCTAAAATAATTCCTTTCATTTTATTTTAGAAGAAAGATGTTGGAGGGAGTAAATTTGAACAACCTACCAGGCTTTCCTCCGGACAGAACAGCACTTTCAGCTGGTTCCACTCCATATACCTTCAAACAAATTCAAATTATAACTACATGAATTACTACATTAATTAATTATTTAATCAACATGAAATATTATAATTAACCTTTATATTGGGGTTCATTTCTTTAAGAAACCTTCCAGCACCAGTGATAGTACCACCAGTTCCAACAGCAGAAACAAATGCATCAATTCTCCTTTTTGTCCCTTTCCACACCTCCGGTCCCGTCGTCTCGTAGTGCATCTACACCAAGTCATGCATTACTCAGACGAGCACCTCATCTAAAAGTTTAAACTGTTAGAGAAAAACGTACCCTAGGGTTGGCGGGGTTCTGAGCCTGGTGAAAAATGTAGGAGTTGGGAGTTCTGTCGTGTATTTCTTCGGCTTTGAGAGCAGCAAACTCGAATCCCTTGGCAGCATCGGTGAGCACCAACTGAGCTCCGAATGCAAGAAGAACAACTCTTCGTTCGAAGCTCATCGAATCGGGCATGACTATGATCAGCTTGTACCCTTTCAAGGCTGCCATGAAGGCCAACCCTATGCCAGTGTTGCCACTCGAATGCTCTATCAGCACACTCTTTATATTCACCACCAAATATTATCAACATTAAACATCATAATGAATTGCTATTGATATTGATATTGATATTGATATTGATATCAACCCTAATGATCTACGTACCTCTCCTGGCTTAATAAGCCCTCGTTCTTCTGCATCTATTATCATACTGTAACCAATCCTGAATACATACGGTATCAGTACACGTGTGTACGTATACATATTTTTGTAGTGAAATTACGAACCTGTCCTTGACGCTAGAGCATGGTTCCATGGATTCCAGCTTGGCAGCAACACGAGCAACACAACCATCAACAACGTTGTTCAAGTAAACCAGTGGGGTCTTACCAATCAACTGCACACATAAATATACAAAATTTAAATGACACATATATATATAAAAATAAATGTTACTCTATTTTTGGTGAATCAAAGAAACATAAATATTTTACTTGCGTGACATCCTTGGCTATTCCTGTAATTTCCGCTGCCATATTTCTTTCTTGTAAATTATAACTTATGATTGATTAAAAATGGAGTTGAGATGAATAAAACATACTCATCGAATTCGAAATTGGTCCATGGCTAGAGAGTACGTAGAGTCTAAAATGATCTAATCCATCCACTTGTCTCTCTCTCATTCGTCAATTTTTCTTTGATGGATTTGCTCTTTGTAATGTATGCATTGTGATGGTCCATTACATGGACCAATGATGAGGGTAAAAGTGGGAAATTTGATCATGAAATCTTGTCGAGGCGTGTCTGGTACGGGTTTCATCCGAACTTATTCCGTATCTCTAATCTGTCTGCATCGTTTTGTTATTTCATTAAAATAAAATATTCTCCACGTTTTAACATCAACCCTACATGTATCTTTTGATATAAATTTATAGATGCCATTTTATTTGTAGTTGAGTTTAGTTTGGCGGCAAAAAGTTGTGTGATATTGTATCTATTTATGAAAGAACACATAATTATCCATTTATATGTGGCTGGTCGAAGCTGCCTTTTTTTTTTCGTCCTTATTTTTATTTCCATTCATACACATTTTTGTTGACTTTCTCTATCAATAATGGAGTATTGCTCATTAGATGTAAGGGTTTACCTTTATGGAAGTATATCTCGTATAAATAGAGTTAAAACTGTCGATGATCGGTTTCTAGTTACCTGAGATTTAAGATAATTATGTGGCTGTTTCTTGAATTAAAGGATCAGTCAAACATAAGTAAACAACCAAAGCTAAATGAAAATTCCTCCCAATTGTGCTTATGGAGGTATCAATTCGAATTCTTTGTGTCATTTTGATACATCATTTGACGTGTCATGTTGAATGGATAACACATTCAACATAGGAGAGAAAGGAATACTATACCGTAAAAACAAAAGTTTAAACTTTAAGAGCAATGACACATAAAATAATGTGTGAAAATGACTGAAAATTCATCTAACAAGATTTTTTTTTTTAATCCAATTAAAATTATAGGTAACAATCCACATTTGCAATTTAACGAAACAAACATGTAAATTTCCAACAATTCAAACATGCAGATTGAGAGCTTCTTATCGTTATTAAACTCATGATCATCCCAGAGTAACTCGACGACTCAATGCTCGACGACCAGGTTCTCGGCCTCTTTTCTGACAGTTTCGAAGAGTACGGATGACAGATACCGCTCTCCAAAGCTCGGGAAAATCGCCTGCAATCAAGGTTACATTAGAGACATAAGGGTGAATTTCTCGAGAGAACCAGTAGGAACTATCTGAGGATGCATAAACAGAGTATGTTGTAGCAGTGCAAAGCTTTTTTGGTATGAGTAGGTCATCACAAACCTTTTGAATTCACAGACATCATCAACAAGAATGAAGAGGAGGAGAGGGAGAGAGACTTACTACAATGAGTTTTCCAGCGTTTTCAGGGCGCTTAGCGATCTTAATTGCAGCTGCAGCAGCTGCACCAGATGAGATTCCCACCTGCACCGTGTAAATACAGTTTAAGAACATTTTTGAATGAGGATTAAACCATGAAATTGTTATACGGAATATGACTTACCAGCAAACCCTCTTTCAGCGCTAGAAGCTTCGCTGTCTCTATGGCTTCATCACTCGAAACCTGGAAATACACATCAGAAGCACACAATGATAAACCTATTGCACCTAATGATAAACAAGAATTTTGATAATTTTCATTCAAATTTAAATTGTCGAGAAAATATCCAAATCTTACTTGAATCACTTCATCAATGAGTTCAACATTCAAAACACCAGGGATAAAACCGGCACCTATTCCTTGAATTTTATGCGGACCTTGAGCACACATAAAGAACTTTCATCAAAACGTGGGGATTAACCAGCCTAAAGGAGCACGAAAGAAAGGGATATAACACGGAACACAATTACGTGGATAATGACATCCAAGCCATGATACCATACACCAGAACTAATAAGAACATTTGTCCAATTTCTTAGGGTGCAGAAATTTTTTCCTGAAGTTTGAGGGTTGTATAATCTTTTATATCTGAAATTGATTTTTTAAACCATTTCACATATAAAATCATGATGAGAAATATATTAATCAACCCATCTCAGCAAAAGTTTTGTTTGGTTTCAACCTCTTATAAGCTCATGAGAATCAAACCAAGATCAGATACCCTTTAAGCTACTGGAATCAAGATTGCATAATTCACAAATTGAAGCTCATTGACACTCTTATATCAGAATTATTCACGCATTTTGTCACTTCTATGAATTGATTAAGAACCATATAAACAGAACTCACCAGGTTTTCCTCCCGAAAGAATTGGACTTTCCACTGGTTCCACACCGTATAGCTAAACAGAAGTAAGAAAATTTCAATTAGAAATTATACCAATATTGTTGATTTATGGCTCACATTACAATCAAACCAACCACAAATATCTAGTCCTAAATTCAGATGATGAGTTAACCTTTATGTCAGGGTTTTTTTCTTTAAGAAACTTCCCTGCACCAGTGATAGTGCCACCCGTACCAATTCCAGAGACAAATCCATCAATTTTCCCATCCGTTCCTTTCCACACCTCAGGTCCAGTGGTTTCATAGTGTATCTGTAAGATATAATAAACTATGTATAAGTGATACCAATTTTTAAAATAAAAAAATTATATAGAGTAGATCACCTTTGGGTTTGCTGGGTTTTCAAATTGCTGAAGGATATAAGAATTGGGTGTTTTATCCCTTATCTCTTCGGCCTTCTGAACAGCACCTTTCATTCCCTTGGCAGGATCCGTGAGAACCAATTCGGCACCGAAAGCAAGGAGAATAACTCTGCGTTCGAAACTCATAGCAGAGGGCATGGTAATGATGAGCTTGTATCCTTTAGCGGCTGCCATGAATGCCAAGCCTATACCGGTATTACCACTCGTAGGCTCAATGAGAACACTCTGTTGAACAAATTGCAAAACAGAACAGATTCTCACCATGTCAGTATTTTAGGAAATAAAAAAAACTAATCACCCACTAATTTAAATTAATCAAAAACCTAAGATTTGAAAAATAATTACAAAAACAGAGCAATTGACATATGTGTTACTCTTATCTACCTCTCCAGGCGTGATTAGGCCTTTTGCTTCAGCTTCTGTAATCATACTGTAACCAATCCTGCAAAAAGATAAACATGTCTGAATAAAAGCCTCTATATAGGCGCAATACATATTAGAAATTAATTAAAACAATACATACAAACACACATATAAAGTATGTTTTGATTACTCTTGAAATTAATGAAATACCTATCCTTGACACTAGAGCATGGCTCCATGGATTCGAGCTTAGCCGCAACACGAGCAACACAACCATCAACAACATTGTTCAAGTACACCAGTGGAGTTCTACCAATCAACTACATTATAAGATGCAATTATTAACCTAAATATGTAGGGTGAGAAGAATTAAAAGAAGCAATTAAAGCTACACTGTTGATGAAACAACAAAAAGAACACAGATTCAATCAATTTGCAAACACTTACTTCAGTCACATCCTTTGCTATTCCAGTATTTTCCTCTGCCATTTTTGTGTTTTAATCCTGCATAGAAATACCCAATATTCTAAGTTCATCCAAATTTTTTGTGTATAACTTGAGATTTATAGCACTATATTATCATCAAAGTGAAGTCAATCCATCTTTACCAATAGAAAAGTGCTAAAACAAACACACACACACACACACACACACACTAACTCTCTCTCTCTTCAATTTACCTTATCAAATCAAATAAAGCTTCTCAGCAACTTGATTTCACCCCAAAAATAGACCATTTACCAAGAACAGAAAAAATAACCGACTCCTCACCAAACCCAGATTACAATTAAATTAAAAAAACTCAGAGCAAAAAGGAAATCATCAATTGATCTAGTTCTTCCGGTACTTCTCTACAAAATTTAACCGAAAAAATTCAAGATTTCAATGGCAATTAGATTCCAGCAGAGATTAATGACGTATAAACCGAAGCATCAGATCACAAGAACAATTAAAGCAGAGTCACCTTTAAGTGGGGATTTGAAATAACGAGAAATGATCAAATGAAGCAACTTTGTTGAATCTTCGTATTTATAGTGAAATTTAGTCAATTGTGGACTTTCCAAAGAGAGGAGTGTTCATAATTTCACTCATTAATAGAGCTGGCACGTTAATCTCGATAATTATTGATAAAGCCCACAAAATATTGTTTTTTATTATCCGATGAATTTCGCCAGAATTTTGCTCAGATACAAGATATTTAAAAAATAAAAAATAAATTAAATATCGAATATATTAAATATCCGGCGTGGATAAACACGTTAATTTGTTTATTCCTATTCAATTGGAATGTTGGTTATTATTATTATTATTATTTTTAATGAGTGAGGCTCTGTGCACTCGGGCGCACGTGCGCCTTTGCAATTTCCATACCTCTTTGCAATTTATGACCCTAGCAATACATAAATTTAAATAGGATTGAAGGGGGAAGAGTTATGTTCACATGGGGACACGGAGAATACTCTGTGTGTCCCGGGGTCATAGGAGCTTTGCCTTTTTTAAATTGGTCCTGTTCTGTTTGCATGATAGGATTAATCAGTGAGGGATAAAATAATGGGGAGGAGGAAAGGAGGCTGGTTTTCTTCAGTGAAAAAGGCTCTCAAACCAGATTCTAAGAGAGACAAAGCGGAGGTTTGAATTACAAATATTTACCAAAAATACTACCACTGATTGACGGTGCAGCATTGCAGACAATACTGATTTCAACATGGGAGAAATTGATAGAGCCAAATCGAGGGTGTCAGCTGAAATCATGTTAAGATATTTAAAAAATAAAAAATAAATTAAATATCGAATATATTAAATATCCGGCGTGGATAAACATGTTAATTTGTTTATTCCTATAACCGAATTTTATTCCTTACATTATTGTATTAATTAATGGATTGAAAAAAACAAAGTTTAGTCATATTACACATTAATTCACTTTTTTTAAGGGAATCATACGTTCAAGCATTATAACAAAACTTACTCAATATATAAAATTTTGAGTGAGGCTTGCGTGCGCGGGCATATCGCCTTTAGAATTTAATATTATTGGTAAGGGTATATTATTTTGTTCTAAAGGATATATACACTTTAATTAATAAGAGTACATTATTTTATTCTAAAAGATATATATTTTTCATTAATATATTTTACTCACTCTGTCTGATTCTAAGGTATCCATTTGCTTTTTGCATGTGAATTAAGGAGTATAATTATTATATGTAAAGTGTATAATTGTATTAGAGGAAAGTGTGGACATATTGTGTACGTTTTTACTAAATATGAGAAATTGATACCTTTGAGGCGAACACCAAAAATAGTAAAATTGATACCTTAGAAGTGGACAGATGGAGTATTTTTTTTTCAAAAAATAAAAGATACACATCTCTATACTAAAAGGTATACCATTTAATACAAAATTTTAAAGGCGCACAGCGTGTGCCCGTGCGCCCGGGTACACTCAAGTTTTTGCCTATTATTTTTTGGAATTTAAAGATGGAGTAATACTTAAATGTGTATGTTTTTTTTTTCTTCCAATTTCTTACAAATTAATGTTTCATTGTTGTAAAACTCACTATTTTTCATTCATTTAACCCTACCTTATTGGCCAACATTTTGTTGAATTATTTCATTGAAGGATTACCATCTAGAATAAAATATAGTTATATGGCCATTTATTAGGGTATAAAATAAAATATTAAATTAATAAAAAAAATAATAACTTAAAAATTAATGTTAAATCAGGTTATCTAATGGTAGAAATTAACCCTAGGATAAATTGGCTAAAATTATCACAATGTACACATACAATAAGATTAAAAAAAATAATTACATTGTCAATATTATTGAATAAGTCATCAATTTAATTTTCATTTAAGTATGCATTGTGTGGAATCAGGAGTAAGGCAACCGATTCTAAAAACTCTAAAATTGTCAAATTTTTCTTATAAGAGTTATAGCCTATTATTTATATATATATATATATATATATATATATATATATATATATATTGATGCGTGTTCTTGGCCCGTTAGTTTACGCTTAATAAAAAAGGGTCATGACATAATGAAATCAAGAACGATCACAATCAAATATGAAACAACCACAAGCAAGGAATTATAAACGATTAAGAACCGAATTCCCACCAAAGAACAATATCCGATTTTATTACTCTCCTTTGGAACAACACTCATAAACCTTTCATTTCTTACAAGTGTAATGTCTAAAGTGAGTGTGAGTTACCTGTCTCTCTCATGTGAGAGAGACTATTTATACTATCTACAAACCCTAACCCAGAGCCAATCGCCTTGCACCACTTGGATGAAGATAAGCTATCTTTAATGAAGCTGACTGGTACGCCGACTAGCCTGGCAGGAAGTCTAAGTGTTGCGGGTTGCTTTTGCAGGGTTTCACCGGCCGCCCATGTCCTTTGCTGGCTTTCCATTGGTAATTAGGTGGGGATGCGCCAATTGCTTGCTGTCCTCTAGTTAGGATTGCTGTCCAAGACATCCCATCTTCCCGTTAGCCTTGTCTTCTAGCCTGCTGCACTTGTCAGTCTACATGATGATGTTTGTTCTTTACTGCACCGCTTCTGTTATCCGTTTGGCCCTCAGACAGGTTGACTTCCAATCGTTGTGATCCTCCTTCGAGCCCTCGGACAGGGAGGGAAGGCCGTCGAGGTTCTCTGCCGAAGGTGACTCAGGCTTCTGTCCCTTTAATGGGTTCATTCTTTGCCCTTTCCTTGATTGGGTCTTTGGACTGGTAGTGATCTCCCTGGGCTGCCTTGGCTGTCCATTCGGTACTTACCCTCGAATTGGGCCGACTAAAGGTTGGGCCTCCTTCTTCAAGTATGTTAGATGTTATTGGGCTTCGGGACAACTAAGCATGGGGGATATAATACCCATAACATTAGCCCCTCGAGTCTGAATAATATCATGATTTGAGATTGTTCAGGGTCGAATCGTACTTCACTGGTTATATACCACATGCTTTGGTACTTGCTATACCAGGATTCTTCTGTCTCTGCTCCTTGTTGTTTCCACTCGCTATTATTATTCCGATAAGTTCCTAGATTATCAGGTTGTTCGAGACGTCTCCGAGATATTTTCGTTAAGGTGGGGGGTATTTTTGGCATTTGGTGTAACTGTCGATTCGAAATTTGAAATTTGAACATTTTATCAGTTTTCCTTTCCCATCTCTCTCTTTTTTCTCCATTTGATCCCGTAGGCGGTTGGCATTCCTCTTATTCAGCGCGCTCATCTTCTTCCTCTAGGTATTATTCTCCTTCTCTCTTTTCCTTTCTTTCCCTGGCTTTCTCACTTTGCGTTTCTGAATTTTCCGCTGCCGTCGCCTAGGGTTTCCTTCCCTATCTCTCTCAGTACTCTATCCTCCTCTCGTTACAATTTTGCACGATATAGCTTGCGAGGGTTCCTCTTCTCCTCTTAGATCCCCTAGATCCCTTTCACATTTGACTGATTCTTCGCTTGATAGTTCGAGGCCTCTTCTTCACTTTCAAAGGAGGGTTCGAGTCCCCCCTCTCTTTCCCGACTCGCTTTTGATCAGAGGATTGCCGATTTCGTTTCTAATTTTATGCTGGAGTACAATCCTCAGATTGCTGACACCGGTCCTGGGTTATTGGCTCATCTCGGAGAACTTCCGCGATGGGATAAGGACGTCTCATTTTCCGCTGCCGAGGTCTCCTCTACCATTGATGATTCTTGGTTAAAAAAGAGCACTGTCATTGCTCTCAACAAATTTTAGTGTGGGGAAGGTATCGATTTCTTTCTTCCTTCTCCCGATGGCCGCATGTGTTATGCTCCGCCGAACGCTGTTTCAGCCTACGAGTTGCAACTTGAGCTCGGCCTTCGGTTTTCCCTTCATCCTTGCATTTGGGATATTTTTGAGTTTTGGGGTATAGCCCCTACTCAATTGGCTCCCAACGGTTGGGCGGCTTTGATGGGGATTTTGGTTCTTTTCCGCAAGAAAAAAGTACTCCTTCTTGACTACCGCTGAAATTAATTTCCTGTACCGGCTTACCCCATATAATCAGATGAAGGAATATTATTATTTGGTACCTCGTTATGCCAATCTTGTTGCTTCCTTGCCGAGTTCGATTAAGGGGTGGAAGAATTCATGGTTTTGGGTTCGCGGGCCATGGAAGGGAATTTCTGTCTATGACCTCCAGAACCCTCGAAATCCCACAGTGCTCCCTAGAAGCTCCTTCTTCAAGCCCGTTCTCAGTGCGTGTATGTCACTTTTGGCTCCCTTCTTTATCATTTGGGATATTCTAATATTTCTTTCTTTTGCTCTATGCAGTAGGTGAATTGTGTGTTCTTGAGACGCTGCCGGCAGGGTTCAGAACGCCTTCCGTCGTATTTGCAAACTTTCCGACAAAAAATCCATTACAAGCGTGTTCTCAGAGGGATGAATCTTTTCCGAGCTGACTTTACTCCCTCAACTATAGCTATGCCAGATGACTTTTTATCGTTGTTTCCTCGTCTGCGGCAGTAGCAGTGTGTTTCTCTTTTTTATATAGCTCTCCCTTTCGTATTAACCCTTCTTCATTTCTGTTATGTCTAGGGGAGGAGAAGCGTCTCATACCCGATATTGCTCGTATTGCTACTATCCCCTCTGCCCGTCAGCAGGCTGTGTTCCACAAGGAGAAAAAGAAGGTTTCTAAGATTTCTTCCCAAAAGGCCTCTAGAGCCCCTCTTGCCGTTCAGCCCCTTACGTCCGTCAGGACTGAAGAACCTTCTGATCCTGTTTCTTTGAGATTGGATGCCGACCTTGTTCGGGGGTCGGCTATAGGTCCTGGAGAGAAAGTTTTTAAAAAAGTTTCTCGAGACCCGAAGTCTAAAAAAGGAAAGTCCGAGACTGTTGCTGCTAAGTCTGTTGCCCCCAAACATAAGTATAAGTTATTGGATGAGAGTTCTGAGGAGGGTACACATGATAGTACCGCTCTCATCGCCCATCCCTCGAAGAAGATTAGGGATGATGATGTTGGTGTTGCTGGCGGTTCCTCCGCTGCGCTTGGCACCGCCCCTCAGAAGACCGTAGAAGTTTGTGACGTCAGCTCTTCTCCCTCTCCTGAAGCTTTTGCTCGGTCTCCTTTCGTCGTTCTCGGTCAATCGGGTGGCTCTACCCCGTTCATCCTCCAGCGGACTTCGAGTGGTATTTCCAGTGAGCCGACTGTCGGATTGTATACTAAAAAGTCTAGCTTTAGTATGACCAATGAACAATTTATTTGAAATGAAATTCATATGATCAAATGATTGCGTCTTATAATTTATTTATATGCAAGATGCAATAGTCCACTTACTTTATAATGTAGATAATATGTTGTGCGACAACACGCGGAAGATCATATTACCAGTTTCTTTATAAAGTATAAACAGATGCTCACAACCGAGATAGACGGGGACTCTCTATCGGGATGGTTGTAGTGTGGTTTGGTATTAGTTTGTCTTGGCTATAGAATCACATTAGTGCACTTGTGTGTATTGAGCAGGACCGCTTGAGATCATTCGACTTATACTGACTTATATGAGAACTTGATCTCTATTATTATGGATGTTCGTGCTCTTAATCCCTATACAATAACCTCGACACGTAGGGCAGTATCTATTTCTTTGATTCATCAATGGGTAAGATTTACATGTAATTAAATCAACAAACTCGGTGAGTTGGGAAGTAGTGATGTCTCTATGGTGTGTTGTTGATTGTAGAAGAAATCCATGTCCATCATAGGTTGATTATGTCCCCTTGAGGAGCTCATAAGGATTATCATGTAAACCCTGCAGGTGGATTTATTCCGACATGATAATGAGGTTGAGTGGTACTACTCTCGGATGAGATATTAATTAATGGAGTTGTCAGTAACTTAATTAATTAATGGACATTGAATATCTTAAACATGGGAGACTAACGGACTAATAATAAGAATGAGCCCAAAACGTAATTTTGGAATTGGAAAGGTAGTGCAGCAATAATATTTTAGTGGACTATATTATTATTATTGGTCTTAAGTATAAGCTTTGGGCTAAGCTTGGATACTTAAGCCCAATGGAGGCCCAACCCAATTTCTCCTCCTGGTCCCTACTGTAGACCATATATAAATCATCTCAGCTGTCCATAAACCCTAATAACACGCCTAACACTGTGAGGGGATGAGGGAACAGCAGATTGAGAAGATCTCGAGGATCGTCGCCCACACGACGTCGAGATTGGACTTGGGAATACAGCAGAAGACCGGAAGGTTATTTTCTGCTGCTGTATGCTACCTTGAAAAATTCATATAAAATCGTACAGTGCTCCGAATTCAATGTTTAATATACTGACGGAAATCCGCCAAAGAAAGGATCATTTGAGCGTATAGATCACTCCAATCGGAGTTCAGATGAAGAAGTCATGGTCATTCTCGTGACGCTGCGCAAGCTGCCAGCGAGAATCTACCATCTTCAACATACCCTGGTGAAAGGTGATACGTTTCAATTTTTTCATGCTTCCGCTAGATATTAAAAATGTATGGAACCCTAACAGGTCACGTTAACCAAATGATCGAATGCCAACACCAGCCTCTCGTTGCTCTCCTTCCGAGATGTGGCGATATTATCGGGGGAAGACTCCCTTGCATTTTTGGGAACATGGTGGATCTTCTGTTCTGCCCTTGTCGGATGATGCTACTCCATTTATTCCCATAGATCCATTAGCCGATCGAGAACTCCTACAGAAGTATGGGCACTTGGATGAGGCTGGGAAAACCTTCCTCCGTACTCAGGAGCTTTTGTTTGATTTTGACGCTCCGGCGTGTTTGGCTCGTGCTGCCACTTTTCCTTTCAAGGGCTGCACCCGAGAGCTCCTTGGTCATATAGAGAGTATGTCTTCCGAGTATTCTCTTCATAGTATCGCCAGTTACATCTGTCGACGAGCGCTTCATGCCGTTAATGCTCTGCACCATATTTCTGAGCTAGAAAGACGCGACTCCCGTTTGCAAAATGAGGTTACTTCGCTTGTTCAAAAGGCGAAGGATTATGAGAAAAAATCATCTGAGGCGAACGCTGCCGAGGCTCTAATTAGAGGTAAATTGAGGATCGAGCAGAACAAGAAGGCTGAGCTTCAGGAGAATTTCGAGTCCCTTCGTGCTCGGTATGGCAATCTGTTGGCTACTTCTGAAGAAGAGAAGAGTACTTTGGAGCTTCAAAATAAGGTACTTTCGGACAAGGTTGCAACTTTGGAGGTGAAACATCAGGAGAAGATCGAGGCGAAGGAAAACAGTTCCGAGCCAGAATAGTCTTTATGCCTTCCAGACATCCTCGAACAAGAGCTTGAAAGAGTGCGGCAGGAAAAGGAAGTATCGGAGGCTTCGTATGCTCAGAAGATTAGGGTCATTGAGGATGTTTTAGCCGAGGTTCTAAGGGGACGTGATGAGGCCTTGGCCGATGTAGATCGCGTGAAGGATGTGTTCCTCTTATCAAGGGCTGACAATCTCTGCTATAGAGAAGTTATCATTCCGAAGACCAAGATTCACTGTTTCTGCTCTTGTGCTGCTGCTCTGGCCCAGGCTTCTTCCGAGAAACCCTATCCTAATTGTCTCAACGACATGCGCGATGTTCTCCTCCGAGCCCTTAGTGAGGAGAAGATGCCTCCTGGGGAGACTTTGAAGGATGATCTTGATTTTGGTGTGTTTGGCGAGTATTCCGACTTTATCACTGATATCCTTAAGGAATCTTCCGAAGAATCCGAAGAGCATGGATCTGACGAGGAATTTGCTGATGGTGTCTTGGATCTTGCTGCGGTTGATTCCAGGGTTGAAGATCCTCTTGTAGAACTCCCCATTGAATCTACAAGGGGACCTATTCGAGAGGCCTCCACTGAGGCTGAACTCCCCAAATTCGGCGATGCACGCGCTTCCAATCAAGTTGTTATTGCGGTGGCCTCTGAACCTATGCCTTCCGAGACTGTTGTGGTTTCCCCAATTCTTTCGATCCCGGAGGTCGCTCTCCCTTCGTATAGTACCGGGGAAGCTGATATCTCGTCTGAGCCGGTGACCTCCGAGGCCACTCTAGGTATCTCCGAGGGTGTGCCACCTAGGGGTGGGGACCCGAAGTCTACGGATGTCGCTGATTCTGAAACCCACCAGGCTGGTTGATGAAGTTTTACCGAGCCTCTTGAATTGGATGTATCTCCCTTTTTTTGAGTTTATTCCAAACATTTCTTGTTTTTTTTCTTTTCTTTTATCGAGTAGTAGGACCTTCGGTGGTTCCCGCCTCATTTGTGATCCACCATTTATGAATGGAATATTTTTCTTCTTTATTTGTAAATCTCGCAAGGGTATTCAGGTGATTTACCTTTAATTTAAAATATAACCGTTATTTTTCTGTCGTGGGTTGTCATGTCTTTAGTCAGACGCTACATGGGTTGATCTAGGTCTTCTATTCTCCTTGGAAGTTGTAAAACCTCTGTACCCAGCCGTCAGATCTTAGCCGTTTTTGGTCAATTATTTCCAATGATAATATGTGCTGCCCTCCAGTTTTGTCAGACAGTTTCCATTTTAGTTTTTCAAAATTCAAATCCTTCGTAACCTTTATGTATATCCTTGTATCTCAGATGATAGGAGTCTGAGTTGTCTTGATATCTATCACCTTACTGTTCATGGAATGGGTTGAATTTTTGTATGGTATCTGCTTAGTAGATCTGTTTATGTTTTTTAGGCTCTTATGATATGATTGCTTTGGTTGGGAGTGAGCTCATGTTCTCTATGGTGTAAGGAGGATGTTTTGAAAGCACATATGGCCCTGTGAGCCATTCTTCTGCACCTCAGTTGGATTTGCGCCAACTACTCCTCTACAGCCCCTACGTTGTAGATTACATAGAAAATTTTATTCGAGTAGGGTTTTTAGTTTTTCTTTTACGAGGTCACCTGTTTTGGACCTCTTTTTAAAGCCACCTGTTTGGCTCTTTCAATGATCACTTTTGGATCATTCTTTCAATTTCTCTTATTTTTGTACTCTTTTATTTACCTTTTTCTAATATCATCTATTTGCCTTGTATTTCCCTTTAACTGCATCCCCCAATATTCTTGCAATTTCTGAAAATCTTCATTGTCTCTCTTTCTCATTAAACCCTAGTTCTTGCTTCTCTGATTAATAGAAGATGTCTGGTGAAGGCACTCCTCCCCGCCTGATGTTCAGGAGGTGAACACTTTCGATTCTACGCCGGTGCGCCATGAGCGACTCAATGTCCGTAGTTCAAATCGTCTTTGCAGGATGACGCATCCCAATTTGAGGGATTTGTCTACTTTGTCCTTATCTGGTGGTAACCGGGCTTTCGATCCCTCTCCTGATCAGCAATCGGTCCTTGTCGTGCTTGCCACGGGTGCTAGCGATGCGTCGATACTTGTCGACGCGGAGTTAGGTGCCATTTTTCCCTTGAGTGTGGGAGATTATCTTCCAGTTCATCGGGATATCGGTGATTTGGGGGCAGCTCTTCGAGAGATGGCTCAGCGGCTCGATTGGGTGCCACCCTCTAGGTTGTTCGTGGGGCGTATGGAAGAACTTCACCAGTTATATGGTAATTCCAATGTTACTTTCGAACTTCCCTTAAACGGTGTTCCCTCTCCGATTCCCCTCCAAGTTGTACTGCTTTTTACTATTCTCTTTTTCTTGTCGGTCTGCTTCTCCTTATTCCCCCTGTCATTGGTTTGCTATTGCAAAGGTGGGATATGACCATAGGTTAGTTGTTTTCCTCCTCCTGGTTACGTTTGATATCCACTATTTCGCTGTTTCATGTGCTGGATCATACCATTCGGGACCCTTTCGAACTTAAATTTCTTTTCTTTTATGCTCTGTCTGGTCATTCCGAGGGTTTCTACCATTTACTTCCTCGCAATAATCATCATTTTGTGGGGGCTTCTGACGTCCTCGGCAGGAGTTGGGAGCAGGTCTGGTTCTGGCTGGGTGGTGACTATCGTGTCCGTGTGAATGGTGTTCCCGTGACTTTCCCTATTCGGTTTCTTCCTCTGAGTAAATGTATGGTTCTTTCCCATCCTTTGAGCTTTGGACTGTTTCCTGCAATTTCTAATATTCTTTTTTAATATGTATCGTGCAGGTCCCCCTCATCGTCCCCTTGCGCGGTTGAGTGATGGGTTTTGCCGCGTTTGTGATCCTCCTCCGAGCCCTCGGACAGAGAGGGAAGGACGCCGAGGGTGCCTCAGGCTTCTATCTTTTTAATGGGTTTCTTCTTTGCCCTTTCCTTGATTAGGCCTTTGGACTGGTAGTGATCTCTCTGGGCTGTCTTGGCTGCTCATTCAGCACTTACCCTCGAATTGGGCCGACTGAAGGTTGGGCCTCCTTCTTTAGGTATTTTAGATGTTATTGGGCTTCGGGCCTACTAAGTATGAGGGATATAATACCCCTAACAATATGCAAGAATATATATTTTAAAGGTTAATCTTTTTAATATTTAAAAATAAAGTAATTATTTTATTATATAGAAGATTATAAATAAGGTGCGTGATCCAAGGCTAGGCATACAAATATTTACCATTAAAATTTAAAAATACTTGAAGGAGAGTATATTATTTCTATTTTTCTTGTCAATTTTCTACTTTTAGTTAACACTTTTGTTAATGAGATAACCATATATTTTATTTTATTTCGGTGAAAAAGAGAGGGGGGACCAAAAATATGAATTATGTAACGAAATTTCTATTTGTGTATGAATTAAGAAAGAATCCTAATTATTAATTAATAATTTAAATGTAAAATCTTTCATCCAACAATCCTAAGTTTTACTCCTTTAAACAATTGCTTTTATTAATGTAAAAGGTAAAAGATTATTCAAGTGTCTCATATGTGAGATAAATAAAAATTAATAATATTGAAAAAATATCTGATGAAAAATATAATAGTTTTAAGTGAATTATTTCATAATCTATTCTTAGTAAAAAAAAAATTTTATTTTGAATTAAAAATGACAATATTTACACCGAAAAATAATAACTAATTAAAAAAAATATATAAAACGATCTAAAGTGCACCTGAAGCATCTCAACCTTTAGATCATTTTTTTAGTTAATCCTCACCACTCAATAAAATAAAATAAGGATTATTACTCATAGGTACGCGTGAATATAACCTAATTACTAATAAATACATTGATCTAAACGTCTATTTCTTTTTCCAGCTTTACCCTTATTTACAACGATGAATATTTCAATATTTTTACTTAACACCAGTTTCATTGAACACTAATGTACATTAAATCAAATAAAAACAATGGAAATCAAATAAAAATAATTGGTGAGAAATTTAAGGATAATTATAATAATCCTATTTTCAATTTAATTAATCACATATTTTCTATTTCTTTCTAAAAAATGTACACTAATGTACATTCGTAGGGTTCTTCATTTTAATTGTGTATTTTTTGTTTCTCTCTAAGAATGCATATTTATGTACTTAACAATAGTTTCAATCGTGTATTTTCCGTTTCTCTCTCAAACAATGTACACTGATGTACATTCGTAGGATTTTTTTAGTTTAATTACATATTTTTTGTTTCTCTCACAAGAATGCACACTAATGTACATTAGTAGGTTCTTCAATTTAATAGCGTATTTTTAGTTTCTTTCTAAATAGAATGTACACTAATGTACATTCGTATAAATAACGTATTTTTGTTTTCATCTTAACAATGCACACTAATATACGGATAAATATAGGTATTATGGGAAAAACAAAGTATAATTTTGTATTTATCGGTAATTTTCTAAAGCTAATTTATCGCATAATAATTTTTAAGTGCGTTTTGTACCTATTATTTATTGATTCAATAAAATAATTAAAAAAATAATAACTATCTACTACCACCTAATTTTATCCTATAAATCTACAAGTTCACCACTGAATAATCCTAGAATTTAAGCTTAAAAAAAATTCAATGTGATTTTACAGTTTAGAGGAAGGCAAAACTTGACATAAAGAGAATATGTGGAATTATTAAAATGGATTAATTTCAAGTCAATAAGAAAAATAAATAATTAAAAATTAAAAAGACTTTTGTGTAAAAGTGACAGTATGGCGTCGTTTCATGGCTCCAAAGGGTGCCCTTGTTGATAAGGAATTGTTAATTCCTTCTTTTCCAAACCACATACACAGAGATATTTTCTTTATTTCTTTCTTCCATTTTTTTTTTCAATGTATTTAATCAGCTTCTATATCTTTAATTAATTTTCTACACTAACATATAAATTTTTTCTATACTTGTTTGTTCACTATTTGTCAATATTGCCATAATATCATTTTCAACCTAGTACCCAAAAATATCATATTTGTTTGTTTTATGATATACATGGACCACATCTGGATTTATTTTGTTTTTATTTTTTTGTCGCCTTTACTTTTACTTTTCTATTTGTATTTATTTATTTCATCGATAAATTTGTGGCTATATTTATTATTCAGTCATGTCAGTGACATTTGTCTTTGAATTTATACACATCGATCCAGTATGAATTTGTGTGGATGATGAATAATTTAATTGATATTTTTATACTATATTCATCCGGCTAAGTATTCATTTTTCTATTTAAAAATATCTATTGAAATGTATACCCCACTTTTCAAAATTGATGTTTTAAAACCGTTAAGTGAAAAGGTTAGTGGTTTCTGTCATTTATGTTAAGTGGTAACGATCCAAGCAATAAATACTGAAGATGATGTATGAAATTGGCATAAGAATCCGAGTTGTCTTAATTCAATTCAAACCCGAATAATTGATGCACACATAAATTAATACTATATTAGTACCCTAAACTACAAGAGAGAAATTACAATTATATTCTAAATTCTAATAATGATATACATCTTAAATCACAAAAGTAAAATTATAATTTCATCTTAAACCCGAAGGATGAAATGCACTCTAAACCACAAGAGTAAATTTTAATTATACTCTTAAAATTAACCCTAAACCCCTACTCCCTCCGTCCCAGTTAAAAAGGTTCTTTTTTCCATTTTGGTCGTCTCACCCAAATGGTCCTCCTTCCTTTTTTACCCATATGGGACTCACACACCCCCTCTAATACAATTAAAATATGGATCACACACTCCCACAATACATTAAATAATAATACTCCTTAATCTACGTGCAAAAAATAAAAAACCCTATTTTGACGGGACGGAGGGGGAGTATGCTATAAATCACAAGGATGAATTACAATTATATCATAAACCTTAAATGTTAAGGATAAAATGTACCATAAACCACGAGAATGAAATTACAATCATACCCTAAATTCGAGGGATAAAATATACTTCCTCCGTCCCACAAAAGTCTGCATGCTTCTTCCGGTACGAAAATTAAGAAAAGTGAAAACTTTAGGGGTATTATGATATTTTTATAATAAATAAATGATAAAATATATTAGGTGTGTTAGGCAAGAGTGATTTTTTTTGGTAAATAAAGTATATGAGGAATGGTGATTGTGTTTGACTTTTTGTTTTTTAGAAATGTGCAACATTTTGTGGGACAACCCAAAATAAAAAGTATAACATCTGAAATGGGGATGAAGAGAATATATATATACTATAAAACACAAAGCTGAAATTACAATCACCTTAAGAATAAATATTTAACTCTAAAGATAAAATATGCCCTGAATCAATAGAAAGTGGAGTATAACCTAGTAAAATTATAATTATATTCTAGAATTAAAAAAAATTAAAAGAAAAAAAAAACGATATAAAGACGTACAAGTGGCGCACCTCAGCTAATTAAATTGAGAGGGGAACCATCTAAAGCCATTAAAGCCCAAATTCATGAATTATATAAAAAGCCCAAATTAGCTTGAACTCGAAACAAACATACCAGTTTATCTTGTTTTTTGCCACCTAGTTTCTTTTAGTTGATTGTTTTTCTTCCCAATATAAAATTGGAGTAATTATAATACCCAGTTGGAAAGAAAAAAAAAGAGTAAAAACAAAATAAAATATGATCATGACACACATCTTGTTTCCAATTATCAGGACTGCTTATATATATTCTCTTGCACTCACAATGGAGACCTTTTTCTTGATCTCAAACGTAATCTTGTCTAAATCGGCAACCGTTGCCAGATGACCGTAGAATTCCCGTTTTTTCCCACTGGATTTCGGATCCAAGTTCGGGTTTTTCTCGTCGTCCTTCCCAAGTGTCGAAGGTTGCACCCGGGCCCAATCCTTTCGCCCATGGTTCTCCCTCTCGAAATGATCAGCAAGGCGTAGAGCATCTTTCAGACCGGATCCATCACCCGAGAACTTCACCACGTGAATGCCCAGATGACCTTCTCTAGCGTACAAGGACATCGACTTTCCAGTGGTGAATCCCAGATCTATAAGGCAGGATCCGTATAAGAAGATGGAATAAAGATTCACAGTTTAAATTCATGCCATCAAAACAGAATAAATCCAGCAGAAATAGGAATTCAGAAACCAGTATCATCATTTTCGAGGTAAATTACAGCTCCCACAAAACCAAGAAACGGGAACCATCCTAACCTGATTCATCTATGGAAACACACATATACTGAACACAATATACGACGAAGAGATGAAATGCATTCTGTACACAAATTTCACCAATATATTGGCAGCTCGGACTAGATTTCAATCAGTTCCATAAAAAAAGATTAGGAAACTCAACAAGAAATGCCTTCACCAATTGGAAAAAGCATGTTTACTGTTGCAATTTACAATACACCTCAGATAGGTTTTATAGGAGTAATTAAAAGAGTTTGAAATATCACTGTTATTCTAATATTATCATAGGATCAAGGAAGATTAGCTAATCAGGATAACAGTCACTACCAGTCTAGCAAGTCTATAAGCAAAAAAAAAAAATGTAATAAAAAATCCTAACATCCCTCTTAACACGGCGAATCTAAACTCATGGAATCTCCAAATGATAAAAGCATAAGCCATTAAAGCAAGATTTGCAAGCCTACGCTCAGTCCTCTATCATGCATACATAATAAGAAACCCTATCTTCTTCAAAAGAAGACGGGATTGATTTTTCAAACCAATCTTCATCCATAAAAGTTAAGACTAAACTCAAAGACATGTCTTCAAGACCTTATTCACAATTATTTCAGTGTGCCTAAATAGGCTGAGTGAGATTTCAATAAAAGCAAAAGATGTATCCCCCCATACATAAAAGCACAGTGGTCGACAAAGACCAATCAAGAACCAACATATAAATTCTCATCAAAGTGGATCATGAAAGTGTTCCTTAATCCAGCTTTTGCAGGATAACACAGAAATGCAAAGACAGAAAAATGAGTTGTAAGAATCACAATCTGATGTAAACCCCCAACGACCCGGCCCATCCACAAATGAACTTTAAGACCTAAATAACTATAGAATAATAGCATCCACTCAAACTTATGTAGATGAACAAGACTATAATCCAACACAAGAAACCCAGTCTTAATATATGGACTCTGAATGTCCAGACAATCCCAACAAGCTCCTTGGCTTCAAGCAATGAACTAAAGCATATTTTAGATTAAGTGTACCCAGGGGGGGGGGGGGGGGGAGAGCTTTTCACTATTTATATAATTGTATGTAATGCAGCAGTATACATTTTAATTAGATTCTTGCTTAACATGAGATCGACTCCGCTTCTCATAAAAGTGCCCCTTGTTCCGCGTTATGGTCCAAAGATCTCCACTCCCTTGGAAGTTGGAACTAAATTCTAGATTTGTCCCTGCAACTAGTAGAGGAATAATTTCACTGGCTAAAGCAAGGGTATCTTAGAGGTTAGAACTAGCCACTAGATCTACTATGATCATTATCCACATCATTTTTTCACCTCAAAGGACATCAGAATGGGCCTTTCTTATCGACAAATAACATCTGGCAAAACTAATCAACACTATTTTCCCTTCTATTAATTGCAGGCAGAGAAATCAACAACTTAAAAAACCTAGCCTAAAACTAGAAAGAGTCTTCAATTACTCCTGCACCCATATTGTATTGCACATAGTGCAAACACTATAAGAATTAAGAACACAGACTACATGACAAACATAGAAGGTAGCTATCCATCTCAAACAATAGCCACACACAAGTAGTCCTGATGGAGGTGGTGGTAACTATTGATAAGGATCCAAGTTATATTTATGTAGCCAACAGCTACAGTATGCCATGTTTACATGATATGATGTTAAAAAAAAAATCAGGTAAAAGTTGTACATGGTGAAAATTAAACAAGATATAATTTGTGTATGAGAGAACACCTCAGAGGAAACTATAAATATACAAACATGACAAACGTTCTATTGATGCAGCTATATGAGATGACAAAGAACTTGAAAAAAGATCTCATTCACGAGCAACTTAAAACATTAAAAAGAATGGGGTTGTGTGATACCTCTAAGAACACTATCCATTGCTCTGTTTCCTATACCTTCCATTCGGCCATCTTTACCTTTTCCTGTGATGGTATTATGAATTAAAACAGTAGGTGGCCATATAATCAGATCACTGATGGTTGCTTCTGCATCATCAACAGAAAGATTCTGATAGGCTTTTGAGTTATTAGGAGGCATCAAATGGTTCCAGCCCATCAAAATGCACAAAGCCTTGTGAAAGGCTAGGTGATCCACAAGTAGGTCAGCACTGTCTGAGTTGTATGCATGCATGATAAGACTATGTGCATCTGGAAAATCTTTAGAAGACCTGTATTTTCATGCAAAACCGTGCAGTAGTCTCAGACACCGACACAACTTTTACACAATAACAAGACAATAGGATGGTAAATATAGATCGATTTTCATTTGGTCGGCAAATTTGATTTGAATTCTAATACACACTATTTACAGTGTCACTAAGACACTAACCAACTTTTTTAGCAACTTAATGATTAGATAGAAATGTGAAAACAACCAAAGGGATATATGACACTAGCATATATTTCAGATACAGACATTGTATGATTTTGCCCATATATACATATTACATTCCTTATCCAGTTACAAGATCAGTCATACTACTTCTAATTGTGAGGAATCAGATTGACTGTATATCCAAATTCAGTAATACAACGTGTATCCAAAAAAGATAGGCTTAACCCACATACAAGGTATTGGAAATAATACAACAAAACTACTGCACGTTTAAGCTTTTAATCTAGTGATATGATTTTGTTTTGTATTTAATAAGTATACTTTTGACAAATCACAATGAGCAAAACCAGTGGCCTCCCTGCCACCGCTTCTAAAATAATATTACCATAACCCAGTCACATTAGTCAGGCAGAAAGCATAAAATGGCACGCAAACTCACACCACGGAACCAAGTGTACAAAGAAGGCCACCACACCCTCTGAAATCATAATTTATCTTAATCTCAACAAGAAATATCTATAACTAATTAGTCAATGTTAGTAAAAGCTAATAACATATAACTAGAAACAAAAGATGAGAACCGAAAGTTACATAGAGAATCATGAAAACCGAAATTGTATTTTTCTACTACTGAACTGAACAACTAGGTTTGTTTGATTCAGTAGACCAAATTGACTCATCTCAGAATAGCATCAGAAAATTTTGGGTTTTAAAAGGCACACAACTGAGAGCAGATCCAATGATGGATGGGTTATTAGAGCGAGAAACAGAATGATATTAACATCTATTCAATATTATTAGGTTGAGAAAAACAAAAGGCAGTTGAGGGTACAGAAGAGAGAAGGATAGAAGCTTTGAGAGGAGAAACAATGGAAGCTCTCAACAAAAACCTTAGGTCCAGAAACACACACACACAAAAAAAAAAAGGATGGTTGTGTTTAATGGATACCAATACCTCGAATAAAAATGTCATAAACACAGAAAAAACCCAACAGAGAGAGAAAATAGAAAAGCTTCGAAAACAAATTATAGTGGCATTGGAGATTGAAGAAGGTTGAAGTGCAGAGTTCATCAACCTTGGAACAGTCAGGTAATAGACTGGTTGAGGGTGGGGGGAAATTTTCAGTCTAAACTGTGAAGAGAGTGTTGGAGATTGGTGATGGAGGCAGACATTGAAAATTGGTAATATGTCTATAAATCTAATCTAATATAATAATGAAGGCTGGTTCAGGAAGTTCAGATAGGTTATTTTTGTGGTCTAAAGCGAACTGGACCAAATAATTTTGTAAAGAACAATTACTTTAACAGAACTGAAAGAACCAAATTTGTTAATATAAGTTATAGCTTTTGCTAAGTTATCACACCTAAGAATAAGCACAGGCTCAACAGCCTAGGACTGATGCAAAATTGAAATTGAAACACTACATTAGGAACTGCAAAACTTCCTCTCAGGATGGTGGAGGCAAAATGATGCATTATGAATAATTAAAATTTTAAAATAACTATATGGCCTAAAGTGGGTGTGAGATCTGAGTTAATTATAAGGAGACTTACAAAAAATTAAAGCACACTGTAACATAATTTAAAAGCTGGGGAAAAATAATTAAAAACTTAATTACATCAGTAATAAATAGGGAGATCAAAGATGATGCTTGAATAAAGGGGTGAGGTTTAAGTACATAATAACGAGTCCTATCTTACCAAACCAAAAATATAACATAAAAGTAAGATCCGAAAGGCTAAAATTTAAATAGTTTAACTGCACCTACAAAATCCAATGCAAAGAAAATTTGAACATCATAGCAAATATCAGCTGTGCCCTTTTACATTAAAACAAGAAAAGAAAGGTGCCTATACCAGAGAGCACATTCTGGGAAAAACAGAGTAAGAAGGATAAATTAAAATAAAAAATCAACTAATCTTAATTCTGGACTGAAAACTGATGTAATCTGCCAAGGCAGCTCCAGACCTATAAATTAGCACATAAAAGTCCAGGTATATTGACTTCTTGATATATAAAGTACTAAATTACAAACAAAGATGTCCCACGCAAGAATTAAATTAAGACTTCCTGATAGCACAATAATTGCATACACCTGAGGCATGCCTCTTGAGCAAGGAATTTTTTTTTTTTTAAAGAAGAATAATACCCTAGCTGTATTATTTGATGTTTAGTCCAAAGAGCTAATCTAATCCAAAACAATATTTGGCAAATCTCAACCTGTGTAAAGGAGATATAGAGTTCAAAACCAACCTAGGTCATTAAAGCTCTGCACTAGAAATAAGATTAATAAATAAATAAATAACTAGGCGAACAAGGGCAGAACCAGAGGAATGATGGGAAGGCATCTTCTATTTTCTCTAAATTTCGATTTAAATCCTAGGATAGAATCAGCTCTGTTTTCTTGGTACTGTTGGTTGTGCTATTCTCTTTTCAAGGTTTTTATCGTATAAACCTGTTCATACCTTAAAACACGTCAACAATGTACATTTTGCTGCAAGAAATCTGCAGTGTACCGAGGCATGCCTCAGGTGCATTAAGGTGCATGGACAGGCACCATGCGAACTGCCATGCCTCGGGCTTAATTAGTCGCTAACCCTGGTGCCTTAAGTGCCCTGTGTTGCAGACGCACCTGAGGCAAGCCTTATTGAATCAGATGTAACACATCAGAAAATTAAAGATCCACAACTATAACACACTGAATGAAGAAAAATCTGTCGAGTAAGACTGTCCACCCACAAAGTGCAAGTGTTCATTCCACTTGGAGGATAACAAAAGAAAACACATTTATCCTTTATTATGATGTTAAGAGTAAGTATTGTGCAGTTCAAAGTGAATAACAGGAATTCAAGGTGTATAAGTCCCAACAATCAAGAGTCACTTAAAGTCTAAATTGGAACTTGCTACAAATTCAAGCACACCTGCACCATGGGAGGCCAGGCAAAAAATTGCATTTGATTTCTACAAATCAAATATAAATTGAAAGCCTCCTCAGAGAAAAGCAATCACAAGGACAATCTATGTCTCTCACCATGTCATAAAGAACATAAAGTAACCTAACTAAATCGATATTGGATCAAAAGCAAGACAGCCTGAGGGATAATAAAATTTTCAGTTCAGGTCAAGTAACCACATAAAATTGATTCCCAAGTAGAGGGATAATACCCTCAACTATAGCATACGCAAATATCAGTTAGCAGACAGTTTTCAACAGTATTATCAATTACTCCCAACTAAATTAAACGGAAATAAAACCATATGCATTCCCTTCATATTGCACATCTTCTATATGGAACGAGGTCATCTTAGTAAGCAACGAAGGAGTTAGAACCCATTTTACTTGGGGTTTACTTTTAAACATGTAAAAACATTTCTCATATAAGAATAGCAATTTCAAATTAAGCAAGAAAACAAATGTGGTTATGTAAGCATAAAATTTGTAAGTAAAAACCAGAAACACATGTTTGTATGATGTATACATTTAAAAGAACTCCTTCCCCACTTTTCTACTGCTAAAGCACTTTCCTTATTGTCTGTAATCTCATTTTACTGGTTATCAAACTGTTTAAATGCACACATTAAACAAAAACCAATCAACAAAGGACGTTTATCATCGTAATTAACCAAAGACACAAAGAAGATATTGAAAGAAGAAACACTTTCAGACCTGCCACAGGCAAGACATGGCAGAGGTCCTTGTTTCCCATTGGCCAAATAATTCTTTTTCTGATTTGCAGTCTCAAAAACCAACTTCACAAAATGCAAAAATGCTTTCTTTAGTGCATTTTGATCGACCTCACTATGCTTAAGTTTGCTAGAACCTCCCTCGGAATATCTCATGCTCTTAGGTGCTCTCAATTCCTCTCCTCTCCCTATATTATACCCCACACTCGGCCCTGGTTCGGGCCCATTTGCATTTCCATACTGCAAAAGCTGTTGCCTTTGCCTCTCAAACCCATCGTCCCTCCCTACCCTTTCATCTTCCCCAAACTTCCGTTTCAAGGAATTCTCTAGCCCCTTATTTCGGGCCCTACCATCTGGACCAAGAAACTCGGGGCTTATTGGGAAAGGGGGCCGCTCAAGCCCGAAGTCACTCTGGCCAACAAATACGGGCCGGAAACCGGGCCTCGACATTTGACTGAATTTCTCATAATCTGGGGGCAAAGCGAAGTACGACCGCACGGAGCCATCTGCCAAGACTATACTCCGGCGATCGAGCAAGTGAAATCCATAAGATGGGGGCGGAGGTGGATCGTTGAAAGGGAAAAGATGACTCGGCCCGGGTAGAGCATTCGGATTCTCGGGCCGCGGAGATGGGTTTTCGGGCCTTGGATTGGGCTTTGTTGCAGTAGGTTGTTTTGTGGGATCTCTGTTGTTTGGAGGAATTATGGTGGAGTTGGGAGATGGTTTCGGTTTTGAGTTGCCGGTGGGATTGCGATTGAAGGCGGCGGTGGTGGGAAGAGCGGAGGTCGAAGCTGAGGCACCGGAAGACGACTCCCAGCGAGATTTACGGTGGTGGGATTGTTCGGAGAAGGAAGAGTGAGATGGTTTAGGAGGATTACCACCTGCCATGATTAGGGTTCAAACTCGATTCAAGAATTATTACGGTTTCCAATTTCTAATGGTTTTGAACGAATTCTTACACAGAGGTGAGAGGTAGCGTAAGAGACATAGATTTCGGGCCCTTTTCGAATTTAGGGCTCACAAAAAGCAAGATATTTTGCGAAATACCAATTATGTCCCTCTTCTTACCCACCTTTACCTATCACTCAACCAGCCGTCCACCCACCTCCATAAACCCTAAAAATTAAAAATTAATTCCAGAAGTTTCCTAATTCGCCATTTGATTGCACGATGAACAGAAGTGTTGGTGAGACAGCTACTGATTCATCCAACTTCTGGAAAATCATTCACATTCCGGAAAAACCCCCGATTCTTCCTCACCTTCAGCCTACTGGTATATATGCTGGAATTTTTTTATTTTTTTTTTCGAATATTTGCTTTAAATCGAAAACTAACTTGCCTTCTCTGTGATTTTTTGTTTACATAAATAAAGCGGACGTGGTTGCTTCTGAAATTGAACCTAAGCACGCTAACACCATAGTGCGGTATGCTTCTCTTTTCGATTATCACAAGTTATTCTATTGCTGTTCTGGGAAATGATTAGTCGTTGAAGAATTGCATTTTTGTTCATTTGTATTTCACTTTTATGTTGTTAGGAAATTAAATCATATAGCACCCTTGAAAGGCCTGCGCCATGTGAAGCGAATTAGGAAGGCTTGTCTTGATGGAGGAGGTTGCTTTTATCTGTTTCTCATCCTCATTATCTGCCCTTAGTTTTGAATTTTTTATTGTTGATGACACACAAATTTTGTTTTTTGAGGGTGGTGATGGTACACTTGCATCAGTAAATGTTTATTACGCATATCGTTTAGGAAAAGTTGAGCACTTTAGCACAACAGGGATGTATTTGCATAGCTTCTAAGTTTCTAACGGAAAGCCGAGTGAAATGATGTTCTTCTCTACTTCTTTTATAGTCACTGTACAGCAATGGTGCTTATGATGAAAATGGTGAAATTATTGTATAAAATAACATTTTCTAAGACTTAGATTATTCATGTTCTGTGACTCCCTATGCCTGATGCAAATGATGCTTACCTCTCTTCAAATATTTTGTTTATCTCTTGGTGTTACTTGCATCAGTAAATATTTTCATTTGAGCATGTCTCTTAGAAAAAGTCGAGTACTTGGTTATAACAGTGATGTATTTGCATAGCATCTAGGTGAAAGCTAAGTAAAATGACAGTCTGCTTTGCTCTTTTATAAGTTCAAACCTGTCTTCATTCCATCAGTAATAGTGCTTATGATTGAAGTAGAAAAATCAAAGTATTTGAGAACATTTTACTTAGGCTTGCATGACATACATGGTCTAAACTTAGATCAGCCTTGTCCTGTGACTTCCTATACCTGATCCAAATGCACTATACATCTATTCCATCTTTTTTCCTGCTTGATCAGCCATACACTTGCTAGTTTGTCTATGACAGCAAAGTTTTCTGACAGGGAAAAGTCAATTATTTGTGATCCTCTGCTTGGCTTCTGGAAATAATGGTCAGTCCAACTTCATGCCTGAGGAAGTGCTGGAACTTGTGAATACGTACCAGTTGAGTCATTTCACCACAAAAGTGGGTCTCCAACTTATAATTTTGCATTCACTAGATACCTATGAACCAGTGTGTCTCAAACACGTTTAACCTGCAACTTATGAAATAAAGTTAAAAATAGAAGCCTTCAACACATTGCACAAATTGAATGAAATGTTTATGGAGTTATATCTTTTTTTATTTGCTATAATCACTCGTGTTATGCGAAGAAATGTTGTTACTGATTCTTATTTTCCATGGTTGCTTAACACTGCATCCATTTGATTCAGGTTTGCAAATATGCCGCGCTAACAAAAGAAGAATGGGATGAACAATGCAAGTTGTGGCCAACTTCCTTTCATCCACCTACCTAGTGAGTTATTGAAAACGTAAATTAATATTGTTTTAACGTTAATATAGTTCCAAGTTTCTTTCCCTTGCAGCAATATTGATGGCATAACTGGATTTAGTGAAGAGGATTCATTATCCGTTTTCAACTATATGAAACTTGCAGTTAATTTGGCAAAATCTGGTATTTCGGTAAATACTGACTGCTCTCTGCATACTGCTTGGCCGTTCTTATGTGATTCTTTTAGAATGCATAATTTCTCCGGTTAATCAAAATCTCCCCTTTGTTATTTGTCTTATTAGAGATTAGAGATGAAAGTCCATGACATTTTTATGCATAACTCCACTTTTTTTTTTTTAATCTTCTACCTCTGTTGCTGTGATATCTGAAGTAGTTATTATAATTTAATTTGTGTGCATATTCAATTCACTGTTTGGGTACCACATGACTCTTATGTTTATCTACAATTTCTTCGATTTCTATTTCATAGTCTCAATCAAAGTAAATGATTCTTTTCACCAGATTGTGAATGCTGCTGTTATAGTGGATCCTTCAACAGGTGAGATTATTGCTAGCTCACGCGACCAGGTTCAATCTCGCGATGCTCTAATTAACAATAGCAGCAGGGAATCATGCTATTCTATAGAGCCTGAAGCAACTATGCAGAATGATGCCAATGAAATGGGGGAAAACCCAGAGCTGCTGTTGAAACATTCATTCGATGCAGATAAACAATCTTGTAAAGATGTTGCTTGTTTAAATCCTTGGGGATGGCTTGAGCAACCATTGCATTCAAATTCTGATTCATGGCATCCGTTAAGACATGCTGCCATTGTAGTAATCGAGAATTCTGCAGCAAGGGATCGGCATCTTTTTCCTTCAAATGGGCAAGCTGCAAATATGATTCAAGAAGATTACAAAGTGTCTTCTCCAACAAGCTCTCCCTTAAAAAGACAAAAGGTAAACACAAATTTTAGTGGCTCTCTCTCTGTCTCTCTCTTGTCTAGCATTACACATCCTCAGGAGTGTGGCAGTTGGTCAACATTCATTTTAGCCTGAGCAATGTGCAAAACTTTGTTTGATCTAGCTCATGTTTTTCTCAAAGATCTTTGACCCGAGTACCAAACTTAAGCAGAGGCTTGATGTGTTAAATGGTAATAGTATAACATTTGATATATTGATGAAGTCCTTCATTGCAGGTAAAGGATGATGAAAGAACGGACTGTCAACGTTCTAAGTGTGACTCAACAAGACCTTATTTATGTACTGGCTACGACATCTACTTCGCGTGGGAGCCATGCGCTATGTGAGTACACCACAAATCACAATGACATGCACACACACACACACTCTCTCTCTCTCTATCTCTCTGTATTTAGCTGCCTTACTCTTATTGAATGTAGGTGTTCAATGGCAGTGGTGCATCAGAGAATCAGACGCGTATTTTACGCCTTCCCTAATCCGAACGACGGAGCTCTGGGAAGCGTTCACAGATTACAGGGAGAGAGAAGCTTGAATCATCACCATGCTGTTTTCAGAGTGGTGCTTCCACAAGATATGCTTAACTGATTCATTAACTACACCTTCCAACAAGACTTGAGTAATGTCAATGTGAACAAGAATTGGTTTTTTTTTTTCACCAGTTCTGTTAAGTTATAAATTGTACTCCACATTTTATCAGTTGACTGCAGTTTTGAATTTTTCCTTTATGTCTGAATATTAACGACATAATTCATAGAGGAGTCGAAATCGGTTAAATTTCAATGTAATATTAAGAGAATGATAATTATTTTAATAATAATAAAAAAATAATCCAGGTTAAATTTCAATGTAATATTAAGAGAATGATAATTATTTTAATAATAATGAAAAAATAATCCAATTTAATCTGCCTGTTATTCTTTGACATGCCTAGGTTGAGCATAAAATGAGATCACCCCTATAGCCAGATCATATCTTAATTTTATTTTCATCAACAATTCTTGCTGAATCAAATTCTATTCTATCAGCAATTGTTCTTGAATCTGGAAAAACACTTAAAAGAAATTATACATAAAATTAGTTTTTAATTTCATTTTTAGTCACTTTTTTTAAGGCTATATTTATTTATTTTATCAATTTTAGTCTCTTTTTTTTTATTTAAAAAATTAGACTAAAGTTATCAAAATTAGAAGAAAAAAAAAGACGCAAACTAAAATTGGACAAATTACTAAAAATTTAAAGAAAAAGCAAAAATATGAAGAAAAACAAATTAGAATCGGTTATAGGAGATATTAACCCAAAACAACATTTAAAATCAAATTATATTAGATTAAAAATTAAAAATTAAAAAACCAAAGTTTATTGCTATTTGACTGTTTTACCCCCATGCTTCAAAGCATCTCGACGGATGAAGATTAGATGCGCCAACCGAATGAATGACAACCCTCAAATAATTAACAGACCAAGATATAATTTTGCTGATCTCAAAATTCTCAAGTGAAATTCTGAAACTGGATGATTACACTTGAAGGGCCTTCTTCTTTTTCAGCATTTATATGAATTCTCAATTTGTTGTTGTTAGTATAAACCCAGAGGAATCTGCATCTGGATATTGTTAAGATTACAGGAGGGAAACCCATGGCAGCTTATACTGCAGCAAGGATTTTCCCGTTTGCCATTTGTAGTTCTGCTGAAAGAAATAATTGTTAGTTGTCCTTTTATTTTCTTCCCCACGAGATCAATTCGATTTTTTTATGTTATTTTCAAGGTTTTTGTTCTTCTATATTCATTGATGATTGGAAACAACAGTTTTTTTTATCTGCAAGATAGTTGCACATCAACTGTTTGTTAAATTGCTTCTGTGGATTCCACTTCTACAGTCCTATTGCAATGTAACTACTCACTTGATGATCACTTCAGTAAATCAGTAATGTTGTATGCCTCAATTGTTTGTTTCTTTTCTTTTTTCTTTTTTCATAAATTATATATATTTCCATTGGAACAATATTAGCATTGTTTGGGCCGAAATTCTTACAATGGTGTGACATTCTTTTGTGTATTCTGGCCAAAACAATGGCCGTGGTTGGCCCTTAGGATTTTGTTGCAAAATCTAAATCAATGAACTTAAAAATGACCATAGAGTGGCAAAATGGAAGTTATGTTTGTAATCGTCGATTGTGAATTTTGCTACCTTACAGGGAGGCTGCAATCCAAGTGTCATACCGTGCTTTCTTGTGATGAAACATTAGCAAGTCGTCGGTTTATTATAGGAGGTGCTGCTGTTTCTCTACTTGGATTTTTTAATTTGAACTATGATGTATTCTCATCACCTGCATTGGCTGAAGAAAAGATGAATGCCTTGGACGGAAAAGATGATGGTGTAGTCGGGGCTTTGAAAACCTTGTTTGATCCGAATGAAACAACAAAATCCGGGAAGGTCTTGCCTAAGGCTTACTTGAATTCTGCTAGAGAAGTTGTGAAAACACTTCGTGAATCATTGAAGGAAGATACGAAAGATATGGCGAAGTTCAGACGAACAGCTGATGCAGCAAAAGAATCAATACGTGATTATTTGAATAGTTGGAGCGGACAAAAGTCTGTTGTCAATGAGGTGACTTCTTCACACTAATCTTTCCAGTATGTTCATATGTTCGTTCCAAGCTAGTATTCGACATTTTGCTTTGGTATACATCTTGTGTTTAATAACTTCCATCACCCATCATGTCTTGACTAGTTAGAATCAATGATATCGTTTAATACACCCGATCGTGCTTTAAAAGCTCATGTTGTTTATTCAACTACATTTTTTAGGCTGTTTCACCGCACTGTCCAGTGTGAAAGAGTCGTATGCTCATTCTTCAACAGGCACACGGTCATAGCCTTGGCTCCTTTGACTGCTTGACTACATTTTGTTGAACAAAGTACCTAAAATATTTCATTTATATCATTCCTCCTCTCCTTTACAATGTTTGAACATGCTGATGCAGGAATCCTATGTGTTGCTCGAAAAAGCCATAAGATCACTTGCCAACTTTTACTCAAAAGCAGGACCCTCCGCACGTTTGTCGGAGGAGGTTAAGTCTGAAATATTAAGTGATTTAACAACTGCTGAAGAATATTTGTGAATTCAGAGTCGTAGCTTAGGCGTTTGAGTTCATGAACATGATGGAATCGATACGATCTGGTTAGATGGACCTCTGTTTCACGTACATAGCCTCTATTTGGTTGCTTTTAATGACATCAAGTGTGTTCTTTTCTTGTTTATTATGTTATGCGAATCAGTCTCATGTACACCCCATTCAATTTGAAAGAAATAAACGTGAAAAGACAATAAAACCTAAGAAGCAAATCATTTAAGGTGCTCATAATAATGAAATAGAAGTTGCATCCAAACAATTTATATATTAATGCAGGATTAAACATTATGCAACAAGCATTCTGATGCAGAAACTCGAACCTGTATATATATATACACAATTACAAGATCAAAAGCTACAATCGTGGAAAAAATGTTGCCTAGTCCACAAGGCGACTGTTTCTTCCTTCATCTCTACTAATCATCACATTTTATAGTAATCTTGTGGCTATGAACCGCTTGGAACAATGTGGGACGAAAAAATAAACACGTTGTTACGACAAAGATGCGATGCAACGTTCTAACATTGTCCGTGCCTCATAGAACTACGAAGGTAATTGCCAAAGTAGTGCTTTTGTCTACGGCTCAGGCACTGCATTGTTTCAAGAACTGTGGTCATTGCTTAACGAATTTTCAACCAGTTGCAGCAGGGGAAAATCACTGGCTGTTTTCTTCAGGTGTGTTGTTGCTACATTCTTTCGTGATCCCGGTGGTTGATGCGTTTTCAGCTGAAGATTCAAAAGAAGAAACACGAGAAGCAACTTCTCCATCGACCACAAGAGGTGCTTCGTTATCAATAACGTGGTTGTTATCAATGCCAGCTTTACGATCAAAATTAGCAGAAGCTTCGGTTTCCAGGGCAGCTCTTGTAGGAACACAAGCCGTCTCTTCTCCATCAACTTCACCATTATTAACGACTACTTGGGAGAGAGCGTCATTGGAACCCTTCACTGAGAAACATATATTATCATCATGGTTTCCATTGTACTCGGCTGCTATGACAGTTCCGACTGGAGAATCACTAACGGACCTCAGGCAAGGAGCTTCGACCTTGCAGGTTTTGCCAACGACAGCCTCCACAGAAGAATTTGTGCTGTCACTCTGAGGATGATTAAGCAATTCATTTCTTGTTACAGAGATGTTATTGCTTTTACCCGGAATAGGAGTGTCATCCGAGCTAGTAGCAGGTTCTTTTGGTTTGTTGGTGATATGCTTATTGTGCTCTGTCGAAGAATTGATAACAGATTTTTCTACCAAAACTGGCAACCGAGGTTGGGTCTTAACCGATTCGCAGACCTTCATTCCTACAGTTGAAATAAATGTTAAATTTTACTGGTCTCTACCATACCAACGCATGCTAAGTGAGGAGGTAAATAGCTTTCCATTTCGTTTGATGTTTAACGCTGCAACGGAAACTGGAAAAAGAAAAAAAGTTTTACCAGCAGAGTGCACCAGCAACTGTTTCTGCAACATATCTGTCCCTGGAAACACCAACATATTCATGGACTTCCTCTCTTTCTTGAGCGCATTCTCAAGTTGATGGAAACCGAAAACTGTAGTCCACGTAATCATATGCTCCGATATGGCTGGAATAATCAGGTGATCGACTTTGAGTGAACGGAGTTCCTGGAATCACAAAAGGAGATGATGAATCACTGTTATTAACTTGAAGTTGCAAAGCTCAATACAAGCATAGCTCATGGCAACATATTTTGTATTTCCAGATAGTATTCTTCTGATCTCACTGAGTGCATGAGCATTAACTGATGAATAAGCATAGCAGTAATCCAGGAAGCAATGCCATAATACATCAGAAATTATGATATTCTTACTGCTTCAATTGCAGTCAGAAGACGCCGGCACATTCCTTGTCGCCTGTAGATCTCACGAGTCCCAATAAATGGCATTTCGGCCATACGGGTTCCATGGATCCTAACAAAGAGAGAAAAATTCCAATAATCAAATTGATTTTCCTTTTTCATCATCAAGGTTGAAGATGCCGCTTTAACGAAAAGAAAAACAAGCTATTGCACAAATTTCAAATCAGAATCATCAAGCAGCAGCAAATTGTTCTATGCATGAATAATAATGAGAGTGGATGATCACATTGGTAAATTATCATAGATTAATGAGTTGAATGCAGATTGGCTGTCACTACAGAGATCAGAGAGTATTGTCATAACCGAACTCAAAAAGAAGAAATGTGCAACATTGCTTAGTTACCTTATCGATGCAGCGGAAACCATTTCATCACCCTTCTCCAAAATTGCAGTATAGAATCCACAGTAATTCAGACGGTTGAAATTTGAACTGCAAAGCATAATAGTTATCATTACATTCTAAGTAGTGTGTGCATTTAAATTTGCACATAGATTAGATATGTATTATTGAGATACTGTTTTAATTGGCACCAATATTGTATAACACAAAGTTAAATTTATCATGTATCTGCTTTTCAGATCAAACTAACTTTGCTTTAATATTTCTACCTTCTGTTCAAGAGCCTCTAAAGATTAAGAATTTTTGGGATCATTTATATATGAGCATGTACATATACACAAAGGCTTAGCCTGGAAATAACAGCTCACCCAAAGTTAAAGATGACATTGCGAATCATATTAAACCCGCTCCTCCTGTCAATGATGGGCACAAAACACTCATCCATGATAGACAATGCAATAGCTAGCTTGGAGTTTGATTCAACCCTTTGAGGAAACCCACGGTGTGTGGTATCAGACACATCTGCTCTTTGAATAAGTGACCATGAAAATCCTGCTTCCAACTCAATTTTTACACCAAGTATCTTCTGTAAACGATCATAGAGCTGAAGAAGCAAAAGGGAACTTCAATTTAAAGCCAAACATAGAACATAAAATTGAGAAGAACAATATCATCAATACAAAAGAGAATGTGTTGATTATTGATCAGTGACAATCAGATGTTTTCCATCTTCACAAGGAATACAAAGAAACAGAGAAATTGACATTAAGAGTAATTTCAACAAAATTGTAGTCGATATTATAAGCAGATAAACATTAGGGTCATTCTGGAGTGCACCCAAGGGTTTATAGGCTAATTTTAAGGTGTTGTGGGTAGATTTTTATTATTTTATTCAGTCAAAAGGTGAATGTTAATAAAAATCTATTCTAACGGATTAGATTATACGAGTGCATCAATACCTCTGGTACACCCTAGTAAGACTATAAACAAAAGATGTAATAGACCTCATGTTAGCACTTATTGTACTAGATTATAAATATTCAGCTGCCAGCAGCCAGTTAAGAGAGCAAAAATTTAAAAGAAGTGTAAGCATAAAAACTTTAAATTCTAAGTTTAATTTAACCTATATAAGGCAGTTCTTAACAACTACTTGGCTTTCTACCAATTTTCAGCACTCAGCAGATGATGCCATGATAATATGGGTATATTAACAATCTTAAGCAAGCCAAGCCTATCTATTTGTATAATTTTAAGTTCACCTATCACAAGGTGTCAGGAGATAACAGATTGCTCTTTTTTTCTTTTTAAATTTAACTAAGAGATTAAGAGCATCAAATGGAGATAAGAGATTCATAGTTACAAAATTCTGCATTTCAATACAATGATGTTGTAAACCTGATCAAATCAAATAATCTAGGTTGTTCTCATATTTGATTTGGAAAACATTGACACATCACAAAAGTATAGGTGAAAATAAATTATCATTACCTCCTATTTATAATATCAGTTTCTTGGTTTTCTTTTTAGAGTCTATCATACTTATCTTTTACTTGATTTAAAGTATTGAATGGAGTGTCTAGCACAATAAAAGTCAGTAAATTCAATACCCCAATTGTTTATTTGGGGTCCCAATCTATCTGAGTGATGGAAGAAAAAGTTCATATGGAATTTTCACAGTTTTAGTTATTAAAAAGTCAAAGCCATTACCTCTTGGCACTTTTGCCCGCAGAAAGATTCACCATTTGAACTCATAGGAAGAGCAAATACCCCCTCACCGCACGATCTGTGATCTACACAAGAGAAAAGAATAATAAACAAGATTTTTTTTTTTTGCTTAACTACCCAAAAAAAGAAGAAACTGTGTTACTCGTGTTTGTGGGAGAGAGGAAATGAGTAAAGCTAAACAGAGAATTTTAAACTAATACTACAGGAAAAAGTTACATTTTTTCCCACAGAAGCTGCATCTGGAAAGTTTATCAGCAGCACTTTCACTGGCATCCCCACAAAATTTGCATGTACAATTTGGACAGTGCCAATCACCTAAAGGAAGCTTCTGCAATATATAAGAAAACACTCTTAAGAACCAAGAACAGTCATCTCAATGTTAATTAATGTCAAAATCCAAATTCTGTAAGCATAAATACGATCTTGTATCACTAATTGTAGCATGGTAAAGTCACTCTCATTTCTTTGTACCAAAATTCTGCTTCCATAAAACATATAGAGCAAAGACATACTGACATACAATGGCAAAAATGATAATGCCAGCCATGTAAGAAATTGTAACCAAAAACAACGATCACACACAATAAAAAGGGATAAGCACCAAGGAGATATGTAAGTTTCATATGTAAATATTGTAATGAAGGAGCTGAAACAGTAGAACCTAGAGCCACCTGATAATTACCTGTATTCCTAGACAGATCTGATGGAAAGTTGATGGACAACTATCACAACAGATCAAAGAACCTCCATCACCACAGATACCACAGGTGTCATCATCTGGATCGTCACCATCAACAGCAACAGTATGGTAATCACGACATACGGACTCTCCTTGCCTATTCCAGGCATCAATCTGACACTGCAAAAGGGAGGGCCCAGATTCCAAATAAATGTTTTGGAAAGGTAGACGCAGTTTGCTACCAGCATGAAGCTCAAACTTTGAAACGGTAAGAATTTTACTGCAACAACCACAGTGAATGCCATCTCTGGTAATCCAACCTTCTAACATTATCCGATTCCTTTTCCGGTTCATATATTTCACTTTTTCACTCAATTGTGCTGTCCCTGAGTCAATCAGCCAGGCCAATACCGTTCTTTTTCCAGTATATGGAACATATCCATCACATGCAACTTTGTCAGAGCCACGAACCAGGAGGGTGCATCTCCCAATCACCTTACTTGTTCTTCCCTGTAAGACATTTGGATTGGAAGCAATAGAGGGTTTTTCAGCTTTTAATTTCCTGGACTGCCTTCTGGGTGAAACATCATCATCGTCATCACTGTCTGAGCTCTCTCTAGCATCTTGCACAGAAGATTTCTTAGAAATCTTGGTTGTGGCTTCTTCTTTTCTCTTCCTTTTCATTTCTTCCTCAATCTTCTTTTTGGTCTGTCTTGTGAGCTTATTGATGAGATCTTCAGATAGGGGAGAAAAAGAGGAAGAATCAAGAACCAACTTGCTTTTAGAATGATCTTCCTCCAACTGTTTCTTGAGGGCCTCATAAGCCTTAATAATAGACCAGTAGGCTGTTCCATTTGGGTTGATATACACTGCATCTAAGTAGTCCCTGTTCCGTCTTGGTCTATAATCTATAGACCACCCAGAATCAATTAGCATTTCTCTTATCTTCTCTCTCAGCATTTGCTTTTCAGTGCTTCCGCCACGCTTTGCCTTCACTTCTTTCCCTTTAACAGGAGTGACATTCTCCGGAGGTGCTCTTTCTACCTCCTTTTTCACCACTTTCTTTGAGCTAGAAGAAGCTTGACGGCCCGGTGGTGCCAGCTTAAGTGCTGTATCAGTACAATCACTTTCCGCCTCTCTAACCTTGATTCCTTTACTTATGCCACTGGTTTCTGACTCTCTACCTTTGATGCTTTTATTCAAATTTGGTTTCATCTTTTCCATCTTCAGCTCCATTTTCTCCTTCTCCAACCACAAACCTCTACTTTCTGGTGGTTTTGAATCCAAGAAAATGGGTAAACTCGGAGACAACTCTTTCTTCATAACATCATCTAACCCAAAACCTGCTCTTTCTTCAACCTCCCTGTGATCATAATTCTTATGAAGAGAATGTATATCCATCCTCTTCTTTTTATTCACCATAACCTTCAGCACCCCATTCTTTCCCTGCAATCTAATTGGCTCGTCAGCCTTCTCCTGATACTTCAACCTTAATAATGAGACAGGCATTTCCGTTTCATCTTCCTCCAACTCAAATCCCTTATCCTTCAAACCACCATACTCACCTCCCTTCCTCCCATTACTAGAACCCTCGAAATACAAACTTTGCCGTTTATTTGCCACAAAATTCCTATGTGATGACCCAACACCATATTCCCTCAAATTCTCACTACCCCTATGCCCAAACATCTTAAACCTATCATCCACACACTCATCCATCATCCTTTTCCCATTTAATTCATCAAACTCGAATAAATCAAACTTACTCCTCTTCCTCTCACTGCTAATATCAATCCCAACATTGTTCCTCTCATGCTCCCAATCTTCAACCTCCCTTCTCCTGTAACTCAAAGACCCATTATGCAATCTTCTGTCATTCGCTTTTCTTCTCATAAACTCGGATGACTCATTGTCATCACTAACACCCAAGTCACCTGCAACCAGTCTTGCCCTCTTTCTATCCTTACTGTTAATACTCAAATCTTCCCACTCTCCCCCTAAGTTCCTATTTTCTACCTTCTTTTTGATAATCAAACACCCTGCTGAGCTCTTCATCTTCAAAACACCACCTGATCTTACACTACCATCCATATTCCCGCATCAATCAAGTGAGGGAAAAAATAAAACTCTATAAACAATCAATTCCACACGTAATTCAACCCAATTTGACCTTCACATAATCAAGAAATGCTCTATGTTACCTGGGTTCTCAATTCTGCAGCCCAAATTAGCAGATCTGAAGCAAAACCAAAAGCCCACCATTTTGTGGAAACAGAAAAATGATGAACGAATTCAACTGAATCTCTTAACCTCCCCGGAAACCCGTGTTTAATCGTTGGAGATCAATACAAAATGCGTGACGTAATTTTCCGGCAAAGCAAGGAGAGATTCAAGAATAAGATTAAAAAGTCGAAGATGGGAAAACTTACACGCGAAATTGATATCAGCTTTTATGTAAGTGTGTATGTATCAGAGTCCCATTGCTGTATTCTTCTTTATTACACGGCAGAGCAATACGGAAATAAAGAAGAATGGGAAAATAGAAAAAGAAATTGAAAATTAAAAAATAAAATTTTAAAAAAATAAATAGAAGAAGAAGATGGTGAAGAAATTAAAATTATTGTTGGCATACTGTGATTACATCATCACCCCATGTTTCTTTCTGCTGCAGATTCCAATTTCATCACATTTTCAACTGCATTCAAACTAGTAGTTAAAACTAATGTGATATCAAGATCAAGGCTTTTTATAATTATTATTGTAAAAGATTAAGTAAAATTTTCTGGTAAAATATTAATTACTGAGAGTGAAATGGAATCCAAGATGGTAAATAATTCAGGATTGGTCAGGCTGCTGCAGTAGCAGCATGATTGAATGCAAGTCCTCAGTAAGCTTTTCATATTTTGTGCTCTCTTTTTCATCTTTCTTTATCTTTTCTGCAGAAAATGTTACTGGGTTTATCTTAGATTATTTTATTATGGATATTCGAGTTATTAAATTATACTAGTTCTTGTATGAGTAAAGTATTCTAACATTTAAAAAAAATATATTTTAGTTCATTATTTATCATATATTTTTAAAAAGTAACTTAAATTAAATAGCAGTCCCTCTGTTTGCCCAGAGGTGGACATTTGCATGTGCATTAAGAAATATTATTATTTAATGTGTAGTGTTTTATGTAAGCCTCATATATTTATTGTATTAATAATATATGTGGGTTCATATTATGTTTTAAAAGAGAAATATATACTCTCTCAGTCCTCTTGATACGTATCAATTTTCCATTTTGGTCCGTCACATTACAAAGTATTCATTTCCCTTTTTGGATTGATGTGACCCACAACCACTACACATGGCCCTACACTCAACACTAATACAACTATCCACTATATATTAAAATATTATTTCTCACCTTACTATACATTAAATTATTATACTCCTTAATTCACGTGCAAAAACTAAACAAATATCTTTTAGGAGGACGAAAGAAGTACTTTGCTGCATACGTCCAAAATAGCAAAATGTCAATATATCCACCGTACAGAGTTAGTATAAACTAGTTTCAAATTATATAGGTGTAATCAGGTTTGATGTTTACCACTTTAATCTTACAAATTAAGTTTATTATTTATCTTTTAATTTTTTGAATTGAATTTTTGTTGTCAATTTATTTCAAATTAAATAATTCAATTTGAATATACAAATATAACATTTTGATCCTCATAATATAAACTCATCTTCAATCAATTTAAAATATATAAAGTGCATATACGTATTAATTTTCTAATGGTCAATAAAAATATTTAATTTAATGGTTAAATAATAGTACTACATTTACTATATAAATAATATATTCCATCCGTTCCGTGAATCTTACATTTACTTTTTGCACGTTAATTAATAAATACTCCATCCGTCCTACTCAAAAAGTTCATTTTTGTCATTTTAGTCGGCTCATCCAAATGATCTCATTTCCTTTTTTACACATATGGAACTCACACCCCCTCTATACAATTAAAATATGGGGTTCACACTCCCACTAATACAACTACACACTACACATTAAATAATAATACTCCTTAATCAACGTGCTAAAAAACAAAAATAACTCTTTGGGTGGGACGGAGGGAATATAGTTTTTAAATAGATAGTGAGTTAAAATATTTAATGTAAAGTGAGTAGGTGTATTAGTATTAGATGTGGGCCCCACGGTAATATATTAATTGTTTTAAGTAGATCTATATATGTGGAAGAGTGAGGTTCTCGTGTCCTCAGGTGCACAAGATGGGTAAGGGTACATTATTTTTTCTAAAGTGTATAATAATTTAATGTAAAGTGAAGTAAAGTAAGGTAATAGAATATTTAATGTGTAGTGGGTAGTTGTATTAGAGGTAATATATGGGCCCCATGATGAGAATAGATTAATTGTTTTTGTGTAGATCTCATGTATTAAAAAGGAAATGTGTCAACTTTAGTGGGACAAACCTAAGAAGAAAGTGTGTCAACTTCTATGGAACGGATGGAGTATAAGGGTACATCATTTTGTTCTAAAGGATATACACTTTTCATTATTGTTTTTTATTTTTTCAGAAAATAAATGATATACATCTTTATAATAAAGGATATAAAATTTAATACTATACGGTATGGGCGCACGGCGTGCGCAAAGAAGTTTTTGCTTATGTGGAAACATAAAAATTGAAATGACTCCCAAAATAAAAATTGTAAAAATTAAAATAGGACGAGAGAGTATTATAACTTCATTATTACTTTAAGATACAATCATAAAAGGGTTACAGAAGTTTTTGCCTATCTGAAAACGTAAAAATTGAAATGAGAGGCCGAAAATAAAAATATGTAAAGATTAAAATAAGACGAGTGAGTATTAAGACTGCATTATTACTTTACTTTAAGATACAATCATAAAAGGACCACAGAAGTTTTTGCCTACATGGAAACGTAAAAATTGAAATGAGATGTTTAAAATAAAAATATGTAAAGATTAAAATAGGACGAGGGAGTATTATAACTTTATTATTACTTTAAAATACAATCATAAAATATTATTACTATCAAATATATAATTATAATGTAATATATACCATAATAACCCTATAAAATAACACTTTTTTTGTGTACATTTTTCTATGCTTTTTTTTCTACACAATTTATGTTATATATAGTAATAATTTTTATATATATGATAAATAAAACATATATAATTTTTTATTGATGTGCCACAATTTAATGTTTGAAAAAAAAATGTGCACAGAAAAAAAACTATGCAAAAAAATACTAATTAATTTATTTATATTACCTAGTAATTAATTGTAATTAATGATACCAAAATAAATAAATTATAATAAATACATTAAAAAATAAATCAAACTTAGAAATGAAAAAAACTTCAGTATTTAATTTTGAACTTAGTTGTGCAATCTGCCCCAATCAATATGACGAACAGAACAAGTATGTCAAATGCTACACAAGCAATATCAACATGTATCCTACCAATTGAATAAGCTCCATGAAAATAATCAGTTTTCAACCAAAGTGCTACATCAACATATTCAGCAATGGATAAACAGCAAGACACATGGCTCGAGACCTCTTCACGTCATTTTGCAAACACCTTAAAACTACTCCTATTACTCATTTACATTATTATTGTATACCTATATCAACAGATGATTTTAACCACATATGAAAAATCAAGAAATAATTCGACAACAACAAAAGATGCACATTGGTTGTTCACGTCTGTAAACTCAAACAAATAATTAGAAAGCAACAAAAGATGCAGAAGGAACCGACGAATGCTTCGTATTAAATAGCACCCACATTCTAGGTTAAATACGAGGACAAAATCTACCGTGTGAGCGAAAGCCTCAAAATACTAACTTGGCCAATTCCACAAACACAAGCTTTACCTTGTGGATAGAATTGTACATTTATAGACCAAATAACCAACTGGAAACCGGAAGGTCCAATACGATATTCTTCTTAACCTGTAGCATCCACCGTTATAATTATCTAAACTTTAAAACTATCTCCCAAAACTAATTATTTTTATCAAACATTTTCATCCATAATATCTGCAAAATTCTCAATATTTGCTAAAACTGCAAATTTGTGAAAACTAGAAAATTTTTAAAAATCTAGAAAATCCTCTCGCCACTCTTCTATAAACTCGGTTAATCCGTGTTGAATATATTAAAGGCTTTACCAAATAGCAGGTTCACATCCCCTTCATTTTCCTTTTCAATATGCTTTTGGTAAGTGTTAATGTGATTTTTGTGTCACACTTATTATGTTTTGCCTTTTTCATTTGTTCTTTACATACCATGTTATCCCCGTTTTGCTAACATTTCCATTTAACATATAGTAGTTATTAGCGGATAAGTTTCAGGGGGAGTTTACAAAGTTAGTTGTCCAATGGTTTCTTGGATGGCGGCTGAATCAGATGACATGGATGAGAAACGATGGATGTAATAGAACTGGATAATTGAATTCAAGTTTTTGAATTCGAATTACTCCTGTAGTTTGGAAGAAAAGTTGAAGTCTATCCAGAGATGATTAGTTATTGTTGTTCTCCATATCCGTTACATGAGAAGTTTATATAATCTCATTGATGGATATCGTATTTGGTAGAGAATTAGACATAACATTTTTAGAAACTTGTAGAGTTTCATCTTTTAGAGAGATTAGTGTTTACGGAGTATTCATACTCTTTTCTGCCATTCGTTGGTAGTTTTATTCTCTCATTTTTTATCGTATCAATTTGATCGGTCTTGTATTTAAGGCTTCGCTTTCTAAGTGTTGTCTTATAACCTTTTCGTAATCCCTTTAATGGAGATTGTTTTGTCATGCGGCTCTGCAGGATTAAACCCCTGTAGAAAGTTTTGAAATTCTTGTGTCAAATTCTCTCTATATGTCTTCCGCTGTTTTATCTGTATGTTCTGTTAGTATTTACGTTTTGTTATTATGAATGTTTTAACATTTTTCTTAACAGTATACTCTGTCTGTCTTTTTCGTAAAAACTTGGGACAACCTACCACTTTCAATTGGCATCAGAGCCAATATAGACGTCTCTTAATATCGGTCTTTGTTGTCCTTAGTTTTTTTAAATAAAATGGATTTGTCTGTTACTCCTGCCTACTGTCCTCCAATTCTTGATGACACAAACTCTCTATTTGGAAAGTCAAAATGCACACTCATATTAAGTCTATTGATGAACGGGCTTGGAGAAGTATTCTTACTGGGTGGACCCCTCCTAGAATTCAGGATGGTAACAATGATTCAATTCTTAAACAGGAGATTGATTGGACAGTTGAAGAAACAAATCTTTCAAATTACAATTCAAAGGCTCTCAATGCAATCTTCATTGCAGTTGATATGGTAATGTTCAAATTGATTTCTAACTGTGTTGTTGCCAAGGATGCCTGGACAATTTTGCAAGAACATTGTGAAGGATCACAAAGCGTTCGTAGAATAAAATTGAGATTTCTCGGTACTCAATTTGAAAATCTACGGATGTCTGAAGATGTGACCATTTCCTCCTATGCTGAAAAATTGTATGACATTGCAAATGAAGCGCAATCACTTGGAGATCCCATCAGCAATGAAAGGTTACTAAATAAAACTTTTTGATCTCTTCCGGAGAGATTCAACATAAAGATCTCTGCCGTTGAAGAAGCGAAAGACACAGATACTTTGAGTCTGAGTGAACTCATGAGCATTCTCAAAACTTTCGAGATGAAAATGGCTCAACAAAATGCTTCCTTCAAAGGTAAGAGTATTGCTTTGAAAGGTGAAACTTCGTATTCATTGTCACATAAAATTGATGGTGAAAATAAAAGAGATGACGATGAAGACGAGAGTATTGCCTTGCTTGCTAAAAAGTTAAATTCTTATCTTAAGAGGATGAATAACTAGAGAAATGAAATAAGGCCAAAGATAAATATAAATAATGGTCCACAAGTTCCTATCAGGTCTGATCTGTAAAAGTCTAGTAAAAAGGGTGAGAATGAAAATTCTCAATATGATCCTGATTACATTGACTCAGTGCAATGCAGAGCCTGTAGAGGTTTTGGACATTATGCTAATGAATGTCAGACGGCCTTGAGAAAGAAGAAAAAGAAGTTGAACATGAATGTTACATTGTCTGATGATGAAAGTTAGTCTGATGTTTCTGATGTAAATGATGATCAATTTGCCTTCTGTGTTAATGTTGAAAGTTTGTGTAACTATGACACTGATATTGATTCTAATGTTAAATCATGTGACATGACATTTTTTTATTATCAGGATTCTTCTTTATGCCGTTGTTTAACTGCATTTTTTGAAGAAAATGAATCGAGTCAGAAGTCAAACAGTGATGTTGATGATGACAAAAGTATTATTTTTGAATTAAATAAATTTTATTTTGATCTTCTTGAGAAATACAAAATTCAAAAGGATGTCGTTCAAAAATTTTCTCTTGAAAATAAAGAACAGAAAACTATCATTACAATACTTGAAGTGGCTCTCACTAAAAAGGATTTTGAGTTATCAAAACTCAAAGAAAAACTTGAAGTTTCGCAGGTTAGTTTCAAAAATTTTGATAAGGCGACATCAACCTTGAATGAAATTCTTTATGTTGGTCAAAATAATACTACTGGTTTGGGTTTTAAAGATTCTCAAAACAATAATGTTGGTTTGAGTTTTATAGATTCTCATTTTGGAAAATCGATTTTGTTTGTTGGTAGGAACTCTAATAATCAGAATTTGGTTGTTTCTAAAACTAAAAAAAGGGTCTTCGTTTGTCATCATTGTCTCACTCCTGGTCATATTAAACCTTACTGTGCAAAGTATTTGAATGATCTGAATGATGGTAAAATGTTGTCTGAAATGTCATCTCATATTTAGTCACAAAATTCTGTTTCGAATTTCTCTAAAAAGTCAAGTACCATTTGTAATGTGATTTACACTTCATTGAAAGTTGTTGTTCTTGGACGTTGGTATTTTGATAGTGGATGTTCTCGGCACATGGCTGGATCTCTTGAGTACTTGAAAAATTATCATTGTTTTGATGGAGGTAATATTACTTATGGGGGAGGTTCAAAAGGAAAGATTGTTGGAAAGGCACCTTAAATGTCAGTGGATTCCCAGAATTGACTAATGTTTTACATGTTGAAGGGTTAGTTGCTAATCTCATAAGTAATAGTCAATTGTGTGATGACAATCTTTTTGTCAAATTTGATAAGAATTTTTGTCATGTGTATGATGATTCTCAAAAGTGTGTCATGACTGGTAAGAGATCGATTGATAATTTCTACTTGATTGGAAGTGAAAATTCATGTGATAGTGCTAAATTGGATGAATCTGTTCTTTTGCATTCCAAATTGGGGCATGTTAATTTTCATATTTTGCAGAAGCTGATCAAGTGTGATGCAGTTAGAGGCATTCCTGATATCTCTTTTACAGAGAAAAATGTGCGTGATCCATGCCAAAAACCCGAGTCAGAATATGTAACAGTTGAAAAGGCACCTTAAATGTCAGTGGATTCCCATAATTGACTAATGTTTTACATGTTGAAGGGTTATTTGTTAATCTCATAAGTATTAGTCAATTGTGTGATGACAATTTTTTTTGTCAAATTTGATAAGAATTTTTTGTCATGCGTATGATGATTCTCAAAAGAGGTCGATTGATAATTTCTACTTGGTTGGAAGTGAAAATTCATGTAATAGTGCTAAATTGGATGAATCTGTTCTTTTGCATTCCAAATTGGGGCATGTTAATTTTCATACTTTGCAGAAGCTGATCAAGTGTGATGCAGTTAGAGGCATTCCTGATATCTCTTTTACAGAGAAAAATGTGTGTGATCCATGCCAAAAACCCGAGTTAGAATATGTAATAGTTGGAAGTTGTTGTACTCAATTGTTGTGTCTCATACAAATGCTTAAGGATTACGGGTATGAAAATGAGATTCTAACTATTTTTTCCGATAATTCTAGCGCTACAGATATCTCAAAAAATCCTATACAACACTCTCGCACTAAACACATTGATATAAGGCATCATTTCATATGAGATTTAGTTGAACAGAGTTATGTAAAATTGAAGTATATATCTAAGAATAAGCAGTTGGCAGATATTTTTTACAAAAGCTTTAGATTTTGAGAGATTTTCATCTCTTCGAAAATTTCTTGGTCTGTGTGTTGTATAATTTGTTGTTTAAAATGTTATCTCTTGTTGGATAATATTTTCATGTGTGTGCTTGTTTTTAATTTTTGTTGATCGTGTTATGTTGATTTGATCTTAGTGAATTCATTTTGAAAATTTTTTCGAATTTCAAAGGAAAATTGTTGTCTGGAATGTTTTATTGGACATGCACCTGCGTAAAAAAGAAAGATGATATGGCTTAATGCCGGGAATAAAAAAAAGAAAGGCAGAAAGAAAGAAAAAAATATTGAAAAATTCATAAATGTTAAATTCATCTCATTGAGACCATTAGACACACGGAGGTGGCTACTACGATGTGTTCTCTTCGGTAAAGTGAGTATGGTTTTTCATAATTCCTATAATATCATCAGTACTAGCAAAGTACTTAATGGTATATGTGTACCGAATTTCTCATTACTAGACTTAATAATTTTCTTTTGATTTCCAGAAATATTTATAATCTAGTTCACTTTAGATCACAACATGCGTGTTTTGTGTTCTGATTGTTTGTTTTCTCTTTTTCTTTCTCTTTCTCTTTAGCCTTTGGTTCTTGGAACTGCTTATTAATGGATGTAACTCGCTGTGACCATCTCGATGCCTGTATATATTGGAAGGTGTTGGATTTTTCATCATATCATTTTCTAGGATTATCTCTTAAAGTCTTTAGAAAGTCATTTCATATTCATGTTTTCTGAAAGTTGTGCGCTTGTTGTAAAAGCTTTGACATGACTATTTGAGTGACTTTTTCCTTATGCTCTTTCATTCCTTGAAAAAATCTTTTTTTTTCAAACTCTCTTATGTTCTTCATATTTACCCTCTCATCATGATTCTTTCCGTTGACCTTATTAACCATGATTCACGATTGAACCTCTCTACACAAGCAGGGGGAGAAGAGAATGAGAATGATGGTTTCAGATGCAGGTCCTAATGAAATGATGGTTTGATCATGTTAGGGGAAATTGTCTGAGGGGGAGTTTTGAATTCTGTTGGAAATAAGAAAATGTGGAATGTGGGATTCTCATGTGGAATGTGGGAGATTTTAATTCTGGTGTTTTGAATTGATGATATATTGGGAGTTTGATGCTTTGCTTGTTTATTGCAGTAATTATTATGTTTCTTATTTTATGTTGTAGAACTTTTGTAGTATTGTTCCTATTATGTTTTCTGTCGTATGTTTATCTAGTATTTTAGTATTATTATATTGTACTTTAGGATTTTATGTTATATTATTGTCTCTCTAGTTTGTTTTATGTTTTCTCTATAATATTATATGTTGTATTGTTATTTAATGTTGTTCTATCATTCTCTGGATGTGCTTGTGTAGAAAGGCAAAAAATGGGAGATTGTTAATGTGATTTTTGTGTCACACTTATTATGTTTTGTCTTTCTCATTTGTTCTTTACATACCATGTTATCCCCGTTGTTGCTAATATTTTCGTGTAACATATAGTAGTTATTAGCGGATAAGTTTCAGGGGGAGTTTGCAAAGTTAGTTGTCCAACGGTTTCTTGGATGGCGGCTGAATCAGATGACATGGATGAGAAACGCGGGATGGAATAGAACTGAAGAATTGAATTCAAGTTTTTGAATTCGAATTACTCCTGCAGTTTGGAAGAGAAGTTGAAGCTTATCCAGAGATGATTAGTTATTGTTGTTCTCCATATCCGTTACATGAGAAGTCTATATAATCTCATTGATGGATATCGTATTCGGTAGAGAATTAGACATAACATTTTCAGAAACTTGTAGAGTTTCATCTTTTAGAGAGATTAGTGTTTACGGAGTATTCATACTCTTTTCTGCCATTCGTTGGTAGTTTTATTCTCTCATTTTTTATCGTATCAATTTGATCGGTCTTGTATTTTAGGCTTCGCTTTCCAAGTGTTGTCTTATAACCTTTTCGTAATCCCTTTAATGGAGATTGTTTGTCATGCAGCTCTACAGGATTAAACCCCTGTAAAAAGTTTTGAAATTCCTATGTCAAATTCTCTCTATATGTCTTCCGCTGTTTTATCTGTATGTTCTGTTAGTATTTTACGTTTTGTTATTGTGAATATTTTAACATTTTTCTTAACAGTATACTCTGTCTGTCTTTTTCTTAAAAACTTGGGACAACCCACCACTTTCAGTAAGAAATCAACCCCTCATTCTGTTAAAGATATTGCATTCTTCCTTTTCAATATGCTTTTGGTCGTCATTCTGTTAAAGATCGTTTAATTGAATGCAGTTTCAACCTTCACCCTTACAAGTGGTTGGAGCAGCCTTAAAACTTTCACCCTTACAAGTGGTTGAAACCTTCACCCTTATATTGTTTTACCTTCTATCTATTTCTTGTGTAAATATCTGTTATAAAGTTCAGATTTGTTTCTGGGACATTTTCGTGATAGGTTTGCAAGTTTAAGGAAATTTTTTTGACCTATTGCTCTATTATGACTAAAACTCAAAATTATTGATTGTATTAATTGCATTAGTAAATAACTCTTAACATTTATACACACAAATATGGGATGAAATTGATAAGATGGATTTAGTAGTTTATCAAACTTTATCACCCTATTATAATCTAGTATAACAAAATAAGCTTATCGTCACAGTAGTCAAAAAAGGTCAAATACTTGATCGGATATATAACTATTTTCGCAGTTGTTTTGTTTTTCAAAGATTTGTACAGTCTCTCTAAATTGTGCCATACAATAACTCAGTTAAATGCCAAACTACACCTTTATGCTATTAATATGTTGATTTTGTATGCTTAAATTGGAGGTGTGTAGTCTCATGACTATTAAGTTACCGCATTAATTATGTATCCACCTTGTAAGTCTAGGAGATAGATTAATGAGTTTTTTATAGTAGTACTGAGTTGGACTTGGTTCGGGGTAATCGGGAGGGTAATGAGAATAAGAGGATAACGAAAATGCAAAATGTTCGATCATTCCTATTGAATGTATACCCCATCCTCCAATCATTACCAATGGCGACGGACGCACTTTTCCCAAAGTAAATTTCTCAATTAAGGGGAAACTGGAAACGCAGTAGAGTCACAAAAAACTTTAAACTAAGAGATTTAATAAGTGGTGAAAATTCAACCTCCTCTTTATTTTCTCTAAATCAATTTGGCACCCATAAGTGCTTACAAAATATTTGGGCTCTTTTCTTAATTCATGATTGGATCTGTCAAGCCCAAATAAAAATTAAAAAAAAAAAACTTAAAGGTAATATTTACGAAATAGAAAATAAAAAATCTGAGAATCGAGCATCTCCATAACAAATATAATTGGAGTAAGCATTAACTAGAGAAAGAACTGGTAGAGCTATAATGAGCATTCAAAAGAGGTTGTTTTAACAGAGGGCATAGTTCTTCATAATCTCCATGTTAATTTAATGGCCTCAAATCGTATGCATAATCATCAATTTTGAAGGAGCGGATCGTTTACGCTAAGTTCTTACAGAGACGACTTTCTATTTGAAATATTGATTTATTTTACTGAATGTATTATGGAGTATATTATGTACAGAAACTATTTATATAAATTGATAGAATAATGTTATTAATCTTAATTGCATGAACCATTCTATTAAAATTGTTTTAAGTAATTATTTCTAAGACTATTAACTAACTCAATTGATATTATTTATAAAAATATTTTAATGTAATAATTATAATTACTATAATCATTATTATTAAGATTATAATTAATATTATTATTTTAAATATAATATTGTGTTACCTTTTTTATCAAAATTATTTGTAGTTTGTCATCATCCATTCCTATTCCTATTACAGATTCAGTAGACTTAACAAAGTATTCTTTTTCTTAACAGAGGTATCAGTAACCTACAAACTATCACTTTATGTCCCCAAAACAATATCACCTCAAAGACTCACATGTCAGGGTTAGGCATGCTGATCAGCAGCAAAGAGTTGCAGGACCAAAACCCAAAACGAAATATGGGTTATTAAAAAGAAGATTAGTTTGTGATCGTAATTATTATTGTTGTGATTCTCATTGACCCTTTCCAACACATCGAGTCTGAAACACTCTGGCTCAATCAACATAAATCGTACATGGTCACCTTCTTCAAGCCTATGATCACGTTGAAAATATCGCCAACAAGCTCCAAGGGCTCTACTAAAGTGTAAGAATCTAACATTCACACTATTAACATTCTGCCCCAAATCAAGGACAGAAACAATATCACCTTGATTTGTCCCAAACTTCAACTCCAACAATAAAATAGAGCCCTTCTTCCTCCATTCCCGTCACCTTTTTCTTCTTTATCATTTGATTTTAAAATTATTTTAATTAATTTCTTTTTTTAGATTGACTAAACTCCATTTTTTAAACTCTATAAACTTTATTATTTTATTCTTCTTTTTCATTTCAAACATAAAATTATTTTAATTATTTTTTAATAACTTTTAATAATATTTTCTAATTTTTTTTTAACTCTTTTCTTATAAATAAATGTATAATACTTTTTATAATATTATAAAAATGTATGAAGTATATAATTGGAGGGATACGTGAGGTATTTGTAAGCGAGTAAAAGGATTCATAAATTAGAAGAATGAATAATATGTGATAAAAGGAGAGAAATATGATTAATGATAAAATACAATTTACTCCAACTTTGTTATGGTATTTCAACAAATGTTCCCTCTCCCACCTATTTATACTAGTTTAAAGAATCTCATAACTACCACTATTAATCTTGCTAGAACATTCTAGCATACTCACAACATTTTTTCTATGATGATCTAAAGAATTCCATACTTAGAGAATTCTAGTTTTACATCAACTAATCTATATTAATTATACATTTTTCTTAAATGGTCAAGAATATCTATTACCAAATTAATTAAGTTTAATATTTTAAAAATAAATCTTTTAATTATTTTATTTTTATTTTTAAATTTTAATTCAACTTTAAATCTATTGTCATATTTAGTCCTCCAAATATAACATAATTCGCGTTTAGTATTTTAACGTTCGAAATTTTAAGTTTTGGTTTTTTTTTAAATTCAACTTTGGTTCTCTTTATCCAATTAAATCCAACTTTAGTTCTCTGTATCCAATTTTAATCCCATTTCAAAAAAAAAATTGAATTTTTTTGCTAGAATCAAGCATGTGACATTAAAAAATGGGGGCTTTCTAATAATGTGGGCAAATCTAGAGTGTCAAATGGATTCAGGGCGGATCCACTGTGGGACAATGGGGTACAGCTGTACCCCCAAAATGAAAAAGGTTATACATATATATAGTAATTTGTAACAAGATTTAGAACTTGTCATAATGGTCTTCGCTAAACCTGAAGGTCAGGCGTTCGAATCCATCTTACAGCACATTTAACTTTAACTCTTTATTTAAATGTTTTTTTAAATTATTTACCCCATATATTATCTAAACTTCTACTACTTTTTTTCATTTGTTCTTTTAAAAAAAAATATTTTATATCAAAATTTAAAAAATGGATTCTTTAAAAGGAATGAAGGGACTACTTTTTTATTTTGATTTATTTATCGTATAATTTTAAATATAAAAAATAGGAATATATTTTTGTAATTTAAAAAATTTCTGGATCCGCCCCTGAATGGATCACCTATTCAACCAGGTGGGGTCCACCTGACTACTGTATTTTTTGCTTAAGTGAGAGACCCAAATTCTTAAAAATGAATTAAAAGGAAAATATAAGAAACCGATAAAAAATAAATAAATAAATAAAAATGGATCACCTATTCCATTTCCACCTTTCATCTTCTATTAGATATACTCAGACCACAATATGATAATATGATGATAAATGATCAATTCGCTGCGTAACGTCTCAAACATCAATCTCTTGAACTTATTCATCACAAGGGAGATAACGAGGAATCTACTTTTAGGACATCATTTTCTACATGATACTTTTTGGACAACATGAAATTGATTGATGAGTCATAGAGTGGAGAGCATTTCAAACATGAAAATGTTAGTTGTAGAGAAAAGAAAAGTTGAGCTTTATCACATTATTAATGGGGGGTGATTGGGAAAAGGATGGAATCTTCATCATAATCTCTAATTTCTTTTTCTAGCCTTATTTTGGGTTTCTCTTTATGGAAGAGTCAATATCATTGAGAAAAAAACTAGTTATTAGGGATTCATTGAGTTTGGACTTTAAAAATAGTGAAGTTGTTGATGGATTAGAAGATTGACAAGTGATCATAGAGGGTGGTGCTAGTTAGCTAGCTTATCCTTTTCCTTTCTTACTTTTATTACTGCCTCACATATATTCTTCACATCACTTAAAAATTAAAATTAATACTATGAATGTTAAGTTTTTTTTTAATATATGGAGTAATTTATTATTTTTAAATAATAAATGAAACATATAATCTCCCCTAAAAAATTAGAAATATTCACAATCAAATGTCTGAAAAATAGGTAAACTATCAATTTAGGACTTGAATTATTTTTTATATCGATTAGGAGCATGAATTATATAAAACTATTGATTTAAGGCCTGAATTTATCAGATATTGTCTCATATTTTATCAATTTAGAGTCTGAATCTAGTTCCTGAATTGATAATTTTGAATAATTCAGGCTCCTAATCAATTAGAAAAAATAATTTACATTTCGAATTGATTAGTTTATCTATTTTTCAGAGTTTGAATTGATGAAATTCCATTAAATTTACAAAGGAAACGTAACTATTAGGACGGGACGGAGGAAGTATTTATTAGATGGCCAGGATGACATAAATCTTGAAATTAAAATATATTGTTTGGTGACATTTTTTTGTAAAATACAAAGATAAGTATGAACGAAAGAGATATAGGAATATATGAGATAAAGGATTAATTAATAATACGTATTCATGTATCAAATAACATCATCATTTGTTGATACATGATGATCGATTTAGATTTTATAATTAAGATGAGCTAATACTCCCTTTCTCCTCTAAATTTGATTGCCAATGTTTGGGTTCTAGAGCAGAAAATTTCTCAATAAAATGTTGTGTAATATAAGTATATTTTCAAAAAGAACATAGTAGTGCAGATATTTTTATTGGGAACTAAATAAAAAAGTGTATGTAAAACTAAATTTAGTGGAAAGAGAATTAACTAAAGATATTAAAGAATGTTGAACAAGTGTAGTTCCTCAACTTTAATATAAAGTCTATTTCTTCTTAAAAATATTTATTTTTCTTAAAATATAAATTTCTATGTAGACTTGCACTCCGATTCGAAACTGGTTCCAGCTTTGGGATATTATTATTAGAAACCGGAACTAAATAGGTCCTAGGGCAGTTCCGGTTCAGAATCATCACTTCTCGATTCCCTTAAAATCTGTATTAAAAAAACGCCAATTGGAATCTGAATGGGTGATTTCGGTTCCATGAAATAAGGAACCCGAATATATATGATTTCAATTACATTTTGGCTGGTTCAGGTTTTTCAGTTCTGTTTTAAATGTGCATTTGGTTTCTTATACACCCGATACACAATATGTTCAAGAGTATAAAAATTATTTTAAAGAGTACACACTTAAATTATGATATTATTTTTCAGGGTTGAAATATAAAAAGTACTAATATTTAATTATGCAAGTGTATTATTTTCTTTTTTTAAAAAAATTAAGAATATTAGATTTTTTACTAAGAGAGAGATATAGCATAACATTCAGTACTAAATACTAGTACTACTATGTATTAAATTAAATTAGATTTGATAACACAAACCTTTATCCTGTGCTTGGTGTAGACTTTGTCTTCTACTAATATTTTTCTTATTTTATAGCATTATTATGAATATCATATTGACATGAAAAATAAATAAAATAATCATGATATAAAAAAGTCAACTATCTATATCACTGTGGAATGGACCAGAATATGAAATGCTTTTCCAACTTCCATGATAGAGAGAGAAGCAGCACAAGTGATTTGAGGATCACAAGATGGACCATGCAGATTATCCCATAATGGCAGTGGAAAAGATAAGAATAAAATGATTCCCCTTCCAAAGGAAATGGAGCAAAAATGTCAATTTCAGGACCCCTTTCTGTTACTACATCTGTTATATAAATCTGTTAGTAATGTACATCCACTCATGGATTCATGTCCCTTTCATTTCTAAGTTGAGTATCTACACCACATTACATGCAACTATCAAGAAAATTGCATACTCAACCATTCTTCAAATGGCCACAGGCTAAACGGACCACGAACGAGCTTCATCGACGATGGCCTTTAGAAGTCTGTAGCGTCGACAGGGAGAGAAGTGGCCCTGTGAAGTGAATGTGGCAGCAATGCACCGGAGTAGAAACTGTTGGCTGTAACTAGGTGCACCGGACTACACGAATTATACGAAGAATGCTCGTAGCTGTAAGCCTTCAGATCAGTGCCGGTGGTTCTTTCAAGATTCGTAGGCGGGAACTTTGCAAAACACTTGTCGTTGACATGAGATCGAACCCCATCATCATCCTGATCTGCCTTTCTACTATCTTTCGTGCATTCAGAATCGGGGATTGAATGTTTCGACACGACCCCAAGCTGTTTATCAGTGAGCTCCCTCAACTGCATTTTGTACTTGGCTTTGAGCCACCTTAGTTCTTGCCTTATCTCATTTTCATAGTCATCGGTTAGAGCTGAAGTACTCGTTGTAGGCGAAAATCGAGCTGTAGTTGCGTTCTCCTCCTCATTTCTTGCAACACTGTCACTTTTATCAACTGAATGTTCAGCACATTCGTACTTATAACTGAATTCTTTTGAACTTTCTTCATGGTTCTCCTGCTGTGCCCATAGATCAGTGTAATGAGCCCCATTGGATTGGCTAGAGCCCACTGGAACGCCATCAGTGACACACTGCTCGGACCCTTCCACTTGATACGTGATCTCCTCAAACCGGCCATGTACGGTTCCACATCCGTGTTTAGAGCATTGCAGAATGTGGAAGCTCGTCCCCGGGTGGTATGACAAATAACCTGATATAGAACCATCAGAAGCACAATTCTCACAGCAATTACCATTTTTCACATTAGGACTATCGTCTACGCTGAACCCCCGTTTCCAATCAGGCACCAACGAAGCAATCTCACCGTCGATCATTTCAGCTATTTTAGTCACGTCTTGGTCTGTTATGTCCAACTCGGCCACCATTTCAGTGGCAACACTGAGGGCCGTATCAGTTTCAATGTCAAATGGGAAGTAAATATTTCGAAAACGACCTGAAAAATATGATACACAAGCATATTCAACATCACACATATTATGGGGAAAGCATCGAATATCAAGAGTTTAAGCAAGACAAACAAATAGTTCAACCTTCTTTATCTGCAATCCTTAGCCTCAAAAAGATATTACCATCTTCACTCTTCCTTCCTTTAATAGTAATGCCTACGTTGTCCAAATGATCATCGTCTTGGCTCGTGAATAAATGAATCTCAGTCGCTTCATAGTCGACTGAGTGGGAATCAAGGTACTGTTCTTGTCCATAACAAATATAATTCGAGTAACCATTAACTAAAGAACTGGTAGTGCTATGATGAGCACTCAAAAGAGGTTGTTTTAACAGAGGGCCAAGCTCTTCATAATCTCCATGATAATTTAATGGCCTCAAATCGAATGCATAATCATCAATTTGAAGGAACGGATCGTTTAGAAGCTCCCAAGCGGATAGCCTATCAGATACAGTTGCTAAACATTTCTCTACAAATCTACGAACCTCAGGATCCTGAACTTTGTAGAGAGCATCTGGTTTCTTTCCCTATAAACATACACATAACCACATAAGACCTAAATCAATTATGCTGCAGAGTAACAGAGCTAGATTTCAGACAAGGCTGAGTTCTTACAGAGATGACTTTCTTGTAAATTTGAGCAGGGTGAGTGCATTCACTATACGGATATTCAAACGTAACCATTTCCAAAATGCACATACCAAACGAATAGATATCGACTAATTCATTGTACTCCTCTTCATACACCTCAGGAGCCATGAACTCCGGAGTCCCTGATGAACATACAATGAAAGCAAGCACAAGTTTCATCCAAAACATACTCAAATCCAAACTTGAAAACATGTAAATATGATGGTTTTTACGCGTAAAAACCTACCAACGCAACGCGCAGCATGGGATTTCCGGAGAATCGCAGCGAGCCCAAGATCACCAATCTTGACCTCACCTTGGTTCCCATTGATAAAAATGTTGTCACACTTGAGGTCTCTATGAATAACAGGAGGATCATGGCTATGGAGGTAAAGAAGGCCTTGCAAGATTTGTCTACACCAATGTTTGATTGCTCTAATGTTGGTTCTCTTATGTTTTAGCCTATACCTTTTGTCCAATTCAAGAGTGACAAGTTAGATATTAGCAATTTGGTGGATCTAGAGAGACAGAGAGAGGGAATATGAATCAAGACTAGAGCATACTTACTGCCTAAGAGTACCAGAGGTGAACATTTCAGTCACAAAATTGATGTTCCTATTAGCAGTATCAACCCAAGAAGTGTAGAACTTCATAATATTGTTGTGTTTTAAAGTTTTTAGCAAATGAATTTCACAATACAATCTCTCAAGATCTTCAGGACTTTGCAAAAAATCATAAATCTTCACCTGGTTCCAAGCTACTTCAATCCCTTCATACTCATCAAAAGCCCTATAACTGCAAAAATTTCATTTTTAAAAAATAATTAAAATAAGATGAAGCAATTTTCATAAATCCTCCAGTTGTGTATGTATATACAAAATACATACACTGTCTTTGAAGACCCTTTTCCAAGAATCTCATTGTACTGCCATCAAGAAAGGGAGGGAATACCCAAAATCAGAATAATTTGAATCTCAAATCCAAGAAACATGACCTACAAACTGAAATTGTTGTAATAAGAACATAGCAAGATTCAATGGGGGAATGAAACCCACAACTTACCCTCCCATATCTTCCTGTGGGATCAACCTCTATGAACTCAGAATCATCTAAATCAAGCCCAATAACACCTTCCATTTCTTGTATCTGTAATTTGATTTTCTCACTCTTAAAGAGACAAGAGAGAGAGAATTGATGAGCCTGCTAATTTGGATTCTCACTCTATACCTCTTTCTTCTCTTTTGGGAGGAGAGAGAGCGAGACAAAGAGGGGGAAAGAATTGCTGAGCTCCCTTATTCAGAATAAATACCAGAAATCTACAAAGAAACTTCCAAGAAAAATAAAAATACTAGAAGCATGATTTTTGTGGAAGAACAGGCCTCGGTGATTCCTTCAAAAAACAAACTTTTTCATTTTTTTTTCCAATTAAAAAAATAAAAAATAAAAAATCACCACCAACTCATAGACAACTCTGCCCTCCGATCCACAGGCCCAAATCCAGACAAAACACCTCTCCTTTTCTCTGCTTTCCTCCTTTTCCTAATCCCACAACTTTCTCTCTCATCACGAGCTGTAAAACACAAAAACACACGACAACCCACGGTGAGAACCAAGAAAGGTCATCCTTAAAAAAATTTGCCCAAAGTTTTGACAATTGGATTTGTGGGGAAAAATAGGACGCACAAAAACACACACTGATTGACTTAAAGATTCACTCTTTTTCCCACAACTATTATCTCTGTGTGTGTATATATGTTTATTAGTCAAGAAAGACAGAGATGAAACAGCTAGCAACAAGGGAGGGAGGAATTATGGGACCAAAGAAGAATGGTGAAATGATTTTCTTTTCGCGTATGTGGCGTTGGCAGTGGCACAAGTGGCTGTCAAAAGACAAAAAGATTAGTACAAGATTGTTGTACTGAAATTTTGGGTTTTGAGGGGAATCGATTTTTGCGTTTCATCATATCATATCAAGAGATAATTTCTTTATTTATTTATATATTTTTAGAGAGAGAAGGGAGGAGAGAGAGCTGTGAGGTCGTGGATCTGGTTCTAGAAACAGTATTCTCCATTTAATCTTTAATATTCAACGTAAATTTGAGGTTTAAAAAAAAATTAATTTTATTGATTTAGAAATTAGAATATTATTTAGATAATAAATAAATTATAAGATATGTTATTTAAGTCAAGTAGAGACATACTTTTTAAAATATATTTTAAGATTTATGATTTATGTGATTTAAATCTTATATGGTGAAATTTATTGTTACATAAATGGAAATAAAAATAGTGAATGTTGACGGTAATATTCTTTTAGTGATAGTATAAGTTGAATCACTATATTAATGACTCAAGCTAATCATTACAATGATTGAAAGAAAATAATTCTCTATTAATAAAAGAGCTAAGGCTTATATTGTTATATATGCATAATCTCTCAACCTTGGATAGACACAATTAAAAATAATATAGGATAGACAATAATAAGTCTTTAAACAATCAAGTGTTTCAATTAAAGATATGATAGCATTATTTTTTAATTGAAAGACTTATTGTGTATCCTGTATTACTTTTAATTGAAAGGCTTGATCGTCTATCCCATATTACTTCTTTTAAGAGATAAATAAATGAATAAGGGGTAAATCCTTGCCTCTAGATTTGTTCAATTGTAGAGTGTCATGTGTGAAAGAAGAAATTATTTACTAACTAATTTTGATGTCAATTACTTTTTAAGTTTTCTATTGGTTGAGAGTGAATCAAAGGTGTGAATATTTTGTTATGATTTGAGAGTGACTTATCTTCAATTCCTTTATTTGTGTTGCTAATTGTTCAATTCATGAGTCGACTATCCTTTGCCAGATCAATCGAGTCTCTTTGTGTAAAAACTAACCTATAGTGGGTTAATTTACTCTCAGTTTCCTTTTTATTGAGCTAAACATCTCAAGGGTCTTGTACCTCTAGATGGGCTCTATTGATTTAGCCTAACTTCTAAAGTGTCAGTTATATATTTTATGGGTTAAGTCAGACCTTTGAAGGGTCGATTATATATTTTTAGGAATTTTATCAATACAGGGCCTGAAAATAGGTAATCTGTCAATTCGGGGCTTGAATTATGTATACTATCGATTAAGGGTCTGAATTATGTAAAACTATCAATTCAAGACCTGAACTTAGGCCTAAATTGATAAAATATGTGATAATATTTGACAAATTAAGGTCTTGGATTGATAGTTTTATATATTTCAGGTCTTGAATTGATAGAAAAAATAATCCAAGCCCCTAATTGATAGTTTACCCATAATTTGGGCCTTAAATTGATAAAAGCCCATATTTTTATGAGTTGGGTCGGTTCTTTGAGGGTCGGTTATATCATTTGAACTCTAGGCAAGACCTTTAGGGGGTTGTCTATACATTTTTATGGTTATATCACTTAGCGTTTGAGCCAAATCTCTTAAAGGTGTTTAGGATTTTTATTGAACTAAAGATGTGAACCTATTTTGCTATTAACATGTTGGGTTTCGACCCTTAAATTGAAGGATTATAATACCCATAATTTTAAGTTAATTATTGACGATGATAATTAAAAGTGAAGTATATCTTGAATTCTTGATTGTTGTTATATTTCAGTTACACCTCATTATCTTCTATTTTTTGGCTGTGTTACGTACGTATTTATTTAGTGGATTCCATGTTTGAGTTTAATTTCTACTTCCTACTAATAATTTACAAACTTTATTGAACAAAAATAGAAATAAAAAACTTTTTTGGGCACCACTAATGCTTTTATAATTGTTTCAATAATTTGATATTATTAGAATTATTTATTTGCCGTGTACCTTCCATTAGGCTTTTTATTTTTTTTGTTAGTTCCACAATATAGGCTGTTTTTTAATTTTACTTATTAATTATGTGTAAATAAATTATAATTTCCACCCCCCTATGATTCACACTTTTCATTTATGTTCATTTTAAAACTTTTTCACATATTTTTAAATAACAATTTATATATATTTTTACGTACAATACATAAGATCTATAAAATTATCATTTACTTTTTATACACAATCGAATAATTTTATACACTTTTTTTTAATTTAAAATATCCCTTCTTTATTTATTTTATACACTTAAAAAATGATTTTCTTAATCTTTCTATATTAAACAGGACCGGTCCATTGTTTTAAGGGCTCGATGCGATTTTTTTTTATGCCCCTTATTTTTATACAACTTATAACGTAATAATAAAATCTTTATATGAATACTAATTACTCCCTACATCCGATCGAAAGGTCCTCATTTTACTATATTGAGCATCTCATTCAAAAGTTCTTATTTTTCACATATGGTCCACCACTCATTACTGATACAATTATCCACTACACATAAAATAAATAATACTCCTTAATTTACGCACAAAAAATAACTTGTGACGTTTGGGCGGGATGGAGGGAATACTATTTAACAAATAAGTTTGTCTTTATTGGGTAATTATATTAGTGGTGTGTATGCTAAAAAAATGTAAATCTTGAAACAAACTAAAATGAAAAATGTAAATTTTAATAAAGAATGGAGAGAGTATTAAGCATATAATAATAAAAAAGGTCACGTCATAATACGTTATATAACTTAAAACAAGTATATTAATTAATATTAAAAAAAGTAAATAAAAAGTACATATGTAATAGATTAGCAGTATTTTATATTAATTAATATTAAAAAAAATAAAAAAGCAGTACTTATTTAAGGGTGATGTTGTTGAGGTTCGAACGTGTCTTCTTCATGAAAAAAAATACGGAGGCAATACCATCTGAGCTACGAAAAAAAAGTCCATTTCGATTTTTACTCCTTCTAAAACACAATTATCATATGGAGTAGTAAGTTTTGAAACATGATATTTTCATTCAAAATATAATAATTTATCATATAAATAAAAATCATGGGGAAAATATCACATTTGGTCTCATAGGAATTCCTTCAATTTAATTATAGTTCCGTATGAATACATTGATCTCATAGCTAGCGATTTTGGTCCCATAAGAATATTATAATCATAATTTTTGAAAATTTTCATCACAAATTAATTTATATTATTATAAACTATCAAATTTATATTATTTTTATGTCTTTCAAAATCGACATAGTCCATTTGAGTCTTGTTAATGGTTCAGAATATTTCGTCAACTATTAGCAGATTTTGATGAAAAATTCCTATGAGATTTAATTTGTCAATTTTGAAACATTTTTGGCATTGAACAATTATTACGGGAATAAATTTGAAATCATCCCAAAAATCATGTGACATGGAGCAGATTTCACAAATGACGAAATACTCGATTATTATAAAGGTATTGCATTCTGTTTACAGTGACGCAATTTCTTTTTAAAATGATTAGTTTTGAATTTAAATTAGGTGAAATTAAGAGACTCGAATATTTTAATCGAACTCAAATATAAAAAAAAAGATGCAAAATAATGATTTTAATAATATAAGTGGCAGAAAATTTCTAGATAAATTACCACCAAACAACCTAAAATTGACTATCACAGTAATCATTCAACCTAAGTACTTGATATTCAACCTCACCTGAACTTAATTAATTAAGGCCATTTTTAAATTTCAACAATGTTAATAATTCACTAATTATGAATTTATTGACTAAGTAAAATGTTTAAGTACGTCAGATACAAATAAAATTCGACGTCGTGTTCCCTGTAACAACGTTTGCGTAATTAGATTAAAATTAGATGTAAATTAATTAGAATAGTTACATCCATATCTAGTCTAGCTATAATTAATGATAATTAAAGTTTAAGCTAGTAATTAAGTCGTAAAGAAAAAAACTTGGTGATAAACTGATCCAGTTAACTAGCTAATTAAATCCATAATTAAGTCTACTTAGGAGTGGTTGGTTGATTATTATTTATTTATTAAAAATAATTAAATATATTAAACATTTTTAAAGGTTTAAGTTATATTTCAAAATGACATTGATTGCTATATAATACTATGAATACATATTAATATATATATATATATATATATATATATATATATATATATATATATATATATATATATATATATATATATATATATATATATATGAATACATATTTTAAAAATATAAGAATTGATATATAATACTATTTCGTACATAAAATTAATTTAAGAAAACATTAATAGAAATAAGCATTCCTATTATCGTTTTTTTTCTTTTTTATTCCATGGATCGAACTGCCGCAACGTGGAATCATGAGTTTAGATTTTTTTTTAAATAATCTATAACTCTTTTTAATAATAAATTATTATCTTTAAAAATTAAAGATATAATAAAATATTAAATCATTTTTCAGGTGTGTAATAATTTATTTTGTTATCAATAATAAAATATATGTAAGATTCGATTCAATAAAATAGAATGTCGAAAAATCATTTTATATTATCATTGTCTTTGCATAAATGGAATAATACATGCCTTCATATAGTCAAATATAATATACGCCGTTTGAAATAAATTAATTTAATTTAATGTGGTCACCAACCCCACAAAATAAACACGCAATTTCAAATGGAGAAAATGATAATAGAGTTGTACTTTTACGTACAATAATCGTCAACTATGTTCTTTCATTATTATATTATTTTTTTATACCTTTATCTTCCTTTAAAAAGAATAATTTTATACATCAGTTGAAGCGTCAGCTCATACTAGAATTGTAAAACGTTGTCTTAATTAGTTATTAGTTTTTATTAGGAATATTATTAATATTTATTTATATTACAAATTGTATATTTTATGTATCATTAATGTCAAGAGACAGAGATGCTCTTTAGTGTGATGAATGTATATAAGATAGGCCGACTTACTGTTAAAATAAACTGAAATTGTTATATAAGTAAAGTATATTTACTTATCGTTAAATTATGGTTATGAATTATATTATAAGATCTTAAAAGTATAAACTCCCTCTGTCCCGTTTCAATGTATACGTTTACTTTATGCACGTTGATTAAGGAGTATAGTATTTTAATAGATAATATAGTGGGTGGAAACTGGAAAAATATAATATTTAATGTAAAGTAGGTAGGTGTATTAGTGTTGGATGTGGGGACCATGGTGATCTATTAATTGTTTTAGGTGGGTCCCATATTTCAAAAAATGAAATGTAAATATTGAAATGGGACGCATAAAATAGAAATATGTAAGCATTGAAATGAGACGAAAGAAGTATACTTTAATTCATTATTCATTATTCATTATTCATTATTCACTATTCATTATTCATTATTATACTTTAGAAAAAACGTATATTAATTACGATAAGCATGCTTTACCTATATTACAATAATTACATTTTAATAATTGGTCAATTCATCTCACAACTCATCTTGTTCAATAGATAATATTTTTGCTTAGGGATTTAATCAACTGTATTATTCAATTACAAAAGACTTTGTGTTAATTAGTATAATTTTATGTCCATCAAATATTATTTATTACTTAAATGTTCTTATTTCTTTTTCCGATCACATTTTATTAGTTATATTTGTCTCTTATTCTGCAATATCGCACGAGAAATAATTTTAAATCACATGAATCCACAATGAGCTATTAACAAACTTACCAAAACGACTTACTTTGAAAGATATACGTAATTAGTCACATAAGTGACGATAATCAATATTATAAATTTATAATTAGTCATATAATTCACCCGCAATAGACAAACTCTGCATAGAAGAATCTTCATTCATGAACTGCAATTATATAGTATATATTAATGTCACTTTCGAAACAATGGACAAAATTTAATAACAATCAAACATTACTTAAAATTAAACTTTAAAAAAAAATTCCTAGGTGCAGTTTAATCTATTCATAATAAATTGATAAAAGACCTATATATTCTAAACTTAACATTAAAATTTAAAGATAAATTCATACTAAATATTAAGGATAAAATAAGTTATGAGCCATATATATATAAATAATGAGTGATTATAATATTTTTAGTTTTAAAATAGGTTAATAGATACTAGTTTTTTATAAAGAAAAAAATATATAGTATATTTTTTATGGTAAAGATTAATTTAAAAATTAATCGATTAAGATCGTCCACCTTCAAATATGATGGGACTAATATACATATAATTTTCACTAAAAAAATATTTTTTAAATATTCTGTTGGTAAAAACCTTAATTCCATTGTTAAATTGGCTTACCAACGGATTAGCAAAGGAATATGTTGGTAAAATTCCGTTGGTAAAATGGTGGTTGATAATTTTTTAGCAATGAAAAATCAATTCCTTTGGTAATCCGTTGGTAATTACCGTTTTACCAACGGATTGAATTCTGTTGCTAAAATAGAGAATAAATCTGTTGGCATTTCGTTGCTAAAACAAAAATGTCATTTTTATTGTTAATCCATTGGTAATTACCAACTGATTGAATTCTGTTGGTAAATTCGATTGTTAAAAAATATTTTTTTATAGTGGTCGTATCTTTATTTATATATATATATATATATATATATATATATATATATATATATATATATATATATATATATATATATATATATATATATATAAAGATACGAACACTATAAAAAAATATTTTTATAGTGTTTAAACACTATAATAATATATATAAATATATATTCATAATCGTAATAATAATAATAATAAAAACGTACTCCCTCTGTCCCGGTCAAACAGCTACGTTTGACTGCATAAAGCTCTCACAAAAGTTACAGTAAATGCATCTCTTTGCCCGGGACGGAGGGAGTGTTTTATTTTATTTTAGCATCAATACTTTTGATTCT